>CAMAPE010000005.1:10530833-11936666 GCA_945859875.1 Cuscuta europaea | reverse complement strand
CATGATTACTGTATAGATCTATCACCACTCCAAAAGGCATTTAGTGATCTAATATGCTACTCCGTACGTTAGATAAGTGTTGTCAGAGGATTTGAACGTGGACAGATCACATGCCCAAAAGAATGTGAAAATTTGTTATAAGATTAATACATAAATAAATTTCATAAATAGGATTATTGCTATATTATTTTGAAAATCTGATGCATTCATGTTTTAAAATGCAACTCCGTATTATTTTACTATTTGTAGTACAATTAAATAAATTATATTTTGTAAACAAAACATAAGTTTGTTTTATTTTTTGAATTTAATTCACGGTTAACTACTTTTAAATTAACCAAGCATTTCAGTCCAGCTGGTTGCGAGGTTACCGTGCATAGTGAGAGATCTCGAGTTTGAAACCCGCTAGACACATAAAGGGTTTGAAACTCAATGGAGTGAGTTTAAATCCTGATTACTCCATACCCCAGCCTCCTGCCCCAGACCTCCTGGATTAAAAAAAACTACTTTTAAATCGTATAATAGTGAACGATGCATTTTTTTATGCCATTAAAGTGATATATTTTCCCACTTTAAGTTATGGAATACTCAAAAATAACCCATTTCTTGCTCAGTATAAAAAATGTAAAATCACATGAGACTATGAGAGTGAAAATTACAAGACCAACATCGTATTCGTATAGCAGATTAGCAGTGCTATTCCCTTCATCAGTCTCATTGTCACATTTTTTTTCTAAATTATCTCGTAAAATACTTAGTAATATTTGAGTGATTTCAATTTTTTTAATATCAGCTGTCTTTGTTCTTAAATGCGTGAGACGTCGATTCGTGTCAAGCCTCAAGCCTTAGAAGCTTATGCGTAGTTTAGGCATGAAAAAACGTTTTAGATTTCTACTGATAATTATTATTGTATAGCTATATATGAAAAAGAAAATAAATGTCCAAAATACATTATCCAAGATTTATCCTACTTTGTACTTTTTCGGTATATATAATTTATAAATGTATAAAGAGTGAAAGTGAAAACCGATATATTGTTGTTTTTTACAATCCGTATTAGATTCCATATATAAGTATATAACATGTTTATAAAAGTAATTTACTTTTAGATTTAATCAATTTTTTCTTTGCAAAAAATATTTAATCTATAAAACTCTCTTTTTCCCGCCTAAGCGTGCCAAGGCTTATGCCTTTTCACGCCTTTGATGGTCAATGATTGAGTTGACGTCTTTTTCACGTCTTTCTACTATGAGAGACGTTTTCCTAGACGCGTCTAGATTTCACATTTTGCCTAGACGCGTCTAGATTCCACATTTTGCCGCCTTTAGAACATTGACATCCTCTCTTTCATGTAACAAAGATGGCAATACCCCATCCTGAAGGTCCACCACCGACCGACTTTTAAGAGAGTAGGGCTTTAGCCCATATACATGTTTGACATTGTTTGATTCTAAATTATTCTTACTTTATTTTGATTTTTATTAATTTAATGTCAATAACATAAAATTACTTTTTTCAATAAGGTATCATTTTCTCATGTCTCAATGTTAATAGAAAAGAAGTAATACTCTCTTCATCCTTCTAAGATTGTCTCAGTTCCTATTCACTTAATCAACACAAATCTTAATCGCTTAATTTATATATCAAATTTTTCTCGAAATTTATTCTGATTTTTATAACTGTATAAAGTTTTTATTTAAGTTTCTAAATACGAAGTATATAACTTTTTTTAAAACATAATTTGAGTGCGAATAGAAATCTATTGGCGCATGGGCACGGAAGTATTGAATTAGGTGGGCGGGCATAAAGACGACACGAAGTGGTTAGGGCGGCTCGTGTGCGGGATCGAAAGCCAAAACAGGAGGGAGCCACGTCGAAGAGAAGTCACATGGGAGCAACTTATTGGGCGGACACGCGTCGCCACCCCAATTGCCCTCAACCTGGGACGACACCCTCGCTTTTTATCCGTTCATCTCACCCTTGTCTTCTACTACCTGCCTCCCTTCGTTTTTCATTTTTTAATCCCTCCTTTAACCTCCCCCACCTCCCACCGTCATTCACTTGTACAAATATCTTTCTTTTCTTCGTGGGGTTCTTTTAACTCGGATAATTGGCTGGTATTTTTCTAGAATATACTCTCTATGTTCTACTCCATTCGTCCCTTAAAACTTTATCAAGTTTGACAAGCACGGAGATTAATAAAGTAAAAACTGTGTGGTTGATATTTGTGTAGAGGAGAGAGAGTTAACTGGAATCACAAATTCTTTACTTAAAAAAGAAAATGGCAAAGTTAGTGAGACATCTAAAAAGAGAAAATTGGCAAAATTTTAAGGGACGAAGGGAGTATTATTATGTTCTCACTTTTCCTTTTTCGAGCATCACATATAAAGGTTCTAATTTCCATTTTAGAAACAATTAATAATTTTAATTGACAAATTAATCATTAAATATTAAAAATAATACATTTATAACATCACAGTTATCAATACTAACTACGTAGTTCATTATAATATATACATATTAAAATTATTTCTCAAAATACACTTGAAATACTTTATTTAATTATTGTTTAAATAATCGTACTGTTTTGCTATGGGAGCCTTCTAGCGGGACGGAGGTAGTACATCCATTCTTCAATATTCTCTAGAAATAATTAGGAATTGTTCACTTCAATGTAAAAAGGTTTGAACAGTCAAAAATGCTACGGCTACACATTGAGTTGTATGCTTGATTACATACACAAATGTAATTGTCTGTCAAATAATTGATTTCAATTTTGGGGTCACATAAAATTCTCTTCACAAAAATTAAAATGAACTGTTTGTATACATTAAAGTCTCTTTACAAAAATTAAAATCAACCGTTTGAGCGTGTAACCGAGCATGTGTACAAGTGGCACTTTTGTGGAACAAATGAGATCAAACATCAACACATCATAATCAACCATATCACTTCACCTATGAACTCGAATTTTAATCCATGTGAAAACTTTCCAAATAAAACATGAAAATTTTGGTCAAAATAGTCCTTATTCCCAAAGTAATTGGTTCATGTGAGGGAGGTAACTAGAGGGGCCATGCTAGGCCTCAAATTACCCTACATTTGGTATATACGGATAATTTATACTAGCTCCGATCTCTTGAAACTTTGTCAAGTTTAATTTGACTGACACAAATAATAATAAAGTAAAAATTATGTGGTTAATTTAAGGTTTGTGAAGAAGAGAGAAAAATAACAGGAACCACAAAATAGTTGATTAAAAGGAAGAATGACAAATTAAAGTCTTGTGGGATGTCCCAAAAAGAAAAGATGACAAAGTTTTAAGGACGGAAGGAATATTAAACTAGTGTGTGAAATTTTGTTAAAAGTTTATTCTTGTATACTTTTCGAATCCAATTTATATGCAGGCTACATCACTACTTCATTTTAGTACTCAACTCCTTAGGAGACTTTGCCAATTTCCTCTTTTTGTTTGACTCGAAAATTTTGTCACTTTCATTTTAAAACAATGAAGTTGAAAATTTTTGTCTCTCTCCTCTGCATAAATATCAACCGCGAAGTGTTTACTTTTCTAATTTTCTAATTTCATATCTAATATAAATTTGTCAAAGTTGAATGAGACGGAGATAAATTTTTTTTACGTAGTATCAAACGGTAAGTTTATTCAGGGTAAAAATCTCACTATGAGTAAACCTCTAATTTTAGTTGCTTCAAATCTTCAATAACGTGCCTTTAAATTTTGGATCCCATCTCCCAAAGGAGAGGCAAAAGAAGTTTTTTCTTGCCGATTGAGCAATGCCTTAGCTTCAATATCTACTTGTAACTTTACTGCTATTACATGCATAATATTAATGACTTGACTTACTTTACCCGTACACAACGGTTTGCATTACCGTTTATATCAATTCTTGTGGGAATAACACGTGTCGTTTTAATTCAGATGTACTCGTATGATCTAATGTACAAAAAGCATTTATCACAATTTATATTTCACTGCATTAATAATAATAAAAACAAAGCTCCGTCCTTTTCATGCAAATGTCTTTCACCCCTTTTGATCTATGCAAACACATTTTTACGATCATCCGTTCTATTTTAAACGCAACATGTTAAATTTTACACTATTCATATGTTCTACTTTGACTACATTTTATTCTTGTATTTTTTAAATATTGCTCAATTCATTTAATTACAAATTTTCAAAATCTGATTTTTAATATTTTTTTTACTTATGGAATTAAGATATAACTATGGTCAAAGACGTGCGTTGACAAATGTGAAATTTTGACCGTTACAACTAAAAAAAGAAGGGTGAGAGTATTTCAATTCTTTGTTAGGTAAGCATTTAAGCTTTGATTGTATATGGATTCGTCTAGGGGTAGAGACAAGAGGGGTTGAAAGGGCTAGTCTCGGCTCCCAAAAAAATTGAGTAATTTCGGAGGGTGAATTCAAATAGAAAATAAGTAACTCTAATTTTACTTTTCTATCATTACATAACTCGATACATTAAATTAAAAAATACGTGTTCGATAAAAATGATTGACAAGATTGATAAGCTGAAAATAGAGATTACCAAATGACCTCTGTTGAAGGTAAGTCCCGTAGATCCGAAAGCCCAACACGAACTTTGGATATATCAGGAATGACCCAGAATCAAGGTGTATAAGAAAATATAAGATCTGAACTAACTAAAACTCGAAAGCTCACTTGTATTAATTAACCAATCTGATTACAAGGGATTTCCCGATCGATAAGTCGGAAACTATGCCTTAATACAAGAGATAAGAGCAAATGATGATATTCTAGAGCTTGAGTATTGAAATGCTAACCCTTACAATGACTTGAAACCTTCTATTTATACTAATGGAGAGCATGGGCTGCCTCTTGCTGATTGGCCGTTGTTCCACCGACTTGGTCATCCATGCTTCCACTTGCTGATGTCATAGTCTGACATTAACTGCACCTGGCCACTTGCTGGTTGGTCGTTGCTCGAACGGGATGTTGGTCCGTACTGAAGATGCTGTCAAATTGGCCCAAGTATAATATATAGTCCGAACCTCGTTCGGTATGTCTTCTTATTGGGCCAACCTTTATTTGGGCCGAACCCCGTTCGGTATGTCTCCTTACTGGATCTTTTCATCATGGAGTGATGGGCCTGTTACTTGGGCCGGATACCTTGGGCCTTCCCGATCTGGGTATTGGGCCTCTAGGTCAATATCCCAACACAAGTCCCCCACTTCCGATGTCTCGAACGAAGTGAGTGCATCAGGAAGTATACCAATGTCATAATACCCCGAATGGCGATCGGGGTACAGAAGTAATCAGTTCCTCATGCTGCGATTTGACGGCTGCCGCTTCATTTCCCCATATTCATCATGATAACCATCGTTTAGTCTTTTCATTAGACGCGTGTCTAGTTTAAATGCCCCTAGTGATGTGTCGCTCTCTGATTGGTTCTCGACACGGCGGTTTCAAGGCTATAAATTAGCCCTTAATTCCTCAATTCCGGGTTTCGACTCTGCAATTCCTTGGCCTTCGTTGTTTCCTCTGCAAATTTCCCCCTGCTTCCCTTGCTCAAGTAACTTCCCAACCTTGGATTCCCCATCTTCATTTCTGGCTTCGATCGAGATGAGCCCCACAGAGCATTCTTCTGATTCGGAGATGGCCTCTCATGGGGATGACCGTGACACCGCCATGGTAGATGCCATCCCAGTTCCGTTTGCCGGTGTTTCTACCGAGACGACGACGAATACCAGGGCTGAGGCGGAGGACCTCCCTAGCACTTCTTCTTCCTCCAGTGAGGATTCTGATGACACCAAATCTGAGGACGAATTGGCCTCCATGGCGGACGGACGTCCCAACGATGTTCCTCGCCATACTCTTGACCTAAAATTGATTAGGGAGAGGAGGCAAAAATTGACCTCTCACAATAGGGCCGAAATTCCGGCCCTTATCCCTGACCCGGTGGATTTCCGTTTACAAGCCGGGCTTCATCCAATGCGTCATAGGCCCGGAATGACCATAGTCCACTTTGACTCAATTAGGGCCGGCCTTAGATTTCCGCTACACCCTTTCTTTATTTCCTTCTTCAATTTCTACGAAATTGTACCGGCCCAGATTATGCCGAACTCTTATCGAGCAATGGCGGGTTTCATTTGTCGTTGAAAAGATGCCGGCGCCCGACCAACCCTAGAACTCTTCCACCAGTTTTTCAAAGTAGCCCCCAACAGACCCATGGCTATTTGGCCACTAGTGCCCGAACGGGACACATCCTGTTCAAAGGAAACTCAACTTCGATCAAAGGGTGGAAAGACCGGTTTTTCTTCGTGTCCATCCCGGACGGTCTGATTCCCCGCAAGTGGAATGCTTTTCCCCGCAAAACCCCTGATCCTGTCCTGACTGAAGAAATCTACAAGGACGTGCTCGCTGTGGAGAAGGATAAATGCATGGACATCATGAATTATCTGACCCCCGAACGACTTATAACAGCTGGGATAGGTACTGCCCGTTTTCTTGGGTTTACTTGTTTTGATAAACTAAGTGTCTTGGTCCGGGCGGTTCTTCCCGTGCGAGAAACGTTCCTTTATTCTTTTTTCTAGTTTCTCACACGCTAGGGCCGCTCGATACTAACATTGTTCTTTGCCTTTTTTCAGCACCCAACCCAGATCTTCCCATGGATGATAGCAGAGTCATCGTAGCCGGTGGGGGCGGAAAACGGAAAAAATCCCGGAAGAACCCCCAACCTACTCCCACCATTGTTCCCGCTCAGGAGGCTGCCCCTTCTCAACCGCTCCCAGAACCTCAGCCAAATCAGCAGGTCCACCAGGATCAACTAGAGGCCATGCTGCTTGATGATCGGTTCGGTTCTGACCAACTGCACCAATTTTCCCAGCATTTCGACTCTGTTCGGGGGGGATCCTCGAATGCTGGTGAGACCCATACCGACCACATTACGGGTCAGGTCGAGCGGATCTCCCTATCCGACCCTGTTCATGAGGTTTTAGAGAGGGCTGGATCTACAGCGAGCCAGATCTGGTCTACCTCCTCCTGGTTTAACAACTTTTCCCTCCCTCAGTTGCCGGTCGAGCAATCTGAGGAATGTTTGGCTCTGACTGCTCTGAAGGTACGTTGTCTTTTGCGCTTTGTCTTAATTTTATTCTCTGTAACCAGTACTAATTCTCGAACGGTATTCTGTAGATGGGCTTGTACACCCTTCAGATGCGGGAGGCCCGCCTAGCAAAAGAGCGGGAACTGATTGTTGCCCAGTCTTCTGCTGAGCAACATGCTGCTGTTGCCATCGCCTCTCTGGAGGCCGAACGGAAAACCTTTGCTGAGGAAAAGCAGAGGCTGGATCCCGATCGATAAGTCGGAAACTATGCCTTAATACAAGAGATAAGAGCAAATGATGATATTCTAGAGCTTGAGTATTGAAATGTTAACCCTTACAATGACTTGAAACCTTCTATTTATACTAATGGAGAGCATGGGCTGCCTCTTGCTGATTGACCGTTGTTCCACTGACTTGGTCATCCATGCTTCCACTTGCTGATGTCATAGTCTGGCATTAACTGCACCTGGCCACTTGCTGGTTGGCCGTTGCTCGAACGGGATGTTGGTCCGTACTGAAGATGCTGTCAAATTGGCCCAAGTATAATATATAGTCCGAACCTCGTTCGGTATGTCTTCTTATTGGGCCAACCTTTATTTGGGCCGAACCCCGTTCGGTATGTCTCCTTACTGGATCTTTTCATCATGGAGTGATGGGCCTGTTACTTGGGCCGGATACCTTGGACCTTCCCGATCTGGGTATTGGGCCTCTAGGTCAATATCCCAACAACCTCTAAATTTTGGCCTCCGTAGGAAAATTTCCAAAGTAGGAGTTAAACTGTTTTTGAATTCTAAACTTGGACTATCATGTTTTAATTCATTAAATATGAGTAATTACTGCCAAACTTGAAAAGTACATTCTTATAGTACTACTTAAGGAATAAAAACATGACAATGCTGAATTGGAATTTATAAACGTTTTAACTACTATTTAGAAGAATTTCTTTTATATTTATCACATTTATCATAATTAAGTTGTATCTAGCAAAATTATAGGGATTTTTTCTGAAAGAACAAAATTATAGTGATATCCTTTGAATTATTTTGTCTCTGCAAGTCCTTACATTTAACCATTTCTAACCAAATTCACCCGTGCCAAACCGTGAAACCAAGGCAATATTCTCAAAACTGTTGAGTGTTATCTACTTTAGTGTAACCCTTAATTCCTCCTCCAAGCAATATACAGCTAGCATTGTCGACTAAAAGGGTGCCAGCCATATTTGTTTGGTTCTTCTTAAATCATAGCGTTGAAACAAATTAAGATGAACTGGAATAGTTAAATGCATTATATCACGCATAGTGCTGAGTTTATTCCTAAATATTTACGCATTGTATGTTCTTACTTAGCTGGGGTAGTATATACCGACTATATATTAATACAGAGAGAATTTGACTTTGCACCTCATGTTTTGAGTGATATTTGATTTTTTAAAAACATTAATGATGTATTCCATTTGCCCAAAGATTGTGTAAGAGTGGATGCAAAGACAAATGTTTTTATAGTGAATTGGGATGCATATATTAATGATTTTGAAAATATGATGTAAAGTCAAATATCACTCAAAACATGAGTGATGTGCAAAGTCAAATTCTTCCATTAATATATATATTGTGTTTATTAATTTAAATTTCAATCTTCTTTTAATTATCAAGTTAACAACGACAATAAAAACTGCATGTAAATAGTAATGATAATTCTATAGTGTACGTTAGTAGCTCAAAAGACCACCGAATTGAATAATCTAAAAAATACTAATTCAGAAATCAATAATTTGTATTTTAATAATAATATAAGGAATATACTTTTATACTCCGTATCAAATAATTACTTCCTCCGTACTTTTTTAGTTGCAACGGTCAACATTTCACACTTGTCAATGCATGCCTTTGACCGTATGTAATTATATCTTAATTCTATTAGTAAAAAAATATTAAAAATCATATTTTGAAAATTTGTAATGTGATGAATTGAACAATATTTTTTAGATAAATAATTTTCATAAAATAATAGCGTAAAATGTAGTCAAAGTAGAGCATGTGAATAGTGTAAAATTCAACATGTTGCGATTAAAACGGAACGGATGATAGTATTAATATAATGAATATATTATCATAATATTATAATTTAAACAATAAAATTTAAGTCTGATCCACAATACCACATTATATTGAGCAAGAATGAATCGGACCAAACTACCAAGTAAGCTTAGATCAAATCACTAGCCGGCAGGGCCGTCGAATGAATTTGGAGGCCCCGGTTCAAAATGAAAAATTTGACCTCCACATTTATATAAACCAAATACTTATACTCAAATCAATTAAAAATACTTATTAAAAAATGATGGATCTATATTTTTCTTCTTTACTAGCGAACTGTATTTTACTGATTAGTATTAATATATAATATTACTATATACTATTAATAAATTTTTAAAAACTTGGGCCCCATAAATCCGGAGGCCTTGTTCTGGATAACCTATTGAACCTCCTAAAAAATGGCCGTGTCACTAGGGTTGCATAATTGATCAAATCATCAAACTATACCATAACAAAATATGTACTCCTCCGTCCCATTAGAAGGTTCCCACTTTCTTTTTTTGGACATCCCGTTAGAAGATTCCCATTTCCATTTTAGAAAACAATTAACAATCTTAAGTGACAAATTAATCATTAAATATTAAAAATAATACACGTATAACATCACCGTTATCTATACTAGCTACATTATAATATATACCTATTAAAATTATTTCTCAAAATATACTCGAAATACTTTATTTAATTATTGTTTAAATACCTATGCCGTTTTGCTATGGGAACCTTCCAACCAGAGGCGGCTTGAGCATTTTGGAGGCCCCAGACGAAAAATATTTACTATGTACAAATCACTTTTAAAATCAGATAAATTGAATAAAAATCGCCTCATGAAAAAAAGCATATTCAAAGTCCACGATACAATGTTTGTAATATTCAAAAGGATAAATTTTTAAATGCAAACATATGCAAAACACAAGGCAAACTTGTACTTGTAAAAGTATTAAGAGACTTCAAGAATGAGACTCAGAGAGAAGAGCTGAAGAGTCTTAGTTGATTCACTAACCAAGGACCCATGTCGACGGCGGGCAGTGAGGCATAAATACAATAGCCGATTAGCGGTCTGTGTTGGACGTTGATAAGTTCGTATTTCGACATGCATTTGATGCGTGTTGAGATCGGATTTTAATAGTTTTTCCTAACTTTAAGGTGTCATAAGTCTCAATTTTAAGCTCAAGTCATATTTACCGGCCGTTGGTTCGAGTTTTGGTATTTTTGGAGTCAAAATCAGGGAATTTGAGCCTGGCACCGGCGTTTGAGAAGCAATAGGGACGAGTTGAGAAGCATTTTAGAGTTTATTAGGAACATTGGAGGTCAGTGAGGTGTTAAAGACGAAGTTTTGAAGACAAAAGAGCTCTAGAATTGGCTACGGGATCAAAAGAAGACGAATAGAGCTTGAAAACAACGATCAGGATGACGTTCTGTCAATCGTTCAAGAATATCTTTTCTTAGGAACATCCAAAGAACATGACTCAAGTTTCATATGAAATCCAACTTCAAGGGATACAAATCATATGAAGACACCATTGTGATAATCGGAGAGAAGCAAGGTGAAAACAGACGATGAAGTCAGATAATCTCTGTTGAGATTTCAGAATGCGACCTTCCACCATTTTATTCATATATTTTGATTGGATGATTCAAATCTAGTTTTGCAAGTTGTGTTGGATAGAAGACTTCATTAGCTATAACTTTGATGAAGGAAGAATAGTCAAAATTGAACTATGAAGCTGATTTCTACTTGCAGTTGCCGCTTGGTGTATTGGCGGTCTGCGAATAACACATAATACTAATATCAGAGTAGAATTTTTTGGAGCCCCCCTTGGCAATTGAGGCCCAAGGCAGTTGCCTGGCCCAACTGCCCTCAAAGCCGCCCCTGCTTCCAACGGGACGGAGGGAGTAGTAGATTAGAAACTAGAGAGGTAGTCCTGACAAGAGTCACAAGGATAATCAGTACCGCGAGTGACTCAGGAGACTTGGAGAGGAGGCGCACGTTGGAGAAGTGTGAGAAAGTGGATCAAATGACTGAAGGAATGACCCTCAATCAGCCAAAAGAAAAAAATAGAGAGGAGGCGGGCGCCGATTATCAGGCCCGTCTGAGCCTCTAAGGAGGTTGTACCCCAAAGGGTATATGGTCAGGTTTCTCGTGACTATTAGGAGGCAACTATATTTAAATTATTTTGGTTTTCTTATTATCTTTTATATTTCGAACTAGACGTTGTTTTGACTATGTTCTTATTTTCTACTAGCAGAACTCTAGAATTTAGGTTGAGTGATGAAAAGTCTGTCAGGGGCAGAGTCAGGGGAGGGCTAACCCTGGCCATGGCCCAGCCTAAATTTAAAAAATGTTCATATTTTTTGTATAAAAAATTCTGTGTAAATTTTTTTCCAAATATATTCTTTGTACCGGCTCAGTCCAACCCAGTACTCTGGCTCCGCCCCTGAAGTCTGTTGCATCTGTCATTGGTTCAATTAATCTCATTATAAGATCAACGAGTCATATTACTTTCTTAGAGATGATTGACTATAAATTTGATTCGAAGGCAAAAAGTTGATAAGAGTGTTTTTGTCATATTGTAATTTGGTAGAATTCTAATTATTCAATATAAGCCACTTTTTTCAACATAAAAGGGTTGACATATTATAATGGGGATTATTAGTGTAGGCTTTTCCCATTTTGCGAGAAAAAAGTTAAAAGCGTCCGTTCAAGGAAGATCGACTGATGTCCGACGAAGTCTATACAAACGCCCGTGTATATTAGAGAACAAAGAAGACTATAGTTGATAAATGAACAACTTATAATTAATCAATCTTTAAACACAGAAAACAAAGAAGACTATAGTTAATGATTAAACGAGTTTCATTCTTCCAAGTTACCTTAGCTTGCTTGGCTTTTCGTGGGCTTATGTTTTATGCTTTATAGGATTAGATGACAAAAGGGGTTTCCCGTTTTGGATTCCTTCATGCCCTATCCTTGTGAATATGTTATCATACTGGACCTAACTTTTGGTGCATTGATACTGTCCACATTCTTGGTTGAAACACGAATTCCGTTCACATTGAGTTCTGAGTAAATTTTTTAATGGTAGATTTATAGTTTATGTCAAAATATTACTACCTTTGTTCTCTTTTGTTTTGATACAATTATTAATAAAATATGTGTATGGGACAAAGTAAAAGTTGTGTTTGTAATTTGAATATAATAAAATGAAATGTTGTGACATATTTCGTATTTCTTTTCAAAACGAAAATGTGTCACTTATTTTGGAACAACTCACAAAGAAAGAAAGACAAATAAATTGAGACAGAATGATGAGTAATTAATTATTAAACATTTGACTTAAATAGGAGTACCGTGTTTTGAAATATCAAAATAGGAGCATTTTTTAATTCCGCAAATATGAGTGATTACTTGAACAAATACTATCAAATATGGCAATGAACTGCCATATTTAAAGTGCGGTATTGTCAAGATATGACTATAAATAATCAGAATGACAATAACTTCTTCTATTTTGAGGGAAAAATTGTATTCTCATTACTTTCGAATTTTACATTGTTTTTGTTCTTATTTCAGTAATATAATATTCCTTATTTAATTATATTCCGTATAATTAAATAAGTCGGGATAATCGCCATATAAGTCGCCAAACAGTTTGGCGACTTTCCCTGATCAGAGTTAAACCCAGCAGTATATTGGTAAATAGTTTTAACCCAACATTAATTCCAAAATTATTTAATTAATTAGCATTAATCCGGAAAAAAACTCAAAAAAATAGAGTTACTGAGTATATGGTATGTTCTCTGAAACACATTTGATCTTTATGTCAAAGTCATAATATACTCCAAAAAAATACTACGTAGATTATAAGATTATATGATTCAAAGTGATTTTATATATACGACATATAATTTCCTCTTCATTTATATATGGATGTCACTTTTTTTTATCTAAAACTAGTGAGACAGATGTCGCAAAAAAATCAGTATTCAACCTTAAGTATTCTCCGTAGGGATGCGAATTAGTTCATTGAATTCAGAATTAGGTTAATTTATGTAACACGGTCCAACTATAAAGCAACAAAAACAAACTAAAAAATCAAATCAAATCAATTAAGGAAATTGTCCTAAAGAGGAGTAAATTAAAAGCATTTGGAAATTCTTTTTTTGAAAGGAAAAAACGCTTATATTAATATCATTAGGATTCATATCGTTACAACAAATTCAAAGAGACCAGCACTAACAAGTACAACAACTATCCGTAACTAACACTCAACCCTACGATTAGATTTAGAAACGATCACCTCAGAAAAGAACAATACGAATCACTAAACATCAAACGAATGTGACACAACAATCACTGGTCATATAGATTCTTCTAACGACATAATATCTGATAGGAATTGTTCATCATTAATTTTTTTTGTGATCATAATTCCTGATCATTATTGTAGACCTAAATTCAAAGTCATTAATGAAAAACATAAAATAAGACCATAGAAAATAAAATAATTGATAACAAATACTCCAAACTACTTCCTTCAATTTTCTTGATCGCTCCAAGACGGCGGTTCAGGAGGAGCAGACCGCTGATTTGTTCTCTTCCTTGCTCAGCCCCTCACCGCTCTCTATCTACTCATCGAACGTGCTTCCTCCACTACCGCCCTCCACCCATGTTAATTTGCCAAAAACCAACTCTTCCACCTCATCCTCAATTGTTGGAAAGGGACAATGTTGGTCTAGATCATCCATAGAAGCCATGATTATCCCTTCTTGAACCTGCACTTGATCAAAATGTAAAAGAAAAACTGATATGCAGAAATGCGGCATTGCACCACGTGCTCTCGACACGCGAGAGAAGAATCCTAACTTTCGACAAGCGAGAGAAAGACCACAACACGTACCATATTCCCTGTCATTTTCCACAATCCAGCAGATTGTGAAACAACTAGTCAGGTATGAGGAATCCGTGAAATACGAACGCCGAACTGACGATTCCAACAATACGAATGTGAAGCCCTAAGAGAGATGTCGTTGCTCCTCCATTCTACGTCATTTGGAAATTCTAAACCAGGACTACTTTTTTTTATTAATTCTCTAAATAAGTGTAATTACTTTCTTGTTTTGACATTATAAGACTTTAAAATTGTTGTTAATAACTATGATTTATAATTTTTATATACTTTAAACTAAATTAAAAGCTTTATTGAATCGTACAAGGTAACTAAACATGTTTACAATTTGATAGTTTAAGTTGTACTCGATAATACTCCCTCCGTCCCAAAATGAACTTCACAGTCACTATTCACATCGTCAACTTAAATTACTCTTAATCTTATGTTTTATATAACAATTTTTTATCAAATTTATATTTTTTTATCAGCCTTTGTAGCGGTTTTAATGTAGTTTCTCAATATGTAAATTTTATTTACTAAAAGTAATCTGAGTATGTTCAGGGATCGGGTTGCTTTATCTTCAATCAAACATCGTAATCTGAAATGGGAAGTTCATTTTGGGACGGAAGTAGTATAATTTTTCGTTGACCAATGAAAGTAAAAAAACAATACTATATCCATTGCTCTAAAATCAAGATAAGAGAGAGTGATGTCATTATTTAGAAACCACCGCACCAGATAATCTTATTCTCAATAAGTGCTACTTCATACTACCTCCGGTCCCGGTGGACTTTGTCAAGTGCAAAGTAGGTGAAAAATAAGAATAGTAAAAACTGTGTAGTTGAGATTTGTGCAGAGGAGAGAGAAATGTGCATAACCACAAATTAGTTCCTTTAATAGGAAAGTGACAGTTTTTTGAGACAACCAAAAAAGGAAAGTTAGCAATCCAATGAGACGGTGAGAGTACTAAAATTTAAATAACATCGAACTTGTATCAAATTAGACCAAAGTACAAAAACAATTCACACCGGAAAAGGTAGAGCAAATTTAGATACACATAATACATTACGCCAGACCAAACTAGACTCGTTTAAAGTACATAGAAAATTAGAAAATTCCATGTACGAACATTTTTGTATACTTTTATTTGTCTATACAAACAATTCATTTTAAAATGAAAATTTACTTGTGACACTCACAAATGAGTGTATCCCAATTAACAACTAGCAAGAACGGTTCAAAAAGATTAGACCATATCTCAAGTTCAATTCCAAATGAACAAATACTTGGTGAAATGTTGCGTGTGCATTTTAGACAGCTAGTCACGTTAAATTAGATGACGCAGTTCATATGGTAAAATATGAAATTATTACTACCAGCTACACGGGTAGACTAGCTTTGGTTTATATTAATGGTATATACAAAATGTTTTGCAGAAGAAAAAAGAAGAAGATAGCATTTTGCTTTGCCATGGTCAAACAAGTTGATATGATTGAGTAGGTACTTGCTCGTGATGGTCTATGGAAATCCACTTGTTCATAGAGTAGTTATACACAATACAGCTAGTTAACCTTTCACCAACGACGTGCAGTCGTCCATTAACCACGAATTGATCTCGGTATACATTTAGAGCTGGTATAGAGATTTTTGGTAACACTGTTTTTCGCTTTATCAAGCTTATCAGCCAACTTTTTCAAAAAAAAACGTAACTTTTTTTTCTGCGTGCGGAATTGTGTAATAATAAGAAAAAGTAAGGTTGAAGTTACTTTTCTGACTGTATTGGTTGAAGTTAGTGTAGATGACCGTTTTAGTTATTTTAACATATAATATTTTCATTATTTTATTAATAAAATATATTTTAAAAATAATTTTTTCTTAAATCAGCAAAATCAGCCAATGCAGCCGCTTCAGCCAGAACTTCATAATTTTCAGCAGAATCAGCCGAATCAGCCGATTTTCGTGTTACCAAATGGGTTCTTAGTAAAGGTTGGTTTGAGATTCTATCATAAAAGATTAATATGATAAGAGGAATAATCCAAAATCTTAATATAACATTTTATTACTTCTTTCAAATCTCTGTCTAATTTTGGACCTATGAGCGATATATTTTCTTAAGCTTATTTCCAAGACATGCAATAAATTATACTCCCTCCGTCCCATAATTAACTTCGGTTTGGACTCGGCACGGGGATTAAGATAGTGAGATTTGTGTGGTGGAGAGTTATGCAGAGCAGAGAGAAATGTGTAAGAATGATTGTGAACCACATATTCTTTATCAAAAAAGAAAAGATGAGATAAATTTGGGACGGACCGAAAAGGAAAGAATGAAGATAATTTTGGGACGGAGGGAGTATTATGCACTCCCTTCACCCCGCTAACAATGGGACAACAGGAAGTGACACACAAATTAATAAAAAGTGGTTTATGTGGTTGATATTGAATTGATAAAGTAATAATAAAGTAAGAATGATTTAGAACCACACAAACTTTACCAAATTTAGTATAGGACAATCTTAGTGGGATGGGCCGATAAGGTAAAATGGGACAATCATAGCGGGACGGAGGTAGTACTTACTTAAAATAAGAATTATAATAAAACTATCTGATAAAGGTTATAATTCTTGAGAAAATGCCTAGAATCTTCATTAGTCACATCTACCCGACCGGGTTTTTTATTTACCCGATCGGGTAAAAGGTAAATCTTTGCCAAATCTTCACCTTGCACGTTTAATTGCCTCCAAAATCTAATTTGATCTTCGGGTCAAGTCAAACCCGATCATATTTTTGACTTTTTCCCAAATTTTCACTTTTCTTGTTCCCTTGCACTTTCCTTGACCTTTCGAGGATCCTTTTGATGATCTTTACCTAGTTTAAGCTCAGAAAATACCTAATCTAAACAAATTACAAACAAATACGAAAAATAAAGTATTACACCTGATGGATAGTGTACCCGGGGGGTAGCTTATCCGAGGGGTTATTACGGGGAATAACAAGAGAGAAGTCAGAGCAAGTAAGTATAGAGAGAGAAAGTATATTGGAGAGTGTTCAGCGTGGTTACAAATGGGGAAATGAAGTGCTATTTATAGTAGCAATAAATGCCGGACAGGGACACGTGTCAAGCGTTCATTCGCCGAGGGGTCACCTCAACTGGTTGGCGCTGGCAACCGCATGTGGCCGCATTTAATGCGGCTGTTGGATGGGACGTTGTACAGGGTACGGTGATCTGTACGCATGTGGAGCGGATATTGTGTCGGAAGAGGCGCCCTCAGCAGTAGATGACTAGCCGAGGGCTCTGAGTACCGGCTACCCCCTTAGTGCCGAGGGCTCCCACTGCTGAGGGCTACTGATTTTCGCCGTTTTTCCTAGTAACTTTATTTTCCTGTCTTGGCCCTCTTGTGAGAGTTAGAGCCTTCGGCCAGGGGGCCGAAGGCACCCCTGATGCGCATTGTGGGCTGCTTGGTACTCTGGGCACTGTGATTTGGGCCTGTTGTGCTTTCTGGGCCTGTTGGGTCTTTATTGGAGTAGTAGGAGTCTGTGGGCCGGGGGTTCCCGGGCCCTATACTCCATCAGGAGTCCCTCACTCCTTTTGCCGAAAGGTACTTGAGGGAAAATGAGTAATTGTGTTTGTCATCTGTCGTTGTTTCGTTTGTAGTTTGTAGAGTTGTGGGTAGTTTGCTGTTTGTTTATTCTGCCGAGGGCAGTCCCTCAGTTACCCACATGTCGGGACTTGAGGGGTCATGTTTGTGACTTTTTGTGATTTTTCCCGGGGGGGGGGGGGGGGGGGGGGGTTCTCCAGTCCCCCACTCTTTGAGGCACTTGCAAAGTGGTGAAAAGGAGTAGAGTAGTTGCGCTGCTGTTTTGGGCCGAAGGCTGACACTTTTCGTTTCATTTTGGGGGGATGCCTCGTTAAAAACCTCATTAGGAAAAACCCTGTGGGAAAAATCCTAATGAGGGAAAAAGAGTGCACCGAATTCCCCCAACGATGAATCGAAAATGTGAAACCTTGGTTCGAAATGGAGAATAATGCTGATGCCAAAGGCTTTCCTCGGTCTGAGGGCTCATGAGTTGATTAGCGGGAGGCTTGCTTTTGATACCCTGGGAGGTGCCGAAGGGGGGTCCCTTAATCTGGGGATCGAGGGCGTAATGAATGAGGGTAGTAGTTGAATTGTTACCGGGGTGTCCCTTGTTTGTTGATTAGTTGGTGATGAGGATATCCGAGGGCTCCTATTACGTGTGTGCCGTAGGCTATCCGTCAATGAGGCATACTCCCCAGGGGCTATCCGGCCCTCAAAGTGCTGAGGGGGGATCCCCGAGGGGTGGCCTGATATGAAGCCTTGGGCTTCTGAAGGAGTGATCCGAAGGCATCTGTTATGTAGTGTGTGGGGCACAAACCGGGAGTGTCTCTGGGTAAGTGTACCCGGGGGCTCTTCTTGATGAAGTGGAGTGAAGTAAAAAGCCCGGGGGCTCCCAGAATATAACCGTTGGAAATATAGCCGTTGGAATATCTAACGTCAGAATATATCCGTTGGGGGGGGGGGGGGTTGCCACGTGGTGTGTGGTCGTTGGCTACCCGTGGGCGGGCATCACTGATTGGGCGAAGCCACGGTTCGTAATGATGGCAGTCCAACCGGAGGCCCGGTTTCTAGGCCCAAGCCCGGATCCTTTTGCCTATAAACACCCCATGGCCGGACACTTCCCCTCGTGCGAAATCATTGTAGCGAAGCTCTGCCAGATTTTTTCTAGAGAGAGAAACACTGCCCTCGATCTAACTCCCGCTTTAAGGTCAGTCCCCGCATCTGTTCTTCTTCCTCCTTAGCTAGCTGTAGCGGCCTTAGATCTAGGATTGTAACCTAGAACACTTAGTGTTTTTAAGCCCTCGAACCAGTGGAAAGATGTCCTCTCAGAGTGATTCCCAGGACATATCGAGGGATCCATCGATGGAAGAGGAGAGCTTCTCGGACGCGGGGTCCTCAAGTGAGCAGCCCTCGGCCAGGGAGGATGTCGCGATGGCGGTGGAAGTGCAGAAGGAGTTGGTGGCCGAAGTCGAAGCCGAGGGCTTTGAGCAAGAGGCGGAGGATGAAGAGCTTTCCCTCGCCGTACAAGTTGTAGAGGAGGAGGAAGAAAAGGAGAGGATGAAGGTGACAGTGGCCGTCCTTCCCCCTCGGGGTGCTGGTGAAGCAGGGAGCTCTCGGCCCCTCAACCCGACGCCGATAAGAGTGGCCCTCGGGAAAAAATCGGAGAAGAAAAAAACCGCTCCTAAGAAGAAATGCGTTGCTGCCGATCAAGGAAAGCCCATAGATGTGCCCGAGGGGTACTCCTGGCTGAATACTGCTGCCCTGGAGATAGGGTCGAAGGCTGATAGGGAAGACATGTATGTGACTCAGTTGCACGTGGGGGCTTCGGCTGTGGTGGTGGCGCCGGGCCCTGATGATGTGCTTTCCCGGGCTCCCGAGGGTTGCATCGCTGTGCACATCCTGTTGGTGTCAATGGGGCTCCGGTTCCCCCTGCACCCATTCCTTCGGGAATATCTCCGGTATGTGGGCTTGGTCCCCTGCCAGTTGACGCCTAACAACCACTCCTACGTGGCGGGCTTCCTGAACCTCTGCCGAGCCCGAGGGGTGACCCCCAGCCTGGACTTGTTTTTCCAGAGCTTCAACCTCTGCCGAGGGGGTCACGCGAACGCCGAGGGATTCGCCAATCTGCAACAGGTGGCTCGGTGGAAACTATTCACAGAAGCGCCCTCGTCCAACAAAGGCTAGAAGTAGCGGTGGTGCTACGTTAGGATTGCCGAGAGCCCCTTTCCGATGGAGCTTAGGGATCGCTTCCGTCGGCATCTGAAGGTCGGAAGTGCTGCTCTGGAGAAGGATGGCTTGATAATAGCCAAGATCCCGGAGGGTCGCACGAAGCAAGTGTCCATTAAGGACTTCACAGCTGACAAGGAGCTATTCGCCCTCGGCTTCCGCAGATATCGCTTCCTCAGCGAAATAGATGAGAAGTATCCTGTGCTGGCAGGAGGTAGTCTCCGAGGGCTTCCTTTTTTTGTACTTAGGATTTTTCCCCCTTTTCTTTTTTTTGCTCTTTTCTCCTTCGGTCTAACCCCTTTGTTTTTGTTGGCAGGTGTTAACATGGATGCTGGTAAACTCTTCGCTCTGAAGAAGAAGAAGGGCAAGACCCAAGCCCAGAAGAAGGACCCTTCAGTCCAACCGCCTGTGGGTGCCTTCTTCCAAAAAGAGGCTCTGGAGCCCTCTGCTGCGGAGGGAGTCGTCGGTGTGGCGGAGGGGGCCACAAAAAAGAAAAAGGGGGGCAAGACGGTTGAGCCCCCGGCTAAGAAGCAGAGGGGGACAGGGGGCACTGTCGGCCAGGATGCCCCCTTGGTGATCATTGAGGATCGCCCCTCTCCGAACCCCCCAGTTGATGCTGCGACGATAGCCCAAACAACCAATCCTCCCTTGAGAAGCCCCCCTCGGGAGATTCTGCAGCTTTCTTTGGCCCCGGGGGCTTCTGTCCTACATGGCTCAGCGGAGCCGAAAGCTTTCCTGAGGGGGATGACCTCGGTAATGGACAAGGCTGCCCTCTCCACATATGATGACGAGGCCCTCGAGAACAGGATCCTTCGGTCTTCATTAACTGTAAGTTTGCTCCCTTAGGTTTTGCGTTTAACTTTTAATGCTCTTTCCATGTTAATCTGACCCCTCCTCCCGTTGTTTATCAGGCTTGCGTAGCCCTCGGGGAGCACGCACAGAGGCTCGAGCAATGGCGGCTCCGGAAGGCGGAGCAGGACCGGGAGATGAAGGAGTTCATCCTGAAGAACTCTGAGGCTGTAAAGCAGATGGCCATGCTGGAGGAAGATCTCTAGAAAGCTACCGAGGGCAAAGCTGCTGCGGAGGAAGCCACTCTTGAGGTCGAGAGGGCTGCCAAGAAAGCCGCCGAGGAGGCGGAGATTGCTAAGGCCGAGGTCGTCGCCAAAGCCCGAGAAGAAGCTGTTGCCGCCTTCGTGGCCGAGGGCTGGAAAACCGAAGACAGGCGGCAGTGGGTGGCCTCGGTCGTGGAGTCTTCAGTTGATGACTGGGTGAAGGGCCCCGGAGCCGACCGGATGGCAGAAAGGGGAGACAGCTATTACCAGGGGGCGAGTTCTTCACCCAGCATCTCGTGTACCGGAGGCTCGCCAGACACTTCAAAGTCCCTCTCGAGGAATTCGACCCCTCGGCGTACGGCCTTCCTGCTTTGCAGCCAGATGTGAGAAACCCCCTCCCCCCGGGCGAAGAGAGGCCTGTGATCCATGACTCCATGATGATGGGGGGATCCGGCGATGGTGATACTGAGGACGCCATCGGGGAGGAGGTCACCTAGAAGCCCGCCGAGGAGGCAGCAGCTTGAAGAAAACACTTGTAGTTGAATAGCTTTTTGAACACTTTTCCTTCTTGTTTGTAATATTCGTGTACTCTCGGCCTCGGCCACATTGTAACATATACATTTGAACTTCCTCTTTTTGACGAATGAATGATTGCCTTCGGGCTTTGTGTATATGACATGTCCTCTTTAATTCATTTCTTCTCGGATGTATGCCGTCGTTTTCTTTTGAATGTATGCCTTCGCTTTTCTGAATGTATGTTTAGGACTTAGAATATATTCTTCCAAGTGTAGTGCTTCTTGTAGCCCTCGGCTACTAGTAATCTTTAGTCAGTTGAACCTTTCACCGAGGGCACAATGTTCAGGACTTAGAAATATTTCTAAGTGTTTGTTTATCTGTTGGCCCCCGGCTGATCATTCCCTCCGGTTCTATGTAGCCTTCATGAGATGACCGGAGGTGAGATGTTTAGGACTTAGAAAATCTCTAAGTGTTTGGATATTGTGTAGCCTTCGGTACGTGGATACCTCTCGCTGATTGGACGCATGACCGAGGGCCCAGGAATAGTTAGGACTTAGAATATTTTTCTAAGTATACTTTTGCCAAGTCCTCATCCGCATGGCCCTCGGGCTGTAGGGAGATTTGACCGAGGGTAAGAACTCTTGGGACTTAGAAATTTTTCTAAGTGTAGCATGTATGAAGTAGGAGCCCTCGGGCAGCATGGAGATTTAACCGAGGGTCAAAATATGTAGGACTTAGAAAATTTTTCTAAGTATAGCTTGACCAAGTCTTCAACCGCATGGCCCCTCGGGCAACATGGAGATTTGACCGAGGGCCAAAATTTGTAGGACTTAGAAATTTTTTCTAAGTGTAGCTTCACTAGATCTTCAACCGCATGGCCCCTCGGGCAGCATGGAGATTTGACCGAGGGCCAAAATATGTAGGGCTTAGAAAATTTTACTAAGTGCGCTTCACCAGATCTTCAACCGCATGGCCCCTCGGGCAGCATGGAGATTTGACCGAGGGCCAAAATATGTAGGACTTAGGAAATTTTCCTAAGTGTAGTATGTGTGAAGTAGGAGCCCTCGGGTGACTGGGAGGGCCTTGTCTCGGATATGCCTTCGGTTGATTGGTGGCTCCACAAGGGGCAAAGCATTTAGGACTTAGATTCTTCTTTAAGTATTTCCTGCTGCTGTCCTTCAGGGGGGGACCCTTTGGTTGTAGGCGTTGTAGGTTTAGGATAGTTTCCTTTGCTTTGCAATGTTGGGCTATGGTAACAAAAGCCTTCGGTTGTTTTTCATATAGTGCCCTTCGGGGATGTTTTGAGTTATTTGAGCCTTCGGTTTTAGGTATAGCCGGAGGCAATCCTTGAGTGGACTTAGCCATTCGTTGATGATGTCTGTTGTGAATGGTATCCTTTGTACTTGTGAACTTCCAAGATACCGAAGGTGTTCCCGTGGGGAGCCCTCGGTATGTTTTTGTAAATTGTTGGAGTGATGTACTCATTGATTTCTCGCCGAGTCTACTCCCCTTCACCACCCTATTTTTTTTTGAGTAGTGAAGGGAAGGCTTTAAGAAACTTGGTTTCTTGGTAAGGCTTGGCCTATCGGGAGGTAAAAGAATACACCATTAGCTCCCCCCTCGGGTTAACCTTCCGTGTTCCGAGGGGATCGAGGGTCGTTTCCTGGGCACAAGATATGGTGGTCTGGAGCCTGCCTCCCCTTGGGGGATGGCGCGGAAAGCGCCTCAGTTTTGAAAGTCGTCCCCTCGGCGCTAGACATAGTCCGTGGCCTGCCACACCCTTGGGGTGGTGGCGCGGGGAGCGTTTCGGTTTGGAAGTCGAATCCTGGGCATTTCTCGTGCCTGTCATACCCTTGGGGTGATGACGCGGAAAGCGTTCCGTTTTTGAAAGTCGAATCCTGAGCATTTCTCATGCCTGTCATACCCTTGGGGTGATGACGCGGAAAGCGTTTCAGGGAAGGGTTTTCATTTGCACACTGGTTACAAATGGCCGGGTGCACTACGTGCTGCCAGCACCGAGAGGTGGCGCCTTCGGTATAAGCGTCCTCGAGGGGTACGGCTTAAGAAACAACACTTGGTGTTTGTTCTGATGTACGGCCCCCGGCACTTGGTACCGAGGGGTCTTCTGTAAAAATAGTTGGTTTTTTTCTTCACTTGTCGTAGGGGACTGTGGTGTCTACCCTCGGTACTTGGTACCGAGGGGTATTCTGTGGGAACACTTGGTGTTTCTTCCTACTTGTTGGAGGAGGTGATTGTGTCGTCTACCCTTGGTACCGAGGGGTCTTCTGTGGAAACACTTGGTGTTTCTCCCCGATCATTGAAGGGGATTATGTTATCTACCCTCGGTACTTGGTACCGAAGGGTCTTCTGTGGAAACACTTGGTGTTTCTTCTTATTTGTTGAAAGCTGCTAGTGGCGTGCCCCCCGGCACCAGGTGCCGAGGGGTTTCTTTTTTGGGGACAGGTAGTGCTTTGTCGTAGGTGATAATATTGTCTACCCTCGGCACTTGGTGCCGAGAGTTCTTCTATGGTGGTGAGGCCTTGGGCCTGGGGGTGATATGAGGGCTTGGCCCCTGTGATAATCTTGTTCCATGTTCTCGGTGTCTTCAAAATGCCTTCATTCTTCAGAATTCTTAGGCCTTGGGCCGTAAAATAATACATTCACTAGTTATGAGGGCTTGACCGCTCTGATGTTATTGATAAAATTTAACTAGGTGATGTACATTCCAGTGTCTAGGGACTTCAGTCCCGTTAGGGCGTTTTAGCTTGTAAGTTCCGGGTTTGATGATGGCTGCCACGATGTAGGGGGCCTCGAACTTTGGTGCCATCTTTCCACCCTCGGTTGGTTGGCTAGCTTCCCTTCTTCGGAGAACATAGTCCCCCACTTGGAATTCCCGGGAGCGAACCTTGGCGTCAATGTAACTTTTTACTTGCCTTCGGTAGTTTTCCGCGCGTATGAAGGCCTGCTCTCGGCGTTCTGAAATCAGGTGAAGGTTGAGGGCCATATTGGCGTCGTTGGCCTCTGGATCATACTGTGTGACCCTTCGGGTTGAAAGAGTTACCTCGGTGGGGGCCTTGGCTTCAAATCCGCAGCAAAGGGAGAAGGGTGTCTCGCCAGTTGCCCGCCGAGGGGTGGTACGGTAGGCCCATAAGATGTTGTAGAGTTCTTCTACCCAACCACCCCCTTCGGCCTCCAACTTCTTTTTTAGGCCTTCGAGCAAGGTCCTGTTGGCGTTCTCCACTTGACCGTTGCCCTGAGGGTAAGCAACGGATGAGAAGGTGTGTTTGATGCCCCATGCCTCTAGGAGGGCACAGAAGGGAGCTGCCTCAAACTGAGTCCCATTGTCGGAGATGATTTGCTGAGGGACGCCAAACCTGGTGAGGATGTTTTTGAGAACAAAATGACGGCACCTGGCCTCAGTGATGCTGGCGAGAGGCTCAGCTTCCACCCATTTGGTGAAGTAATCGATGGCGACGATGATGTATCTATTGTTGGAGGTACCCCTCGGCAGAGGGCCCACAAGGTCTATGCCCCATCGAGCGAAGGGTATGGATGTGCTGATGGGGGCATAGTTGACCGCTGGCGTGCCGGGGGCTTTCTGGAAGTGTTGGCATGCGGGACACCTCCGGGTAAGATCTGCACAATCCCGGGCCATCGTAGGCCAGAAGTAGCCCTGGATCACTAGCCTTCGGGACATGGAGAAGGGTCCTTGGTGTGATGAGCAAGTGCCACTGTGTACTTCCTCCATTGCTACTTCGGCTTCATCTTGGTGAAGGCACCGAAGCAACGTCCCGTTGTAGGACCTTTTGTAAAGCCTCCCGTCCTCGATAGTGTAGCTGGGAGCCCTCATCTTTGCCAGCTTGGCGCGGGCCTCATCCTCGGGCAGTTGCCCTGTGGTGATGAAGGCAACAATATCCGAGATCCAGTCCTCCTGTCTTTGTTGTATATCCATGACGGGGCTAGCATGTATGCTAGAGAGGCTGAGTTCTTCTACTTTGGCAATCTTGGAGATATGCTCAGGGGATTCTGCCGAGAGCTTTGATAAAATGTCGGCCTCGGAGTTTTGAGCCCTCGGTATTTGAGTAAGAGAGTGTGCCTCAAATACCTTAAACAACTCTTTGGCCGCCTCCTTGTATTGCTTCATTCTCCCTTCCTTGGCTTCGTACTCCCCGGAGATTTGGCCGACGACTAACTTGGAGTTGCACTTGACGTGGATTTGTCGGGCCTTCATGTTAGCTGCCAGCCGAAGGCCACAGAGGAGGGCCTCGTATTCGGCTTCATTGTTGAAGACTTTGAAAGAGAAACGGACTGCATAATAGGCCCGGAAGCCCTCGGGTGAGATGAGAACCACCCCTCCTCCACATGCCTTGATGGCGGAGGAGCCGTCGGTGTAGAGGGTCCACCAGTCATCTGAAGGGGCCGAGGGCTCCTCGTCCGTGGTTGCCCTTGCCGTGCACTCCGTCACGAAGTCCGCTAGGGCTTGGCCCTTGATGGCGGGCCTAGGACGGATGTCGATGTTGTATTGGCTCAAGAAGACAACCCATTTTACCATTCGGGAGGAGCTAGTGGGGCTCCTCATCAAGGCGCCGAGGGGTTGGTGAGTGAGGACCTGGACCGGGTGAGCCTGGAAGTAATGGCCCAACTTCTTGACGGTCCACACGATAGCCAACACCGTTTTTTCCATGGGGGAGTACCAGAGATCCGCTTCCCTGAGGGTCTTGCTAACATAGAAGATGGCATGTTGGATGCCATCCTCTTCCCGGATGAGTACAGAGCTGATGGCAGCCGGGCTAACACCCAAGTAGAGGTACAAGATTTCCCCTACCTTGGGTTTAGAGAGCACAGGGGATGAAGATAAGTATCGTTTCAGCTCCTCGAATGCCCCCTGACATTTTGAAGTCCATTGGAAACCGGCGGTTTCCCTCATGATCTGGAAGAAGGGTAAGGACTTCTCCGCCGATTTTGATAAGAAGCGATTGAGGGCTGCCAGGCGGCCCGTCAATCGTTGGACCTCCTTTACGTTGCGTGGGGGCTCCATGTTGATGATGGCCTGGATTTTCTCGGGGTTGGCCTCGATACCCCTTCGGCTCACCATGTAGCCCAAGAATTTGCCCCCCTGGATGCCGAAGGTGCACTTCTTTGGGTTCAGCTGAAGGCTAAACTTCTGCATGATGGCGAAGATCTCCCTCAGGTCATCACCGTGGCTTGCTGACTGCTTGCTTTTGACGATCATATCGTCAACGTATGCCTCCATGGTGCGCCCTAGGACAGCTTGGAATACCTTGGCCACCATCCGAGTGTAGGTGGCACCTGAGTTTTTTAGGCCGAAGGCCATGACAAGGTAGCAGAAGATGCCCTCGGGAGTCATGAAGGCCATTTTTTCAGCGTCTTCCTCATGCATGTATATTTGGTGATATCCGCGGAATGCGTCGAGGAATGACATGATTTCACACCGCGCGGTTTCATCCACAAGTTGATCAATATTTGGCAAAGGAAAGGGGTCCATGGGACACGCCTTGTTGAGATCCGTGTAGTCCACGCACATGCGGAATGAGGGCGGTTTCTGTGCGAGGACTACGTTCGCCAGCCATGAGGGGTACTTTACCTCCTTGATGTGCCTGATAGAGAGGAGCATGGTGACCTCCTTCTTCACAAATTCCCTCCTCTCGGCCGAGAGGGGTCTCCTTTGCTGCTGTACTGGTTTGGCCGAAGGGTCCACCGAGAGGCGGTGGGTGATGACCCTTCGGCTGATCCCCGGCATGTCCTCCGGGCCCCATGCAAAAACAATGGAGTAGGCGCGGAGGGCGCTGATGATGCCGGTCTTCAAATCTTCGGGGAGCTTGGCTCCAATCTTCACGACTCTCTCCGGCATAGCCGGATC
Organism: Cuscuta europaea; assembly: GCA_945859875.1. Classification (NCBI taxonomy): domain Eukaryota; kingdom Viridiplantae; phylum Streptophyta; class Magnoliopsida; order Solanales; family Convolvulaceae; genus Cuscuta; species Cuscuta europaea. Next base: position 11,909,320 of record CAMAPE010000005.1, on the reverse strand, counting down.
GAGCGCGAAGTCTTCTACCTCCTCGGCTGGTTCAGCCTTCGGCCTTCTTTCTTCCGCTTCCACAGTTGCTGTGATGGTGTCAACGCAGAACTCCGTCTTGCTAACCTTCTTCGTAACTTGAAGGTAGCAAGTGCGGGCAAGCTTTTGGTTCCCCCTTGAGTAACCGATTCCCCCCTCGTCTGGGAACTTGAGGCGGAGGTGCCTCATGGAGATGACGGCTTCGAGGTCCTCGAGGGCTGGCCGGCCGAGGATGATGTTGTGGGCACAATCGATGTTGACGACGACGAACTCGACTTCGAGCTTGGCTCTATGGAGGCCGTCGCCGAAGATTACCGGGAGGGTTATGACCCCCTCGGAATCAATGGTGTCACCGGTGAAGCCGGCAAGAGGGGTGTTGATGGGCCGAAGGGACCCCCTCTCCAAATGCAGCTCCCTGAAGGTGCTGAGGTACATTACATTGACGAGGCTGCCCGTGTCAATGTAAGTTCTGTGAATAATGGTGTCGTTGATCTCTGTGCGGATGACGAGGGCATCCCTGTGGTGGGAGGATACTGGGGGGAGATCAGCGTTGGTGAAGATAATGGGTTCCTCCCTCAACCGCTTTACTGGGGGCATATGAGTGACTTCCCCCACGTAAAGTGATTGAGCCCACTTCTTTCGTTGACTTGTGGAGTCACCCCTGGTATTTCCCCCCGTAATCATGAGGATGTGGCGTTTCTTTTCTTGGTACCGGGGGTACTCCTCCTCCTCTTCCTCCAGATTTCCAATCTCCCTCTTCTTGCCGAGGGGGATGGTGTTGGGGTTGACCCATGCAATCGCTCTCGCAGTTTGCCCTCGGGGTGGCCCCTGATGAGGGAGGCCTGTTGCTGAGGGCCCTGGACAAACTGGGACAGATGGCCCGCTTGTATTAATCTCTCGATGGCCGTTTTTAGCTGATGGCAATCATCAATCCTGTGCCCCTGGTGTCGGTGGAAACGACAGTAGGGGTAGTTTGGATTGATGACAAATACTTCCGAGGGCGCGCGTGAATCTCGCTCTACGAGGCCCCTTTCTTCAGCAAAATCAAGAATAACGCTGACGGGATGCGTCAATGGTGTCCGAGGGTGCTCCAGGAGGACAGGCTGTGCCCAAGCCCTCGGGTTCCCCTTGTAGCCTCCCCCGGGCTTGGCTTGGCTGTGCCGGGGGCGATCACCGGAGGGGGCAGACTCCCTGGGATGATTGCGAGGAGCCCCCGGCCCCCGGTTACCTTTGTCTTCTGGCCGAGGGCGTTGCTGATCTGGGACATGGTGGCATTTCTCCTCCTCCTCGGCCTCGGCTTACCGGTCCCCCCGCTGTAGGGCCCTTATATAATCGCGGGGGGGTTCGATGATGAGGCTTCTGGAGAAGTTCCCGGGGCGGAGTACTATTTGTAGGAGGGCCAGGAGGGTCCCGTCGTCAGCGCCGTCAACTTTATCAGCCTCCGTCCTCCAGCGCTCCAGGAAGTCCCGAAGGGTCTCCTCCTTCTTCTGCCTCACTGTTAGCAAGTGGGAGAAGTGTTTTCTCGTGCGGCACCTTCCCGCAAATTGCGTCAAGAATCGCTGGGCGAGTTCTTGCCATGAGTCAATACAGCCCTCGGGCAATCGGTTGAACCATTCGTACGCCGGCCCCTCTAAGGCGGAGAGGAACCAGCGGCACAAATATTCATCCGATGCCCCCACCATCATCATTCTGTTTTGATACCTGCTGTAGTGCTCTTGGGGGTCAGTCTTTCCGTCATAGGGCTTGATGAGCTGCCATCGGTATTTTTCCGGGATCCGGGCAGCCAATACCCTTGGGGTAAATGGAGTCCGGGTCCGGAGCTGTATGGTGGGTTCCCCGGAGCCCTCGGCTATCTTCTTCTGCATTTCTTCCATCTTGGCCATCATTGCCTCATACTTGATGTCTGCATGAGGGGCAGAAGTGGTGGCGTGGGCTTTAGTGGCCTCCATCTCGTCAAGCCGGCGCTGGAGGGCCACGATGATTTCGTCCCGGGGGTCCTTCGGGAGGACCTCCGCCCCCTGCGAATGGACCCGGGCCGAGTGGGCTTGATTGATTTGATGGCGTGCGTCGTCGGCATGGAGAGGTGCCTTGCCTTTGTCCTGAGGGGGACGCCTTTCATTGGCTCTGGAGACGGACCCACCACTTTCCTGAGGCCTTTGAAACGCCTTCCCCCCGAGGCGGTCTTGGACCCCTCGGCGGTCTTGCGCCCCTCCGAGTCTCTCAAGGACGGAGGTCCGGAGCTGTTCCTTGTTCACGTTGTGGCGGTCCCGGGACTAGACTTCCTGGGAGGCCGTGTCTTGGGCCACGACCCCCTCGGAGTTCCCCATCCGGAGGGCCGGGTTACCGAGGGGTCATGGATGAGGGGGAGGCATAATATTCTCCCCCACCTGAGGTTGGTGGGGAACCAAAGTGCCGAAGGCACCCGAGTTCTGGGTGAGCGTCTGGATGAAGGCGGAGAGCGCCGATTGAACGTCGATGGTGATGACCGGAGGGCTAATTTGATTTTCGCTCCGGTCCTTTTTCTTGGCCTCGATGCCGATGCGGGCATCGGGGGCATCTTGTTGAATCTGCTGGCGTAGGTCGACAGCCGTCTGGTCCAACCCGGCGATGACGCCGCCCCCGGGAGCCCTGTTGGAGGCTTCGGGGACGTCGACCTCGCCGAGGGTCAGGTTCCTGTCCTCTACATTCTTGGAGTTGGCACGAGTTGTTCTCACCATTTTAGATGGGTGTTTTTGTGTTTGGTCGAGGGGGAGGGTTTCTTCCTTGATTGTTCGACCTCTCAATGAAAGCACCAAATGATGGATAGTGTACCCGGGGGGTAGCTTATCTGAGGGGTTATTACGGGGAATAACAAGAGAGAAGTCAGAGCAAGTAAGTATAGAGAGAGAAAGTATATTGGAGAGTGTTCAGCGTTTTCAGCGTGGTTACAAATGGGGAAATGGGGTGCTATTTATAGTAGCAATAAATGCCGGACAGGGACACGTGTCAAGGGTTCATTGGCCGAGGGGTCACCTCAACTGGTTGGCGCTGGCAACCGCATGTGGCCGCATTTAATGCGGCTGTTGGATGGGACGTTGTACAGGGTACGGTGATCTGTACGCATGTGGAGCGGATATTGTGTCGGAAGAGGCGCCCTCGGCAGTAGATGACTAGCCGAGGGCTCTGAGTACCGGGGACCCCCTTAGTGCCGAGGGCTCCCACTGCCGAGGGCTACTGATTTTCGCCGTTTTTCCCAGTAACTTTTTTTTCCTGTCTTGGCCCTCTTGTGAGAGTTAGAGCCTTCGGCCAGGGGGCCGAAGGCACCCCTGGTGCGCATTGTGGGCTGCTTGGTACTCTGGGCACTGTGATTTGGGCCTGTTGTGCTTTCTGGGCCTGTTGGGCCTTTATTGGAGTAGTAGGAGTCTGTGGGCCGGGGGTTCCCGGGCCATATACTCCATCAACACCTAAAGTGTGTAATTTCCCAAAAAACAATAAATAAAACTAGTTAAAATTATACAAATAAACAAACATGATTCTATACTATCATCGTGGTTGTTATTTCATTAATTGATCATTACAATTGACTCTATCATAATTAGATTTTGGTGCATATTAATAACATTTTAACTAGTTCTCAATAGTTTTGAATCATATGTTATAGGGAAAAGGCCAAAAAGGACAATGAGATTTTTAATGAAGTTCACATTGGACATCCAGGTTTTAAGTAGACCAAATATAAACAAAGTTAATCTTTTTGCTTCAATTTGACCCACTATGTAACCCTTCGGTTGAACTCCACTTCTTCCCCGATATCAGACCCGTTTCCTTTAGAAAAAAAAGTCTCAACAAATGCAATCCCTAATATCCAACGACCCTAATTGATTTATACCTACTTATCCCCATTTTGCAAACATATACGAAGAAGAAACCACTGATGCGGGATATTCGTTCAACATCGAACTCGTCTGAGGTACACATGACTCCGCTGATTTAGTGAAGCTTCCCAACATCGTTGCGCAATGTCCTTGGCGTTCAAGGTTCTGCAACTGCATGAATGCAAATGGAATTCATGTCAACGCACCACTTTGGACTTCATGGACTGAAAAGAATCCATGGAGACAATTCCATGGATGTCCTTATTATGAGGTATTTTTTTATTATTCTTCTACATATGAGAACAGAAGGAGGCCATCGATATGTAAAATTCATATATATATATATATATATATATATATATATATATATATATATATATTGATGTTCATGTTCTTGTATTTCATATATACCCAGAAGGATGCATGAATGTGGCTTCTTTGAATGGCATGATGAGCCATTAACCGACAAAGCAAGGCATGTTATCAATGAGCTCAAACGGAAGAATCAATGAGCAAGGCATCTCTAATGTTTGAGCTGGAATGTGATAGTGTTGCTCAAAAATTGGAAAGTGAAGTCGAAGAACTTATAAGTAGGAAGGATGCAACCCATTTTTGAATTGGAAGGAAAATAAAAGATGAAGAAGAATTATGTAATTGTAGTGTTGTTGTGTGCCCTTATTGTAGTATTATGTGTGTTTGTATGTTAGTTTCAGTTATTTGTAAAATGGTTTGGTTAAAACCTAGCAAACTCTTAGTTAGTTTGTTGTAAAATGGTTTGGTTATGACCTTGTAAACTTACTACTCCGTATTATGTTTTCCCTTGTAAAATGGTTATGCAATGCTGAATTTAACTTGTTGAATGTACCTTGCAATCTCTTAGTGACTCTGTTGTTCAATGAATTGAGCTCAGTTTGATATGCTACTTAATTACAGTAGTGTTATGAAATGATTTGGTTAATACTGGAGTATCACATAGCAGGTGTTAAAATAGATCCCTTAAGTCATTTGAAAGTAAAACTATGCTATTGAAAATCAAGAAAGATTATTACATCCCTTATTGTTTGTGTCCCTTCAGAGGCCATTTTTTGAGAACTCTCATTGATAGATATACCATAGCAGCAAATGAGAGAAAAATTGGGAACAATTTAAAGATGAAAGACATAAATCAGAGTAGGCCATAACAAACTCTTCATCATAGCAAAATTCCAAAAAATTTGTACCATTGAGTTTGTAGCTTCATTTTTCACTTTAGCAGTATTTGCTACCTATTTAAAATAGAAAACAAACACTACCATTCCAAAGTTTGACCCAATACCCTAACAATCTTAATATCAACTTTATGGCTCTAAGAAGATTTGAATTTTCTCTAAAGGCTCTGCGTGTTGTATCACTTCTTGAGCTACACTAATTAGTCCCTTTTGCATATCAGAAATCAATGTTAAGTCACCACCACCATTCGGCTCTAGTTTTTGAACAAGCCAACTCAAAAACCATCTTCAATTGGATTTATTTTCTTTGTCAATTATAACCCAAGATATAGGGACCATATGTCCATTTTCATCCACCCCCACTGCACTAAGGAAATTACCCTTACAAACCACCCTTTAGAAAACATCCGTCCACACCAATTATCCTTCTACAGCCACTCAGTCAGTTTTGCCTCACACCTGCAAAGCAAATGAACATTCTCTTAAATACTTTCTTCCCTTCTTTCAATGCTTCACTACATAGTTCAATTTCAACTTTAGAACTTGGATTACTCCTCTTTAATGTGGCGGCATATGCTTCTAGGTATTCAAATTCAGCCTTATAACTACCATCCATTTCTTGAATAGTCTACCTTTTAGCCCTTTTACATTTATACAAGCTAACATTTATTATCTTCAACTTCTTCTCAACCTCTTTTTTCATGTCAGCAACCCGAAAGTTAGGATTTTCCTGCAGGTGCCCTATGAAATAATTTTCTAACCACTTCTGAGTGGAACAAGGAATAGAATAGTATCGGAAGCACTTGTGTTTAGTGTTACAAACCTGCACTGCTAGCCCATAATTCTTTCCATCTCGAGGAATCCATACTCTAAATGGGCAGCCTTCTTCATTCAAACATTTAACGACCAATCTGTTCTTCTCATTCGATTTGATTTTTAGCTTGTAACCAAATTTCAAACCATAATTAGCAATTGCAGTCAGCGCCTCTTCAACATCTTGAAAGGTCATTCCATTAAAGTCTTGTAACCCTTCTGTTGCATTGTAATTCACTGCACTTTCATTATCAGAGGCTGGATCTGAATTATTGCTCTTATCATCTTCTGAACCTCCATTTGGATCTGTAACATACCTATTTGGGACACCATTTGTGTTCACTTCAAAGATTTGGTCTCTCATATGTGTATTGGCAGACTCATCACCCAGCCCACCACCATTGTCATGGTTACCAAATTCAGAAATCGAACCTTCTAGTAGGGGAATCAAAAGGGTTCGTTGAGTTGATGATCAACATATAATTCAATCGCATCAATCCAAGAAAATCTCGTAATACGATTTAAAACCTTTCTTATAATGTCATCATCCTCAACTAAGAAGAGTCCATTGTCCAAATCCTTTCCAGGTTCTAACACATAGATATTTTTCAGTGTTTTAAAACCCAAATAATACTTGTATTTTCTTGATATGTCATGATAACACAGATAACCAGGGTCAAAGCCATAAACCGTATCAATGTCTCCATTAACATACTGTAATTTTGGCTTCACAATCCACCTCCCGCTATGATTACATCTAAGATTAACCTACCCATTCATTGTATCCAACAAAAAAACAACACAAAAACAGTACCCTCAGAGCAGTCGTGTGTTTTCTAAGCTTCTTATCATACTTCAATATCTTCTAATCTTCTCAACAGATTCGCACAATCTCGCACTTACAGGCAATGGGAATGAGTTAGGGTTGAGATTTTGATTTGTGTTGTTTAATATGAAGGGAACGGGTCTAGTAACATGGAAGAAGGGGAGTTTAACAGAAGGGTTATAGGGTGGATCAAAATGAATCAAAAAGATGAACTTAGTGTATATTTGGTCTACTTAAAACCTTGATGTCCAATGTGAACTTCATTAAAAACCTCACTGTCCTCTTTGACCTTTTCCCTATGTTATAGTAATAACGCAAACATCATATAGTTTGGCATATGAACGGTACTTTTTAATCATCTCTTGTTAATTAACGAGTTAATTACCTAACCAGGAGTAAAAGATAGTAAAAATAACAAATATGAATACATTGTTTTAAATTCGCTAGGATGACTAATTATGTGTGTTAGGACAAATATACCCCTGTAGCTTTTTGAACTAAAATGTGTATATATATATATAAATTAATTAAACTAAAAATTTATAAAAATAAAAATTAAAAATTAAAAAAACAAAATTACAAAAAAAATTAAAAAATTAAAAAATTAAAAAACTTAAAAAAGAAAATGTAAACAAAATACACCGTTTCCTCTGCCACCACCGATCACCGGAAAAAATTCCAAAGTGCATTTTTTATTTTATAAATAATTTTATGTTTTATTTATTATTTTTTAAGATTTATATTATTTTTTACGATTTTATTATGAATTAAAAAAATCATTATTAATGAATAGTGATAAAGTATTAATCTTTGAGAGAAGTGAGAGCTAGAGAGAGAAAGTAAGCAATCAATATTTCTCAACCTTCTATAACCATCCCCTAGGGGGCTATTTATAGGAGAAAATGTAGATTTGGGCTTCCAGGTCTTGGGCCTGGGTGGCCTGGTACAAAATAAGACTTCTAATGGGCTGAGTACATGATTTCTTTGACTAAGTATAAGATCTATTCTGCCAGACTCATTTTGGCCGACGGAGGACCAGACCAACGGAGGGCCTGGCCGATGGAGGACCCGTTCTTGTTCCTAGGCTTCTGGACTGTATTCTGAGATCTGTTTGGTTTTGGCCGATGGAGGACCATCTGGACGATGAAGGACCACATGGGTGTGAGTTGTGCTTGTATTTAGTCTTCTGTGTGTGTGACATGTGGTCTTGGTCCATATACTCTATCAAATACGTTTAGGGGTATTTATTGTAGAAAATTAACGTTTAGTCCTATTTGTGAATGATTTAAGGCTTTAGTTCTATTTGTGATTTTTAGGCAAATTTTAGTCCTGTTTAGGGCATTTACTATTAATTAATTTATAAAATATTCCAATTTAAAATGATATGATTTTTTACAAATTCTTCAATCAAGTGTAATGTAAGTGTACTAAATCATAGAAATACTACGGTTTAAAGTGATTTAATAACTTTTAATGACTATAATTGTGTTTAAAGTTACATGATAGAGACTATAAAAGTACATATATATAGTAACTTTAGTCACACTTTTGTTCATAGATTCTCTATCAGTAATATTTTAGTTGAGCTTTGTCATGGTTTTATTTTCTGCCAAGGAAAAAAATTAAAATTTTCCACTCAAATTAAAACTTTATTGTTGAGACATTGGTATATAATTTGACTGCATTTTCTAGCTTTGTTAACTCTACTGATGTTTATATTGTTGTCCTCATTCCAGAATCTAAATTAAAGGTGACATGGATAAACTAATAATCTACTACGAAGTATTTAATTTGTTACGACTGATTCTAGGGATTTCTAGCTAGCTTTGTTAACTTTAATGTTGTTTATATTGTTGTGGCCGTAAGGCCGTTCAAGAATCTAGAAATGGCATGAACAAACTAAAGTTATATCTTATAGCTTTGTTAACCTTACTGATGTTTATATTTTATTGTGAGCGTTCCAAAATGTAGAGATGCTATGGACAAAAACTACTTTTGAGAAGCTTAAATATATACTCCATCCGTCCCATAAAATAAGTCTCATTTCAATTTGGATCGGAGTTTAAGAAAGTGGGAATAAAGTGGAAATGTATGGTTGTGGTTGAGTAAGAAAAAGGTAAATGAATGTTAGCCACACAAAACGTTCCAAAAAGGGAAATGAGAACAATTTTTTGAGACGGTCCAAAAAGGAAAATGAGACTTATTTTATGGGACGGATGGAGTACGTAAAGAATTACCTGTTCGCAAAGCATGTCTTTGGCTCAAATGAATCCCATTACTTTGAAGATGAAATGTGGATTTCATCTGAAGAGTCCATATGAAAAATAGTCAACAAATTAAACATTCTATTTGTGTGCCCAATAAGTACCTTTGATTTTGTACTTTTATGTTTGATGAAGACTTTCAATGTCTTTTTCTTACTCTACATGAGATTGTTTTCACATTGGTAGTATTGTTCATAACTTCAAGTGCCTGTTTTCTTTTAGGTTCCCATTTCTATATCTATTTCTGTTTTATGAATATAAATAAATAGCACTCTTAAATGATAGATTAATCATCAAGTATTAAAATTCAACATCTTTAACATCACATTTATCAACAATAACCTCGTCATGGCTTGGGCAATTGATTTGTCCACAATTGATTGTATTGAGAGGCTCTCATCACTGTGATCAAGTTTTAGGGCTGTCAATGTTGTTTAAATGGCAGTAGTAGGTTCTAACCTGGGCAGATTTTATTATTCTAATATGGGCATTTGTTTATCAGACTCCGTTATAATAAAATACTCGGTATTTTTTTCTCCGAAAAAATTCCACTTTTGGTCCTATGACTATTATACCACTTCAACATTTAGTCTCTTACTTTCAGATTGTCCACATTTAGTCCGTGACTATTATCCCCTCACCACCCCTCGTCCTCCAGGCCAAAATTCCGGCAAATTTAGTCCACTTATCAGCCTCAGAATCAGTCTTTGCATTAAATTTTATATAAGGTTGGGTTTTTCATATAAGTCTTTGCATTAAATTTGGTTTTTCATACCTAAAATCTGCATTAAATTTGACGGAATTTTGGCCGGAAGGCCGGACGAGGGGCGGTGAGGGGATAATGGTCACGAACTAAATGTGGACAATCTGGAAGTAAGAGACTAAATGTGGAAGTGGTATAATAGTCACGGGACCAAAAGTGGAATTTTTTCTTTTTTCTCCGCATTTAATTAGTTTTAGACTCTTGATCAGTGAATGGTGATATATGTGTATTAAGTTTGGGCGAAGAAGCTGTGTAACTTAGTTTATCGTTGACTCACTCTCTCATACGAGAGGCCATGAGTTCAAAACTTCATCGATAGAGTTTCAACCCTGTTTCCCCAGACTCCTCCAGCCCACCTCCCCGCCCCTAACCCACCGCTGTATAAAAAAATAGTACTCCACCATGGGCTGTTTTAGCATGTTCTTCACAACTAGTTATATATTCTAAAAATTTGAAACTCAACATAGTACGGGGTATAAACACCACAATAAAATATAGCTTTTGTAGCATATGCAAAATGTTGTAATAAGTGTCAAAATGCTACAATATATCAAATATTCAAATGTAGCATTTTTAGCATGCTGCATCCGACTTGTATTATAGCAATTTATTATTTTACTGTAGCACTTTTTGGTATAATAATGTTACAATATATACTATATTGTTGCAATTTCTATTGTCCTAGCTATACAGTGAATGCTGCAATAGACACCTTTTGTACTAGTGAAAATCTATTTCAGTAATTTCCACCAATATTCATCGACTGTTTTTTCGAATAAATGATTAGTTACGTAGAACATTTGAATAGTTTTAATAGTTGTACATAATTGTAGTTTTTGCAGACATATTTTGCCATAACCAACCAAACCCTTGCATTATTGCCCGTGGTACTTCTTATCATCAACATCTTTATATGGAATGTTCATTGCACCTGTTCTCATTTACACATTTCCAGATTTGAATAAGAGAAAAAAGCAGTTTCAAAAGTATAAGGGCTGGGTCTGTAGTTATATATAGAATGTGTGTATTTTGGTGTACCAAAATGCATGCCTGAGAGACTCTTTCCACATATTTCTATGTTTTCCCTGTCCGGACACATCCTATCCTCTTACAAGTGTGAGGCCAACTTGCTTAATTCTGCAACTTTCAAGTACTCTTGCATTGATCACAAATTATATTAAATCCAATTTGTGCAAATTTTCTTGTCTTAGATTAGATTCCTAACTAACCCATCCACATGTGTTATGTTTTAGGGATAGATAATGTCTCCATGCATCTGCATCTTCCCCAACCCACCAAAGATTCAAGTTCTTTCGCTCCATCGTAATTTGTCTCTCTAAGGGCGGCGGGCTACGCAGACGCCTACCCAATCATCAAAATTATGAGGTTACCCATTTTGGTAATTCGACTAACTACACATATACAGCCCGTTTGGTAATACTCAAATCAGTAGTATTGGTTGATTATACTGAAATTTATGAAATTCTGGTTGAAGTGGCTGGATTGGCAGATTGCTGATTTATGATAAAGTTATATTTAAAATATATCCTGTTAATAAAGTAAACAAAAAATTACATTTAATATGAAAAACGGTTAAAATGATCCTCTACAGCAATTTCAGTCACTATAGTCAGAAAAGTAACATCAACCTTATTTTTTCTTATTATTATTACACAATCGATCGTTGAAATCAAAAGTTAGGTGAAATAGTTGGTTGATAAGTCAAAAAATAAAGTAATCAAATGGGCTCATAGTGTCTGTATTTTTTATTTGTTCATGTATATTAAACTTATTTTAAGATTGGGCTTGGTCAATGAATTTTTTTCAAAGTAATGCTATTTTTTTTTATCAAAATAGGGTCAAGTTAAAAGTATTTCTTAAAATACTCATGCAGTAAATCCAATTAAGAGAAAAGTCAATTGAGTTGGTGGTTTGAGGGGGAAACGACGTAACAACGCAAGACAAAGAGCAGAAAATCAGTCAAGACCTCCACCAAAATAAAATCTCATGTTTGTTTTAAAGTGCTATAACTTTTTATTTTGTACTCTCATTGTTACAATATATATATATATATATATATATATATATATATATATATATATATATATATATATATCAAGATTTATAACTTTTTTTCTTCCATATGACACCAATATTGAATATATAAAGATTAAAAAGAATCTAACACTTTAAAAAACATGTATTTTTTAAAGAAATTAATTCCAATTTTGGTTCTATGAGTTTTATATCAAGTCCAATTTAGTTCTTGACCAATTTTGTCTTGATCATTTGTGGTCTTTTTCCAGGATTTTAACCATCAGAAATATTGATGGAAAGATCATATATGACCGAAAACAAAATAGTCATGTATCAAAATTGGTCATAGTCAAAGACGTGCACTAATTGTGGAATCAGTGCGATACACATAGGACCAAAAGTGGAATTTATACCTTTTTAAAGCAGTATAACTTTTTATGTGTACTTCGGTTGTTAGAAAAAATATATCAAAATTCATAGTATTTTACTATCTTTCATATGACATCAATATATATTGTATATATAAAAATAAAATAATTAATTCTATTAATTTGTGCATTTTAAAATCGAATTTTTTTACTGTGCACACTATTAACCCGGGGTGATATCATACAATAAAATTTATTGCACAAATTTTAGCGCAATGAATGAAACAATAAGTAAAAGTGATGGAGTTTAATTTGTGCAGTTTTAAAAACTCAGAGTGATAGCTTTGAGATTATTTAAAATTTATTAAATAAATGGGATGTGACATTATGTGTAATAGAGAAACTGTTTATTTAAAGATCATGAATGTGGTTGCTATTAAGAATGTTTTAAAACTCAGGTTAACCGGTATCATATAAATCTTTTTTCATTTGTTAGCGGAAAACAATTTACTTTAATCACAAAACTAACAAACATTTTATAAAAAATAACCGGGAATGAAATTCATGATCACTCTTTTGTTCACTAGTATCAACTATTGGTTTTAATCGTTAGATCTTAATTTTGTTTGAACATAGACCATTCAAACTCACTTTTTTCACCTTTGAAAATTAACATAACATCATCATAAAAATATTATTTAGCTCGATTTTTTTTGAATTTTGATGACCAAACTGTTGAATTTGGTAGTTGATAGATATAAATTATAAACAAAATAATTAGACTATAATTTCCATAAAATTAAAACACATGAATTCAGTGTATTATTATTATTACGTACTATTATATGGAGCAATTACCATCTATAATTATAAAAAGGAAACAAATATGTTACTAAGTTGGCCGGCATCATTCCTAAGTGTTGACCGACATTATTCAGATTGTGCGGCATTATTCCTTCCTTATTATGTCGCGCTTATTATTACCAAGAGTGCTCTAAAATTGTGCGGCATTATTCCTAAACTAATTTTGGGCGGAAATTTTAACTATAATAATGACCTTATTTTGGGCAGCATTAAAATTCCTATAATGACCTTGTTTTGGGCGAGATTTTTCCTTCAAAAAATTGTGTAGACACTGTTACTTTATACTCCGTATTATATAAAGATGTTATTTTTATCTTCTAGCTTTTTATGCTCTTTTATTTTTTATCTTTTATTTTTCTTATATTCTTGTGTTATTGTTATGTTATATTTATTTATTTTTATTTTATTCATTTTATCTTGCTTTTTTTTCTTCCCTTTCTTGTCCGTCTTCTCTTTTTGGCATCGATATCATAGATTGATTCATGTTAGCCGACCCCAAATTTTTTTGGGATTAAGGCTTGGATGTTGTTGTTGTATGAAAGTATTTTAAATGCTTAAAATTAATTATTATAACTAGTTGATTATTATTTTAATAATAAATACATTTTATTATAATTTTATATATAAATATATGTTTATTATTATATGGTTGTATAATTCTTGAGCGGTTTTCCGGCGTTGACCGGGTTTATCAATCGGGTCTGGGTTGACCTATAACCTAGTGATGTGGCCGGTTTGCTTCCCGTCCAGTTTTTTTAAATATAGTATTTTTGTACTCCTCAAATATCATTTTTTACTCTTGCATTAACATAAATTCGTTTTTAGTGAATTAAAACCATATTTTTCGGATGTCATTTTAACTCATGTTTTTTTCCACAAAAAAAAAAAAAAAAAAGAAACCATGTTTTTGAAATTGGTTCACAAGTGAGAGAAACAATATCACACATATAGTTATCATTAAATGAAGTGATGCTTTAAATATGAAAAAGAATATGATAAAGCATATTTATGGGATGGGGGAGTAGCAAACTGCAAGGATTATAATATATGGGCCGGTATTAAAATAACCAGGGAAAGCAGCTTAGCTGCCCAACAGAAGGATGGGCCATTATTAAACCTTTCATGTAGTACGTATATCTTGCTGTAATAAATATAATGGGTTTTCTGATGTGGCCGAATAATAAGAATTTAAAACTAAAATAATGCTAATTAAATAAATTATTCTCGAAATACTGCCGGGTTAAGAATAATTCCCAAAATACTGTTGGAATTAACCACGGTTAAGGAAAGCCGCCACTCCACAAAAGCCGCCACTCCGAGTGGTGGCTCTTCTCTTATAGTACAAAAGCCGACACTTCAAGTGGCGGCTCTTCTCTTACGGTCCATTTTATACATATATAAAACGCAGTATGTTTCAAGAATTTGTTAAACTGCCTTCCCAATTGAATTTTAAGCTGAACTTTGGTATGAATAAACTAGACTTGATGAAGAACATGTTCAAAAAAATTCATCAAAAAATTCCACCGGAAACACCCTCTGATGGTGTTGTTCGCGGGGGATTCCAGTCAGGACGTCATGACAAAAGGTGGTCCGGCCACCTCAATTTGAGGTGGTTCCCGATGGTATGTTTTGATGAGATTTTGTGTATGTTCTTAATAAAGTCTAGTTCAGTCATACCAAATTTGAGCAAAACATACAATCCGAAAGGTCGTCAAATGATTTTCGAAAGATAACTACGCCGGATTATACATATAAAACGCAGTTATCTTTAAAAAAACATTTGACTGATTTTCCGATTGAGATTGGTTCTGAAATTTGGTATGGATTAACTAGACTTGATGAATAACATACACAAAAAAAAATCAGCAAAACATCCCACCGGGAATCACCTCTAATTGAGGTGGCCAGACCACCCTTTTGTCATGACGTCCTGACCGGAACCCCCCGCGGACAACACCATCACATGGTGTTTCCGGTGGACGTTTTTGATGAACTTTTTTGAGCATATTCCTCATCAAATCTAGTTTATGCAAACCAAATTTCAGCTCAAAATTCAATCGTGAAGGCAGCTAAACAAATTCTTGAAACATACTGCGTTTTATATATGTACAAAATGGGCCGTGAGAGAAGAGCCGCCGCTTGAAGTGGCGGATTTTGTACTATAAGAGAAGAGCCACCACTCGAAGTGGCGGCTTTTGTGAAGTAATACAAGAGCCACCACTTCAAGTGCCGGCTTTCCATAACCGTGGTTAACTCCAGCAGTATTTTGGGAATTATTCTTAACCAGACAGTATTTCAAGAATAATTTATTTAATTAGCATTATTCCGGGAAAAAACTCGAATAATAACGTGTCCGTAAATACTCCGTATAAAGTAGTTTCCACACTATTTTCTTCAAATATTTTTACTTTGTTGTGAAATAATTGCATGTAACTTTAATCCTTATCATTTACTCCCTCCTTCCTTGAAAATCCTTCCCTCTTTTCTTTTTGGGTCGTTCCGAAAAATTCTTCTCACTTACCATTTTTGGACAATTTGTGTGGTTCACATTCATTTCAGTTTTTTTTACACAATCACAACCATACATTTCCACTTTATTTCACTTTCTTATAGCAAAGTGCATTAAGAATTGGTAAATATTTGCTCCTTTAACTAGTGCAATATGTTGCAAATAGGGTCACTCAATTTTGTAGCTTATTCAAAATATAGTTCATTAAACTATAGAAATAGATTGAGAAATTATCCTAAATAGGACTAAAAACGTTTGCATATTTCAAAATAAGACTATCATGTTTTTATTCTAGAACAATACTAATTACTGTCATGTTTTGGCAATACCACACTTTAAACATGACAATAATTTTCAATTTTGACAATAATTACTCATATTTTGGAATAAAATATGAGAATCACATTTTGGAATTTTCAAACCTTTCATCCTATTTCGGGAGTTTTCTCAAAAAGATCATTAAATTATTAATGATGAGAGCTATAGATAACATGAAACACATTTAGGAGACCACAACTATAATTATCAAAAGCTGTGGACTAATATTTTCAAAAGACATGGATTACATTTTAGAAATTGCTCTAAATAGAAGCAAAAACGTTTTGAAATTCCAAAATATGAGTATCATGTTTTTTATTCCCTGAATATGAGTAATCTGTCATGTTTGGAAAAAAATATCATGTTTAAAGGCTAGTAATGCCAAATTACTTGACAGAAATTTACTCATATTTAAGAAATAAAAAACATGATAGTCCTATTTTGGAATTTCAAAACTTTTTTACTCCTATTTAGTTCATTCTCTATCATTACATTTTCACGTTGATGCAATGCGCGCAAGGGAGTATATGAAGGGCCAGAGAAGGGGAGGTTGAGATATTACACTTGCCTAAATGTCTCGGATGACAATGGATGCTACACCCACACCACATCCCAGTTCGTGTATAGTGGGATCATCCGACGGTGAGCACCATGCTTCAGGCTAAAAAACGAGGTAGCTCTAATCAATTTTAAAAAAAAATGTGTGAACTGTACACGTGTGTACAGTAACTATTTGTTTTTCCTTTTGTCCCAGTAGCATGAATGATATAACTCGCGTGTACAGAAATGTAACTCACGTTAATAAGAAATGTTACTGCAGACAAGTCGAGATGTAACTTGTCTAAAACAATGATTTCCATGTAAACAATAAAAATGAATCTAATTTCCTATTTACTTTACCTAAATAGTGAATATGTTTTATTTTTAATATTAAGACCACAAAATGTTATAAGGAAATCTTTTTTTTTTCAAAAAAAAATATTTTTTTTGCAAAGGAAATCGATTTGAAAAAATGTTTTTTTAATTCAATAAAACGGTTTTATTTTGTGATAATGAAATATAATATACTTATTTTATGTGGATTAATAAAATTTTGTAATAAATTGGTAAATAAAAAATTAATTCAGTCGTAATTTAATTAGTTAAAGATAAAGATAAGTAAAAAAAATCACAAATAATTAGATGTCATTCACGCATAATTAGATGTAACTCGCGCATAAAAGTATGTAACTCATACATAAGAAGATGTAACTCACACATAACAAGATGTAACTCACATATAATAACATGTAACTCAAGAATAAGAAGATGTAACTTAGTATCTTACCAAATGTAACTCCAAGAATCAAAATAAACAAAATCAATCTCTTAGAAAACTCTAAAACATATAAAAACGATAAAAAAATATTATAGCAAAAGTATTTGCTGCATATAAAAGTTTATTACAGAAAAATGTATGAATATAAAAAAGATGTTACAAAAATGGTGTCTGAATATAAAAAATATTACAGAAACAAAAATAGTGTATGAATAGGAAATGCAATATACTTATTTTATTTAGATTAATAAACTTTTTGTTATGTATTGATAAAGAATAAAAATATCTTCAACTTAAATTGAGGTTGAAGTTACTTTTATAGTTGTATTGACTGAAGTTACTGTAGAGGACCCTTTTAACTATTTCTTCATATAATTTTTATTTACCTTAATAATAAAAAATATTTTATATACCCCGTATAATTTTTCATAAATCAACAATATCAGCTAATTCGGGCACTTTATCCAGAACTTAATAAACTTCACCGGAATGACCGATTCAGTCAATTTAAGTGTTACCAAACGAGCTCTAAGAAATTATGAGATCTTAATTTTAGAACATCGATCTACTTTAAAAAGTGAGTAGCCTAAAAAACCTTCGCTTATTGTATCTTCATATTATTTTTGATTTTATATATTGAATATTGGTGTCATATGAAAGGTATTAAAAAGTTATGAATTTTTATATATTTTTTATGAAAATCGGATTATAAATAAAAAACCTATAACCATTTAAAAAAGAGGGATTTTTTTAAGTTTGGGTGCATGGACTATTTCTATTGGTCAGCTCTTTTTTAATTTGTTGCGTGCGTGAGTTATGAACTTAAGAATTTAAGCGTAAGTAGCCAACTAATTTGGCGACTTTGTTTAAGTAGGGTTTATTCCCGTAGTATTTTGGTAAATAGTTTTAACTTAGCCCTAATTTTGTATATTTTTTTTATTTAACATTATTTTGAAAAAAAAAACTCAAAAATAACACGATCTTATACATTGGAAACATTTCTTGCACCACAAATCTTTCTACTTCTACCTTTGTGTTGCAACAATATCTATCTTCTACTACACTTAGAAGCAACTCAAAAAGGGCAAAAGTGGAAATTAGCAGAAACATATGACTATTTACTCGTCAATACTAACAACAAAATTAGCAACTCTAATGGAGGAAGATATCACAGTCCCAGAGCTTCTTCAATTAGAAGAGGAATTCGTGTTTATTTCGACACAGATGTTGTCATTTTCTCATCTTTTTTGCTCTCTAAAAGTGAAAATGAAGAACAAAATTCAAAAAATGAAGATAATGTATATGCTATTGTAAGTGGGACATCAATGCAAAGGAAAAAACCAAAACTACAAAATAATCAATAGAAACACCTCAGGTAAAAGCTTTTATTACTCAGTGATGACAAAACCTTACCAAAAGGTGTTGTATCACAAGTTGCGGCAGAATTTGATGTCCACAGAACAATAGTCTGGAGACTTTGGTTTGCTACCAACTTACAAATGAGTAGGGGTTCACTAATTAATGTAAAAAAATGTGGGAAGGAAGGCAAAGGTGTTTGATTTAGAAAGACTTCATGAAGAGCCACTTCAACAAAGGATAACATACAAATAGATCCTTGTCTATAGCTCTTGACATCAATCACTCAAGTGTTCACATAATACTAAAATGGGAAAAATTAGAGCTCATACGACGAATATCATCAAGCCAAAATTAAGTCATGCACACATGATAAGTAGGATATAACACATCATGAACCAGATAATACCAAGACCAGTTTATACAATTCTCAAATTTAGTTCAATGTAGAATATGATTCACATAGATGAGAAATTGTTCTACATTTCACAACAAACACAAAGCCTCTATCTACTTCATTGGGAGGATTATCCATATAGGAGCTGCCAAAATAAAAGGTTGGAAAGGTTGTGTTTATGGTTGATGTGGGTAGGCCACACATTTCAGATGCGGGTCAAGTCATATGAGATGGTAAAATTGGGAGTTTCATAATCACGAAAGTCATCTATGCACAACGAAAACTATGCTAAGAGAATTACAGGCACACCAGAAATTAAAGTTATACAAAGTGTTATAAAGGAAAACTAACCTTCTAGTTCATGCAAAGACACAGGCCCGGCCCAGCCCAGGTGCAACTGGAGCAGTTGCACAGGGCCCCCAATTTTGAAGGGACCCCATTTTTTAAGTCTCCTATTATACATAGGCCCATTAGTAGAGTAATAATATGAAAAACGAGTAAAAGACAGCCCGACAGCCTGACAGCCCGATCCAAACTTACTAACGGCGTGCGTATTGCTCAAGTCTTCAACTTTTCAGCTGCGTCTTCTGGGATAGTGCGAATCAGGTGCGATGAATGCGTACTCGAACAGTCGAACAAATGGAGAAATCGAAGCGATGAAGACTGCGATTTTCGAGGAGACCAGCGATTTGAGCGATTTTCGAACAGTCAACAGTCGAACAAAGGTATGAAATTTCATCAATTCATTCTTTTTACCGTTAGATTTTAATGTTAAATATCTTCGATTCTTCGATTCTTCTTATTTTCGAACGGTCTGCTTTCGAGTTTTGCCCTTCTGTCATTCACTCATTCTGTGCTCCAGGTCCGTGGTGTGTGTCTGCAGCAGGAAAACCGAAGCAAGGGCAAGGGCACAAGGCTTCAAGCTTTCAGTCTGCTGGACACCTGGACTGCTGCATGCGACTCTGTGAGTTATCAAGGCATCAAGATTCAAGTGGGCACTAGCTAATTGGCTATTCTGTTAATCTGTTTCAGCTTCACAGTTCCAGGGCTTCACTCATCAGTCATCACTTCTTCAGCCTTCAGGTGTTTTTGTTCTTATTCATACTTTTTAATTGTTAATTTGGATTCATCTACATCTTATAAATTACAATTTAGAAATTGATATTTGAAAATGCCTCCTTGAATTAGAAAATATGAATCTGGATATGAAAAACGAATGAAGAAAAAAAAACAGATGAGTTTATTTTATCTCAAAACGGAGCTTTAGAAAAATTTGTTACAAGAGAACCACAAAGTGTGTTTGCGAATGAAAATATCTGTGCTAGCAGTGGTGTTGATGTTGATGATATTGTTGGTGCCACTGATAATGATGTTGATGTTGATGATTGTGTTGGTGCAACTGTTAATGTTGTTGATGATGATCTTGGTGCAACTGCTAATGTTAATGTTGATGACATTGTTAATTCTAGTTTTGAATTTGATGATAATGTTGTTGCTAATGATTCTTTTGAAGCAGAAGCTAATGTCGACAATCATGTTACTATTGAAAGTTTTGATATATTTGATCCAAGAAATTGGGATGTTCTTGATTCTAACATGATTAATAATTTAGTTGAAAAGGGTCCAATTAGAGATTTATCTATCACTAAGGGTCCTAAAGATCAATCATCAAGAAGGTTTTCAGTTGCATTTTAAACTAGAATTTTACCAAATAGAGAGAAGTGTGATAGAGAATGGCTAGTGTATTCAAAGGAACTTGATAAAGTTTTCTATTTTTTGCTGTAAAATATTTAAAAAAAGAATTGGTCGAAATCAATTAGCGAATGAGGGATTTGGAGATTGGACACATGTTACCACTAGGCTTAGAGAACATGAATGTAGTGTTGAACATCTTAAAAATATGACTACATGGTATGATTTGCGTTTAAGATTGCAGAAAAATCAAACGATTGATAAAACTTCTTAAAAACTTTTTGAAAAAGAAAAAGAGCATTGGAGAAAGATGTTGTTGAGAATTGTTTCAGTGGTGAAATTTCTTGCTAAACATAATCTTGCATTTCGTGGTACGAATGAGAAGTTGTATCAAAATAGTAATGGAAACTTTTTGGGCTTAATTGAGATGTTGGCAGAGTTTGACCCTGTGGTTCAAGAACATGTTCAACGTATTAAAAATGATGAAATTCATTATCATTATCTAGGGAATAGGATCCAAAATGAGTTAATACTCTTGCTTGGTTCTCAAATTAAATCTGTAATTATTGAAAAAATCAAACAAGCAAAGTACTTTTCTGTGATACTTGATTGTACCCCTGATATAAGTCATCAAGAACAAGTGTCTTTAATATTCAGATATGTGGATGTCTCGTCAAACTCGGTTAGCGTTGAGGAATCATTTTTAGGGTTTTTGAATGCTAATGATACGACTGGTCAAGGTCTTTTAATGTTATGCAAAATGAATTGGTCTCTCTTGATCTTGAGCTTGATAACGTAAGAGGACAGGGATACGATAATGGGTCCAATATGAAAGGAAAACATCAAGGAGTGCCAAAAAAATTGTTGGATTTAAATCCTAGAGCTTTTTATAGTCCATGTGGTTGTCATAGCCTTAATTTGACTTTATGTGACATGGCGAATACTTGTGGTAAAGCTAAAGATTTTTTTTGGAGTTATTCAACGTATCTATACAATTTTTGCAAATTCCACTAAAAGATGGCAAATTTTGAAAGAAAATGTAAAGGGATTAACTCTTAAATCATTGTCATCTACTCATTGGGAGAGCCGTGTTGATAGTGTTAAAGCTATAAGATTTCAGGTTTTAGAAATACGAGAAGCTTTACTTGAAGTAGCAGAAACCGACAATGCTTCCAAATTTAGGAGCGAAGCAAAATCTTTAGCCGAAAATGATCTTGGTAATTTTGAATTCATTCTTGCGGTAGTTATTTGGTATGAAATCTTATATGCTGTAAATTTAGTTAGCAAGGATTTGCAAAAGATTGACATGCTTCTTGATGTTGCTATTGAAAAATTGAAGGGGTTAATTTCTTATTTTGAAAAGTATAGAGAAACTGGTTTCTCAAGTGCCTTAGAAATTGCATCGGGCATTTGTATTGAATTGAACATTGCCGCCGTATTTCCTCAAAAGCGGCAAATTAGAAGGAAAAAACAATTTGATGAGAATCTAGATGTGTGTTCTAGTGTTTCTCAATCTGCACAGGAGTCGTTCAGAGTTAATTATTTCTTGTGCATTGTTGATCAAGCAATAACATCAGTTACCACAAGATTTGAACAAATATCAACAATATGAGAATATTTTTGGGTTTTTATTTACCTACGAAAAGTTGCATTTATTAGATGATAACAATTTGAAATCTTGTTGTAGTTGTCTTGAAGCATCACTTAAGAAGGATGAACAATCAGATATTGATGGAAATGAATTATATGTAGAATTAAAGTTGCTTAAAGACTTTTTGTCAATGGAGGATATGGGGCCTGTTGATGTCTTGAAATTTTTAAAACGTCTTGATTGCTTTCCTAATGCGGTTATTGCTTATAGAGTTCTGTTGACTATTCCCATTACTGTTGCAACTTGATAACCGCTTACGCGGCGTTGTAGTAAAACGGAGTCTAACCTTTCGATTTTTTCCCGAGTATCGTGTCTCTGAGAAGTGGCGGAGGGAAGTGTTGGTTTCAATATCGGTCACCGGTTAGTACGAATCGTTGCAAGCTTTCTCAAACGATTAGTTGTGATAATGATTAAGTAAATAAAATTAAACAACAAAAGTAGTAGCGGAGAATTTAATTAAATGACATTAATGAGTAAACTAAAACTAGTGAAAATGCAAAATAACTTGAGAGAGAATATTAACTAATTAAGAATATTAAACTAGCAAGCATGTGGATGAGTAAAGTTTCGAAAATAAAATACTTAAAAGGTAAATTCAATGTGACTAGTAACGATAAATTAACTAATTAAAATGGGGGTCTAGATTTGGAAGTAAGGATCTTGAGTGTCTTTGATTATGAACAAAAATGGGAAATTTTCACTAATCTAAAGATACTAAATATCAATTCTCATAGACAAGAAGTTAATATTAGTTGCCCTAACATGTCCTATTTCTAAGCTTAGTTTAGGGTATGTGAGATGTGAGCTAAAATTAATTCTAAACTCATAGACAAGAAAGTATTAATTTTCCAAAAATTCACAAAGTGAAGTGATCAATTTCATAAATTACTCTTTCAATTTCATCTCAAACAACTAGTTCTAAAAATTAGAGAATTTTCCCAAATTCAACTCAATATTCAAGAACACCCGTTAACCTTAACTTTATCCAAATCCAAACCCCATGGAGTTTTAGCCTAACATAATTATCAAGAAACTAAGACAATAAATAAAAGACTAGAGTAATCTATGGATATAACTAAACAGTAATTAAGCATCACTAACAAACACAAATGTCCAAGTAAATAACAATACGGAATATGAATATACGGCGTAATACAGTATCTAAAACTGAAAGCTTACTGAGGTTTGAATCTAAGCATGAAATTGAAAGATAACAAAAGATTAAACATAACTGCTGTTGGTGCTATGTGCTTCTTTTCTCCATTTTTTCCTGAGTGTTTTGAGCTCGGTTCTTCTTCCTAGCGGCTTGGTTTTTTTCTGCCCGGAGCTACTGCTGAGCTTTTCCCTACTGAGAATGTGATTTTTTTCTTCTGCCAAGAGTTCTGCCCTTGCCCAGCAGCCAAGAGCTGTGGGTGTGAATTGTGGCCAAAGAGTTGCCTTTTTTTTGAGTTTATCTGGCCGATGAGTGATTGCGATGACTATCCCATCTCCTAGCGGCTGAGTGATTGCCGCTCTTCTTCCCGTCTCCTTTTGTTCTTTTCCCTTGATTTGGCCGCACCCATGTGCTACTGCTACCTGCTCCTTTCCCTTTCCTTTTTGTTTATTTACTCAGCTTAGTTGCACTTCTTTACGTTTTGTTTTTAGTTTCCTAATTTTGCACCGCAGCCCTGCTGCAATTCTTTGGGGTTTGCCCTTTTTGTTTCTTTACTTTTTCTTTATTTTGGTTTTCTTTTAATTGCTTGTTTTTTTGTAACGCAGCCTTGCTGCAATTTTTGTGGGTTTTGTCATTTTTTGTTTGTTTTTTCATTAATTCAGTTGTTTATTCTACCATTAGATGTGTTATTGAAATATAAGAGAATCTTGAAATTTGACAAATCACAAAAGATAGATAACACAAACAAGGAGAAAAAAAAACATAAAATCAATCCAAACACTTGAATTAAACACATATTACTAAAAAACATAAATTTCGACACTAATTTCAAACATTCACAAAATTGCAATAAAAACGCAGAAAAATGCTTCAATTTGCCTCGAGTTTGACAAGACACGCTATAAAAAGTGAGTGAAAATATATGAACAAATCAGACTTATCACAACTGCAGAGCGAAGCTTTTCAAAACTGAAGGCGTTAAAGACTTACATGCGGTCAACAATGACACAAGAAAGACTTAACGGATTGGCTTTAGTGGCAATTGAGAGCGACATATTGGAGAAGATTGCATATGAAGACCTTATCGAAGACTTTATTTCAAAGAATCTTAGAAGGATAGCATTATTTAAATAAGTGTAGTTTAATTTCAAAATATTGGATGTGATTTTGATGATCTTGATGTATTAGTCGAAGAAAAAATGCATTTTAGTATGAAATATAATTATAAAATATGATATTACTTTTTATCTACTTATTAGTATTTTTTGTATTAAATATTAGGGTCTCCGATTTTTCTTTTGAACAGGGCCTCTCATTTGTCAGGACCGGACCTGCAAAGACATTTAGATTCAACAAGACAATGCACGGCCGCGGCCTCGTATAAGTGTGCATGATGAATAATTTAATCAGGCTACTATTGCTTTAGGATCCAATATTAGATTGAGATGGTAGCCTAACCAAAGTCCATATTTTTATGTACTTGATCTTGGATTTATTAGATCTATTCAATCTATATATTCAATATAAAGCTTTTCCTAGAGATGTGAATGAACTAGTAAGGGCTTTGAATGATGCATATCATGCTTTTGATCCAAATCTCTTAAACTACATTTGGTTGCATCTTCAAAACATTATGTTAGAAGTGTTGAAAGTCAAAGGTGGAAATAAGTACAAGAATTCCCATGCATCAAAGAGCAAATTAAACACCATGGAAATACTATCAGAACAACTTGACATTTCATAAGAATTAATTCAAGAAACTATACAATACTTGATAGACTGATAGAGGGTGAAATTGAGTTCTATGTGGGTGTAGATTCCAATGCTACACTTACATTTAATTAAACTTCACACAACATGTATGTAATTTTTGACATAATTTTGTAAGGTTGGCACTTTTTTGTTATACTACCTAAGAGTTTATACACTATGTTTAACTACGACAGCCTTCTTTTGGTTATATTGCCTCTTTTGGCTGGCCTTATCAGCATGAATGTAGTTAACTAGTTGTGCAGTTTGGTTACGCATTTTTCTAGAGGTAGAAGTGTTTTTATATGTAAATATTTGTTGTATAAATAAGAATGTACTTAACAATTCGTGCAGTTTGTTTAAGTACTTATTAAGTATAAGCAGTGGTGGCTTTATATGTCAAGTCTGTGCTTTTATTTGTTTAAGTATTTTAATTGAAATTGTTTCTAACAAAAAACATACACAAAAGATGCCTCATGATATTTTCAAAAAACATCACACAAAAATATTTACTGAGAGATTAAAACTTATGGATTGATTACTACAACAACTAGCAAATTTATGCAAATCTATTAAGTAGTTAACAAAAAGTATCATGCTGGAAGAACAATACAAATTAATCACTGTAGTGGAAGGACATAAATAGAAAAGCAAAAGGAACCTTATTTTTATTTCAATATCAAAACATTACAGTATCACAAGGAACACATAATTACCAACAATTGAATCCAAACTTCAATTACATACATGAAAATAGGCAGAAAATTACCTCTTGGGGAGAAACCCTCCTCTTCAAACCAGTTGGCCAAAAGATCTTACAAAATTCATCACGTAAATTTTCTGGTAACCGAAGATTGGATGGTAAACTCTCTCCTCCTTCACTGGGATTTTGGATGGGACCACCCGCACCAGCAATCTGGACGGCAACAAAGGTTTACCCACATTGTAGGTGTTATTGAGTAGCCTCTCTCTTGCTGCAAGAATGTGAGGAGTATTAGGAATCACCAAATAAGTGTCTCCAGGTGTTGCGTCTCCAGGTGGAGTAAGAGGAGCTAAGAGATTTATTTCATCTCGTTCAAATACAGTAAACAACAAAGCAGATAGTGGGGAAAAGAGAAGACAAGGGAAGAGGTGAGTGAAAGAAATTATAGGAGATTGAAGTGCTTCATAGAAATAAGCTAGAGACGAGGAGGGTGGAAGGAATTAAAGGAGAAAATAGAGATAAGGATGGCGTGGGTGGAAAAAGAATGAGCATAGATAGAGATCACACAAAGAAGGAAAAATCATATTTGGTGTAGAATAACTAGGGTACTAAAGTCATTTCCTTTATTATTTGTTTCCTAAAGAAGAAGGGTCGACACTAATTTGAAATTTCAAAAAATGGTATGTGTTGCATCTAATTTAGAACGAAGGAAGTACTACATAATAAAGAAACTAGAAGATTAATCTCTAATATCATCCCAGCTAGGTCTAATATAATGGGGCAAGGCATAGTTAGAGCATCGAGCCAGATTAGGCTGGTATTAAGATTTTTTTTAAAAAAAGTTTTTACACGAAATTCTTATACTAATAGTTAAGACATTTCTTTAATTTAGGGTGTGAGTCGGGGCCTAGGTTGCATCGCTCTCTTCAAATCCCCAGCGGTGATGGGTGAAATGTAAAAACTAGCCTAAATTAAACCAATTGAAGTGCACCTCACTCAAGATGTAAAATGTCTTAGCCTTGCTCCTTCCACCATTCCACACCACCCCATTGTGACCTCTCCAAATAGTCCAACAATTCATAATAAAAAAAATCCCTTCCTCTTTTGCTAAGATATACTATGTGACACCGCACCCGGACGTTCTTGAAATTATAATTTAAAATTCAAAGTTGATGTATTTATTTCCCTATTATCAAACATTTGTAAAATGATTAATGCTTTATGTAATGTGTGATTAATCGTACTATCGTTTGGGCCCGTATTATAAAGATGAGATTTCAAATACTTAATTGGGCTATCTTATTAGATATAAGAGCTCGATAGTATGTTTAGAAAGATTCATAACCCCTCTACACAAAATAAGGAAGGTTGTGCAGCCCAAGTGTTACTTAAGGTCCAACCTGCTAAAAATAGCAAGTTTGATGGAAACTGATATCCTAGAGCTACTTGAAGGTATGCCACACCTATTACTGACTCCAAATGAATATCAGGAGGACTATAATAATTGATAAATACGAATAAAGGGGTGACGGAATCCTAGAGACAAAAACAAACTCCTTTGATCTCATCTTTGATATTATTGAGCTAAATGATGGGAGTAGGGTTTTTCTCCTATAATTGTACATCATATGAATTATTGGTACCATTCTAAACATATTAGAATGAGCACAAAAAGATATCACATGACAAAGAGACAAAATAATATGAGCCATTCTTCCATTTTTGGAAGTATTGGTAGATATTTTGCTCCCAAAATAATTAGAGATCACAAAGGGGAGTCTCACACCTTCCTAGAACCTGCAAGACAAGTAAGGAAATAATATTTGAAGGATAGGGGCGGACATAATTGGTTTGGTGGCTGAATATTACAAAAAAAAAATGAAAAGAGAGGCCCACCCATGTCAAATACATCTCATTGAGACCATACCCTCACTCACTCTCATTTCTTCCAACCATTCGAATTAGATATTGAGGGAGTGGTCTAGGAGAGGTATTGGAGCATCCATATTCAATCCTTGAAGCTTTGAGGAGAGGAAGAACTCACACACACAAAAAGAGAGGTGGAGAGGACTGCTGGTAGCACAATTGAAATCTTTAGCCTTGTTCACTTCATATCTCGAGCTTCACTCATCTAAAATAGGATTATGAGGTTTCTAAAGAAAGATATCAAGATAAAAAATCCGGGAAGGTTCAGTTTGCAACACATGGAGTAGTGGAAGGTCTCCAAATCGACGTAGACAAACACAAACTCGCAAAACAGTTTTTCTTCTCTAAAGTGAGATTGAATCCAAAACCTTTCTTTTCATTATCTAAATCATATGAATAATTGAGGAGACTATTATAAACCATTACAAGTGTAGAATATGTTCTTTAGAAGGTTATTTTATTGATGTAAATTAAATGTTAGATACTAACCTAGAACAAACCTTGAAAGGTTAGGAAACGAATTCGCCAGAAAACACCCTTTCTAGGGATTGTTTTCATACCGTTGGTTAGAGGAGGAGATAGCACCTTGAGGAGATTGCCTAGCACTCATTTTTAAGCAAGGAACCAGTTCTCAACCTTCCTTTTCTGAAGCTTTGACCATTGGATTGAGAAAGAAAATTTTGAAGCTCATTTGAGGTGAGGATCGACATCTAGTTGCTTACGACTTGTAGGTTAAGCATGAGATTATCTAAATGTCTAAATCATGTTTTCATGGATTATGATGCTTAAATATTGATAAAAATGGATATAACTGATAAGAAATGAACTTGAAAATGATTTCAGACCATATTGATAACATGGAGTTAAATGAGCTATAAATGGATTATTATGTTAAAATAGGCATTTTTACTCATGTATGAATTGTGTAGATATATAAATGAATATTTATATATTGAAATGTGATATTTAAGTTTCTGTCACATATATATCTCTAAATATGTTGGGACTCGCAAATAGGAATATTTAATTTGATAAGAATAATCTTAATAGTATTGAGATACTAGTTAATGATTGTTTGTATTGTTAATAGAATTGACCCTAAGGTTTGAATTCTATGTGATGCACTTGAATATACTTCAAGTGGGTAAATTGATGTAGTATGAAGCTAATATCAAGTTATGTGCAGTCCTTAAGGATGACACAAGGTAGTTTATTGATATGACAATTCTAGGCATAAGTTTTGCTTAAAAATTGGGCTATGATGCATGGTGATGTAATAGAGTCGAGGTCTAGGAATGCATGGTGAGATAGTAGACTTGTGTTTTATGATTTGTATGATGTTGAGCTAGAGCCGAGCTCTATTATTGCATGGCGATGTAATAGATTCGAGCTCTAGAATGCAAGGTGAAGTATTAGATCCGAATGATATGAATTGCATGGTGATGTAGTAGAGTCGAGCTCGAGAAATGCAAGGTGGTGTATTAAGGTTGAACTTTATGAATTGTCGTGACTTGTAGTCATGGGGGAAAGGAATGGTGATTTCTGATTGAACATGGACCCACGGGCTGACTACTTGACTTTATATAAAGTAAGTATATTTTCAAACGGGGTAACTTGGGATTGCAGCCTAGATTATACTATCACCCTATTTGAGGGTCTTGTGTTTGAAATACTTGTTGTATATCTATTATATGCCATCCACATCAGTACTTTATAGCTTCTGTAAAGTACTGACCCCTTCGGGGGCGTCCCACCACCATTTCATGTTGAGGCTAGGGTTTGCTTCCTGTACCCGTTGCTCGGGTGATCATCTTGGAGAGGAGACTTGGTTCGTGCTTCCTCCTTTCTGTTTTTTAATAATAATAATCTTTCTCATGGATATTTTACTTTAGAGCCTGCGTGCTCATGTTTAGCCCAAGTCGCATTTGGTTTTAAATTACGCTTTCCGCTGCGTATTGAATTGCTTATTATGTTTGTTTATGGATGACTATATATTTATGATATTCATTATGCCTTGTATGGTTTAGGTAAGTTTGACCGCAGTTGAATTATCTAGATTGTACGGCGGTTGTTAGTGTGTCCGGTGAGGTTTGGGGCGTGACATTCTACCTCCGTCCCACAGTTATTAAGAAAAGTGAGTTTGTGTGGTTGATATTGAATTGATAAACTAAGAACAAAGTAAAAATGAATTAGAGCCACACAAACTTTACCAAGTTTGAAATGAGACAATTTTAGTGGAATTTTCCGAAAAGAAAAATGAGACAATATTTGAGGGGGAGAGAGAGTATTTCTTTCCTACCTGTACCACAAAAATGAACTCCCTTCAATGTTGGCTTTATCTCACTGGAGCAGAATCCACATGTCTTTAGCTATTGACCAAAAGCCAAACTAATAGAAAAATGCTCACTACAATAAATAACTAGATTGGTAGAGATTCACCAAAATTCATAGAGGATTTGGCAGTAATACGCTAAAGTTGTGCCAACAACATTTTGTCATGAACTATTTGATATGAAAATATCGATCGATATGTGTCAGTCTCGTTAATTTTTTGGTTGTTTCCATATCATTGGAAGATAACTCATGTGGAGTCTCCTGCAAAACCTATTATCCATTTTTTGTAACTCATTAATAGACAACCCGAGAATGCATGCCAAAATAAGGAATTCTTAATTGGACTGTAATTATCTTGTCTGATCTTTTCTGTTTAAGTTTGGTTTGGTTTGATCTGAATTGCTCTAGCAGATTTTCTTATATGTGTATACTACTATTGAAGTAGGGTGTGGTTTGAACTGGTTTGATGTGGTCTTAAATTATCTGATTTGGTCTGATCAGTTTACGTTTAGACTGATTTGGCCTAATCGATCTGGTGTGGGACCAAAACAAGACCAAATTTGTGTCCAACACGTCCAATTTCGTGGTCTAACTTCGTCGAAGAGATACTCCCTCCGTCCCTTATAACTTTGCCATCTTTCCTTTTTTGGATGTCCCAAAAACTTTGCCACTTTCCCTTTTAATCAATGAATTTGTGGTTCCTGTCATTTCTCTCACCTCTGCACATATCTCAACCACACAATTTTTACTTTATTATTTCCTGTGTCGGTCAAATATGGCAAAATATTGAGGGACGGAGGGAGTATTTAGCAACTCTGGTTGAATAACACATAACAGTCCTTTGTCTCCACAGACCACATAATATAATCCTGAATAATATGATGACTCATTGTTATACTCAAGGAAAGCATTAAGAATAATATGTGCCCTAGAAAATGCATGTCACCAGTGTATTGGGTTTCATAAGAAGCAACCTTGCATGTTTACCGAACATCGGAATGTTGGAATCTCGACATTAGACTTTTAAACTCAAAGTCACCCTTTATCTTTTATGTGCACAGCCGTCTCCATTCCATTCGCCAAAACTATGACCAGAGGCTACATTCCACCAATAAGCCTCCACCTATCTCTCAAATCCTGAACACAAGCCCCTTTGAGAGAAATTTGTTATTCCAACATTCTCCCTTTTTAACAACATGGGTGTTGATGGGTAAATGACCTAGGGTATGATGGTGGGAAAACACCCTCTACTTCCCTCCAAAAAATAGCATTATATTAGTACTAATGTTATGAAGTAACCCCCTCCATCCCGATAAAAATATAGTATATATTTATTAAGGTGAGAGTGAGGGTTGAACACTACCAAGATCATATGAAAGAATGACACAAATATTACTCCCCACCTTTTAGTAGACAAAAATATGACCAACGGCGGCGGTAGACTGGCCGTGACGGCCGACAGGCTTGCAATGATTCACGGTGGCAGCGTGGGGCGGGGTGTGGTGGTGTGATGCTGTCGTGCAAGGGCTAAGGCTGGGACGGGTGGCTGGGGAGCTGGGCGGATGGCTTGGGAGCTGGGTGTGGGGCTTTGGACAGTGGGCGATGCCATATTTTCATCGGAAAAAGTCACCGGAGAATTTTCCGGTGGCTTATGAAACTGACATAATAACTGACAGTGACACTCAAAAGTGACATAATAACCGGAAGTAACATTCCAAAGTGACATAAAAAATCTGGTAATGACATACGGCAGTGACATAGAATTCGACAGTGACATAATGTTTTTCCAATTATATGACCTTCCTAGTTACATTTTGTCCTTTTGTAAAAATGGTCACATTTTGGAATTTGGCTTTATTAGTTTATTTTAATAATATTCATGTAAAAAGCCCTTATCATATTTTGTGTGAGAGGCTTAAGATATGACATGGTGCCTAAATTTTGTGGTGAGCTTAGCTTCATAGATTAAAGCTAATTCTTTGAGTATTTTCTAGGATTACTAACAAAGTTTTATCTTCTTGTATAAGAAAGGAAAATTTTGGGGAAAAAGATAGCATGAAATGTGGTTCAGATGTTAGAAAAAGGTGAAATCTCTACATGAAATAAATTGAATTGGGAAAGTATTAGTCTCGCTCGGATTGGAACTACACATTGAGGTTCACATTGAGATGAAAGCAAATAAAATAGTTTTATATTGCAAAGTACTGGCGATGTTTCTAAGAAGATGATTGAGAGTAATATCACAATATCTTTTCACTTAGTAAATCATCATATTGAGTTGCTTCTAGTGTTGCTTGTTGCAACAGGCGAGGTTAAAAGAGTCTCTTTATGTGATGAATATTATCAAGACTAATCTTCACAGCAAGATTAACGAGGAATTCTTTACGGATCGCTTGATATGTTACGTTGGAGAGATGTTTTCATTTTTAGAATATGAAAACTAGTAGAATTGATTTACCCCCATTGAGCAAATGAACTACTCCTATTTTGTACGGAGTATATGACTAATTATGGTTTATCATGATAATGAGTGATGAATTGTTTATGATTAATTTGTTAACAGTTTAACTAATACAATTTTGTGAGTCTGTCATTAATATTTATCATGACGGTATATTGATGACAATGGTATCACTTGTTATGACAGTTTTTATTTTGAGCAAATCACTTGTTAATGTAAAGTTAAAAAGCTCTTGGACAACAAGACAAGTGAACTAACTATATCTCACAGTCACACTTTAGAAGTTTTGAATTCAAATTAATAAAGAGATTGTTATGAAATGAAGAAGATGAAGACTAAACTTAAGAGAGATGTATTAATAAAAGTTCTGAATATCTTCTTCTTAATCTGAGAATTTTTTAATCTCTGAATAAATTTACAATGCCTCATTAAGCTCCTATTTATACTGTTTGAACTTGATGATTAGTCACTTAAGGGATGAATCTACAGATTTGGTGGCAATAACAATTTGAACCATCTGTTCTAACTAGGTTACAAGGATTAAACATAATTTCTGGATTGATGACAAGGATGAACAATTCACACTTGTCATTTCCAGGATTTTACAACACTCCCCCTTGAATGTTCATCCTTGAATAGTTGTCTATTATTTTAAAAACTTATTTTGAAAATTAAGGGGTAAAAATTACGACTTATAATGTCGTTGTATTTGGATGTACTGTCTCGTTAAAAACCTTATCAGGAAAAACCCAGTGGGATAAAAACCTCATGAAGGGAAAAAGAGTGCAGTGCATTCAAATACTCCCCCTGAATTTAGTATAAATTATGAAGACGTCGCATGCCGATTTTCTGTACAAGTTCCATGAACTTCTTCGGGGGTAAAGATTTGGTGAAGAGATCGGCTGGATTTTCACTGGATCTGATTTGTTGAATGTTGATCGTCCCTTCTTTCTCGAGATCATGAGTAAAGAAGAACTTTGGTGATATGTGTTTTGTTCTGTCTCCTTTGATGTAGCCTTCTTTAATCTGAGCTATGCACGCAGTGTTGTCTTCGTAGATCACAGTAGGATGACAAGTAATAGACTTCATACCGCATTCATTTTGGATGTGTTGAATCATAGATCGTAGCCACACACGTTCTCTTCCGGTTTCATATAGTGCAATTAACTCAGAATGATTTAACGATGTAGCTGTCAATGTCTGCTTCATAGATCTCCATGAGATTGCGGTGTTACCATAAGTAAATACGTACCCGGTTTGTGATTTCGCCTTTTGAGGATCTGATAAGTATCCAGCGTCTGCATATCCGATTAAAGCAGCTTTTTCATCTTTGTGGTAGAATAAGCCAAGATCAACTGTACCACGTAGATAACGGAATATGTGCTTGATCCCGTTCCAATGACGTCTTGTTGGGCATGAACTGTACCTAGCTAATAAATTTACGGAGAATGCAATATCTGGTCTA
Organism: Cuscuta europaea; assembly: GCA_945859875.1. Classification (NCBI taxonomy): domain Eukaryota; kingdom Viridiplantae; phylum Streptophyta; class Magnoliopsida; order Solanales; family Convolvulaceae; genus Cuscuta; species Cuscuta europaea. The sequence goes on along the minus strand of CAMAPE010000005.1, from coordinate 11,875,273 downwards.
GTATTATTAGCTAAATACATTAAAGCTCCAATAGCACTCAGATATGGTACTTCGGGACCAAGTATTTCTTCATCATCTTCTCGGGGACGGAATGGATCATCGTGTCTGTTGAGAGATCGAATCACCATTGGTGAAGTCAAAGGATGAGCTTTGTCCATATAGAATCTCTTCAAAACTTTCTCGGTGTAATTGGATTGATGGATGAAAATTCCATTCTTCAAATTCTCAATTTGAAGTCCGAGACAAAATTTGGTTCTCCCTAGATCTTTCATTTCAAATTCTTTCATAAGATATTTTGCAGTATTTTCAATCTCATCGGGAGTTCCAATAATATTTAAGTCATCAACATATACTGCAATTATGGCGAATCCCGAATTTAATCACCGGATGAAAACACATGGACTAATTGGATCATTCTTATATCCTTCCTTAAGAAGGTATTCACTGAGACGATTATACCACATTCGTCCAGGTTGTTTTAGTCCATACAATGACTTTTGTAGTTTAATGGAAAACATTTCTCGAGGTTTCGAGCTATAAGCTTCAGGCATTTTAAATCCTACGGGAACTTTCATATAAATGTCTGTATCGAGTGAACCGTATAAATATGCAGTTACTACATCCATTAGGCGCATTTGCAGCCTTTCAAAAACAGACATGCCAATGAGAAACCTTAATGTAGTTGCATCAACTACTGGAGAATAGGTTTCTTCATAATCAATTCCCGGCATTTGAGAAAACCCTTGGGCAACAAGTCGGGCTTTATATCTTACAATTTCATTTTTCTCATTGCGTTTACGCACAAATACCCATTTAAAGCCTACTGGTTTTACGCCTTTTGGCGTAGGGACTATCGGTCCAAAAACATCACGTTTTTCAAGTGATTTCAATTCAGCCTGAATTGCTTCATTCCATTTTGGCCAATCGTGTCGTTTCCGACATTCTTCTATTGATGTTGGCTCATTGTCATTGTTTTCATTCATAACATTTGTGGCAACGGCATAGACAAATATCTCATTAATATCAATATCTTTACGATTCCATTGCATTCCAGTAGAAACGTAGTTTATTGAAATTTCATAATTATCAACGTTTCTATCATTATCTGGAATATCTTCCTTATTTAAGGAAGTTGGATCATCATTTGAGATATTTATTTTGTCAATATCATTTTCTATGTCAATATTTTCAAATTGTTCATTTTCTTGTTCAGAAGGATGAACATCTTTGGCATCACAGATCGATTCCTGTCTTTTAGTTTTTCTTGGTTTTATATCTTTCGATCCAAGTGGCCTGCCACGCTTTTTGCGTATAGAAGAATCGTTTGCAAAAGATTTGTCAGAATTCTCTGTTGGGATTTCGATTCTGGCAGGGGCATTTATGGCAGGAATATGTGACTTTATCACTTTCTTTGTGTCTGTGAATGCATCAGGCAACTGATTTGCAACATTTTGTAAATGGATTATCTTTTGCACCTCTTGCTCACATATATTTGATTTTGAGTCAAGATGTGATAATCATGTTGCATTCCATGTTATTTCTTTCGTACTTGGGTCCGATTTATTAGTTTCTCCCCCTAAGGTTGGGAATACTGTCTCATTGAAATGACAGTCAGCGAACCGTGCGGTGAATAAGTCACCAGTCATCGGTTCAAGATATTTGATTATTGAGGGAGATTCAAATCCAACATAAATTCCCAACCTTCTTTGAGGACCCATTTTTGTACGATAAGGTGGAGCAATCGGAACATAAACAGCACAACCAAATATTTTAATGTGTGCTAAGTTTGGCTCTTGTCCAGTAACTAATTTCATTGGAGAATATTCATGATATGCAGTCGGTCTAAGCCGAATTAAATTTGTTGCATGTAAAATAGCATGTCCCCAAGCTGATGAAGGTAAATAACACTTCATTAATAATGGTCTAGCGATTAATTGTAATCGTTTAATCAAAGATTCAGCAAGACCATTTTGTGTATGGACATGAGCAACAGGATGCTCCACATCAATCCCAATCGACATACAATAGTCGTTAAATGATTGGGATGTAAATTCTCCTGCATTGTCAAGTCGGATTCTCTTTATAGAATGATCCGGAAAATGAGCTCTTAATCGTATGATTTGAGCAAGGAGTTTAGCAAATGCTAAATTTCTAGTCGATAAAAGACTAACATGTGACCAACGTGTTGAAGCATCAATCAACACCATAAAATATCGAAATGGTCCACATGGTGGGGCTATCGGCCCACAAATATCTCCTTGAATCCTTTCTAAAAATGCAGGTGATTCAGTTGCAATTTTGTTCATTGAAGGCCTGATGATCATTTTTCCAAGAGAACAGGCCTTACAAGGAAAATCACTTGATACTGGAACCCTGATATTCTTTAATGGGTGTCCAAGTGAAGTCTTAATGATTTTATGCATCATTACTTGGCCTGGGTGACCTAAACGGTCATGCCACAACATGAATGTTTTCCGATCATATAACTTTGTGTTAGAAACCAAGTTTATTTCGAATGGACTAATATATGTGAAATATAGTCCTGAGGAATATGCTGGCATTTTTTCACAAATATATTTAGTGCCAGATTTAGTTGTTGTAAGACAAAGATATTATTCATGGTTTCTATGTGATAACCATTTTGACGCATATCTTTAAAGCTTAATAAATTTCTCCGCGATTTGCTGGAGTATAGAGCGTCATTTATAATAATTTTTGTCCCGTTAGGGAGCATCACATATGCTTTCCCAGAGCCTTCAATGAGCTTCGCAACACCTGATATTGTATTGACTCTAGCTTCAACTAAAGTCAGTTGAGAAAAATATATTTTATTTCTCAAAATGGTATGCGTTGTGGCGCTGTCTATCAGACATAGCTCTTTATCATTTGAATGATCCATATCTTCAATATATATAAATAAACATTAGCTTGATCACAAATTATGCATTTTATTTAACATAAGAGTACATACATTATACATATTTAATTAAAAACAAAATAAAAAGGGGAAGAAAGAAAAAGTACATAAAACTAGTATTGTAGTATTGTACAACATGAGGAGTCTACTATTTTATTTAGTAACATTTTGGTTTAAGGCAAAAGCATCATCCATAATGGCATCATCCGCGAAAAAATCACACACGTCAAATTTTGGCAGAGATGGAGCTGTGTCATTGACATAATTAGCTTCCATATTATTGCCTTTGTTCAAATTCATGGAAGATTGAAATAACTCCACCAGATGTTTCGTAGTACGACATTTGTTAGCCCAATGCCCCGTCATGCCACATTTATAACAAGTCGTCTTTACCGAGGTTTTTGTAAGGCGATTTATTTGATGGGCCTTTTGTTTGCCCTTGCCCTTGTAATTTGGTCTTTCGACCTGTTTATATCCTCTGTGAGACTTGTTATTATGACCACTATAATGCCCACGTTTAAAATGCCTTCGAGGGCCACTGTGTGTTGCATTTGATTCAGTGGCTAAATTATGGCTAGAAGGACCATAAATCGAAGGACTAGAACCGGTGGGTCTCAAATTGTGGTTTTTCATCAAAAGGTCATTATTTTGCTCAGCTACTAATAATACTGATATTAAGTCGGAGTATTTTTTAAAACCCTTTTCTCTGTATTGTTGTTGTAGTAGCATATTAGAGATATGCATAGTAGAAAAGGTTTTCTCCAACATATCAGCATCAGTGACTTTTTGTCCACATAACTTTAATTTGGATGTTATTTGGAACATAGCAGAATTATAGTCACTGATAGATTTAAAGTCCTGGAATCTTAAATTGATCCAATCGTACTGAGCTTTTGGTAAAAGTACATTTTGTTGGTGGCCATACCCCTCCTGTAAATTGTCCCATAATTCTTTTGGATCATCGACCAAGAGATATTCAGATTTGAGACTTTCATGGAGATGGTGACGGAGAAAAATTATAGCTTTCGCTTTATCCTGGGAAGATGATTGATTAATAGCCTCAATAGTGTCTTCAAGACCATTAGCCTTTAAATGTGCTAGAGCATCAACTTTCCATTCGAGGTATTTTTGACCAGATAGATCAAGAACATCAAATTCTCTTTTGCTTATGTTTGCCATGATGTTCTACAAAATTGTTAATTTAATATTATTATTGTAACATGAGATTTAAATGTAAGTTGTACTCCGTATATAATAAGTAGTTTAAAAGACTTTGAAGTTATAATTCATGAGATCAACTCAAATTAGAATCCATAATTAATATAAGACTAAATAATACTACATATGTTATATAGTGAAGTTTAATTCAAATTAGAATATATAATTTCTAGACAATTTTGTTAAATGTGATCATGGTGTAAAATAAACTTTGTATTGATCTAAGAATAACAACCGAGTTCACCTAACAAGCTAGGCTTATGATAGTCATGTAATTATTCATTTACTCATGATAATAAGAAGATATATGAAAGTTATACGGTGGTGTAGTTTCATGATATTGAGATATGCTCTAGATCAGAGAGTTTTAATACAGATGCAACCCGTGATAATAAGACAAATGGCCATGCAAACTAGTGACCTTGTATCTTATGTTAGGAAAACTTTCTTGCTATATTAATTAAAAGTTGATCGAGTCATTGATTTAAAATTATCAATCGTGCATAAATTTATTTGTATCTTTGATTAAAATATAAAACGTGAAGGGTGTAAATTTTACATCTAATTTGTAACTAAACCTACGTATTAATTAATTGAAATACGTAGTGTACATATGTCAAAAACGGAAAAGATAAATGCATGTGATGATCTGACTATGCGTTTTGGTATTAGTATTTTATAGTTCACCGACTAATAAAAAAAATAAAATGATCTGATCAATTTTAACATTTTAATGTATATGCTCTGTTTATATGTTCGAGAGACTTGTAACTATTTTTTGAAAGAAACGAAATATGTCTCGTGACTAGCTAGTGGATGGCATCATTCAAGTATTACTACGAAGTACTATTTCATTATAATAATACTGTTTGGACTTATACATGTGCATCAGACTTTGAAAGACCCGTGACTCTATCTAGCTAGCTAATTTAAAATATAATGAATTACGTTTCATTTTAATTTGCTTTCTCATACTCACACTTAGGATTGCTCTCTTGAGGCATGTAAGGTTTTGTTTATTAGTTCCTATCTCTTCCCTTATTTCTTTTAAGAGAGTACGTATATGAAGTTCAATTAAAGAAACAACTTATTCCCAAAGGTATGTATGGTATCTATATATTTTTTATTTTTTTTTCATACGTATATGATGGAAGTTTAATTTAAAAATTCAGAATAATTTTCTGTTTTGAGTAGTAAAAGAAGATAATAGATATTGATGTTAATACTTGCAGGAGATGATGATTTCTTGAATATTTTGAGCAGATTCGTGCTGATAACGTGTTATGAAATGAAGAAGATGAAGACTAAACTTAAGAGAGATGTATTAATAAAAGTTCTGAATATCTTCTTCTTAATCTGAGAATTTTTGAATCTCTGAATAAATTTACAATGCCTCATTAAGCTCCTATTTATACTGTTTGAACTTGATGATTAGTCACTTAAGGGATGAATCTACAGATTTGGTGGCAATAACAATTTGAGCCATCTGTTCTAACTAGGTTACAAAGATTAAACATAATTTCTGGGTTGATGACAAGGATGAACAATTCACACTTGTCATTTCCAGGATTTTACAACAGAGATGAATTTGTATGATTAGTTCCCTCAACCCTCAAAGTCTCAAACCACTGACCCACCAAACTTAGTTTGATAAATGTTTTCCGGCATTTACCTCACCGATTTTGATGGTTTACCTTCCGAGTTACAAAAAAAAAATTAAATGATTTTTTCTCAAATGAAAATTCTCTTAACTCAGCTAATTTGTAAAAAAGTTAAAACCTCCTAATAACATTTTTTCGTTTACGACATTTGTCATTAACTAAGGATCATAACCCGCAACAACTTTGTGAAAGTTACAATTCTGTAAGCTGTGTTGGACCTCTGGGTATACGAGTACAAAGTTAAGCCTATGTTGATTGAGTTATCGTGACCTAGGATGTTTTTACTTGGACTGTAATTTGCTGGTCTGGCTGGTCTGGTCTGATCTGGTCTGGTATGGTCTGGTTTGGTCTGGTATCTTTGTATTTTTATAACTATCCAAGTCTGGTCTGGTCTGATTTGGTCTGAACTGGTCTGATCTGATCTGGTCTGGTGTGGGACGAATTACCGTCCAAGTAAAAACATCCTTAGATCTTGCTAATTGTTTATAGAATTTGTGAGCAAAAGGTTCTTTTTTTCGCAATTGTTTATAGAATTTGCGAACAAAAGGTTCCTTTTTTTCGTACCGTAATCATGATATATCATCATATAATAAGCGTGCTGGTCAACGTATGCATTCAACAAATAAACTCCATCTTCGTCGCCCCCATCATCTAATCCCCTTTTAAAATCCTAATCCCTGATCAACATTCTACCTTAGACTTCTCTGTTTTCACACCGGATCAGATTTTGAATCGGCCGGACTGATGGGGAAAGGAGGCGGCTGTGTTCCCAGCAAGAATAAACTCACCAAAACCAACTCCAGCAGCCGATCCAAACCACCTCTGCCGCCAGAAACCAATGTTTCCGGCGAGCCCAGCTCCACCACCGCCGCAATCGGCGCCGAATCTGCCGGGACCTTAAACCCAACCCTTCAGAATCTGAAAATCTTCATCGTATTCTACTCCATGTACGGCCACGTGGAGGGCTTGGCGAGAAGAATGAAGCAGGGAGTGGACGCCGTGGACGGCGTTGAGGCCGTGCTTTACAGAGTCCCTGAGACCCTCTCCGATGAGGTTCTCAGTCAAATGCGCGCCCCGGCCAAGGACGGTGAAATCCCTGTGATTTCCTCGGCCGCTGAGCTGGCTGCCGCTGACGGGTTGTTGTTTGGTTTTCCGACGAGATATGGGTGCATGGCTGCCCAAATGAAAGCATTCTTTGACTCTACGGGGCAGTTATGGAAGGAGCAGAAGCTTTCCGGAAAACCTGCAGGGTTTTTTGTAAGTACCGGGACTCAAGGAGGTGGACAAGAAACAACTGCGTAAGCTCTTCTTGATATATACTAGTACTTCGTAAATAAATTTCAATTATTTGAAGGCTATTTCTTACTAATTATTCATTATATCTTGATCTTTTTATTTGATCTCAAATATATATTGGTTGGTCCATTCACAATATTCAATGCATATGGTGGAGTCCTCAACTTGGAAATTTCATGATCACCATTTTAATCTGATGACTATTCTGTATTGGTTGACCTCACATGCGCATTCTAAGTGTAAATCTTCATGAATGTTTCTGTTGTCTGACCTTCAATAGCTAAGGATATACTTTTGTAACAGGTAGGGAGCTTTTTAACATAGTAAAAAAGTCAAACTTAAGATACTACTTTTTTGTTCAGAAAAAACTGGATTTGGATTTGTGAAAAAGCGTTTTTTTTTTTGTTTTTATCTTAAATTGAATATCAAATCAAGTCCTTTCTAGAAATCTGACTTGATATGTGTACATAGGGTTAGTTTTCTGGTGATGAAGTTCATCAAATTATAGATTTGATATCTTGAAATGTTTGGATCCACAGATTAGTTAGTCAGCCCCCCCCCCCCCCCCTCCCCCGATCTCACACTAATCAGTTGACTGTTTAAAAAACTTAACTTTACATTTCTCCCCAAACAACTGTGTTTCTTCAATACGATGGTTTGTCTTGCTCAACAAGGCAATAATAAATCATACTCCGTGTGTAACATATAATGCGAGATAATTGATGCTATAATGCTATCTTCTCATTTTGTTAAGTTGTTAACTACTTGTAGCACAATTCTTTGATTTTTGATCTCATGGTGGTTTGAAATGGATGATTTACCTGGCACTTCCCTTATTTTATAGAGAATTGTATACAGAAGACATAATATACACCACAAGATGTCGAGTGAGTCACATAGTTACATAGTAGATAGTATTCCTTGCGGTAGTTAGATTGATTGTTAATCCATCCTGGGGATATATGCCTCATAAGTCATAACTCAAGAAAATTGGCACTACTGTAGTTCGATTGTTAAATTTACCAAATACTGATAGAACTTGTCTATAAACATGTAATAAGCATGCATCCAAAGAGCCAATCTGCCATTCTTTCATGCCGCTTGAAGTTGATATGTTGAAACTGGTTGGTAAAGAATGGTAGGTCATGAATGTTATGAAAGTGTAGTAGAAAGCTTTTCTCTGAGGTAGTTGGGGGTTGGGGAAGGGATTTGATGCTTGAAACCTAATTATATAGGCATGCAGCATTGGCTTGTTTTGATCGGTTTGATGATCGGAATTGAACTACTGGAAATGGAGGTACTTAGAATTGGATTTTTTAGAATGATGAGAAATCACCCGATTCTTTGGAATTAGCCAAAACCTAAGGCATACAGTTCCTCAGATTCTTAGAATTGCTGATTCTAGAGAATTGTTAAATCACGCCGCAATAGATCCCAAAAACGGGGCGCATCTCACATTTGAGTAATTGCCTCGACATTCGTAGCCCAAGCGTGTTCAGAGCCATCAAATTGATCCAAACCCCAAGGGGAGAGAACACCTGGACTGTCCCTATTCAAATTGAACTAACTCACCTCAAAAGAACTCTCAAGACGTGAGATTTAACTCGTACTTATGTACTCAGTCATACCTAAGTTTCTCAATTTTCTGAATACAAATGGGGTATCCCACTTGGTTGTAGAAAATCCCGGCATTCCTGGGATCCAAAGCCAATCCAAAGGAGAACTTTGACATTTTGGAATGCATAACTTTCAGTCTTTTCACTCATAAAGAAGATTGAGAAATGTAAAGTTTTGATGATATTCAGTTGAATTTGTAATTTTGCAGTTGGACAGCAATCACACAGTTAGCACATCATGGCATGCTCTTCGTTCCAATCGGGTACACATTTGGGGCTGGTATGTTCAAAATGGACTCCATTCGAGGCGGATCCCCCTATGGTGCAGGGGTTTTTGCTGGCGATGGGTCACGAGAACCTACTGAGACTGAGCTTGCTCTGGCGGAACATCAGGGAAGGTATATGGCTGCTGTTACTAAGAGGCTGGTCCACGGTTGAGATCTTAGATTGTTTCCTTCAGATTTGTTCCTCTTGCTCAGGTGGTGTCCTATATACGGTCCATATTTATTAGTTAATTAATGACTGCCCATTAAGATGCAGATATATTCTTCTTTCTAAAAAAAGAACACAAAATGTATATTTCTCATCTTTCTTCGGTTTTGTCTAAAAGGTTGTAATATGATTCATTCTTTTTCGAAGACATATTTTGCAGTACATCATACATGTTACTTTTTGAGGTACTTGATTCTTTTGTGTGATGAAGTTTTTTTTTGAAGGTCAAATTGCTGCATGTTACAATCTGTATATCAGTTATGAGAGACAGCAGGTTACTTTTTCCCTCCTTTCAAGATCATACCTTTGAACAATTGAACATAATGTTAACTTTTGTTACTATAAATCAGGCTTTTTAACCAAAAGGGATACCTCAATGTTATTTTATGTATTAAAGTGAGTTTCTATTTGACAAAATATAGCACCTCTCAGAATTTTCTCACATTTGAAAGCCACTTGTAATAATTGAAAACAAAAAGACCTTTCAAACATCATAAAACAATAGGCGTTAAAGTAATACCGGCCAATGGATTATTATTTGATGGACCGGACCGGCCTGTCCGTGCCCAAATATTTTTTCCCCGAATGGATTGGGTGCTAAGCGGGTGGGGCTGGGTGGTTTGGGGAGTAGGAATAAATAAGAAAAACCAAATTAAAAAAAAAAAACTAGACCCGAGCCGGGCCCAGAACCAACCCCAGCCGGTACCGGGCCTTCAATTCCCAAACCCAGTCCCGCCCAAATCCCAGCTCGGGGCCCGGTCTGACCCGGGCCTAGTCCAACCCTAACTAAAACCCAAGTGTAATTGTCGATGTATAGACAATTACACTTGGACGTGTAAGCCGGCGTGTAACCAGGCGTATACACGAAGCAAATTCCAATTAGCAAAAACTTATAAAAGTGTTTTGGAGCTTTTGGGTCAAAAAAAGTTGAAATAACTGTTTTAAATTGACATTTTATGCTTAAATGATATTTTAATTGCATTTAACTTTTTCTATAATACCAAAAAAGTTTTTGTTTATCAAATACTACAAACTTTTACCTATTCAATAGCACATTTTTTAAACACTATCAACTTTGAAGGGTTCGAGTTCCATTTCGAACCTAACAAGGCGAGCTAAATGAGCTTCTAGGTCGGGCATGATCCAGGTTTGAAGTTCGAACACTTAATCGAGCCAAACTTGAACATCATAATATTCGGCTTGATTTGATTTTGAGACTATCGAACACCCGAAAGTTATGTGTTAAAATTTAAACATCTTTACTGTGGGCGTATAAATTTCGAGCACTTGTTGAATAATCTAAACTCTAGCCCGTTTGTAAAGCTCGACGACTTTCGAGCTCGAGCTCAAATGCCACTATTATTGAACTGGATTGAACTCTAGCTATCAATGTTTAGGGTAAAATTGCCAATAGCCACTCTATCATACACGTACGGTCCTATTAGTGAAATTGTCGTGGAAGAAAATATTAAGGATGCTCTATAGGGATATCAAGTTCACTACTTATCCTATGTTGCATAATATTATATCTATTTTTATTTATTATACAACAAATAAAGACTTACCATTTGATAAGACTTAAGGTTCCATCCTAAAAGGTCAACATGATAGGAGGAGGAGCTCATGTCTTAATATAGCACTTAATAATTTCACAAGTATCCAGTGTGGGAATTCAACACCCCTCCTCACGACCAGACACTTTATTTGTATCGTGTCGTCATTCATTTTTTCATCGATTCGTTATTGTCATCACTTTTTTTATAATCGTGTCAATCATTTTAAGGGGGACTCACAACATAGATTGATTTGGCTCTGATATCATGTTAAGATCTGAAGTTCCATCCTAAAAGGTCAACCTTATATGAGGAGTAGTTCATGTTTTAATATAGCATTTTTTAATGCCTTCACATCTATTCTGTTGTCACGTTCCTCCCAAGTCTAAATGTTTTCAAACATATCTACGTGCTAACGTGCTTACAAGTGAAACATATTTAGGACCAATAGATTCCTGACTATCCTCAAAGGATGAATATACTTTACTAGCACTCTGAAAGCACATCATCTGCATGCCTTCAACAATTCCCACACTCGGTTATACTCATCATACATGAAGAATTCAACTTCTATGAAGTTTCCTCCAAATCTATGAATGATAAGGTATAATTCTCACACTTTGAAATCACCTTCCTCTCAATCACCAGTAAAGTTTCCTAGTAGGCTCGTAGCTTTTTCTTACCTAGTTGTGCTCCTATAAATAAAGAAGCTTGTAAAGCTTTCCCATCTATCTTCATCATTAGATTATTAGATTGGTTCTCTCACAACACAACCGAAAAGAGTTGTGTAATATATTTGAGAGATTTGTGAGCACTTTTTTTAAGATTTATTGTTAGGGTTCGTACATCTCTTCTTTCTTCTTTCTGTTATTGAGAGTAATAGAAGTATTTTTCAATCATACTGGTTTGGTCCATTTATTCCGCAACCACAAGAAACCACTGCACATGCCACCCATCCGTTGGCACGAAGGCACACATGCCCCACGCACCATCAAGAGGAAGAAGATGTTTGCATCAGCGCTTATGTCAGCAACACATGAGCGCCACACAGCCTGCCCGTGTGCCATCCACGTCATCCGCATGTTGTGCTCCAGCATCAGTTGCCGCATCAGCACTTCATAAGCCACCAGTCAACGTCGCGTCACCTACCATGTCACCAGTCAATTTTATGATTTGAAAAAATTGTAATTTGTCACTCAATATTTTAAAAGTTATACTCCGTGATTGTCACCTATAATTTTTCGGAGTTGTATATTGACCACAAACCTGCCTATCCTATGTTTCCCGAACGGACCAGTGTTGCCCGCTTTTTGAAATATTTTCCCATTTTTCTCAAATAGAAAAACAAAACTTTATAGAAGATGAAAATGACCATTGACCATTGATGAGTCAACTTCATCTTCTGGAGCTATGATTATGCTCACGGCGACCAACTTCCTCAACTGTATGTAAAGTAGGCATGGATAGGTTCCGGTTCGGGCCTGGTTCGGGCCTGGGCCCGGTCGGGCTTCGGTTCAAGAAGGGGAGGCTCGGAACCGGCCCGGGTAACCCCCGGGTCCGGGCCGGGCCGAGCCGGGCCTCATTTCTAATTTTTTTTTTGGCTTTTCCTAGTTAACCCCCAACCCTCCTCATCACCCCCAAACCAACCCTAACCACCTCAAATGGCCCAAAATACCCAGCTCAACCCAAAAACTTAAAAAAAATTCAAAAAAAAAAAAGGCCCGACCCGGCCGGGCCAGTTCACCTTTTGAAGGGCCCGAGCCCGAACCGCCATCCCAACGGGCCGGTTGGCCCGAACCGGGCTCGAAACCGGTTCACCGGGCCGGGCCGGGCCCTCACAGTAGCGGGCCGGTCCGGTTCCGGGCCGGTTGGCCCGGCCCGAGTCCACCCCTAATGTAAAGACCTTGTTGATCTAATAGAACGAAAAGGTATTGCACAAGAACCAACGCATATGCACTTTCAAAGAAGTTAGAAGATAAGTACTCCCCCAGTAGCTGGCAAAAGGTTGAAATAGGAGGTATAAATCAAGTAAACCCGCACGGGTAGCTCAGTTGCTCGAGTGGTGAGAGATTTGGATCAATGGACCAAGGTTCGAATCCCCGCAGCGACCGGGTGGAGGTCACAGAACCTGAAATAAGACTGGGCCTCTGGTGCGCACGGGTGTATGGATCTACTGTCATTCTGATGACTAAGTCACCGTGACTAACCTCCCCACCATCCTGTCAGGTCAGGGTGGGGGGCTCCTGGGGGTGAGAGATTCCATCTTTTTTGGATCAAAGGAGGTATAAATCAAGTACTTGTGTATAATGGTCATACCAGAAAAACAGCACGGATAACGAACCAAAGGTTGTGTACTAATGTCATTGGCTATTCACTGTGATTCAGTTCTTCTGAGCACAGTTTCAGCATAAACCTACCGGAGGTACTCAAAGTTTGAGCTATATTCAGTAACCTAATAAATTTATTAGGAACCAATAATAAAAACACAAAAGTGCTCGACCAAGATATTCTACAAGAAAAATTATCAGTAAATCAATACTATTTCCATGTCTCATTACAAATGTGAGCGAGAAATAATCTTGAAATGTCTTAATGGCCCAAATAAGTCACTTGAAAGTGAGCTGTATATGACCTAAAGGTCTTCAAGCAACTAGAAATATCAAAAGAAAACATCTAAACAAAGTTAATAAAGAAGTGGATGAGAAATAGTCCAAAGCCACCATCATCACATATCATCCATTCATAATTTCATCTCACATGGAGTAATAAAGTGAACCATTTAGATCACATAAGGAGACACTTAGCACAGTAAGTGAATTACTGTACATTTGAGAGGATGCCCGACAGTCCACATAAGAAGTAGAAGCAACAACAGGTGGCTTCAAGCACGATGCTCAACTATATTGCACTAAAATAGAAAGAGCATTCAAGCTAGCAGTTTTGTCAAGAACATTAGGGCTTAAGAAACCCACCAACAGAATCTCTTTCTTTCGTAGGAGGCTTAAGCGGTAGCTTTTCCATTCCCAAGTGTCAGCTCTAAACCATCCCTACCAATGTCATGTATTTTCTCACCCTCCCATGCCTTCACTTTTCCATTTTCAAAATCAAACTCAGCACACCGTGCCCTTTTAGCTGCTCCTACCCAATCAAAGTCACCGTGCCCATCGACCGCAGTTAGATTGATCTGCTGAGAAAACGGTTCTACGAGGTTAAAAGTGGGGGATGCTGGGGCAACAAAGGGAAACCCTGTCTGGGAGGTGACCCAACGAATAGAATCAATTGTTGACACATCAGACTCATCACACTCTGGAATTGTAGCCGGTTTACAATGTTGGCGTCTGGTGGGACTTGATGGTGCAGAACAAGTAAAGAATGTATGGTGGGAAGCATAGAACGGAATGTTGGAGAGAGGCTCTAATAAAGGTTTCCGCTTTGGCCCTTTGGTGGGAGAAGAAATAGGAGGGGTTACAGGGGCACTATTGGATATACGTAGTGAAGGCAAAGAAGATGGAGCAGAAGACAAGTTTTGGAGGAAGGGCAGGATGTAGGACGGGGGATTGGTATCACCTCGAGCAGGGCTCCGACTAGGGCTGGCAGGGTAAGAAGGTGCCGGGCTGGGGAAGGATGATGACATTGGGCTGGGCTGGACTGAAGAGCATGCGCTTATGCTTGTTGAGATTCCCATAATCTCATTTGGAGATGGTCTTTGTCCCTGTATGACAGATTATAAGAACAGTTAGCATTTCCATAGAGTGACTTCTAAAGGAAGTACATTATTCACACATTCATTCACATCAATAATGCAACAAATTCAAATACATTGGCACGGTGCTGTCTTATGTCTGCTCAATTCTACCCTGTCTAGTACCAGTTAGTCCGGACTAGAACTTTTTACACTAACTTTGTTTACAAGGATCGACTAATTCTATTTCTTTGCATCAAGTACTATTCGTTGACCCCATCAGAGTAATCTTATGGGACTAAGGCTTGGATGTTGTTGTTGTCGGGTAAGTAGCATTCCTTGAACCAAGAAAGGGATACAAAATATGCATCCCTCTTCAGGTGCAGAGAGATTTGGCAGACCATGAACTCAACTGGAGATCTCGTTGTGGACCACCATAAAGAAAAAGTCAGCATCTTGGAAGTAAAAGAAAGGATTTTATGGAGCCAACGGGTGGAATCCTAATTCCGCCCAATGGTTATTGCTTCGCACAGATTAATCTGAGAGGATTCCTATCAAACATCTAGCGAGCAAGACTATTTATACGAGGGAGGGCTAAGCACGAGTATACCTCTAAATTAAAAATGTTTAAAAACTAAAGCACATCTATGTTTATTTTAGGTTGCTCCCGCAGCTCCAATTCACCTCAACTATCAAAAATCATATTTTGATTATAAAGGGAAACTTGCAATTCGCAAAGATCTGAGATCAGAAATGCTAGAAGCATTAGAATAAAGAATAAACGAAACTGAAATTATAACCTTGCGATAGGTAGTGCCATCTTCATCCACAACCCAACCAGCTTCTCTACAGAGAGCCTTCAAGACCTCGTTGTTATCGCAGTGCTTAGGAAGTTTAAAGTTTCCCTGAGCTCTAAGCCCGGAGAAAATCTTGGCCGCTATGGCTCGCCGTCTCCTCTCTCTCCGCTTGTTGTTCTCTCTCTCTTTCCACGTCGGAAGCCGCGCCGATGATCCCCCGCCGGGAGACGTCATTCCCTCCGGCGTACGAACACTTCTTAGAGAAGGAAAAGTATGAAGAACGGCACCGACTGCGGGAGAGTTACTGACTTTAGAATCTCATTTTCACAGGAGCGTTAGATGATGATTTTGGTTACAGTGCCAAAAGAGACGAGCATTCCTACCCATTATTCACGGGAGAAGGATGCATATAATTTGGGAAGATTTCAACTTGCCCCACATGTTTACTTTAATTTTTATTCTGTAGTATATTTTGAAATGTTTCGAATTCCAACCCCAAACTCAAAAGTTAAACACATTAATCCGATTATTTATTAGAAATTACTCTAAATAGGAGCAAAAACGTTTTGAAATTTCAAAATAGGAGTATCATGTTTTTTATTCCCTTAATAGGAGTAATTTGCCGAGTTTGGAAGAAAATGCCATGTTTTAAAGCTAGTAATGCCAAACTTGGCAGAAATTTACTCATATTCAAGGAATAAAAAACATGATACTCCTATTTTGAAATTTCAAAACTTTTTACTCCTATTTATTGAATTCTCCCATTATTTATTTATAGGGTGTAAAGTTCAATATCTAAGAGCTCGTTTGGTAACACAGAAATTGGCTGAATGAGCTGATGCTGTTGAAATTTCTGAAGTTCTAGGTGAAATAGCCGTATTGGTTGATTCTGCCGATTTATGAAAAAATTATATTTAAAATATATTTTATTAATATAACAAACAAAAAATTATATGAAAAAATAGCTAAAATAGTCATCTACAGTAACTTCACCCAATACACACAGAAAAGTAACTTCAACCTTACTTTTTCTTATTATTACACTATTCAGCTTGCGAAATCAAAAGTTACGTGTTTGGTTAAAAAGTTGGCTGATAAACCTGATAAATCGAAAAACAAAGTCACCAAACGGGCTCTAAAAGGAATGCCTACAAAGTCTGGTTAAAAGTAAAAATGATACAAAAATAAATGTACTACGTACTACGTATAATAAATAAATAAATTACATAAAAACAAGAAAAATACGTAGTATAAATATAAAAGAAAACGTTTAGCTCTGAAAATATAGAAATCGAGGATCTCTATTCTCTAATTGTATTATTAGCTCTTCTCAATATAGGTTATATGCAAATCGAATTGTATTAATAGCTCTACTCTATTTGGTATATTCTTCGTTAGTCATGTGTAAATATATTTCTGAATCATGTTTTGATTAATGAAAGTAATGTTACTTCCCTACCAATGAAGTTACATTCTCATAACTCAAAATTATAATTATAAGTTATTTTGATCTTACAAAAGAATCAGGACAAGTGAGACCTCTTGATTGAATCGTTAGGTCTATCAAATAATTACATAAATATGACCAAAATAAAGATGATTTACAAAAATATGACTAATGACTAGATTAGTAATGAAATCATAGTAATTTATGTTCAAGTTTTGAGCTTAAATTACCACAACATCACATTATAGTAATGAATAGTCATATTTATGTAAATATGTTTTATTTTAGTAATATTCTTATAAAAAAACGTTGGTGTATTCATAATAAACAGCTATGAAGTGTTGGGTAGGCATAAATGTTCAAATTTGTGTGAATCCTACATGAAGATGTTCTATGATATGACTTTCAATAATCATTATATTCGAAAACTAAGTGAAATCTTATGAATTTACTAACAAGATTTGCATGAATTTATTGATCATTGAATTGAATAATAAATGGATTAATTGAATCATGTAGAACTTGTTCACAATCACCCTGGGGTCCGAGGGATTGGTGTATCATTAATACTATGTTTCTTAAAACTCATTTGCACCCTGGGATCGTACGTTGGGTCGTCAATACCATTTTTTATGAGTTTGGACAAAACAAAATAAAACTCAAGAACTGGAGTAATTGTTAGTCTACTCGAGAGGAGATGGAACTAGAAAAAAGGGAAATTAAATGATAATGTGAGAAGATGAAAAAATCATTCTTTGAAATATTATCCTTGTATAGGCTAAAAGCACAATCTTTATTTGATATGGTTTGTATCGAGGTATATGATCAGTGTTATATAGCACATCAATACAGGTGACAACTTAATATGTCTAAAAGATGATTATTTATATGATCTGTGTTATTGAGATCGAATCTATAACCTTCTCTTTGGGAGATCATCAGACACAAGATAATTCATAATCTAACGTAATTATTCACAAGATTTGTAAGGATCAAAGTTGTGCACTATTTTATTAGCATAAGGTGTTCTGAAATTCAGACACACACGCGCACAAACATTTATAGGGGTTCTAGCGAACTATCACAATATTATTAGCGATCAAAGTTGTGTACTATTTTATTAACACAAAGTTTTCTGAAATTCAATTTGCGAGAGACCCTTTTAAAATGAGAAAATGTTATAAAAGAACGTTTAATCTTCATATTTTAGTTTCAAATTAACTTTCGAAATCAACAAGGTGACATACTATGAGGTGAGAAACAGGAAAAGCAATGTCAATAAATTAAATCGATTCGAGAGGACCCTCAACTATACTATGAGGCAGTGGCGTATCCAGGGTGGGGGCAGAGGACAACTGCCCCCACTCAACCCCCACCCAACCCCATATATATATTTAAAAATTCAATTATGCATATATTTTTGTGCTGAATATATATAATATATACCATAATTACGGAATTTGTAACAAAAGAGCAGTCTAGTGGGGTGGAAATGGAGCCGCGTGCGTTGGATGTCCCTTTGTTACCGTTAGGTTAAAGGTTTGAATCCTTCCTCCATTTTTTTGTTCCAAATTTTAGTTTTCAATCCATTATCTTCCTTATTTTCTTTTTTCAAGTATTAAACAAATTCAAATTGACTCAATATGTACATACAATTATATTTTTAATCTATACTTCATTAAATTATTAGAGTTATAATATACTTCATTACATTTACACTTGACATAAATTCAGATATAATTATGCATTCACAATTTACATTTTCTAAATACATACACTATCCGTCCCTTATTGAAGTTATTTATTTATTAACATAACATCAAAAAAATAATTTTTTGTGTCAAATTTATTAGCCATGATTTCATATTTTTTAGCTGACCGATTAGTTTTTATTTATAATGGATTTTGTACTATTTTTCTTAAAGTGTTCAGCTGCTTGTGACATGCTTGAAATAATATGTACTCCCACCGTCTTATAAATTTCTTTTCGATTTGACTTAGATCAAAGTTTAAGAAAATTAGAATAGAATGCAAATGTATGATTGTAGTTGAGTGTGTAAACGAATGTTAGCCACACAAAATTTTTCAAAAAAAGGAAATGAGAAAACTGTTTTTTCGAACATCCTAAAAAGATAAGTGAGAAGAATTTTGTGGGTCGGGGAGAGTAGTTTGAACTCGCCCCTACTCACAATAATTCCTGGATACGCCACTGCTATGAGGTGAGATTATCTTCCCACCCCATGGCAACTAGAAGTCACTCCAAGAAACCCAGATATGAAACCGACTACTTCTTATACCCTGTAGATGCAAGATTCGACTCACCACACAAATTAGATGCGGCTCTCAAGAAATATAAAGCTACACAGCCGAATGCCAAAACTTATCAACCATATTTGAAGAACGAGACTAGGTTCCATAGCAAATACAACAAGAATATATCAGCTACACTTGGAATTCCAATTAGCTAGAAATTTCAATTGCTAGTGTATCTCTTTTTTCTATGTATCTTTTCTTTCAACTCATGTATTTTTAAATTCCTTGTATCTTTAAACTTTTATAAATAAATTTGGAAAGTGTTCTCAGGCACTTCCTCCACCAAGGGTGGTTTGCTCCGGGACCCCAAAAAAATCAACAAGGTGACATTTTTATAATTAGTTTACAAAACTCACAAAAGACATGTTTGAATTTTGAAAGATTAGAAGAAAAACACCATGTTTATACTAATCTATGATTGAATTAAAAGAAAATACGGAATTAATTTTTTTTATGGTAAACAGCTCTAATTTTAATAAAAATAAAAATGTTCACAATTACGAAATGACATATTGTTGCTACACAGCACACCCCACATCACCACTCAACTAGATGGTGACCTATTAAATACGATGTATGCAAATTGTATGTATTTTTGGTCTTTTGTCGGTAATTGATAATAGGATCTGATGCTTTAGTGCACGTAACCCATTGTTGTTTTTATTGGTACAATAAAAAGGATCGTTTGGACTCATTAAATTAATGTGAACTATTGAATCAATAAAGAAATGGCAATTAACGGATAATTATTGATATAAATTGCTCATATAATTCTAACCATTCCATCAAATGGTTGAATTTTACATAAGTGGAGTTTTCTCTAATCTAATAATAAAAGTGGGATTGTCAAATTAATTTTCGTGAACAATAAATAATGTGAAGCAAATTTGTCTTCGCTTGCGGTTTGAAGTTTGAAGCGATGGATGCAAGATAAGGATGAGGCCCACGTGAAATGCCGATGCACGTGCGGCACAGAGGCAGTGGGGTCCACTTCAAACATGTTGGCATGCCGCCGGTGCACTGGACACGTGAAGCTGGTCCCACAAAACTCTTCAAAATTGCCAAGTCTCCGCTCCGGTTAAGGGTGCGCAATTGCGCGGTGGAGGTTAAATTAAACTGAAACAATACGGCAAAATTGTTTTCCCACTTTTCTTTATAGAACGATTTGCTCCATTAACTTTTATTTATCTTTTTCTTAATTAATTATAATTATGCATTTCAAATTTATTTTCACTTTTTAATAAATGTGATAAGTCAAATTGAGATTTTTTTGAAATACAGTGTTAGTGTTGGGTGTTGATGGAGTAATGGGACTAGGCCCGAAGCCTAATCAGCCCAAGCCCCGAACTTGGACCCGTGGATCCAAGTCCACAACCTGGAGCCTGCCTGCCAGCCTAACGGGGAACCTGCCAGTCCAGTCGACCTCCCAACGCGAAAGAGTAACGGTCAAACAATTAATGCACTATTAATTATGTATTTAATTCCGTATTAATGTTGTAATTAATTAGTCATTATTATCGGTAGCAGTTACGATTTGTATACGCCTATAAAAGGCGGGTTGTAACTCAGATTATGGGAAGCGAATTGTATAGGCTATTTCTGGCTACCAAATCCCCTTTGCAACTTTCCTTATTCATATTACTTTCTTGATTCCCGCTTGAGTGTCGTACGTAACTTTCCTAAAAGCCTACGAGCGTCCTATTTTGGACCAACATTGGTGCTTTCATTGAGAGCCTCTATTGATCTCTCACATCACTTTAGTAGGAAAAAATTCAAGAAATTCATCCCAATCCAAGGTGCTACAATTCCACTTCCTCCCGTTCTCTTCGCCAATCACAGCTGGATGCCGCGCGCCGACGTCGCTGCTGGTCTCCCTCATCGCCATGCCTATTTATGAGATAGGCCTTCAAATGTGCGCCCACCTAATTCCTATGGAGCAAGAGTCTGCTCTGCGTTAAAGTGAATGGGCCAAGATTACACTAAGAACAAATTTGATTCTCCTCAAGGATGACGACGGGCTGCATTTTCAGCAACTCATTCGGGCCCGTTTGGTTCTAAAGCTAAGATTCCAAATATCCTCTATATTTGATACAAAAAAAAAAATCATAAATTAAAACATTTGAAAAGATATTTAAGTGATATATTGCTTTTACTCTTGTTAAGTGTGTGTAATTTTAACATTGAAAAACGGACTTATGAAATCTGATCACTCAAGTACGCCGGACGAGCACACACACTCGTACACTGGCCGAGCACACACACTCGCGCCACCGGGTCACGTTATATGGGTGTGACGATTAGTAAGCTCCAATATAAATGTTGATATCACACACTATTGACTTCATACGAGTTCTTGTGTGCTCTTACCTCTTCCTAGTGCATCACACTCCGACCTCGGGGGACGAGTCACCCGTTCAAAAGTTTTTACTTGCGGGTTCGAACTACTAACCTCGGGCGGCGAGTTAAACTCTTGCTAGAGGCCTAGAACCACGTTCTTGCGAGCAATTTTGTCACTTAATTGACATTCACATTTCTCGAAAAAGGTTGATATACTTTAGTTCTTTGGGGTCGGATTATCCATTCGACTGAGGAGTCCGACTCACTCACTCGCGGATTCAATCTTTCTTTCGGAGACTGGGTTGAGGCCTAACTTGGGAATTTGATGTCACTCTTTTCAAGTAGTGAGTCCGACTCACTTACACACTGAGGCGTGGTTCAATACCAGAACAGATGCTCTATTCTACACTAGTTTTCTTTTATGTGTAGGTACAACTGAATGTAGTGGAGGACTGAGGGTCTTACCATCTTCAAGGAAGCAAATGACGAACCTGACGAGTCTGAGCCCGACGAGAAGAACTTTTCTAGCCATCCTATTTGCAGATGGCGACCATTACAATAAAGGCTAAGGATCTCACCTCTTGCTTCATTTTGGGGGCGTCAGATGTACTCTTTTTCCCTTCATTAGGATTTTTTCCCATTGGGTTTTTTCTTAATGAAGGTTTTTAATGAGGCATCTCCTTAACATGGACAAGGGCGGGGATCTTATAGTCTCGGAGAAGAGCAACTGACTTGGACTACTCCCTCTTAGCCGAGTCTACTACTCGACTAAGGGAGTGGGGGACTCGTGATGGAGTAATGGGACTAGGCCTGAAGCCTAATCAGCCCAAGCCCCGAACTTGGACCCGTGGATCCAAGTCCACAACCTGGAGCCAGCCTGCCAGCCTAGCGGGGAACCTGCCAGTCCGGCCGACCTCCCAACGCGAAAGAGTAACGGTCAAACAATTAATGCACTATTAATTATGTATTTAATTCCGTATTAATGTTGTAATTAATTAGTCATTATTATCGGTAGCGGTTACGATTTGTATACGCCTATAAAAGGCGGGTTGTAACTCAGATTATGGGAAGCGAATTGTATAGGCTATTTCTGGCTATCAAATCCCCTTTGCAACTTTCCTTATTCATATTACTTTCTTGATTCCCGCTTGAGTGTCGTACGTAGCTTTCCTAAAAGCCTACGAGCGTCCTATTTTGGACCAACAGGTGTGTCTCGCAAAAACGAAGAAATATTAATTAAATAAATTAATTAATAAATAAAATAGCTAAAAGAAAACAGAAAATAGATGGAACAGAGTTTAGCCAGAGTTCGTGCTACGCACGATGTCCTTAAAACGTATTCATCGCCTCCCACGGTGCTAGGAGCGTTGCAATGACCGTTTCTTAGGATATGGTGGCTAACGAACTAACGTTTGGGCACACAAACGAGAGTTCCGGCGAACTAGAACACAGTATGAGCACTTAGGAATTTTCTGAGTAGCTGGAAGTGTTTTAGAGCTCAAAAATACGTGAGAAATGTATTGTGTGTTGTGTAGTTGCAAACCACCTGTCAGGCATTTATAGGAGAATTTGTGGTGTGTTAATCGAGCTTTAATGGACCTCAACGTTGCACATAAATGTCCAGCACGTTGGATATTAATATGTTGAAAAAATGTCCATTTAAAGATGCATCAAAAGACAAGAACGTTGGACATTAACTTTTGTAACGGCTTAGGTATTCTAATCCGGAAGGCACCAGAATACCTCACGAGGTGTTCTGGTATGAAGCCTTCCGTTCGGAGTACTTCTGCCGGTCTGGAAAAAATTAAGGAACGTTCTGTCCGGAGCATTTCTGCCGGTTTGAATGATAGATTTTTCGGACGGCATTCGTGTCCGCAGGTCGCCCACGCACACGAGTCGCGGTTTTTCTTCTCCGTTTCGGGATTTGATCGGCACCCCCCTGCGCGTAAGAGAGAGCCTTTACCTTTAGGAATCTTAACTCCTTAAAAGAGACTTTCTTTTATAAGGGGGTGAAAATCCCTTGAATTTTCCAGTGTGGTATAAAACACACTAGAAACCTATCATTTTCTCAGTTTTTCCATTTCAACGAGTGAACTTCGAGAATCAATTTCTCATTCATCCGTTATCCGTTTTGAGCGTACGATATATCGAATTGTAGCCCTTAACGGAAGTGAACCCCACTCAAATAATTGCCCCAAAATGACCATTTAATACAATTTTTAACACATTTTTCCAATATACAGTAAGTACAAATCTTCCAAAAATAGGATCATGTATTTTGTCACATACTAAACGTGTGGCTTCATATACTATTACGGCTAGTATATAAGATCAACTATGATTTATGAATGTGTGGTAAAGTAAAACATTTTTCAGGCATCATTTACGGAAAATAAAAATCACTTATGGTCAGGGCCGGTCATGTCCATTTCTGGACCTATGAGCGGTACACTATTTTGGGTTTATATCCATGAGAAACAGTAAATCATATTTGGGCAATGAGTTTCATAAAATATATGCGAGAATCACTTTATTATTATTTAAGTTACATATTTGGGCAAAAGTAACAATACGAATCGAATAAAAAAAAAACGTTACTTTAAAACGTTCCCCGTAGAACAATGTGAAACAAATCATCAATAATTGCTTCATAGTCAACCTTCTTTCCACTGATAAATATGACAACAATAAAATTGTCACATATAACAACACGAAATTTTCTTTTGAAAGGATTTCAAAAGAAATAATACCGCATATTGAATTCATAAGTTGAGAATGATTTATTGACCGCTGATGAGAGTCTAAAGTTTCAAGTATCGAAAGAATAAAGGTTTTCAAAGAGACAAAATGTGTGGCTGCCAAGAGGACTCACGCAAGAACATTGCAAATTTGACGTCCTCTAAAACAATTATTAGAAACTCAGATATAGCTTATTGAAATTTGGAAACAAATAAATAATTGGGGTCAGATTTGAGAGAAACGGGCTCTAAAATAATTATATAAATTTATTATGTTATAATTAAATTGAATAAAAAACATTAAAAGCTAAAAAATGTGAAGACTGGAGAGATGTTTCTTTTGTTTATGCAGCAACAATTGTATTTCTTTTAAAAACTACAACCAATCCTGTTAAAAATCAATGTATACATTTTTTTAAACTTGGCTCTGTTTAAGACTCTTTATTTATGTTTTAAATTTTCAAATTGCCAAAAGAATTAATCATTAGACCCAATTAATTGAACTTAAGGATAAAAAAAGAAGTCTACTCACACTATATATAAAGAAAAAAAAAATTGACCTATTTTTTCTTCTATTTTTGTCCGGGCCTAGGGCGGTCGCCCCTCTTGCCCCCAGACCCGGCCCTGGTTATGGTAAAAGTTACGTAGTAAAACATTAATGTAATATCTTACTATCTATATCTTGACCTATCTTATAAAGGCCAGTTTGTGGTATTAAATGTTGATGGTTTGTCATAGTTAGTCTTTAAAGTGTAGTATCATGTGCTATCATAGTGTCTCGTATGAGCTGTCTTTCAAATTACTGACCTCACCGTCCAATTCTACAACTAACGGTGTTAACTTTGAATACTACACTTACTTGTGTTTAATGACACATACTCTATGAATATCATCTACTCCGTATATGTTTATCATTTTTGTTTGATTTTTAAATTTAAATTTTAAATTTTTTAGTGTTTGATTTTTTGTGTCGATTTGTTTTCTTGATTTGAATTCATTTTCCAACCAAAGCATCATACGATTCACACATCTCCGTTCAAGAAGATGTGTCATCTCTTATAATTTTTAATTTTACATTCAGATTTTAACTTTTCACAATTTCAAATACACAATGGGATTTGAAGGTCTTTTTGTCCGGCAATTTCTAAAGTATCATATGCTCTACAAAACTATTTCAACCTTCTTCATAGAGTTGTTTCCATTGGTTAATGAGTTGGATTGCATTTTAAATATTTTTTGCTCGAAGGCTATTTCCCCGTCACTAAAATTTTTGCATTGCTTGTATTTTACAAATGTAAACTTCGACAGAGCATAAATTTAGCTGATTAGCTAATGTAATGTTCCCAAGCTCATTAATGTTATCTCGATTATAATTGAATGGTCTCAACAAGTCATATGAAATGAAATAAAATGCACACTATGAGTTTGATAATATGTAATATATCAAGTTATCTCATTGTAACTACCTTCACATACATTTTTTAGCTAACACACATATCGGTTTTTACTTTTTTTACAGATTTATTTCCGCTTAATCTTTGAATGATCCCCATTATTTTTGATAGCTTAAAAACTAAAAATAGTGAACTCATTTTTTGTGCATGTGTCCCTTTTGTGCATTGTCCCTTTTGTGCATGTGTAAATATATATGATATCCAATCAATTTCTGATAGCTTCAAATTATGTGGAATATGCGATATTTATGCATATGTCCCTTTTGTGCATGTGTAAATAAGGTAGATAGTTCATTTGTTTGATTTTTGATAGATACATTTTACTATATTGTTCGCCTAACACGTATTAATACTCATTTTGTCTACATTTATTCTGCACTTTCCTATATTTTCTCCATCATTTCTTGCTTAGTTTTTAAATGTAGTGCCCCCCTCCTATATTATTTATTCTACCTACTACTCTTTATGTTTTATTATTACATGATGACTACCTTGAGTTTATCTTACATTATTATTAGGAAAAATTGTCAAATAGATTCTTCAACAATTTTCAATCCTTCACTTAATTCGTTTTACGTTTTACTAAAAAAAGTATCATAAAAGTAAATTTACTTTTAAAACACAATCAATCAAGCCTACTTGACCTACTATAGCAGGTTACTTCTAAAAGTATGTTTATTGATAAATCTTATAAAATTCATATAAATTTGAAAAAATGTAAAAATAATTTTAAAAATAGTATAAATGTAAAAATAGATAAATAATTTAAAAACGTTAAATTAAAAGATAAAAACCCCAAAAAACATAAAAATTAAAATGAAAATGTAAATAATACAAAATAAAACATTTACTTCTTATTAAATTAAATAAGAATTGTGTATCCGGCACGATGTATCATCTTTAATATCAATATATTCAAACAATGTTTTACATTATGGAGCATATACAAAATTCAAACTTTCAAAGCAAGTTCAAATTGGGCATATTACATTGAGAAAATTAACACTCATGTGACCAAAACATTGCGTGTTTCCCAAAATATGACTTACATCTTTGTTTTCCTAAAAAGATGCCAAATATCATGCCCGATACAACCGAGTACTATTTCCTTTTAATTATGTCATTCCATATTTCCATACATATTTAGAAATATATTGAGAAACAATCATTCATGGTTGTATTTTGGGAATTGGCACGAGTTTTACTCATATATAGGTATTTTTCCCCATTACATTCGCGCAACGCGTGACCCCTTCTCTAGTGCATCAATGCATGGTGGTTCAGTGGTTGAATAATGCTTAACAATGATGAGTAACAAAATGAATAAGATATGGTAAAAAAAAAAGATCCTATCAATCTCAAACTTTTAAAAAATGTACGCTATAATTAATGCGTGTTTCGGGAGCTTCTATTTCTACGCTTCTAGCTCCGGATTCTATAATTAATTCTATCTCTCTATGTTTTTTTATTTGCTTATTTAGTTATTCGTTTTTAT
Source organism: Cuscuta europaea (assembly GCA_945859875.1). Lineage (NCBI taxonomy): Eukaryota > Viridiplantae > Streptophyta > Magnoliopsida > Solanales > Convolvulaceae > Cuscuta > Cuscuta europaea. The sequence continues at coordinate 11,848,257 of CAMAPE010000005.1, read as the reverse complement.
TTTCAAAATTTTTCTAACTTTAAATTAATATGCTAAATGCTAATGGGATGTATAATTAATTTGTCATGTATGAATGTCAAATGGGTTAATTTTTAAATTCTTAAATACTTGTTTATTCTTGCTTGTTTTTTATTTAGTGTTGTCAATATTGCAATCATCAAATTCTCAATTCACAATTAATTAAATAAAATGCTTTCTATTTTATAGAGAAAATTACTTATAAATATAAATATATTGTTAAGGATTCCACTAAATTATGTATTTTTTTTAGTACCATGCCTCACAAATTCTTGTCTTGATTTCATAGAGGAAAATTAAAATCTCGTATTGAATTATTAACTCAAAGTCACACCAGAAACATTAAAAAGTACGTTGTACTTGATTTCGAATAAAAGAACTACTCGAGGAATACATCTCCAACCATGTCTTAAAAAAGGTGGAATAAATTAGCTATGTTATAATTGAGACGAAATTTATTGATAACATAGATTATGCAGACTTGATTAATACATATATATCTAAAAATGTTCGACGAGTTGTACTTAATTAGTTTTTTAATACATTCAATGTCATTTTATTACTCACTCTGCCCCACTATAATTGTCCCATTTTTATTTTCCATCCATCCCACAAATTTGTCACGTACCATATTTGGTAATATTTGTGTGACTCAAATGCAATTTTACTTTATTCTTATGTTATCAACTCATTGCTTGTCAATTACATAATTCCACTCTCTTAAAAACCACATCACTCGCATTCGTTCCAATATTAGGGGGACGGATGTAGTACTTCGTATAATATAAGACTTTAATATAATTAAAGAATGAAATTTTTGTGATATTTAATCATTAAATTTTAATGAATCCATATGACAAAGAAACGCTATGTATATTGACCGAATGAGTTGTATCAAAGTGAACAAAACTCAAACCAAAATCAAATTTATATACCGTATAATTCAGCTTGATTTCGTTAGTAATTAGTATAATTGTATTTCTTTCAAATGGTACTAAACTAAACCGAAATCATGAAAACCCGAATGCAACGAAACCAAACTAAAAAAATTAAATGAAATCTTAATATACTAAAAATAACAATTCCAAACTCAAAAACTATAACCAAAACGGAGTATAATTTTTATTTGATAATTATTCCTCCCGGGGGTGGAGCCAGGGGAGGGCCAACCCTGACCCTGATCCAGTCTAAATTTAAAAAATGTTCATATTCAGGGCCGGTCCTTGGAAAACACGGGCCCTGTGCAAAAATAAAAAGTATGTCTTTTTAAAAATAGGTAGACATATAATGTAAGTGAAGATTATATTTGTAATAATTTGCTACAACAATAATTTGTATCAAAATACAAGTTATTCACTAAAAAAATAGTTGAAACAAAAGTGTTCCTCAACAAAATACACTTCATTTATTTGTTAAACGGAATTATAAACTAACAGACTCATAACCTAATAATCGAAATTGGTGATTTGCTGAGTTCAATTATTAAAAACCATCCAAATATAATTATCTACTCACTAAATCATTCAAACTCAGAATTAAAACCCAAAAAAAAAGAATAATATAAGGATTACAAAATACGTAGTATAAGAAATAAGATAGTGTTTTATCATTCAAAATTATGATATAAAAACGTTAATTGAAAGTGTTTTCACATCAACCCAACAGTTGAGTCGGTTCACCACTGGTATGTGTAAGCAACCCACCCGGGTTCGAAACCTCTTGGCTACATAAGGTTTAGAGATTCATCAGACTTACCTTTTGGGCACATTAAGTAATAATAGGAAGACTTTTAAAATTTTGGGCCCTTCGAATTTACGGGCCCTGTGCGGTTGCACTACTTGCACTTGCCCTGGGCCGGCCCTGTTCATATTTTAAATGTACAAAATTCTGTGTAAAATTTTTTACAAATATATTCATTGTACCGGTCTAGTCCGGTCCAGTGCTCTGGCTCCGCACCTGATTCCTCCAATCTGTTTCAAATCGAACACTGGTAAAAATCAAACCGAAATGGATACACCCACATTCAATTTATCCTTCATGTTCACAGTTGTCAAGTTGCGATTGAGAATTGAGGCTCTGAACGCCTCGGTCGATTGAAATTGAGATTCCACAGGACATAATTGGTCTCGTTCGATCGATCTGCTCCTTTCGAATACATTACTACGTATCATCATTTAATTGTTGGTTCGTTTTAAATTTGTAATAGGAACTCCCGCTAAACCCATTCAAATTCGGTAATACCAAACAACAATATACATAGAATCAAAAAATATCGATCATGACATTCATGTAACATCGGAATACTAAACAAATCTCAAAATATACAGTCAAAGAGACTCATTAGTTGTCTCTTTTATTATTTATCCAACTCAAAACCCACATGCATATATATGCCATTATATACTCTGTATTATTTATGCTTCATTATAATCCACACTGTTTCAGTTATGGCTCTGGCTTCTTCTCGTTACCCTCTCCTTACTATTCCTTCCATTTCTTCTGGAGTTAAGCTACCAATATTCCAACCTTCTGCCACAATCAGGACCATTAATTTACGTGAATTACCTAATACTATTATTTGCCGTGCTACTGCCGCTGCAAACACCAAAGGATCGCTTGCCTTCAATAGGACCCATTTCCGCAAACCCAATCTGCAGTCAAATGGTTTGAATATTTTTCAGTTTGATTTTAATTATCTTATTGTTGTTGTTGTTCTTATAAGAGGGTATAATTGTAATCTGGAGTTTTATTAGAGAATAATTATAAAAAAATGCTTACAAGAGTTGTGTATTTTGATTAAATATGTATTCTTCTGTTGTGTATAACATTAATTTACAAATTAAAAAAATGCAGGTAAAGTTCAAGAGTTTAGTGTTTATGAGATTGATGAGAATGATCGCAACAGCCCTGCCTATCTCCGGCTTATGTTCAATAAAGTCAATTCTCTAGGTGACATCGTCTCCTTCACCAATAAGGTCTGTATTATTTATGCATGAAACCTTTTCGTTTTTATTTCATTTCCATGTTTTTCTTTTCATTTTCTATTCTATTGATCTTTTTATACATTTAGCCAGTGTTCTAAAAGGCGTGAGGTGTGACAAGGCGTCGAGGCCAAGCCTTTGAAGCCTAGGCGTGAATAGGCGAAGCTTAGGCGTGAAAAGGCGTTTTAGATTTTTATTGATAATTAATATTTTAATACTGATATATGAAGAAGAAAATAAATGTCCAAAATATATTATACAAGATTTAGCCTAATTATTATTTTGTTCAATATATGTAATTTTTAAATGTATAAAAAGTGCAAATTCAAAATGATACATTGTTGTTTTTTACTGCTCCATATTAGATTCCATATATATTATGTGGGAAGATTTCTTTCAAATTCTTTTAGTAAAAAATGGGAAAAGAGAATCTACCCCATGCGTCATAATAGTCCGAAAGAAATCTTTGAGATGCTCTAATGAAAGATCACGTCTAGGAGTTTGTTCTCAAGTGTCCTTGATATGAAGCATCTTTTATTAACATTATTATAAAAGTACTTTATTTTTAAATTGAATCAGTTTTTTATTTGCAAAAAATATTTCATATAAAAAACTTTCGCCTTTCCACGCTTAAGCACGCTTAGGCTTTGCCTTTTCACGCCTTTGGTGGTCAACTTTTGAGTTGACCGCATTTTACACGCCTTTCCACAATGCGAGGCGTTTTTCCGCCGCCTCACGCCTAGGCACGCCTAGACCCAGCCTTTTGCCGCCTTTTAGAACACTGCATTTAGCTCACTATGGTTTGGTGTACTATACATTGTATTCCTCGGACTTTATGCTTTTATTTATTTCTTTAATTTAATTAGACAATCATTGTAAAGTATGCAATTTGCAAAGTACTTCAACATTTTTAATTCTTGATATATTTAAATAACATTGTCCCATGGGTTGTGTAGTTGTACAGCGGTGACATGCAAACGCGGTTGGGAATCACAAATGGTATATGCTTTGTGATCTCTCACAATGAGGAAAATAACGGAGACCGTTACGAGGCCGTTTTCAGTTTCTATTTCGGAGATTACGGCCAAATTTCCGTACAGGGGCCGTACCTTACGTATGAGGACAGCTTCCTCGCTGTCACTGGTGGCTCCGGTAAATTCCATGGTGTGACGGGCAAAGTGAAAGTAGAGCAGCTTGCTTTCCCTACCAAGAGATTTTACACTTTCTATTTGAAGGGGGTTGCGGATTTGCCATCAGAGCTTTGCTGCACCGCTCTTCCGCCATTCTCCACCGTGGAACCAACTCCGGCTGCCATTGCTTGTGAGCATGGGTCCACCGTCCCTAATTTCACCGATTAAGTGTTCTATAGATAAATATGAGAGATGCTGAAATATTTGCAGTATAATGACAAATGATCTCATATTCTCATGTTATGTCTTTTATAGCTTTTGTCATTGGTAGTTTGGAACCAATTGTACGCACGATTGGTCGGAAGCAAAGTCGTCACAATAACATACTACCTCCGTCCCTTAAAACTTTAACAAAGTTGACCGGCACGAAAAATAATAAAGTAAAAACTGTGTGGTTTAGGTTTGTGCAGAGGAGAGAGAAATAACAAAAACCACAAAATAATTGATTAAAAGAGAAAATGATAAAAATTTTTGAGATGTCCAAAAAAGAAAGATGGTAAAATTTTAAGAGAAGAAGGGAGTATTATCGTGCTAGGAAAGAAGTCATATGAGTGACTGAGAGTCCATTGGGACTTGGTGACAATTTTAATTGAACCTTAGCTTGGTGGCCAGAGAGAAAACTAGGAAAGGTGCGGAAAACTAATAATGCTGATAAATAAAATGATAAGACAACCAAGCAACCGCTAGATCTCAAGTTCGCATCTAATCAGATTAGCTAAATTATCTCAAAATGATTGTCATTTCAACAAACGAACAAACAAACTTGGCCATTCTTTTATCATGAAAATAGTTGGTTGTAGACTGTTACTTGGATAAAAATCCACCAGCAAACGAATTTAATCATGCTTCAAGAGTTCAAGTACCCAAAGTCCAAACGGCCATACCGCACAGACATTGCATATATCGTTCGTTCATAACATGGTAATGTTTGTAAATTGTGAGAAATGGAAAAGAAATATGCATTGAGTTACTGTTGCCCCTCAGCTGATTCCCGCTTTGAACCTTCCTTGATCTCATCTCCAGCATCCTCCTGAAATAACCATGGCCCACCCATACTTATTTAGTTACTATGCTATTTGAGGTGGAATTAAAAATTGTTAGCCAATCAGCCATCACAATGACGACTTAGCCGACAGACTAAGAGAATGAATGAATAACATTAAATTTTCACATTCTAAGAATCGGAAACTGTTATTTGGAAAAATGATTAACTCAATAGTTACTTGACACTAACTCTGTAGTATGAAAGAAATAATGATTCTACAGAATGTTATAGTGATTATGATTTCTGAAAGTAAAACTGAAAACTAATATACACAACTTTAAAAAGATGAATTTTTTAATGTTCCGTTGATGAAAACAGCAGAATCAGATTAAAAGAAGCTCGATGCGAATCAGTTTCTGTGGCAAAAGATTGTTTTGGAGTTTGGACTAGTGATTTTTGTTTTAGCTGTGTGGGGACTGGGAATTAGTTACTTGAAAAACAAAAAGGCCTGTACGGTGAAAGCATAAAAAAGTGAAAAGAGAACTCACAAATCTCGCAAAAGCACACAAAAAAAGCACAAAAACACAAAGATGGGGGAGGGGGAAGAAAGAAAGAGGAATGGAGAGAGTGAGAGAGACCGCGGCATCAGAAGTCCACAGTGTCAGATTATCTCGAAGAAGTTGCATGATCAATGTACTGTCTTTGTAAGATTCTTCACCCAGTGTATCAAGCTCCGAGATAGCTTCATCAAAGGCCTGCAAGAAACAACAAGTCAACAAATGCTTCAAGTTTTCATACATGCATGCACACATATGTAAAAATGTCATTCACCCATCTGATGTTGGAAACTTTGATATTTCCATGCAAGTGCACGAATCAAGTGCTTGGATTCCACTTTTTATATTGGATTTCTAAAAGTATGTTTGATTTTTTGAAAGCTGCTTTTTTTACTTTTTACAGTTGCTTCCTGAAAATTCCAAAAGATTCTTTTAACATAATCTAATTTCGGTTGCTTCTTACTTTCTTAAGACAGTAACATTTACTTCTGTTGTACTACTTCCTGTTGCATTTCATTCTTAAGGCCACATATTCAAGAGTTTATTGTACCAAAACACAAATTCCATGACAACAATTTCCCCAGAAAACTCGGTGTTAAAAATTTGGCAAATTAATTCGTGATGATGAACAGATGCCAAAAGGAGATCCATTGATAACATTTTATTGTATGACCACTTCTCAAATACTACCATTTTGATAATAGAATATTAGTTCGCTTAAACAATATCTTAACTCCTTCACAACAATGCATAAAACTAGAAATAATAAAGAAGCAATGGTAGCTGTCTATCTGATACTCTCTCTGGCCAATAAAAAAATACCACGATATCTTAACTTGGTTGGAGCACTTCTTTTGGAAATATTACATTAATTCCATCATCATCATCATTACCCCGGTGCCACAAAGGCTCCTACCTATGGTAGGGTAAGGGAGGGTCGGATGTACGCAGTCTTATCCCTGTACTAAAGCACAAAGAGACTGTTTCCGGATGACTCATAGTGAAAATCGCTTCCAAAATTGCATGGACTAACGGCTACTTCATAACAAAGAAGCGTAAACAGTTTAGTGAGCCATTTTACTTTATTCCATCATATTCTTAAGCCAAAAAATAGTGAATCTTTGGCTCCATTACAAATGATGAAAATAAATATTAGATTAATTCCAATGAAATATTAATGTCCTCTTTTGAAATAGGAGTTTTCCTATGTTTTAAACGGGATTGTTTTTAGCACAAAAACAAGTTTTTAAGGGACTTTTATTATGCATGGAGGAAAACTCTTTCACACAATATGCACCCTATAATTTGACTCCATTCTCTGTTTACCACTGAATAAATACAATATACATGCAATAAAGCCAAAGTACTATATGTCAGAAGGTAAACTGAGCATCAAAACTATGATGACAGCAAGTAGCACTTCTGGGAGGAGAGAAGCTAATATACCTGTTTTGCAAGGCTACAAGCACGATCAGGTGAGTTGAGGATTTCGTAATAGAACACAGAGAAGTTAAGGGCAAGTCCCAATCTAATGGGGTGAGTTGAAGCCAGTTCACCCAATGCAATATCCTGCACCACCCAAAATAAAAGTGTCTGTGAAGATCAATCCGCACATACTCATTTATGGTTCGTTTGGAACTCATAATAGAGGAAACTGGGATAGAAAGAAAATGTGAGAGTATAAAAAATTGCTTCAAACAATCAAACTAAATATATGTATTTTAGATATATGTTCAAACTCATTCTGGTCATTACACAACACCAATCATGTATTGTAGATGACAATAGTAAATATCTCAACACATTGTCATCTCATGATACTTTTCGTGGAAATAACCTATGATGATAACGGTCTTAGAATTTTCATCTCACTATTCCCTCTGATAAAGATTGCCAAGGAAAGGACTCCAAAGTAATAAAATTACGTATATGCTTTATGCTTTTGACATGAACTTATAGCGTTTTAGTTAATTTTATAGAATTAATTCAACTACAAATTTACTGCCACTGACCCCAAGTTCCAACTAGTATACCTACATGTTCTATTATACTTCCTCCGTCCCCCAATTAAGTTACGTGTTTGACTTCACACATATTAAGAAAATAAATTTACTGGGGGTAAATTGTACTGTTTTGACACTATTTTGCACTGTTTGGACACTGTTTGGACACTGTTTTGCACTGTTTGACACTGTTTTGATGTAGATAATTTGCCAAATAAGGAAGGTAAGGAAGTGTGAACTTAATTTAGGGACAGCCACAAAATGGAAAGTGGTAACTTAATTATGGGATGGAGGGAGTATAAAGTAAGAAAATAAATAAAAAACATTAATGAAATGTGGTTGTCTTCAAACTTTCTAAGATAAAGCATCATGATTACCCCAGTGCCGCAAAGGCTCCCACCTGCGGTGGGTTTCCGACTTCCGAGACAAAGCCAAACATAAAAAAATCCTTAATGGTTTCCCCCTTTCTATACCAGCTTTTGGGTAAAAAAAAGCCTTAATCTCAATAGAATAAAGTGAATCAAGAAAAAAAGCCAACCTGAGCAGACTTATACGACAACAAAGTGCTCTCAGCCGCTTCTTTCCTCTCAGCCCCAGTCTTAAACTCGGCAAGGTACCTATAGTAATCACCTTTCATCTTCAAGTAAAAAACCTTACTTTCAGCAGAAGAAGCTGCAGGAATCAAGTGGGACTCAAGGAGGTTTAAAATTCCATCACATATCTTGCTTAGCTCAGTCTCAATGATGCCTCTATATTCTTTAATAGTTTTGACAAGGTCCTCATGTCCACGGCTCTCTTCCTTTTGCTCAATAGAAGAGATAATCCTCCATGAGGCCCTCCTTGCACCAATCACGTTCTTGTAAGCCACTGAAAGAAGGTTCCTTTCCTCCACAGTTAGTTCATCCACATCCACGGTTTTGGCAACCTTCTCCATGAACTCAACCATTTCCTCGTACCTCTCAGCCTGCTCGGCCAATTTTGCCATGTAGACATTCTCTTCGCGAGATAGTTCAGTTGACACCATCTTTGCTGTATTTGTTTAATGCCAAATTCTGCATCAGCACACCAAACATGAAAACATACACCATGCCTTCATGTTCAATCTATGATTAAAAGGCCATAATATTCTGATTGTATATGTTAAACTCATGGAGAAAATAGTTAGCCTTGTTGAATTTTAGTTTCACAAGAAAAAAACTAAAAAGAAACAGAAAATCATTATGGAAATCTATTATCATACAGCAGAATCATTTAAACCCTTTATTATGGGGAGGTTGATTAAACGCTTTGACTCTCTGAGTGCTACTTAAAATAAAACGGTAGGCTAAGTGTTTAGCATAGCTAAATCATCCAAAAGAGAATCTAAAAACAAAAATTGTACCTTATTGGTTGAGCCTATATTGTGTTGTTACTAAAAACAAACACAATGACCACTTACCACCGGTAAATCAAAGTACATTTTTCAAACAAACACCCATCTATTGCTAATAGACCACTTTCCCTCTCCTTTGGAAAGTGTCATGCTATGTTGCGAACACCAAGGCCCTGACCTCTTACAGAGTTCTATATAGTGTCATATTGTCATGTTATTGAGTTGTGACATTTCCAGCTTCACAGCATGGACAAACAGTTTAAATGGAATTGTGGAACTCTTCGTGGAAGAAGTGTACCAATGAAACAACCAACATCCCAGCGCGTAATGTCCCGCAATTTGACTTATCCAACCATTTTCTATAGGCAGGACATGTAGGCACCTGATTTAGAGAGAAGACCTTTTTACTTTTCAACCAAACAACCTAATAGACCCATATCTACTTACACCAGATCTCATAATCATAGAAAACAACATGCCATTTTCAAACCACACTGAAGTTTTCATGGAGAACACCGAAGAGCAGGCGACTAAACTAGTTCGAATCCAGCACTAAAAAACTTCTCAATAGTTTGACTCCAGCAGACTACAACAATGACAAATATAGACGCACTCCTTTCAAACGCTCTAACTACACATAGATGTCTCTATAGCATTAGTTAGTTGCACACAGAAGGAAATGAAACGAGACATACTGCGCAGACATACTTCTTCATAATCAGCGAATCAGATCAAAAGCATTTGCAGTCGGTAGATTCGATCAAAATAAACGCAAGTACTACTTCAAACTTTACAAAGAGATAAAACTACAAAAAGAGACCGTAATTAAGAGCTGAAACTTGTAATAGTTAAACGGAACAAATGGTGAGTGCTTTTAGATAATTGAATCAGCCACTTCCAGGAAAAATTTAGAGATCTGATCATCCAAGCACGACTAGCTGGAGAAAATGAGATAGAAATTTACCAGTTATGCGGCAAACGCTGGGCGGTTTTACGTCACTGAGACTCAGGTCTCGGGAGAAGAAGAGCGGTTTATAAAGCGAGGAGCGGGAGGGGTGTGGAAAGGCGCGTGGTGGAGGGATTCGAGCAATATCTGAGATTCTGAGGACAGTCTCGCGGAATCACAGGCATCGTGACAAGACAATTTAATCAGGCCAGCCAAAAGTTGAGCGAATGTTCTATTCTGCCCTTGTTTACATAATTTGACATTTTGACCTCCCTTTGACGGTTTGACCGGATGCCTTATCTGGGGCGAATCACATTTTAATCACATTGATTTTACACAGCAATAATTTCGAAAAGCAGGTGGTTTGAACTTTGAAACTTTGAATACAAAACTCACGACTGTCCTTGCGTGACAAATATTTGGGAAAACTGTCAAATAGGTACACGTTAATACACGTTAATAGATATAAGTCTTGGGACATATTTGTAATTATTTACATTTATCTGTTTTAATATAAATATACCATCATATTAGGGTGAGCCATTATTCCATATTATTGCATATGGTTTCAGAGCTTAGGGTTTAATTTTTTCCCCGCTTCCTATGTCGCACGATCACCACGCCTCCGGCGTAAACACTGTCACCGTTCCTTCTCTTACAACTTCAGGTTCTTCAGCGGTTAACATGGACAACACGGTGCCCTCTTCCTCTTCCCAGGTGCAGCCGTCGTCCGATATCTCCTCTCCACCCGTGCGGCGCTTCAGCATGAATGATCCTCCTGTTATTCCCTTCATGGATTCCTACACTGTTTGGCATGCCTCAGCCTTTTTCCTGGAATCCAACCATGCCCCATGAAGGTATTTTGTCTTGCAAAACTTCTTATATTGGCTCTAATTCGGTTCAAGTTGCTAATGGTACTAAATACCCATTTCTCATATTGATAACATTAAACTTCTCACTCCTGGACGCCCTCTCACTTTAAACTCTATTTATCATGTTCCGCACTTAAAATATAATTCATTATCTATTCATAAGTTGTGTGCGGATAATGATTGTACGGTGATTTTTAATAAAAATTCTTTTTCTATAAAGGACAATCAGACGGGGTGCATCTTCTTCAGGCTTTTAATAAAGACCGTCTCTACCCGTTCCATGCCCTTCAAGCTACTCTTGTTCCTGGACCTACTTGGCACAAACGTTTGGGGCACTGTGGTGATAAAGTTTTACAATGTCTTCGGCAACATAATTTTATTTCTCTTTCTACTAATTTTAGTCACAATTGTGTTTCTTGTAAGCTGGGTAAATCCCACAGACTTCCGTTTCGTCATGTTTTGCATTCTTGTACTGCACCTTTAGAACTTATTCATTCTTTTACTTCAAATCTATGTTTTAAATATTATGTTTCATTTATTGATGATTTTTCTCGCTACAAGTGGATTTATCACATGCGACGTAAGTCTAAAGTTTTTACTCATTTTTGCAATTTTCAGACACTTGTTGAAAATATTTTTGATCGAAAAAATAAATCTTTACAAAGTGATGGTGGTGGTGAATTTGACAATATTATTTTTAAAATCACTTTTTGAAATCTAGAATTTTATTTAGAAAATCTTCTCCAGATACTCCCGCTCAGAATGGTGTTGTTGAACGTAAGCATCAACATCTTCTTGAGTTAACTAGAACAATGTTAAACGAGGCTTCTATTCCTCCTACCTTTTGGGTTGATGCCTTATACACGGACACATATATTGTTAATCGCCTTCCCACACCACTCTTGAATAATCTCTCCTTTTGAGAAACTTTTTAATAAACCTCCTGATTTTAATCTTTTACGTGTTTTTGGGTGTGCATGTTTTCCCAATTTTATTGCCAAATCTTGTAATAAACTTTCGCCTCATTCCATTCGGTGTGTTTTTCTTGGGTATTCTCCGGGTTACAAGGGATATCGCTGCTTAGAGCCTCTTTCCGGCCAGGTGTATGTTAGTCGGGACATTTTATTTCATGAGGATGACTTTCCCTTCTCGACTCTTGTTTCACCCCGTCCTTTACCCCACCTCTACTATTACCGACCTTCCTCTATCTTGACCTTCTTCCTCTAAACCGCCCTTATCCTTACCTGCCTCAGCACCTCTGCCCATCCCGCATACACCTTCGGCCAGCTCTTCCCTACGGCCTTCCCAGGCCCCAGCCAGTGTCACCCAGTAGCTCTATCCGACACCCTCTCTCCAGCCAACATACTACATCCAGCCCACATACTACCTCCAGCCAAAACTCCACCCCTCTCGCATCTCCTGCAACTCCCTCCAGCCCATTCTCGCCCTCTCCAACTACTATTCCCAACTTCCACAGTTCCTCCCCTCTCCTATGGCATCTCCTCCCTTATAACCTCTTTCCCCTACTGTGCCATCCTCTCCACCGGTTGGATCATCCCATGCGTACTCGTGCTAAAGATGGAATTTTTAAGCCTAAACCCATTTTTAATTTGAGTGTTTTCTCGCTCCCGGATGACCCCACTTGTTTTTCACAAGCTCAAAAATTTTCTGTTTGGCGGGCGGCATGGCTGATGAATTTAATGCTTTAATTGCTAATCAGACTTGGAATTTAGTACCTTGGGATAGCACGAAAAATGTAGTTGGTTGTAAGTGGGTTTACAAGACTAAATGTAATTCTGATGGGTCCGTTGAGCGTCACAGGACACGTTTGGTTGCCCAGGGATTTAAGCAACAGGTTGGCGTAGATTTTACCGAAACCTTTAGTCCTGTCGTTAAACCTACCACTGTTCGTTTGGTCTTATCTGTTGCACTTGCGCGTGGTTGGTGTATCCGTCAGTTAGATGTCAAAAATGCTTTCCTTCATGGTCATCTTACTGAGGAAGTCTTTATCCGTCAACCCCTGGGGTTTTATTCATCCATCTTTTCCTAACCATGTATGGCGTCTTAAAAAGGCTCTCTATGGTCTTAAACAAGCTCCTTGAGCTTGGTTTCATCGGTTTAGTGGCTTCTTGTTATCCTGAGGTTTCTTACAGAGTAAAACTGATTCCTCCATGTTTGTGTTTCACACTCAGTCCCAGGTAGTATATATTCTTCTCTATGTGGATTATATTTTAATCATTGGTTCCTCTGTTTCTCTTGTTCGGTCTATTATTCAGTCTCTCTCCACTCAGTTTGCTATGAAGAACTTAGGGGACATTCATTTTTTTCTGGGTCTTCACACTAAGCGTACATCTCAAGGTCTATTTATCTCTCAGCATAAATATATTTTTTATTTATTGCGTCATTTCCATCTTCATACCGTTAAACCTGTCTGTACTTGACGTGCACTTGTGGTGAGGTGCACTCAAAATAATTAATCAATACAACGAATATACGTAGTATAACGAAGTAAGGTTCGTATCCACAGGGAAAGGAATACTTTTCTTTTATATAAGTAGTAACAAGGGGGGTTTAGATTTGTTTGATTTTAAAAACACTAAGATAAACAACCTATATGAGTTTAATTCAATGAGATCAGGACTTGGTTTTGCTTTTATCCACTTAATGAAATGTTCGTCGATCCCGGTTATATCTTTAACTATCTTCCTCTCAAATACTCAATCGAGGAGTATATCCAGTTCATCAAGGGTAGTTATTAATAACGGGATGTGTTCATTAATAAAACTTACTATCGAATCAATATAGAACAAGCGCCGTATATTAACTTGATAGTAGCAATAAACTTAAGATGAAAACGATTGAGATTGATAACCTCAACACAAGCGGTTTATTGGTTCAATCAATATAATTAATTCCCCTTGGCATATTAACCATGAGATGCATGCATTAATATTCCAAGTTTACTACCGTTGAAAGAACCGGATTAATAACAAGCGTATTAACCGATTGATTCTAGTAATAATTAATATGAGAAACAATACTAGTTGATACTTTAATTAATGTTTAAGATATTAACATGAAATATGAATAGGAATTAATTAATACTCAAGGAAGAATATTAAAGAATATGAATCCTACTATGATTAATATCAAGATGTTGATTAATTATCATCTTAGTAAAACTCCCCAATATTAACATAGAGGAAGAAATAGCTATTACTATAACCAATGTCAAAATGTTAACTAATTGTCATCTTAGTAACACTCCCCAACTTTGATATAGAAATAGTATTTTAAAGGAAGAATTAATATTCAAGGAAGAAGATTAAAGAAAATAACTCACAACTTACAAATTCATTAAGCTTCAAAGTAGCAAATGAGGGGGTGTAATAGATATAAGTGACGAGCACTTTGTCACGGTGCGTCAAAATAATTTTCAATACTAACACTTATACGTAGTATAGCGTAGTAGAGTTCGTATCCACAGGGAAAGGAATAATTCTCTTTTTATAAAACTAGTAAATAAAGGGGAGGTTTTGAGATTGAATGATTTAATTTAAAAAAACTAAGATGAACAACCTATATGAGATTTAATTCAAAGATAAAAAGGACTTGACATTGCTACTTTCCACTTGTTGATATATTTTAGTCGATCATTGTTATATCTATAACTTATTCCCTCTCGAATACTCAATCGGGGAGTATATCCACTTCATCGAGGGTAGTTATTAACAACAACCATTCATTAATAACCCTTACTATTAATCAAATATAGAACAACGCCTTATACCAATTTAATAGTAACATTTAATCTTTCTAACTCCTTGATGAAATCAATTGAGATTGATAACCTCAACACAACGGTTTCAGTTTAACCAACAAAATTAATCCCTCTTAAGTTTATTAACCACGACCGTGCATTAATAAACCGAAGTTACTTACTTGTGAAACCACCAACGATTAATCATCGGTTCGTTGATCGTTTCTAGTAGTAATTAATGTCGGAACGTTAACTAATCGTCACTTAGCAACCCTCCAACATTAATATAGAATGAGATTAATGGAAGAATTAATAATCAAGAGAAGAAGTTAAGAAAATAACTCACAACTTTAATAATCAACAAGCTTCAAGAGCAAAACCAAGATGTAAGAGTTTAGCTCCTCATTTGGAGACTAAACATGCTAAAAATATAAAAGAAATACTTAACTAAACTGAGCTAAAGAGTATATGTGAATTGGTAATTTTATTGTGAAGGAAAGGGGTGTATTTATAGGCTTTTAGGAGCTGCAGGGGCTGATACCCGACCGGGTATATTAGGAAATTTCCCAGAAAGTCACTTTTCTGGGCATACCCGACCGGGTATGTCGGCATACCCGATCGGGTATGTGACAAATCTTAACGAAATCTTGCTCCCACGATCATTTGTTCCCGGATTTGATTTGGACAATCGAATCAAGCAAATACCCGATCGGGTATAGGCAATACCCGACCGGGTACATGAGTATTTTTTCCAAATCGAAATCTTTCTTGCCTCCTTGCACTTTCCTTGATCTTTTAAGGTCCAATCTTGATCCCTTGGATGATCTTTGACCCGTTTAGCTCAGAAAAGTCATAATCTAAACAAATTACAAATAAATATGAAAATAAAGTATTACACCAAAAGTGTGTAATTTCCTCAACTAGAACTAATAAAAACTAGTTAAAAATACAAACATACAATCGGAAATTACATGAATATCAATAAGTCTTGGGACATATTTGTAATTATTTACATTTATTTGTTTTAGTATAAATATACCATCAGGGCACCCTATTAGGGTGAGCCATTATTCCATAATATTGCATACACGTACTATTGCCAAAAAGTCAATTGAGTCTACATACTTAGGGGGTGTTTGGATTTGATTCTTAAAACTGCTTCTTCTCCTTCAGGGAGCAGAAGCAGAAGTTGGAGTGTTTGGGTAAAAGTGCAGAAGTGATTCTGGTGCTCTAATTTACTCCTAGAATCAGTTTTTTAGAAGCTGGGGGTGACCAGCTTCTGAAAACTGATTCTGATTCTGCTTCTGCTTTAAAAAAGAAGCAGAATCAGAATCAGTTCCAATCACCCCCTTATAAATGAATCAATCAAGTCTATGAACTGTTAAAAACCTGGCTTTTTTACCGGTCATGAGCCGGTAACCTGCCTACTGAAGTCTACTTGGCATTTTTTGTTGTTTTCTATTTTCTATTTCTTTTTTATTTTTGTTGTTCCTTTTATCGTTTTTCCTTTTATCTCTACGTCGTTGACTCACATTTTCTTTCCCATACGGTGCTTCCAACGGGTCACCATATACATCTTTTGCCTTGTTGCACACTATGACATCCTATGCCGCCATGAACGGTGAACCTATAGTACGGCCTGCCATGGTTCAACCACCGAGCACCCACCGACGATTGCCGCGAAACCACCAAACAACCCAAAGCCCAGCAACAACGTCGGGCAAATCAACAACTCCCAACAGTGCCGAGCAAATCAACAACTCCCAACAGCGCCGAGCAAATGAAGAACATATGCTGCTATACAACGTCTCCCCTAACCCTTGCAGTGGCTCCCCAAGTCCATGCAACTCTAGATTGAAGAGAAGATTTACATTAGATCTAGGATGGTTGGCCCAACCCTCGCTGGAATAAAACTAATGGGCAACGACTGGGTAAGCGTCTGTCGCCGTCGCCGTTGCCGGACGAGTGGAGTAGAAGAGGCCGCTGGCGAAGAAGCTAAAAGGAAAGAAAGAGAAGGATATTGCCAGAGTTACAAGGGAGAAATTAAGAAAGAGAACCGATGGATGGCTGCAAACCCAGGAAGAAGAAGTGTGTGGAAGAAAGAGAGAAAGAAAAAGAAAAAAGGAAAAGAAAATAAAAATTATTGCCACATGTCCATCCATATCAGCATTAACCGGTAATAGATATACTCAACCGGCTAGAAAGCTAAATTGGTGATTTTATAAAAGTCCAAAGACTTGATTGACTCAATAAAAGTGCAAGTACTCAATTGACTTTTTGACAATAATACATGTACTTATTTGACTATTTTCCCAAAATACTTTTTTTAGTGTACACATTTTACTACAATTTGTTTGTGAACTAGATTTCAACAGTGCGATACACGGTCAAAAAAATGTTTAAAACTATGAATAAAAGATGTATTCTTATTCTTTTTTAAATAAAATTTGAAATAATTACTCCTAATACAAAAAAGGCTTTTTTCAATTAAGATTACTAAATTAAATTCAAAAGATAAAAATAAGACTTATTTTAAAATTTCAAAAAGTGATATACTTAGTGACTAGTTCACAGTGATTTGTCATTCTAAAATACACTATAGTGACTCGAACACAGGGACTAATCATATTTTTGTCTAAAAACATAATTAATCATATTTTTGTCCTGAGAATTGAAACTGTATTAGTAATATACATGTCATTTTTTCCACACACAAAAATGTAGCTAAAGTTTCTAATTTTAGAAGCAATTGAGTCATGTTTCCATAAAATAATAACAGTGCTCCTATATGCGAAATTGTATCATATTCTAACATTATTTTGAGTTTTTCGAGAAAAAACTTGAGTTAAACTATTGAACGGATTCATGCATTAATTATAATTTGAGAAGTACGACTCCCTTTTCAGCTTAAGGCCCGATTGAGAAATGGTACAATTGTTTAAACAATAATTTATTAAGGTATTTTGAATATTTTTTGAGAAGTAGATTTAATAGATATATAGAGTATGATATAATGAGGTATTTGATGATGACTGTGAGATTATATATGTTTTATTTAATATTTGATAATTAAGCTAATATTTAAGAGTGCTTATTATTTTTTTAAATCACTACAAAAACCTTGAATTAGGCACTTAATGTTTTGGTGATTATACTCGCCATCTTTGTCACTTATATTAGAGTTACTAAATTGAAAGTCTTTGTCACCAACTTTCTCACTTAGAATAGCAAGTGAAAAAACCAAATGACCGATTCACGCGTACAGATACTTTCATACTTCCCTTCCAACAATTCTCTTTCTACCATATGGCAATCTTTTCAAGATGGCGCAATGAGTTTTACGGGCTTGATGAATTTTCGCTTGTGGTCATTGTCAATACCATCTAGCTAGAAATTGAGTTTAAAATTTATTCTTTCCCTTTTTCATTTACGCATCTTTGAATTGTATATTTACATTGTAAAACGATTATTTGTTTGTAATGGTTAGAGAGAACTATTAACATATGTTTGATTTCAGTTACATATTCTCCAAATTGTAGTAATTGATACGGAGTACTATCTATTTAGTTACATTATCTTAGAATTTATGTTGGTCAATTTTACGTGTTATCTTATTTCTTCTTCAACAGTTTATTTGAATTTAATATTACTAATAATAATGTAAATTAATCTATTTATTTTATATTTAAGGATAAGTTGCACTCACTACATTAGCTTGGTGACAAATAAGGTGAAAATCAATATGATCACCTCACAAACCACGGTGAATTGAGGTGGCGGAACTTATGCTAGGGTGAGTAAATTATTCACCACAACAATCTGGTGACAATTAATTTGGCACCAGGGTTAGGCACTTCACAATATGAGTGACTAAAGTGGGGACAAATATATTTTCTCACCCCATTTTCAATATATTGACTATTGAGTGACAAATATGGTGCCTAATCATGACTATTTTTGTAGAGAATGAAAAAGACAATCTTTAACTCGGACAATCTAAAAAAGCAAGTGGAGTATCGGTTTCTAGACTTATAAATAGTACTATTCTTTGTATAGTTAAAAACAGAATAATATTTTGACAATTATATTTAACTCTTCATTTAGTTACATGTTCTTACAACACTACCTACGGTACATGAAAATCGCCAAGCTAGATAAATGGTTACATTATTTTTCATTAAACTATTTTTTTTAAAACAACTCATACAATTATTGACACTAACATTGAGAGTGACGAATGAAAAAACTAACACACATATAAAAAGAGAAGTTATTAGGGACAAATAAACTGTAAATATATTATTGAAAATTAATAGTTGCTTCAATTTTTTGGGAGTACAATGTTACCCATGCATGAAGGCATGTTACAGAACTAATAAAATTAAATGTAAAAAATTAGCGTATTGTTGTAGAATATTGATAAAATATTGTTTGTTTCAAGGATATTTGCATCCAGTTTTTTTAGTGGTGCATGCATGTACACAGATAAAAAGATGGAACCCGTGCTAGACATTTGTGAGAATCATACAAATATGACATCTTTTTCTATTGAAAAAAATGTATTGTTCTAGTAGAACCTGCACTTTGAACATGAAACATGTGAGAATCATAAAAATATGACATTTATTTTCTATTGAAAAAAGGATTGGAATAATGTCAAAAATATTACGACTTTTGCATTGACAAAAATATGACCATAAACTCATTTAGACAAAAATGTGACCGGGACCTACAGGCTTGCAATCTTTTTGTGCTCCCTTTCTTACGCAACACAGCCGCCCCCTTCTTCATCCAGCCGCAGCCAACCATCTCCACGCCATCACTTTCTTCCGCGTCGTCGCCTTCTCCTCGCTGCCACATCTTCGTGTCGTCTTCATCTCCACATCGCAGATGCGTCGCATATCTATTTTCTTCTTCCTCATCTTCTTCGAAGGATCTAAGGACCTGTATTAAATAGTGATGCATTTATCTAGAATATTCTATGTAGAAAAGGCTAGAGATGATCTAGAGAGTTAAAGCTAGAAAGTATTCTAGAAAATTCTCTACTAGAGAATTCTTATGTAAAATCTAGAGTAATTAGACATAGATGTAGAATACTCTAGAATCATAGCATTTAATAAGGATCTAAAATGATCCTCTAGCTCCTATAAATAGGAGTCATTGTACTCATTTGCAAACCAAGCAAAACCAAGAAACATCAATACAATACTACTTTTCTAGAAACAAGAGTTCTCCTCTAAAACACATCATCTACATTACACCTCACTAAAATCACTTATTCTACTCATACAACCAACAACCTCTTCTATTTTCTAACAAGTGGTATCAGAGCTTGTTCGATCATAAGTGGGCATTATGGCGACATCAAGCTTCTCGGTATCAACTCCGATGTTCAATGGAGAAAGCTATGACTATTGGAGTGTCCGTATGAAGACTTGCCTAGAATCACATGATCTCTGGGATATTGTTGAAGAAGGAATCATCATGCCGGAAAAAGGAAGCGACGACGCATCAACTTCTGAGGTACGTAAGAAACAAAAACAGCAAAATGCTAGAGCTCTCTATCTTCTTCAACAATCCGTTTGTGATACTATTTTCCCAAGAATAATTCGTGCTACTACGGCAAAAGAAGCTTGAGATATTCTTAAGGAGGAATTTCAAGGAAATGAGAAAGTTAGAACTATTAAATTACAAAGTTTAAGAAGAGAGCTCGAAAATTTAAAGATGAGAGATTCTGAAATGGCAAAAGATTATTTCTCTCGGGTTATACATATAGTCAACGAAATGAGAACTCTTGGAGAAAACATAACCGACGAGAGAATAATCCAGAAGGTCCTAATCAGTCTCCCTGAAAAATATGATCCAGTAGTTTCAGCTATTGAGGAGTCAAAAGATCTATCAAAAATGTCCATCACTGAATTAATGGGGTCGCTAGAAGCACGTGAGCAAAGGCTAAACAGACGACACGAAAGTTCATTAGAAAGTGCCTTCCGGTCTAAGCTCAACATTAAAAGGAATCACTCGAGAAATGGTGAAAACTTTAAACCGCATAAAGATGGGAATTCTAACAACAAGGAGAGGAAGACGAACTTTCCACCATGCAAAATATGCAAGAAGACTAATCACTTAGAGAAAGATTGCTACCATCGAGGAAAGCCACAATGCAGAAATTGCAAGAGGTTCGGGCATGAAGAAAAAGATTGCAGAGATAGAAGAAACTATCAGGCCAACTATTCTGAAGATTTTAAGGAGAAGGAGTACATGTTCTACGCATGTCACTCAGCCATAGAAGCAAAAGAAGAAGAGTGGTACATCGATAGTGGGTGCAGCAATCACATGACATCCAACGAGACCATCTTCCATGACTTAGACACCTCTATCAAGACAAAAGTCAAGATGGGCAATGGCGATTTGGTGGAGGCAAAGGGGAAAGGTACCATTGTCATAGATACAAAGAAAGGTACGCGCTTTATTAGAAACGTTCTCCTAGTGCCACGCCTTGCACAAAATCTACTAAGTGTTGGCCAAATGATGGAAAGTGGATATGCCTTGCACTTTGAGAAAAATTCTTGCCGAATTTATGACAAGAACAATAATCAAGAAATTGCTGAAGTAAAAATGGGAAATAATAGAAATTTTCCTATTCAATGGCAATATCCACAAAAGGCGATGGTGGCTCAACAGAGTGATACGAGTCTATGGCATCGAAGATTTGGGCACTTCAATCTCAATGCCTTGAGATTACTACACCAAAAGAAGATGATGAGAGACATGCCTCTACTGGATGAAAAAGAAGGAGTATGTGAAGGATGTATGATTGGGAAGCAGCACAGGCAACCATTTCCAACAGAAAAGACATAGAGAGCCAAACAGATACTAGAGCTTGTCCACACCGATGTCTGCGGTCCAATGCGCACGCCTTCAGTTTCGAAGAACAGGTACTTCATACTCTTCATCGATGATTACTCTAGAATGACATGGGTGTATTTTTTCCAAGAAAAATCCGAAGTCTTTAGAATATTCAAGAGATTCAAGAACTTCGTGGAGAAACAGAGTGGTCATCAAATCAAGAAGTTGAGAAGTGATCGAGGTACCGAATACAACTCAAAAGAATTTGACAAGTTCTATGAAGATGAAGGTGTAGAGCATCAACTAACAGTAGCATACACTCCACAACAAAATGGGGTATCCGAAAGGAAGAACCGCACAGTCATGGAGATGGCAAGGTCTATGTTAGCTGAAAAAGGAATGCCCAAAACGTTCTGGGCAGAGGCAGTATATACTTCAGTCTATCTTCTAAACCGGTGTCCAACTAAGGCGGTTTTAAACAAAACACCTATTGAGGCATGGTCTGGACAAAAGCCTTCAGCCAAACATTTGAAGGTCTTCGGAAGCATATGCTACATTCATGTTCCCTCTGTTAAAAGGCACAAATTAGAAGACAAGACAGAGAAGGGCATCTTCCTTGGCTATAGCTCCAAATCCAAGGGATATCGAATCTACAATCTCGAGACAAAGAAGTTGGTGACAAGTCGAGATGTGGAGTTTTACGAGCAAGCCTCTTGGAATTGGGAGACAGAAAAAGTTGAAAGAAAGACAACTACTATCCAACTAGAGGAAATACCAGAAGAGGAAAATCACGATCAACAAAGCCCCGCGTCTACTCCAAGATCCTCTTTTGAAGCTAATACATCAAGAAATCATGACTCCTCGCCAGAGTCCCCACCTCTTCGGGTAAGAACTCTAGCAGACCTATATGAGTCTACTGACATCTATGAAACATGCAACTTTTGCTCCTTGGAGCCATATAGCTACACCGAAGCCTCCAAAGAAAAAGTTTGGATTAAAGCAATGGAGGAGGAGATCAAAATGATAGAAAAGAATGATACTTGGGAAATGGTAGATCTTCCACATAACAAGGAGGTTGTTGGAGTCAAATGGGTGTATAAAACAAAACTGAACCCCGATGGCTCAATTCAGAAGCATAAGGCAAGGCTGGTTGCAAAGGGGTATGCTCAAATACCGGGAGTTGACTACACAGAGACGTTTGCACCAGTTGCCCGGATGGACACAATAAGAACACTCATAGCTCTTGCTGCTCAGAAGAAATGGAAAATTTATCAGCTAGATGTCAAGTCAGCCTTTCTAAATGGAGAGTTACGAGAAGAAGTGTATGTGGAGCAACCAGAAGGATTCATCAAAGAAGAAGGAAAAGTTCTTCGTCTAAAGAAAGCGCTTTACGGGCTCAAACAAGCTCCACGAGCGTGGTATAGCAAGATTGATGGATACTTCACCCGTCAAGGGTTCAGGAGGAGTAAGAACGAGGCTACACTATACATCAAATCCCAAGGTAAATCTGACATTCTCATCGTCTCTCTATATGTTGATGACTTAATTGTCACGGGAAATAATTCCAAATTAATTGAAGAATTTAAGAGAGACATGATGAACACTTTTGAGATGAGTGACTTGGGATTAATGCACTACTTCCTTGGCATGGAGATAAGTCAAGAAGAAGAAGGCATATTCTTATCTCAAGAAAAATATATTAAGGACATGCTAAAGAAGTTTAAAATGCAAGACTGCAAAGCCGTCGTTACTCCACTGGTTCCTAATGAAAAATTGAAGAAAGAAGATGGGTCAAAGCAGACGGACGCAACCAATTACCGAAGTTTGATTGGGAGTCTACTCTACTTAACGGTTACGAGGCCGGACATCATGTATGCTACAAGTTTGCTCTTGAGGTTCATGGAAATTCCAACTGAGACTCATTATGGAGCGGCAAAGAGACTCCTTAGGTATCTACAAGGAACCATCAATTATGGTATTTGGTACAAAACAACTCCTGACTCACGACTAACTGGATATAGCGATAGTGATTGGGCTGGATCTCAAGATGACATGAAAAGCACCTTCGGTTACGCATTTAAGCTGGGTTCGGGAATTTTCTCATGGGGATCAAAGAAGCAAGATTCTGTTGCACTATCTTCAGCCGAAGCCGAGTATGTTGCAGCAGCCGGAGCAGCGTGCCAAGCTATATGGCTAAAAAGAATATTAGAAGACATGGGAGAATTGCAAAGTTCTGCGACTCAAATATTTTGCGACAACAAGTCAGCTATTGTGATGGCTAAAAATCCAATTCAGCACAATCGTACTAAGCACATCGATATAAAGTATCACTTCTTGAGAGATGTCCAAGCAAAGGGACATATTGAGATGAAGTACTGCCCAACAGAAGAACAATTGGCAGATATTTTCACGAAGGCCCTGCCAAGAGACAGATTCCAGTTTCTGCGAAGAATACTTGGAGTCACTGACAAATGCATCAAGGAGGAGTATTAAATAGTGATGCATTTATCTAGAATATTCTATGTAGAAAAGGCTAGAGATGATCTAGAGAGTTAAAGCTAGAAAGTATTCTAGAAAATTCTCTACTAGAGAATTCTTATGTAAAATCTAGAGTAATTAGACATAGATGTAGAATACTCTAGAATCATAGCATTTAATAAGGATCTAGAATGATCCTCTAGCTCCTATAAATAGGAGTCATTGTACTCATTTGCAAACCAAGCAAAACCAAGAAACATCAATACAATACTACTTTTCTAGAAACAAGAGTTCTCCTCTAAAACACATCATCTACATTACACCTCACTAAAATCACTTATTCTACTCATACAACCAACAACCTCTTCTATTTTCTAACAACCTGCGATGGCTGCAACCTAGCGAAGGCGGCAGACTGGCGATGGTTGAGAACTGACGACGGACAGTGAGGATGTCGATCAATTACGAATGGATATCCTCAATTTCTAGTGGCGCTGGACATCAATTGGGGGTAGAGTTGTGTCTGGCAGTCGGCAGCGATCGGAGACAACGATTCCATCGATTGGCTAAGATTCAAATTGGCGTCCAGGGTGTTGGAGCGGTGTGTGACGGCCGGGACGGGGTGTGGGGTGGGTCTGCGGTGGTTAAGGGGTTGGGGGCGGCTGAGGAGGGGGCTAGATCGGAGCTGAGCTGGTAGGGGGTGGGGAGGGGAGGGGCGTGGCTGCGTCGACGGTCACGGCGGTGGAGGCGGCGACTAACTTTCCCGATCTGATCCTGGGCGGTTTGGGTTTCTGGCTACGGTTTTTGGGGGTGGGCTATGGTTAAGATGCGGTGGGGTAGGGGTTAACCGCTGGCAGGGGTAGGGACCATGATGGGGGATGGGAAACGGTTGTCACCGGCCGGACGGTGGTAGTCACCGGCACAATGGCAGTGGTCATCAGCTGTTCGGCGGGGTCACTGAGGCGGTGTCACTTTGGCAGGGTCACTGAGGCAGTGTCACTTTGGTGGTGTAACTGCGGCGGTGACCAATGACGGTGGTGGCATCAGTGACACAGGGGATGACGGTGAAAGTGACATGCCGACTGCGGCAGTGACATTCGAAAGTGACACAGAAATTGAATAGTGACATGAATATTAGGATGTAACTTTATTTTAGTCTCAAATATAAATGTAATCACATTTTGAGAAATTAGCTTTAATTTAGTAATATTATGGGGGGAAACTTCAAAAGGATTCTCTGAGTAGCACTATTAAATCTAAACAAAACAAAGACTATATGCTCTAGATATGTTATATCTAATCTCACATGTCTTCAAGAGAATTGATGGTGAGATTATACATCCAATTGAAGAACGTGTCAAATAACTTACTTTTGCAAAATTAATTTATGTTGAAGTTTGAAAACAATCTTTAAAATAGCAAATGAGGAGAACAATAAGACCAATAGTATTCAACACCAATGTTCGGTTAACAATAATGCCACCATGTATTGAGTTTAAAGAAAGACAATAAAGCTCGTCAAATCAGATTTAAAATTATAATGAGCAAATTCAAATTAATACTTAGTATAAAAAAATCATGAAACCAATGTCATAAAATAATATTGTAAATGCCAATAAAATTAACCATTACCGTCATATAACCTTTGTAGGCATCTCTAATGTTTTTCATTCTCAGTGACAACTCAGAAAAAAAAACTCCTCGCCGGTTTGATAGTATATATTGCCTTCCCTAGCAAGAAGTTGACAAGTTGTAATAGTTTTATTTTATTATTTTCATTCATTCAAATAACTTCACAAATACTTTTCCGTAAATAAAAGTGGACTTCCCAAGCCCCAATGCAATGAGTTCGAGTTGTCACTTCATCACACATCTTTTATTGAACTTTAACTCTTTATTATACTTGAGAAGCCAAATAGGCAATATCTTGAGGCCAACAAAACTTTACTTCCACAAGTAGCTTTTTTTAGCCGACGCAATATCTATAGTCTATACGGGTGCGACTTTATTCACCCGTTTTTTACTCGTGACTTTGAGCGTGAAAATGGCCAAAATTTCTCCTCCTTTTGTATATAGACAGATAGATAGTATATTCACAGACAAAAAAAGTGATCATATGCATGTGTAAAAGTGTGTAAACAGTAAAAGCGTACATAAAAGATTTTTTTCATTAAAAAAAATAGAAGAATTGGTGGGATAAGCCCTCCTACTATTTTCTGAACATCACTTAAGCTTTTATACCTTAAAAGTATCACATATATTATATATACACTTACTTTTAACAAACAATTGAGATAACCTACAAATGACCTAATATTAGTGGATATAAGCCTACATGGAAGTATTCTCTAGCCAATACTAGAAATATTTGCCACATCATCCCCGTTTAATTGTTTTAAATGATACGCGTAGATGGTTTCCGTAACACCATCCCTAAAGATATTTACTTTTAAGTAAAGAATGTATTGAACCTTGTTAAATGGTTAATGAATTTGTGAAGTTGTAAATTT
Organism: Cuscuta europaea; assembly: GCA_945859875.1. Taxonomy (NCBI): domain Eukaryota; kingdom Viridiplantae; phylum Streptophyta; class Magnoliopsida; order Solanales; family Convolvulaceae; genus Cuscuta; species Cuscuta europaea. Next base: position 11,821,736 of record CAMAPE010000005.1, on the reverse strand, counting down.
TGTTATTACTTTTGCGTGAATAGTGAATTGCATGTGGGGCCCGCATCGGGAGCGGGGACCACCCGATAATCTCGGGACCACATATTATATTCATCTTGGTCTAGATAATGTGTATATGGTGGCGGATATTCTAGTCGGGCCATGAGAAGGGCATGAGGTTGATCGGTCGGTCAAATAATGCTGAATTACCGGTATTGGGGATTTATCAGATAACAGTCCAAAATGAATTTTGGAGACTTCCAAATTAAAGATGATGAATGTATATTCATTCTAAGAGTCCATAATGATGGGAAACAGATAATATATTTTATTTGACCCGATAAAATAAAATATAATTAAAACAGTCTGAGAAATACAACTTTCGAGATCAATTGTACAAATCAGGACACAAAGGGATGACCTCCCACATGAGTGGGGGCCACCCCACGTTTTTGTGCTCAAGTTTGACAAAGGGGGGCTGCACTATGGGAGGGGAGTGGTTGAGATGAGGGGACATCTAAATTAAATGGAGGTGAACCTCTTTACTTTCACTCATTGTTCAAAGAGACAAAAGAGATGCCCACCCCTCCCTTCCTCACCTACTTTTTAGGCCAGCACCAAGGGGAGAGAGAGAGAGAGGAAGCTCTGCAATTGCATACTCCATAACCAAGAGAGCTCAAGCAAGCAAGGAGCTTAAGGGGGAAGGGAAAAGGTCGCACATTAGAGAAAAACCTTGATAATAAAGGTGAGAAGCTCTTTAATGACCTTTCTTCTATCTTTTATTTATGATATGGCTAGCTTAGCATATGAGAAGCCCCTAGTCTTGTTCTACATGTTTAGAAAGGTAGAATGAGGGGTTGGAAGGTGGTTCTAAGTCCAAGAACGGACTTAGAAGCCAAAACGACCGGTTCGTCAGAAAATAACCTTTAGAGGTTATTTGTATTGATATGAGTTTTGTGATGATAAAACCATGTTAGGAGCTTAACTAAAGAGTTTATAGAGTTCGCCGGAGTTCACCGGAGTTTTGCCGAAGTTCAACCGAGGAGCGTAGAACACGCTAAAGCTCATTTAAGGTGAGTGGACGGCTTAATATCTTATAACTTTTGAGTTAATTATGAGATTACCTAAATAAATGTTATATGTATTCATAATGATGTTTAAAAGATAGTCAAACATGCAATTAGCCAAAATGATTAGGCTTGTATGAAATGAATTATTCGAATATGCATGGAATATGATATGAGAATTTCTATGAAACTGCATGCTATGGATTAAAGGGTAAAGGAAGTCTAGAATGAAAATTATTAACTTAATATATATGATGATTAGGTTGATATGTATAAGGCTTGAAATGGCGGTCAACGAGAGCGTTGACCGATTGATAATGGATTAGTCAACACCGGTTGGTATTAGTTAATTATGAATTTACATAAATGCATGGATTTGCATGGATTGAGATACATAAGCTTTATAGATGGATTTAGCTAGGAATGAATAAATATGATGTAGACTCCATCTAGATTGATAGGAGGTTGATCATAAAATTATATATTAGTGGAGGACCCTAGGACTTAAAATCCTTAACACTCAAATTATATATTGGTGGAGGACCCTAGGACTTAAAGTCCTTAACACTCAAATTATATATTGGTGGAGGACCCTAGGACTTAAAGTCCTTAACACTCAAATTTTGGTGGAGGACCCTAGGACTTAAAGTCCTTAACACTCAAATTATATATTGGTGGAGGACCCTAGGACTTAAATTCTTTAACACTCGGATTATATATTGGTGGAGGACCCTAGGACGAAAAGTCCTTAACACTCGGATTATAAATTGATGGAGTACCCAAGGATTATGATCCTCAAAACTCATAGGTTATGGTATATAAATATGGACAAGGAGGAGTCCTATACACTCATAGACATATGAGTGGGTTGGGGTTTTTAGTCAAGAACATTGACTATTAATATTTTCCCAAATAAAACGGTGATCTACGGATCGGGTATTTTCCAAGTGTATATGTACTATTAAGTATTTCTTAACTTGGGGGAAGAGACTATTTATATAAGTATCACCCAATGTTTGAGTCTTATACTTGAAACACTAGTTATTCTATATTTAGCCTGCTACTCGCTCGGTACTTGTACTGACCCCTTCAGGGGGCCCACCATTTCAGGTTGAAGTTAAGGCTTGTCATCTACACCTTTACACGGGTGAAGAGAATTCAGAGGAAGACGTGGTTCGTGCTCCCTCTACTATTCCAAATGATAAACTATGCTCATGGATACTTTTGTATTAATACATTGTTTTTGGCCCGCGAGCCTACGTTTTGGCCATGTGTGGCCCACGATTGATTATTGAATATTTCCGCTATTCAATTAACCTAAACTGTGATGTTGTTGTGTATGTTTACTACTGAGTATGGATATATTATGTTCATGGTCGCCTTGTATGATTAAGATACGTTGACTTGCGAGTGACGTTACTTGGTCATACGGCAGTTGTACACGCGTCTAGATGCGATCTGGGGTGTGACAGTTTCCATCGTAGATGCTCACTTTAGGTAAGAAATGAGGTTCATCTACATTTTTATTTTTCTTCGTAACATGAACCAACAATGAAGAGTGAAGATGTCATTGGCTTCATTTACTTCAACCGCACAGGTGGTACCTAGGGCTGGTTCGGTACGGTATACCGAAATTTCAACGGTATTGGTAAATGTCATACCGTTACCATACCGAAACTTTTGGTATACCGAATTTCGGTATACCGAAAATTCGGTACGGTATGTAACCCATACCGTTTTATACCGAAAATTCAAAAAATAAATAAATTTATTGGCAATTCCGTATAAAGTATTAGCTTAAGGGGCCTAACGAACATCCAAAAAAACTGATTTTAACAAGTCAAAAGTAGCATACGACATCAATACATAAACCGATACCAAAACTAAAACACAATATTTAATCCAAAGTAGAAAATACTAAAATTATGTGCTAATATCTCAAGTCTCAACACAATCCATAATGAAAATTAGAATATTTATCCAACATAAATCAATGATAACTAATGTTTGTAATAACAAATCTTTGAATCATTGTTGCAGCTCCGTATAAATAAGAGATTTTTCTACTTTGGTAATATGATGGTCGTCCGCCGTATAAATATTTTATCAATATACTTTATCATTTGTTTATAAATATAGAATGAGCATAGACCAGATTGTTCATATTACCAGGATGGTTAAGCTTTAGCAAATAATGACGGTCGTCCGCTACTCCGTGCTTCGTCAATGGCGTCTTCGTCACTCGTCCGCATCTCCATCGTCAATGCTCAATAGTCCACAGCTCTGTCACTCATTGAAGAGAAGAGAAGCTGCTTGACTCTACGTTGATTTATTTGGGGAGAATTTGACTTTGCACCCCATGTTTTGGGTGATATTTGAGTTTGCACCATATTTTCAAAATCATTAATGTATGCACCTCAATTCACTATAAAATTATTTGACTTTGCACCCCACTCCTTCACAATTTTTGGGCTAATGGGGTGCGTACATTATTTTTAAAATGGGGTGCAAAGTCAAATATCACCCAAAATATGGGGTGCAAACTCAAATTATCCCATTTATTTGATTAGGGATTTAGGCCTCTACTTGGGAGAACTAGAGAAGGGCCGTAGTATTATAAGATGAGTTATTTTAATTTTGGGCCTTGATATTTTAATAATTTCATTTAATGGGTTTGGCCCTAAAAATTTACAAATTCTATTTCGGTATATCGGTATTTCGGTATATACCGTACCATACCGAAAATTAACGGTATTTCGGTATATACCGAAATACCGAAAATCTAAAAAATCCATACCTTTACCGTACCGAAGTGACCCGGTATGGTATCATACCGTACTGAACTTTTCGGTATACCGAAAATTTCGATAAATTCGGTATTTTTCGGTATGGTATGGCCGGTATATTTTCCCACCCCTTACTGGTACCTACACTTGCTTATGAACCAGCTGTGTATTCTAAATGCGGATTGAAGTCTCCTTTAATTTGTGTGTGGCAAGAGAAAGTGGTCAAAGGTTCTGCGGTTGCCAAATATGGAAGGTGGGTGAATCTTAATTGGTAAATTACTTTTTAGATTTGACATTTTATGGGAGATTCAAGGATTATGTAAGGTCAATGTTTGGTATTGGATTTATTTTCAAAGATTTGAATTAGTTTCTTTCAAAAAAAGACTTGAATTAGTTTATTGGAAAGTGTAAGTATTAGAGAAGTATTAGATTGTAATTTGACATGGGTGCGGATTGTAATTTGAAGGCATTGGGGAAGTAGTTTTACACGATTTTCATGTAGTTTTCATGTAGGTATTGGGGAAGTAGTTTTACACGATTTTCATGTCGATTGTAATTTGCAGAGGAGCATTGTGCTTTCTCTTTTTCTTAGGCCTTTTGGTCCTTTTTTGGAATTCGGGGCTTGAATATCACTTTGTTGTGTCTTTGTCCACATTAACTCGCCGTTTTATGGGTTGAAGGTAAAGCGAATATATTTTCTAGCACACCTCTCTTGAATAGCCGTCATCAACATAAGTTTCTGGATCGCCACCTTTGTCAAATATTTTACTACCTCTGTCCCTTAAAATTTGCCAAAGTTGACCGGCACGGAGAATAATAAAGTAAAAACTGTGTGGTTGAGGTTTGTGCAGAGGAGAGAGAAATAACAGAAACCACAAAATAATTGATTAAAAGGGAAAATGATAAAGTTTTTTGGGACGTCCCAAAAAGGAAAGATGACAAAGTTTTAAGGGACGGAGTGAGTATAATATGAGTAGACTTCTTTTTTTATTTTTAAGTTCAATAAATTAGGTCTAATGTTTAAATTTTGTTAACAATTTGAAAAAATATAGAACATAAGTAAAATGTCTTAAACGAAGTCATGTTTAAAAAACGAATATACATTAATTTTGAGTAGGACTAGTTATAGTTTTTAAAGCAATGTAATGAATCAATAAAAGACACGCCTCTTTAGACTTCACATCTCTTTAGCTTTTAATGCTTTTTATTCTTTTTAAGCAAGTATTGATAATTTTGTTTCACATTTTTCTGTGAGAAATGATTTAAGTAATTTTTTTTTCTTTTTATGTAATACTTGTGTTGTTAAATTTGCCCAAATATGTAATTTAAATAACAGTAAACTGATTTTTCCCTTATTTTATTACCTTTATTATATATTTTTGTTATAATTCATATTTTAAATATGTTTAGTTTACGGTTTATCTCGTGTATAAGTCCAATATAGTATATCTCGTCCATAGACCCAGATATGGGCAGGATCAACCCCTATTTCAACAAATGAAGATGGAAATTTTATCTGGGTCAATACTTACCGCTTCTACCTCACCATTAACATACGACAATTTAGGATGTGCTTAGTAAATAGGGGGATGTAAATAGAATTTCCCTATCTCAATCCAGAAGACGGATAAAATCCATCAAACATTGTCTCCAGCCATATAGGGGGTGTTTGGCAATTGGCCATTGGCTGTTGGCTGTTAGTCGATTCTGTTGGCTGATTTGGTAACAACAGATTTCGTTGGCTGTTTTGATTAGCTGATAGTATTAGTTGTTTATAGAACAGTGTTTGGTTAAATGGTTGTTTGCAATCGGCTGATAACTTGTTAAATGACTTTTAAGGACATCAATTAATTTATTTTACTACTAACCACTTTAATATTCGTAATACACATTTTGCTAACATTGTTTTATATTAGTCATAAGGTGAATAACTGAATGTAAAATTTTAAAAAACAACGTTGGGAATAAATAGCAGCAAAACTCCAATTTTAGTAGGAGTTGGAATAAATAAAAAAGTAGTAGCAACCCATTTGTATATATGAATTGTTCCCAACGTGAATTTGGAGTAATTTTGTACATTAGTGAGGCAACATAAGGCATGGGTAATCAAAGAGAAGGGTTGTTGCTATATATTGGAGTAAGAAGTAACAAAACAAAAGGGAGGCAGCAGAAGGCATGGGTAGATTAGGAAATTTGAATAGAGATTAAAACGGATGATGTCAAAACGTCATGTTCAATGGCTTTTTAAAATTTTTGCTGTTTAGGTAAAAAGCCAAACAAAAAAGCTATCTAACCAAACACCCAATTAATTGATTCATTTGGTCAAAAAGCCAAATATTAATCAAAACAACCAAAAAATTGCTAACTCTGCTTCAGAGAAGATATGACACCAATAAGTTTGTTTTTCTTCAAAATTGTAATATCACCAAGCAACTCTGCTATTTTAAATAAAGGTGACATGGCAACAGTTTACAAGGGTTTAGGTGATGATACAAAAATAGTAGGAGGTCTTATTTGATCATTTTCTCTAAAAAATGACACAATCAATTGGTAAATAATACCCCCTAATTAAATAAAATTATTTATATTTTAAAAAGTAATATTGACAAATATACAATACAATGAAGTTATTAATGATAAATGTGTCATTATACTCTCTTTTCTTTCTATTGGATATTGTGAATTTTCGTTTTTATTTGTCTCAAAAGTTTTGTCACTTTCTTCATAAAGTAGTGAATTTATAATTCACATATTTACCTCTTCTCTATGGACTTCAATTATACATATTTTATTTTTCTTATTTCACACTCAATTCAAATTTGGTGATATCGAATGAAAATGGGGTAATAATTTTGTTAAGTTTCAATGACAAGGATATTTTTACTTGCTCTTATTCTGACCAGACCACATTAAAAAGTCTAGATCAAATCGAGTTTTAATAAACTAGATCAGATCAGACTTTTGTAGTTACTAAGTATACATGGACTAAACATCTACTAGATCAAATCAATTCAAAATATACCATACCATACAAGACATAAAAAACTAGATCGAAGTCACCAAACCAGTGGCGGATCTTGCGTTCAAAAGTTAGGTGTTCAAAATTAATTTGTTGTCAAAATGTTGAACAAATAATATTTTTTGATCCAACAAATGAATATATATTACTTTTCAACAACAACAAAATGGAAAATAAGATCAAATGCAAGATATATTATCAAAAAATACACCATATAAATTATTACATCAATTCTATATGTATATTTTAACATTTTATTTTTAATTTTTTGGGTGTTCACATGAACACCTTTGCACAAAAGGGATCCGCCACTGCACCAAACTAGACCGGGACATAAAATCTTAGAAGAGTTGGTTTTGGTAATTCGTGTAGCCGAGAGATGCTAGATTGCTAGGGATGTTTTTACTTGGACTCGAATTTGTCGGTTTGGTCTAGTCTGGTCTGATCTCAACTGCTCTGATCTCAACTGCTCTGATATGATCTGATAATGTTTGTCTCTATATATTTTTATAACTATTCAAGTCTGGTTTAATCTCAAACTTCTCTGGTCTGATTTGATGCCTGAAACCATACGAGTAAAAACATCTGCTCGGAAGAACCGACTTCTTAATCACTCAAATATTCAAACCCTCTTGCGGTTATTTTTTTTGCAGAGACGCTTAATGGGTTATGTACAAGAAGCAAGAGAAAATCACGTCAAGAAGAAGGTTGAAGAAGGTATGCGCACATACAAATATTAAAAAACACCCGATCCCTAAATCTGCTACGGTGCCCTTTTATGCTGTGCTATTACCCAATTGAATGGATTTTCTTCCAACGTTTTCCGCCATTGGAGTCACAGTTAGCTATTTGCACCTGCTTAAAGACTGGGTGATCGTCTCTATAGTCACGAAACATTGTGCTTTTTTTATAGTGGAGAATCTGTGTCTGAATGCTTATTAATTAGCTGGCATCATGGATTATTTGCCTCCTCTGTTAAAATTAATTTGGATATCATTTTAGTCATGCTTCCATTAGGTCTACTAATGGTGCCAGGACTAAGATTTACTATATTTGGTTAAATTTCGTTTGGGGATTGAAAAACTTCCTAGCAGCATGATAGCATTAATGCACAGAGGGGTTAGAGGGGATGAAACGTATTTGCTCTTAAAATAATGGTTATGTTTCTGAAGTTGGCAGTACATTCTGTAACTCTGTAATAGAGGCACTTGATTTTTTGTTCTGTTTGAATGGGTCAGAATATTTAAACAAATGCCATTGTCTAGTAATCCAGTTTGAAATACTTGCACTGAATAATTTAATTTAATGGGTAAAATGCACTCAGAATCAAGAAAGTTCATGTCATTGTCTAGTAATCTGGTTTACACATTTTTTTACCCGCAGTCAGTTCTCGTAAAATCTGGCATTGTCTTAATTTAGGATGTTTTTACTTGGACTGTTTTCAGTCCCAGACCAACCCCGACTTTAACAGACCAGACTTCCATAGTTGTAAAATACACAAAGACTAGACATTTGCCAGATCAATTCAGACCGGACCAGACTTAAATAGACCAGACAAGCAAATTTCAGTCCAAGTAAAAACATCCTTAGTCACATCACATGACATGAATCGAAATAGCCAACCTCAAAATCTTTTGGGAATAAGGCTTGGATGTTGTTGTATCAAGTTATGGCAAATCACCATGCTGGAAGCCTGTAACTTATTCTCTGACAACAGATAAACAGGTGTTGGTCTGGTCTTATGCCCGTTGTTGTAAACATCGCGCAAGTCAGCAGATTAAATGGGCCAGGTGGCTGCTTATGCCTGAAAAATGATTGTATATGCACACACACACCCCGTTCCAAAGTAAATGAATGATACAGTTTGATAAAACAACGCTAGCTTGTAATGCAATATGCCAAAAAAGGCAATAAAAGGGGTCACACACAAGTTACATATTTTAATTATGGTGCAACCAACAGTCCCACACAGAAAAATATACGTATACAAGTATGATAGCTGTAACATGCCAAGATATCAAAATTTAAATGTTGTATATTGGTCAAAGTTACCTTTTTTAATGGAACAGGACTAGCATGCCTTCATATAACCTAGGAATTACCTGGTTGTGTGCAGGCGCTAGACTGTGTTCTTCTGGTCTTGGACAACCTAGCAACGTCTGCAATTTTGTAATCCATTTTATCTTACTTTTTTCTTCCCTCGTCTTTCTTCTCGTTTTAGCACTGATATCATGGATCGATTCATGTTAGCTGACTCCAAATTCTTTTGGGATTAAGGCTTGGATGTTGTTGTTATTTGTTTCTGTTTGGCACTCAATTTTTGGTCAGCTAGCAATATTGTATCCTTTATGTAAGTGATTCTTTTAAAATTTCAGCTCTGCGTAGCAAAATGAAGCAAAAGGCGCTAAAAGAATGTGATGAATATGCTGCAAAGTATGCTGAATGTGCAATTGGTAAAACACTATCTGTGGTTTGGAAATGCCGCAAACAGGCTAAAGAATTAAATAACTGCCTTCATCAGTTGTGAGTATGGTTATATTATTGTCCAATCTCAATTGGTTATGTTTCCTTGCAAAACCTTTGAGGTTCAGTTAGCCTTAAAAATAGGCTGATTTTACATACATATGCGTCTTTTCTGTTATTGCGTACATGGCCTACGTATTTCAACCTGTTGATACCAAACTAGAAAGACACCTAGTATGCATGAAATGTACTGGCTAACACTTGCATCTTGAGCTTACAAACCTCAATTTATATATTCTCTACCACCACAACAGGGGATGGAGCCCCCCTCCCCTGTGGTTTGGGTTGCACCATTTGTATAAAGACTCGTGTCTATAATTTGTCTTTGAACAACATTATATCCCCCTTCAAATATTATTTTTAATACTCCATCCCATAAAAAGTGTCATGCCTCATGCCTAAGGACAGCTTTTTATTTTTAGTTAATCAATATATAAGTTTTTTAAAAAGGTGAATAGTCAATTAAACCTAAAAGTTATTTCCCAGACTCTTTTGGAGTAATTAACTAAAACTCCTGCAGCTTGGCTTTACCAGTTTTGTTTACTTGAAGCAAAGTTGACTTCTAACCGGATTACTTTTTTTGGGAGTTTTTTTAAACATGGCTTTTTGGGATAGAGGGAGTAGACTTGAGGTCCCACCTTTGCTTCCACATAAATGTACAAAAAACCTTTAACTTATACTGCATTTTGGACATAACATATGTCGTTGCCAATAGAAAGTTTTCTTTGACAAGATTTATTTGATTGGCATTCATTAAGTTAGACTTGATATAACTTATGAAAATGTTCCACTTTAGGTCTCTCGACCATTATGACATGTTCATTTTTTATCATACTTTCTTTTTCCATTTTTAGATGAAGTTATTTCCAGTTTCAGTCCTAATCCACGTATCCGACTAATATATAAGTGGAGTTTTTTTCTTTTTCTTTTTAACAAAGTTGGTCGAATAAGTAACCTGAAGGACCAAAAGGGGCAAGAGATTATAATTATAGATGTGTGACTTATAGATATTCTCTCCATGCAGCACAAACGACGCCGTCTTGGAAAAAATGAAGAAAGAGTACACACTTCAGGAGGAGGCCAAGGGGCCTATGCGAGTGTAAGTTATGCCATTGGAAGTCTTCTCTTGTGACATTCTGTAGCCACACAGCATCACCCTCTTCCTTTGATGGATTTTTCTTGCGACATTGTCTTCTTCTTACTCTCAGATGACCAAACTTTATGAGTAACGCTTTCAGAATTTCTAATATCTGTAAGGTCTTGTTTAAGGTAAATTGATTGATTTCATGCCTATGTGCAGCCATATAAATGAGCTCATTCAATGGAAAAACAGAATAATGGAGTTTAACCATCAGGAACCTGGAGAATATGCTCATTTAGTGCAGCCATATAAATTAGCTCATTGAGTGGTAAAATGCTCTTTTACTCCTATGAAAAGTACATCAATAATTATTAATTTTCTCTTTCATACTTTGGTGGAAGGGCATGCTTAGAAAGTAGAAAAAAAACTATTTCCAAAAAACCCGTGAAGTCAAACTAGTAGGAACTTAATTGCAGAACAAAGGGACTATATATTGTATCAATACCATGCTAAATGGTGTACTTGAATGACAATTTCATCATTTTAACTCAATAAGAATCTCATATCAATTTTTAATACATTAAGCTATAACAAACAAAGAAATGCAATCATGGTGGATTGGGTTGTCGGATCAATAGAATTTTCAAAAAGTTTATCTTGCACGCTCTATAAATTCCTAGTTGACCTCTAAACGACACCATTCAATGTTTGGTGCTCTTTAGGCAAGGTATCCAAAAAGCCTAAACATCATCTAGTTGACGCTTGGACAACATTCTGACAACTATGGCACTATGAATAAATTGCTATGAATAAATTCCTATGCGCTCCTTGATGCTATGCTTTGCTCTAACGAAAGTAGGGTATAGGGTAATTAGATGTATCTAAAAAGTTATCTTCAAAAACCATCAAGTAATAGATAAGCAAAAATGCACAAATTATGCTGTTGAAAACGCTTAGGCAAAGTCATACTCTCTTTTTAGAATCAAAGCAGACAAAATGTTAAATCCAGAATCTAATGGTTTTAATCCTCTGCCCCATGCGTTTTATAACAAAAGGAACCAAGATTTCTTTAAGCCAACACTGCCCTTCTGCGCTTACGTGTAGGTCTCTCTCTATAGTCTATATATATGGATAACTTCAAGACTTCATCCGGCCAACTGGCAAGACTCGCCCGAGGCAATAGTGTTAGGAGTAGCCAAAGCCAGCCAGGTTCCTTCTTCTCTTGGCATGGACGATGTGGATGCGGATTTGATTGGTTCATTTGCGCAGGTGCTGCCAGTATTGCCTTTACTTGCGCTATCACTCATCACCAAATGCTTTGAAGATGGAAATATCTGCGAAGTTGTAGAATCAATTAATCAAGTGTTTTCTTAATCTAGGCCGTGTTTACAATGTATAAAATTTAGGGGGAAATGAGAAAATTAAGGCAACTAGTTCTTCCCTATTGATCTAAAGGAACATTTAAGTTTGATTTTACCTTGAAAGTTAGTGTGGAAAATCAAATACAATTTAAAAATAAATTGATTTTCCACTAGTTTTTTAGTTTTTATATAACCAAAACCTATAAATAAATGAGCTTGAAAAATTGTCTGAAAATCTGTTTGCATTTGAACCCATCTTTTATCATCTCTACAATTCTTTGATTTCAAATGATCAAATCTCCTCCTATTGTCTATATTTTCTATCATCTAGCATTTCCCAGGATCCAAAAAACCCTTCACATACCGAGTGAAATTGAAGACGTGAAATTTTTTGAAAATAACTCACACTTGGCATCATATCAGTGGAGGAGAGGACAGTTTGTCTTGAAGACAGGGTCCCACATAGTCTGTCGCCGTTGAAGGGGTCATCATTAAGGTAGATCAGATTAGTGTTGTTGTTCATAGGAGTATAGCTGCTGCAGGCATTTGAGACGGAGGAGACTGTGACCTTAACGGCAGGGGGTCTTTCCGGCACAGGCTTAACAGGGGAAACAGGGGATGATGGAAAGTAACTGTTACCGAGATGTAGGGGAGGAGCTGATGTGACACTAGAGGAAGAGACAGAGGGTGGGGTTGGAACCATGAAGAGATCCTCTACCTGGATAACAACCTTAGGAGATGACATGTTGTTGTTGTCAGGGGTGCAATTGGTGGGCCAAAGGAAGGTTCCCTGTGGTTTGCAAATCCTGAAGCCGCTCTTTAACCTCTGTATCTTTGCTGCTTTTTCTTCAACTGCGGTTAGTACACTTGCCCGCCCTTCCAACTCTTTCTTCCTTCCTTCCTCTGCTTGCCTTTTCTCACTAGTTAATGTAGCTGATGTTGCCTCCGCTAGTGTGGAGAAAACCCTTTCTTTTTCTTCCAATTTATGGACAAAGTTCTCCATTTGTTCCTGCATTCACCCAATCAGCATTAATTGCGCATTTGGGCTTTTAATGGCACTAAAAACAAAAAACTGTGATATTTTACATCCACATCAGCTGTAAAAGAATAAAGCAAGAGCACAATAACATGGTAGTGAAATCGAACTATAAAAATCTGGGGTATGCATGAATGGAAACCCAACATGTTAATATTCAAGAATTGATTGCATTTAATGAACATAATAATATCTGGAGATATCAAGTTATCAAGTGTGGAACCGGAAGTACCTCCATTTTTGCCAAAAACGCTGAGGTGATGACCTGTAATTGTTCTTTGTACGCATTCTGCAATTAATGAAACAACATGCAAAAATATAGCTTAAAGAGTGTGATGAAGGATCAAATTAATCAATTAATGACGTATAAGCTAGCTTCCTATTCTAGCATTCAATTACCAATGGAACTGGTGGAATCTCACAGTCAATTTCTTTTGAAATGACAGTAGCTGGTGTTTCCTGTTGCTTCACCTTCACATGCAAATCCTCAATCTCCCTGTTCAAGCAAACAAGGATTATGAAATTAATTACTTCATAAGGATCTCCAATTATTGGACATACAAGGTGATAAATATGGAATGCGTATTTTCATTTCTTCATCTCACCTTCTCAGCCTCTCAACATCTTCTTCCATGTGTTTCTTGGATAGTGCCATCTCATCCAAGTCTCTATGAATGATAATAATGAATAATGTCATCATTAACTTTAATGACAATTGACAATATAAAAACGTTATGTGTGTTTGTGTGTTAAGCCTAACCTTCTCAGAGTGAAAATCTCATTTTTCAAGAATTTTAACTCATGAGCAGAGATTGGATCAGGTGTGAGGCAATCGCCGGGCTTCCAACCAGGGGGTGGGATCCAATAAGGATCACTCACGCCAGCTTCCTTCCTCACATTGACCAAATCAGCACTCTCCAACCAATACTCCATGGCTCCATCTGCATTGTGCCTTCTACGGAACCGCTCGGTCCCACCCGGTGCAACCTTACCTGCCATGTGCTTAAGGAGGTGGTCTAGCAATCCGGTATCCCCAATGCGCTTTCTGGCTTCTGTTCTTAGTTCTGGCCGAAGGATTGGGTTGGTTGCTGTTGCTTCTTTCCCCCTCATCACCTCCAGAAGGTTCTTCTCTGCCATTTTATACCTTCCAATTGATTCACATAGTGTACACTAATTTTAAAAAATATTTTTAAAACTTAGGTGCAAAAGACTAAATTTTAGGCACATACCTTTCTTCAGACCATCGATCTTTGGGGTTCTTGAATTGTACTAGCATCTTGCATTTGTTTCTCTTCTTCATGTTGTTGTTCCTCAGCTTTTGCTGCTTCTCACGCTTTACTTTTTTGGCCTTCCTAATGGCTGTGTGTCTGAAACTATACCTCTTTCTCTTGAGGTCCTTGTCGCTCTCTGGAAACTCTTTGAATTCCTCTTGCTCATTTTCTTCATCATCATCTTCCTCTTGCTTTTCAACATCTATTGCAGGTGGCACTTCATCATCATCTTCACCATCATCTTTGATAATGCTGGAAGTAGATGACTTTGCATTGTTGATGTGATTGTCTTCATGCCTCCTTAGAAACCTGACTTGGCGACGCACTCCCCAACGAACCATCCCATTAACTTTGAGTTCTGACAAGCACACACCCTTGCTGGAAGTAGAATCATCATCCTGAGAAAGGTGATGCTGATCTATTGAAGCAGAAATTGAATCCACCACCCAGAAGCTTTCAAGATGCTTCTTTTCTGCAAACTCTTGAGTTGGAACTTGCCTGAGAAGTACTTTATCAGCCAGAGCAGTCCCCATTACAAACTTCTCATCCAAAGCTGGATACATTTCTCTCATGCTATTAGAGAAATATATATGAAGTGACTCCAAACTTGGATACCTTACTGCCACATTCAAGGCTGTTTTCTCACTCACCTAATAAGAATTCAAAAATATTGGATGTGTTTATTAAATAATTTACAAAACCAATTATTTAGTTCCACATTCCAGGTACATCTCAACATTTGTTTACCATAACAACTCTCATGGCCCTGAGTTGAACTGGCGTTCTTGGAGGAAGATAGATGTGATCAACCTCGTATATTGATCCCACTTCAATTTTGAAATTGCATTCCAGATGTTCATGCTCTGCTGATCAAATTATGTGAAAGGACAAAGACTACATCACACATTCATTTCTGAAGCTAGCTAGCGTTAGTCCAATTTTTTGCAGAAATTAAAGAGAAAATTCACATATTTGCACATATTTGCTTGATAAAACGCAAAAAATGGTAAAGATTTCGTAATCTAGTGTAAGAGTGATAAGGGATCACCAAAGCATATGATTCAAATAACGCTAAATGAACATATAACAGAAATACTACCACTACTGCATTGCACGGTACACTTGTTGGGTGTAGTCGGCATAGGAGAGTGTCTAGATGGCATAATTGGTGCGAGTGCCCCTGCCACGCTGCTGTCCTGATAATCCATAACCTGCAACGGTACGTAAAAGATACACAGATTAGTGGCGCCACTACAGGGTCTTATGTATGATCACCAGAATGATTAATATATTTTAGCGGATTACCATTTACGAGTATGTAAGTATGTAACATACTAATACTATAAAAAAAATCTCCGTAGTTAAAGAAAGCAAGAAGTGTTCCTGGAAAGGCAGAAAAGTATACTCCGTAGAATATACAATTTCAAGCAGATTTTTTGCGAATCCTAATACGAATAGTTTTTATTTAACAATCATGCTGTCATAAAAAGGGGACAAATAGCATTTTCAGATAAAGATTTGATTTTGCTTTCTTGGCGTCCATACTTTATGCATCTAAAGACCTAAGAAGACCTACAACTTTTTAAAGAAAAACTAATAAAGCTGCATGAATGAGCGCGTGAAAATTAACGTGACAATGTTATAGGCCCGTAAAAATTAACTTGGCAATAGTTATAGGCGCGTGAAGCAATTAAATTTTTCAAATTCATCACAATGAAGACAAAATATGAATGAGGAAATAAGGTCTCAACGAAGGACAATTTCATTTTGGCATCAGGGAAAAAGTTTATATGCAAGGCAGATGCATTAATGCATAGGGAGTAATAAATAAAAGAAATACTACTACGAAGTACTCTATTTGTTTAAAAATGAAAGAAAGCTTACGGAGAGGGTTGAAGTAGCCATTCTGGATCTTTTCCTGTAGTAAGTTTCCATAGTATTGGTCTGCGAATTAAAATAAACCAACAAAATCAAGATAAACTGAAGTTTGAATAGGATTGACCGATTGAATCATTGATACGTATACATCATACTGAAAAAAGTTGTAAAAGTCATCATCCGGCATTTCTGCACATTCTGATGCATGCGATAGAAACAAATTTGCTGCTCACATCAGAAATTCGCAGACTGCAGTTAGGGTTTAGGCAAAAGTGGAAATGTCCATCTGAACATATGCGTACAGGCACGTACCAGCACAAGCAAACACGAGAAGGAAAAAATGACAGGAAAAACAAAAAATGGAAATGCAGAGAATTTCCAGAAAATGAAATTTCGGTGTATCTCCTTTGTAGCAATCTGAATCAAACTGCCGGACCTGAGATTGGCCAGGCCATCCGCCGGAGAGCGTCATCTCCGTGAACATCAGACCTTTCTTTTCGGTGAAGGATATAAACAAAAAAACAACTAAAACCATAATACTGAAGAACAAAGAGCCGTACGCCGGAGCTGAGCCTGACGATGAACTGGAGAACACCACCTCCAAGAACATCGAACATCTTCTTCTCGATCGGAGAATGATAAAAACACCAAAACAGAGACATAGTGAGTGAGAGAGAGAGAGTAAGAGAAGACGAAGCAGTACGTACCGACTTCAGATCGACCTGTGAGATTCCGCTTGAACTGGCCGGGTTTCTGCGCTGCGTCCTGAGGTAATGCCGCCGATCAAAGGAAGCTTGGAAAGTGAACGAGACAAAACGGCCGCTATAAACTGAAGAAGGCGATAAATCGATCAGGAGGAATGATTTTATGAGTAATAACATACGGACTTGCAGTATAGATATTTTTGCATTTTCGTATTGTTGAGTGAATAAGAAAGCTTACGAGCTGAGAGAGAAGAGTGCAGTAGAAAGTTGCTCGCAGCACGCTGGAGAGGATGAGAGAAGATATAGTGAGAGAAAGATATGATACAGATTTCTGTAACTAACGGCGCCATACGTGCTGCATCTCACGTGCCAGGTCGAATGACCACACTGCCCTTTTATTCTCCAACGACTCAACCTTTTGATCCTAACGCATCATATCTACTTTTGTCATTACACATATTATTCGGCGGTGTAAAATTCCGGCAGGAATTTTGTCCGATATGCGTTTGCACGTAACGACTACTCCGTATTTATTTAGAAAAATGGCACCACTCCAATTTTCAATTCCCCAAACATCATTCATTACCTTAATTACGAGTATAATTTTTATTATTTTAAAAATAAATTTCAATAATAAAAAGTAATTAATGTCGTCCCGTGCGCAGCACCCGCCTGCCCCCACTCACCGCCCTTGTGACTTGCTTGTTGGTGTCGCCACCACCACTATCATTGTCGCTGTTATCAATGATAGTGACCAATTTCTATAGTTACTATCAAAGAACTGTTAATGATTTCGTCCCAATTTTACTAACCAACGTCCGATGGCGGAGCAAAAAAAAGTAAGTTAGGAGGGCTGAGAAGTAAGAAATTTATATGATTTATTACCCTAAAAGGGACTAAATTTTTTATGAATCTCTTAAATAGGACTAAACATATATTTTTCCCCTAAATGGGACTGGATTACCCATTTACCCCTATTTTTTCTCTCCCTGTACGCAACATCCTTCCTCGATCAACTCCCCCTGGGCATCTTTAATTTCTTCTCTCCAGGTACGCAACATCTTCTCGCTTCCCTAGATATCGCTTCTCCTTCCATTCGCACAAGAGCAACACAATTTCTTCTCCTTCCAGACATATATGGCCATCGCCGCTGCTATGGTGAAGTCCGCCGCCGCTATGGTGAAGTCCGTCGCCGTCAGGTTTTCTTCAGCGTAGATCTGCTTCTTCTCTGATTATTCTTCCCGTCCTTCTTCCTCTCTTCTATTAAGTTACAAATGGTAATTGAAACTAAAAACACTGAAAATGCCATCAAAATGGCATTCTTATTTCACAAAAAAATTGTATTTTCCTTTGAAAATGCCATAAAAATGTCATTCTTATTTTACAAAAATTTTTCATTTTCCTTTGAAAATGCCATTAAAATGGCATTCCTGATTCATTTTGGCATTTTGATAAAAATGTTGACATTCGTGCCGGGAAAGGCCAGATCTGAAACGATAAAGACCAGATTTGCAGTGGGAGATTCCAGATTAGCTGCGACGGTGACTGGATCTACATCGGCGTCGGTCAGATCTACAACGGCGGCTGTTTTTGAGGTGGCAGAGACGTCCGGCGACCGGCGACCTGCGGTGGTTCAGCGTTGTGGTCGGTGGCAGTAGGATTTCCAAGCTTCAGAGGTGTTTTTGTCCAATTACAAATAATAACTCTTATTTTGGGAATTTTTAAACTTTAGTCCTATTTTAGCAATTAAAGATGCATTTACTCCCATTTAGGTAATTACCTCAATTTATATTCAAGGGCCTAAACTTAAAATTTCATTATATATTTTATTATTTATAAATATTTATGCTTATATATATATACATCCCAATTTTTTTCTTCGGGAGGCTGAGGCCCCCGCCAACCTCCCCCTTTCTCCATCCATGCCATTATTGAAAGATACTTTAGTCCAAACTTTAACCAATTAGTTTGTTAGTGAAAAACTCGTTAGTCGTTGTCGCAACACTGATCGAAACTCTAGCCGCCATCACTCGAACTTCAACCACTTTACTCAAACTTTAGGTCGAATGAATCGAAAATTAGTCACAATCACTAGAACTCAATATATGCCAGAATCACCAATTCGTCAAACCTATTCTACCACAATGACTCCTGCTCAATCACTATCGGCACAATGTTGTAGTAATTGTCGGCGCAGTCACTCACGAGCTAGTCACTATCAGATTTGGATTAATGATTTCATGATCATTGTTGGAGGTTGTGGTGGCGATAAGCATGGACCCGGTCCAGAACTGAATCCGATGCTGTTATGACTAGACCGAGTCTGAATTTTCGGGTCCCGATCCCATTTTTTGGTCCAACATTCATTTTTTCCTTTTTGGTTTCAGCTTTGGGCAGTTCATAATAGCCGCTGGAAACGGGTTCAATAAGAGACATAACTAGTTATTTCTTTTCTATATGTAGTACTAAATAAATAAATAAAGCAAAGGTCCGGGAATGAACCAGATACCGGACCGGCCGAGTACCCGGAGCCTTAATACTTGGGTCAGGCCAGGTCTTCAACAAATTTTTTCCGGGACCGGAACCTGATCGGGTCCATGCCTAAGAAATGATGGTGGCGGCGGCCATCGGAAGGTGGCTATATATATAAATTATACTGTGGGATCGGCCCACCTTGCACATGGTGTGCCGATCCCAAAATGGCAGCATCTTAATTAAAACGGCCTCTTTTTTCTTCGCCCAACCATCCTACTAAACTAGTTTCACGTACAACCGCCCACTTTGATCAGCACTTCGATCACCTGAGAATTCTCATACGTGATCGACTTTGATATATTATTGCTAAAATTTGATTTGATCTTCTCCAATTTTTAAAATGAATGATCTAGCACTCCCAGTTGAAGCAAACACGTGTATTCCAACTTCTCAATAAAAATGAATGATGTACCACTTATTTATTTTGATTCTTGAAGTTACATTTATAATATATCATGAAGTTGCATCTTCTTCTGTGCAAGTTACATCTTAATGTGCACGAGTTACATCTTAATATACGCGAATTACATCTTAATGTATGTGAGTTACACCACGGAATAAACTCCTGCTATATCATTTTTATAGCCCTAATATTAAAAGTAAAACATATTCACTATTTAAAAAAAGTAATTAAGCTATTAGGATCAATTTTTCATTGTTTACATTGAAATCAATGTTTATGATATATATATAATTATCAAACACACACAAAAAAATTGTTCAATTTTCCAACAAGTTAAATTTCGAATGGGCTTGAGTTACAATGATCAATAATGTAAGTTACATATCTTTACATGCAGAGTTACATCTTGTTATTCGCGAGTTACATGTCAACTTTCTCCAAGTTACATCTCGCTTACATGTAATTTACATTTCCCATAATGCGAGTTACATGACAATATAATGCGAGTTACACAACACAATTAGCGCTGCTATTCAAAGAAAAATTATTTTTATAAAAAAACATTTTTATAGATCTGATATTAAAAACAAAACATACGGAGTATTATATTTTGCATACAATAAGTTAGATTTTCTAACAACACAAGTTAGATTTTTCATAACACTTGTTACATCAAAAAATAAACCCCTTTTATTAAAACAAAAAAAAACTGTTTTTAAATCATTTTTTTTTTCAAAAAATGATTGCTAGGGGAAAAAACGACTTTAAAACATTTTATGGTCTTAATATTAAAAACAAAACATATTCACTGTTTAGGTAAAGTAATTAAAAAAATTGACTCGTTTAAAACATTGATCTTATTTAAATCAATGTTTTAAACAAGTTACATTTCGACTTGCTAGTAGTAACATTTCTTTTTAACGTGAGTTACATTTTTTTATACACGGGTTACATCATTCTGCTACTGGGATATATAGTTCGATAATATGTTAAAATTACATAGGCAATATTGGTCTCATTTGAAAGATCATGAGAAATAAAAATTTTGATATAAATTTTATAAAAATCGGATCAAAAATAAAAACAATATTACCATTTTTAAGAAAAAGAGGAGTAAAAATAACAAGGCCCATGGGATGGAATACCATGCACACCGTGGGAGGGTCGCATGGTATATGAACCGGACATTGATTAATTCTTAACAACAATGGATGTAATAGTATTGAAATAATAAATGTAGTACTAGTATTAGCTAGATAAAGGTCGCATTTATTTTGATTGATTAATTACATTTTAGGAAAAAGTCGATCAAAAGATGTCATATTTTTATTTCTTGTATTTATTCTAGTAATAATACTTATAAACAAAGGCCTATTTATTTTTTGAAAGAAATCACATTAAGGGTATGTTTGGTGTGCCAGTTCAGCCCATAATGGGCTGAAATTTATTAAATTCAGCTAATAATTATTTAAGTAGATCTGTTTGGGTAAAAGTCTAAAGTGAGCTGAAGGTGGAAAAAGTGGGCTGAATTAAAACGTTATTGGACCAAGCGTTTACCTCCAGCCGATTGTATCATACATTCCCGATCCCTAAACTACCCTGCGCACGTATATATACGGCTTTCTTCGCGGCAAACAGTGCGGATTCTTCTCCTGCGTTAAACATTCCTTCAACACCAAAATTCTTCACCTTGATTCACTGCTGTGAGGTATGGTTCATCCTTCTCGCCGATTCTCCTTCTCAGGTTTCTTCTTCTTCTTTTTTCTTCTCATGTTTCTTCTTCCTTCTTCTATTTAAGATGTTTTCTATATTTAAATTCTGTGTGCATCTTATCACAATTCATATATTTTTTCAGTTTTGCTTCATCTGTATTTGTTCACAGCATCGTTTGGTACATATACAATTTCAAGTTCCTAGCATGCTATTCTGTGTGTGGTTATTCATACTGCGTATTAGATTAGTATTTGTTCTTGCATATTTAAGTGTCTTTTTGTTCACTCTTATCTGCATCGGTTGGAGCCTTGATTTATAATTAAGTTGCTTTAATCTTGTCTTCAAATATGGAGTATTTTTTAAAGTCCGCAGATTTTATTCTTTTGCACTTTAAAGCCTGCCACTATGATAATCTTCATATGTAGTGCACACGTTTGTGGCTTTTATGTTGTTTCATTTTGTTTTCAATATTTGTTCATTACCACCACACTTGCTTTGGTAGTTATGTAGTATTGTTTAGGATAAATCAAAATACAATCACTTAAACTATATAGCATTCTTGTTGTCTATTTATGATAAATCAGAGAAGCTATTTTGATTTATATCTTTTATGTATACGTGTGTTTCATCATTTATGTATGAATATATGAAAAGGTGTGTTAAGTATCCAATTTATCTCATGCCAATCAGATAATTGAATACAATTGCTAAAGTTTTGCAAGTCTTTATTTTACTGAGAACCTTATAGTTTCATTTTGGATTTGAAACAACATCTATGTATATTGTTTAATTAATTGTGTAAATATATAGGACTAATTGATGTATGAGTGATTATGATTATTGCAAGAAAAATGTTGACTCGGCTTTAATGTGTGTCTATATCCTGTAGTTTATAGTTGAAACCTAAAATAAGTAATGTTTGATTACTTGGGTCAAGGTACAACTCTTAAAAGTCACGCTGGATTGTTCAGATGAATGGTGGGGTAAAAAAATTAAGGTATGTATGATAGTTTGTACAATTTATTACCTTAGAATTTCAACATACTAGAAAATTTGAGTTTTAAAAAAAATTGTCCAGGAAAAATCAGAAGTTAAGAAGTTCAGGCATAAAGGAGTTTTGCCGCATATTGAAGAGCAATGGGATCAAATATTTGGGGACTCAGTAGCCACTGGAGTAGAATGCGTGGCTCCAACGGCTACAATTTTGGAGAATAGCAATCAAGGAAATCACGAAGACAATGTCAACTTGGAGGATAACAATGATACTTACGAGGTATTTAACAGATATAATGCTGAACCAGATCTGGATAACTTTTTTCAAGATTTTATGCAAGAGGCTAGTGGGAACATGCCTTCTGCTCCTACAATTACCACTGTTGAAGATGCAGGGACCGTTGCCACTAGTAAGAAGCGTAAACTAAGACAGTCTAAGGGATCAGTGAAACTAAGTGAAAATTTAGAGAGGGGGAATACATGTCTTCAAGCAATTGAGCATCTCTTGACTAAAAAGGAGAAAGTTGCTGATGATTGTGTTAGTGTTGGTGATGTCATGGTAATTATGACCAGAATGGCTGAGAATGGTTGGCTGGTCAGGAATGGTGACTTATGGTTTCACAGCATTTGTGTTCTTGACAGTCCTAGTCGAAGACAATTCTTCATGAATTTTAAAGATGACGATGAAAGGCTCAACTGGTTGAAGTTTATGCACGCAAAAGGAATATTTTAAGTACATTTAGTATGCTATTTCGACATACACATTTAGAATGTTATGTCATTAGCAACATTTAGGATACAAATTCATTTATTTAGAATGGATGTTTGATTTTTAGTTTTTATATGTTGAGATTCAGGGGATTTGTTTTTCTAAGAGTAGTATCCTTATATTATTATTATATACATTTATTTATTTATTTATTTATTTATTCATTTATAGGGATATAATGAGCCATGATGACGATGATGAGTATGCTTCTTATTATGGTTGGAATTACTATTCATGATATAAATGCTATTATTGCTTCCCATTATTACAAGCATATGTATAAGGAGCCTTGCATGACATCAGCTTTAAGCGGGGCGGCTTGGATGCAAGAGGTGTTAAATGGTCATCTTATTCGTTGTGTTAATGCCTTTAGGATGTCTCCCAATTTATTTGCACGCCTATGTAAGGATTTGCAATTAAAATATGGTTTAACATCAAGTGACAAAATTACAATTGAAGAAAAAGTAGGTATATTTATATACACTTTAGCTTTGGGGCTCTCAAACCGGGATGTGTCTGAGAGGTTCCAAAGATCTGGAGAAACGGTAAGTCGAGCATTTCACGATGTCTTAGAATCCATCACGGGTAGGAGTAAGGGATACAAGGGACTTGCACGTGATATGATTGCACCAACTGATCGGGCCTTTCCGTATATCCCTTATCATATCTCAAAGGATAAAAGATATATGCCTTATTTCAAGGATTGCATCGGGTGTATTGATGGAACACACATAGCAGCGTGCATCCCAATAAAGGAACAACTTCGTTATAGAGGAAGAAAAGGTGTCCCAACCTTTAATGTTATGGCTGTGTGTGATTTCACCATGTGTTTTACATTTCTATTAGTAGGGTGGGAGGGATCGACCCATGATACACGTGTATTTAGGTATGGACTCGGGTCGGGTGGCCCGACCCGGAACCGGCCCGGGACCGGTACTGTTCCGGCCCGGCCCGACCCGGTGGCCCGGTCAGTGACCGGTCCGGGTAGGCCCGGTCCGTGGGTTTTCCGGTCCGGGCTCGGGTCACCCAAAACAAGGCCCGACCCGGCCGGGCCCGGGCCCGGTTCGGGCCAAAAACAATTTTTTTTTTCAATTTTTTTTAAATTTTTGGGTTGGGCTGGGTATTTTGGGCCATTTGGGGTGGTTTGGGGGTTGGGGGTGGGAGGGGGGTTAATTAGGAAGAGGAAAACAAAAAAAAAAATTATAATGGGCCCGGCCCGGCCCGGACCCGGCCCGGACCCTGTGGTTACCCGGGCCGGTCCCGGGTCCACCATTTCTGACCCGCCGACCCGCCCGGGCCTAGGCCCGACCCGGACCTAGGCCCGACCCGGACCCGGCCCGGACCCGAGTCCACCCCTACGTGTATTCCTTCATGCTATTGAGACACCCTCATTGAACTTTCCACATCCACCTGAAGGTATGTTTTATTGTCAATTTGTTAGATACATATACATAATTTTTATCATATTTGTAAAATTTATGTAGGTCAATATTATTTGGTGGATAAAGGCTATCCAGATCGAAAAGGTTATCTCGTTCCTTATCCCAAGCTACGATACCACTTGGAACAATTTGAAAATGAAGCACCAACAAATGCTCAAGAAGCTTTCAATCGCTCACACTCATCTCTTCGTAGTTGCATAGAGCGTTCTTTTGGTGTTTTGAAAAAGAGGTGGAAAATTTTATCAAGAATGTTTAGCGTTAAAACGCAGATAGACGTTATTATGGCAACATTTGCTTTGCACAATTATATTCGCAAATTCTCTAGCGATGACTTGATTTTTGAGGTTCTCGAGCGCCATCCAGACTTCATACCACATGATGATCTTGTTGATATTCAGAGCTCAACTTCAAGTACCACCGGTTCACAAACACAAAGTTGCAGTGAGATGAAGGAACTTCGCAACAATATAGCATCCTTAATATGGGCTAACAGACATTAGATATTTTCACGCTGATTAGTCAATTATGACGATGTTCATGTTTGCATATTTATCTATTACAGTTATTTCCAACTAAAATGTTAATTTTATGGTTTTTTATTTCTAATCGCGTACTAGAATGTTGTGGATTTTTTGAAATCAATGCACTATGTTGTGTGTATATTATATTATATTATATTATATTATATTATATTATATTATATTATATTATATTATATTATATTATATTATATTATATTATATTATATTATATTATATTATATTATATTATATTATATTATATTATATTATATTATATTATATTATATTATATTATATTATATTATATTATATTATATTATATTATATTATATTATATTATATTATATTATATTATATTATATTATATTATATTATATTATATTATATTATATTATATTATATTATATTATATTATATTATATTATATTATATTATATTATATTATATTATATTATATTATTGATGGAGTATATGGGTCTGAGCCCCCGGACCCACATACTCGGAAGAACAGAAAGCACAGACACTGAGTGGCGCCCTCGTCGGCCAAGGGACCCCCGTCAGCCGAAAAGGTGTCAACTCAGATTATGGTCCTGAGCCCAAGGAGCCCGGGTGCCCTCGTCGGCCGCACCCTCGTCGGCCGTGCCCTCGTCGGCCACGCCCTCGTCGACCACGAAGACCTCACAGAACCGGATTTTACACTTATTCATTTGTACAGCCCATTAGTGGCTTTGTATTCGGCCCAGTAGCGGTCCAGTTGTAAATGGGCCTCCCAAGCCCAAGGCTTGGGAGCCCAGCCCGTATTTTCTCTATAAATACTCCCCTTGGGAGTAGTTATAGGGGTTACAAATTCATTCTATTGAAGCATATTATTGCACTTCTCTCTCTAGCTCTCACTTCTCTCTAGATATACTCTATCATTTGGTGCTCTCGTTGAGAGCTAGAACAATCAAGTTAGCATCCTTCGTCGCTACCAAGCACGGCTAACCACTGATCATGGGAAGAACTAAATCAAACCGCAACCTCGTCAGCAAGGCCATCCCTGAGGACCAAGAGCCCAGGGAGCACGATGAGGACGCCACGGCCGACCAGGCCGGCGGAGGGGACCTCTTCCAGGAGGCCTTCAACCTCACAACGGACCTCCGCAAGCAACTCAACGGCGGAGCCCCTGATGCCCGCCTCGGCCTGGACAAGAAACGAGCTGAGAAGACGGATCACGCCCCGGCCCAGCCTATGGCCGCGGCCTCTCCGTCCGTGGATCCACAGGTCCAGGCCGCGCTGTCGGTCATCATCGCCAGCCTGGCTCAGAACCCCACCGTCCTCAGCGCACTCTTGCCAAGGACCGGGGGGAACGTCACTCAACCTCCTCAGCCCCAACCGTTGGCCGACCAGATAGGCAACGATGGGGGGGTAGTGGCCTAGGACACGGCGTCGTCCCACTCCCACCTTGCTTCCCCTCTTCGGCCCGGGCAGACCCCAGCGCGTGGAAAAGCCTCTGCCTTCAACAGGCTAGGTGACACGCGCCGTCGTCCGGTTTCGGAGAGGATGGCGGGACGGATTGGTGAACCTCGTCCTGGCTCGCCGAGGGAAAGCTTGGGGTCGGTGTCCCGGACAGCGGACCAGCCCCGCCCGGACAAGGGCAAGGGAAAGCTGCACGAAGACGACGTGCGCCACCAGATCAATGCGGCTCACGGCGAGCGCATGAGGAACCAGCCGGGCGCCGCTGCGGTCGCCAGGGACCCCCGGGACGAGGTCATCGCCCAGCTGGAGAGAAGGCTGGCTCAGATGGAGGCCAAGAAGTCGGCCAACATCCCTACGGCCGACGCCTCCAACGACCCCGGCCTCAACGCGCTCATGAATAAGGTTAGCGCCTTGGAGAGGGAACTGGCCGAGGGGCGAGGTGACCCCATCATCCAGGTCAGGACCAGGACCCCTTTCACCAACAGGGTCCTCTCGGCCCCCATCCCGGAGAAGTACAGGGGGAACGCCATCAAGTCCTACGACGGCCGATCAGACCCCCAAGAACACTTCAGCCGCTATCAGAACAACATGCTGATGGTGAACGCGTCCGACGAATACCTCTGCCGTTGGTTCCTCTCTACTCTCGAGGGGGCAGCGTACGAGTGGTTCAATGCGCTCCCCGAAGGGAGCATCGACTCATGGCAGGATCTTGCCCAACGCTTCCTCACTCACTTTGCCGGGAGGAAGCGTGCGAAGAAGTATTTCACCCACCTCCTCTCCGTCAAGCAGCAGCACGAGGAGTCCCTCCGGTCATTCATTGATCGGTGGACGAGGGAAACCGAGGAGGTCGAGGGGGCCGATGAGCGCACCCTCCTCGCCTTGTACCAGGGAGCCCTCCGCAGCTCCCCGTACGCCAGGAGCCTTATCACCGACCCTCCGAGGTCGTACGCTAAGGCGCTCCAGCGCGGAGGCTTGTACGCCGACGAGCTCCACAATAACAAGAGAGGGGGCCATCCCTCCAAGAAGACAAATCCTTTGTCGGCCCCGGGTCCGTCCCCGGCCGGCCAGGGTGCCCAGGGCCGTCACGGCTCTGGTGGTCAGAGTAAGAAAGATCGCCACTGGCGGCCAAGGTTGGAACGGCCGGGGGTCTCCCTCACTCACCCGGTCGGCACCATCCTCGATTATGCCGAGAAGCACGGCCTCATCGAGTAGGCTCCTCGGCCGGCCGAGGAGATCCTTGCCATCCAGCAGGGCGGCACATACTGCCGGTTCCACAAGAACTCGTCGCACAACACCGACGATTGCATCACACTGAAGAAGGCCATCGAGCGCCTTATTCGCCAGGGGGAACTCTCCCAGTTTGTTAAAGGTGGCCCACACAAAAATACATGGGTAAACACCGGCAAACATGGGGGCGAACCCTCTGCGAAGAAGCGGGAGATTGGTAGGCTCAGCGACGACGAAGACTTCGAGGAGCCCCCACCAAAGAAGAATCACATTCACCTTATCGTAGGTGGGAACACTGGGGGGGACTCCGCCACTCAGAGGAAGAAATGGGCCCAATCCCTCTACATTGGGGAGGTGTCCCACGTTCCCCCCCAGCCGAAGAAGCAGCGAACGGAGGCGATCACCTTCACCGACAAGGATTTGCCTCCGGGTACGGGATCACACAGGGATGCCCTCGTCATCCGGTGTGAGATCGGTGACTCCATCATCCACCGCACTTACATCGATACGGGGAGCTCCGTCAACGTGATGTACCTGGATACCTTAAGGCAGCTGAAGCTGGACAGGGCTCTGCTAAGGCTGATCAAGACACCGTTATCCGGCTTCACCGGGGACTCTATCGACGCCGAGGGCACGATAGTCCTCCCCGTGGAGGTCGGTGACGGCCCCCACCACGCCAAGATTGACATGGAGTTCATGGTGGTCAACCTCCAGTGCGCCCACAACCTGATCTTGGGACGGCCAGCGCTGGAGGACTTGGAGGCCATCATCTCCATGAAGCACTTATGTCTGAAGTTCCCCACCAATGACGGCATCGGCTACGCCAGAGGAAACCAGAGGATAGCCAGAGCGTGCTACCTCAAACTGACGAGGCCGGCCGAGAGGGAAGGCCAGAGGATAGACACCATCACGGCAACCGTTGCCAAGGACGAGGAGAGGCCACATGCTGAGCCAGCCGAGGAGGTCAAGGAGGTCCCTCTGAATACCTCCCGGCCGGAGCGGGTCCTCAGGATCGGGAAGCAACTCCCTCAGGACCAACGAGACGCCATCCTCCTCGTCCTGCGGTCATACGCCGTTGTCTTCACGTGGGGCCCGGACGACATGCCAGGCATCAGCCGCCAGGTGATTACTCACCGGCTGACCGTCGATCCGGCCTCCACGCCCGTCAAGCAGAAGCGGCGCTACTTGTCCGCCGACAGGCGGGATTTCGTCAAAGGGGAGGTCGCCATGCTCCTCTCAATCAGACACATTAAAGAGGTGAAGTACCCGACGTGGTTGGCCAACGTCGTCCTCGCCCAGAAACCGCCGACATTCAGGATGTGTGTTGATTACACTGACCTGAACAAGGCGTGCCCCATGGACCCGTTCCCTCTCCCCAACATTGATCAGCTGGTGGACGAGACGGCGGGGTGCGAGTTGATGTCGTTCCTTGACGCTTTCAGAGGGTACCACCAAATCTCCATGGATGAAGATGACGCTGAGAAGACGGCATTCATGACCCCAGAGGGAATCTTTTGCTACCTCGTCATGGCCTTCGGACTCAAAAACTCCGGCGCCACGTATACTAGGATGGTGGCCAAGATCTTCAGAGCAGTCCTTGGCCGGACGATGGAGGCGTACGTCGACGACATGATCGTCAAGAGCAGGCAGGCCTCCTCCCACGCCGACGACCTCCGGGAAATCTTTGAAATCATGAAGGAGTTCAGGCTCCGTCTCAACCCCAAGAAGTGCGCCTTCGGCGTCCAGGGTGGCAAGTTCCTCGGCTACATGGTCAGCCGGAGAGGCATCGAGATAAACCCGGAGAAGACACAGGCTATCATCAACATGGAGCCGCCCCGCAACGTCAAAGAAGTACAGCGACTGACGGGGCGCCTGGCGGCCCTGAACCGGTTCCTCTCCAGGTCAGCCGAGAGGGCACTCCCTTTCTTCCAGATCATGCGCAAAGCCAACAGCTTCAGGTGGACGACGGAGTGCCAGGAAGCATTCGACGAATTGAAAAGGTACCTATCGTCCCCACCCGTGCTCTCCAAGCCCAAAGCCGGCGAAACCCTCTTCTTGTACTTAGGGGTGAGCACGTCGGCCATCAGCTCCGTGCTCATCCGTGAGGACGAAGGGGTGCAAAAGGCCATCTTCTACATCAGCAAGACACTCAGGGAGGCCGAGCTCAGGTACTCCCCCATTGAGAAGACGGTGCTGGCCATCGTCCATACGGTGAAGAAGCTGGGGCACTACTTCCAGGCCCATGCCGTCCATGTGCTAACCCAGCAGCCTCTCGGCGCACTCATGAGGAGCCCCACCAGCTCCTCCAGGATGGTGAAATGGGCGATCTTCCTCAGCCAATTTCAAATTGAGATCAAGCCAAGGCCATCTATCAAGGGGCAAGCCTTGGCCGACTTCGTCATTGAATGCACAGCACGGGAGACGGCCGTCGCCAACCCTGGGCCGGAGCCGGACGATACATGGACCCTGTTCACTGACGGCTCGTCGGCCGCGAAATCATGCGGCGACGGCGGCGTCCTCATATCCCTTGAAGGATTCAGAGCTTACTATGCCATCCGCTTCAACTTCAGGGTATCCAACAACGAAGCCGAGTATGAGGCCCTCCTCAGTGGTCTCAGACTCGCCGCCGGCCTCAAGGCCAAGCACCTCAAAATCAAGTGCGACTCCAAACTGGTAGTGGGCCAGGTGGAGGGATCGTACGAAGCAAAGGAAGGCCGGATGAAGCAGTACAAACAAGCAGCAGAGGAGCTGCTGAAGGCGTTCGAAACCCACGAGATCACACAGATCCCAAGGGCCGAGAACGCCGAGGCCGACATCCTCTCCAAACTCATCTCGGACACCCCGGAGCACATCTCGCAGCTAGCCAAGATTGAGGAGTTGAGCATGTCCAGCATCCATGCCATCCCCGTCTTGTGCGTCCAACAGCGACCAGAGGACTGGATCTCCGACATCGTCACCTTCATCACAACGGGGGAGCTGTCCCCGGACGAGGAGAGGGCCAAACTTTCCAAGCTCAGGGCCCCAAGCTACACCATTAAAGATGGCAAACTCTACAAACGGTCCTATAATGGCACTCTCCTCCGATGCCTGCACCAGGACGAGGCCGACATGGCCATGGAAGAAGTTCATTGCGGCGTCTGCTCCTCTCACCAGGGCCCTTTCAGCATGTCCCGACGTCTCGTCGTCCAGGGTTTCTTCTGGCCGACGATGGCGCGAGACTGCGCGGATCTGGCCAGGAGGTGTACCACGTGCCAGGTGCTCCAGAAGGCCCCTGGTCGGCCAGTCGTCAACTACGCCCCCGTCAGCACTGCAATTCCATTCTCTAGATGGGGGATTGACCTGGTCGGCCCCCTGCCCAGAGTCGCCGGGAACAACCGCTACATCATCGTCGCCGTCGACTACTTCACCAAGTGGGTCGAGGCGGAACCCCTGCCCAGCATCACGGGGGCCAGATGCCAAAAATTTGTTTACAAGAACATCGTCACACGCTTCGGCGTCCCCCAGGAGATTATATCAGACAACGGCACCCAATTCGAGGCAGCCCCTTTCCAGGAGCTCCTCCGGGAGTTTGGGGTGAAGCATCGTTTCTCCTCCGTTGCCTACCCTCAGGGCAACGGGCAGGTCGAGAACGCCAACAGAACAATCATGGAGGGGCTGAAGAAGAAGCTCCAGGTCGCAGGAGGTAGTTGGGTCGACGAGCTCCCCAACATCCTGTGGTGCTACAGAACCACGCCGAGGAGGGCGACAGGTGAAACACATTTCGCCCTATGCTACGGCTTCAAGGCAAAGGTGCCCACGGAAGTTGCCATCCCCAGCCGACGGGTGGAACAATATGAGCCTGACGCCAACGAGGAGAACATGAAGATTGACCTACACCTGGTCGATGAGAGGCGTGAGCAAGCTTACGTCCGAGCAGAGAACTACCGGCGTCAAGTAAAATCATACTATGACGCCAAGGTACGTTCCCGGGAATTTCAGGTGGGGGACTACGTCCTCCGCCGAAGGGAAGCAAGCCAGCCGACAGAGGGTGGCAAGCTAGCATTGAAGTACGAAGGGCCCTACATCGTCAGTTCCGTGGTCAAACCCAGCACCTACAAGCTTAAACGCCCGAATGGGTTCAATGTACCACGAACATGGAATGTACACCATCTGGTGAAGTTTTATCAGTAATCCGAAGGAGGTGCAGACGGCGAAGCCCTCACCCCTTAACGGGTTACTGATTGAATGCCACCCTCGGCCTCGAGCCACTTATGAATAAAATCACGTTCCTGATTTTTTCTCTGGAATTTAAAGTAAAACATTAGCAGGTGCCCCGTCGGCCACCATTGAGCGAAAGGCTCAGGCATGGCCGACGTGGCCCCTTGCATTTGCAGCCTACGAGCGACAAGCTCTGGCACTCCATTGTACTTTGTATCAGCGAAGGGCTCAGGCCTAGCTGAGAGAGCACATCGTCCTGGCCCCGTAAGCCTAGAAGTGAAACGCTCAGGTATGGCCGACGATGTCCCCAGGACGAGGGGCCCGCAAACGGCCCACGTCTTGAAACGGGAAGCTCACCGCGTCGTCCACGCGCCAGATCGCAGGACGACAGGCCTGAAATCATGGCCGAGGTGATAAAATCCCAAAACTCAGGGATGGGCAACGACAGCCGTTGGAAACCGACCAAAAGTCTAGCCCGCGTCATAAATAGGCGACGGGACCCGCCCTGAGATCACGGACGTTATAAACGAAGTCCGAACCGGCCGAAGGACGAGCACACCCTTCGGCCGAAGCCTGAAAGAAGGATACTCCCCGAAAAAAGAAAAAATATATATATATACAAGGGAAAAAGAGGGAAGCCGACGGCCGTGCACACTAGCCGGCCTTGAGCAATAAAAAAATAAAATCCCCACAATTCAGGCCCAATTTGGCCAAGTACATATCAGTTCAATACAAGTATGGTACCACTGACAGGTAAACATGGACGACACGTCCACGCACCACAAGGGAATGGTCAAGGCCGAAACATACGCCTATAAAACCCTAACCAAATCGGTTGGGTGACACGCGAGAGGTAACCTTCATCGGCCACAGTCCTTTGAAGCACCAACGCTCGGTATGAAACAAGGAATCACAATCCTGAGGTTGACCAGGACAAAGCGGGCACTTATCACACCCACGGAAGAATCAAGCTATCAAGAAACTATCCCTACTCGCCACAGCATCCCGGGTAGCCGATACAGGCACTGGAACCAAGGCTGTTGGTCAAGCGAAAGTTCTTTGGGAATTTGTTCAAGTGCTTACCAAACACTTAGAGAAAATTCTGAGGAAAAAAGTTTCTCAAGAAGGAACTATGCCTTAGCCGATGAAGGAAGGGTCTTCATCTTGGGGAAAGCAAGGGGCACCCTCATCGGCCACGGATCCAGACCTTGGCCGATGATGGTAGGGCCATCTCTCAGCCGGCAGCGGTACCGCAAAGAAGGAACTATGTCTTACATTTATACTTAGAAAATTCTCTAAGTACTTAAATGGAGGAACTCTAGACGAAGAGGGTACCTACACACTCCAAGGCCGTTAGCTACCTACGCCTTGCATGTGTACTTAGGAAAAATTCTAAGTTCAAAAGAGTAAGGTGAAGGTGCCCTCATCGGCCACAACACAAGGATGCAGGCCGACAACGACACTGGTTCAACACTCGGGAAATCTCCCAAAGCATTTGTCAACAATGAGAAATCCGATATCAGGACGACGAGAACGTCCATCCACTTGAAGTTAAACACTTAGGAAATTTTTGGATAAATCCTAAGTGTTACGATAGTAAAGCATCACTGGACAGGCCGACCAAGCCACCAGGCCGGAAAGATAGCAACTACGTGGATCCAAAACACTTAGGAAATTTTTGAATAAATCCTAAGTGTTATGATAGTAAAGAGACACCGTGCAGGCCGACCAAGCCACCAGGCCGGAAAGGAAGCAACTACGTGGACCCAAAACACTTAGGAATTTTTTGAATAAATCCTAAATGTTATGATAGTAAAGAAACGATGGACAGGTCGACCAGGCCACCGGACAGGATGGACTCCCCACGGACGTAACGGACACTAGCGGGTGACCCAAGTTGTAACCTTGACACTTAGACAAATTTCAGAATGGAAAGGACAAAAGGCAATAAACATACAAGGAATTCAAAGCCGATCAGGACAGCAAAAATTTTCATTTATATTCAGTTCAGTACAAAGGTGGGCGCTTCGGCCGCTACATCATTTGGGCAAAAATAAAAACTAATTACAAGGGAGTAGCCGATCAAGCCTCGGGAGCGCCTCCATCCTCGGCTGGCTCTTCAACGTTTTCGGCTCCCTTTTCGGCCTCAGTCTCCTGGCCGGTGGCAGCCGCAGCACTGGTGGCATCATCTAGGAAGTCGAACTCTGTGTAATCCGGCTCGCCGAGGCCGGAACTCTCAATGGGGGACTCCCGCTCCGACAGAGGAAGCTTAGCCTGCTCTTCGGGATCCTTCATCAGCTTTGGAAGCTTCAGGTTCTGTCTAGCCCACCCAGATGTGTAATTCATGGCCTTCAAAGCACGGGATAGCCGCCGACACAGGAGCCTTTGCATCCGCTCCTGGCCCATGTTATAGTACACAACCATCTCTCTGCTGAAATACTCCTGGCCGGCAGGGGAGTTCATCCCCCAATCTTCAAGCCTGGCGGCCACCACCTCATAGCACCAGGGCAGCCTCTCATCGGCCTTCCACCCCTCGGCCAGGAACTTCTCAACGGCCTCATCAGCAGCCTTCACAGCGGCGGCCTCGGCCTCAGCTTTCGCCTTCACGGCTTCCTCGTTCTTGCGTCGCTCGGCCTCCAGCGCCCTTTGGCTCTCCTCGAGCCTGGCCAGGGCATCGTCCCTGGCTGCAGCGGCTTCATCGGCCCTTTGCTGCAAAGCCTTGGCATCCTCCCGGAACCGATCCAGGCAAGCTACCGCCTCGTCGGCCGAGGCAGCCTTCTGCTCCAGCTCTTTCAAACGAGCTATCTCCCGGTACTGCCTCTTATGGCTCTCCATGAGCATAAAGGCACTCTGCAAAAAAAAAAGAGGGCAAACCAAGACTCAGACAACTAACTCTACACGGACGACGAGAAAAATTACACATTACAAGGCAGAGAACTTACTTGGACGAGGAGGTCCATGCCGCCCTCGTACACCTTCACGTCCCCGAGCTTCTTGAGGTAAGCCCGATCTTTGGCCGGCATGGCCTGGGCCAGCACATCGTGGCCGAGGACGGCATCGTCAAACACACCCCCGCCGACGGGGTATTCCACCACCTTCTGGTAGGTGGCAGCGGCGATCTCCTTGCCAGCCCTCCTCGTCCGTGGCTCCTGGACGATAGGGAGCGATTGGGCGGCATCAGTTGGAGCAGCAGTAAGGTCCACGAGGGGACCACTATCGTCCACACTTGGGACAGTCAGAGTACCGGCCTCAGTAGCCTGGGAAGGAGACGGCACCCTCTTCGTCTTCTTCGTGACGTTCAGGCCGGCCTCCGTCAATTTTTTCTGGCCGTCAGTGGCCGGCCTCTTCTTCTTGGACTGGGCAGGCTTCGGGGCCGCACCAGCAGTAGCCCCGCCTCCCTCGGCCGCGGCACGTCTGGCCGCCTCGGCCGCCTTTGCGGCCAACTCCTCGGCCGCCTTGGCCTTTGCTATAGCCATGATGGAGCGACGGTCCATGACAAAATCTACAAAGGAAAAACACAAGAGATTAGCAAGGCAAAAGAACAAAGCATAAAGACAGAAAGCCGAAGAAATAATTACCATCGGCCTCAGCAGGAATGCCCAAGTCCGGGCCGTCGGCCTCTTCGAAGGTGGTAGTCATCCTCGGCCAGAGTTGGAGATCATTCTCCTTATCACCATACACATGATATCTCAAGAAGCCGAGGGCGGTCATCTTGTATTCAGTGATGTAATCCTTCACGCTCCTCGGCCCCCCTTCCAAGAAAGCCTCCACCTGAGCGTCCAAAATAGAGCTCTTCGGCGGGTCATGCAGATTAAACCTCCCGGTATGGCCGAGAGAGGGAAACTCGGTGCCACTCTCACCAAGGGATACAAAAACGAACTTGCTCTTCCACCCATGAATGGACGAAGGCAAGTCCGTGAAGCTCCTCTTCTTCGGCAGCTGTTGAAGAGTAGCATAGGCCGCATAGTTTTTGTGGCTTCCTCGGCCGATCTGATACAGATTCATGAAAAGGGCCGTCGTCGGCCTGTAGCCCAGCTCCTCACACCGGAGCAAAAACCCCACCATCAAAGAATAGCTGTTCAGCGTCAGCAAGGCCGGAGGGAGCCCTACCATATCCAGGTATTCAGTGATGAAGGGGTGAAGGGGGAACCTCAGCCCCTTGGCAAAACTCATCGGGTATACTCCAAAGTATCCCGGTGGCGGAAGAAGAACATGGTCCGTCGGCCTGGGTGCCCTAACCCGCCCGTACGGCCCCACGTACATATGGGCAACAAGGTAGTCGGCCGCGCTGCTCTCCGGCTTGATCAGGAAGATGTTTGTGAGATCCAGGTAGGAGATGCCCGGCCCACTCTTCGGCCTCCTCACTCTTTTCGGCTTGCCGGCTCCCTTAACGGCGGACACCGGCCTCGGGCACGGAATAACAGCTGAAGTGGACGCCCCGTCCACCACTCGTGACGCAGCTGCGTCCTCACCTTTTGAAGATGAGGCGGACTCCTCGTCCTCGACTTCGTCGTCCACCGGTTCTTCAGATTTGTAGGGACTTAAATGTTGTATCTCCTCCTCGAACTCCTCGAGCACCTCATAGTCGAGTGACCTAGTGGAGGGTTGGTCGCCGTACGGATAGTAGTCTTCGTTCAAGCTCTTCATCATAACTACTACTACGAGCCTAAGGAGATTAACTTAGGATCTAAGGATGTTCAAACGCCTAACACTAGATCACTAGCCTAGGAAGCAAAGTATGAAAAGTGCAGAAGATTGCGATGAACACTAACCTTGAACACGAAGAACACGAAGAACAAGCTTGGGAGTTTATCTCTCTAGAAAATTGGCCAGCACTTCGACAATTCAGAATGCAAATGAGATTTTTGGTCGGAGGGGGAGGGGTATTTATAGAACCCCCCACCCAACGGTCACTACACGTGGCACCCTCCCAATGGCCACATCAACGGCCACCAATGGGAGGCCACCACGTCACCAACGGGCCAAGCTACATGTCAACAGCCCACTGGCAAAACAGACTCCACGGCCTACACGCTTGCCGGCTTTACAAGTGCCAGCAAGCGCCCACAACGTCCTATGTGCTTGCCAGATTCACAAACGCCAACAATAAGGAGACGACAACGGCCAGGCACGTAATGAACGCCCGTAACGGCCACAGAACCAAAGGAACCAAGAACCCACAGCCATCGGCTCCTCGTAATGACCCTTGATGATAACTCTCTACAAGCGATCTGCGCACAAGGGTTCTCCCACAGGGTTACCTTGGCCAGAAAATCGCCATGAGGGTTGGATTCAGGGGGTCTACGGAGAGGCCGTTTCGGCCAGGGACTCAAGCAACTCCTTCACCCCTCACACTCTTCGGCCTGAAGCAGTGGGGGACTGGGGGACTACACCGGCCTCAACAAAACAAAAAGGAACAATACAAAGAACATGAATGTAACCACAAAGCATGGCCACATCGTCCATGCATCACAATGGCGCCTCATCGGCCGGAGGCACATAACATCATCAACAACGGCCAACAGGCCACCTAAGGCGAGGACACTCATCGTCCTCCGCCAACAGTTAATCATGATGGGCTCTTCGGCCAAGAACACGAAAGCCAATCAGCGACGGCCAAAAGGAGTGCGCAAACACCCTAATCGGCCACCCAAAGGAAAGGACGCCATCGTCCCCGAAGCAAGGGTCAACCTCAGTGGCCTCATCGGCCAAACATTAACTTCACCCATCAACATCCAAGAAAGGGAAAGCGTGCCTTCAACGGCCACCATTGAAGCAGGATATGTATCATCCCCAAACGAACACATCAAGGAAACAACGGCCTCCCCCGCCCACAGCAAGGAGCAGGTAACGGCCAAAGCACAGAACAGGATCACCAAAATGGAAAAAGCGCCAATGCCACAACAGCTGACGGCCAGGGAATGCCCGCATCGGCCAAAAGCAACAAGACACGGGAATCTACTCTCCTTCACTTCGTCTGCATCTCAGCTTAGAGAGTGGGGGACTCCTGATGGAGTATATGGGTCTGAGCCCCCGGACCCACATACTCGGAAGAACAGAAAGCACAGACATTGAGTGGCGCCCTCGTCGGCCAAGGGACCCCCGTCGGCCGAAAAGGTGTCAACTCAGATTATGGTCCTGAGCCCAAGGAGCCCGGGTGCCCTCGTCGGCCGCACCCTCGTCGGCCGTGCCCTCGTCGGCCACGCCCTCGTCGGCCACGAAGACCTCACAGAACCGGATTTTACACTTACTTATTTGTACAGCCCATTAGTGGCTTTGTATTCGGCCCAGTAGCGGTCCAGTTGTAAATGGGCCTCCCAAGCCCAAGGCTTGGGAGCCCAGCCCGTATTTTCTCTATAAATACTCCCCTTGGGAGTAGTTATAGGGGTTACAAATTCATTCTATTGAAGCATATTATTGCACTTCTCTCTCTAGCTCTCACTTCTCTCTAGATATACTCTATCAATTATATTATATTATATTATATTATATTATATTATATTATATTATATTATATTATATTATATTATATTATATTATATTATATTATATTATATTATATTATATTATATTATATTATATTATATTATATTATATTATATTATATTATATTATATTATATTATATTATATTATATTATATTATATTATATTATATTATATTACATGCGTACATATATAAATATATGTAATAAAATTTAACAAAGACTGAAAATATAAAAATCATTATTTATTATATTAAATCTTCATATGTCCTTTAATGTCATTTCATATTATCCCTGCAATGTTTCAGCTATTTTTTCCAAACAGGTCTACTTCATTCAGTTAACAATTCAGATTCAGCACTCCAAAGTTCAGCTCCAGACAATAGTCTCTAGTTCAGACAATAGCCCCTATTTCAGACATTAGCCCCTAGTTCCAGCTTGTTGTGCCAAACATAGCCTAACTAAAATTGTTAAGGTCATGGTCCAAAGATATAGCAATACAAGGAGGAGGAGAAAATTGCCAAACATGGGAACCAGACATAGAACCGACGACTTTTGCCATATCGTGAGCTGCACGGTTCACTGATCACCTCACATGAGAAAAATTGATACTAGTAAAACTAGCTAATAGCAATCTAATGTCGTCTACTAAAACTCTATAAGCTCAATCATCATCCTTATTGTGAATGGAGTTAATAAGTTGAAGGGCATCTGATGATATGCAGTCCCAACCCGCACCTTTAAGCCAAATAAGTGCCTGTAACACCTCGGCCCCGTAGGCCCCGAGGTAGTCCCAACCCGCACCTTTAAGCCAAATAAGTGCCTGTAACACCTCGGCCCCGTAGGCCCCGAGGTAGTTACTCTGGACCTCTAGTACTGTCCTCACAAACCGCTACTAGCCTTTTCCGCGCACTTTGTCCTCACTCGTGCGCGCCCTGAGAAACTTCCCGAGGGGTCACCCATCCCAAGACTACTCCCGTGCAAGCACGCTTAACTTTGGAGTTCTTGACTAATGAGCTCCCTTAAAAGGAGATGCATCTTGTTGGTATGAGTAGTACTATTAATCCGTTTAAATTAAATCTCAAGTGTT
The DNA here is from genome assembly GCA_945859875.1 of Cuscuta europaea. NCBI lineage: Eukaryota > Viridiplantae > Streptophyta > Magnoliopsida > Solanales > Convolvulaceae > Cuscuta > Cuscuta europaea. The sequence goes on along the minus strand of CAMAPE010000005.1, from coordinate 11,782,199 downwards.
ACAATCACCCCCACATAGGAACGCAACGTCCTCATTGCGCCCATCAACCAATCTCAAATCTCAATCAAATCCCAGAATCTTTTCCCCTGCTAAGTGCCCGCCCGATATCCAACGAATCAGCACACTGTCGCAGGGTTGCTCTGATACCATTTGTAACACCCCGGCCCCGTAGGCCCCGAGGTAGTTACTCTGGACCTCTAGTACTGTCCTCACAAACCGCCACTAGCCTTTTCCGCGCACTTTGTCCTCACTCGTGCGCGCCCTGAGAAACTTCCCGAGGGGTCACCCATCCCAAGACTACTCCCGTCCAAGCACGCTTAACTTTGGAGTTCTTGACTAATGAGCTCCCTTAAAAGGAGATGCATCTTGTTGGTATGAGTAGTACTATTAATCCGTTTAAATTAAATCTCAAGTGTTACAGTGCCTCCCTCATAGATAGAGCTTCCGCCTCCCGTGGAGTACACTCTCCCAGGTGATTAATAGCGCCCCTAGAATGAAGACCCCTTCTTTATTCCTTACGATCCACCCCAGTCCAACGCAGCCCGTTCCTTTCCTTACTGAAGCATCTGTATTCACTTTTAATCTTCCTGTAGGTGGCTTCTCCCATCTCCCAGCGGCCTGCCTTTGTGTTCTTGGGATGCTCACTGGTTTCTGTGCATTACGCCACCCCTCCATATAGCTTAATACTCCAGCAACAATACCCTCCACTGGCGTAGCTATTTTTTGCCATAAAATGTCGTTTCTAGATCTCCAAAGCCCCCAAGCTAGCATAACAAACCTGCAGCAGTCCTCCTTTCTGAAATTAGTAAAGATGCTCTCAATCCAGTCCATAAAAACCAGATCTGCTGCTACCGCAAAGTGCAAAGCTCCATTTCATCATGCTCCATACCTGTTGCGCTACAGGGCAGAACCTGAATGTATACAGCAAGTTCTCCTCCCCCGAAGAACACGTGGGACAAAGCAAAGAACATCCCACCCGCTTAGCTGCTAAACTGTTAGCTGTAGGTAGGCAGTCTACACACAAAGCTTTGATCATCCTCAGCACTCTGCGTTAGGAACCGATAGCTACTCCTGACAGAGTATCTCCTGTTCTCCTCCCACCTCCAAATAACTTGGTCTTGGACTTTACGGAGACTCACTGGAATCTTAAGTATCAATGTATGGTCCCTGCTATTGAACAAATCAGTAAGAATATCAATGTCCCAGGCTCCTCCTCCTGCCTGTAATAAGCCTGCTACCGTACAATTTTCCAACCCCTCAATTACATCAGACTCCACTTTCGGGTTATTGATAAGTACTAGCTCAAATCGCCAGAAGATATAGCGTATATTAATCACCAAACACCCTTACAATATCTGGAAGAGTTCTTAGGAGAATAAAAGACAACAAGAGGAATAAAATTGCAGAAAACAGAGAAAGATAGGTGAGACCCTTCGAGCAGTCTCTCTCTCCTAAGCCAAGAGAATTCCAGCCTGCCTCTTACTTGCTTCCCACGCTCCTTTTATTCCTTTTTTTGTCTGACAACGCCACCTCAGCCAATTAGTTACTCCTGCCACTTCCTTGCCTTACTATTACTTTACTTTTCTGCCCCTTCGTATGTAAACCTTAGAGAAATCCCGATTGGGATTTATTTGAAAAGTGTTGGGATTCTCATCATCACCTCCCCCTTTAAAACTCACCTTGTCCTCAAGGTGGAATTCCGGGAACATCTTTTGGAACTGTGACAAGTCTTCCCAGGAATCTTCACAATCTGGCAGTTACTTCCAATGAACTAGTATTTCCTTGCCCCCATCTACACCATCTCTGATGTTCAAAACTCTCTCCGGTTGAGCTTGCAGTTCCCAGTCTTCGGACAAACAGCTTGGCAATGGTTGGCTGGGGATGTTAGGAGCTACAACCTTCTTTAATAACGATACATGGAATACTGGATGCACTGCACAGTCAGCTGGTAACTTCAACTTATAGGCCATTGAACTGATCTTTTCTGCTACTTCAAAAGGTCCATAGAACCTAGGACTTAATTTCTGATTGATTCTTTTTGCTAAGCTTTTCAACTTGTACGGCTGTATCTTCAAGAACACCATACCCCCACTTCGAACTGAACATCCCTTCTGTTTTTGTTTGCTTGTTGTCTCATTCTGTTCTGCGCTGTAGCCAAGTTGTTTTTAAGCTCTCTAATCATCTCATTCCTCTCAGCAGTAAGTTTATTCACTTCTTCCAACGCGGTGAGAGTCACATCACCTTTTATCAAAGCTGGAGGATCCTGCCCATACAAAGCTCTGAAAGGAGTAGTCTTTAGCGAAGCCTGGTAATTTGTATTGTACCAATACTCCGCCCAAGCCAACCATTTACACCACTGTTTCGGTTTGCTGCCCGTCAAACACCTCAAATAAGTCTCCAGGTATCTATTTACCACCTCTGTCTGCCCATCAGTTTGGGGGTGGTATGTTGTACTATACTTCAGCTTGGTGCCTGCTAACTTGAACATTTCAGTCCAGAAGGAGCTCAAGAATATGGTATCCCTGTCTGAAACTATGGATTTTGGAAATCCATGTAGCCTTACAACCTCTTGAATGAACACTTCCGCTATTCCTTTGGCTGTATAAGGGTGGGCTAATGCAATAAAATGGGAAAATTTAGTCAACCTGTCTACAACCACCAAGATGGTATCTTTGCCCAACGATTTGGGTAACCCCCCTATAAAATCCATACTGATATCAACCCAACCTTGCTCCGGAATGGGTAAGGGCTGCAGCAGACCTGCTGGGTTTATAGCCTGATACTTGTTTCTTTGACAAACTGCACAACTTTTTACATATTCCTGTATTTCAGACCTCATTCCTTCCCAATACAACACACTGGTAATCCTTTTGAGTGTTCTGAGATACCCAGAATGGCCCCCAGTGGCTGAATCATGGAATTCTTGCATTATTTCTGGGATTCTGGGGGATCCTCTAGGTAGCACGAGTCTCCCTTTGTTATACAACATCCCTTTCCTCAACACAAACCCTGGATGAGACGCCGGTTGGATTACCAGATCTTGAATTAGTTGGTTACACTTGGGATCTTTTAATAATTCTTCTTCCAACCCTTCCCAAGCTTGGCAATTGACCACTGAAAGAGCTTGGTAGCTTCCCTTCCTAGAGAGGGCATCCGCAGCCTTATTTTCCAATCCCGGTTTGTAATTGATAATGAAGTTGTAGCCTAGAAGCTTGGTAATCCATTTATGTTGTTCCTCACCCATTATTCTTTGTTCTGTCAAGAATCTAAGACTTTTCTGGTCCGTATGAACCTCAAAACGTCTCCCCAACAAGTATGGTCTCCATTTTTGCACTGCTACTACAATAGCCATCAATTCCCTTTCATATACGGATTTATTTTGGTTTCGGGCTGAAAGTACTTTACTCATGTAGGCTACAGGTCTGCCTTCCTGTATTAAAACAGCCCCAAGACCTTGCCCTGAAGCATCTGTTTCTATTATAAAGGGTTTGTCAAAGTCGGGATTAGCTAGCACTGGCAGTGAAATCATGGAGTTCTTTAATTCTTCAAAAGCTTTGGTGGCCTCCATGGACCATTTGAACCCTTCTTTTTTCAGCAACTCAGTGAGAGGCTTGGCTATTCTACTATAGCCCTTCACGAATCTTCTATAGTAGCCCGTCAATCCCAAGAACCCCCTCAATCCTTTCACATTCGTTGGGATAGGCCAATCCATCATATCTTGTACCTTGCTAGGGTCAACAAATACTCCTAGGCCCGAGATGATATGCCCTAAGTAAACCAGCTGGTTCTGCCCAAACTTGCACTTCTTCCTATTGATCACCAATTGATTATCTTGAAGAAGCTGCAATACTGCCCTTAAATGCCCTTTGTGCTCCTCCACATTTCTGCTGTAAATCAAGATATCATCAAAAAACACAAAGACGAACTTCCTCAAGTAGGGTTTCAAGATCTGATTCATCAATGCCTAGAAGGTAGATGGTGCATTGGTCAGCCCAAAGGGCATCACCACGTACTCATAATGTCCTTCATGTGTTCTTATAGCGGTCTTAGGTATGTCTGATTCCTTCATCCTTATCTGGTGATACCCAGATTTTAAGTCCAGCTTAGAAAAAATCTCCGCCTTGCCCACTTCATCCAACAGTTCTTCGATCACCGGAATGGGGAATTTATCAGGTACCGTGATCTTATTTAGAGCCCTGTAATCCCCACATATCCTCCAGCCCCCTTCTTTCTTTTTCACCATAAGTACTGGACTGCTGTAAGGACTAGTACTAGGTCTAATAATTCCAATATTCAACATTTCATGTACCAGCTTTTCTATTTCATTCTTTTGATAGTGTGGATACCTGTATGGTCTTGCATTTGGAATTGGAACTCCTTCCTGTATGTTTATTGCATGGTCACAAGATCGTTTGGGAGGTAAATCCGTTGGTGTTTTGTAAACTCCTGGAAATTCTGCCAGCAACTCCTCCCACTCTTTCCCTGGGTCTTCCTCCTCGTTAATCTTTTCTATATTCTGGCAGTAGATGTAGTAGCCCTCCAACTGATCCCGTGATGATTTCTTGAGTGTTTTCAAAGAAACCAAAGTTTGATTCAATTCTAGACTCCCTTTTAGACACTTCTCTTGTCCACCTTCCATCCAACTAATGGATAAGTCTCGGAAATTTACCTTTATCTCTCCCAGAGTGGCCAGCCATTCCACACCAAGTACCACATCAGTTCCACCAAGGTCTAACAGATAGAAGTCTTGATTAATTTCCATGCCTTGCACCCACATTTGGAGTTGTTCACATTTCCCTGCATTGTTTATGGAATTTCCATTCCCCAGTTCAACTTGGAATCTGGTATTGGCATTATAGTTCAAGCCTAGCTCCTTTACAAGTGTTTGAGAAATAAAATTATTGGTAGCTCCGGAGTCAATGAGTACTATCACCGCTCTGTCCCCCTTCACCCCTTTCACACTCCCTTTAATCTTGAATGTGTTTTGAGTTTTTATTCCCTCCTTGCTCAAAGAGGATAGATGCATCAGGGTTGCCTCTTCATGGCCCTCTACTTCTTCAGTTTCTGGACTAGGATCTTCTTCTGTGTCAGATGCATCAGATTCTTCCATCAATCTCAGCTTGTAGTTTTTTAGCTTGCACACATGCTCCTTATTCCATTTTTCCCCACATTTGAAACACAACCCACACCTAGTTCTGTCTTCAAAGTCAGCTTGAGATAACCTGGGTCCTTCCTTCCAAATTTTATTTGACCCAACTGACCCTTCTGTTCTGTGGTCAGGTCCTTTTACCAACAAAGGAACCTTAGTTGAAAAACTCTTCTGGTGTTCTGGGGCTCCGTACTGAGATTTAGAGGAATGGACCCCCTTGTCCTTCCATCCACGCTTGTCAATCTCCCTATTCTTATCCTTCTTCCGTGCCACATACTTTCTTTCTACCAACAAGGCCTTATCCATTAGATCAGTCAATCCCTTTGATTTGTATAGCTTCAATTCTGCCTTCAGTCCATCCTTCAGCCCATTTAGAAATACCCCTTTTAAGACTTCTGGATCAGTGTTTCTCAGAGGTGCCACCACTGACTCAAACAGATCCCTGTACTCCATTATTGACCCGGTTTGTTTAATGCTAAGCATTGGGCCAAAGGGATCCTGGACCAGATCCGGTTGAAACCTACGGATCAGAGCCCCTTTAAAGTTCTCCCAGGAATGATCAGCGGTGTTTTCCTCCCACCACTGATACCAGTTGAGCGCCTTATCAACCATGGCTATTAGAACTATTTCCACTCTGTCCGCCTCATTCACCCTGTTCAGCCTAAAATACCGTTCTACCTTGACAATCCACCCGTAGGCATCGTTTCCACTAAACAGGGGTAAATCCACCTTCCGACCCGTGTGTATGCGATCATGGATTACGGCTGGGTCAGATGCGATTGAAACAAATCTGGAATCGTTGGACATACCTCTGGAACAAGAAGAACTCTCGCTGCTGGTTGGAGTCCGGTGGCGAGTAGTCCGCGATCGCCCCCTGGTCTTTTTTTCTACGCGCGACGGCTCTGGAGATTTCCGATCGCCGCCAACATGGTGTTCATTCGCGCATCCATATCGGCTCTCATCTCGGTGAAGGCTCGCTCCATTTTGTCCATTCTATTCTCCATGCCTGATCGCGTAAATACCATCCACAGGTTCCCAGAACAGTGCTCTGATACCAGTTGATAAGTACTAGCTCAAATCACCAGAAGATATAGCGTATATTAATCACCAAACACCCTTACAATATCTGGAAGAATTCTTAGGAGAATAAAAGACAACAAGAGGAATAAAATTGCAGAAAACAGAGAAAGATAGGTGAGACACTTCGAGCAGTCTCTCTCTCCTAAGCCAAGAGAATTCCAGCCTGCCTCTTACTTGCTTCCCACGCTCCTTTTATTCCTTTTTTGTGTCTGACAACGCCACCTCAGCCAATTAGTTACTCCTGCCACTTCCTTGCCTTACTATTACTTTACTTTTCTGCCCCTTCGTATGTAAACCTTAGAGAAATCCCGATTGGGATTTATTTGAAAAGTGTTGGGATTCTCATCAGTTATCAGGACAAGCTAACCAAGGATCATGCCAAACATTAATTAATTCACCCTTACCCACTCTCGAGACAAACCCTTGTTTTATAAGAGATTGTGTTTCAAAAATGCTTCTTGACGTGCACTTTGTCACGTTGCGTCAAAATAAATTCACTACTAAAGGCTAATACGTAGTATAGCGTAGTAGAGTTCGTATCCACAAGGAAATGAATACTTTTTTTATGAACTAGTAATTAAAGGGGGTTTTGGGGTTGAATGATTTAATTTAATAAGAAACTAAGATAAACGACTTATATGAGATTTATTTCAAAGATAAAAAGGACTTGTCATTGCTACTTTCCACTTGTTGATATATTTTAGTCGATCATTGTTATATCTATAATTTATTCCCTCTCGAATACTCAATCGAGGAGTATATCCAATTCATCGAGGGTAGTTATTAACAATGACCGTTCATTAATAACTTTTACTATTAGTCAAGTATAGAACACCGCTATATACCGACTTGATAGTAGCATTTAATCTCTTAATAACTCCTTGATGAAATCAATTGAGATTGATAACCTCAACACAACGGTTTCGGTTTAACCAACAAAATTAATCTATCTTAAGTTTATTAACCACGGTCGTGCATTAATAAACCGAAGTTACTTACTTGTGAAACCATCAACGATTAACCATCGGTTCGTCGATCGTTTCTAGTAATAATTAATATATGAAACAAAACTAGTTGATCCTTTAAGTAATGTTCAAAATATTAATATGAAATATGAATAGGAATTAATTAATATTCAAGGAAGAATATTAAAGATGATAAATCCTACTATAACTAATGTCAAGATGTTAACTAATTATCATCTTATCAACACTCCCTAATATTAATATATAGAGAAAGAAAATAAATACTACTATATGTCGAGATGTTAAGTAATTGTTATCTTAGAAACACTCCCCAACATTAATATATAGATAGATTAAGGGAATAATTAATATTCAAGGGAAGAAGTTTAGAAAATAACTCACAACTTTAATAATCAACAAGCTTCAAGAGCAACACCAAGAAATGAGAGTTTAGCTCCTCATTTGGAGACTAAACATGCTAGAAACATATAAAGAAATGATATTCTAAACTTAGATTAAGAGTATGGAAGAAGGGATGATTATTTATGAATGAAAAGTGTGCTATTTATAGGTGTTTTTCAACTTTTTCAACACCTTGGGTCGGGTACCCGACCGGGTCAAGTGCCTACCTGACCGGGTCCGGTCAAAATCAGATATCCTCCACGTTCTGGTGATCTTCGGCACGTTAAAATGTCCCGAGTCAAGTCAGACCCGACTGGGTGCAATACCTCACCCGACCGGGTGATTGTAGTTTCCAGCCACCTTCGCTTTTCAATGTCTCACCCGACCGGGTGATTGTCTTGGGCAGTCAATAATCATTTTTCTTCACTTCAAAGTTTTTATTTCCAACACCATAAATCCTAACTCTACTTTACAACTTACAAATGAGAACTAAAACACAATTACAACTAAAATCACACAAATGTTTACAAACTAAATAAAATGGTAAACAATCCACACAAATCAAACATAAAAAGATACATTTATGCACCACTAATTAGTGCATATCACTTCTCCATACAAATGATGGGTTGTGCCCAAGTTTAGCCTCTATGAAGGAAGAACGAGGATAATACCTTGCCTTAAAAACCCATGCAACTAAGGAATCCGGCTGCTTAAAGATCCTCCAAACTTGTTTTCCGAGCATTGCCAAGTTGAATTCCCGCATCCTTTTAAATCCCATTCCCCCCTTTTGCATAAATCTACCACTTCGGGCCCCACCACCTCCCAAAAGTGCTGGAAAAACCCCAGACTAAGACCACCGGGCCCCGGACTCTTGTCAGGATGCATTGAAAAAATTGCCTTTCTAAACTCCTCTTCTCTAATAGGCCTCAAAAGGTACTAATTCTGATCATCCGAGACCAGATGATCAACGGTGAACAGGACTGGATACATATTACCCTACAAAGAAGTAAAAATATTAGAAAACTACTCTTCCACCATCCTTCCCATCTCTGACCTCTCCTTCTCCCATCTACCCCCTGGCACTTTAAAACCCTCTATTTGGTTCCTTCGCCTCCTTTGTTTCACCGAGTTATGAAGGAATCTCGTATTCGTATCGCCTTCTCTCAGCCAAAACTCTTTAGCCCTCTGTCTCTAAAAACAATTTTGTTTTTCAAGTAATTCTAAATATTCCCCTTTCACTTTTCCAAACTCGCTCAAACTAAAACTATCAATTCCGCCTCTTAGAAATTGTAGCCGTTTTTTACAAAACTCGATCCTCCCTCTCATTCCCTTTTTTTTCTTTCCCCCCACCTACCTACAGCCTCACCGCATAGTTTGATTTGATTTTCCAGGCCAAGTCCTCTACTCATACCCCAGCTCCTTTCAACAACTTCCCTACAATCCTCCTCCCTTAGCCATAAATTTTCAAATTTAAATCGTCTATTTCGATTATATCTCAATCTCGGGCCAAGCTTTATGTAGAGGCCTAAATGATCACTCGGTGTCCCTTCAACCGAGACTGCCTTTGTTCCTGCAAATCATTCCTCCCAGCTAGGTGAAACCAAAATCCGATCCAATTTCTATTGAACCCATCTACTAGTACCTCTTCCTCTTTCCCAAGTGAATTGGTATCCATCAAAAGCAAAATTCAGCAAACCGCTTGCCCAGGCAGCCTCACGAAATCCTTGTAAGAGCCAACGCGGATGAGGTATGCTGCCTCTCTTTTCACTGTGGAACATGATATCGTTAAAGTCCCCCATGATAAGCCATGTAAGTAAAGATAGTGAACTAAAGTGACGTAGTAGATTCCAAGAATCCTTCCCCCGTGCTCTGTCCGGAAAACCATAAAAGCCAGTAAACCTCCAGGAGGAGTCTTCTACTTCCAGCCTGAGACTTGCATCAATGTAGTTGCTTCATGAACCAGTAATCTCCACCTCCACTCCATCTCTCCACAAGAGAGCAATCCCACCCTGGTGACCAACACAATCTACTACAAACCAGTTATTATACCCTATTCTTCGTGCAACACTCATAATTTTAGGAGTCTTTGAAAATGTCTCCATGAGGAAGACAAGAGACGGCCGCTTAGAGTGAACCACATCCACCAGAACCTGAACTGTCGATGGGTTTCCAAGCCCCCGACAGTTCCAACTAAAACAACTCATGATTCTAGGTGGGCCTGCATAGCAGGACCCGCCTCTAGCAAGTTTTTTGAACTCTGTGTCAAGCTTTCCCCAAGTGACCTTATTGCCTCCATATCCATCCTCCTGTGTTTTCCCACAGCATGCTGCCCTTGTGTCTCAAACTCTCCCCGGATGCTATGTGCCATAGTCCCTGATATACCTACTTCACCGGCATAGCTCCGACCCCTTCCTTGCACTCCACCTCTCATCTGTCCCTGACTACCGCCTTCATCGTTCCTCCCTCTTGCACCCACTGTATTATTGAAAAAGCCACCCCTAGCCCCACCAACCGCCTCTCCAGTAACTAGCCACAGGCTTCTTTTTCCATCTTGATCTTTCCTGCCCCCTGCTTCTAACCACGTTCAGTATGGTTTTTCTTTCCCATCCCAAGCTCCCTCTACATGTATGGAGCAGTACCGGTCAGTATGACCCAACTTGCCACATATAAAACAAAAGAGAGGAAGTCTCTCATACTTGAACTCAACCCATACCGAATCTGGACCTTGATAAATTCTCATACGACGCTTGAGAGGGGTGCTAACATCAAGTGAAACCCTGATACCCAGAAAAACCTTTACTGGACCTTTGAAAATTTTCTCATCAGCTTTCACAAAAGTTCCTAATCTTTAACCGATCATCTGAGCAATGTTTTCTGTCATCAGTTTTAGAGGTATATTATGTACTTGTACCCAGAACTCAGAATGCATTAACGGGCATTGCAGCGGGCTGTCAAGAGGATTTAATTTGTGAAGTATGATGAGGTTTCTATCAAATGCCCAAGGGGAATCTTCAATGACTCTGAATGTCCGCTTCATGAAAAAATTGGAATAGAAATCTCTGACCTCCAATCTATCTAATATGGACTCCCTTTGCAGGTCGCCAGATATTGGCTATTGTGTCTCGAAAGTAAGTGAATTTCACAGGTTTATCAGTCAACACTCTTCCAACAATCGCCAACGCTAAGTTTTCTTTCAGACCTTCAGCTTCTCCGGCTCCCACGTCCAAACCTTCATCTTCCTCCTCCTCTAGTGACAGCCTGGAATACAAATCTTCGATTGTCGTAGAATCGGATGCCATAATCACTGGGAATTTGGTCTAAAGCACTTTTGTTAAATCCTCAAGGACAGCGTAGAAAATCTGCGAGAAAACCCTAGACAAAACACTCATTCAATCGAAATCTCAAGGCTCCACAGAAGGACGTTTGAATTATTCTACGAGTATATTTCATCGTTCCAGAGGTACTCCGTATTACTCTTTAGAGTGTAGACAGCCACCAAGGTTATAATAAGAATTCAAATTAATACAACTTAATACTCCGTATTACGAAAAAATGTGGCTTTGTATAGTAAAAGGAGGGCTGCCGTTGGAATTTCGCTAACTTGAATGCTGATGGGCAGAAAAAAGCTAGCTAGCATTTCAATACAAGAAAAGGTACAAATTTTTACTCATTTTTCAATATTTGAGGTTGTTACCGGCGGTATTCGACATACAATCGTGAAGACGGACTTGTTCAAAACAAAACGGGTGCACCACCTACAGCGGCATAGTCAGCATCGAAGCTTGGAATGGGCCGATATAAATAATTTTTTCAGATAACTATTTATACATAAAATTTACACTAAAAATACAAATAATTTTGAAATTTTAGGTTGGTCGGGGCCCGATCGGCCCCTCCTCTACCTCCGCCCCTGACCACCTATGAAGTTATCTTATAAAACCCATAATTCTTAGTTGAGCAGATAATGTAACAAGTTTAAAAGGATGAAAAAACACAATTCTTAGAGATATTTAGTTAGTATCATCAACAAATTATCTTGATCCAAAATTTTCAAATATATTATGCGGTATATTGTACTACGTAATATACAACAGTGGCGGAGCAAAAAAGTAATGTTACGCGGCCAGGGTTTGAAAATTTTATATTATGAGAGCCAAAACTTAAAATAACAAAGTATGTAGTATCTTTTTGTGACTATAAATACTCACACATTTATACATACATTAGATTTTTTTTCTCCTCTTCTCTATCTCCACCACTGATAATATGATATATTTAATTTCACTAATCGGATCTAACATTAACATTTATATAAAAAACTATCGAATAGCTAATTATTACTCTTGTAAAGTTTAAAGTTTACAAGAGTTTAAAGTTTAAATTCCCAAAATAGGACTAACTCTTCCTATTCTACCCTTTCATTTGTCCTTGATAATAGGATTTTTAAACAATCATTATAAAATATAAAAAAATCAATATAAAAAAATAAAAATTGTAAAAAAAATTAAAAAATATATAGACCCCAACCACCACCTCAGCCACCTTCCAGCACCGCCACCTCCGGTCGCCGGAAAAGATTGCCAAGTTGGAGAAAAAATGTCATCATGATGGCAATTTTGAAGAGAAAGCAAGAGAAAGCTGAATATTTTCAAAGAGTAAAAATGTCATCTTTATGGCATGTTCAGAGAAATGTGACATTTTTTACTCAAGATGGGATTTTTTTCCGGCGACCGGAGTCGGTGGTGCTGGGTGGTAGAGGACGCGTTGGCAGTGACCTACATATTTTTTAATTTTTTAGGTATTTTAATTTATTTTTTGGACTTTTTTTAAAAAAAATAAAAATTTATTTATTATTTTTAATTTTTTTAATTTTTTATTTTATTTTTTCACGTTTTCATTATTATTTTATAAATATTTTATTATTTTTTATATTTTTATTATAAATAAAACTATGATTTTCTTATCAATAAAATAAATCTATTGGAAATGATATGAAGAGGGTAGAATGGGAAGAAGAGACATATATTAGTCCTATTTTGGGAATAAAAGGATTGTACTCCCATTGTTGAATTTTGGGCTTATTTTACTCCTACTAAGGGCTAATACCCAATAGCTTATTGATGAAGCCATGAAGCCATCAAATTGCTCAAGAACAATTATAAAGATATCTTATTTATATGGGAAAACTACAGTAAACGTACTTGTGGTTTGGGGTGTTTTCAATTGGGGGCATGAATTTCATTTCTTGACAAACACGGGCACCGGCCCTTACGACGTTAGTTTGGGCTGACGTGACATCATTTATTTGGTTAAATTTGAAATGGTTCTTTTACGCATATACACTTGGCTTTTCTTTTCTGCTTAATTATTAAAACCCTCCAGCCTCTTGTTTAAGGCAGTCCTAAGACGTCGTTGAAGGAAATAAAGAAAGGGAAGTAAGACGGCGATGAGTTCTTCGAGTGTTGAGTCTTGGTCCATGGATGCAAGAAGGCGAATTAAGAGGTGTGACTGTGGACTCCAAGCACCAGTGTGGACGGCTACAACAGACAAAAACAGGGGAAAAAGATTTTATGGGTGCGATCGTTTCTTGAGTGGTCAAAAGTGTAATTTCTTTGAATGGGTTGAGGATGAAGAATGTGGTACTTGCCTGAGACGGATAGAGACCTTGCTCTAGAAGATTACCAGTGTTTAAGAGAATTTCTGAATGAAAGAATTAGAGATGCAAGCTGAAATCAAGAGTTGTGTTCGTGGGATTGGTCTTTAGAAACTCCAAAATATGGAAGAGGAACTTAAGATGTCAAAGAAAGGCAATGGGACTTTCTCCTGGAATGTAGTGTGGTTTGGGTTGTTTGTTATCATCTTGCTGGGAAGTAGGATATATTAGTTGTGTAAGGTTGTCATGTGTTTGATAAAATGTCTCACTAAGAGTGCTTTTTGAATTAATTGTCATTTTCTTTAGGAGATGTTTAGGTGTTGTGTGGTTGTATGTGGGTACTGATTTGGTTGTTGAATTTGGTTGTATTGTTGTAGTGAAGATTATGGATTTGGTTTTCAAGCTTATGATCTTTTTGAATCTTTTGTTGTTAATGATCATGTTGATGGGAAGCATATGTATAAAATATCTTACTGAGGGATGTCTGCAAACTGGGTTTAAGCCACTATGGAAGCATATTAGATTACAAGCAAATCAGATGTAAATGATATGGAAGCATATCCTTATGTCTAGATAAAATGGAAGCCATTACGAGAAGGTAATCTGATGGAAGCCATTATGTCATGTTTATTATCATGTTTGACTCCCTAATACATCTTAAATGGACAAATCACATTAGCAATCCCATACTGAAACATAATGGAAGCATAATGATACATAATGATTCATAATGATACATAATGACACATAATGATTCACATGATATTAGCAATCCCACCAGATGAACATCCTATTGTAACCATACGTCTGTTAAACTTTAAATGGAAACATAATGATACAATTTTAGTTAAGTTACCCATATTCATTTCATTCCATCCAAAACAACAAGTACACAGTTTCTTCCTTTTAATCAAAAGCAGAGCAAAGTATGCCATTACACAGACTACACATTCAGTGCAAAATTCCATCCAAAACATATTACACATCATATTCAGCAAAATAACTACAAAAATTAATCCAAATTACATTACAAAATGTCTGCTACATTCACAATTACATCATCACAAGTATTTCTTGTGATGATCTGGTAATTCTTCTTGTTGAAGGTTGTTGTGGTTGAGAACTACAAGTATTTCTTCTTTTTCTTGAACTTGTTGCATTTGGAGTGGAAGCATTGGGGACTGATTCACTGGTGGTCTCCACAACCTGAGTGTTGACATGAGAATCTTTATTTGCAGCTTCATAAGCATCAGGAACTTGGCCTCCTGTGGAAGACTTTTGTTTTCTCAGCCTCATTCTTCTCTGTCATGGGGTTTCTCCAGTAAGGGATGTCTTACATCCTCTTACATTATGACCCACATGCTTACAATTACCACAAACTACCTGCTTCCCAGACCTAGAAACCTTATATGGATTCCTTGTTTCTTCAAGAGCTCTAATTCTCTTTTTCTGTGGTCTACCAGCTGGCTTTCTTGGAATTGGTGCCTTGATGTTGGGGTATATAGTGGTTTCCCACTCCTCTTTACTAGGTACAGGGTGGATCATATGGTTGTACACAGCTAGGTAGGTATCTTTTGAGTAATAAGGACTGACATACTCCTCGAGTTTTTCTCTATTTGCATAAATAGCAGACACTCCATGTTTGCATGGGATTCCATTTAAATCCCACACTCTACAAGTGTAGCTTCTTTCATTCAAGTTTACCACATAACTTCTATCAAAATATTCTACCTCATAAAGCTTGTCATCAGCTGGTGTGCAAAAACAATTCCTACTTTCATACTTGTATTTTTCTAGAAGGTCCTGTTTGTTAGAACAAATTGCCCCCTTGTATTTCAGCATCCCAGTGTACTTGACATGAAACCTTTTTATTAACCGTTTTCTAATCCATTCAAACATACTTAGGATAGGCAAATCTCTAGCTCTAAGAATGTAAGAATTGAAATACTCACATATGTTGTTTTGTAGGGCATCTGACTGGGTATGTGTTGAGAAATGAGCCCTACTCCAAGTCCTAGGGTCATATTGCAGCAACCAAGTGTGGGCAGCCTCATCAAAATTCTTTATTGCTTCCATATGTCTCTGCCAGGACCTTAAACTTCCAGTACTTGCGGCTAACCACAACTTTTTCTTGTACTCCCCACCCCTGAAAACCTTCTTATAGTTCTCATACATGTGTTTCAAGCAATAGCTATGCTCATTCAATAGATTGACAGCCTTAAAAGCCTCAACTAACCCCTTAAATAAGTGTACATGTACAAACAATACATAGTAAGCAATTACTAGATTACAGACTTCAAAACAACACAATTAAAAGAGCATTAGTATAAAGACTCCTTACCTTCTATTTGTCAGACATGAAAGTCCATTTAGTGTCTTCTAGTCTTCCAAAGTCTTCAAAGAGAACCTATAGGAACCAAGTCCATGAAGCTTTGTCTTCACTGTCAACATATGCAATAGCTAGGGGAAACATTTTCTCATTTCCATCCCTGGCAACTGCACATAGAAGTTGTCCTCCCATTGAAGTCTTGACATGGCACCCATCCAAGCAGATTAAGGGTCTTAAACCTGAAAAGTATCCTTGTGTCTGAGCTGTGAACCTCATATACATGTACTGAAATATTGTGACCTCTTTGGGTATTGAAGGAACTGCCTCACCCACACCTGCTTCTTGTACCTCCTCAGAAACCACTTCAATTTTAAGATTGACAAGACTACCTGGATTATACTTAAGAACAGTAGCAACATAATCTCTTAGTCTTCTGTACTGCTCTGTGATATCACCGGCAATCTTGGCCTTTGCTTTAACTCGAGCTCTATATCACATGGCAAGGCTTACCTGCACCCTAAGCTCCCTTTGAATTGTCTTTTGCATTTCTATAACATCCTAGTTTGGATTGTATCTCAACTCATCAAGATATTTCTCACTCAAATATGTGCTTGTCACAAGACTATTTTGATTACTAAAGGAACATTCATGCTTGGGTCTGAAAGTCATTATTTCGAAATACCCAGAATCACTTATTTTTGATGCATGAACCCGGAATGAACAAGTTTCCTTATTTTTGCAGACCACAATTGTAACACCCTACCCGAACCGGCCTCGCCGATCCGAGCGATGTGTCACGTGGTAGAAATCAAAACAAATTTGACCAAAAGACTTTTAATTATTTAAACAAAATTAAGTATTAAATAAAACATATTTATTAAAACGTCAGCTTATTATTCAATACCTGAAAATATCATGACGTCATAAATCACTTGATATTATACAACACCAGATATTTTAACATATGCGGAAGCGTTTACAAAAACGAAAATGATCAGATAAGATTAAAGTCAAACTTGCTTCATGTTTATTTATTTTCAACAATACACACATGATATGCACATGAATCCTACGCCTCCGTCCATCCCAGCATCCTTATCTTAGCTCAGTCAGCTACGTCAACCTACGGGTAGGAAAAACAAACAACTACCCGCTCAACAATGTGCTGAGTGGTACGATACTAATACTACTACTAATTATAATAACATAAATAATGATAATAATAATAACAATGATAACAATCACTTATCAAATCACATAGCAACATAACATAATTAACATTTAGTCAATAGTCATATAACATACCTGAGTGAATCAGATAACTGTTATAAAAATAAAGATCATAAGCATATTCAGATATCATAATTATCAAATAATTCTTATTCAGATGTATATTATTAATAAATTCATTTTAGCCTGTACTCAAGAAACTGGACCTAGACAGCGGAATACTAACGGTAAGGAATATAGTCACAAAGTCCATACCCACATTACCCAGAAAGGATATGGAAACGTAATCGCCGGAGCTACACGTACCAATCCCTAACAGAAGCTAGCTGACAGAAAGGACGAGATCACCGAAGAGACTCGAACCTTAACAGAAGAGTAATAATGTTCTAAAAAGATTTCAGGAGTGTACATAGTACACTAAACAGGAGAACACTAATTCCTCTAAACAGAATTTCAGGAGTGTACATAGTACACTAAACAGAACAGGAGTGTCCACATCAAAGTACCGGATCAAGAGTAAGGCTAGTTTTCATAATAATACTTATTTATAGCTAAATAAATATATCTAAACATTTATTTATATACTTAAACATTTATAAGCTAGAATAGTACGTAATATATGATGTACGTCCTATTACTATAGTAAAATTAAAAGGTAGCAATCATTACTTATACATAATGGTATATTCATTAAATATATTTATAAGTTATTAATTAAGTTAGGCATACGTATAAAATATATATATTTTTATACTCCAATATTTAAACCGGATATATATATATATAAGTATTTGTATAATTGATTCTTATACCTAGCTGTAATCTTTATATGGTTCTAATCTTTATATATATAGTATGTCCAATTTCTTTGACTGGTCGGTACAATAAATATCAAGCTTTAAGAGTGTCATCAACTATTTTTTATACGGATCAGAAATAACTTTTCTTTTTATTTTAAAAAATCACAATAAAATACTATTACAAAGTAGTGACTCGTGATAACATTAATTATTACAATATCACATACATAATATATGAGTGGGTACCTAAAACTAGTTTAGACTATATCTCATTCATTTTACTAAACTCAATAAATTAAATACTAGTTAAATGATCTTATAATAAGTAACGTAAGTGGAATTTGAGTAAACAAATACATATACATGCAATCCTTTGTATTATGTAATACGAGTAATTTAAGAAATAAAATTGAGTACGTAGATACTGAAGTTATATTTTTCAATACACCTACGTAATATATATGTTTCGCATACATATATACGAGCATCAAAATATGTCAGTTTACTTCTTATAAATTCCAATAGGCTTACCTGTATTTTTTATATATATTTAATCTATACATTAGTTAATGACAATCAAATATGAGTCTAAAATTAATACTACATATAAATTGAAATACACATATTCAGAGCATGCATAATATTTCCAAAATTATATCATGTTGATCATCCCCATAACATATCATTAACGGGGATGGAAAATATACTAATGTGATAATATAAAAATACACACTAGATAAAATGGGGTCGGAGATGTACTAACCTTATAGACAAATTCTTCTAAATTTTTATTGATATGGAAAACCTCCTGCTAGTATTCTTCTTCTTGCAACTATATCTCTTGATGTGTTTCCTTACTTAGTTTCCGAATTGTGTGAAAGAAAAGAGAGGAGGAAAGCTCCTATTTATAGTCAAATAAATCCCATGTGTGTGGCTAGGAGTTTCATGAAGAATAGTGTCCTTATCTCAATACTACTATTCATTTGTTTGCATCTCATTTAATTTAGCATGTCAATTTGTCTCCTAAAATGTTACTATTCAATATAATTAATCAATCAAATAATTGAAATCATTTAATTTGGTGTTACTCATGTCCCTCATCATTTTGTTAAGTTTATGTGATCAAATTGTATTTTACGTTCTTCATTTTTTTATGCTACTTTATTATTAATTTTGTTTTTTTATATAACTACTTACTTTATAATTTTACGAAGATATTTAATTTGATGGGAAAATTTTATCTAGATTTTTTATTCATATGTACCTTAACTACTAGACCAGATTTCGGGGCGTTACAACAGTGATGTTAGCTCTTCTATTGTTCACATACTTGAAATCAAATGCACTTTTAACAGCCCACTCTTTTAAAGCTTTTCTGAATTCCACATGTGAGGCGAATCTCATCCCTCTGCACAAATCACCATGTTTAGATCCATTGTTTGCATTAAACTCAGGATTATTTCTCTCATCATCTGAAGATCCATTGTAGCTGTGAAGGTCATCACTGTAGGCTGCCTCTTCATTGAACTCATCTAAATCTTGGTCAACCCAAGTTTCTTCATTGAAATCAGGTATATTCCCCTCATCATGACCTTCATTAAACTCGGGTGCTTCATCTTCACTGATCACATCTTGAAACACTTCATCTTCACTGTGGTATTCTGCTTGTAGAAATGTAGGAACACCCTCTTGTTCAGGCTGGGATTGTAATGAAGTGTGGGTTGACTCCACACAGTTGAGTAGTTGTAAAGTAGGGCTTGCATCACAGGGTATGGCTAAATCAGTACATGGGGCTGATTTATCACAAGTTGGGGTTGCATCTGCACTTTGGGAAGGGTTTGAGGGGCTTGCTAGTACTTTATCTTTCCCTTTCCCTTTTGGAGTCTTCTTTGAGACAAAATACAATTCAATGTATGGGTTCATAATGTTGGAAAGAAGCATGTCATGTACATCCTAATCACATTGAATTTCCTGTAAAGCAGCTGCGCCACATACATCTTTAATTGAAAGCCTTCTGAACCATATTTGTACACCATCTTTATAGCCCAAGTCCTCTGCATACCCATCCAATTCGAACTTACTGAGGTAGTCAATGTCTACCTTTTCCTTTTTGGTCAGCTCACCCCCCAAATATCCCCTTTTCTTTTTCGCACAGTCCCATTTACCACCATGGTGAATAAACAAGTTCACATACTCTGTCATTCCAACCTATACATACATTTTCACATATGAAATTAACCACATTACACATTGCAAGCTATGAATTTAATTAACACACAATCCAGTCCAAAACTTAAAACTTTGGTACAAAAAGAAAACCTCAAATGCTTTACTTACGTTTCACAGAAAGACCAGGTGTTTAGCAGTCGTCGTCTTCTTATGTCACTTCAGCAGCACAATAGATCGGCGGTCACCAACGCTGACATACGTTGAGAAGCTTTCGTCATTCTTAAACAAAAATTGTAAGAATAAAGCATGCTGTTTAATTCAATTCCAACTAAATGATGTGTTGGAGTGGACGTTGCCAAATAAATGATGCCACATCAGCCCAAACTAACATCGTAAGGGCCGGTGCCCCGGGTGAGATAACAGAGTGAAATCACGCACCTGTGTTTGTCAAGAAATGAAACTCATGCCCCCAATTGAAAACACCCCAAACTATAAGTACGTTTACTGTAGTTTTCCCTATTTATATCATAGGTGAAAGTTATATGCCACTTCCATGGTAATTTGCATTCTAGCCGTATAATTCTCAACTCCATATGAATTTGAATTGGAAGCTTATTCAACACTTAACTAAAAATTCAATTTGATTTCAGATCCAACTTGAATATAATACATCCAAGATCTCTCATAAACTCACACGGTAGAACTTTTTTTACATTACAATAAGCAACTTAGAACACCATGTCATCGAGCAAATTAAATGTGGCTAAAAGTATTAAGTGGCTTCGGCGAGGATAAGATTCTTTCAAATTCAATTGTGACTCATCAAACTGGAGCAGCGAAAGACCATTGGCTTCACTATTAATATGGGTAAAACTGATAACTTTAAAACGGAACTCTATGCACGGAATGTTAGATACCATAGTTTGGTTCACGGGTTTGAAGAGAAATCGGGAAAGTTACATTCTTGGAAATGTTATATGCATGGAGGGGAATGTTAAACCCATCCATGCCTTAGGTTATCTCACATTCTCGGGGTGATCTAATTTTCTTCTGAAAATACCTTCAATTAATTATCTCTTTTCATTTAATTTCTTTATATATTCAACTGTTATCAAATTTATTTTTTTGTGACTTTATAAAACTTTTAATGTAGTGTCTAAATATGTAAATTTTATTTACTAAAAATAATCTTATTATTGAAAGAGATCGGTTAGTTTCATGTTTAGTCGAACATCGTAAATTGGGTAACAACCTTTTAGGTGGGACGGACAGAGTATTAATTATATTTGAATGTCTATTCTTGTTATTTGCATATTTTTGCCTTACCATTTAAATTTTTTAAGGTATTTATGTTATAAGAGTTATAGGTTTAAAGGGCATAAAAGTAATTCATCATATCTGCAATATAAGATATCTTTCAACCAAATAAATTATGACACATTCCCTTGATGTTAACCAAACACAAATGGGAATCAATCGAATACATTCCCATCGATATAACATACCCAGCAATCTGACATTCCCGTGGTAATCGTCAAGTTCATTACTGGCTCATGAGCTTCACTTGAAGGTCATGATAGAATAGTGGATTAATTCAAACGATGTGATGATAAAAGCAGTAAAAAAACAGACATAACTTGTATTACCTCATCTCATTCAACTTTGCCAAGTTTATGTTCGATGATAAATTAGAATAGTAAAAAACGTGAGGTTGAGGTTTGCACAGAAGAGAGAGAAATAAACAGAACCACAAATTCATTACTTTAAAAGCAAACTGACAATTTTTTTAGAACAAACGAAAAAAGAAAGTTGGCAAGTCCAGTGGAACAGAAAGAGTATAATACTAACATTGCACTGTGTACACAAGCTCGCTATGCAGCACATGAAGCTAGCTAGTGATCTTTGAGTGTTCTAGACCGCGCTACATTGGATGCTAATGGGTTTCAGGTACTTAGATTTTAAGTCACCTTATTTTCTTTTGAGACATACTCCCTCCATAACATAAAAATGTTCCCATTTCAAAAGTAGGTAGATTAAGAATAGTTAAAGAGAATATAAATTATTGAGGGTATGACGAAAAGATAGTGAAATAGTATGATGGAGCGAACGATAAATTCTTAAAAAGTAATTGTAGTAGTGTATTATTTTCAAATTATTGATGGTATGATGAGAAATGTTAGAAATAAGAAGATTTTTTCGTTCGAACGAAAAGAAAAGTGAGAAGTTTTTTTTTGTTACGAAGGGAGTATTAAAAAGAAATAATTCACCTTATTTTATTCGAATAATTCTTGCTATAGTCATTTTTTTACATGTTATGACACTGTCTATTTGATGTATACACACAAACAACTTCCAAAATTTTGGACTTTCTAAATGAACAAGTAAAATATAGAGTATACACAAAAAACGTATAAAGGTATTTTTTTAGTTGTTGTTCTAAATGAGACTAATGTGTCTCTAAAAAGCATAAATAGGACTACTACTTTTTAAATTTCTCAAACAGGACTAAACATTGATTTTCTACCCTAAATACCCATAAGGATATAATTCATAATGAATTTTTTTAATTCATAAATAAATCTTAAAAAAATAATAAAAATCGTAAAAAATAATAAAATAATAATAATAATTAATACGGAGTAAAAGATTTATAAAATAAAAATAAAAAAATTGATTTTTTTAAAAACACCAATAAAAAACAATGCTAAAAACTCATAAAAAAATACGGGTACCTTTTTGTCATGGTTTCGTCTAAAATGGAGGAAAGTTCAATTTTTTTACCCTATGCAGAGATATGTGATAAAGCTAAGAGCTTTACTTGTTCGTTGCCAGGGGAGAAGAAGGAGGTGGATAATCTCGAAGCTGGACCAAAGGAGGAAACGGCCTAATGGGCTGCTTGGAACACCTTTATATTATTAAATGTCCATCAAATAAAATATTTTGAATGCTTTAATATTATTCAAGGCCCATTAAATAAATTACACTAGTAGATGTTCAGTGACTTAAGGGCTTAGCCTTAAATCATCACAAGCATATAAATATGTATGAATGGACTTTGAGAACGAATAGAAAAAAAGCTTATTCTATTTCTTACCCCTATCTCTATATCATTCTCTCTTATCTCTTTTCTTGTAACCCACGTAAACTTGCAAGATCATTACAATTGGTATCAGAGTCCTTATGATCCAGGTAGATGGCGGAAGGAACCAGGATGAAGGAATGCTTGGATGGACAGAAAAGGATCGAACAGTCCTTGTTGGCTGAGATCTTGAAAAGGAAAAGCTGCAGAAATGAGACAGGAAGAAATACAAACCAAAAATCAAGAGGTTCAATCAGAGATTCTGAAACAATTGGGAAATATACAAAGGAGGATGGACTCAATGGAATTGAAATCAGATCCACAAATCTCACCAAAATCTCCACAAGACAAACACAGATCTGGAAGCGTTGAGATGGATACAAATCCTTTTGCTGAAGGATCATCCATCCTGGGGGAACCACCTTATGCCTTGGGACTTCACAACCTGCACATAGGGAAGTCTCATCAGAAGCAAAAAAAAATGATCCACCTGGTAATTACATCCCACACCTTCCCTACCCTCAAATTGATTTCCCAAAATTTGATGGATCCAACCCTAAGGCGTGGATCATCAAATGTCAGGGATATTTGAAGCTAATGCCCCACATTCCTCCTGGGCAAAGGGTTACTCTAGCCACTATGCATTTTGAGGGCAGAGCTTTATTCTGGTATCAGCACCTAGAAAGATATATCACATTATTATCATGGGATCAATTCATGGGAGTTATATCATCAAGGTTTGAAGGACTAAAGGCATCCTCTGTCATCGAAGATTTTAACAAGCTCAAAATGGGTAATGATTATGAGAGTTATGTAGAGAGATTTGAAGAACTTAAATCATGTATGCTGCTATTGCACCAAGGTGTTTTCTCAGAACCATACTTCATATCTAGCTTTGTTAGTGGACTGACAGAGGAGCTGAAGGTTTTGTGAAAATGTTTAAGTCTGTTACCTTGGATGACACCATTGAATTAGTCAGAAGTCAATTGCAGGCTTTGGACTCCATTACAGTTAAGGTAAGAGGAAAGCTAATGTATGGTAGTCATGCTCGAGTTAAAAGAATGGACAATTCCTTGAATTTTCAGAAGCTGGCAGGAAATGGAGCCCCCAGCACTACACACCACCTTTTAGATTACTCACTCCTGCAGAAATGGCAATAAAAAGGGAAAAGGGGTCATGTTTTAATTACGATGAGAAATTCACCCCTGGTCATTGATGTAAACAGAAACATGTCTACATCCTACTAGCAGAAGATGATCCAGACATTTCCAAAACAGAGGATTCAATAGGGGAAAGTGAAGATAACAGTATAGAAGAAGTACTATTGGCCTACTACCATGTCTTTGTGGGGAAAATGTGGAAAACAGAAGGTGCATATATTAATAGATTCAAGGGCTTCCCTGAGTTTTACCCGTCATATGACAGTCCACAAGCTTGGTTGCAAGGAAGATGAGGCCACTTCTTTGAGGGTGACCACTGCAGGTGGAAATGAGTTGTGTAGTAACACCCAAGTATCCAACCTGGAATGGGAAATGCAGCATCACACTTTTCAATTATAATTTCAAAGTTCTAGCTACCAATGAGTTTGATTTGATATTTGGAGGGGATTGGTTGAGGGATCTTACACCAGTGCAATATGATTATAAAAAATGATTGTCACAGTTACCTTCCAAGATGTTCAGATTGAACTACAGTGTGAGGAAAAATGACCCACCATCTCCTATCACACTCTTTGTAAAATGATACATGAAGAGAAACCTAGTCCAATAGAGGAAGTATATTGGATCAAGGTGAAGCAATTAGGGTCAGATCCACCTAGTGAACTGGAAGAGATTTTGAAGAATTTTGAAGATGTCTTTGAGAAACCCAATACCAGCCTTCTACCAACTAGGGGTATTGAACACCAGATACTGCTCAAACCAGGGAGCTTACCAAGGCAGCAGTTCCATATAGAGTTTCTCATAGCCAGAAAGATGAGATAGAGAAAATAGTGGCTGGGTTGTTGTCAACAGGGGAGATACAACCCAACAAGAGCCCCTTTTCTTCATAAGTTTTGCTAGTAAAGAAAAAAGATGGTAGTTGAAGAATGTGTGTAGATTATAGATATCTTAATAGTCTCACTATCAAACATGATTACCTTATTCCAGTTATTGATGAGCTGTTGGATGACCTAAAAGGGGCCAGATTCTTCTCCAAGATAAACCCAAGGTCTGGGTATTTTCAGATCTTAATGGCACCTGAACATAGATACCTTACTGCATTCAGGACTCACCATGGACACTATGAGTTCCTGCCCTTTGGACTGTGCAATGCTCCAGCATCATTCCAGTCTTTAATGAATCAAGTTTTTTCAGAAATTACTAAGGTAGACAGTATTAGTATTTTTTGATGACATATTAATCTATAGTCCTACATGGCAACAACATATTGAGGACCTTAAGGCGTTTTGGAAACTCTGAGGAATCACAAGTTGTATGCCAAGAGAAGCAAATATACATTTGGACAAGAGTCAATCTCCTACTTGGGGCACATCATAAATCAAGATGGGGTTGCTATTGATCCAGAAAAAATTGAAAGTATGGTGAGATGGCCCACACCAACAACCTTGAGGGGTTTGAGAGGGTTCCTAGGGTTGACAGGGTATTATAGGAAGTTTGTTAAAGGGTATGGCATCATTAGTAGACCACTGACAGCACTTCTAAAAAAGGGAACATTTCAATGGACCCCTGAAGCTGATCAGGCCTTCCAGGAGCTGAAAACTGCCATGACTACAACCCCAATTTTAACACTTCCAGATTTCACTAAACCCTTCACTATTGAAATTGATGCAAGTGGGGGTGGGATAGGGGTTGTGCTAATGCAGGAAGGAAAACCCTTAGCCTTTTTGAGTAAGAAATCGGGAACCAAACACTTGGGACTTTCTATCTATGAGAAAGAATTCTTGGCTGTACTTTTGTCTATTCAGAAATGGAGGCACTATCTACAAGGTAATAACCATATAGGCAACAATCAGTCTCCTTGAGGAGAAATCAAGAATTGGCAGCACGCTATTATGGGCCTTATACTATATTGGAGAGGATAGAAAGGTGGTTTATAGGCTAGACCTCCCTGAGGATGCAAAGATACACCCGGTGTTCCATGTGTCACTTCTAAAGCGATGCATCAATCCACGAGCAGAAATGTCCACCACTCTTCCCCAAGTTTATAAAGATGGGTGCTTTATCATCTCTCCCTTCACAGTGAAGAAAATATGTATCGAACCCACTAGAGCAGCTAGGGTAACCCTACTTTTGACTCACACTCGGGATGAGAAAGCCATTGAAGCGTGGGTATCTAGGACTATTTTCAGAAAAATGTTTCCAAAGATTGATCCTTAGGGTCAAAGATCGCAAAAAGGAGGGGGTATTGTCATGGTTTCGTCTAAAATGGAAGAAAGTTCAAATCTTTTACCCTATGCAGGGGAGAAGAAAGAGGTGGATAATCTCGAAGCTGGACCAAAGGAGGAAACGGGCTAATGGATTGCTTGGAACACCTTTATATTATTAAAGGCCCATTAAATAAAATGTTTTGAATGCCTTAATATTATTGAAGGCCCATTAAATAAATTACAACAGTAGATGTTCAGTGACTTAAGGGCTTAGCCTTAAATCATCACACACATATAAATATGTATGAACGGAGTTTGAGAAGGAATAGAAAAACAGCTTATTCTATTTCCTACCCCTATCTCTATATCATTCTCTCTTATCTCTTTTCTTGTAACCCATGTAAACTTGCAAGATCATTACACTTTCCCACCGCCTCTCAACATCACCACTTCCGATTGGTGAAAATTTTACCACTTTAGTATACAAATTTCATTTTTTTAAATGCCAAAACATGACAGTATTACACTTCATTATACCAACATTTTCATTGAACCTGCCATCATTATGGCATTACTAAAAATGTTGGCAGATTTCCTCCGGTAATGGGAGCTTGTGGTGCTAGGGGTGGCAGAGGCGGCGTTTTTTATTTATGTTTTTAGTTTTTTTTAATTTTTTTCTTTTTTTTAGTTTTTTATTTCATAAATTTTTTATTATTTTTTACGATTTTTATTTTTTATTTTTACAATTTATATTAATTTTTTATGATTTTATTATATTTAAAACATTTCAAAAGCTATAATGGTATATTTGGCCAAACAAACATAAATAGTCATATTAGGGGAATTTAAAAAATGTAGTCCTATTTGTGCAATTTTGCAACTTTTAAATCCTATTTAGGTAATTCTCTCATAAAATATTCTTCAACAAGTTACCCTGAGTCTATCACTTCTTATCGTGATAAAATATTTTCCTGTTTTTTTGGCAAGAATTGTTCCGTCTTTGTGGGATCAACTAGCCTTCTCCTCGACATATCATCCCCAAGCAGATGGTCAAACAAAAGAGACTACCCGCGTGACTGTGTTGTGTTCGTGGCTCATATATCCCAGGGTCCTAGTGATAAGTTCGTATTACAACACGCATTTTGATGCGTGTTGGAGTCGGATTTTGATGGTTTTCCTAGCTTTAAGGTGTTGCAAGTCTCAATTTTAGCTCAAGTTGAAATTATCAGGCGTTGAGTCGAGTTTTGTTGCATTTGGAGTTGAATTGAAGAAGTTAGAGATCGGCATCGACACTTAAAGAGGCAATCGAGAAGAGTTTGGAAGCGTTCGAGAAAGATTTGAAAGATTTGGAGGTCACCGGGGGATTCACGACGAAATTCTGATGAAGAAAGAGCATTTGGATCGGCCTTACTTGTGTCCGGGAGCATTTGGAGTAAGAAACGGCAAGAAACAGTCAAGGATAGGTCAGGCACGACCGTGTCTGGACCTCGGCACGATCGTGCCTGAAGAAGAAAATCACGAGAAGCCACTGCCTGCCAAACACGATCATGTCTGGGGGAGGCACGATCGTGCCTCCATCCGAAACGCGCGATTGCTCCGGAGGCACGATCGTGCCTGGCCCCGTTTCTTTCCTAATTCAACCCAAATTAGTTGTTTCCTATAATTACCACCTCCCCAACTCTAATGAGGGGAGAGGGAACTTTAGAGAGAGATTAAGGACGAGATTAGAGAGCTTTTTCAGCCAGATTTTTCAATTCCTTAACATTCTTTGTAAATTCCTACTTTTTAATTAATGACAATTACTTCTACTCTTCCCAATTCTATTGATTCTTCAATTATGAGTCGGGAGTAGTTTTAATTAGGGATTTGGAATTGATGAAGGGGTTGATCACGATGTATGGCTAGTTTCTTGATGGTTTAATTGCATGAATGTCGTTTAATTTGTGTTTGAACAATTTAACTGATATCTCTTGTAACCTAGAACGCGCGCTAGAATTACAAGTGCTGGTAGAATAAATTAAGAGAGATCTAGTTTATTCTAGGACACATTCACACACACTTAATCATTCGCTAAAAGATTAGTAGCGATTAAGGGGCTGTAAGCTTGCTCGTCTTGGCAATAATTTAGGATCCTGTCGGAGAGAGATCTGCCTGGTCTCCTAAATTATTGTACTCTACGCCGCGAGAGCAGTAAGAACTTAGTATTGATTAGCTAGGCTCAATTAAATTAAATTCATGTAATTAGGCCTGATCTGCCAGAAATCTGATTACCCTGGAATCAATCCATGTTCCCTTCGTTGTTAATTAGAGAGAACTCAATCTTTTATTTTATTCGTTTAGTCACATTCGTTTACTTTAAATTCAACCAATCAATCTCGCACGACGCATTTATTTTATTTTATTTATTTTTAATCGCTGAATTTAGTTAATCTTTAATTCCCTTTTTACCGTCCCTGTTGAGACGATACTCGTACTTACACCACTATATTATAATCTTTTAAAGTGCGAGAAAACTAACATCAGTTTTTGGCACCGTTGCCGGGGACGGTGTCGGATTTGAGGGTTAATTATTATCAGCGACTCGTTTTTAGTTTTTCGTAGGTTTTTTGTCTGCTAACTTTGCAGGTCAGCTCTGTTTATGCATACACGTTCTAAGAGGGGAGAACCGCTAATCCCTCTTAACCTTGAGATTGAAAAGCTCGCCAGACAAAACCGCAAGGCTCAAAAGGAAAAGAATAACATGGACCACCAGTCTTCATCTGGAACCACAGGGATGTTGGGTAACCCTAACCCCACATCTCAACAAGATTTCTATGTGAACACGTCACCCCAATCTTCACCACCAATTTCACCTAGAAACCCTCCAGGTTTTCAAAATTACCGCACTCCGATTTTTCCCCAAAATCAGCCTTTTCCACAATTTAATCTCCCCCCCATTATTTCACCATTTTCAAAATACCCCTACTGCTCCTGAAACCAATTTTCAAAACCAAGTTTATGGGATGCAAGGAGCAAGGCAGGGTATTCCCGTCTTTCAATCGAGACAGAACTCACTTCCAATCAATCAACCTACATTCCAAAATCAGACCCAGTACCAAAATCCATACCCCAATCACTTTCAAAACCAAACCCAAGTCCCACCTACTCAGCCACAACCAGTCCCCCAGCCTAGACATCAGGCGCCTCCACCCAATCCATATGTATCGCACAATAACCCACTCTATCAGCGCCAGACCATTGCAGAATTCCTTACACCAAACGTTTCAGAATATGATAGCATTCAGGTGCAGGGAATTACTGCCAACCGTTACGAAATCAAGCCGGCGGTGATAAGCATGGTGTCCAATAATCAATTTGGAGGAGGTCCTACTGAAGACCCAGTGGCGCATATTACCCGTTTCCTGAGGATGTGCCAGACTTTCAAGATACCTGGGTTAACTGATGATCAGGTGAGAATGATGCTTTTCCCGTTCTCACTGAGGGATGATGCAAAAAGGTGGTTGGACAGCAATCCTCACCACCACCTCCAGACTTGGGACCAGCTGCATAGTGCCTTTATTAAAGAATACTTCCCTACATCAAAAGCTCTGAAATTGAAGAAGCAGCTACAAGAGTTCAAACATGGATCTCTGGAGACTTTAGCTGAAGCATGGAAGAGATTCAAGGTGCTGAGGAGAGCTTGCCCTCAGGGCAATTTGACTGATTGTGAGGTTCTTTTTTACTTCTATAGCGGACTCGGCAATGAAGGGAAGATGATGCTTGATGCTTCAGGTGGTGGAGCCTTTCCTGATCTACCATCCGAGGTGGGGGAAGAGCTAGTGGAGAAGATTGTTTCAAATAATGCATCCTGGTACAGTGATAGGAATTCTCTCAGCAAAAGGCCCCGGGTTTGTATGAGATCAATGATAATTCTGCCCTTTCTGCAAGGGTAGATACCCTGACTAGTATGATTCAGAAGCTAGCTACCACCGTGGAAAATAATCAGAAGAAAACGAATCTTGCTCTCTCGGTGCCCAGTGTAAACATGGTAGCCCTCGGGCCTACGAGTCCCGCTTGTACTATGTGTGGGGGACTCCATTGGTCACATGAATGTAATATGATGGCGCACTCGGCAGCCCCTGGAGTAGAGCAAGTGGATGCGATGTATTATCAGCGACATGGCTATTACAATCAGCCCCACGGACAGCAGCATCAAGGAAATTACGGGCAAGGAAATCAGCAGCAGCAGTCTAGAAATTATACTCAGCCCCAGGCGCCTCAAGGCCAGCAACAAGCATCTAAGCCAGTGCAAGGAAGCTTCATGAGAGAGACTGAACAAAGATTTTCTAGCATGGAAGAAACACTCAAGAAATTATTGTAATTTCAGCAGCAACAACTACAATTTCAACAGCAAGCGGACTCAAGGATGCAAAATATTGAAAATCAATTGGGGCAGCTTGCAAAAGCCATATATGAGAGGCCTCAGGGATCTCTCCCTAGTAATACCGAGCTAAACCCAAGAGAGCAAGTGCATGCCATCACGTTAAGAAGTGGAAGGGATCTTGAACATGCTGCCATAGAGAAGGAGTCTGCGGAGGTTGTACCTGCTGAAATTGGCCATGAGAAGGACAAGGAAGAAGAGAGTAAGGAAGAGGTTGAGGAAGTCCCAAAGCAATCCATTCCAGTCAAAGCTTACAACCCACCCCTCCCATTCCCGCAACGATTAAAGGGGAAGAGTGACACTGAGGACTTCAACAAGTTTTTGAAACTCTTCAGACAGGTTCAAGTAAACGTACCATTCATGGAGGCACTGCAACAAATGCCGAGGTACGTAAAGTTTATGAAAGAATTCCTCTCTAACAAAAGAAAGTGGGGAGAACCAAAATCGGTGGTGCTGAATGAAGAGTGCTCGGCAGTGGTGCTAAAGGAGATGCCTAAAAAGCTTAAGGACCCAGGTAAGTTCACTATCCCTTGCTCTATAGGAAATGAGATTTTTTATAATGCTTTAGCTGATTTGGGTGCAAGCATCAGTCTAATGCCTTCTGCTTTGTATGAGAAGCTTGCACTCGGTCCACTTAAATCAACACGCATGTGCATACAGCTGGCTGACCGATCGGTCAAATACCCCCAGGGGATTGCTGAAGACGTGTTGGTTAAAGTGGACAAATTTTTGATTCCTGTCGATTTTGTTGTCCTAGATATGCCCCAAGATCTTGATGTGCCCTTAATTCTTGGAAGGCCTTTTCTTGCCACTGCTCGGGCCCTCATAGATGTTGGGGAAGGGGAATTGATTTTAAGAGTTGGGGAGGAGAGAGTCACTTTTTGCATGGCCAAACTGGCAAAACAGTATGGTCAAGATGTTAATGAGTGTTTTTTGTTAGATGCCATTGATTCACCTGGAAAGGAGGAAGGGAAATCCCTACCTCTTAGAGAGACTGATTTTGACTCATTCTTTGATAAAGGGCCTGATAAAGGCGCAGACTCATTCTTGTGCTCTACGAGTGGCCCTGAGATGCGCAATTGTTTTCATGAATTTAAGGTTTTACGTCATCTCAGGGCATTTGTTGATAGGAGGTTTGATTTGTGGAAGACTAATTTTTTGAGCGGGAGTGTCTTTGACTGAGTTTTTGATGAGGTGGTTGCGTCGGGCAAATGACGTAAAAAATAGCGCTTCTCGGGAGGCAACCCGAGCTTACTTCTGCATTTGTTGTTGTTTTGTTTGTTTTGTGTGTTTTGTGTGTTTTGTTTTTGCAGCTCAGGATCTTGTTGTAGAGATGATGTGCCGAGGATCACTTTACTCAGTTTAGTTATGCACCGACCAACGCCTTTGGGAAGTTCCTAAGACTCTTACTCGCCTGTTTTAATAAAATGACTTGAGATGATTTTGAGCACGTGTGACCCTTTCTATTTACCCCCTTGTGCATAGTGCATATTTGGTCATCGAGGGCGATGCCAAAGTTCAAGTGTGGAGGAGTGAATTGGGCATCCGGGCAATAGTTGTTACATGTGATTTTTAGAGTTAGCATGTGCAGGTGTTAGTTGTATATTCATAGGAAAGTCATGTCAAAATTTTTGAAATTTTTTCTTTAAACTGTGTCTTTGTGAGCTAGTTAGCGTTTGACTATGCTTTTAAAATATCCTTGAAGTGTTTAGGCTTAAATTGCTTGCACTATAATCTAGTTGTTGAAAGGATGAAGGCATTAGTCACCCACGTAATAATTAACAATTTTCTCCATTGACCTGAATAAGTTCCTTTAGGAGAAGCCATTTTGAGCCTGACTGTTCTTTGTTTACCCAATTAATTGAGCTCCATAGCCAAATGGCCTTTGTTTTCTTACCCGTGAATATTTCTGACGTAGTCTTGATGTTTAGGGAACTAGGGGATGAATTTGCTAATTTCGAGGATTGCATTGTAGGCATGGATTCACTTCTAAAATAAATGAAATTTAATTGCTATTTTTCCTTGGTGAGGCCGAGATTAGAATGTGGTAATGTCTAGTGAGAATCCGAAAGGTGAAAAACTAGTATAGCTAGACCTCTTACCTTGCAAAAAAGAGAATGGGAGCACCGATCAAAAAGCGTAAGTGTTCGCACAATAAAATGAGACTTGGGGATCTTTAGAAAGAAATGGCGTTCTTGTGCCAACATGACAAGGAAAACTAAACATAATTAATGAACTTGGAGGCTATTGCAAATTAGCTTTAGTTCTCCGCGTACTTCAAGTATACGTCAAAGCACCAATGTGCCGCGGCGGTTTAGCTTAATTGTACACCATGTCTACTTTTTGCATAGGTTTAGATGATTGTTCCTAAATTGTGGCCTACTGAGTTCCTTGATCCTAAGAATAGCCCTGAAGTTCCTGAATGCATTAAGTCTTTGTTAGAATATTTCCATCTCTCAAAAGAAAGGGACCATTTAATACCATTCACCATTCACCATCACCTTCACAAGTCCTTCTGATTAATAGCTAGTTTATTTGTGTATGCTGTCATTACTTTAAGGATGTTGTGAATAATTTTGTCAAATAGTTTAGCTTGAGTACAAAGATGTAGTTTAGGGAAGAATTTTCCTGGTTTAGATTGTCTGTTCTGTGAAAATCACTTTAACTACGTGTGCATGCTAACTGTTTTGATTCCGTGTGGTGATTATCGTAAGTCCCGTTGTTCGATTTGCTTGAGGACAAGCAAAAGCTTAAGTGTGGGGGAATCTGATAAGTTCGTATTACAAAACGCATTTTGATGCGTGTTGGAGTCGGATTTTGATGGTTTTCCTAGCTTTAAGGTGTTGCAAGTCTCAATTTTAGCTCAAGTTGTAATTATCAGGCGTTGGGTCGAGTTTTGTTGCATTTGGAGTTGAATTGAAGAAGTTAGAGATCGACATCGACACTTAAAGAGGCAATCGAGAAGAGTTTGGAAGCGTTCGAGAAAGATTTGAAAGATTTGGAGGTCACCGGGGGATTCACGACGAAATTCTGATGAAGAAAGAGCATTTGGATCGACCTTACTTGTGTCCGGGAACATTTGGAGCAAGAAACGGCAAGAAACAGTCAAAGATAGGTCAGGCACGACCGTGTCTGGACCTAGGCACGATCATGCCTGAAGAAGAAAATCACGAGAAGCCACTGCCTGCCAAACACGATCGTGTCTGGGGGAGGCACGATCGTGCCTCCATCCGAAACGCGCGATTGCTCCGGAGGCACGATCGTGCCCTGCGTCGTGCCTGGCCCCGTTTCTTTCCTAATTCAACCCAAATTAGTTGTTTCCTATAATTACCACCTCCCCAACTCTAATGAGGGGAGAGAGAACTTTAGAGAGAGATTAAGGACAAGATTAGAGAGCTTTTTCAGCCAGGTTTTTCAATTCCTTAACATTCTTTGTAAATTCCTACTTTTTAATTAATGACAATTACTTCTACTCTTCCCAATTCTATTGATTCTTCAATTATGAGTCGGGAGTAGTTTTAATTAGGGATTTGGGATTGATGAAGGAGTTGATCACGATGTATGGCTAGTTTCTTGATGGTTTAATTGCATGAATGTCGTTTAATTTGTGTTTGAACAATTTAACTGATATCTCTTGTAACCTAGAACGCGCGCTAGAATTACAAGTGCTGGTAGAATAAGGGGCTGTAAGCTTGCTCGTCTTGGCACACTTTCACATTCACACTCACTTAATCGTTCGCTAAGAGATTAGTAGCGATTAAGGGGCTGTAAGCTTGCTCGTCTTGGCAATAATTTAGGATCCTGTTGCATGAGAGATCTGTCTGGTCTCCTAAATTATTGTACTCTACGCCGCGAGAGTGGTAAGAACTTAGTATTGATTAGCTAGGCTCAATTAAATTAAATTCATGTAATTAGGCCTGAATTGCCAGAAATGTGATTACCCCGTAATCAATCCCTGTTCCCTTCGTTGTTAATTGGAGAGAACTCAAACTTTTATTTTATTCGTTTAGTCGCATTCGTTTACTTTAAATTCAACCAATCAATCTCGCACGACGCATTTATTTTATTTTATTTATTTTTAATCGCTGAATTTAGTTAATCTTTAATTCCCTTTTTACCGTCCCTGTGGAGAAGATACTCGTACTTACACCACTATATTACAATCTTTTAAAGTGCGAGAAAACTAAAATCACCTAGACAAGGAGTCGGGATCATTTAGCCCACAGGCGCATGACCCCTCGGGGGCCTACGTGCCCCATTTGCCAAAAAGCCTAGCTTGACCCATAAGGGCCATGGGCCGGCCTAGCCCACTATTTGAAGGGGTGGGCATGAGGTAGAGTGTTTGAAACCCGGCCCAACCCATTGGCTAGACTTATCAAGATCCATCCCGACGCAGCCTATTAAGCCTAATTGAGCCCAACCCAGAAGCACTTTTATGCATTATTACTTTAGTACACTACTTTATAAATCACCAATAACTTGGATATAGAGATAAATTAGTATAAGAGAATGAACTTTCATTTTATGATGAGTTTTCTCAAAAATATTACTCATAATATCATATGGACAAAAATGCAACTATAAGTTATTAGGAGTAAGATATATAGTCACCACGATGTAACATTTGAATGCAATTATAATCACTAAAGTTACTTGAGTCACATTTTTGTCCACCATTTTTTATTTTGGTTATATATTTGGAGTTAATCCTTTGATTATTACATTTTTTGAAATAATAGATTCTTTTCACTCGTTTAATGGTTAAATTGCATTTTATAATGCATAAGAGTTTTTGTGTTTTTCTTGTAAGCCCATCTAGGCTCAGCCCTATGGGTGACATGTGGGTCAGCCCGACCCCTTAAGCCAAACTATATATACGGGCTAGGACTACAATTTTATTACAAAAGCCCAGCTCGGCCCAACTCTTTAATTAATATTTATATATTGAGCCTAGCCTAGCCCTAACCCATTAGTGTTGGGCTGGTGTGGCCCATCTCAACCCGTTGGGCCGTTGATCTCTAACAAAGAAGTCCAAGATAGCAGTCCAAATCATCTACTAGGTAGGTCAAGGCCTTGTGTCGAGGTCGAGAGTTGCGCATAAACCCAGCTCTGCATTGGCAGGCCCATTCTGCTATGGACCGAGTCATTCCAATATTTAAATTCACTCACTTCCATTTTCTCAATCTTGATCTTGGACAAATCTTATTCGCATACTTATGCGTCACCAACATTGTCAATTGCTACATCGTTGACACTAAGGTCGATTTTCACGATTTCACCGCCATTGGTTTTCAATAGAACTAAAGGCCACATCCATAGAGGGGCGGACTACATGTAGTTCGAGAGTGTTTACATGGACATCCAAAATTTTCAATTTTCGGTCAATTTAAAAAAGAAAACGTAGTAATACGACGTCGTTTAAGTAATTGGTGCGCGGAAATCAATTTCTTCCAGCCTTCTTTTAATTTTGGTCTTTCTCATGTTTGACCAGCACCCTAGACTGGGGATCTGGGATTTGGTGAATTCAGTACGGGTCACGCTCTATCGGAGTTTTCCTCCATAACATATGCCGATGGGTAAAAGGTCAAAAGAAAGGAATCTGTCACCAGCCAACGAAGGCTTGGATTCGGACAGCAGAATTTGGGGATGGGTCGTGTTCAGGGGCACCGGTGCTTCATTTCTCTGCATCAGTCTTTTTGCTCTCTTAGTAAGACTTTCTGTTTCGCTCCACTCATACTCGGGTGCCGGAACGCCACCGATGTATGGAGACTACGAAGCCCAACGGCATTGGATGGAGATCACGATCAATCTACCAGTAAAAGAATGGTATCGCAACGGCACATTGAATGATCTCAAGTACTGGGGTCTCGATTACCCTCCTCTCACTGCCTATCAGAGCTACATTCATGGTCTTTTCCTCAAATTCTTCGATCCACAGTCAGTTGCTCTCTACACTTCTAGGGGCTACGAATCTTATATAGGGTATTTAATTTGCGCCAATCTTGTTTTTGAAGATATTCCTGTTAGTTAAAATTTGTCGCATAGTACACAGTTTCGATTTTTTATTTATTTTGTTTCAGTTGATCTGTTTTTGACAACATAATGTGTTTTTCCAACGCAGGAAACTTTTGATGAGATGGACTGTTTTATCATCTGATGTTCTAATATTCTTTCCTGCAGTTCTTTACTTTATGAAGGTGTATTATTCAGGAAAACCAGGTCAACAGAAAACCCATCTAGCATGGCACATTGCAATGATTTTGTTGAATCCATGTCTAATTTTGATTGATCATGGTCACTTTCAGGTTTGTTTTATCATTTGTGTTAGAGATTGTTTGCTGGCCCCATTTTTTTTGATCTTTGGTTCAAAATTGTAATCAGATTCAGATATAAATACTAACGATGGGTATGAGTATTAGTAATACTAGTATAACTGTTCATATTTTTGGTATTAAAATTGGAATAATCGTAAAAGTATTGCTTTACAAAAAATAGAAGTATTAAACTTTATGTGAAATACTGTATATTTGGGAGATGAGAGAATCTGAGCAACTTGCTAAAGCAGTTCCACCCATTTTCAATAACAAGTGCTTTTATGTAAGAAAAATAATGAAGAAGGAAAACGAGCAGAAAAATGAATAGAGTAAACAGAAAGAGAAAGGGGATATAGGGAGAGAAGGAAGTGATCAGGGAGGCTAACTAATGGTATTGATCCACTTTTTATTCTGATAGATGTGTGCTAGCTTTTACAATCAAACAATATGAATGAATTTCATAATGATTTTTCAGGGCCTAAAACTCATCAACCAAAATTTGTAATTTTTAAATTTAATTTTTTGGTTAATTTCCTAGTGTTTCTTGTTTCGCAGTACAATTGCATTAGTCTGGGCCTTGCTGTGGCTGCTGTTTGTGCAATATTATGTGATAGGGATCTTGTTGGTTCGATGTTGTTCACTCTCGCTCTCAACCATAAACAGGTGTTAGAACTTTACTTTAACAAGAGTCATAGGGTCATTGAATCAAATCCTTCATATTTTGGAATACCAAAACGTTTGAACTTTTGTTGTAGCAATGTGATTTTTCTTATGTTAACACATGGCTCATTAACTACGGCTAATGGTTGGCTGGATTGCTGCAGATGAGTGCGTATTTTGCACCTGCATTTTTCAGCTACCTCTTGGGTAAATGTCTAATGCACAGAAGTCCACTTCTTGAAATCTCAAAGCTTGGGTTAGTGGTATTAGGGACCATGGCTGTTATATGGTGGCCATATCTCTATTCAAAAGAAGCATCATTGGAGGTATGTATATACATATGGTCATACCCTTGCCTTGTTTTTTATTACTTGTTCAGTTTATCTGTCTTAAGTCCAAAGATTTTATGTTTGACCTTTGCTCTGTTCTTTCTTTACTGTTACAGGTTTTCGCACGCCTAGCCCCGTTTGAGAGAGGTATATATGAAGATTATGTGGCTAATTTTTGGTGCACATCTTCTGTTCTTGTGAAGTGGAAGAGATTGTTCAGTTCCCAATCTTTGAGGCTTCTTAGCCTTGCTGCAACCGTTTCTTCTTGTATCCCTTCAATGATGATGCTTATTTTGGCACCAAGCAAACCAAATTTCTTGTATGGGCTGCTCAGTAGTGCTTTATCATTTTACATGTTCTCATTTCAAGGTAAGTATGACAGTCTGCTTTCTGCTTTAGTTTGTTATTTCTCGTTTGTGCTTACCAAGTTTGTAAAGACTCGTCTTGGTACTGGTTCAATAGATTCAACCATTAGTCGTATTGAACCCGTTAGTCAAACTGGTTGAGTCGATTAATAAGTCTTTTACTTTCTTTTCTACCCCCCCCCCACACACACACACAAATGATCAGGTCCGAATGTTCGGACCAGGGCCTCCGTCCAAACACCGCCGTTCTGGGCGGTTCCCGGTGGAATTTTTTGATGAAATTTTTATGGTATGTTCTTCATCAAGTCTTGTTTATCCACAAAAAAATTCAGCTCAAAATTCTATGAGGAAGGCCTTCAAATGATTTTTTGAAGTTGACTGCGTTTTTCTATGTATAATTTGGCACAGTCAACTTCAAAAAATCATTTGAAGGCCTTCCCGATCGAATTTTGAGCTGAAACTTTTTGTGGATAAACTAGACTTGATGAAAAACATACCATAAAAATTTCATAAAACAATTCCACCGGGAACCGCCCAGAACGGCGGTGTTCGGACGGTGCCTCCTGTCCGAACGTTCGGACAGGATAAGTTCTCTCTCTCTCTCTCTCTCTATATATATATATATATATATATATATATATATATATATATGCATGTCATTCTTATATGGTTGGAGTTAAATTAGCAGTTTGTCTACAGGCCTTGTGTAAACTTTTCTGTTTACTTTTAGTTAAAACATGCAAACAGACTTTTCTATATTGGAAAAGCACACTTAGATGATACACTTATTAAAGTAGTGAAATTGTGGTTGCCTAGGATCTATATTGGAAAAGGCAGAAATTTTTTCAGCCACAGTTTTTTCTTAATAGGAAAGGGAGTAAATATTATTAGATGGGCCTAAAAGGAAAATGGGCAGAATACGGAAGAAACATTCGGATGCAGGGATTAATAATTTGTCATCATACACAATTGTATATGTAGTTAATAAGTTTGAAATTTACTTGGGCATTGTTATTATCTCTTGTTCAGGATATGATAAAATGACTATATAATACGTAGTAGAAATTAAGTATTCATGCATTTTTGAAACATTGAGCTATTTATTAAAGTTTATCATGTACAAGTGTATAAAAGTACAAGTAACTTTATCGATCTAAATATTTCTTGTTTTTATTTTCAATTGTAATGACTTCAATTGTTTTTAATTTTAAAATAAGATGATCAGTAAATACATAATATTAATTTATTATTTGAAATGGACATGTAATTCATTTGGAATAAATTAATAAGGCCTCACACCAGCAAACAGTAACAACACACTCCAACTCAATATGGTTAGATTTATTGATAAAACTCAATATCAAAGTCTAGGAACAATGAACGATAACGGAACAAAATAGCAGAAAATAAAAATGATATCTTTAGAGAGGATCTCGCTCTCCCAGTTCCTAACAATTCCCAGTTCCCTTTTTCTTTTCGCTTCATTTTTCTATTATTCGTTTCCTCTCCACCCCCCTCCCCCCTTTTAATAAACACCTTGTCCTCAAGGTGTAGCTCAGGAAAATTTTCTATTATTCGCTTCATCACCCCCCCCCCCCCCCCCCCCTTTAAAAAACACCTTGTCCTCAAGGTGTAGCTCAGGAAATTGTTGCTTAAACAACTCCCTATCTTCCCATGAATCTTCAAACTGTGGTAGGTTTTTCCAGTGAATCAGCACCTCTTGAGTTCTTGTTGCTGAAATTCTGGTATCGATTACTCCTTCTGGTTGGGATTGTAACTCCCGTTCTTCTGAGATGCGAGAAGGCAGTGTTATATTTGAATTAGCTGTCTTTTTCACTAGTGAAATATGAAGCACCGGATGAACTGAAAAATCTTCCGGTAACTTCAATTTATAGGCCACCGGATTAATCACTTCAACCACTTCAAATGGACCATAAAACCGAGGACTCAGCTTCTCCCACTTCAAATTGAAGGTCCCTTCTATGCTTGTTGGCCTGTTGCTTGTTGCTTCATCTGGTTTTGAGCTACTTCCAAATTATGTTTCAATTCTTGTAGAATCCCATTTCGCACAGCAGTTAAGCTGGTATCTTCTTTGACTAATATAGGTGGATCTTGTCCATATATGGCCTTGAAAGGAGTGCTCTTTAGGGATGCATGGTAATTGGTATTGTACCAGTATTCCGCCCAGGATAACGGCCACTGCTTGGGTTTATTCCCAGTTATACATCTCAAATAACTTTCAAGACACTGGTTCACCACTTCAGTCTGCCCATCGGTTTGTGGGTGATAGGCAGTACTGTACTTCAACTTTTTCCCTGCCATTTTGAATAACTCGGACCAGAATGTACTTACGAAATACTGTCCCTATCCGTGACAATAGTTTTAGGAAACCCATGAAGGCGGACCACCTCTTGGATGAAAACTTCTGCAACTCCTTTGGCCGTATAGGCGTGAGAAAGAGCAATAAAATGTGCAAACTTGGTTAGTCGATCAACCATCACTAATATGGAATCTTTACCCATTGCTCGAGGAAGCCCTCTGATAAAATCCATGCTTATGTCCTCCCAAATTTGACTAGGAATAGGCAGCAGTTGAAGCAGCCCTGCCGGAGTTATGTTCTGAGACTTATTGCGCTGACATATCACATATGTCACAGCTTCTCACATATCGTTGGATATCCGGCCTCATACCTTCCCAGAACACATTAGATATTCTTTTTAAGGTCCTGAGATAGCTCGAATGACCCCCACAAGTTGAGTCATGAAACTCTTTTTAGATGGGATTCTGGGTGATTCTTTTGGAATTACCAATCTGCCTTTGTAGTAGATTAGTCCTTTTCTCAATCTGAACCCTGTGTGTGAATCTGGCTGAGCAAGAAGATCCTGGATCAGTTTCTGGCACCGAACATCCTTCAACAAATCTTCTTCTAAACCTTCCCACTCTTGACAAGTAACCACTAATAATAATGTTCAACAACCTTTTCTGGATAAAGCATCAGCAGCTTTAAAGTTAGGGATAGGGAGGAAAAAATAGTTTTTGAAAATAAGATGAATTCTGATAAAGAATTGTCATTAGCAGTTTGACCGAATCAAACCTCCATCTGACACATTCATAACTCAAAACAAAAATAAAAGTGACATTGTTGTAACTTTTTTCCATGACATTTCATCCAAAAGCAAACTATAAAGAGATCATCATATACTAACAATCAAAATTGTTCAACACAGCACTCATTAAAATTAAAATCTTCAGATGCTAACCTAGCAGTTGGAAAACCAAAGCTTTTCAAGAAAAAAATCAGACTGATGTTAACTAGATCTCTACAATTTTCACACTGCACCCGAACTGGATTAGCGGCTGGTTGCCTGCTCCCCGCTCCAGCCCGGGTTATATGCATTAATTCTTACACATACAAGTGCTACTGTACTATATAATGATTTTTGTGTTTTATGCTTTCATTTACAGTGCACGAGAAATCTATTCTGTTGCCTCTTCTTCCTGCAAGCATCTTAGCCTTGGAAGAGCCTTTTATTTTCCGATGGCTGACAACATTTGCGATGCTCTCTATCTTCCCTCTTCTGAGACGCGACAAGTTGGTTTTGCCATATGCTGCTCTCTATTCTCTCTTCATCATCCTTTACTATGCCCCTGGTGTGAAACTGCGTAAAATTAAATTAAATATTTTCTTTACTACTTTAAGGTCACTCCTCCTTGCCTCCTCTCTTATTCTTCATGCTGTCTACTTAATGGTAACTCCTCCAAAGTGCTACCCCTTCTTATTTGAAGCTATAATTATGCTTCTTTGTTTTTCTCAGTTCATATTTATTTTTGTCTACTCCAATACTAGACAGTATATGTTGTTCAAGCTTACCAGCCAGTCATACAATGAGAAGAAAGATCTTTGATCTTGTTAGGGATTATTTATAATTTTTCTGTTTCTACGTTGAGAATAGTAAATTGTATCAGGGCATTGCTCAATGAGATGTATAATTCGAACATGTAATATATCTTCAAATTGATATGTATGAATGAAAACAATGACTTCTAGTGTTTGTGATCACTAAAATATGGCTAGTTT
This sequence comes from Cuscuta europaea, assembly GCA_945859875.1. NCBI lineage: Eukaryota > Viridiplantae > Streptophyta > Magnoliopsida > Solanales > Convolvulaceae > Cuscuta > Cuscuta europaea. The sequence goes on along the minus strand of CAMAPE010000005.1, from coordinate 11,739,807 downwards.
GTTCCTCTAAAAAAGTGGCTAAAGAATTTCATAACCTTAAACAGGCAAATGGCATATTAAAAGTGACAAGTATAGTCATGCTTAGGTTGTTTCAAAGGTAGTCATGTCTACATGTACATCTAAGTTATATACACACATAGCTGCTATGGTACAATATTTGGATGGGCAGGCAGAGTTTTTAATATACGGACAGGGCCGTCCAATGAATTTGGAGGCCCCGGTTCAAAATGAAAAATCGGGGCCCCACATTTATATAAACTAAATACTTATACTTAAATCAATTAAATATTCATTAAGAGGCCGTTTGGTAACACTGTTTATCGACTTATCAGGCTTATCAGCCAACTTTATCACCAAACACATAACTTTTGCTTTCGCGCGCTGAAATGTGTAATAAGCAGAAAAAGTAAGGTTGTAGTTACTTTTCTGGCTGTATTGGCTGAAATTACTGTAGATGACTATTGTAGTTATTTTTACATATAATTTTTTCTTTATTTTATTAATAAAATATATTTTAAAAGTTTTTCTTTCTTAAATCAGCAGAATCAGCCAATGCAGCCACTTCAGCCAGAATTTCATAAATTTCAGCAGAATCAGCCAAATCAGTCGATTTTCGTACTACCAAACGGGCTCTAAAAGAGAACGAACAAAGTAAAAGGACCAACGAAAAAATGATGGATCTATATTTTTCTTCTTTACTAGTTAACTGTGTTTTACTGATTAATATTAATTAATATATAATATTACTATATAATACTAATAAATTTTTAAAAATTTGGGGCCCCATAAATCCGGGGCCCTGTTCTGGATAACCTATAGAACCCCCTAAAAAACGGCCCTGTATACGGAGTATAATATTTTTACACAAAACTCTTACGTGTAAAATAAATATTTTTATAGAATTTGGGGTGAGCCCGGGACCGGCATGGTCCATAGCTATGCGCCTACGGCCTACGCCCATGTATGCATACATACACAAACATGTATATATACATATATGTGTGCACATACGTATCACCCAACTTGAATTGACACATGTATAGATTATTGTCTTCACCGAGTGATATTAACTGTAATGTGAGGCTTAATTTTCTTGCATTTGTGGCATTGTATTCTATAGTCAAAATATTATTTATTTATGTTGATTGTGGTTTGTGAATTATTTATATGGACATATCCTCTAGTAAATGCGTAAATATTGCAGATTCGCAGTCATGATTTAATTTTCTTTAGGAGATCAGGTACTTGATTTATTAGGTTTGCTATTTCATTATTTCATCAAATAGGTTCTTCTAAATTGTAACAAGTTGTTTTGTTCCTCAAACGAGACTATTACTCCATATCTTAAAGTCGATAATATGCACTGTAGTGTTTCAATTGAAGGCAGCGACAAATTAGACTTCCCTTCATGAAGAAATAAAGAATAAGGATGTTTTTTATTTGCAGTGAAAATTCTCTTTTTATTGGAGTGAAATGTTTCTGGATTAGTCTGACCTGGTGTGCTTAAGTTTGATTTGGTGTGAAACTGAATACCGTCCAAGAAAAAAACATCGAATATAGTCCAAGTAAAAACATTCTAAAAGGTAAGCAATAATGTTATCTCCGTCCAAAAAAGGTTGAATCCCCAACCCCAAGGGTCCCCCCCACCCTGACCCGACAGGATGGTGGGGGAGTTAATCACGGATTCACAGTGACCCAGTCGGCAAAGCGGTAGTAGGCCTTTACCCGTGCGCACCAGAGGGCCAGCCTTATTTCAGGTTCTGAAAACCCCCTTTTGGCTGCTGCGGGATTCGAACTTTGGTCTACGTCCAATTTTTCCCACCGCTCGACCAACTGAGCTACCCGTGCAGGTAGCAATAATGTTATCTCACATTTATTAAGGCATGCCATTTCTATTGAAAAATTGTGCTTTAATAGCAGTTGTATACTCCTAAATTTTAGGAAAAAAAATTGCACCTATATTCAACATGTTGAAACTTATTTTTCTTGATGTTAACATAGTGGTTTTATTTTTTGGGGAATTTGACATTGCACCTAGGGATGGACCGGGCCCGGGCTGGTTCAAGTCGGGCTTTTTTTCAGGATGTTGAGCTTGGAACCGGTCCGGGTTGATACCGGGTCTGGGCCAAATCGGGTCGGGCCGGGCCAGGCCCGGTTCAATGTAATTTTTTTTGGCTTTCTAATTAATCCCCGACCCCCCCTCACCCCAAAGCCCCTCAAAACACCCAGCCCTATCCAAGGAAAAGGAAAAAGATTGAAAAAATGGACCAGGCCCGGCCTGGACCGCCCGGGCCGGTTCATGAAATATAAGTAGGGCCCGAACCCAGCCCGCCCAAACCGTGCTAAAGCCTGAAACCGCCACTCCCCAACCGGTCTGGTCCGGGCTCGAACAGTACCGGGTCGGGCCGATTCTCGGGCCAGTTCAACCCGGTTGAGTCCACCCCTAATTGCACATTTGCACCCCATGTTTAGGGCAATATTGGACTTTGCACCCTATTTTCAAAATCGTTAATATTTGCACCCCATGAGTCCAAAAATTGGGAAAGAGTGGAATGCAAAGTCAATTAATTGTATAGTATAGTTGGACGCATATATTAATGATTTTGAAAATAGGATGCAAAGTCAAATATAACTCAAAAAAAGGGATGCAAAGTCAAGTTTCTATTTATTTTTTCATAGGAAGAGTTCCCAAAATAGAAGTAAACATGTTTTAGAATTCCAATATAAGGTTGCTATGTTTTTTTTTCTTGAAATATGAGTAACATGAAAGTATTTACTGTCATCTTGTAATCATACTTTCAAATAATTGCATTACTAGGCATTCAACATGAAAATAATTACTATCAGTAATAGTAATATTTTTCAATCATGGAAGTGAATTTCCTTTTTCCATATTCGTCCAAAACATATTCTAGCTATACCATTATTGTATTGTATATACCGGTGGGAAAAACCGACCCAAAACCCGAAAACTGAACCTACCCAACTTGATAAATAAAATTGGTCCGGGTTTTAGTTTAAAATGACCGTTCCGTGTTAAATACCCGACATTAACCCAAAAATTTGAGCTCCTGATTTGGGTTCTAAAATTCTAAACTCGTTCCGGATTGAAAAAACCCGTTTAAAATTAAGAAACCAAAAGTACCAAAAGTATATATTATATACTGACTAGTAATACTGTTTACCTTCTCTAGGGAATAATTTGTATATGATAATTACTAATTAGTTGGACTCTTTGATTACTAATTTGTCATTCAAATTAATGTTTTATTTTGCTTTCTAACTATTAGTTCTTTTACAATATTTTTTATCATGTGATTTTTAGATTTGAGATATATTGCTTTGGTTTCAATATATGTGTTTTTATTCAGAAATTTAATAATTGCAATATCTGAGTGCATTTAAATTGCCTTTAGATATTTTATTTTCCACTGATCAGTGTTTTATATCACCTTCACGACATCTTGATGTAAGTTTTCGAGTTTGCCAATGCTTATTTACAAAACAGTTTTTGTTTCAAAACAATTTGATTTTTTATGAGTGCAAAACAACCCAATCGGATCCAACCTGAACCCGAAGTTCTTAAAACCCGAACCGGCCTTAAAGTATTGGTTCTCCGATCAGGCCCAAAAATGTAGAACACGAAGATTTATGGGAGTTTTCTGTTATAGCCAAAATCTGAAGAACAGATTCCTTAAATAGGAGCATGCAACATTTTCTTATATAGGATCCCTCATTAATGTTTCCAAAATAGAACCATCACCGTTAAAAGAGGAAGGCGTATTATTTTATTCTTTTATTAAAACTAAATAAGTCCTATTTTAACAATAACTTTAACACATAAGGGCATCCTCATTGGGAGGATTATTATGAGATTAATTTGGCGACATGGAAGTTTTTTTAGGGAATTATCATTGAGTGACATAGATTATTTAATGAGATTATTTGCTACAATAATCTGGGATCAAAATATGAATCCGGATTATTTTAAGATTATTTGAAAAATATATGTAATAGAGATTAATGCAAGACAGAGAAAAAATAGATTATTTGAAGATGGTGATTGAGAGATATAAACGAATTTTGATATTATTTTATAATTAATTATATAACAATATTTAAATGGTAAGAATCATTAAAAAAATTGATTATTAGAGATCATGAATGGAGATGCTCTAACTAATTTCAGTTTTTGAATTCTCTGTTTTTAATTTATTTTAATTTCTTTACAGAGGTTTGCCTACCTACTTGGACTTATTAATTAAGCCGTGGACGAGAACATATCTGGTTAGGACGGACCTCATATCACTAAAAAAGGCCCAAATAAATCAAATCAAATCGATATAGGAAAAAGGGGCAAATAAGTCCACGTACTAACAAAAAAAGTCAAATAAGTCTTATATAGGATGTTCTGTTCGGTCGTCGCCATTTGGGGCAGTTTTCGGTGGAATTTTGTGAGAATCTTGTTAATTAAATCTAGTTTACTCATACCAAATTTCAGCTAACAATTCAATTGGGAAGACATTCAAATAAATTCTTGAAGAAATTACCATTAATGAGAGTTAAACATATGAAATGTTCAAGAATAGGAGCTGTTAAGTTTATTTCCCTAAATAGGAGTTCTTGTCTGCCGCCGGTTCCGACTTCCGACTATTTTTCTTTTTTCCTTAAATGCCCTTACTTTATATTTGATCCTATTTTTTCGTTCCGTTACATCTCATCCTTCATTTATTCTCTTTCTTTTCACACCTTTTCTCCTCATCCATCACATGTCTAATCTCTCCCACCTTCTCCTTTCTCTTCCATCTTTATCTTTTTTCTTCATCCATCACTCACATCTTCAAGATGTCTCCCACATCTTTTTCTCCAGTTTTTCCCTTCTTCCTTCTTAAATATTAATTATTTGTTTTCTTTCTTCTTCAACTTAGTCAATTTCACCATTCCTCTTCTTCTTCTTCAGATTTAAAGAATCCACCGTTCCTGGTAAATTTCAGGTGTGAACGGAAAATTAAATTCCATCTCCAGTCAAATCTACTCAAAGGTATGTCTTTTTCTTCTCATCGTTCTCTTTCTTTCCCTTCTTCTCCTTCAACCTCTCATTTTGATTTTTTAATTTTATCTTATTTTGAGGTTCTAAATTTGACAAATATTATTTCAGATCTGACTTATTATTATTAAAATAGAAACATCCGGTGATTGAATAAAACTGAATTTGATTTGTATTTATTAATTTTGATTTGTTTATTTTAAAATTTTCAATTTAAGGATTTTGGATCTAAAAATTCTATAACTAATGTTTATTTTTCGAAAACTTTTTTTGAAAGCAATCTCATTTTTATGATATTAAATATATTAAGATAGCAAAATTATTCATTTAAAAAAGATGGAAAACTTATTTTACAAATGCCATGATTTCAAAATGTTTGGCAAAAAATGTCATTTTGCATAAAAAAAGATGGCAAAATTATTTGTAAAACATGGCATTATTTGCCTAACATATTCATGTAATTGCCATCTTTACGAAATTAATGTCAAATTTATAAATGTAAAATGACATTATTTGCCAAACATATTGAAAAACACTTCATAAATGTAAAATGACATTATTTGCCAAACATGTTGAAAAACATGACATTTTAAAAACAATTTTGTCATTTTTGAAAAATAAACATTATTATATATTTTTCAGATCCAAATTCATTAAATTAACTCAATGTAAAAAATAAAATAAAAAGTTAAAAGAACAAATTAAAGGTGAAAGAAAAATTGAAAGAGAATTAAAAGAGAAGAAGCAAAAAAGTACATTAAATACCATTTCAATATTTTAATGAAGATTATGATTTAATCTATCTAGCAGACAACTAACTTGCCTAATATGGAAGTAGACGCATTAAAAGAATTAGCGGTGGTGGTGGTGGAGGAGATGGCGGCCGTCCAAGCAGAGGGCTCGCCGGAGGGCGGCGGCAACGACACTGGAAAATACGGAAGTGGAAAATACGGCGGCAGCAACACCAAATTTGGTGTGGTAGTATGTAGACCAGATCTGTGTAAAACTCAATTTTTGTATTTTGTTTTATGCTCCGTATTAACTAATGAATAACTAATAAATAATCCAACTTTAATTGCAAAAAAATAATAATCTAGCTTTCATTACAAAAACGGAAGTCTTCAACTTCTTTTAATTAAGCGGTATTATGGTCACTTGCATAAAAATTCCGTGTCAAACATGGTTGACAAAGTAGGACTCCTATTTTAGCATAAGTATCTATGTTTTACTCCCATATTGGGAATTTTCTCAAATTCTTGAAGATAACTTTGCTTTTAACTGCGCAGTTATATTCAAGAATTCATTTAAATGCCTTCCCGATTGAAGTTTTAGCTGAAATTTGGTATGAGTAAACTAGACTTAATGAATAATACGCTCAAAAAATTGCATCAAAAATTTCCACCCGGAACTGCCCAAATGATGACGGCTGGATATAGCCTCCTATATAAGAGCTTATTTGACTTTTTTTGGTCAGTACGTGGGCTTATTTGCCCTTTTTCCAAACCATATAAGACCGGGTTGGATTATATTTGAAACATTAGATCTGAAAAAATTTAAAAAGATCAGATTAAACTAGACAAAATCTAGCTTATATAATACTACAGATTATCTTTGGATGACTAAAATTGAGATATGAGGGAATCATTACACACTTATGGAGAAATGTAAACTTATGTGATTGATATTGAATTAGTAAATAAAGTATGATTAAAATAGGCAAAATTCATAAGAATAATTCCCACCGTTACCCCACTTTTCCCTTCATAAAAATAAATTGAACTAAATTTAAACTAATGTGACTTTAATATTGTAGAACCCTAATATATAGTAGTGGTGTGGGAGAAAATTCACGATTCTTTGATGTTGCTAGGGTTGTCACGGATAAACTTGTCCATCCTATCTCCTTTCAGGAGACGATGGCGATGATCTGGCTCCCTAGTAAAGGGGTGAGTATTGAACAAATCGGAGATATGCGGTTTATGATTCGGTTTTATCATGAAAACGATATTGCACGAGTTTTGCAGGATGGCCCGTGGTCCTATGACCAAAATTTAGTTGTTGTCGGAAGGGTGGAAGCTAAGGAGAGACCATTATTAGAGGTTGTTGAGCTGACTCAAGCGGATTTTTGGGTCTAGATTCATAATTTACCGTTAAGCTTTATGACTGAGACAGTGGCGGCCGGGATTGGACGATACATAGGGGAACTGGTACGGATTGATGGAAGAATTCTAAATGGGGAAAGAAAGGAGTATGTACGTATCCGCATTCTGCTTGACATAAGGAATGCTCTGAAGAGAAGAACATAGGTTCGGGAGGAAGGAGACAGCTGGGTTTGGGCATATTTCAAATATGAGAGACTTCCAAATCTCTATTTTATCTATGGAGTTATGGGACACACTGAAAGATATAGCCCATCAAACACGAGTGCGGGGCCGTGGGTGGGTGATAAGCCTTATGGTCCATGGATGAGGGCAAATTTGTGGCGGGGGGAAATCACCCGAGAAATAAATGGTTACTCCCACGAGCATGGCGTGAGCTAAAAAATACCAAGGATGATAGCGGAAGTCGGGGTCAGTTGATAGGAAGCCAAGAGAAGGTTTCAGATGCGGGATGCTATTTGGTCGAGGGACTGATTTCAAGGGGTAAAAGAAAATGGGTGAGGAAGAGGAGCGCAATCAAGACAACGTTCTCGATGAAGGGGAGTCTAAGAAGCGCAGTGATACGTTCGTAATTTCCATATTTATGTTTATGTTTTTAATTAGTTTTGCTTGACTTTTACTTTGGAAATTACACACTTTTGGTGTAATAGATTAGATTGTTAAATTCTTGTAAATAGGTTAGATTAGATATATTCTGAGCTCAAGCAGGTTTTGGTCACTCGAAGTACAGTTGGTGAACCCAAGAAGTGAAAAGAAGGTGCAAAAGTTCAAAGACAAAAGAAGATCCAGAATTTTGGTCTATACTCGGTCGAGTATTAGCTATACTCGATCGGGTATTAGGTTGGAACTTCAAATCGGATCAGATCCGAAGACAAGGGAACATGCAGGGAAGATTTCGGCCATGAGTTTATGTCTATACCCGATCGGGTAGACCGACATACCCGATCGGGTATGCCTTTGAATTTCAAACGAAGATCGGTCGAGTATGGTCCGAATACCACTTTCTAAGCATACTCGACTGGGTGCTCATATATACTCGATCGGGTATACTCTTAGAAAATAGCCTTAAACCGGTCGAGTATGCCTCGGATCGAGTGTTACACACGTACTCGATCGGGTACCATGTATATACCCGATCGAGTACCCGAATCCCATCCCAAAAACCTATAAATACACCTCCTTTCCTTCACAAAAAGATATCCAATCCCTTTGTACATCTAAGCTCAGTATAGAATAGCTCTTTCTTTATATTTTTCATCATGTTTAGTCTCCAAATGAGGAGCTAAACTCTTCCATCTTGGTTTTGCTACTTTGAAGCTTAATGAATTTGTAAGTTGTGAGTTATTTTCTTTAATCTTCTTCCTTGAATATTAATTCTTTCTTTCAAAATACTATCTCTATATCAAAGTTGGGGAGTGTTACTAAGATGACAATTAGTTAACATCTTGACATTGGTTATAGTAATAGCTATTTCTTCCTCTATGATAATATCGGGGAGTGTTACTAAGATGACAATTAGTTAACATCTTGATATTAATCATAGTAGGATTCATATATTTTAATATTCTTCCTTGAGTATTAATTAATTCCTATTCATATTTTATGTTAATATCTTAAACATTACTTAAAGTATCAACTAGTATTGTTTCTCATATTAATTATTACTAGAATCAATCGGTTAATACGCTTGTTATTAATCCGGTTCTTTCAACGGTAGTAAACTTGGAATATTAATGCATGCATCTCATGGTTAATATGCCAAGGGGAATTAATTATATTGATTAAACCAATAAACCGCTTGTGTTGAGGTTATCAATCTCAATCGTTTTCATCTTAAGTTTATTGCTACTATCAAGTTAATATACGGCGCTTGTTCTATATTGACTCGATAGGAAGTTTTATTAATGAACGCATCTCGTTATTAATAACTACCCTCGATGAACTGGATATACTCCTCGATTGAGTATTCGAGAGGAAGATAGTTAAAGATATAACCGGGATCGACGAACATTTCATTAAGTGGATAAAAGCAAAACCAAGTCCCCATCTCATTGAATTAAACTCATGTGGAGGAGGGATTGTCAACAAGACCCCTTCTCAAGCTACAAACCTCATCTCGGAGTTGGCCGAGAATTGTAGGCACTATGATCGGCGATCATCAAAACGAGTTATGGCGGCAGAATCCAACAACTCATTGGAAAGTCAAGTAGCCGACTTGACTTCTTTGGTTAAAGATTTTCTCCTAAATCCGAAACCTCAAGAAGTCAAGGTCTGCGGCATATGCTCGACGCAAGGGCACCCCACCGACTCTTGCCCAACACTACAAGAGGAGAACGTCGAACAAATCAATGCTTTGGGTTTCCAAAATCAAAAGAGGTATAACCCTCAAAGCAATACCTACAATCCGGGATGGAGGGATCATCCCAATTTAAGGTACGGAAACTCTCAACCTCCTCAACCATCAAATCCCCCTCCTCCACAATATAAACAACAAGGCCAAACTTCAAACTCGAACATGTCAACCGAAGACATGATTCGATCACTTGCCATGAACATGGCAACAATGCAACAAAGTGTGGTTCAATTCCAAGAAACAACAAAATCCAGCATCCACAACTTAGAAAGCCAAATCAGCCAAATCTCCAATGCTGTGAGTAGGTTTGAAGCTAAGGATTCGGCAAGGCTACCATCTCAAACGGAGTCGAATCCTAGGCAACAAGCCCATGCAGTCACATTACGGAGTGGCAAGGAGTTGGTTATTGACAAAGAGAAAGCAAAGAGCCACATTGGCGAAGAGGAGGAAGAAGAGGAGCTGGTGGAAGTGACTCAACCGGAGGTGGAAGCTCAAATCCCAACCCCACCAACGGTCATTCCCGAGATTGAAGCACCCTTCCCCGAGGCTCTAAGGGAAACACGAAAGCTGGAGAAGGACAAGGACATCTATGAGACATTCTCCAAATGTGAGGTAAATATCCCTCTCCTTAACTTGATAGAGGGTGTTCCTAGATTCGCAAAATTTTTCAAAGAACTATGTACAATAAAAAGGAAACATAGACTCAATGGAAAACAAAAAGTCCAAGTTAGTGAACGTGTTTCGGCAGTTTTTCAAAAGAAACTCCCAAAGAAATACAATGATCCGGGCATGTTCACTATACCTTGCAAGTTGGGAGGAACTACGTTTTCAAAAGCCATGCTCGATTTAGGAGCATCAATTAATGTCATTCCTTACTCTTTATACAAATCACTTGAGCTTGGCCCTTTAAATGAAACCGGAGTAGTCATTCAACTTGCGGATAGATCAAATGCCTACCCTAAAGGTATTGTCGAAGACGTACTAGTTATGGTTGACAATTTGATTTTCCCCGCTGACTTTTATGTTTTGGAAATGGAGAATGATAAGAATGTGGTTCCTATCCTTTTAGGAAGGCCATTTTTAAAAACCGCTAGAGCAAAGATTGACGTATTTAGCGGCTCTTTAACAATGTAATTTGATGGGGATAAAGTTGAATTCAACATTTATGACTCCATGAAATATCCAAATGAAAATCATTCTTTATTTGCCATTGATATTGTTGACCCCCTTGTACAAAATACTTTTGAAATCAATAAGGAGGACGAATTGTTAAGTATACTTGAAAATGACTTCGGGGAAAACTCTTCAGAACTTGCCTTGACCCCCAACACACAAGCTATGATAGTGGAATTGGATACTCACTTCCAACTCCCACTTATGCCACCGGGGTCTAGGGCATTTCCACTAACCATCCCCGAGGAAAAGCCTCTACCTTCAGTTTTGCAGGCACCCGACGTTGAGATGAAACCACTCCCAACACATTTGAAATATGTGTTTTTGGGGGAAAAAGAGACACTACCGGTCATTATCTCAAACAAATTGACCGAAGAACAAGAAGGCAAATTGATAGCGGTGCTCAAGGAGCATAAACTAGCAATTGGATGGACTATAGCCGACATCAAAGGCATTAGTCCATCTACTTGCATGCATCGCATCTTAATGGAGGATGAAGCCAAGCCGGTACGACAGCCGCAACGAAGACTAAACCCACCTATGATGGAGGTGGTCAAAAAGGAGGTGATCAAACTACTCCAAATGGGGATAATCTTCCCCATCTCCGACAGCAAATGGGTTAGCCCAACCCAAGTGGTTCCAAAGAAGACCGGGGTCACGGTAGTGGAAAACAAACATGGAGAACTAATGCCCACCCGAATTCAAAATGGATGGAGGGTATGTATAGATTACCGTAGACTCAATGCGGTAACTAGAAAGGATTTCTTTCCTTTACCCTTCATCGACCAAATGCTTGAGAGACTTGCCGGGCATAAGTTCTATTGCTTTCTTGATGGCTACTCCGGGTACTTTCAAGTGCCTATAGCCCCTGAAGATCAAGAGAAGACCACTTTCATTTGTCCATTTGGCACTTTTGCATACCGGCGCATGCCATTCGGACTTTGCAATGCCCCGGCCACATTCCAACGATGCATGATGAGCATATTCTCTGAATATGTTGAGCTATTTATGGAAGTCTTTATGGATGATTTTACAATCCATGGAGACTCATTTGATTCATGCCTACTTCATCTATCTCTTGTTTTGAAGAGTTGTTTAGAATCAAATCTTGTTCTAAACTCTGAAAAATGTCACTTTATGGTGGAAGAAGGAATTGTCCTAGGCCATGTGATCTCGTCCAAAGGAATAAAGGTGGACAAAGCAAAAGTGGAGGTTATCCAATCACTACCTTATCCTACCACCGTTAAGGAGATACGATCATTCCTTGGACATGCAGGTTTCTACAGGAGGTTCATCAAAGATTTCTCAAAGATTGCATCTCCTTTATGCACACTTTTGCAAAAGGAGGTGGAGTTCATATTTTCCGAGGACTGCAAGAAGGCCTTCAATACTTTGAAGGAGAAATTAGTAACCGCACCTATCATCCAAGCCCCGGATTGGTCTCTTCCCTTTGAGATCATGTGTGATGCTAGTGACTATGCGGTCGGGGCCGTTTTGGGCCAAAAGGTGGGAAGAGCATCTCATGTGATCTATTATGCATCCACCACACTCAATGATGCCCAACGCAACTACGCCACCACCGAAAAAGAAATGTTGGCCATCGTTTATGCGCTCGAAAAATTCAGGTCATATTTACTTGGTACCAAAGTGATCATTTACACTGATCATGCGGTTATTAGGTTCTTAATGACAAAGAAAGAGGCCAAACCACGGCTGATTCGATGGATATTACTCCTGAGCGAGTTTGATGTTGAGATCAACGACAAGAAAGGCATGGAGAACTTGGTGGCCGATCACTTGAGCCGTTTGGTCTTGGGTGAAGGAAACAATCATATCAAAGATGATATCCGAGGCGAATTCCCCGATGAGACCCTTTTCTCCCTTAAGGAAATTCGTCCTTGGTACGCTCACATTGTTAATTTCCTTGTTCTAAACAGGTTTCCACCAAGCTTCTCTAAAGCTCAAAGAGAGAAACTCCAGCATGATGCAAAGCAATACGTATGGGATGAACCATATTTATGGAAACATTGCAAAGATCAGGTCATTCGAAGGTGCATTCCCGAAACAGAAATTGCATCCATACTTGCTTTTTGTCACTCACATGCATGTGGTGGCCACTTTGGAGGAAAACGAACATCCATGAAGGTACTTGAATGTGGTTTTTGGTGGCCAAGCTTATTTCGAGATGCTCATGTCTATTGTCAATCTTGTGATAATTGCCAACGCATGGGCAACATCTCTCGAAAGCACGAGATGCCACAAGTTCCTATGCTCTACGTGGAGATCTTTGATGTGTGGGGAATAGATTTCATGGGACCTTTTCCTAATTCCCATGGAAATCTATACATTCTATTGGCGGTAGATTACGTATCCAAATGGGTGGAAGCAAAAGCCACAAAGACCGATGATGCCAAAGCGGTGACTGAATTCCTCAAAACCCGCATCTTCTCAAGGTTTGGGGTACCACGCATCTTGATAAGCGACAGAGGCACTCACTTCTACAACAAAACTGTGAGTACCTTGTTAAAAAATATGGCGTCACACATAAACTCTCCACCGCCTACCACCCACAGACAAACGGTCACGCTGAGGTATCAAACAGAGAGCTGAAATCTATTTTTCAAAAGACAGTAAATCCAAACCGTAAGGATTGGAGCTGCGCATGGATGATGCCTTATGGGCATACAGGACCGCTTTCAAAACCCCAATTGGAATGTCACCCTATAGACTCGTGTTCGGTAAGGCATGTCATCTTCCGGTCGAACTCGAACACAAGTCTTATTGGGCGGTCAAAACATTCAATCTCGACATGGCTAAAGCGGGAGAGCAAAGGAAGCTACAACTCCAAGAACTAGAAGAGCTTCGATTGGAGTCCTACGAGAATGCCGCCATCTACAAGGAAAAGACGAAGGTATGGCATGACAAAATGATAATAAGAAAGGATTTCCAAGTTGGAGACAAAGTCCTTCTTTTTCTCTCACGCCTTCGCCTTTTCCCCGGAAAATTGAGATCACGATGGGAAGGACCATTCGAGGTGGTCAAAGTCTACACCCATGGCGCAGTGGAAATAAAAAGCCTCGACACCGGAAAAATCCTCAAGGTTAATGGACATCAACTCAAACCATTCCTTGAAGGTTTCCAGAAAGAAAGCATTGAATGCATGGATCTCATCGATCCAATCTTTGAAGAATGAACACAACAATGGCGTCGTGCCACGACGTTAACTAAGGCGCTTCTTGGGAGGCAACCCAAGCAAGGTACATTTTTCTTTTATTGTTAACCCCCCTGTCAATGTTTTCAATTATGTTTTTGAGAGGTTGAGAGAGAGGGCACTAATCAGGTTTGTGGAGGAAATTACAAAAAAAATGCAGGTTTTGGAACATCTGGGGGCATACCCGATCGAGTATCACCTTATACTCGGTCGGGTATGACCAAAAAGAAAAGGGACCGGGCATTACTCGATCGAGGAAGCACTCAAAAAATTGAAAAAAAAGGAATACCCGACCGGGTATCACTATACACCCGGTCGGGTATGTATAGAAATGCTAAAATTGAAGGAGACTGACTCCCACACTCGACCGAGTACCTGCTTCAAAAGTAGAAAAAAAGCACATACCCGATCGAGTATGGAGGAATACTCGACCGGGTACAGGAGGCAGGCTGCTCACAAAGTTCATTTTCCAGACATACTCGACCGGGTAACAACACACTACCCGATCGAGTACAGTAGGCAGGCCGCTCAAAAACTAAACTTTCCAGCAATACTCGACCGGGTAACAATACACTCCCCGATCGAGTACAGGAGGCAGACTGCTCAAAAAGGCCACTTTCCAGACATACCCGACCGAGTACCAGCACATACTCGATCGGGTATACGGGTATTATAACCCCAAATCAGCCCCAAAACACTTCGTTTTCTCCGAATTTCCAACCCTGTCTCGAACAAAAACGCCCAAACCCCCATTTTTACACCTTCTCTCTACCATATCTCTTCCAAATCTTCACCAAATCCTCCCATTTCAACACCAAAACACTCCCCTCATCCTCCTCTACACATTCATACTCACCAATCCCATTCTCCCCCAATTTTCAGAGGTCCGAAAAACCCTACCCCCACCTTCCAATTTCGGTTTTCAAAGGCCAAATTCACTCCAAATGGCTCCAAGGAAAGAGAAAGGGCAAAGCTCAAGCACTAGGGCATTCATCCCGGGCTACGAGGACATCCTCTTCGTGGACAACGAACACCACACACGCTTCATGTCCACAATTGAAAGGCAAGTTAAACCTTCCCGCTTTTTATGCCATGATGCCCTAAAGGAATTAGGAGTGTACAAAATGATGAATAAATTTTTTCATGAGTTGAGCATGGATAAAATTTTCAAAATGCAATACCACTCAAATGAAAAAATTATCTATGAATTCCTAAGCTCTGTGCACTTTGAGAACAATGAAGAGGACTTTAGGGATGATAAACTCAGGTTTCGATTGTTTAATCACAATCACACCATCACAAAACTTGAGTTCGCCGAACACTTTGGTATTCCGGTCCCGTACCAAAAATCTATATCCGACAATACCGCCTTCGGCCACACCCTATGGACAAAGATGACCGGGGAGACTAAATTTAGCTCCTCCCAACTCTATATTAGTCATGTTCAACATCCCGTCCTCCGCCTATTTTTGAAATTCCTCGCCAACTCCTTGCTTGGACGCCCCAACAACCATCATACTAGGATGGGGGATGTGTGCCTCATCTCGGTAGCCCTATTCCGTGTCCACGTGGATTTCAACCTATGTAATCTCATGTGGGCACATCTAAAAAAAGAAAGTGTGGCAAAGGGTGCTATTGTAGTGGGCGGGGTGATTATGCACTTGGCCACAAAGTTCGGGTATACGGATGACTCTCCTATACCCGACTACTGTTTGATGAACATATCTTGGCTGGGCCACTCGGGCTGTACATCTTTTTCACACACCGTTTATGGTGAAGAAAGGCCCAGAAATATGTACAACTGGCACATCCACCCCAAACCCCTCAAATACTTCGTCTTGCCCAACCCAGAACTCCCCCAACTCCACTTCAAAACAGGAAGAGCGGAGCAACATTACCTCTTCCCAAACGCCCTCCCACCACATCTCCAGGAACCGGAACAGGAACCTCCCCAAAACCAACCCGATTACGAGCCCTATGAGCAACTCCATAGCCATCCAACCATGAGCCAGGACTTCCCAGAACAGAGCTAAAACCCTCCACCACCCGACTTCTTTCAACAACTTCTGGAGGGTCAACAACAACTGCTTACGGGAATAGCCCAAATGGACAACCGGCTCAACCGATTAGAGGAGGAGCAAAGAGCCGGTTTTCAACGATTGGAGGATGAGCAAAGAGCCGGCTTTCAACGTTTGGAGGAGCTCTGGGAGGCCGATAGACATCGGTATGAGGAAGACCAACATAGGTTCTACGGACCTATGTACTCTTATATGGCACAACAGGGATCCTTCCATACCATGACGAACCCCCCTCCACAACCCTCATGGTATGACCCCACTCATTGGGGTAACTTTGGAGGATCAGGCTCCGGGGGTGGAGGGTACGACGGCGGAGATGGCGGGGACACCTACATGGGAGATGGTGGCCAAGGGAGCGGCTTTGGAGGGAGCTACTACGGAGGAGAAGGCGGGCACTAGGGACAGTGCTTGATTCAAGTGCGGGGGAGACACTCATGATGGTATGTAATTTTCATTTCTACCTAGCACTATGCATGTAATTCTTTTGAACTTTTTCACAAAAAAAAAAACAAAAAAAAAATAAACAAAAGAAAATAAATGCTAATTAGGTTGAAAACCCAACAAAATGGGCAATCTAAGCAAAAAAGGCTTATAAAAAAATGAGTGAGTTGGAGAGAATGGAAAATGAAAAGAGGTGCTAGGATGAAAACCTGAAAAGGCTCCTAGACAAAATGAGAGATATGAGAGAAATGTTTGTTCTTGCAGGCACTCATTGTATCCTTGTGAAGAATAAGAAGATTCAAGATATAGAAGAAGAGAGGAGGAGAAAAGAAGATAACACTAGGAGGCCATTAAACCCAAGATGCTCTTTTGTAATTTGAGTTGAAAACTCATTTTTCTTTGTCATCCTTGGTGGTCTTTGTGTTTGTATTGTGTTGAACTGTGGAACTTTTGGACAAACATTGATACTTGTAAACATTTGATATTACTCGAGACGAGTAAAGGTTTAAGTGTGGGGGAGTTGATACGTTCGTAATTTCCATATTTATGTTTATGTTTTTAATTAGTTTTGCTTGACTTTTACTTTGGAAATTACACACTTTTGGTGTAATAGATTAGATTGTTAAATTCTTGTAAATAGGTTAGATTAGATATATTCTGAGCTCAAACAGGTTTTGGTCACTCGAAGTACAGTTGGTGAACCCAAGAAGTGAAAAGAAGGTGCAAAAGTTCAAAGACAAAAGAAGATCCAGAATTTTGGTCTATACTCGGTCGAGTATTAGCTATACTCGATCGGGTATTAGGTTGGAACTTCAAATCGGATCAGATCCGAAGACAAGGGAACATGCAGGGAAGATTTCGGCCATGAGTTTATGTCTATACCCGATCGGGTAGACCGACATACCCGATCGGGTATGCCTTTGAATTTCAAACGAAGATCGGTCGAGTATGGTCCGAATACCACTTTCTAAGCATACTCGACTGGGTACTCATATATACTCGATCGGGTATACTCTTAGAAAATAGCCTTAAACCGGTCGAGTATGCCTCGGATCGAGTGTTACACACGTACTCGATCGGGTACCATGTATATACCCGATCGAGTACCCGAATCCCATCCCAAAAACCTATAAATACACCTCCTTTCCTTCACAAAAAGATATCCAATCCCTTTGTACATCTAAGCTCAGTATAGAATAGCTCTTTCTTTATATTTTTCATCATGTTTAGTCTCCAAATGAGGAGCTAAACTCTTCCATCTTGGTTTTGCTACTTTGAAGCTTAATGAATTTGTAAGTTGTGAGTTATTTTCTTTAATCTTCTTCCTTGAATATTAATTCTTTCTTTCAAAATACTATCTCTATATCAAAGTTGGGGAGTGTTACTAAGATGACAATTAGTTAACATCTTGACATTGGTTATAGTAATAGCTATTTCTTCCTCTATGATAATATCGGGGAGTGTTACTAAGATGACAATTAGTTAACATCTTGATATTAATCATAGTAGGATTCATATATTTTAATATTCTTCCTTGAGTATTAATTAATTCCTATTCATATTTTATGTTAATATCTTAAACATTACTTAAAGTATCAACTAGTATTGTTTCTCATATTAATTATTACTAGAATCAATCGGTTAATACACTTGTTATTAATCCGGTTCTTTCAACGGTAGTAAACTTGGAATATTAATGCATGCATCTCATGGTTAATATGCCAAGGGGAATTAATTATATTGATTAAACCAATAAACCGCTTGTGTTGAGGTTATCAATCTCAATCGTTTTCATCTTAAGTTTATTGCTACTATCAAGTTAATATACGGCGCTTGTTCTATATTGACTCGATAGTAAGTTTTATTAATGAACGCATCTCATTATTAATAACTACCCTCGATGAACTGGATATACTCCTCGATTGAGTATTCGAGAGGAAGATAGTTAAAGATATAACCGGGATCGACGAACATTTCATTAAGTGGATAAAAGCAAAACCAAGTCCCCATCTCATTGAATTAAACTCATATAGGTCGTTTATCTTAGTGTTATTAAACCAAACAAATCTAAACCCCCCTTGTTACTATTTGTATAAAAGAAAAGTATTCCTTTCCCTGTGGATACGAACCTTACTACACTATACTACGTATTAGTGTTGTATTGATTATTTATTTTGAGTGCACCTAACGACGAGTGCACGTCACGCAGGGCAGTAGATTTGCAAAATTTGGTGGAAGTCGAAGTCAGTAAGGAGGTAGATGGAACCAGCCCACAAAACGGCTCTGCGGCAGTGCTACTGAATCAACACCGCCTGAAATTCCACTAGTTGATAAGAGCGGGAAGCTTCCTTTGGAGGTGGCTGAACAAACCTCTTCTTCCTTCCCGATGGCTGGTCAAATCGGTATGACGTCTTTGGTCGTTGGTAAAACGAGGAGTTATGCTTCTATTTACTCTTTTAAGTTTAATAGCTCTAGTTTTTTATCTATTTGTTTTAGTGGCTGAACAAACCTCTTCTTCCTTCTCGATGGCTGGTCAAATCGGTATGACGTCTTTGGTCATTGGTAACACGAGGAGTTATGCTTCTATTTATTCTTTTCAGTGTAATAACTCTACTTTTTTTATCTATTTGTTTTAGTAACAAGTGCAGCGATACTACTATATTAGTCTACCATGTTGCGGGGTTAGCGAACTTGTCGGGTTCTCAGGGACTAATCAGTTCTATGTCTCACTCAGCGTAGATCTGAGCTATTGGTTTACTTTGTCTCTTGTCAATTTCATTATTATTATTAATATATAGGGGGTTTCCCCGTAATATTACTAAATTAAATGTAATTTCCAAAAAAGTGACCATATTTACATTTGGACAAAAATGTGACTAATACACAATTACAGTTCCGCAGTGACATTTACGCAGTGACATTTCCGTAGCTAATCTCTGCAGTGACATCTCCGGCATCGCCGGCCACAGTGACGCCTCCGCTGCTGTCACCTGTGTCACTGCCGTAGGTTGCCGCCGATGGACACAGTGACACATCCGCAGTGACAACTCCGTAGTGACATCTCTGCCCCCAAACTATGATCACAGTGACATCTCCGTCGTCCGGCCATCGCTGCCTCCGGCCAACACTACCGGCCACAGTGACAAGTCTGCGGTGACATCTCCATAGTGACAACTCCGCAATGACATACAATTCCTCCGGCCACCGTCCTCCGGAAAGTTTCCACGCCAGCACCACATTCCACCACCACCTCCACGCCACTGCATTCCACCACTACGCCACCGCACAACGTGGCCCCAGTGCCGCCCAGCGACTTGCAGCAGCCCACACAACCACCTCCCTGCCCCGCTCGAGCCACAACAGCCCCAACACCACATGATCTGAAATAGGATGGCAGATTGAGATCGACAAAGCTAGTGAACAAGAAGAAGAAGGTATCGTGCATCGAAGAAGGAGAATGCGATTCACCCTACGCCGCCGCCACCACAACGAAGAAGAAGAAGAAGGCGATTCACCCTAGCCCAAAATAGGGCTGCGACGACGGCGGAATTGCCATGGCTGCGACCTTGGCAGCTGGCGGAGGCGAGGCGGAGAAGACATGGGCGAGGACGGCGGCGGCAACTGTCTGTCTACCCTGTCCGCGGGGGCTACGGTGACGACTTTGGGGGTGGTCTCCTCTGCTCCTGCGATAGCCTGGGAGATGTTCCTCCGATGGCCTTGGGAAGTTGGGAGCTCCTGTGTCGGTTTGGCTTAAGAGACGAAAAGACTGGGCTGGATGGAAAGTGATGGGTTGGCCTGGGTAAGTCACATTTTTGGAAAAAAGGAAAAGTAGTCATTTTTTTGTATTTCACAAAGCTATTAGTAATATTTGTGTCCTTATTCCTAATAAATAAGTGTGTTTCTTTCAAAAAAAATGAAAGAATTAGAATATGTGAATGACACAAATAGTCCCACATATGGTATTGGTATGTGAAAAAGTAAAAAGGAAAAAGAAGAATTTGCATATAGATAATTAGACAAATTAAAATGAGTAATAAAATAAACACATATCATATCTTATTAGAGACACCGTCCTAGTTTAACTTATAAATTTCACTTTTGGTCCTATGAATATCCGGGACTTCCGCAGTTTACTACTGTCGAATGATTGGTCGATTTCCGAGGAATAAAACACTTTAATCTGTTGCAATCGAACAGTATAGCAACTTTGTTGTTGGGATTGTGACACAGATAAAACAAAAATGTAAAAGCTGCATGTACGTACGTGCTGTGGATTTATTTTAACTGAACAACGTAGGAGGTGTCGATAGGGCAGTTTGGTTGTTTCAAGTCTTTGTCCAATTTAATTTCATCGTTGTATCCGCCAGCCACCAAATGACCGGACACATTAATTAATGCCGGCCGGCCGGCAAATTACTCACTGGGGAATAGTGTAGTTATTCACTTATGAGTGAATAACTATGATGATTGCACCATTTTAAAAAACATGCTCACTCATATGCAAGCCAATTTAAGTACGTGTGAATTGGTAACTTGATTTGGCATATCCATTTGATTGGCCGGCATGCATGCATGCATGTATGTATATCTCAATTGGTTTCGGAATTGATGGAGATTTTTGGTAAGGATTCATCAAAATTCGTCGAGAATTTGATAGGGATATGAGAATTCCGTATCAAAAGCATTTTGACACGAGCTATTTGACTCGAAATCATTGGTATATCTGGATATATATCCGTGTCAAATCCGTAGCATCCCGTAAATTTTTAGAGCAAAGTGAAGTATGTTTTGTGTAAGCACATGTAAAAAATGGTAGGTTAAATTACCTATGCATAGACACAAAAGTTACTTTATATAAAATCAATGAGAAAATAGTAGGCACTATAAGAAAGGAAGACTTAACAAGGTGATTGTGATAAGGCAATTATTTTTAATTTTGAAATGCCAAACTCGATTTTAACACTAAAAGTTGGAAATATAAGACATTCATTATTTAAAAAACAGAAAATGTTTTTTTGGCTTTTCTTAAAAAAATAGTCACTTTGCAATCAATTAACTACCAGTATATCTCTATTTTGAGGTGTACTTTTTGTAAATTTGTTATTTTAATTATTT
Organism: Cuscuta europaea; assembly: GCA_945859875.1. Classification (NCBI taxonomy): domain Eukaryota; kingdom Viridiplantae; phylum Streptophyta; class Magnoliopsida; order Solanales; family Convolvulaceae; genus Cuscuta; species Cuscuta europaea. The sequence continues at coordinate 11,718,230 of CAMAPE010000005.1, read as the reverse complement.
GAGGTTAAAAGTCAACATCATTAACAAAATATGTCCACGTGGCTAAGAAAATTGCTACATAACTAGCTTTGATAGTAACATTACAGGATTAAAGATATTCACACTTTTTTGGACCCATATATACCTAGCAATTAGGATGCGGCCCTCCAAGAATTTCCATTCTTGTGTGATATGACTTTTTAGGCAATTGCTAATTGACAAATTTAAATGTATTCCAGGACTAATTCTTAATTAACTTTTTGGTGATTCAATCAAGATACGCTCCTAATCCAATTTCAATTCATAGATGTCTTACATCTTTTTCCCTCATATTTTGCATTATTTGATTCATCTAAATATATTCGAAATCAATCAAACGTATTTATAGTCGTTATACATATGACCATCTCATTTCCATCATTTCCAATTAAGTCAAAAACTCATTATTTATTTAGCCTGCGAATATCATGGAATAAAGCAAAACTACTCATTAATGTGTCTGCACTTCTTTGTTATAAAACAACAGTTAATTCATGCAATATTCGACATGATTTTCATCACGAGTCATCCAAAAATAGTTTTTCTATACTTTAGTACAAGGATAAGAATGCGTACATCTAACTTCCCTTGTCCCATGCGCACCATGGGTGGAAGCCTTTGTGTCACTGAGATATTGTTGTATTTGTTGCATGTTGTTGTATATGACCATCTAGTTAGGGAAGAAGCCAAGGGGTTTAATAATTACTTGTAAAAAATTCTGAATCTTGGAAAATCAGCACTATTTAAACTTGAAATGAGTAAATTTTTACTAGTAATATTTATTATATTACCTATTTAAAAAACAACATATAATTCACTCATTACTTACGTATAGTTTATAATGTATAGGACATACCATTACTCTATCAGTCTCATTTGAATTACTATTATCTAAACTACTACTACATATGAAACATTATATTCTAAAACATGATATGGTGAACTACAATTAGCTCATCATACATTTGTAGTGTTGTGAATGTTACAGCTCTATTTCTAAAAACGTGATTTTTTTTGTTTTTATCTAATTTTTGTAAGAAATAAATACATACTCCCTCCGTCCCGAAAAGGTTGATCAAAGTTGACTTTCACGTGGATTAATAAAGTAAAAACGGTGTGGTTGAAATTTATGCAGAGGAGAGAGAATTAATTTTAGCCACATATTCCTTACTTTAAATGGAAATGACAAATCTTTTTGGGACATCCAAAAAAGTAAATTTGGCCAACCTAACCTTTTCGGGACGGAGGGAGTATTTAAGAGTAGGTACATATCAGTATTCCTGCTCTCCATTAATTAATGATTCGTTTCCAAAGTATAAGTAATAAGTAGCAAATGAGTAAAAACCCCTAATTATTCGTACAGCAAGAATTAAGAGCTAAAAACACATTTTCTTGGCAACAGTTGTCATTTTTAGTGGTTGGCTGTTGAATGGTTGATGTTGTTTTCTATTGTCTGATGCTTGGTCCAGCTTCAGCCAAATGGATCCATTGCATTTATTTAATTTATTTTATATGATGAGGGAATTTATAGTTGCCACCTATAACTACTGCGCTGCTCTATTCATTATTTGATGAACCCGCCCAATCCATCGTAAATTCGTAATAACTCATTGACTTGCAAACATGGACTAGTTTTTGAGAGTGTAAATAGTTGACCTAAACTTGATTATTTTGATTACTTTTTTGGAGCATTCTCATATAGGGATGTTTTTTTGGGGCGGTTCGGGGTCGGGTATACCATTACCCGTACCCGCCCCGTTTGATAATATTTTTCTCCAAAACCACGGTAACGGTTTCCCCGCGGGTAACCATTTTATTAAAAGATATTTTTTTTTGTTCAAAATTAGTATAAATCCTGAAATGATGATTAACTACTTATAATTGACTACCTAAACTAAAAAAAAACAAAATTAAATAGCACCACAAAAAAAGTTTCTTAAAACATCACAAAAAATTATAATTGTTTGAACCTAATATTCACAAATTATATGTCTAGATTCAAAATTATGAATCTCTTACCACATCAACATCAAAATATTAAGTATTGTCTCGATAGTAAAATCTAAATATGAATCACAAAAACATTTAACTTCCGAAAATTCAATAATCATACCTCACCAGCATTCAACATCTAAATTTAAGAACAGTAATGTATACAAGTAACATAATGAAAATGAAAAGTTTTAATGGGAAGTTTTTTCTCTAAAATATTACTAATAAAAAATATAAGGACATAAATGTGACTATAAGTTACCATGGGTAAGTCTTATAGTCACTACGATATAACATTTGAATAAAATTATAAACACTAAAGTTACTAGAGTCGCATTTTTGTCCACAACTTTTATTTTGATTATAGATTTGGAATTATTTCAAGAAAATGTACTTCTAATACTACGATTTAGGTATTTTTGTAGTTACTATTTTAGAAACCTCATAATTTAAATTTAAAACTTGATATAAATTAGAGCAACCAATCAAAATTAATCTGATTATCCAATGCACCTCTACAAAATTATTAGCAATTGCATAAATTTAAGCAATCTAGAGTAATGTTTCCCAATATTTGGACTTTAAACTCATATATGAGCTTTATGAAAGTTATTGGGTGAAAATTTAAGAGAGTCACAATGTGAAAATTGTGTACAAAAAATTACGAAAATCAAATAATCAATATATATGTGAAGAAAATAAATCTTGTAAAAGTTAACAAAGGAAGGATGATGAATGATATTGAAAATTAAAAATCTAAAACAGTGAACTTTGAGCACCAACTCCTCAAAATTGCAAAGGATAGCTGATTAGTTGAATATTTTTCAAAAATTTAGAAAGAATAAGTGTCATATACTAATGTACTGCTATTCATATATACTTAATATATTAAATAATAAATACATAAACTATTAAAATATGTAAGTTAATTGTGTGGGTCGGGTAATGGTGCGGGTAACCATATCCAAATTAAACGGGGCGGGTAACGGGGCGGGTAACGGGGCAGGTAGGTATAAACCCATAACCGCCCCTTTACTCGTTTACATAAATCGGGTATTTTCCGCCCCGTACCCATTACCCAGTTAAAGCGGTTTTCCCCATTTTGACCGGTTCGATTCAGTGCGGGTATCCATCGGGTCGGGTTATATTGCCATCCCTATTCTCATAGTACTGCTTTTGTTTTAGAAGGAAGGGGAGAGTATGTTTATGATATGGTCCTATTTTTTGTTTATGAGTGTTTTTGTAACCTCCAAACCTTTTCAAGTGATCAATTTTTAGTTTGCAGATGATTTTTGATGGATAACTCATTAATCGATATTAAGACATGGGGTTCCATCCTAAAAGGTCAACTGATAAGACGAGTAGCCCAAGTCTTAATATAACACTTTGTTGATTTAAACTTTTCCGTTATGAGACTTTAACACCCTTCCTCATGACTAGACACTTTGTCTGGATCGTGCCGTCATTCATTATCATTTTATTATAATCGTGTTGTCATTTTTAATAAGAGGCCCAAACCATGCATGAATCGATTTGGCTCTGATATCATGTTAAGACCTGAGGTTCCATTCTAAAAGGTCAACCTGATAGAAGGAGTACTTCAGGTCTTAATACAACACTTTGTTGATTCAAACTTTTCCGGTATGAGACTTTAACAAACGACAATTTTAGTCAAATTTAAGATGAATATAGGTTCAACTATTTGAATACATTATACACCTGAATCGATTTAATTGTATTTCAATTCCTTCATAGTTTTCATCTTTCAAAATTTGTAATTCTCAAAAAAGAAGGATGGTTTCTGTCACTCCCCTCCTCCGGCTAATTTTTAAAGTCTTCCACTTTCCCTCTTTCAAACCCTCAAACATACCTTTAACAATAATCCTTTAATTTTTCTATTTGACAATGCAAACTCGCCTTTAAGGCTTTGGCATTGATGGATAGTGTACCCGGGGGTAGCTTATCCGAGGGTTACTGCGGAGAGTAACTAGAGAGAAGTCAGAGCAACAAGTAAGAGAGAGAAAGTGTATTCGAATATAGAAACTTGTTGTTTACAATGGAGAATGGACTGCTATTTATAGCAATAATAAATGCGATGAGGGTACACGTGTCAACAATCTAACGGTCGATGGGTCACCTCAATCGGGATGACACTGGCATACGCATGGGCACCGCATTAAATGCGGTGGGCGGATATGACGCCGCATTAAATGCGGCTGTTGCTTGTCTCCAAAGGGAATCTTCGATGTTTGTGCTGTAGCTGAAGGCTCCCCTGTGGCCGAGGGCCCTATGTAGCCGAAGGCTCTTGATTTCCGCCGTTTTCTCTCAGTAGGTTTGTAAGCCTAAAATCAGTTGTTCTGTGAGATTTAGGTGCCTTCGGCCATCGGGCCTCTCGTGCTTCTTGGGCCTGTTGGACCTGTGTTGAGTAGTAGGAGTCTGTGGGTCGAGGGTCCCTGATCCATATACTCAATCAGACATATTTAATTATGCATTCATAAAAAATATAAAAAACAAATACTTTGAAATAATATAATAGAAAATTTCAATAATATTTTGTAAAATATAATTTACTTTTGTAAACTAGTAAAGAATAGGGTTGTAAACGAATCAGATCGAATCAAATACATTGTAATATTATTGTATTCTTATAGTTTCACGAGTACTCGTATTTATATTGGTTTTGTATTTGAATATTTTTTTATTCATATTTGAGTTATATATTAATATTATATTTGAATATATTCTAAATGTATTCGAAAAGTCAAATTCTAAATTTTTAAATGTCAATTATATTTCACAAATCAAAATTATGATGTATGATTTGTATTTATTTCTCAATTACAACATATATTCCATCTAAACTGAAATGAATCCACAAGCTTAATTAACCAAACTAAAATTAGTTTAAATAAATGACCAAAAGAAGCAAAAGTTAAATAAACCTGTTAAAAAATCATTCGCTAAACAAAACCGCTGTCAATAGAAAGTTAGGAAAGTATCTACTATCTAGTAATGTAAATGTAAAAAAAAATGTAAACAATAAGCACTTCAATATAAATAAAGCATCCCAAACTTTTTTGACAATTATACTAGACTCATTCTCATTATAATACGGAGTATATTTTAGTGAAAGAAAGCTCAACTCATCTCATTTTAAATCTTTGGATCAAGTATAGCTCCAATATAACCACCAAAAGATTACAACATCCCCTATACTTACTGATAAGTTCATTTTATGCTTATATTTTTCTTCATATTACTTAGCACTAATCTTTTTCTTTTTTTCCTTCATATTAGGCTTTTTCTTTATATTAGGTGTTTTATTATTGAACTTCTCATGCAACTAAGGATGTTTTTACTTGGATTGTAATTTGCTGGTCTGGTCTGGCCTGGTCTGGTCTGGTCTGGTTTCTTTATATTTTTATAACTATCCAAGTCTGGTCTGGTCTGGTCTGGTCTGAACTGGTCTGGTCTGGTTTGGTCTGGTCTGGTCTGGTCTAGGATGAATTACCGTCCAAGTAAAAACATCCTAAGACCTACTTCATCCGTCCCAAAAATTCTTCCCACTTTGGCTTGACACGGAGATTAAGAAAGTGGAATAAAGTAGAAATGTGTGGTTGTAGTTGTGTAAGAAAAAGGTGAAATGAATGTGAACCACATAAATTGTCCAAAAATGGTAAGTGGGGAGAATTTTTTAGAACGACCCAAAAAGGAAAGTGAGAAGAATTTTATGGAAAGAAAGGAGTAACTTTTTTGGCAATATAGGTAGTACTTGTATAACCGAACTCGTGATTTTTTACAGTAAAGTCGCTACGAATTTCATGCCGCGAGCCTATTTTGTAGGTTCGACGATTAATGTTTGTATTGATGTGGAATCGTATGGATTATTCATTGCATCCATACCTTTCGGGAGCACTTCTATTGAATGCCGATGTGCTTTAGCCATGGACCATGGTGATAACATAAACCCGGCCATTTCGACCTTTAGGATGGCACATGTGCGTATATGGATTAATATGATTTGGTCCATTAATAACGTTTTATGTGATTTGTTTTTTAAAGGATGTTTTATTGGACGAAAATTTTCTGGTCGTTTTGATAGGAGTCTAGTGTATGTAGTGTATTTTACTGTTATTTGATTATCGTCGATCAGGTCTGTTCTATTGTCTGATTTGACCTGATCTGTTTAAGTATGTTATGAGAATGAGTCCATTCCACTTAAAAACATATTTATTCCAATTTAGTATGATCTGGTAAGGTCTGATATTATACATGAAATACAATGTAATATTTTCTACATATGATCTCATCTTATCTAAACTATCAAAGTCCATTCTTGAAATGAAAACATGCATTCTCCATCATAGTACATGGAGAAAAATTTATGGAGCTTAATTGACTTTATAATGATCAATAACTTTTGAATAAACTAAAAATTGTGGAAAACAAAAATTATTTTTTACAAGCTCCAATGCCCCACTTTTGCGGTGCCAGACAATTTTTACTAGGGCTTCTATACATATATAGAACGCGTACAAGAAGGTGCTTTCTTATGAAAATAGTTTGCTATAATGAAATTACTAAAAGGGATTGTTTTCTTTTGACTTAATAGACTTAGACTATGTTTGACACAACGAGCTGAAACTGGAAGCTAAAGTCTGAATTAAGGACTATTGTCTGAATCAGAGATAATTGTCTGGAACTGAACTTGAAGTGTTGAATCTGGATTGTTAACTGAATTGAATAGACCCGTTTGGCAACAAGAGCTGAAAAAGTGTCAGAACAATATCAAATTACATAAAAGGGCATATGATATATTAATAAAACAATTTATTATTAAGATTTTATATTTTCATGAATATTAAGATATTACTCCGAATACTAATAAAAAAATTTGAAAACTCATTCTAGAGCCCAATAAGTATTTTCTGGCCAATGAATGTTCTTTTGCAACTCCAAGAAATTATGTTCCACACCCCTTTAGATTATAGAAGCCAAAAGAAAAAAAGAATTCTGGAGAAGATGGGGAAATGCTCATTAGCTGAATGTTTGTAGCTAGTCCACCCACGTCTGGCGTCCCATTACTAGAAATCTGCTCTCGTCATCATCTTGTACTCTAAAGATCATAAGCCGCTACCTCAACTTGTGGATCAGAATTGATTTTCACTGCTCTTTGAAAAGCCAGAAAAGATGAAAGTTGAGAAAAAGAGATACAATCCAGGAGAAAAGAAGAATGACAAAGGTCGGGATAGTATGGGAACGGAAGTAAAGTTTAAAGTAAGCTGAACAAAAACGTTAGGGTGGGAAGCGTTCTCATTCAGTCTCATAATTTCAGATCCAGTCCAAATAAGTTATTTTACCAACCAACATTATTTTTAAAATAATTAGCTGAATTTAAAAGATTTCAGCCCTTTTTGAGCTGAAGTGGCTTGCCAAACATAGCCTTAATGAGAATAAAGACCTAATCATTCAAGGATTAAGTCATGTTCATTTAGGACCTAATTGAAATCATAACTTAATCATGTAGTCAAAAAACCGATTTAATTATTAAGCTGAAAAAATAATAGTCTTTCCCATTGAGACGTATTTTCTATCAATGTTTTTGATCGTATGTGGAATAGGTTTATGTTAATAATGAAGTTTCTCATTGACATTATAACCCAAGAATAGTACCCCCTCCGTTCCAATATCATCTTCACTCTTTCTGCTTTTTTGTCCGTCCCAATAAAAACTCATCTTTCCCTTTTTTGATAAAGAATGCGTGATTCACAATATTTGTTCACACTTTCTCTCTCCTTTGCGTAACTTTAGGCCACACATTTCTCACTCTCTTAATTTGTGTGTCAAGTTTGACCAAGTGTTAATATTGGAATAGAGGGAGTACTGAACTGATTATTTTAGTTAAATCAGATTGTTTATTCAACACACAAAATAAACAGCTTCATATAGAAACATCACTCTATGAAGCACGAATACTTCACTAGGATACCGTATTGACGTATCGGAAATGTTCCCGTATATGATACTCTAGGATACTCGTACCCTACATTCATGGGCCGTATCTGCAATTTTTAAAAGTTTCCATTTTTTGGTAATTATTTTAAAATTTCAGATACTCGTATCCTGACGGATACACATATCAACTTTTTAAAAAAACACCCAAAATTTACATGATAAAATTCTTAAAAAATGAAAAGCTAAAAATAATTTTTACCTTGCTTTTATGTGGCCTATTTCTAATTCACTCATCTCTAATTTACTCATCATCATATCCCTAATTCTAATTATCCCCGGAAATTAATAGCTCCAACAGAAATATGTATTAGAACTTTTAAAATATTGTTTTCTATTTTCATTATTTTAGAACTTTAAGTACTTGCACTTTTAATTTCAAAACTATAGTTGTTTTGACTTATTTCTCATTTTAAATTAAGGACTTATTGACTATTTATATTTCGAGATGCACTTGTGTATATGAGATAAAAAATGAATTTATTTATAAGTATCTTGAAAATGTAAATTGCTTCAATGCCATGAATGGGTAGACGACAGAGGATACTATATGTATATATATTTTTTCAAAAAGGTATTTTTAATATTTATAAATACATTCCCATAACTTTTAATATTTCTAAATATGACCCCGTATTCGTATCCTATTTTTTTTTGTTTTCTCGTATCCTCATACTCGTTTCCGCATTTCTACGTACTCATACCAATGCTACATAGATACCACTTAATCCAGACACACATTTTAACTATGATAAATGTCTTAATCGAGAGAGAATTCAATAGAAAAAGATAACCGAACTCCTAAATCATATAGCCCCTAAGGGCATCTCCAATGGTAGAGTCAATTGGGGTTCCAAGTCATCAATTACACTTTGTTTTACCAAATTTACTCTCCAATGCAAAGATTAATGGACCTCCAAAATCTGATGTGGCAATAGATCATGTCCAGCACCAGTTTTACATCTAGACCTTCCATCCGACCTTCTGACAACTTTGTTTTACCAAATTATCATCTTTTTTTATTTATTCTTCCTCCTGCATTGGAGTACACTTCAAATAGACCTTCTCTATTTGCTCTAGACCCACTTCATTTCATTGCCACGTCTGCAGCAATGCACTCCACCCATTGGAGTTGCTCTAAGTCACATAGCTCCATAATAAAAGGTGGAGTCATTTATGACTTCATAATAATAGTCATATATGAATTCACACAATTGATTTAGTATGTGAACGGGATGGCCGGTTTGCTTCCAAAGCCACTATCGGTCTATGATTAGTTTCCTAAAAGCTCAAGTTAAAAATCCAGCTAAACATCCTATCTTCTCCGCTCCTAAGTTTGACATTCTACCTTTTGTCTCCGACCACAGCACCAATGCCATGCTCCGTCACCTTCTCCGCTCCTAAGTTTGGACTGAAATTTGCTAGTCTGTTCTAGTCTGGTTTGGTCTAATCTGGTTTGATCTGATTTATTTATGTCTGGTCTGGTCTGAGCTAGTCTCGTCTGAGCTAAACACTCTCCCGATAGTACTTGACTTCTTTCGGCTGGTTCAGGTAAATCTTATCCATTGACTGATTATATAAACTAGTCATTTTTCGGTCCTGTATCGTGCTTTTCTTGCAGCTATTTCTGTCAGTAAAGAACCCACCACATATCGTGAGGCAGTTCGCAATCCACAATTGCGAGATGCTATGCAGCGGGAGATTGATGCATTGGAAAGAAATGGTACATATTGAAAACTGCAGCGATTGCCACAAAGGAAGAAACTTATTTTTTGCAAATGAGTGTACAAAATCAAGTACAAAAGTGACGGTAATATTGACAGGTACAAAGCACGGCTGGTTGTTTGTGGTAACAAACAAATTCAAGGAATTGATTATACTGAGGCGTTTGCCCCGGTAGCAAAAATGGTCACGGTGTAAACCATATTGGAGGTAGCGGCATGTCGGGATTGGGAAATCCATCAAATGGACGTCGATAATGCTTTTCTTCATGGAGATCTCCAGGAAGAAGTTTATATGCACCCGCCACCTGGTGTTTCTACTCCCACACCAGGATTGGTTTGTCGTCTTCAACGTTCATTCTATGGGCATCAACAAGCACCCCGTTGTTGGTTCTCCAAGCTAACTAGTGCACTTAAATCTTATGGGTTCCAATAGTCCTATTCGGATTATTCCCTTTTTTGTTTTACAGCGTGCTAATCATATTTTTTGCGTTTTGATGTATGTGGATGATCTCTTAATTACAGGGAATAGTCATACTATGATTGTGGACTTCAAAAAATTTCTTGCTCAACAATTCCCTATTAAATATCTAGGACACATGAAATACTTTCTGGGATTGAGGTGGCACACAATCACACATGATTTTTTCTTTGTCAGCGTAAATATGTGCTAGATCTGCACATCAATACGAAAATCTTCTTGCAGTTGCATTCTTTTAATATATATATATATATATATATATATATATATATATATATATATATATATATATATATGATGGAGTATATGGGTCTGAGCCCCAGGACCCACATACTCAGAAGAACAGAAAGCACAAGACACTGAGTGGTGCCCTCGTCGGCCAAGGGACCCCCGTCGGCCGGAAAGGTACCAACTCAGAATATGGTCCTGAAGCCAAGGAACCCGGGTGCCCTCGTCGGCCGCGCCCTCGTCGGCCGTGCCCTCGTCGGCCACGCCCTCATCGGCCACGAAGACCTCACAGAACCGGATTTTACACTTACTCATTTGTACAGCCCATTAGTGGCTTTGTATTCGGCCCAGTAGCGGTCCAGTTGTAAATGGGCCTCCCAAGCCCAAGGCTTGAGAGCCCAGCCCGTATTTTCTCTATAAATACTCCCCTTGGGAGTAGTTATAGGGGTTACAAATTCATTCTATTGAAGCATATTATTGCACTTCTCTCTCTAGCTCTCACTTCTCTCTAGATATACTCTATCATTTGGTGCTCTCGTTGAGAGCTAGAACAATCAAGTTAGCACCCTTCGTCGCTACCAAGCACAGCTAACCACTGATCATGGGAAGAACTAAATCAAACCGCAACCTCGTCAGCAAGGCCATCCCTGAGGACCAAGAGGCCAGGGAGCACGAGGAGGACGCCACGGCCGACCAGGTCGGCGGAGGGGACGTCTTCCAGGACGCCATCAACCTCACGACGGACCTCCGCAACCAACTCAACGGCGGAGCCCCTGACGCCCGCATCGGCTTGGACAAGAAACGAGCTGAGAAGACGGACCACGCCCCGGCCCAGCCTATGGCCGCGGCCTCTCCGTCCGTGGATCCACAGGTCCAGGCCGCGCTGTCGGTCATCATCGCCAGCCTGGCTCAGAACCCCACCGTCCTCAGCGCACTCTTGCCAAGGACTAGGGGGAACGTCACTCCACCTCCTCAGCCCCAACCGTTGGCCGTCCAGATAGGCAACAATGAGGGGGTGATGGCCCAGGACACGACGTCATCCCACTCCCACCCTGCTTCCCCTCTTCGGCCTGGGCAGACCCCAGCGCGTGGAAAAGCCTCTACTTTCAACAGGCTAGGTGACACGCGCCGTCGTCCGGTCTCGGAGAGGATGGCAGGACGGATTGGTGAGCGTCGGCCTGGCTCGCCGAGGGAAAGCTTGGGGTCTGTGTCCCGGACAGCGGACCAGCCCCGCCCGGACAAGGGCAAGAGGAAGTTGCACAAGGACGACGTGCGCCACCAGATCAATGCGGCTCACGACGAGCGCATGAGGAACCAGCCAGGCGCCGCTGCGGCCGCCAGGGACCCCCGGGACGAGGTCATCGCCCAGCTGGAAAGGAGGCTGGCTCAGATGGAGGCCAAGCAGTCGACCAACATCCCTACGGCCGGCGCCTCCAACGACCCCAGCCTCAACGCGCTCATGAACAAAGTTAGCGCCCTGGAGAGGGAGTTGGCCGAGGGGCGAGGTGATCCCATCATCCAGGTCAGGACCAGGACCCGTTTCACCAACAGGGTCCTCTCGTCCCCCATCCCGGAGAAGTACAGGGGAAACGCCATCAAGTCCTACGACGGCCGATCAGCCCCCCAGGAACACTTCAGCCGTTATCAGAACAACATGCTGATGGTGAACGCGACAGACGAATACCTCTGCCGTTGGTTCCTCTCTACCCTCGAGGGGCCGGCGTACGAGTGGTTCAACGCGCTCCCCGAAGGGAGCATCGACTCATGGCAGGATCTTGCCCAACGCTTCCTCACCCACTTTGCCGGGAGGAAGCGTGCGAAGAAGTATTTCACCCACCTCCTCTCCGTCAAGCAACATCATGATGAGTCCCTCCGGTCATTCATTGATCGGTGGACGAGGGAGACCAAAGAAGTCGAGGGGGCCGATGAGCGCACCCTCCTCGCCCTATACCAGGGAGCCCTCCGCAGCTCCCCGTTCGCTAGGAGCCTCATCACCGACCCTCCGAGGTCGTACGCCAAGGCGCTCCAGCGCGGAGGCTTGTACACCGACGCCGACGAGCTCCACAATCACAAGAAAGAGGGGTGCCATGCCTCCAAGAAGACAAATCCTTCGCCGACCCCGGGTCCGTCCCCGGCCGGCCAGGGTGCCCAGGGCCGTCACGGCTCTGGTGGACAGAGTAAGAAAGATCGCCACTGGCGGCCGAGGTTGGAACGGCCGGGGGTTGCCCTCACTCACCCGGTCGGCATCATCCTCGACTATGCCGAGAAGCATGGCCTCATCGAGCAGGCTCCTCGGCCGATCGAGGAGGTTCTTGCCATCCAGCAGGGCGGCACATACTGCCGGTTCCACAAGAACTCCTCGCACAACACCGACGACTGCATCACGCTGAAGAAGGCCATCGAGCGTCTTATTCGTCAGGGGGAACTCTCCCAGTTTGTTAAAGGTGGCCCACGCAAAAACACACGGGTAAACACCGGCAAAAAAGGGGGCGAACCCTCTGCGAAGAAGCGGGAGATTGGTAGGCTCAGCGACGACGAGGATTTCGAGGAGCCCCCACCAAAGAAGAATCACATTCACCTCATCGTGGGTGGGAATACTGGGGGGGACTCCGCTACCCAGAGAAAGAAATGGGCCCAATCCCTCTACATCGGGGAGGTGTCCCACGTTCCCCCCCAGCCGAAGAAGCAGCGAACGGAGGCAATCACCTTCACCGACAGGGATTTGCCTCCGGGTACGGAATCACACAGGGACGCCCTCGTCATCCGGTGTGAGATCGGTGACTCCATCATCCACCGCACTTACATCGATATGGGGAGCTCCGTCAACGTGATGTACCTGGATACCTTCAGGCAGCTGAAGCTGGACAGAGCTCTGTTGAAGCCGATCAAGACACCGTTATCCGGCTTCAACGGGGACTCTATCGACGCCGAGGGCACGATAGTCCTCCCCGTGGAGGTCGGTGACGGCCCCCACCGCGCCAAAATTGACATGGAGTTCATGGTGGTCCACCTCCAGTGCGCCCATAGCCTGATCTTGGGGCGGCCAGCGCTAGAGGACTTGGAGGCCATCATTCCCATGAAGCACTTGTGTCTGAAGTTCCCCACCAATGACGGCATCGGCTACGCCAGAGGAAACCAGAGGATAGCCAGAGCATGCTACCTCAAACTGACGAAGCCGGCCGAGAGGGAAGGTCAGAGGATAGACACCATCACGACAGCCGTTGCTAAGGACGAGGAGAGGCCGCATGCTGAGCCGGACGAGGAGGTCGAGGAAGTCCCTCTGGATACCTCCCGGCCGGAGCGGGTTCTCAGAGTCGGGAAGCAACTCCCGCAGGACCAGCGGGACGCCATCCTCCTCGTCCTACGGTCGTACGCCGTTGTCTTCGCGTGGGGCCCGGACGATATGTCAGGCATCAGTCGCCAGGTGATCACTCACCGGCTGACCGTCTATCCGGCCTCCGCGCCTGTCAAGCAGAAGCGGCGCTACTTGTCCACCGACAGGCGGGACTTCATCAAAGGGGAGGTCGCCATGCTCCTCTCAATCAAACACATTAAAGAGGTGAAGTACCCGACATGGTTGGCCAACGTCGTCCTCGCCCAGAAACCGCCAACATTCAGAATGTGTGTTGATTACACTGACCTGAACAAGGCGTGCCCCATGGACCCGTTCCCTCTCCCCAACATTGATCAACTGGTGGACGAGACGGCGGGGTGCGAGTTGATGTCGTTCCTTGACGCTTTCAGAGGGTACCACCAAATCTCCATGCATGAAGATGACGCGGAGAAGACGACATTCATGACCCCAGAGGGGATCTTTTGCTACCTCGTCATGGCCTTCGGACTCAAAAACTCCGGCGCACCCTATACTAGGATGGTGGCTAAGATCTTCAGGGCGATCCTTGGCCGGACGATGGAAGCGTACGTCGATGACATGATCGTCAAGAGCAGGCAGGCCTCCTCCCACGCCGACGACCTCCGAGAAATATTTAAAATCATGAAGGAGTTCAGGCTCCGCCTCAACCCCAAGAAGTGCGCCTTCGGCGTCCAGGGCGGCAAGTTCCTCGGCTACATGGTCAGCCGGAGAGGCATCGAGATAAACCCGGAGAAGACGCAGGCTATCATCAACATGGAGCCGCCCCACAACGTCAAGGAAGTACAGCGCCTGACGGGGCGCCTAGCGGCCCTGAACCGTTTCCTCTCCAGGTCAGCCGAGAGGGCACTCCCCTTCTTTCAGATCATGCGCAAAGCCAACAGCTTCAAGTGGACGACGGAGTTCCAGGAAGCGTTCGAAGAGTTGAAGAGGTACCTATCGTCCCCGCCCGTGCTCTCCAAGCCCAAAGCCGACGAAACCCTCTTCTTGTACTTAGGGGTGAGCACGTCAGCCATCAGCTCCGTGCTCATCCGTGAGGACGAAGGGGTGCAGAAGGCCATCTTCTACATCAGCAAGACGCTCAGGGAGGCCGAGCTCAGGTACTCCCCCATTGAGAAGACGGTGCTAGCCATCGTCCACACAGTGAAGAAACTGGGGCACTACTTCCAAGCCCACGCCGTCCATGTGCTAACCCAGCAGCCTCTCGGCGCACTCATGAGGAGCCCCACCAGCTCCTCAAGGATGGTGAAATGGGCGATCTTCCTCAGCCAATTTCAAATTGAGATCAAGCCAAGGCCATCTATCAAAGGGCAAGCCTTGGCCGACTTCGTCACTGAATGCACAGCAAGGGAGACGGCCGTTGCCAACCCCGGGCCAGAGCCGGACGACACATGGATCCTATTCACTGACGGCTCGTCGGCCGCGAAATCATGCGGTGGCGGCGTCGTCCTCATATCCCCCGAAGGATTCCGAGCTTACTACGCCATCCGCTTTAACTTCAGGGTATCCAACAATGAAGCCGAGTATGAGGCCCTCCTCAGCGGTCTCAGACTCGCCGCCGGCCTCAAGGCCAAGCACCTCAAAATCAAGTGCGACTCCAAACTGGTAGTGGGCCAGGTGGAGGGATCGTACGAAGCGAAGGAGGGACGAATGAAGCAGTACAAACAAGCAACGGAGGAGCTGCTGAAGGCGTTCGAAACCCACGAGATCACACAGATCCCAAGGGCCGAGAACGCCGAGGCCGACATTCTCTCCAAACTCAGCTCGGACACCCCAGAGCACATCTCCCAGCTGGCCAAGATCGAGGAGTTGAGCATGTCCAGCATCCATGCCAGTCCCGTCTTGTGCGTCAAACAGCGACCAGAGGACTGGATCTCCGACATCGTCACCTTCATCACGACGGGGGAGCTGCCCCCGGACGAGGAGAGGGCCAAACTTGCCAAACTCAGGGCCCCAAGCTACACCATTGAAGATGGCAAACTCTACAAACGATCCTATAATGGCACTCTCCTCCGATGCCTGCACCAGGATGAGGCCGACGTGGCCATGGAAGAAGTTCATTGTGGCGTCTGCTCCTCGCACCAGGGCCCTTTCAGCATGTCCCGACGTCTCGTCGTCCAGGGCTTCTTCTGGCCGACGATGGCGCGAGACTGTGCGGACCTGGCCAGAAAGTGTACCACGTGCCAGGTGCTCCAGAAGGCCCCTGGTCGGCCAGCCGTCAACTACGCCCCCGTCAGCACCGCAATTCCATTCTCTAGATGGGGGATTGACCTGGTCGGCCCCCTGCCCAGAGCCGCCGGGAACAACCGCTACATCATCGTCACCGTCGACTACTTCACCAAGTGGGTCGAGGCGGAACCCCTGGCCAGCATCACGGGGGCCAGATGCCAAAAATTTGTTTACAACAACATCATCACACGCTTCGGCGTCCCCCAGGAGATTATATCAGACAACGGCACCCAATTCGAGGCAGCCCCTTTTCAGGAGCTCCTCCGGGAGTTTGGGGTGAAGCATCGTTTCTCCTCCGTTGCCTACCCTCAGGGCAACGGGCAGGTCGAGAACGCCAACATGACAATCATGGAGGGGCTGAAGAAGAAACTCCAGGCCGCAGGAGGTAGTTGGGTCGACGAGCTCCCCAACATCCTGTGGTGCTACAGAACCACGTCGAGGAGGGCGACAGGTGAAACGCCTTTCGCCCTGTGTTACGGCTTTGAGGCAAAGGCACCCACGGAAGTTGCCATCCCCATCCGGTGGGTGGAACAATACGAGCCTGACGCCAACGAAGAGAACATGAAGATTGACCTGCATCTGGTCGACGAGAGGTGTGAGCAAGCTTACGTCCGAGCAGAGAACTACCGACGTCAAGTAAAGTCATACTATGACGCCAAGGTACGTTCCCGGGAATTTCAAGTGGGGGACTACGTCCTCCGTCGAAGGGAAGCAAGCCAGCCGACAGAGGGTGGCAAGCTAGCACTGAAGTACGAAGGGCCCTACATCGTCAGTGCCGTGGTCAAACCCGACACCTACAAGCTTAAACGCCCGAATGGGTCCAATGTACCACGAACGTGGAATGTACACCATCTGGTGAAGTTTTATCAGTAATCCGAAGGAGGTGCAGACGGTGAAGCCCTCACCCCTTAACGGGTTACTGATTGAACGCCACCCTCGGCCTCGAGCCACTTATGAATAAAATCATGCTCTTGATTTTTTCTTTGGAATTTAAAGTAAAATATTAGCAGGTGCCCTAACCGGCCACCGTAGAGCGAAATACTCAGGCACGGCCGACATGGCACCTTGCATTTGCAGCCTACGAGCGACATGCTCAGGCACTGCATTGTATTTTGTATCAGCGAAGGGCTCAGGCCTAGCTGAGAGAGCACATCGTCCTGGCCCCGTAAGCCTAGAAGTGAAACGCTCAGGTATGGCCGACGATGTCCCCAGGACGAGGGGCCCGCAAACGGCCCACGTCTTGAAACGGGAAGCTCACCGCGTCGTCCACGCACCGGATCGCAGGATGACAGGCCTGAAATCATGGCTGAGGTGACAAAATCCCAAAACTCAGGGATGGGCAACGACAGCCTTTGGAAACCGACCAAAAGTCTAGCCCGCATCATAAATAGGCGACGAGACCCGCCCTGAGATCACGGACGTTATAAACGAAGTCCGAACCGACCGAAGGAAGAGCACACCCTTCGGCCGAAGCCTGAAAGAAGGATACTCCCCTGAAATAGGGAACGAAAAAAAAAAGAGGGAAGCCGACGGCTGTGCGCACTAGCTGGCCTCGAGCAGTAAAAATAAATCCCCACAATACAGCCACATTTGGCCAAGTACATATCAGTTAAATGCACAGGTAAACATTATCAGCAGGTGACGTGGACGGAGCATATGCCTGTAAAACCCTAACCAAGGTGGTTGGGTGACACGCGAGTGGTAACCTTCATCGGCCACAGCCACTCGAAGCACCATCACTTGGCATAAAAAAAAGGGGGAATTACAACTTCACTCCGAAAAGGGAAGCCCAGGACGAAGCAGGCAGTATTACCCCCGCGCGAAAGTCACGCACAAGGGCGGCAGACCCTACCGGCCACAAAACTCTTGCTGACTGTTGAAGGCACTAAACACTTAGCCGATGGGTTGAGCTGGAAATCTTCAAAGAAAATTGACCCAGTGAATCCTAACACTTGGAGAACTCTAAGGAAAGCAAATGCATAGGAAGAGGCAAAACACCTGTCACCTTCATCGGCCACACTATCCTACTTGGCCGACGACGACACTTCGTAGATGAAGTTACTTGGCCTAAAAATTAGGCAATCTCCTCAACGAGGGAGGAGCTCAAGACGAAGCGGTCACTCAAGTACCTATAGGTGCCCGCATCAGCCTAACCAACAACCGGTAAGGGCGTGCTAACCAACAAAGACAACAAAGGTGGCTGATCAAGTTGCCACGGTGGACTCCAAACACAAACATCGAGGGTATGGCCGACAAGGGTAACAGGAATAGAAGACTACAACTCCCCAAATACCTAGACGAAGTGGGCACCCAAAATAATTAAGGGCACCCCCCTCGGCCAACCACTTGAAAGATTCCCTACAGCTACGGTTGTCACTCAATACTTAGGAAAATTTTCAAAAAATTCTAAGTATTCAGGCAACAAGGCAGGCAACACCCACACGTGGACGTCGTATAAACACGGAAAGAAGAAAACGTGAAAACATTAAAGTATGAAAGAAGCATTTCTTTTCATTCATTAGATTGGGAAGTACAAAGAGGGCTTCTAGGTCGTTACATAGTAGAATGTCAAAGAAAAAAAACTACAAGGGATCATGACTCTGAAGGGGCTTCAGAGTCCCTCTCGGCCTCGGCTCCCTCCTCGGCCGTGGCAACAGACGTACCGGCAGCGACACCCGACGTCGCGGTATCCTCAAACATGCTCCGCTCATACGCCCAGTCGTCGCTGATGTGTGAGCTCTCAATGGGGAGCTGCCGTTCAGCCACCGGAAGCTCCAACTCTGCTTCAGGATGCTTCATTAACGCAGGCAGCTCAAGGCCGACGACCCACTCTTTGGTCACACCGATATCCAGGAAACGCCGTTGTAGCCTCCTATACAATAGTCGTTTCATCCGGTATTGGCCAAGGTCGTAGAAGACTTTCATATCCTTCTCCCAATAGGCCTGGCCGTCGGGGGATTTGTTCACCCAGTCAACGAGTCTGGCCGCCACGACCTCAAAATAGAAGGGAAGCCGGCCCTCGTCCTTCCAACCGACTTCAAGAAACTTCTGCACAGCGGCATCAGTGGCTTTCTCCTCGACAACGCTAAGAGCCAGCTCTGCACTGACCTTGCCCTTCTCGGCCTCCTCCGCGCGCTGGAGGGCCTCGTCGCGAGCACGCTCCATGTCGGCCAAACGCTGGAGAGCCCCTTCCTTCTCGGCGGCCAGCTGATCGGCCTCGTCAGCCCTCTTCTTCAGGCTTTCAACCTCAAGACGCAACCTCTCCAAGCTGCCTAGCGCCTCATCGGCCGAGGCAACCTTCTGCTCGAATTGCCTCAGGCGAGCAATCTCCTTTTGTTGCCTCCTGTTGTTCTCCATCAACATGAAGGCACCCTGCAGTAAAAAATGGGTTAGACAATATTTCACAACAAACAACAAAGGGGGAGAGGAGACTAAGACGAAGCGAGCAAGAGTACTTACTTGGACGATATGGTCCATCCCACCATCGTACATCTTCACATGGCCGAGCTTCTTCAGGTAAGCCCGGTCTTCGTCAGGGATAGCCTGAGAAATCACCTCGTTGCCGTCAACGATTTCGTTGAACAACCCCCCTTTGACGGGGTACTCCACTTCGAGCTTGTAGGTCCCCCTGACCAGCTCTCGACCAGACCCTTTCTTCCGGGCGGCCGTTAAGACAGCAGGAACGGTGGACAGAGTGGTGGACGACGGGCCCGAAGGGTGGTCCACCACAACATCAGGGTTTGAACCCCCTCCGTCCCCAGAAGGAACAGCCGACGTCCCAGCATCATCAGCAGAGGAAGCCCTCTTTGACTTCTTGGGAGGTTTCATTCCCACCTCGGCCAACTTCTTATGGCCCTCATCGGCCTGCCGTTTCTTCTTCGGCTGTACCGGGGGCTTGGCCGCAGCGGTAGCTCCAGGTTGTTGGGCCTTCAGCTCCTCGACCGCTTTCAGCTGCGCCCTCTTCATAAATGACATGCGATCCATCACAAAACCTGCATCACAAAAACACTAAGGGTTAGAAAAACGGAATACAAAAGTATGACGACAGGAAGCGCATCAGAAAGGACTTACCATCGGCCTCAGCTGGCACCCCCAGATCGGGACCATCAGCCTCCTCGTAAGACGTGGTCATCTTCGGCCACAACTCCACATCGTCGTCAAGATCACCATACACAAAATACCGTACAAAGCCGAGGGCGGCCATTTTGTACTCTGTAATATACGTCTTCACACTCCTCGGCCCTCCTTTCAGGAAAGCCTCAACCTGAGCGTCCAGGATGGAGCCCCTCGGCGTATCATGAAGATTAAAACGGCCGGTATGGCCGACAGAGGGAAACTCTGTGCCCCCCTCGCCCAAAGACACGAACACAAATTTTCCCATCCAGCCATGGATGGACGTCGGCAGGTCAGTAAAACTCCTCTTCTTGGGCAGTTGTTGGAGAGTGGCATACGACGCACAGTTCTGGTGACTCCCGCGTCCTATCTGGTAAAGATTCATGAACAGCGCCGTCGTCGGCCTGAAATCCAACTCAGCACACCGCAGAAGGAAGCCGACGATGAGCGAGTAACTATTCGGCGTCAACAAGGCCGGAGGGAGCCCCATCATATCTAGGTACTCGGTGATAAAGGGATGAAGCGGGAACCTAAGTCCTTTAGAAAAACTCATCGGGTACACTCCGAAGTAGCCCAGGGGTGGATTAAGGACATGGTCCGTCGGCCTGGGGGCCCTAACCCTGCCATACGGCCCTACATACATCTGGGCGACCAGGTATTCACCCGCATTACTCTGCGGTCTGATAACATAGATGTTCGTCAAATCCAAGTAAGAGAAAGCTGGCCCTCTCTTCGGCCTCCTCACCCTCTTCGGCGGCGCAACGCCCTTCACGGCAGACACAGGCTTCGGACAGGGAATAGCAGCCGACGTGGACGCCCCATCAGCAGTTCGGGAGACACCTGCGTCCCCATCTCCAGACGATGACGCGGACCCCTCGTCCACACCGACCTCCTCGGCCGGCTCCCCGGTCCTGAACGAGCTCAGATCCTCAAGCTCCTCATAGAACTCCTCGACCACCTGATAATCAAGGGACTGGGCGGAGGGCTCGTCGTCGTAGGGATAGTACTCTTCGTTGAAGTTCTTCATCTTAAACACTATTTCGGGTATACTGCAACCTACTTCAAGATCTAAGGGTGTTCAAGCGCCTAACACTAGATCACTAGCCTAGGAAGCAAAATATGCAAAGTACAGAGAAGATTTCGATGAACACTAACCTTGAACACGAAGAACACGAAGAACACAAGATTGGGAGTTTATCTCTCTAGAAATTTGGCCAGCACTTCAACAACTCGGATTGCAAGTAAGAAATTCTCGTCGGATGGAGAGGGGTATTTATAGAACCCCCCACCCAACGGTCACTACACGTGGCACCCTCCCAGTGGCCACATCAACGGCCACCAATGGGAGACCACCACGTCACCAATGGGCCAAGCCCAAACTACATATCAAAAGCCCGCTGGCAAATCAGGCTCAACGGAACGGGAACTCTACGGCCAACAGCATACAACGGCACCCCAACGGCGCTCGTATCGGCCACCCAGATAGTCACACCATCCCGAAGGAGATGAACGTAACGTCCATGAGGCCCTCACACTAAATCCTTGATGATAACCCTTTGAAAGCGACCTGCGTCCAAGGGTTCTCCCACAGGGTTACCTTGGTCAGGAAATCGCCAAAGGGTTGGACTCAAGGGCAGTATGAGGATCCCACTTCGGCCTGCGTTTCAATCTACTCCTTCACCCCTCACTCACTCTTCGGCCTGAAGCAGTGGGGGACTGGGGGACTACATCGGCCTCAATAATACAGACAAAGGAAAAATGCACACAAATGTGACCACAAAGCATGGCCACATCGTCCATGTATCACAACGGCGCCAAAGTTTTCGCGACTCCATATTTCCGGCCGGGCACTTTGGACAACACGGCGCCTCGTCGGCCAAAGGCACATAACGTCATCAACAACGGCCAAACTGGCCACCTAAGGCAAGGACATTCATCGTCCCCCGCCAACAGTTAACCATAATGGGCTCTTCGGCCAGGGACACGAAAGCCAGTCAGCAACGGCCAAAAGGAGTGCGCAAGCACCCTTACCGGCCACCCAAAGGAAAGGACACCAACGTCCTCGAAGCAAGGTTCAACCTCAACGGCCTCATCAGCCCAAATATAAATCTCAACCATCAACGTCCAAGAAAGGGAAAACGCGCCTTCAACGGCCACCATCGAAGCAGGACACTCATCGTCCCCAAACGAACGCACCAAGGAAACAACGGCCTCCCCGTCCACAACGAGGAACAGGTAACGGCCAAGCACAGAACAAGATCACCAAAATGGAAACAGCGCCAACGCCTCAACAGCTAACGGCCTGGGAGTGCCCGCATCGGCCAAAGGCACCAAAGCACGGGAATCTACTCTCTTTCGCTTCGTCCACATCTCAGCTTAGAGAGTGGGGGACTCCTGATGGAGTATATGGGTCTGAGCCCCAGGACCCACATACTCAGAAGAACAGAAAGCACAAGACACTGAGTGGTGCCCTCGTCGGCCAAGGGACCCCCGTCGGCCGGAAAGGTACCAACTCAGAATATGGTCCTGAAGCCAAGGAACCCGGGTGCCCTCGTCGGCCGCGCCCTCCTCGGCCGTGCCCTCGTCGGTCGCGCCCTCCTCGGCCGTGCCCTCGTCGGCCACGCTCTCATCGGCCACGAAGACCTCACAGAACCGGATTTTACACTTACTCATTTGTACAGCCCATTAGTGGCTTTGTATTCGGCCCAGTAGCGGTCCAGTTGTAAATGGGCCTCCCAAGCCCAAGGCTTGGGAGCCCAGCCCGTATTTTCTCTATAAATACTCCCCTTGGGAGTAGTTATAGGGGTTACAAATTCATTCTATTGAAGCATATTATTGCACTTCTCTCTCTAGCTCTCACTTCTCTCTAGATATACTCTATCAATATATATATATATATATATATATATATATATATATATATTGATAGAGTATATCTAGAGAGAAGTGAGAGCTAGAGAGAGAAGGGCAATAAAAGGATGGGAGATTTCAACAAATAGGACTTAATCATACTAATTTTCCAAAATTAAGATTATAGATTAAGGTAAGACTTAAGTACAGGAGCTTTGACCAAATTGCCCTTCGTTTTAAAACCCTGATCTGTAGCCCCACACCCCAGCCGCTGCATCCTCCACAGAGCTACTGTCATCGCCACCTCCATGGAGCTGCCGCCGTCGCTGTCAGGGAGCCGCCGTCGTTGTTAGGGAGCCATCACCACCGTCACCGTCAGGGAGCCGCCGTCACTGTTAGGGAGCCGCTGTCTAGTGAATCTGCCCGCACCGTCCTATTGTACAGTCTCGTCCAGTGAATCTGCCTGCACCTCAGGTGAGTCTGTCACAGGCCTCCAACGAGGCCACACTTCTGTCCTCCGGCAAAGATGCTACCGCCGTGCTCTGGCGAGGTCACTGCCGCATACACGCTCTGCCATGCTTTTACCTAGATCCAAAATCAAACTTGCAAACACTAGACATTAAGTAGTCAGTAAACAGACAATAATTTCGAATAATAACTCAATTATAGACAATAAATAAACAATAAATTCTGATAACAATAATTTGATTGCAGAGCATGAAAGAAAAGAGATGGTTCGATGTTTCCAGTGATGAAACTGCTTTGAGAGATTGCCAAGAGGCATGGCAGCAGCGGCGGAGGAGATTGAGGGAGGAGGTCGCCGGCGGAGTTGAACCGCGACTTGGACGGTGAGGCAAGGCAGAGATCTGGACAGCGAGGCGAGGCGGAGATCCGGACGGCGAGGCGAGGCGAGGCGGAGATCTGGAGGAGAGGCGACGCGGAACAACGACAGGTACGGCAATAACAGCTTGGGATGGTGAGGCGGAGCAGCGATGAATTGAAGATAACCTCTTTGCAGATGAACAGGAGTAAAGCCTGAAGGGCAAATTTGGAAAGTTAGAAATAGATTCCCCAATCTAGAACTAAATAGGTAATATGAATGGAAAAAACATTAGCAGGTATTATTTTTGTAAAAGAGCTATGATTTGGTCCTATTAGGAGCAAATTTCTCTTAAAGGAACGACTCTGCGTGGTGATTTAAAGATGTGCTTTCCTAATTTATACCTCGTCATTGAGGATGTTTTCTTCAACAATAATCAGAAACATATATAGAAATTGCCCTGAATAAAAGTAAAAGCATTTTAAAATTTCAATGTTTAAAGCCCGATAATGCCAAACTTGAGAGAAATTACTCATATTAGGGAATAAAAACATGACAGTCATATTTTAAAATTTTAAAACATTTTTACTCATATTTAGGGAATTTTGTTAAGCATATATACATGAGATACACCTAAAAATGTGCTCTTTTAAGCAACAAATGATAAACACCTTTCAAGATGGTTGGAGTCCGTTCAAGGATTTGCTACATGATTTCCACACCATCGTAAACCTTTGTCTCTATTACAGACCTAGCACAGGCTAGGCCCATAGCAAAATCATAAGTCCAGGTGTATAAGACTAGCCGATTAGGAGGATGGGACACCTAACTTATAAGCTACCGGTCAATCCCCTAATTGACGTTATAGTCTCCAAACTGATATATACTTTATACAATCTTGTAATCTAACTCATCAACTCATTGTGGATAATGTTGTATGGCAACAAGATCAAAGAATAAGAACATTATATGTAGTCTTGGGTAGTTAGGTCCATCACTTCCAAATCACAACTTCAAGCGAGACACATCAAATTCATTGGAGTTAATTAGTGAATGAAAGAATTGTTATTTGTTGAATTGTGTGAAATATCGAGTCAATATATAGAATGTTGGATCACTTCAAAAAAAATGTTCAGAATAACTTAGATTAAATCAATGTTGACCCAAGAAATAATTTGGTTGAAGTAGAAAATCAAATGACTGTGGTACCATACGTCCATACGTATAGTAAATTAAATTAGCAAAATGGATGGGTTCTAAATTGTGTCAAAACACCAAATATATTATTATAGTACTTCAATTCGTATTATTTATAATATTTACTTAATTGACATGATAAACGTTTGCAGTTTTATAAGGAAAGATTTAGCAATTAGCAGGTAGAATAGTTAGCAGCAAGTTGTTTAGGGTTTACTAAGAGTATTATATACTACTTCCAGTCTTTTTGAGTTGTAACATTAGAGAATTTTAAACTATTCTCATACTAGATTTTATTTATTAATATATTATAGATTAAATATTTGAAAAATATAGTTAAATTCCTAACATTTTAAATTTTAAAAATTTTTCTAATAAAGAATGAAATTAGATATATTAATGCTCAACATGTACGTTACCAAATGTGAAAATTGAAGCCTTAAATCTTAAATGTATGCCTTTTTTTACCTAGCTTTCTCATTTTCTTTGATTTTTGGGCAGGTAGAGCTAGCGGATTCGGCGTCTCTGCCTGGACTACCCAGAATTGGAGGGTGCCTGGCAATTGTAAGCTCTCAGATCAAAAAAGGGATGGTAGGAGATCAAGGGTCTTATTTTTTACACAGATCTCAACGCTTGAGTTTTAATCTCTGCCATTAATTTTAGCAAGGCACTCTACTTAAGGTAGAGGATCTCAATCCAGAGCTAGCCGAGTCTATCCTTTCATAAAGTGAGCCGTGGTTGGGTTCCGCCTAACATAGCGGTCGGACTCAGCTCCTCTTCCTCACCAAAGAAAACGAGAGAGACCGCTTAACCCAATGATAGCTATTTCATTTAAGTCCCCCATCTGCCCTTCATTAAATTCTTCGTTTCATATAGTGCAATTTTCAGTCTTTATATAGACCTATCATTTCCTCCATATTTCCTAGCTCTTAGTGGCTAATGACATAACATAACAAATAAGGGCTTTCTCCACTCCAATAGTTATATATATCTCCCCCAAAGAAGCTGGAATAGTGGCAGTTTCATCATGGCACCACACACCAACTCATCAGCCAAGCCCAAATACCTCAAGGTCGTCTACCAATACATAGTCAACCATTTCCTAACGTTGTTGCTGGTTCCGGTCACCGCCGCGGTCACCGTTCAGGTCCTCCGATTAGGCCCCGAAGAAATCGTAATCTTTTGGAATTCCTTAATCCACACGGATCCTCTCACAGTCTTGTGTTCTCTTTTCTTCGTCGTCTTCGTCGCCACCGTCTACTTCATGTCTAAACCTCGTTCCATTTATCTCGTCGACTACGCCTGCTACAAAGCTCCGGTGAGCTTTCGGGCTCCGTTTTCCGCCTTCATGGAACACTCTAGACTGAATCTCAAAGACAATCCCAAGAGTGTGGAGTTCCAAATGCGCATTCTTGAAAGGTCAAATTCAAACCTTCAACTTTAAATAGATAGTTTTCCTATAATAGTGGCAGAATTAGAAGTTTAGTATCAAGCGTCGCGAAATGCTCATATATAATTAGGCATATTTTATACTATGATTCCATTACTATTCTAATCACTAGTCACATTTTTGTAAACAATATTTATTTTAGTCATACACATGCAATTTTTTTAGTCATACACATACAATTATTTCTAATTTTTAAGTATTTATACATATTTATTATACTACATATGTTGATTTTTTCGCCCTCCATGATTTAGTGGTTGGCTATAATAATGTAAGGGTATGACTTACACCATACTAATTAGGTTCATTAGCTAGCTCTATACCTGGCTAGATAATCAAACTTTTGGTGTATTAATATTAGAATTCAAACGGTATCAAATAAACCTAAAGAAACTGTCTTAAATATGAATAAAAGTATTTGGCAATTTCAGAATATAAGTGTTATGCTTTTATTATCTATATTATCTAAGTATGAATAATTACACTTATAATAGTATACCGTTATCTTTAAACTTTGGCAATGAAAAAACATGTTAACAAATTTTTGAGATTTTCATTATTAGATTAAAATATCCTATTTAATAGAGAGAGAACATATGTCACTCTTAATTTGGAATTCGCACCAGAATTCTCATAAACCTATTGTCTTTTACTTCCGTAGAAGCTCGCTTAATTGAAATCAAGAATGGATTATTCCGGGTAATTGCATATCTATTTATATTCGTTTAATTTGTTCACTTTTTAAATTTTAACTTTATTGCATAAAAATTGACTTTATATGCCTTTTTTGTATATTAAAAAAAACTTTTTTATGTATTGACTTTTATATTTACTTTCGGAAGACTGTAAAAATAAAATATGGTTATTTTTATGGGAAAAAATTTTCTTTTCGAAAATATCGTTTGAAAGACTGTTTTTGCGGAGAAGTGTACAATCGTAATGAGAAGATCCATGTTGATACACTTTAATATATTCACACCATATAAAGTAAAATCAGGTGAGTTAGGTAAATAAACTATGTACTTCATGTGATGCATATAATGTTACGAGGTGGAAAATGTCCTTTATTTTTACACTCCCGTATTTTCTTTTCATATTTTCGTCACCTGCTAATTTTTTCTTCAAACATCATGAATTATACCGAGTATGTATTATTTTATAATTTAAAATTAACAATTCTTAGAATTTGTTACAATTTGTTACAATTTGCATTTTTTTGATTTTATACTATTGTATTAAAAGTATTTCTATTGAATAATTGAAGGCATACTATATACAAGTATTTATCAATTCATTAGTTCATTTATTTTTATATTTACACCGTCCATAAGAATGAAGAAAAAATGAATTTATATTTATTACCAGTAATTCATAAATATAATATTTATATTTATATTTATATTTATATTTATATATACTAAAATATTTATATTTAGGGCTAGTTTATGATGAAAAAGACGTAAGCAACTATATAGACCTACCACGTAGGCGGAATTTAATAGGGCGGTGATTACCACACAACTAATTATTCTAATAATTATTTTGATTGAACAGGTCTGGCCTCGGGGAAGAAACTTGTCTCCCTCCGGCGATTCATTACATTCCGCCGAAGCCCACCATGGATGCCGCCAGGGGCGAGGCGGAGATGGTCATTTTCTCCGCCATTGATTCTCTCATGAAGAAAACAGGTCTCAAACCCAAAGACATCGACATTCTCATAGTCAACTGCAGCTTGTTTTCTCCTACTCCATCATTATCAGCTATGGTTGTGAATAAGTACAAGCTGAGGAGTAACATCAAGAGCTACAATCTCTCCGGTATGGGGTGCAGTGCCGGATTGATTTCAATCGACCTGGCACGTGACCTTCTTCAGGTCCACCCCAACTCCAACGCTTTAGTCGTCAGTACCGAGATCATCACTCCCAACTATTATCAAGGCTCGGAAAGAGCCATGCTCCTCCCGAACTGTCTCTTCAGAATGGGCGGGGCCGCAATCCTACTGTCAAACAAGACTCGGGATTCCGGCCGCGCCAAATATAGGCTCATACACGTCGTCCGCACCCATAAGGGTGCGGATGACAAGGCATACCAGTGCGTGTACGAGCAGGAAGACCCCGAGGGTAAAGTGGGGATAAACCTCTCAAAAGACCTCATGGTGATCGCCGGAGAAGCGTTGAAATCTAATATCACGACGATCGGCCCGCTCGTCCTCCCAGCTTCTGAGCAGCTCCTTTTCCTCTTCACCTTAATCGGGAGGAAGATCTTTAACCCGAAGTGGAAACCCTACATCCCGGACTTCAAACAAGCGTTCGAGCACTTCTGCATCCACGCGGGTGGGCGAGCAGTGATCGACGAGCTCCAGAAAAACTTGCAGCTCTCAGCGGAGCACGTGGAGGCATCGAGGATGACACTCCATAGGTTCGGAAACACTTCATCATCATCGTTGTGGTACGAGCTGGCTTACATTGAAGCCAAAGGGAGGATGAAGAAGGGAGAGAGGGTATGGCAGATAGCGTTTGGGAGTGGATTCAAGTGTAACAGTGCGGTTTGGAAGTGTAACCGCACCATTAAAACAGCCATGGCTGATGGACCGTGGGCGGATTGCATTCATCGGTACCCTGTGCACATCCCAGAAATCGTCAAGCTCTGATTTCTTTGAAGTTACAACTCATAGAATTACTATTACATATATATACGAAACGAAATGTGTTAAGACATGGAGTTCCATTAAATCTTGGTCTTCATTACCATCTTTTCTTTACTCTTTTTTTTTCATGTGTTTATTTCCATACCTGTATGATTTGTACGTGCTCTTGAGGTGGGTGAAAAGTCTGTAAAGCATCTTGAAGCTGCATTTAATTTAGTGATGTAAGTCATAACAGATTAGTATTGATGTGGAAATATACAAATTAAAGTATGAAATTTTCTTCTTTTCTTTTTTTTTAGGTTTTCGTACAGATATATATCAAATACCATAAATGGAGATATATCATTGTAGGGTCTCTAGTTAAAAAATACAGCACGTATTGTTGGCTTAATTAATGCCTACAGAGTAAGTAGCTCGGTATTTTATTTAGTCCTTCAGCAGGACGTACATTGTTTAACATTTATTGAGCTGATTTCTTCATGCATTCATGTAGAGAGAGCTGCAAAGGGGTCACTCCATCAACTCATCAAGTTCTGCTCTTGTGGATTAAGTTTTGGGAAACGTCTTTTAGTCGTTCGACTAGAATGTTAGTGACACTTTTGATAATCAACTTTGATTTTTCCAATGTTAATCACTTGAATATTGAAAGATACATTTTTTTTTGCGAACTTGTAAGATACACTTTTAGCCTATAGACTTCAGAACTTCTCACACTTAATAACCTAGGTAATGTGAGATTTAAACTTTTAGTTCCCCTACTATGATTTTACCATAATAAATAGAAGACTAAAATGAAATTGAAAGACTAAATATTGAAAATTTCAAAGACGAGTATCAAAAGTGTCTCTCGCACAAATTCAAGTCTGACTATCAAAAGTCAAAACTTTTAGGACCAAAACAAATTTGAACATATGCGATAGTATATCATATCAAACCCAAACATATAAGACTAGAGCACTTGATCCAAAGTGAAACCATCCTCAAGGACAACTGTTTTTTTATAGCACATTTCAATATTTCCTTGAAATACATTATTTTTTAGGAAAAATGGATAAGAATAAACTCAGCTATTAGTGATCCGCTTGAAATAATCCAAGGTATCATTTATCTCAAAATAATCCCAACTATTGAAAAAAAATCTCAAAATACTCCAGTGATTTATAATAACCCGTAAATGGCTTACAATAGTTACGAGCCAGTGGAGCATTTTGAGATCTTTTTTTCAATAGTTGAAATTATTTTTTGAGATAAATGATACTTTGAATTATTTCAAGGAGATCATTAATAGTCGATTATTTTTATCCATATTCCTTATTTTTATGCATGCATTGTTCCCTTCTCAAACTGTTTTTCGAAACACAAATGAATAATTGAATAAAGAATTAATAATCATGAACTGCAGCAAAATTTATGTGCCGTTGACCCCACCCAAATTTATATGCATACGTGGATGGTTTGTTATGTGCATACGTGGATGGTTTGTTTTCTTCTAGTGATAGAATACGGCACATAATAGGCTGCTAGTTGGGGACTCCGAAGGTGGATATATATGATGATCCTATTAGTTTTATTAATTGGTTTGTACCACGACCCTTTCATAGGAGAACGACATGATCTAATTAAAAATGGTCATGTCCCTGTTATGTTAGGTTATTCTCAAGGCAAGACTGACAAATGTGCAATATTTTATTCGAAACTAAAGAAGATGGATACATTGAAGCATTTACTTCAATGAGATGGATATACACAGCAGATCATATAGCTAATGCACTTGCATTTGACACCACTTACACTGTTTGGCACTGTTTTAACACTGTTTGACACTGTTTGATACTGTTTTAATGTAGATAATTTGTCAAATAAAGAAATGTTTGAAAGTGGAACTTAATTTTGAATCTGCCCGAAAAGGAAAGGTGGAACTTGTTTCAGAAACTGAGGAAGTATTAGCCTTGGAGCTTATTTGCAAATCATGTCATATTATTCCACATTTAGGACTTTTCCACGGGAGCATATTTGCGGAAGAAATTTTCATGTGGGCAGCAACTTTTTTGGTAGAATTTTTGCCCAGAATAGTATACTCTGATTTTTCATGAAAATTAAGTAACGGACTAATAACTAGGTTATGTATAAGTTATGAGACTAAAATGGGTAAACTTCGTATGAATGGCTAGATCAAGATATCATAAAGGCATAAGCAAAAAAGAACACCAGGATATAGTCAAAAACACCAAAAGGAAGGGGAAAACTAAGTGACTACACAAAGAACAAACCGATCAGACTGAGAAATCTATAAAGCAGAAAATTATATGAAATGGGTCTATGATCTATCTCTTGGCAATATATCCATTGTCATGATCAGAGTGATGTAGGAGAGAACGTGTAAATTGTAATCATCATACAGAGATCCTAAGATCATTGCTTCCTAGTTTTTGTTTTACAGATCGAGGTCGTATATGAATTAAACATAGGTTTTCAGTAAAAAGTTAACTAAGAGATATAACAATATTAACCATAAAGTAGATGTTTCACCTCCTTGGCCTTCTCAGGTTGGCATATATTTTTCCACAGATAACATTGAAGCTGTACAAATTATGATGTTGTGCAATCAACCAAGACAATCAAAGCATAGAGGCTAAATTGACATCATTCTACTTGCCATTAGTCTTGTTATCAGAAGCTCTTTATCACACAGGCAGCCACTCCAAGCTAGATTTTTCCTAATAGTAGCAGATTATCAGTCAAAGAAGTAATTTCACCATAGGGCGCACTTGGCGCACCCCTGTTACTGCTTGGCGCACCGAATTTTACCCCTTGTCTGACAATTTCATCCTTCTTATTTCTTCACGGGTCATCTGTTCTCACTTTTTATTCCGCTCCAAGGAAGCCAAGATTATTTGTGTTTTCAATTGATCCATTAATTTATGATTCTTTATTAATTATTAATATACTACGTTAGTTTATCTCATGATTATCATCTCATTAATATACTACGTTAGTTTAAATATTAGAGTAATAATATTATACTTTAAATCTTTTCCTACGGAGTAGTTAGTTTCGTCTAAGTTATTTTATATTTTAGAATTAGAATTGTAGAGTAATAATTTTTAAAAATAAATTGTTATAATAAATTCTTCTAGTCATTTTTAGGATGTTTTTACTTAGGATCTTTCAACTATCAAATTTCGATAGTTGTATAAAACAGTTAGAAAAAAAACACCCGCACAAAAACATACATCTAATAGGGTAGACCAGTTCAAACTAGACCAGACCAAACTTAAATAGAACAAATAAGACAAGATTATATCATATTAGATTAGACCAGTAAATTTTATTTCAATTAAAAAACATCTTTATTTGTATTATAATAATAATTTAATGCCACCCAATAATTAATTTTTGTCAAACTAATAAGTACACTTCAAATAGCAATTGTCTTTTTATAAATTAACGGCTCCTATATAAGTTAGAATGTTAGTTTAATACGTAGTATTTTTTATTTATCCAAAATTTTAAATATAAATAAGCATATACGAAACTTAGATATTAACGGCTTTTATATTATCCTATACTATATCGAACTTAGATATTAGTAACACATATACGAAACTAGATCAGATGAGATCAGAATTGAACAATTCTGAATGTTTAGGTTTTTTGGGGTTATTGAAAAAAACTTTTTGTGCTTTGAAACTCGAGAGATTATATTTTGATTATTATTTTTATACTTTTCTAGTGTATTTTTGACTAATTAAAACCATTATAAATTTGAGGCACATGTGTTGCAAATAAATATGTTTCTTTTTGTACATTTAATGAGTTACGAAGTACTCTGTATTAAATATGTGTAAATATACATTTATCGACAGTTCACGAGACTTGACCAGATTTTTTTTTAAATTACATATATGATATTGGTGTCATATGAAAGATCATAAAAAAATATTTAATTTGGTATAATTTCTATAAAAATTGGTGTAAAAATGAAAAAGTTATGACATTTCATAAAAAAAGTAATTACTTGATACATGACACACTTTTATTGGATGTATAACTAAGGTTGAAATTCCTATGGACAAGAGATAGCCGAGTCTGGAGCTAAGGAGGTGCGCATAGCCTTTTTAATTAACGTTGTAATTACTAAGAAGGCTAAATTTGTCCATTAAGGGTTACATTAAGAAATTTTGGAGGTGCAGGAAGCAACCCAAGAGACTGCTGAACCCTGAAAGGGAGGAAATTGCTCAGGAAAGTCATTTTGATTTTCTTGTGTTTGGTACTATCACGAAAATACAAAACAAAATGAAAAATAATTAACTGTTCTTCAGTTTTTTTTGCATGTTTAGATGTTACAGTCTTAAATCTCTATAAACTAATTTAGTAAATGAAATGAATTTGTAAAAATATGTTAGGGATCTACCTATATTAGGAATTGGGCCTAATAGACTGTTAGGAATTGGACCTATTAGAGCAAGAATAATAATAAGTAATAAGGGTCCAGGAGTATTCTAGTATAAATAGACATGAATGGGGAGTTAGCAGGAGGC
Source organism: Cuscuta europaea (assembly GCA_945859875.1). Classification (NCBI taxonomy): domain Eukaryota; kingdom Viridiplantae; phylum Streptophyta; class Magnoliopsida; order Solanales; family Convolvulaceae; genus Cuscuta; species Cuscuta europaea. The sequence continues at coordinate 11,684,561 of CAMAPE010000005.1, read as the reverse complement.
TTTTGAGACTTTTGGACTGGGACTGGGAAAGATTAGAGAGTTATTTTCTTCTCTTTTGGGGCTTCGGCCATTGGGGGCTTCGGCCATTGTTACGATTACTGTTATTCTTGGATTCAATAAAGTTTTTCAATTGTGTTTCTTATTTGTGCGCCATTTGAGGTGTTACTGTGTGACCAAGAGGTCATGGGTTCAATCCTTAGAAATGGACTTATCGAAATTTCATAGAGGAAGATTTGCCTCTTTTACACTCTTGTAATGGGACCCTTCCCCAGACCCTCGCCTTGCAGGGATACCTTCATGCACCGGGCTGCCCTATCTAACATAGATTTGTTGAGTTTCAATATATCTTTAACTTTTCCCCCTTATGATTTGCCTCTCTTTTCTTCCAAATGAACCCTATCATCCTAACTTGTTCATTAAGAATCCTGTTAGGCTCGGGTTTACCTAATCAGACTTCAACATTGAGGCACAGTCTGCAGACACATCGCGAGCAAATGCTATTGTTAGTAGCAGGGAAATGCATAAACTCCAGCTGATAACCACCTCAGGTCATTTAGCAAATGATATAAGTCTCCAGACCTATTGTTAGGAGCAGGAAAATGCATAAACTCCACATGAGGACCACCTTCATACTTCAGTTTATTTGAGTCCTTAGTCTAGTTTTAAGAAGAATCCATATAACCATTTAGAGAAGGAGCTGGTCGATTGTTAGATTGTAGGAGTCCTTTGACAGAGGTCATAAGAGAAAAGGGCTGATACTAATCCAGCAGTGAATGAACCTGAAATAAAATCCATGTTAGATGCATCACTATTTAAAAAATATACTGCTCACATGCAAGATTATAAAGTGTTCATAATCTATCATGATTTTGAGATGCATCTCTTCATTCCATGAAGTCCAGATTATACAACTGCAATTAGGTTCACAGAGAGAGCGGATGCCAAATAGGATTGAGGGCGATGGAGACCGCCGTCACATAGATGCCACGATGGTGCGATTCACTTTCGTCCTAGCTCTGGGGCGACCAGGGGAATTGATAGGCGATCACTAGATGCCTTCAGAAGGGATTCACGAGGCAGAGGCCATGGGCATGGTGGCCAAACTTTGGCAGATTTTTGCATATTGTGGAAAGAAGGGTACGAGGTTGTTCTACTCTGATTATTCCGGAGGGTAGAAATGCAAATGGTTTCTGCCAATCATAAAAGAGACATTTCTATTTTCTAGTCAAGGAATGCAATCTATGTCATCGGTTCAACTGATCACGTCCAGGAATGAAAAGATAAATGATTTGATTATATATCCCTCTTTGCTACTAGAAATACATGTTGTTAATGGCAGACTAGAGTTAGTCCAGTTGAATAGACAATTGAAACTCCTTTCTTAAGGAGATATTGCCCTTAGTACAATCTGTAAGTGATTGATGCTATTTGCTATTGACCTTAGTTTTTCCTTGGGCAGGAGTACTTATAGACTTTAGTACAATCTGTAAGTGATTGATGCTATTTGTGGTTTTCTTTTGTAGTGGTGGATGTTATATGATGGTAGATATTGAGTTGTCTATTTTTCCCAATATTATGTTCTTAAGTTTCTGCAAGTTTATTATAGACTATGCATATATTCCTATTTCGGTATACTCTTAAATTCTTCTCCCCATTTTTATCACAGTCTATGATGATGTAGTAAATTTTGTGTAATCTCTTTTCGTAACACAATTAGGTCAATAATCATCTTGGTTGTAATATTTTTCAAGAATGCTGGAATTTTTTGACAAAGTTGCAGAGAACACAAGCTAAGGCAATAAGGCAATTGCTTAATTTTCATCATTGGAAGAAGCTAGGGAGATGCAGTTCCATCCAAATGCACTTGATAGTTAATACTTTGCACTAGCTTTTGAACATCTCACAGCAAAAGGGAATTGTGCAAAGAGCTACATCTCGTCATTCTCATGTCTCTAAATACACCTCAAAAAAGAAGATGATCGAAGTGCTAACTCTATATTCCCCACATGGTCAACATTAGAATCAAACAACTATCCGAAGTTGTCATTTTTTATCAAGACTCATCAACCAACCTCATATGTTCTTCGGTCAAACCCTCATCGGTGGCAAAACCATTATTAGGCTCTTGTTGCTTGAGTTCTTCTACAGTCCAAGCCTCTCGAGTGACACTCCCACCGCTACTTTCATGTTGTTTCCGATCTTGAATGTAAAAAAATAAGTTCAAGTATAAACTCATTGAACACTTAGATATGTCGGAATTATATTCTTTTTGTTTTGTTGCATGTTGTTGCATCATGTTGTATTTTGTTGCACTATGTTACATTTTGTTGCACCATGTTGCACTTTGTTGCATCCTGTTTTTTTGTTGATTTTTTTTGTTTATTTTTTTGTTTATTTAAGTTTCTATTTATTTTTCCTACTTTAGAATAAAAATCAACACACCACATAAACACCTATTATAATGAATTTGGATTTATAAATACAGCAACACCGAGAAACACAAAAAACAATTAAAAACAAAATTTACAAATTTATGAACGAAAAAAAACACAAAGAAATCTCATGCAACAAAAATAGGAATAAATGACTTGGTGATAATAATAATTTGTAAATATTAAAAAGACACAAAACTAAGAAATTCTTTGTTTTAATTTTTTACAGTATTATTCTTTTTACATCTTTTCTAGATTTCATTTATTTTCATTGTTTCACATTTTTTTGATATCTTTATTTCTATAACTCTTTACTCGATTTTTAGTATTATATTTTTACTTAGATTTTTAGGCTTTTAAAATTTTATTAGTTTAATTTTTACTTGTTTCAATATTATTTAATTATTTTTAGAATATTCATGTATCTTGTTTTCAATTTTTATACATTTTTAATCTTTTTACCGTATTTATTTTTAAAAACATTTAATTTCAAGTTCATTATTGAGGAACTGAATAAAGGATTTACAATTTTTTCTGTTTTATAAACCTTTGTAAGTTTTTATGCTTTTTTAACTTTACTAATTTTAATTGTTTTTTCTAATTTCCGGAGTTTATAAATTTTCAATTTTATATGTGATGGAGTATATAGCCCGGGAACCCCCGGTCCACAGACTCTTACTACTCCAATAAAGGCCCAGTAGGCCCAGGAAGCACAACAGGCCCAAATCACAGCGCCCAGAGTACCAAGCGGCCCACAGTGAGCGCTAGAGGTGCCTTCGGCACCCTTGCCGAAGGCTCTGATTCTCGCAGGAGGGTCAAAACAGGAAAACAAAGTTACTGGGAGAAAATGGCGAAAATCAGTAGCCCTCGGTATTTGGAGCCCTCGGCACTAAGGAGTTCCCCGGTACTCAAAGCCCTCGGCTAATCACCTACAGCCGAGGGCACCTTTTCCGACATAATATCCACTCCACATGCGTATAGATCACCGTACCAAGTACGACGTCACATCCAACAGCCGCATTAAATGCGGCCACATGCGGTTGCCAGCGCCAACCAGTTGAGGTGACCCTTCGGCCAATGGATGCTTGACACGTGTCCCTGTCTGGCATTTATTGCTACTATAAATAGCACCCCATTTTCCCGTTGTAAAACACGCAAAAAACGCCGAATACATTTTCTAATATACTCTCTCTCTCTCTACTTACTTGCTCTAACTTCTCTCTAGTTATTCCCCGTACTAACCCCTCGGAAAAGCTACCCCCCGGGTACACTATCCATCATTTGGTGCTCTCGTTGAGAGGTCGAACAATCAAGTAAGAAACCCTCCCCCTCGACCAAACACAAAACACCTAGCTAAAATGGTGAGAACAACTCGTGCCAACTCCAGAAATGTTGAGGACAGGAACCTGGCCCTCGGCGAAGTCGACGTCCCCGAAGCCTCTAACAGGGCTCCCGGGAGCGGCGTCATCGCCGGGTTGGACCAGACGGCTGTCGACCTATGCCATCAAATTCAACAGAATGCCCCCGATGCCCGCCTCGGCATCGAGGCCAAGAAGAAGGACCGGAGCGAGAATCAAATTAGCCCTCCGGTCATCACAATCGACGTACAATTGACGCTCTCCGCCTTCATCCAGACGCTCACCCAGAACCCGGGTGCCTTCGGCACTTTGGTTCCCCTCCAACCTCAGGTCGGGGAGAATATTATGCCTCCCCCTCATCCACACCCCCTCGGGAACCCAATCCTCCGGATTGGGAACTCCGAGGGGGTCGTGGCCCAAGATACGGCCTCCCAGGAAGTCCAGTCCCGGGACCGCCACAACGTAAACAAAGAACAACTCCGGACCTCCGCCCTCGAGAGACTCGAAGGGGCGCAAGACCGCCGAGGGGTCCAAGACCGCCGAGGGGGGAAGGCGTTCCAGAGGCCTCAGGAAAGTGGCGGATCCGTCTCCAGGGCCAATGAAAGGCGTCCCCCTCAGGACAAAGGCAAGGCACCTCTCCATGCCAACGACGCCCGCCACCAAATCAACCAGGCCCACTCGGCCCGCGTCCATTCCCTCCCGAAGGACCCCCGGGATGAAATCATTGCGGCCCTCCAGCGCCGGCTTGACGAGATGGAGGCCACCAAAGCCCACGCCACCACTTCTGCCCCTCATACAGACCTCAAGTATGAGGCGATGTTGGCCAAGATGGAGGAAATGCAGAAGAAGATAGTCGAGGGCTCCGGGGAACCCACCATACAGCTCCGGACCCGGACGCCATTTACCCCAAGGGTATTGGCGGCCCAGATCCTGGAAAAATACCGAGGGCAGCTCATCAAGCCCTACGACGGAAAGACTGACCCCCAAGAGCACTACAGCAGGTACCAAAACAGCATGATGATGGTGGGGCATCAGATGAATATTTATGCCACTGGTTCCTCTCCACCTTAGAGGGGCCGGCTTACGAATGGTTCAATCGATTGCCCGAGGGCTGCATTGACTCATGGCAAGAACTTGCCCAGCGATTCTTGACGCAATTTGCGGGAAGGCGCCGCACGAGAAAACACTTCTCCCACTTGTTGACGGTGAGGCAGAGGAAGGAGGAGACCCTTCGGGACTTCTTGGAGCGCCGGAGAACGGAGGCTGACAAAGTTGATGGCGCTGACGACGGGACCCTCCTGGCCCTCCTCCAAACAGTACTCCGCCTTGGGAACTTCTCAAGGAGCCTCATCATCGAGCCTCCCGCGATTATATAAGGGCCCTACAGCGGGGGGACCGGTACGCCGAAGCCGAGGAGGTGGAGAAATGCCACCACGTCCCGGATCAGCAGTGCCCTCGGCCAGACAACAAAGGTACCCGGGGGCTCCCCACAATCATCCCAAGGATTCTGCGCCCTCCGGTGATCGCCCCCGGCATGGCCAAGCCAAGCCCGGGGGAGGCTACAAGGGAAACCCGAGGGCTTGGGCACAACCTGTTCTCCTGGAGCACCCTCGGACACCTTTGACGCACCCCGTCAGCGTCATTCTTGATTTTGCTGAGGAGAGGGGCCTAGTGGAGCGAGATTCACGCGCACCCCCGGAAGTATTTGCCATCAATCCAAACTACCCTTACTGTTGTTTCCACCGACACCAGGGGCACAGGACCGATGACTGCCATCAGCTGAAGACGGCCATCGAAAGATTGATACAAGCGGGCCATCTATCCCAGTTTATTCAGGGCCCTCAGCAACAGGGCCTCCCTCACCAAGGGCCAACCCGAGGGCAGACTGCGAGAGCAAATGCATGGGTCAACCCCAACACCATCCCCCTCGGCAAAAAGAGGGAGATTGGGAACCTGGAAGAAGAGGAGGAGGAGTACCCCCGGTACCAAGAGAAGAAGCGCCACATCCTCATGATCACGGGGGGCAATACCGGGGGTGATTCCACGAGTCAACGAAAGAAGTGGACTCAATCACTTTACGTGGGGGAAGTCACTCATATGCCCCCAGTAAAGTGGCTGAGGGAGGAACCCATTATCTTCACCAACGCTGATCTCCCCCCAGTGTCCTCCCCACACAGGGATGCCCTCGTCATCCGAACAGAAATAAATGACACTATTATTCACAGAACTTACATTGACACGGGCAGCTCCGTGAATGTAATGTACCTCAGCACCTTCAGAGAGCTGCATCTGGAGAGGGGGTCCCTTCGGCCCATCAAGACCCCTCTTGTCGGCTTCACCGGCGACACCATTGATTCCGAGGGGGTTATAACCCTCCCGGTACTCTTCGGCGACGGGCTCCATAGAGCCAAGCTCGAAGTGGAGTTCGTCGTCGTCAACATCGACTGTGCCCACAACATCATCCTCGGCCGACCAGCCCTCGAGGATCTCGAAGTCGTCATCTCCATGAGGCACCTCTGCCTCAAGTTCCCAGCCGAGGGGGGAATCGGTTACTCTAGGGGGAACCAAAAGCTTGCCCTCGCTTGCTACCTTCAAGTGACAAAGAAGGTTAGCAAGACGGAGTTCCGCGTTGACACCATCACCGGAACTGTGGAAGCGGAGGAAAGGAGGCCGAGGGCTGAACCAGCCGAGGAGGTAGAAGACTTCGCGCTCGATCCGGCCAAGCCGGAGAGAGTCGTGAAGATTGGATCCAAGCTCCCCGAAGACTTGAAGACCGGCATCATCAGCGCCCTCCGCGCCTACTCCATTGTTTTTGCATGGGGGCCGGAGGACATGCTGGGGATCAGCCGAAGGGTCATAACCCACCGCCTCTCGGTGGACCCTTCGGCCAAACCAGTACAGCAGCGGAGGAGACCCCTCTCGGCCGAGAGGAGGGAATTTGTGAAGAAGGAGGTCGCCATGCTCCTCTCTATCAAGCACATCAAGGAGGTAAAGTACCCCTCATGGCTGGCAAACGTAGTCCTCGCAGAAAAACCACCCTCATTCCGCATGTGCGTGGACTACACGGATCTCAACAAAGCGTGTCCCATGGACCCCTTTCCTTTGCCGAATATTGATCAACTTGTGGATGAAACCGCGGGGTGTGAAGTCATGTCATTCCTCGACGCATTCCGCGGATATCATCAAATATTTATGCATGAGGGAGACGCTGAAAAAACAGCCTTCATGACTCCCGAGGGCATCTTTTGCTACCTTGTCATGGCCTTCGGCCTGAAGAACTCAGACGCCACCTACACTCGAATGGTGGCTAGAGTATTTCAAGCTGTCCTAGGGCGCACCATGGAGGCATATGTTGACGACATGATCGTCAAGAGCAAGCAATCAGCAAGCCATGCTGACGACCTGAGGGAGATCTTCGCCATCATGCAGAAGTTTAGCCTTCGGCTGAACCCAAAGAAGTGTACCTTCGGCATTCAGGGGGGCAAATTCTTGGGCTACATGGTGAGCCGAAGGGGTATCGAGGCCAACCCCGAGAAGATCCAGGCCATCATCAACATGGAGCCCCCACGCAACGTAAAGGAGGTCCAACGATTGACGGGCCGCCTGGCAGCCCTCAATCGCTTCTTATCAAAATCGGCGGAGAAGTCCTTACCCTTCTTCCAGATCATGAGGAAAACCGCCGGTTTCCAATGGACTTCAGAATGTCAGGGGGCCTTCGAGGAGCTGAAACGGTACTTATCTTCACCCCCTGTGCTCTCTAAACCCAAGGTGGGGGAGATCATGTACCTTTACTTGGGTGTAAGCCCGGCAGCCATCAGCTCAGTACTCATCCGGGAAGAGGATGACATCCAACATGCCATCTTCTATGTTAGCAAGACCCTCAGGGAAGCGGAGCTCTGGTACTCCCCCGTGGAAAAAACGGTGTTGGCTATCGTGTGGACCGTCAAGAAATTGGGCCATTACTTCCAAGCTCACCCGGTCCAGGTCCTCGCTCACCAACCCCTCGGTGCCTTGATGAGGAGCCCCACCAACTCCTCCCGAATGGTGAAATGGGCTGTCTTCTTGAGCCAATACAACATCGACATCCGTCCAAGGCCCGCCATCAAGGGCCAAGCCCTAGCGGACTTCGTGACAGAATATACGGCAAGATCAGCCGCGGACGAGGAGCCCTCGGTCCCTTCGGATGATTGGTGGACCCTCTACACCGACGGCTCCTCCGCCGTCAAGGCATGTGGAGGAGGGGTGGTTCTCATCTCACCTGAAGGCTTCCGGGCCTATTACGCAGTCCGCTTCTCCTTCAAAGTCTCTAACAATGAAGCCGAATACGAGACCCTCCTCTGTGGCCTTTGGCTGGCAGCTAACATGAAGGCCCGACAAATTCACGTCAAGTGCGACTCTAAGTTAGTCGTCGGCCAAATCTCCGGGGAGTACAAAGCCAAGGAAGGGAGAATGAAGCAATACAAGGAGGCGGTCAAGGAGTTGCTTAAGGTATTTGAGGCACACTCTCTTACTCAAATAGCGAGGGCTCAGAACTCCGAGGCTGACATTTTATCAAAGCTCTCGGCAGAATCCCCTGAGCATATTGACGTGCACTTGTCGTTAGGTGCACTCAAAATAAATAATCAATACAACACTAATACGTAGTATAGTGTAGTAAGGTTCGTATCCACAGGGAAAGGAATACTTTTCTTTTAAATAAATAGTAACAAAAGGGGGGTTTAGATTTGTTTGCTTTAAAAACACTAAGATAAACGACCTATATGAGTTTAATTCAATGAGATGAAGACTTGGTTTTGCTTTTATCCACTTAATGAAATGTTCGTCGATCCCGGTTATATCTTTAACTATCTTCCTCTCGAATACTCAATCGAGGAAAAAGATTAAAGAAAATAACTCACAACTTACAAATTCATGAAGCTTCAAAGTAGCAAAACCAAGATGGAAGAGTTTAGTTCCTCATTTGGAGACTAAACATGATGAAAAATATAAAGAAAGAGCTATTCTATACTGAGCTTAGATGTACAAAGGAATTGGATATCTTTTTGTGAAGGAAAGGATGTGTATTTATAGGTTTTTGGGATGGGATTCGGATACTCGATCGGGTATATACATGGTACCCGATCGAGTACGTGTGTAACACTCGATCCGAGGCATACTCGACCGGTTTCAGGCTATTTTCTAAGAGTATACCCGATCGAGTATATATGAATACCCGGTCGAGTATGCTTAGAAAATGGTATTCGGACCATACTCGACCGATCTTCGTTTGAAATTCAAAGACATACCCGATCGGGTATGTCGGTCTACCCGATCGGGTATAGACATAAAATCGTGGCCGAAATCTTCCCTGCATGTTCCCTTGTCTTCGGATCTGATCCGATTTGAAGTTCCAACCTAATACCCGATCGAGTATAGCAAATACTCGACCGAGTATAGACCAAAATTCAGGATCTTCTTTTGTCTTTGAACTTTTGCACCTTCTTTCCACTTTTTGGGTTCACCAACTGTACTTCGAGTGATCAATACCTGCTTGAGCTCAGAATATATCTAATTTAACCTATTTACAAGAATTTAACAATCTAATCTATTACACCAAAAGTGTGTAATTTCCAAAGTAAAAGTCAAACAAAACTAATTAAAAACATAAACATAAATATGGAAATTACGAACGTATCACATATCTCGAAGATTGCCAAAGTAGAAGAGCTCAGCCTTTCTAGCATACATGTTAGCCCCATCATGCACATACAACAAAGGCAAGGTGACTGGATCTCAGATATTGTCGCCTTCATCACCACAGGGCAACTGCCCGAGGATGAGGCCCGCGCCAAGCTAGCAAAGCTGAGGGCTCCCAGCTACACTATCGAGGACGGAAGGCTTTACAAAAGGTCCTACAACGGGACATTACTTCGGTGCCTTCACCAAGATGAAGCCGAAGTGGCGATGGAGGAAGTACACAGTGGCACTTGCTCAGCTCACCAGGGACCCTTCTCCATGTCCCGAAGGCTAATAATCCAGGGCTACTTCTGGCCTACGATGGCCCGGGATTGTGCAGATCTTGCCCGGAGGAGTCCCGCATGCCAACACTTCCAGAAAGCCCCCGGCAGGCCAGTGATCAACTATGCCCCCATCAGCACATCCATACCCTTCGCTCAATGGGGCATAGACCTTGTGGGCCCTCTACCGAGGGGTACCTCCAATAACAGGTACATCATCGTCGCCATCGATTACTTCACCAAATGGGTGGAAGCTGAGCCCTCACCAGCATTACTGAGGCCAGGTGCCGTCACTTTGTTCTCAAAAACATCCTCACAAGGTTTGGCGTCCCCCAACAAATCATCTCCGATAATGGGACTCAGTTTGAGGCAGCCCCCTTCTGTGCCCTCTTGGAGGCGTGGGGCATCAAACACACCTTCTCATCCGTTGCCTACCCCCAGGGCAACGGACAGGTGGAGAACGCCAACAGGACCTTGCTCGAGGGCCTAAAGAAGAAACTGGAGGCCGAAGGGGGTGGTTGGGTAGAAGAGCTCCACAACATCTTATGGGCCTACCGTACCACCCCTCGGCGAGCAACTGGCGAGACACCATTCTCCCTTTGCTACGGATTTGAAGCCAAGGCCCCCACTGAGGTAACTCTTCCAACCCGAAGGGTCACACAGTATGATCCAGAGGCCAACGACGCCAATATGACCCTCGACCTCCACCTTATTTCAGAACGCCGAGAGCAAGCCTTCATACGCGCAGAAAACTACCGAAGGCAAGTGAAGAGTTACATTGACGCCAAGGTCCGCTCCCGGGAATTCCAAGTGGGGGACTATGTCCTCCGAAGAAGGGAAGCTGGCCAACCAACCGAGGGCGGAAAGATGGCACCAAAGTTCGAGGGCCCCTACATCGTGGCAGCCATCATCAAACCAGGAACTTACAAACTAGAACGCCCTAATGGGACTGAAGTCCCTAGGCACTGGAATGTACATCACTTAGTTAAATTTTATCAATAACATCAGAGCGGTCAAGCCCTCATAACTAGTGAATATATTATTTTACGGCCCAAGGCCTAAAAATTCTGAAGAACGAAGGCATTTTGAAGACACCAAGAACTTGGAACATGATTCTTACGAAGGGCCAACCCCTCATATCACCCCCTGGCCCAAGGCCTTACCACAAGGAAGAACCCTCGGCACCAAGTGCCGAGGGTAGACAATACTATCACCTACAACAGCAAGAAAGTGCCAACTGTCCTCAAATGGAGACCCCTCGGCACCCGGGGCCGGGGGGACACACCACTGACAACTTTCAACAAATGGGAAGAAACACCATGTGTTTCCACAGAAAACCCCTCGGTACCAAGTACCGAGGGTAAACGACACAATCACCTGCGATAAATAAAGCAAAAACACCAAGTGTTTCCACAGAAGACCCCTCGATATCAAGTACCGAGGGTAGACAACACAATCACCTGCGACAAATGAAGAAAAAACACCAAGTGTTTTCACAGAAGACCCCTCGGTACCAAGTATCGGGGGCCGTACACCGAAACAAACACCAAGTGTTGTTTCTAAAGTCGTACCCCTCGAGGACGCGTATACCGAAGGCGCCACCTCTCGGTGCCGGCAGCACGTAGTGCCCCCGGCCATTTGCAACCAGTGTGCAAATGAAAACTCTTCCCTGAAACGCTTTCCACGTCATTACCCCAAGGGTATGACAGGCACGAAATATGCCCAGGATTCGACTTTCAAAAATGGAACGCTTCCTGCGCCATTTCCCCAAGGGATTGGCAGGCATCTAAAATGCCCAGGATTCGACTTCCAAATCGAAACGCTCCCCGCGCCACCACCCCAAGGGTGTGGCAGGCCACGGACTATGTCTAGCGCCGAGGGGACGACTTTCAAAACTGAGGCGCTTTCCGTGCCATCCCCCAAGGGGAGGCAGGCTACAGACCACCATATCTTGTACCCAGGAAACGACCCTCGATCCCCTCGGAACTCGGAAGGTTAACCCGAGGGGGGAGCTAATGGTGTATCATGTTACCTCCCTATAGGCCAAGCCTTACCAAGAAACCAAGTTTCTTGAAGCCTTCCCTTCAGTACTAAAAAAAAAATGGGGTGGTGAAGGGGAGTAGACTCAGCGAGAAATCAATGAGTACATCACTCCAACAATTCACGGAAACATACCGAGGGCTCCCCATGGGAACGCCTTCGGTACCTGGAAGCTCATGAATACCAAGGATACCATTCACAACAGACATCATCAACAAATGGCCAAGTCCTCTCCATGATTGCCTCTAGCTACATCTAAGTCGAAGGCTCAAATCCTACAAAAGGAGACAGGCTCAGTCAACAACAACTCAAAACGTCCCCGAAGGCTACTATATAACAAAGCTATCAGATGGTGGCCAAACCAAATCAAGAATCACCTCCGGCACCTCACTACATGCCGAGGGGATACATCCAGACAATTCCCGAGGGAGTCTGCCTTTTTATGCTAGACTTGGATTACAAACTCTCCTATATCAACATTGGACATTGGGGGGACATAACAAACAACCGAAGGCTTTTGTTACCACAGGCCAACATTGCAAGACAAGGGGAGCTATCCTAAACCTGCAGAGTGTACATCCGAAGGGCCCCGCCCGAAGGCTAGCAACGAGAAATACTTAGAGAAAATAATCTAAGTCCTAAATACTTTGCCCCCTGTGGAGCCACTAGTCAACCGAAGGCATATCTGAGACAAGGTCCTCACATTCACCCGAGGGCTCCTACCTCACACAACTACACTTAGAAATATTTTCTAAGTCCTACATATTTTGACCCTCGGTCCAATCTCCATGTAGCCCGAAGGGCCATACGGTTGAAGGCTTGGTGAAGCTACACTTAGAAAAATTTTCTAAGTCCTAAATATTTTGAGCCCTCGGTTATACCCCACGCAGCAAAGGGTACCCACGCACCGAAGGCTAGACAATGTCCAAACACTTAGAAAAAATTTCTAAGTCCTAAGCACCTTGCCTCCGGTTATCTCATGAAGGTTATACAGAACCAGAGGGAGGGAATTAGCCGGGGGCCAACAGATGAACAACATCCAAAGGGCTAAATAGGCCTAGTGGCCGAGGGCTACAGGAGGCACTGTACTTAGAGGAATATATTCTAAGTCCTAACATGCATCCATACACACAGAAAAGGTGAAGGCATACATTCAAAAAAAACAAAGGCATACATCCAAAGAGAAACAATCAAAGGAAACGAATTATATGCAAAAGCCCGAAGGCAGGTATTCATTCATCAAAAAGAAGGAGAAATTAAAGTGTATATTACAAAGGGGCCGAGGCCAAGGGCATACAAATATTCATTACAACACGATTGTTAAGAATTTGCTAAGTACAAATCAGATATTAACATCCCCGATGGCAGTCTCTTCCACGGGCTTTGAGGTGACCTCTGTGCCGGCCTCTGCTTCGTCCCCCTCGGCCTCCTTCATTAGCTCAGTGTCTTCCAAGTCTGGCCTCTCGACATCCGGGGGAAGAGGAACACGGACGTCTGGCTGCAGGGGAGGAAGGTCGTATGCCGCCGGGTCGAAGTCTTTTTTATCGATCTTCAAATGACGGGCCATCCTCCGGTAGATGAGGGCCTGAGTGAAAAACTCGCCCCCATCGTAGTACTGTTTGCCCTTTCGGGAAACCCACTCCACGCCGGGCCCGTCGCACCATTCATCGACGGAGGACTCCACGACCGAGGACAACCACTGTTTGTTCTCCTCTGCTTTCCACCCCCCGAAAAAAATCCGGAGACGGCGTCCTCTCGGGCCTTCGCGACAGCATCCGCCTTGGCGGCCTCGGCCTCCTTGGCAGCTCTCTCGAGGGCCTCCGCCCGCAGCGTCATCTGCCGAGAGTACCAAGCGGCTCACAGTGAGCGCTAGAGGTGCCTTCAGCCCCCTGGCCGAAGGCTCTGATTCTCGCAGGAGGGTCAAAACAGGAAAACAAAGTTACTGGGAGAAAATGGCGAAAATCAGTAGCCCTCGGTATTTGGAGCTGTCGGCACTAAGGAGGTCCCCGGTACTCAGAGCCCTCGGCTAATCACCTACAGCCGAGGGCACCTTTTCCGACATAATATCCGCTCCACATGCGTATAGATCACCGTACCAAGTACGACGTCACATCCAACAGCCGCAATAAATGCGGCCACATGCGGTTGCCAGCGCCAACCAGTTGAGGTGACCCCTCGGCCAATGGATGCTTGACACGTGTCCCTGTCTGGCATTTATTGCTACTATAAATAGCACCCCATTTCCCCGTTGTAAAACACGCAAAAAATGTCGAATACATTTTCTAATATACTCTCTCTCTCTCTACTTACTTGCTCTGACTTCTCTCTAGTTATTCCCCGTAATAACCCCTCGGATAAGCTACCCCCCGGGTACACTATCCATCAATATGATATTTATAATTTTCATTTATATACGTAGTAGTATGTTTACAAAGAGAAAATCTTGGTTACCGTTATCATTATTATTGCTATGTACAGAGCAGGTTCTGAGGGGGGCAAGAGGGGCGACCGCCGCCCGAAAAAAATAGAATATAAAATAGGCCCAAATTTTTTTCTTTATATATGGTGTGAGTAGGCTTCTTTTCTTATTCTTAAGTTCAATTAATTAGGCCTAATGATTAATTTTGTTGCCAATTTGAAAATTTAAATCATAAATAAAGAGTCTTAAACAAAGACAAGTTTAAAACAGAATATATACATTAATTTTTAGCAAGATCGGTTGTAGTTTTTCAAAGCAATACAATTGTTGCTGCATAAATAAAAGACACGTCTCTCCAGTCTTCACATCTTTTTAACTTTTAAGGTTTTTTATTCAATTTAATTATAACATAACAAATTTATATAATTATTTTAGAGCTCGTTTCTCTCAAATTTAACCCCAATTATTCATTTGTTTACAAATTTCAATAAGCTATATCTGAGTTCCTAATAGTAATTTTAGATGACGTCAAATTTGCAATCTTCTCGCGCGAGTACTTTTGGCACCCAAACGTTTTGTCTCTTTGAAAACCTTCATTCTTTCGAGACTTCAAACTTTAGACTTTCATCTGCGGTCAAAAAACTCATTCTCAACTTATGAATTCAATATGTGGTAATATTTCTTTTCAATTATCCTTTCAAAAGAAAGTTTACTGTTGTTATATGTGGCAATTTTATTATTTGTCATATTTATTAGTGGAAAGAAGGTTACTTATGAAGCCATTATTAATGATTTGCTTCACATTGGTCTACGAGAAACTTTTTTAAGTAATGTTTTTTTCTTTTTATTCGATACTCAAATAAAAAGAAGTGTTGTTGCTTTTGCTCAAATATGTAACTTATATACTCCCTCCGTCCCCCAATTAATTTACCACTTTTCTTTTTGGGCAGTCCCTAAATTAAGTTCACACTTCCTTACTTTCCTTATTTGGCAAATTATCTACATCAAAACAGTGTAAAACAGTGCAAAACAGTGTCAAACAGTGTTTGAACAGTGCAAAATAGTGCACTCCATAATAAAGTCAAATTTATTTTCTTAATACGTGTGAAGTCAAACCGAGAACTTAATTGGAGGACGGAGGGAGTAATAATTAAGTGATTCTCGTTTTTATTTTATGAACTTCATTGCCCAAATATGGTTTACTGTTTGTCATGGATATAGACCCAAAATAGTGTACCGCTCATAGACCCAGAAATAGACACAGGACCGGCTCTGGCTATGTAGTTTTCAATCTGCGATAGGATATAAGAGTTTAAGACTTAGGTTGTTTAAAATTTTATAGAATCAGAGTAATAAAGAGTGTCTCCTGAAGACAGTTACGACATAGTTGACGTGCACTCGTCGTTAGGTGCACTCAAAATAAATAATCAATACAACACTAATACGTAGTATAGTGTAGTAAGGTTCGTATCCACAGGGAAAGGAATACTTTTCTTTTATGTGAATAATAACAAGAGGGGTTTAGATTTGTTTGGTTTAATAACACTAAGATAAACGACCTATATGAGTTTAATTCAATGAGATGGAGACTTGGTTTTGCTTTTATCCACTTAATGAAATGTTCGTCGATCCCGGTTATATCTTTAACTATCTTCCTCTCGAATACTCAATCGAGGAGTATATCCAGTTCATCGAGGGTAGTTATTAATAACGAGATGCGTTCATTAATAAAACTTACTATCGAGTCAATATAGAACAAGCGCCGTATATTAACTTGATAGTAGCAATAAACTTAAGATGAAAACGATTGAGATTGATAACCTCAACACAAGCGGTTTATTGGTTTAATCAATATAATTAATTCCCTTTGGCATATTAACCATGAGATGCATGCATTAATATTCCAAGTTTACTACCGTTGAAAGAACCGGATTAATAACAAGCGTATTAACCGATTGATTCTAGTAATAATTAATATGAGAAACAATACTAGTTGATACTTTAAGTAATGTTTAAGATATTAACATGAAATATGAATAGGAATTAATTAATACTTAAGGAAGAATATTAAAATATATGAATCCTACTATGATTAATATCAAGATGTTAACTAATTGTCATCTTAGTAACACTCCCCAATATTATCATGGAGGAAGAAATAGCTATTACTATAACAAATGTCAAGATGTTAACTAATTGTCATCTTAGTAACACTCCCCGACTTTGATATAGAGATAGTATTTTGAAAGAAAGAATTAATATTCAAGGAAGAAGATTAAAGAAAATAACTCACAACTTACAAATTCATTAAGCTTCAAAGTAGCAAAACCAAGATGGAAGAGTTTAGCTCCTCATTTGGAGGCTAAACATGATGAAAAATATAAAGAAAGAACTATTCTATACTGAGCTTAGATGTACAAAGGGATTGGATATCTTTTTGTGAAGGAAAGGAGGTGTATTTATAGGTTTTTGGGATGAGATTCGGGTACTCGATCGGGTATATACATGGTACCCGATCGAGTATGTGTGTAACATCCGATTCGAGGCATACTCGACCGGTTTCAGGCTATTTTCTAAGTGTATACCCGATCGAGTATATATGAATACCCGGTCGAGTATGCTTAGAAAGTGATATTCGGGCTATACTCGACCGATCTTCGTTTGCAATTTAAAGGCATACCCGATCGGGTATGTCGGTCTACCCGATCGGGTATAGACATAGAATCGTGGCCAAAATCTTCCCTGCATGTTCCTTTGTCTTCGGATCTGATCCGATTTGAAGTTCCAACCTAATACCCGATCGAGTATAGCTAATACTCGATCGAGTATAGACCAAAATTCAGGATCTTCTTTTGTCTTTGAACTTTTGTACCTTCTCTTCACTTTTTGGGTTCACCAACTGTACTTTGGGTGACCAAAACCTGCTTAAGCTCAGAAAATGTCTAATCTAACCTATTTACAAGAATTTAACAATCTAATCTATTACACCAAAAGTGTGTAATTTCCAAAGTAAAAGTCAAGCAAAACTAATTAAAAACATAAACATAGAAATGGAAATTACGAACGTATCAACTCCCCCACACTTAAACCTTTACTCGTCTCGAGTAAGATCAAATGTTTACAAGTGTCAATGTTTGTCCAAAAGTTCCACAGTTCAACAAAAAGATAATACAAACACAAAGACCACCAAGGATTACAAAAAAAATGAGTTTTAAACTCAAATCACAAAAGAGCATCTTGGGTTTAATGGCCTCCTAGTGTTGTCTTCTTTTCTCCTCCTCTCTTCTTCTTTATCTTGAATCTTCATAAGGATACAATGAGTGCCTGCAAGAACAAACATTTCTCTCATATCTCTCATTTTGCCTAGGAGCCTTTTCAGGTTTTCATCCTAGCACCTCTTTTCATTTTCCATTCTCTCCAACTCACTCATTTTTTTATATAAGCCCTTTTTTTTTTTTTTTGCTTAGATTGCCCATTTTGTTGGGTTTTCAACCTAACTAGCATTTATTTTCTTTTGTTTATTTTTTTTTTTTTTTTTTTGTACATTTTTTTTTTGAGTGTGAAAGTTCAAAAGAATTACATGCATAGTGCTAGGTACAAATGAGAATTACATACCATCATGAGTGTCTCCCCCGCACTTGAATCACGCACTGTCCCTAGTGCCCGCCTTCTCCTCCGTAGTAGCTCCCTCCAAAACCGCTCCCTTGGCCACCATCTCCCATGTAAGTGTCCCCGCCATCTCCGCCGTCGTACCCTCCACCACCGGAGCCAGATCCTCCAAAGTTACCCCAATGAGTGGGGTCATACCATGAGGGTGGTGGAGGAGGGTTCGCCATGGTATGGAAGGATCCCTGCTGTGCCATAAACGAGTACATAGGCCCGTAGAACCTATGTTGGTCTTCCTCATACCGGTGTCTATCGGCCTCCCGGAGCTCCTCCAAACGTTGAAAGCCGGCCCTTTGCTCATCCTCCAATCTTTGAAAACCGGCTCTTTGCTCTTCCTCTAATCGGTTGAGCCGGTTGTCCATTTGGGCTATTCCCGTAAGAAGTTGTTGTTGACCCTCCAGAAGTTGTTGAAAGAAGTCGGGTGGTGGAGGGTTGTGGCTTTGTTCTGGGAAATCATGGCTCATGGTTGGATGGCTATGGAGTTGCTCGTAGGGCTCGTCATCGGGTTGGTTTTGGGGTAGTTCCTGTTCCGGTTCTTGAAGATGTGGTGGGAGGGCGTTTGGGAAGAGGTAATGTTAGGTGCACTCGTCGTTAGGTGCACTCAAAATAAATAATCAATACAACACTAATACGTAGTATAGTGTAGTAAGGTTCGTATCCACAGGGAAAGGAATACTTTTCTTTTATGTGAATAATAACAAGGGGGGTTTAGATTTGTTTGGTTTAATAACACTAAGATAAACGACCTATATGAGTTTAATTCAATGAGATGGAGACTTGGTTTTGCTTTTATCCACTTAATGAAATGTTCGTCGATCCCGGTTATATCTTTAACTATCTTCCTCTCGAATACTCAATCGAGGAGTATATCCAGTTCATCGAGGGTAGTTATTAATAACGAGATGCGTTCATTAATAAAACTTACTATCGAGTCAATATAGAACAAGCGCCGTATATTAACTTGATAGTAGCAATAAACTTAAGATGAAAACGATTGAGATTGATAACCTCAACACAAGCGGTTTATTGGTTTAATCAATATAATTAATTCCCTTTGGCATATTAACCATGAGATGCATGCATTAATATTCCAAGTTTACTACCGTTGAAAGAACCGGATTAATAACAAGCGTATTAACCGATTGATTCTAGTAATAATTAATATGAGAAACAATACTAGTTGATACTTTAAGTAATGTTTAAGATATTAACATGAAATATGAATAGGAATTAATTAATACTTAAGGAAGAATATTAAAATATATGAATCCTACTATGATTAATATCAAGATGTTAACTAATTGTCATCTTAGTAACACTCCCCAATATTATCATGGAGGAAGAAATAGCTATTACTATAACAAATGTCAAGATGTTAACTAATTGTCATCTTAGTAACACTCCCCGACTTTGATATAGAGATAGTATTTTGAAAGAAAGAATTAATATTCAAGGAAGAAGATTAAAGAAAATAACTCACAACTTACAAATTCATTAAGCTTCAAAGTAGCAAAACCAAGATGGAAGAGTTTAGCTCCTCATTTGGAGGCTAAACATGATGAAAAATATAAAGAAAGAACTATTCTATACTGAGCTTAGATGTACAAAGGGATTGGATATCTTTTTGTGAAGGAAAGGAGGTGTATTTATAGGTTTTTGGGATGAGATTCGGGTACTCGATCGGGTATATACATGGTACCCGATCGAGTATGTGTGTAACATCCGATTCGAGGCATACTCGACCGGTTTCAGGCTATTTTCTAAGTGTATACCCGATCGAGTATATATGAATACCCGGTCGAGTATGCTTAGAAAGTGATATTCGGGCTATACTCGACCGATCTTCGTTTGCAATTTAAAGGCATACCCGATCGGGTATGTCGGTCTACCCGATCGGGTATAGACATAGAATCGTGGCCAAAATCTTCCCTGCATGTTCCTTTGTCTTCGGATCTGATCCGATTTGAAGTTCCAACCTAATACCCGATCGAGTATAGCTAATACTCGATCGAGTATAGACCAAAATTCAGGATCTTCTTTTGTCTTTGAACTTTTGTACCTTCTCTTCACTTTTTGGGTTCACCAACTGTACTTTGGGTGACCAAAACCTGCTTAAGCTCAGAAAATGTCTAATCTAACCTATTTACAAGAATTTAACAATCTAATCTATTACACCAAAAGTGTGTAATTTCCAAAGTAAAAGTCAAGCAAAACTAATTAAAAACATAAACATAGAAATGGAAATTACGAACGTATCAATAGTGCAGGATTTAGACTTACAGTCTATTAGTGAAAAGAAAAACTTAACAAGTCTATTTTTGAAAGAAAATTTGAAAGTCGACAACAGTGATATTAATTTCAGCTTTTAGTCTATTTGTGTAAAATTCCCAAAAACTTTTACGTATAAGATTATGTGTATTTATTCCCAAAATAAGACTAATTAGTAATTATTGTCATGTTTTGATAGTATGAGACTCCAAAGTCCAAACATTGACAATGCTTTTCAAACTTGACAATAATTAATTCTATTTTGAAAATAAAAAACATGACAATATTATTTTAGAATTTTCAAACTCTTTTACTAGTGTATCTCGAATTTTCCCTTTTTGAAATTTGAAAAGAACTATAGACTAAGTTGCCCCTGGCTCCTCCCTGTTGATGGGCTTAAACAAAAACAAGACGATGTTTGGGCGAAATGGCGGGAATCAGTTACACGGTTGATTACCTCAAGAAGCTTATTGGGCTCCTTAACTAGATATGTTGGACGCAACTCTTAAACTTTGAATATGTCAATTTAATTTCGGGGAATTTTATTTGTTGCCACCTTTAACTACCACAACCTCCATATTTTTGTAAATGCATATATTACCCTTCCACTTAAACCCACACCCAGAGTCTACTTCTACTCGTGCAGATTTACAAAAACAGATGAAGAAGCCTTACGACGTTTTTATTTGGACCGTAATTCGTTCCAGATCAGACCAAACAAAATAAGACCAGACAAGACCAGACCAGTTCAGACCAGATCAGACCAGACCATACTTGGATAGTTATAAAAATACAAAGAAACCAGACCAGACCAGATCAGAGCAGACCAGTTCAGACCAGACCAGACCAACAAATTACAGTCCAAAAGTAAAAACATCCTTAAACTTCCGAAGCATGAACGCTTGTTTGAAAAATAAATTAATCAAAATCAGCTTCCTAATTGTCCCACGGGACAGTCTTCTATCTCCCACAACCGCCGGCGGAGGAGACCTTCCTCCCACTGACTGGATCTCAACTCCCCATTTAGACATGGAATTCATTTTTCAAAATACTACTAACAGCCCATTGAAGTTCACTGCACGGTGCATCGCCGTTCCACCGGCGACATACGGTTTGTGTTAGAAAATAGAAGAGGTTGTTGGTTGTATGAATAGAATAAGTGATTTTAGTGAGGTGTAATGTAGATGATGTGTTTTAGAGGAGAACTCTTGTCTCTAGAAAAGTAGTATTGTATTGATGTTTCTTGGTTTTGCTTGGTTTGAAAATGAGTACAATGAGTCCTATTTATAGGAGCTAGAGGATCATTCTAGATCCTTATTAAATGCTATGATTCTAGAGTATTCTACATCTATGTCTAATTACTCTAGATTTTACATAAGAATTCTCTAGTAGAGAATTTTCTAGAATACTTTCTACCTTTAACTCTCTAGATCATCTCTAGCCTTTTCTACATAGAATATTCTAGATAAATGCATCACTATTTAATACTCCTCCTTGATGCATTTGTCGGTGACTCCAAGCATTCTTCGCAGAAACTGGAATCTGTCTCTTGGCAGGGCCTTCGTGAAAATATCTGCCAATTGTTCTTCTGTTGGGCAGTACTTCATCTCAACATGCCCCTTTGCTTGGACATCTCTCAAGAAGTGATACTTGATATCGATGTGCTTAGTACGATTGTGCTGAATTGGATTTTTAGCCATCGCAATAGCTGACTTGTTGTCGCAAAATATTTGAGTCGCAGAACTTTGCAATTCTCCCATGTCTTCTAATATTCTTTTTAGCCATATAGCTTGGCACGCTGCTCCGGCTGCTGCAACATACTCGGCTTCGGCTGAAGATAGTGCAACAGAATCTTGCTTCTTTGATCCCCATGAGAAAATTCCCGAACCCAACTTAAATGCGTAATCGGAGGTGCTTTTCATGTCATCTTGAGATCCAGCCCAATCACTGTCGCTATATCCAGTTAGTCGTGAGTCAGGAGTTGTTTTGTACCAAATACCATAATTGATGGTTCCTTGTAGATACCTAAGGAGTCTCTTTGCCGCTCCATAATGAGTCTCAGTTGGACTTTCCATGAACCTCGAGAGCAAACTTGTAGCATACATGATGTCCGGCCTCGTAGCCGTTAAGTAGAGTAGACTCCCAATCAAACTTCGGTAATTGGTTGCATCCGTCTGCTTTGACCCATCTTCTTTCTTCAATTTTTCATTAGGAACCAGTGGAGTAACGACGGCTTTGCAGTCTTGCATTTTAAACTTCTTTAGCATGTCCTTAATATATTTTTCTTGAGATAAGAATATGCCTTCTTCTTCTTGACTTATCTCCATGCCAAGAAAGTAGTGCATTAATCCCAAGTCACTCATCTCAAAAGTGTTCATCATGTCTCTCTTAAATTCTTCAATTAATTTGGAATTATTTCCCGTGACAATTAAGTCATCAACATATAGAGAGACGATGAGAATGTCAGATTTACCTTGGGATTTGATGTATAGTGTAGCCTCGTTCTTACTCCTCCTGAACCCTTGACGGGTGAAGTATCCATCAATCTTGCTATACCACGCTCGTGGAGCTTGTTTGAGCCCGTAAAGCGCTTTCTTTAGACGAAGAACTTTTCCTTCTTCTTTGATGAATCCTTCTGGTTGCTCCACATACACTTCTTCTCGTAGCTCTCCATTTAGAAAGGCTGACTTGACATCTAGCTGATAAATTTTCCATTTCTTCTGAGCAGCAAGAGCTATGAGTGTTCTTATTGTGTCCATCCGGGCAACTGGTGCAAACGTCTCTGTGTAGTCAACTCCCGGTATTTGAGCATACCCCTTTGCAACCAGCCTTGCCTTATGCTTCTGAATTGAGCCATCGGGGTTCAATTTTGTTTTATACACCCATTTGACTCCAATAACCTCCTTGTTATGTGGAAGATCTACCATTTCCCAAGTATCATTCTTTTCTATCATTTTGATCTCCTCCTCCATTGCTTTAATCCAAACTTTTTCTTTGGAGGCTTCGGTGTAGCTATATGGCTCCAAGGAGCAAAAGTTGCATGTTTCATAGATGTCAGTAGACTCATATAGGTCTGCTAGAGTTCTTACCCGAAGAGGTGGGGACTCTGGTGAGGAGTCGTGATTTCTTGATGTATTAGCTTCAAAAGAGGATCTTGGAGTAGACGTGGGGCTTTGTTGATCGTGATTTTCCTCTTCTGGTATTTCCTCTAGTTGGACAGTAGTTGTCTTTCTTTCAACTTTTTCTGTCTCCCAATTCCAAGAGGCTTGCTCGTCAAACTCCACATCTCGACTTGTCACCAACTTCTTTGTCTCGAGATTGTAGATTCGATATCCCTTGGATTTGGAGCTATAGCCAAGGAAGATGCCCTTCTCTGTCTTGTCTTCTAATTTGTGCCTTTTAACAGAGGGAACATGAATGTAGCATATGCTTCCGAAGACCTTCAAATGTTTGGCTGAAGGCTTTTGTCCAGACCATGCTTCAATAGGTGTTTTGTTTAAAACCGCCTTAGTTGGACACCGGTTTAGAAGATAGACTGAAGTATATACTGCCTCTGCCCAGAACGTTTTAGGCATTCCTTTTTCAGCTAACATAGACCTTGCCATCTCCATGACTGTGCGGTTCTTCCTTTCGGATACCCCATTTTGTTGTGGAGTGTATGCTACTGTTAGTTGATGCTCTACACCTTCATCTTCACAGAACTTGTCAAATTCTTTTGAGTTGTATTCGGTACCTCGATCGCTTCTCAACTTCTTGATTTGATGACCACTCTGTTTCTCCACGAAGTTCTTGAATCTCTTGAATATTCTAAAGACTTCGGATTTTTCTTGGAAAAAATACACCCATTTCATCCTAGAGTAATCATCGATGAAGAGTATGAAGTACCTGCTCTTTGAAACTGAAGGCGTGCGCATTGGACCGCAAACATCGGTGTGGACAAGCTCTAGTATCTGTTTGGCTCTCCATGTCTTTTCTGTTGGAAATGGTTGCCTGTGCTGCTTCCCAACCATACATCCTTCACATACTCCTTCTTTTTCATCCAGTAGAGGCATGTCTCTCATCATCTTCTTTAGGTGTAGTAATCTCAAGGCATTGAGATTGAAGTGCCCAAATCTTCGATGCCATAGACTCGTATCACTCAGTTGAGCCACCATCGCCTTTTGTGGATATTGCCATTGAATAGGAAAATTTCTATTATTTCCCATTTTTACTTCAGCAATTTCTTGATTATTGTTCTTGTCATAAATTCGGCAAGAATTTTTCTCAAAGTGCAAGGCATATCCACTTTCCATCATTTGGCCAACACTTAGTAGATTTTGTGCAAGGCGTGGCACTAGGAGAACGTTTCTAATAAAGCGCGTACCTTTCTTTGTATCTATGACAATGGTACCTTTCCCCTTTGCCTCCACCAAATCGCCATTTCCCATCTTGACTTTTGTCTTGATAGAGGTGTCTAAGTCATGGAAGATGGTCTCGTTGGATGTCATGTGATTGCTGCACCCACTATCGATGTACCACTCTTCTTCTTTTGCTTCTATGGCTGAGTGACATGCGTAGAACATGTACTCCTTCTCCTTAAAATCTTCAGAATAGTTGGCCTGATAGTTTCTTCTATCTCTGCAATCTTTTTCTTCATGCCCGAACCTCTTGCAATTTCTGCATTGTGGCTTTCCTCGATGGTAGCAATCTTTCTCTAAGTGATTAGTCTTCTTGCATATTTTGCATGGTGGAAAGTTCGTCTTCCTCTCCTTGTTGTTAGAATTCCCATCTTTATGTGGTTTAAAGTTTTCACCATTTCTCGAGTGATTCCTTTTAATGTTGAGCTTAGACTGGAAGACACTTTCTAATGAACTTTCGTGTCGTCTGTTTAGCCTTTGCTCACGTGCTTCTAGCGACCCCATTAATTCAGTGATGGACATTTTTGATAGATCTTTTGACTCCTCAATAGCCAAAACTACTGGATCATATTTTTCAGGGGGACTGATTAGGACCTTCTGGATTATTCTCTCGTCGGTTATGTTTTCTCCAAGAGTTCTCATTTCGTTGACTATATGTATAACCCGAGAGAAATAATCTTTTGCCATTTCAGAATCTCTCATCTTTAAATTTTCGAGCTCTCTTCTTAAACTTTGTAATTTAATAGTTCTAACTTTCTCATTTCCTTGAAATTCCTCCTTAAGAATATCCCAAGCTTCTTTTGCCGTAGTAGCACGAATTATTCTCGGGAAAATAGTATCACAAACGGATTGTTGAAGAAGATAGAGAGCTCTAGCATTTTTCTGTTTTTGTTTCTTACGTACCTCGGAAGTTGATGCGTCGTCGCTTCCTTTTTCCGGCATGATGATTCCTTCTTCAACAATATCCCAGAGATCATGTGATTCTAGGCAAGTCTTCATACGGACACTCCAATAGTCATAGCTTTCTCCATTGAACATCGGAGTTGATACCGAGAAGCTTGATGTCGTCATAATGCCCGCTTATGATCGAACAAGCTCTGATACCACTTGTTAGAAAATAGAAGAGGTTGTTGGTTGTATGAATAGAATAAGTGATTTTAGTGAGGTGTAATGTAGATGATGTGTTTTAGAGGAGAACTCTTGTCTCTAGAAAAGTAGTATTGTATTGATGTTTCTTGGTTTTGCTTGGTTTGAAAATGAGTACAATGAGTCCTATTTATAGGAGCTAGAGGATCATTCTAGATCCTTATTAAATGCTATGATTCTAGAGTATTCTACATCTATGTCTAATTACTCTAGATTTTACATAAGAATTCTCTAGTAGAGAATTTTCTAGAATACTTTCTACCTTTAACTCTCTAGATCATCTCTAGCCTTTTCTACATAGAATATTCTAGATAAATGCATCACTATTTAATAGTTTGACACCTACCTGGTGGCCAACCGTCCTGACACTCTCCTCATATTCAAAGATCAGTACCGTCTTTGCTGGCCCGTCTCCGGAGAGGGCCGGTGATGGATCAATACTTGTTGTCGTCTAATCGCAATGCCTTATTGGCCATTTGGTATGAAAAACAATTAACTTCTTTTTCATTTTATGAAACCTCGTTTTTTCTTTCATTGGCTGCTGTTTTTATGGCCTGATATGGTGGATGCATTTTGCTAGACGTCTCTGTGATGTCCCTGCAACGACATCACCAGCGAAACTGATATACTTAGAAGCTACAGCTAACATGGACGATTGTACTCAGGGCGTACCCAAGAGTAAGAGTTGGGCTGAGTCGGTACAAAGAGTTTTTACAAATAAATTTTGACACATAGATTTTTACATTAAAAATATAAGCAATTTTAAAATTTAGCTGGACCTGGGCCCGGTAGGCCACCCCTCTACCTCCGCCACTGTTTGTACTATTAAAAGGGTAAGTTAGCTATTTTGAATAATTTTATTTATAATTATTTATTTTGGAGGCTGCATTTAGCAATATTGAGGTTGCAAATAGAACTTCCCTTTAATTTCACTGTTAGCTTCTTAATTCCGGTGAGTTAACGGTCTGTTTATTAATAGAGATATTTTCCAATTTCTTAGACAATTGGAAAACACAAAAAAGGAAAACAGAAAACGTGTTTACCAAATTTGGAAAAAGGAAAACAGAAAAATGCCTTTACCAAATCTGTTCAAAATAAAAAAATGAGATATGTCTTTATTTTCCTTAATAAATTGGAAAAAAGAAAACAGAAAAATGCCTCTACCAAATCTTTCCAAAACCAAAAAATGAGATGTCTTTATTTTCCTTAATGAATTGGAGAAGTGAGTTTTACTAGTTTTCCAAATTTGGAAAATACGAATGTTGCAGTGACGCTTCAATGAATTTGCATACCCATGCTTAGTTGTGAATGCGGTCCCGCTCCGATGTTAGTTTCACTCTGATCCGATCAACGACCTGACGGTCAGTCCTATCAACGACGCAACGGTCCAGTCTGGTGAACGACCCGATGGTTCTTGTCTGGTCCGGTCAATGACTCGGTGGTACCTTTCCACTCTAGTTCACACCGCATAATCTTAGTCCGGTTGACAACCGGGCAGTACCGGTCTGGTCGATGATCAGACATTCCTTGTCCAATCTGGTAACTGATCTGATGGTCCATATCCGATCCGATCAATGACCTTGTAGTCCTTCTATGGTCCGATCAACGATCTGGCGGTCCCTGTCCTGTCCGGTCAATGATCTGGCAATCTCTTTCAGGGCAAGTTGACGATAGGGCAGTCCCGAGCCGATTTCGTCAACGACCCGACAATCCTTGTCTAATCCAGTCGACGACTAGGCAGTTCGGTCTCTGTTTTGTAAAATCAATTTTAAAGTGAAAAGTTTCAAAATAACCGTTGAGTTGCCAACCAATAGGGAAAAGGGAAAGAATTGGTCAAACAAGTTGTTGGGACTGACAAGGACCGACCGGTTTTAATCCCGACTTTCCTATACTTGGGACTGGGTACCCTATGTGGGTTGTACTAGGCTTGGTTTTGGACCGGGACAATACTTTGGTCTTCTGGTCAATTACAGAACTGAGTGAAAAAAATTGATGAACATGTTTTCAGATCTGAAAATGAAAGCAGAAAATTGGAGATATTAAAATTGAAAAATGAAAACAAAAAATTGAAGAAGGGAAAACAGAAAAGAAAACTCGAAAATATCTCTTTTAGTAAACAAGCCCTATCATTTTTGGATAAATGCCTAATGAGTAAACATTTTTTATATCTTAAAGTATTGCTTAATGATAAAGACTTGCTGACGCCTCTGAAGTAGAGGCAGAATACGACAGAATAAAGACGATTCTAGATGCAATCAATGAGCGACTCGAAGAGTGAAGAATGTTACACTAAGGAAAAACTACTTCAAGAGACAGGAATGAATAAGAGCCGAAAAACGGACATCTGATCACAAAAGGGGAGAATGTTAGAGATATTTTATGTTGTGATCAATGTTTTTTATTATTAGCCTCTTGATATATTTTATATTGTGATAAATAGGTTAGAATAGCTAATAAAGCTAAGGGAATAATATGGGCCTCCTTGATTTAAGGGCCCGATCAGTGTAACCTACCCATTCCCTAGGCTATATATAAGCTTTCCACACACCTGAAATATTTCCTGCAGCAATATCATTGTGTGTGAGTGAGAAGAGATGTTTTTACGCTACATTTCTCCATCCTTGTGTAAAACTTCATCTATCAATGAAAGCCATTTCTATACACATTTGAGAGATCATTTCCATACATTTCTTAGTAGAAAGAGGGACCCAACACTTTAGATCATGACTTCAAGCCCAATCACTATCGGTAAATCTAACCAGCTTGTTGTCATCTTACTTAACATATTTGATTCCGAATTTCCTACTGCCTTGAAGATAACAAGAATCCTTTTGACTGCTGCAAAATGGAGCTTACTTGGTTCATTAATGTATCTTGAGACCAAGCTAACTGAATGCATAATATCTGACCTTGTATTAGTGAGATATATTAAGGATCCAACAAGACTTCTATAGATTTTTGCATCTAATTTTTTTGCACCATCATGGAGCTGAAGATCCTCATTCAAGGTCATAGGTGTTGGAGGTTGTTTAGAATCCTCCATTCTGAATTTTTTGACACATACTTTTCTTGAGCGATAAATATCTCTCCTTTTGCTTGCTTCACTTGGATTCCAAGGAAATACTTCATCAATCCAAGATCAGTCATTTCATATTCCTTCATCATTGCCTTCTTAAAAGAGTCCACCATTTTGAAATTTGCCCCTCCATATATCAAATCATCAATATAAAGACAAACCATTAAGAAATCCTTTCCATTTCGCTTGACATAGGGAGATGGTTCAGATGGACTTCTTAAGAATCTACTTTTCAGAAAATAGGCATCAGACTTGCTATTCCATGCTCTAGGCGCTTGTTTCAAACCACAAAGCATTTTTTTCAACTTGTAAACTTTTCTTTCTTTCCCTCTTGCTTCAAAACCTTGAGGTTGTTGAACATATACTTCTTCTTCCAATTCGCCATTAAGGAAGACTGACATCACATCAAGATGAAAAAGCTGCAACTGCTATGGCAAGTACAATTCTAATTGTCTCCATGCGTGCAACCGGATAAAATGTCTCATTAAGGTCGACACCGGGCGGTTGAGAATATCCTTTCACAACCAATCTTACTTTGTACTTTTGCTCACTGCCATTTTCATTGTATTTGGTCTTATAAACCCATTTCAAACCAAGTAATTATTTTGCTTCTAGGAGATCCACCAGCTGTCAAGTCTGATTTTTTCCAATGCTCCATTTCTTCATTCATAGTTTTTCTCCATACATCTTCTTTCCCAGCTTCCCTAAAGCATTGCGGTTCATTTGTAAAACAAGCAACGTTACACGATTCATAAATTTCTGATATGGACCGAAACTTTATGGGAGGAGTTTCAGAATTTGTATCGTTCTGTATCGTTACTATCATTTTCTAATTGGCCAACAACATCTTGAGGAGACTCCTCAAGAGATGCAAGAGGTGAAAGTTCAACAATCTTATGATCAACATCTTCCTCTCCATGTTGCACTTTCATAAAAAACACATCTCTTGAAAGCACTAACTGATTAGTTATTGGGTTACGAAGGTGACAACCTTTTGATTCATCATTATAGCCGATGAAAATGAGTTTCTCACTTTTCTCATCAAACTTTTTCTCTCTTTTGTGAAGGAATGAGAGAATAAGCAATACAACCAAAAACTTTAAGATGACTCACAATTGGCCTCCTTCCATGTCATGCTTTAAAAGATGTTTTATTTTGCACCACCTTTGTTGGTGATCTTATTTAGGATGTATGTAGCACTTTTAACAGCTTCACCACAGAAATTATTTCGAAACTCCTTTGCTATTAACATGTTTCTTGCCATTTCTACAATTGTGCGATTTTTCCTTCTGCCACACCGTTTTGTTGTGGTGTGTATTGGGTTGTTAGTTGCCTTTGAATGCCTTGTTCCTTGCAATAGTTAAGAAATGGTCTATGATAAATTAACCTCCTCGATCTGTTCTAAGAGTCTTTATCTCATAACCACTTTGTTTCTCAACAAAAACTTTGAAATGCGGGAACGTTTTGAAAGCCTCAGATTTCTGCTCAAGAAAATAATTACGGATCATCCTGGTATACATGGCAGGTCCTGTCAAGTTTTGGGCCTATGGGCGATATACTATTTGACCCTTTTTCCAAGACAAACAGGAAATAAGACTATATAGGACTAAAAACGTGTATATGTTCCAAAGTAAGATTATCATGTTTTTATTACCTAAATAAAAGTAATTACTGCCATATTTTGACAATATCATACTTTACTCATGGTAGTATTTTCCGAACATGATAGTAATTACTCCTATTCAGAAAATAAACACATGACAGTCCTTTTTTGGAATTCTTAAAAAATATATTCTATTTCAGGAATTCTCCCTACAACTATCTGATAAAGGTTATAAAATAAAGATGAATTTCACCTTCATATTATTTGAAATACATATTTGGACAAAAGTAACAACATAAATATCACAAAAAAAACATTGTGAAGTAAAATCATCAATAATTGCTTTATAATCAATCGTTTCTAAGATCACATGTGCAATGTTTAAAATTGTTAATCCATTAAGTTTCTTGAGGCATAATAGATAATTGGGATGATGTTTGAGAATTGGGAGGCACTGACAGCTCAAAGACAATAATATAAATTGGTAATTTTGTACTACCTCCGTCCCGCTATGATTGTCCCATTTTACCTTATCAGTCCGTCTCACTAAGATTGTCTTATACCAAATTTGGTAAAGTTTGTGTGGCTCTAAATCATTCTTACTTTATTCTTACTTTATCCGTTCAATATAAACCACATAAACCACTTTTTATTAATTTGTGTGTCACTCCCTCTTGTCCCATTGTTAGCGGGACGGATGGAGTAATAAAAAGGAAAAAAAGTCTTAAAGGCTAAAAAGATGTTAAAAGACGTGCTTTTATTGATTTAACAACAAGTATGTACTGTTGACCGATAACTAGTTCTATTTAAAAATCAAAACTAAATTTACATTCTTTTTTAAAATTTGTCTAGCTCCATTCAAGACTTTTTAGTTGTGTTTTAAAATTTTCAAACTGTCAACAAAAATTACACATTAGACCTAATTAATTAATTGAAGTTATAAATAAAAAGAAGCCTACTCGGATTTCATATAAAGAAAAAAAACTTGAACCTAATTTTCTTTCTACTTTTTTTCGAGCCTAGAGCGGTCGCCCCTGCTGCCCTCCTCTTGGGACCGGCCATGCTGGTATAGTCATTAACAAAGAGCAAAAAATACCTTTTGTTACCAAGAAGTAGTTCTTGCCGGTCCACAAATATCTGCATGCACTAATTCAAGAGGGACTTGTGCTCTCCAAGCTATTTTCGGAAAAGGAAAGTGATTCATTTATTAAAAAATACAGCCTTCACAAACTTTGTCCTCATTCTTCTGAATTTCTAGTTGATCAACAAACATATTCTTCCTTTTCAATAAGTGCAGATCTTTGACACTCAAATGGCCATATCTCAAATGCCAAAGATCAGAATCACGTTCACTTTCAATTCACAGACTCTTGATTTTACAAATTAACCACCATTTAACAATTTTGTCCGAATAAGACTACATCTTGGTATTAACAATTGCATATTTTCAACCGGTGGGCGTAGCTCAACTGGTAGGAAGGGAGTGCCACAAAGGTTAGGTCCCGGGTTTGAATTCCGACGACTGCGATGAGGGGTTACTATGCTAAAAAATGCATAGGGCCTCTGCAAGTACCGAGGACAGAGCCCCACTCTCTATCTGTCAGATTGGGATTATAGTCCAACTTACATCCTCTCAACGTACTGTCCGGTCGGGGTTGGGGGCCCCTCAGGGATGGGGTGTCATCCTTTTTTTTAACAAATTGCATATTTTCAAATACTTTTTGTATTTGCAGGTTTCTTTTGGTAAATTTCAACACTTTTAGACATCCCCTAACAATTTCCAAATGTTATCCCAAGATTACAAATAAACTTTCCTACCACATTGACATGCTAATAATCAAGACTTTGGGCCCGTTTGTTGATCTTTTTTTTGGGCTTATTAGACTCATCAGCTAACTTTTACCAAACACGTAACTTTTGATTTCGCGCGCTGAATTTTGTAATAATAAAACAAAGTAAGGTGAGAGATACTTTTCTGGGTGTATTGACTGAAGATACTGTAGAAACCCATTTTAACTAATTTTTCATATTACTTTTTATTTATTTTATAAATAAAAATATTTTATATATAATTTTTAATAAATCGGCAGAATCAGACAATACAATCACTTCAGACAGAACTTCATAGATTTCAGCAGAATCAACCTATTTGACCAATTTCAATGTTACCAAACGGGCTCTTTAATTTTGAAAAGGGAAATTTATATGAAAATGTCGACGAGCCACTGAACGAGCCAAAATTTAAAACACCTAGCTTATATATAGTTTTAATTTTAATGTTTTATTGGGTACTATTAAGGTTATTTATGGGTTTATGTACTCACTCTATCGGGTCTGAACCAACTACTCCCTCCGTCCCATATAGAGGTTCCCGGTTCAGTTTACGATGCTTGACTGACGATAAAGCAACTTGATCCATGTTCACACTCCGATTATTTTTAGAAAACAAAAATTACATATTCAGAAACTACATTAAAGTCGCTACAAAGGCTGATAAAAAATATGTAAATTTCATACAAATTTGATATATAAAGCAAAAGGTTAAGAATGATTTAAGCTGACCATGTGAATAGTGGACGAGAACCTTTAAATGGGACGGAGGGAGTACATAATTCCTATTGCTCACACATTCCTTTCTAAAAAAAGATTGACACCCATCCCGTAGGACCCCCAACACCGGCCAGACAATTAGATGAGAGGATATAAATTGGAATTTAATCACAAACTGAAAGATATTAAGTAAGATTCTGGCCCTGATACTTGCAGAAATCCTACGGCGGAAGTGAAAGTGAAAATGAAAAGCTGGAGCTAAAGATATCGTACAAATGACAAGAAACAAAGTCTATTTGGTCAATGATACTACTACTAAGTCAGAAATGGAGCTAAAGATATTATGATTTATTATTACCGTATTATTTGAAATTGATGTTTAACCTTTAGTGCTTTCCTAGTTGTGAAATTAGCGTATAAATATATGCTTGTGTAAAGGACAAACTATTTGAAGATATCACTTGATCTGTCTTTTAATGTGTGCACCTCTTTTCCGGTTTTCCTACATTACATTATACGTATCTTACCAATTTTTAGACTTTATCACTACTGTCTTTTCTCCGCGCCTCACTTTCCATTTCTTCTTTATTTCATTCCCTTTCCACTCTATATACAATTCCAAAATATATACTGTGATAGATCCTCCTCACACATGTCACATTGACGTATTGAAATCAAATAATTATTACCTATCTAAATATTCTAACATAGAGTTTTTTTACTTTTAATCCTCCGACTATTATGATATTGACATGGGCGGATGGTAGTTAGGGCAGAGGTGGGCTTCAGCCCAGCTCAAAATAATTTTTTTAGTTAGTAAAGGTATATGTTAAATTCTCAGCCCATCCCAAAATTATTTCCCAGCCCAGTCCACTGCCCAGCTTCTCGACCTTCTGAGTTCTGACTTGCACTAAAGCCTTAAGCGATTGGAGCTTCGCATAAGAGCAATAGTGTCTAGCGACGAAGAAGAAAGAATGATGAGGGAGCACTGGAGCGAACTGCAGACGGAGCTTGAATCTGCGACGAAGAAGTGACTAGTGAACGACTCTAGTCTCTAGCCGCGCCGCTGACGTTGTCCACAAATTCCGGCATTCCGCCTCTACGCGGCGACTGTGCGTCTGCGCGTCTGCCTAACTGCCTCCCTCCAGGCTCCAAGAGTCCAGGTAAACTCAAAATTCAATTTCTTTTTTAGATTTTTAATTTATTGTTTTAATTGATTTGGTGTTAGATTGTAATTTCATGAATGTGTCAATGTGTTATACGGTTATAACGTATTATTTGTGTATAATATTAATATATTATTATTTTTAGCATTTTAAAGTTTTAGGGTTAGGGAATCATTTTGATTATTAATTGAATTTTTCAGTACATAAATAAATAATGTTTAATTCATTATAATAAATATATATGATTAAAGATAGAATTGAATAGTAGAAATGATTTAGTTATTAAAGCTTAGTAGTTTTATGTAGATTAATTCGTCTTGTTTTGACCTTACATGTTTCTACCGCTAATATGGAAAGAGCATTTTGACCAATGAAGCATGTGAAGACGGCACTCCGTAATAAAATGGGAGATGATTTTCTTGAAGTTTCATTGATGATCTACATTGAACAAGATTTTGCCAATAAATAGATGTAGATTCTATTATTGATGAATTTTATACTTTGAAGTCGCATAAGACACAACTTAAATGACGTTTTGATGAATATTTAAATGGTTGACAACTTGACTTATTATTAGGAATATTAGGTATGTGTATTTCAATTTTTTCCCCAGTCCACCTCATTGTAACTTTCTGGATCCGCCCCTGGACATTGACACTTTTGGTACTCGACTTTGATTTTTTCCATTTTTAGTTCTTGACTATTGCGCTAGAGACACTTTTGGTACCCGTCTTTGAAAATTTTCATATTTAATCCTTCAACTTTTATAAAAGTGACACTTTTGGTTCTTTAACTATTATAATAGTGACATTTTTAATCCTCCACGTATTGTGTCAAAATCATAATGAGGGGACTAAAAGTGTCGATTTGACAAAACTCAGAGACTAAATGTGGGAAATCTTGAAATCAGGGACTAAAATTGTCTCTAGCACAATAGTCTAGGACTAAAAATGGAAAAATTAGAATTCGAGTACCAAAAGTGTCATTGACATAATAGTCGGTGGACCAAAAATGGAAAAAACTCTTCTAACATATAATTAAAAAACAAAAATGTCATTGGTACACGTCAGCTTACACACTCGTTTACATGTCAAGTATATTTTGTATGTATACAAATAATTGGTTTTCATTTTAGTAAAAGGTACCGTCTGTGACTCCAAACTGTCCGTGCAAAGACAATTCACTTTTTCGAGATCACAGAATAGTTCATGATCATAGACATTCAGGGTCACTAACTTTGTCTATACACATACGGTTCGGGGTTATAGACGGTTTCCTTTAATTAGTAAAATGAATAGTCAATTAGTTATGCGTTGATAAAATACACTTGCTCCTAACAAAAATATTAGGAGTACAAAAAAAAATACGTAGGACCATCTTAAATAGTCAAAACCGCTTTCCAATAACCCGTGGATACATGAACAAGAATATTTGTCCATTATAAGTAGCCAACAAAGCTCTTCCATCTCTTCAGATGGCAGACGTATATTAAATTAAAGTCGTGTTTGTATATATGTTATCATAATATAAATATAATTAAATATATATAGCCATGGTGGAAATGGCGTTTTTGATGATTATATTCATTTACGTGTTATTAAAAGTTGCCTACGAAACCATCCATTGTTACTGGTTAACCCCAAGACGCATCAAGAAAGCCATGGAGAAGCAAGGGGTGCGTGGGCCCAAACCACGGCTCCTTGTCGGAAACATCTTCGACATCGCCGGTCTAGTGTCGGAGTCCACCGCCGGCGACATGGAACACGTCCACCACGACGTCGTACCCCGCCTCTTGCCGCATTACGCCGCCTGGTCGAAGATGTACGGGAAGAGGTTCATGTACTGGACCGGGGTGGAGCCCCGGCTGTGCCTGACTGAGCCGGATTTGATCAGGGAGCTGCTTTCCCGACACACCGCCGTCACCGGAAAATCGTGGCTGCAACGGGAAGGGTCTAAGCATTTCGTCGGCCGTGGGTTGTTGATGGCCAACGGCGAGCAGTGGTGTCAGCAGCGCCGCATTGTGTCGCCAGCCTTCATGGGAGACAAACTCAAGGTATAATAAACGGAACTATATACTTTCTCCTAGTTTTTATTGTTTTTTAGATGAACATTTTCATTTTCACCATTAATATATTTAATTGAATATATTTAAAAATTATAAAAAACGTATCTTGGAAATTCAAAATAGGACAAGTTTAAGACGATTTAATTTTAAAATATACGGAGTACGTAATTTTAAAATATACGGAATACGTAGTTAATTACTAAATTACTAATACATTTATAAATAAAATGCAAACGAATGAGAGTATGTGAATTGTTTCACATTCAAGATATTGCAATTACTAATAATAAACCGATGTAATATATTAGCATATGCAATTCATTTCAGAGTGCAACTTTCTCTCTATTCAATATTGATGTATGAATATCAATAGCTAAGAACGTACACTCACAAACGGGTGTTTGGAAAATGCCGTTTCACCGGCCATAAAATGGCGGTTTGACAACTTTTTGTGTTTTCAATAAGTGAAATTGTTGTTTGGTATATAGCTGTCCGGCCATAGTGTTTTTAGACGAAATCGCTAAAATGTAAACGCTGCAAATAGAAGATTTTTAGGTTAGCGTTTTGAAATATGGTATTTTCTACTAATTGTTACAGCCAAACAACTGAATTACCAAACATCTTCTAGCAAACTGTCAACATGTTTCGCTAGTCAAACTCACTGACTGAATTCGTTATTGATAACCCACTAACATAATCCGCTATCTGCTAATTGTTACACACACAAAGTTATAACAAATTACCGTTTCAATAGCACATATTAAAATAAAGCATCCAAACTATTCTCGTGTTAAAAAGTATATCAAGTTTGAATAATTAATGATCAAAGTTAAGAAATTCATAATGTAATTTAAAATTGAAAAGACGAGTTTAATTGTAGGACGGGAGAATATTAATTTATGCAATTTTAATAAGGTGTATTTCCGAAAATGTAATTGGAATAGAATTCGTTTACAAAAAATGTTACGACCATTAGTATGACTACAATTTTTTGCAATCTAAAAATGAACAGATAACTTCATATATACCTATCATCACTGTTCTAAAAATCGGCCTAGTCAGACTGATTAATCGGTCTTGCCGACCCTAACTGAGGAGCACTAATTGGTCTAGTCGGCCAAAAAAATCAGTCTAGTCGGTCGTCTAAGCGTGAGGCGCCACTCAACCGCCTAACTAGCGCCTAACGAGTTTTAAAGCAATGTCTACCATTACTAAAAATATTACAACTACTAAGAGTTATATATTGGGTATTAAAAGTTGCATTAACTACCAATTTCTTGTTATAAATACTTCGTATATACTCGGTAGTATATACTCCGTATTTGTGTGCACGTTATTTTAATTCATTGACTGTGTTTTTTTTTGACAAAATTCATTGACTGTTATTAGCTGGAATTGAATCGTGT
Organism: Cuscuta europaea; assembly: GCA_945859875.1. NCBI lineage: Eukaryota > Viridiplantae > Streptophyta > Magnoliopsida > Solanales > Convolvulaceae > Cuscuta > Cuscuta europaea. The sequence goes on along the minus strand of CAMAPE010000005.1, from coordinate 11,646,973 downwards.
TAAAATGTGTACATGACCTTTCCCCAGGGCGGAGACCCCGTTATTAGCTGGAAGCTTGTGCACTGACACGGTCACACCTTGTTTGTATTATTTAAATGTGGTTATTTTAATGGATTTTTTGGGTTGTGCCGATACATTTTTGAAAAAAGAATTGAGTCACAAATACATTGTAGATTCAGAATCTACCTTTTGTACTATAAATATATATATATATATATATATATATATATATATATATATATATATATATATATATATATATATATATGGAAGAGATCAAATAAAAAGAGGTTCTCCCGTGCAAAGTGTGAACAATTGCACTTTTTCTTCACCGCGTTGCACTTTTGCGTGTTTCTGTTGCACTTTTTCGCGATGGAAAAAAACTTCGTTTTAATTACGAAATTGCCACCGCGTTTTTGATCAAATTTAGTTCACTTTTGGCTCATTTTGAGCCATTAGATCTCAAAATGAACGCACGAGATTAATTCTCTTTGAATGGGAAGACCTCTTTGTATTTGAACCCTCCCCTATATATATATATATATATATATAGGAGGGTTCTAGTGAGAACCCCTCTTACAAAAAGAATCCTTGAGAACTCCTGAGAACCGGTGGTATTTTTGGCTGGATTTTTTTGCGTATGTTCCTCATCACAGCTAGATCATTCATACCAAATTTGAGCAAAAAATTCAATCGGAAAGGTCATCAAATGATTTTTGAAAGAAAACTGGTCCGATATATATATATATATATATAAAACGCAGTTTTCTTTCAAAAATTATTCGACGACCTTCCCGATTGAATTTTTTGCTCAAATTTAGCATGGATCAATTAGACTTTATGAGGAGCATGCACAAAAAAATTCAGCCAAAAATACCACCATTTCCTTGGAGTTCTCACGGGTTCTCATTCTAAGAGAGTTCTTACTTGAACCTCCCCTATATATACACACACAGTATTTCGCATCCAATAATTTACAAAAAGGATGCATCCTCACTAAACCGTAAACTCTTATTATACCAAAAAAAAAAAGAATTGAGTCACAAATACATTGTACATTTTTTTTTCTGGTTAACTCCTATACCACGTTGTCTACGTACGTACTACTATCAGTATAAAATTTGGTTTGGTAGAATGGTAACAGTTATTTGGCTTAATTGGATAAAGTGACTGTCTCTGACAAAAAAATTGTGATTTCATTTCAATCATAAGCAAGTTGACAATTGTTTATTGTGATTATTTTGATGATATGCAAAATGAACGCTCATGTCATGTCTGTAAATAGACCATTTTTTGTCGGTGAATAAGGTATTTACCAACAAAATACTCCGTATATTTTATCTATGAACAAACTATTCAGAGATGACAAATTTGTTTGTTCACACTTAATGTAGAGTATATTATAAACCAGAACTGTTTTGGTACCCATTTTTATAAAATTTAGAATCCTCCAATCCGGGTCATTTTGTTTTTTAATATTCTGTAAGGGTATGTTTGGAAGTTTGTAGGAAAAGGAAGGGAAAGACTTTGAAGGTATGTTGTTGGAGGAGAAAGAGAGAGGACGGTGAGTGAATCCTGCTTCGTATTTGAGTGTAATTGATTTGGAAGAAGAGGGTATTTGAAGAAATTATAAATAAAATCAATTTGAGATAAAATGAATTTAAATAATTAAACTGATATTCATTTTAAATTGAGTTTAATTACATTATCATTTCGTTGATAGCCTTCAAAACCCTCCAAATTAGGGGAACTTAAAGATTGAGCAGTTAGTAGGGTTTTAAGGGTTACAAAAGCCCTCCAAAATCATCTTCTCTAATTTTTTAAACTCCTAAACATGAAAAGAAGGGTCATAAACCTCCATCAACCTCCCCTCCTCTCCAAAACTCACTCCTAATTAAGCATACCTTAAGATTTGAATAAAAGATTGAGAGTCCACCCTAAATGTATAAATGTATAAACCTCTTGTGGCATTTTTTTAATGTATAATAATGTATAATTGTATATATCTCGCCCCCACTTCCATTACCGATATTTGTTGGCCCACCCATAAGGTATAACGTATATAGTACTTTTTCTCTCCCATAACAATTAAAATAAAAATATCCATAACTTTTTTTTATTCTTGATAGGCGTATTTAGTCAAAGTAAGAGAATACTTTGATACAAATGGAGTATTGAAATGTTTTGGTGTTCCTTCACTATCAAAGTCGAAGACTGTATGTATGTGTAGTGTATCTTACCTACAAAATTCCAACACACACTAAGACAGTTGTTGGTGGGGGTTCCAATGGGCTTGGGGAGTTCACTCCGATCCCCATCTCGTTTTCATGTTTAAAAATTTCTCCAGCCCCATCCCATCCTTAGGTAATCATGGCCCCACCCGGCCCTACTCCCCCGTTACTCATGGTGTCGCCCCTCGTCATTATTTCCCGTGATTCCCCACGGGTACTTGTGTAAGTTTTTTATATTGTAACAATGTAACGTATTATTTCAAACTTTGCGTATAACTCTTTGTGATATTTGTGAAATAATATTTAGCGTGAAGTCGCCCCTCACAACAATTCCATACGCCACTGCTACTTGTTGCGCTATAAGTTCGTGGATCATTAGATGACCTATTCTAATTTACAACCGTTTTTTGTAACTTATTTTTGTGAATAGAGTTACGCGTGTTACATGGTGGATTGCACAAAAGAGATGCTTCAAACATTGGAAAATGCAACGAAAACGGGTCAAACCGAGTTCGAGATAGAAAGCTACATGACTCGGCTTGCCGCCGATATCATTTCCCGGACGGAATTCGGGAGCAGCTATGAGAAGGGAAAGAGGATTTTCCATTTGCTAACCATTTTACAACGCCTTTCAGCACAATCTACCCGCCACTTGTGCTTCCCTGGTAGCCGGTAATCAGTCCTTCTCTATTATCTCTTCATTCATTTTCGCCAACTTGTTTTCGCATCTGTTATAAGACCAAATCAACCCAATAATGCTCAACTAATTTAATTAGTGTAGTACTACATAGTACATAAAACAGCATAGCTTTAAACAGGCCCCCCTTACAAGAATTTGTTTGATTTTTATGCTACCCACATATGGTCATATGAATTAAATCAGTCATCTGCTACATTTTATTGGTGTAGCTGATTTCTAAAATTTATTTTAAATGAGACAGTGACTCAGGCCGAGGGAACGGTTGAATCAAAAGGTGAGAATGACGCATTTTTTCCAATTAGATCTTTAATTAAAAATTAAAAACTTAAAAATAAAAATTAATTTTTTTATTTTTTCTTCCAGGAATTAAAAATTACCTCTACATTATTATTTCCAACCGGCATAATTGTACCTTGGTCTCTAGAAATAGTTTATTCGTTCACTAAGGCTGGAGTGTCCCCAATTCATGTAACTTAAGTTGTCGGAAAGTGGTAGCCCGCAGCTTTGTCAATTCTTCCCGTCTAGACCCAACTCCAACCAATTCGGCTCCACCCGTATACATTACAGTTCCTCACTCATCCTCATTCACGAACCTGGCTTCACTCGTTCAAATTTTTTATTAGGAGATTATGAGATGTCTGGTATCACGAAAATCGGTTGATTCGGCTGAAATTTATAAAGTTTTGGCTGAAGTGACTCTAATCTTACTCATTGTTCTAAAACTCGCTAGGCGCTAGTCGGGCGGTTGAGGGGCGCCTAGCGCCTAGGCGGCCGACTAGGCCGATTTTTTGGCCGACTAGGCCGATTAGTGTTCCTCAGTTAGGGCCACCTAGGCCGATTAATCGGTCCGACTAGGCCGATTTTTAGAACAGTGATCTTACTTTTTCTTATTATTACACAATTCAGTACACAAAAACAAAAGTTACGTGTTTGGATGGCCCGAATAAAAATATCTGGACCGAACCTTAGTACAATAGATAAAAGAAATTACTAAGTTACTACAATTGAACATGTCTGATTGTCTCCATTCTTCTCACACGTGTTTTATTAATTATCTTTAAACTGAGTTAATTTTTGAATTAACTAACAGGTTCTATCCAAGTAAATATAACAATGAGATAAGATCTTTGAAGCTAGAGGTGGAAGGGCTACTGATGGAAATCATACGAAGCAGAAAAGAGAGTGCAGAAATTGGGCGAAGCAGTAGTTACGGCGATGATCTGCTAGGATTGTTATTGACGGAGATGCAGAAAAGGCCAAAAGGGAATACCAATAACGGATTCCATTTGAACTTACCGTTGATAATGGATGAATGCAAGACTTTCTTCTTTGCTGGTCATGAGACTACTGCCCTATTGCTCACTTGGACGTTAATGCTTCTCGCCACCAACAAGTCATGGCAAGAAAGAGTTCGAGATGAAATCAAGCAAGTCTGCAATGGCGGCCCTCCCTCCATCGATCATCTCTCCAAGCTAACGTTGGTAAGCCTTGTTTTCTCAATCAAATCTATCTTTGAACCTTTTATATATAAGGTCCAATTACATATTTAGTACCCTTGTCATGCAAAACACATTTTTGTTTAGAGAACTTGTTTTTGATTGTTTTGTACACATGATTTTAAGACTCAGAGTTCCATCTGAACCCCATAGTAGGAGTAGCACAACGTTTTATACAACGTTTTATATAACGTTTTATTGTTTTATACATTTTCGGTGTTGGACAAAACTTCAACACGCCCCTCAACCCAAATCAGGCTGAACAACATCTGGGTGTATGAATAGGACAGACAAACACTTAATGAGCTAACATTAATCATGGGTGCTAAACAACAATCGACAATCGAATGAACTCTGTTATCATATTAACACTCGTGATTCCATCCTAAAAGGTTATATTAGGAGTAACATAAAATTTTATATAGTGTTTTATGAATTTATCTGTTTTATTATGTTGTTCTAATTATTATTATTAATTATTGCAGTTAAATGCGGTAATAAATGAATCATTACGACTATATCCACCGGTGACATTGCTCCCTCGGATGGCGTTTGAAGACTTCAAGTTGGGCGATCTTCACATTCCAAAGGGACTATCAATATGGATTCCGGTTCTTGCCATCCATCACAGTGAAGAAATATGGGGAAAAGATGTGAATGAGTTCAATCCGGAGAGGTTTATGTCAAAGTTTTCTTCGTCGTCGTCCTACTCATCTGCCCGGAACTTCCTTCCGTTTGCTGCCGGCCCTCGGAATTGCATCGGCCAATCCTATGCCTTAATGGAAGCTAAGATTGTATTAGCCATGTTAATATCAAAGTTCAGCTTCGAAATCTCCGAGAATTATCGCCATGCTCCGATGGTCGTAATCAGTATCAAACCTAAGCATGGTCTTCAAATCATACTCAAGCCTTTGATCTAGCAACACCACATTTCGTTTTTTGTTATATATGGCTATGAAGAGTATATATGAGTGAGTCTTACTATATTATAGAGAGAAAATGTATAAGCTTCAATGCATATATTATACATCCGGATGTAAATTCAGATGAAACGCGCTTTTATAATACCACATGAGTTTTTCCAAATATAAGATGAACACTTTCTATATTCAAGTGAGTATTGTATTGGATTAAAAACTTAATGAAAAATGGATTGAACATTATGTAGTTACAAAATTAAATGATCACCTTTCAAAGAATCCAAAATAAAATTTGGATGTAAAACTATGTTTGCATGTCTCATGCCTGCACGGGTAGCTCAATTGATTGAGCGTTAATAAATTTGGAGAAATAATCAATGATCAAAACTTGCAGCAGCCATACGTTAGTTACAACTACAGTATGTTGGGCTGGACCTCCGATATGCACAAATATAAGGTCTACCACTGTTGGATTGACTGAATCACTCTAATTTACAACCTCTCAAATGCGAGTATCGGCTATAGGGATTCAATTGTTTGGATGTATCACATAATAGAGGTGGGCACAACCCGGCCATATATGTATCTTTAAGAACCACCAATTCGATTAAACATAGAAGATTGTGCCATGTATATGTATTCTCATAATATGAACTCGAATTAACCAAGATCTTTTAAATGAATTGGTTGGTTTTGAATTGTCATTTTCGTAAAAATTAAGTACCGCTACAAAGGATGTTTTTACCTAGGCTGGAATTTTTTTGTCTGGTCTGATCTGGTCTGATCTGGTAAATGTATGGTCTCTGTGTATTTTATAACTGTCTAAATCTATTCTGGTCTGCTTTGGTCTGGGACTGAAAACAGTCCAAGTAAAAAAAACATCCAAAAGTACTACCAATCCCGCTAATAATAGTGCAAGAGAAGAGTAATGTGTACGGGTGTATCTCCTAAGAATTTAAGTTCTTAATTGACTTCATGTGTTTAAACATGATACATTCTGATAACTAATAATTATACCCGTGCGTTGCACGGGAGTATAGTAACTACATACAAGTTTCACAAATTAATGTTGTAATTAGAAATTAATGAATATGTTAAGATAAGATTTATACAAATACTCATAAGTCAACAAAACTAGTACGTGTAACAACGTATATTATGGTGTAAACCAATTAACTTGTGTAACTTTCTACAATATGAAAATAATGTGTGTAATAACTAGCTATTGTTCTCAAGTATGACATGAGTGGTCCAACACCGGGTCAAATTTATTAGGTGAATGTTTACCTGCAATCAACAATATTTTATATTCAACTCATACATCCATCACCCGCTTGGTATTACATCACACCCAACACATCTATTATCATTAATCCATTATTAAGTTAATTGAGTAGATTGGGTGATAAACAGAAAAACATAAAGTAAAAGTTTTGTAAAAGCGAAAATTAACATTCATAAACTAAAAATTGACAAATTTAATAATTGGGAGAACTATCAAATAAGCCTTCGAACTTTCAAAAAAAGTGCAAATAAGCCCTTTAGGAGGATCTGTCCGGTCGTCGCCATTTGGGGCGCTTTAAGGTGCAATTTTTTGAGTATCTTCTTCATTAAGTCTAGTTTATTCATACTCAATTTCAGCTAAAAATTCAATCGGAAAGGCAGTCAAATGATTTTTTGAAGATAACTGCGCAGTTAGATAGCGCAATATATTTCAGAAAATCATTCGTCTGCCTTCAAGATTGAATTTTTATCTTCATTTTGGTATGGGTAAACTAGACTTAATGAAGAAGATAATCAAAAAATTTCATAAAACAATTCCACCGGAAACCGCCACAAATGGCGACAGCCGGACAAAGCCTCCTGTAAAAGAGCTTATTTGCACTTTTTATGAAAGTTCGAGGGCTTATTTGATAGTTCTCCCCTAATAATTTTTACTTTATTATAGAAATAAATTAATGAAATAAAAAATAATTACAATCAATTTTGTTTAACTAAAAGCAATATCGCAAAAATAAATTTCAAATTCGAGTTTACTTAATTTCAAACAAAAATGTAAAACTATTATATAAAAAAATGAAATTGTGCTTTATTATATGTCTCAGATAAAAATACATGCATAAATATAACTATATTTTAATTTCAATTTTCAACAACAAAAATGAAAATACAATTTATAGGATCTAGTCCAGTAGTTTTAATACTAAGTGAGATAATTAAGTGAGTGGTATTCACAATTTTCAATTTGAAATGAAGCATGTTATTAAAAAGTTACAACAATTAAAAGTTAAAGCTGGCGTATAGTTCTAGAGAGAATCGAGAACTAGAGTCAGAAAGTATTTGCTATTAATATTTTTCAACCCCTACAAATACCCCCAAGGTGAATATTTATAGAGGAAATATGGGTTGAGCTCTCAGGTCTTGGGCCAGGAAGACCTGATGACAATAATGGGCCGCTAAATGGAGTGATTACACAAAGTTATTATGCTAAGCATAAAGTGAAAGCAGTCTCCCAAAGGCCGTAACCAAGGTGCAGCTTGGTCCAAGCCGAGGGAGCCATGTCAATCTGCAGATAGAATCTACTTCTTTGCGGGATTAGCGATTCAGCGTTTTTGATTTGAATCGTCTGTTTCTAAGTCTCATCGCATTGTAGCTTTGAGCTTTATGATTGTAATGTTTCTTGTCATCTTTATCAATTATAATTAAGTTATTTAATATGTTTTAAAAAACAGATAAATGAAGTCAAATTATAAGTATATATTAAGATGATATTATTGTAAACATGAATAAATACACTACAAAAATGTATCCAGTAGCACGGAATCGGCACGTATTGAGCACGGATCTCTAGTTGTTAAGAAATTGGTAGGGACTATCCATGCAAAAATGTAGTTAATATGAATTTTATTTCAGATTTGATATTTAATGAAATTACTTACACTTGAATGTAACATTTTATTGAATTTGAATGAGGAAGTAGTGAAATCTTAATGCCTTTTATATTGAAGTTTAGAAATTTAACCACAAAACCAGACACAAATGTGGGGTGGTGATATAACAACATCTAAGAAAATTTGACGGTATGAAGGAAAAGCCATTGATGGGTGAAACTTATTCAAGACATAATTTCTTACAACCAAAAGTTAGGATGCAAATTTAGCATCTAAGATTTTAAGTTTTCAAAATTAGGTATTTAAAGTTAAACTGTACATGAATGATAATACCGTTTAATGAAGTTACATATAATAATTGAAACCTTTTAGATATAACTTCTAACCTACAATTGAAAGTTTGTGGATATATTTTTTATTGAACTTGGGGTTTCATTGGATCCGGAACTGGTGAAGTCTTAATGACATTTTTGTTGAAGTTCGCAATTCGACCGCAAAAGTCAACTCAATTACGTGGCGTTGATGAAAAATCTTGAGAAGAAATCTTTAACACTCCAACCCTATAGGGTGCAAAGTTGTTTGCTCTAATCTCCTCATCTCCTCTGTTTAAGACTTTAAGTCAAGTTTGATATAGTCTGAACTCTGGACTGCTTTGACACTCAAAGTAGTCTACATTAAAGCATTCTTATTTAGTTATTTAATGGTAGTGGTAAATGTTAAAGATTATGGTCAACTTTAACTCTTCTTACACTACATTTTGTAACACACTTTTTCATTTGGAAACATTAGAATTTCTTGAAATTGTAAGTACACAAATGTGGATTGTACTAATAAGAATACTTTAATTTAGACTGATTTTATTGTCAGACTGGTTAAAGAAAAACAAATCGAACTTACACTATTGCTCTTATCAAATACATTTGATGAGCATCTTGTCATAATACACATCATGTATACTTCTACTGTTATCTCTAGTCAAATATTCATTTTACGCAAGATAATTACTTTCTTCGTATTCTTATGTATGCTACACTTTCCTTTTTGGGATGTGTTTTGATTTTCTAAATTTTCCCTTTTTGGTAAGTTTTCTATTTAAAATACTCAATTACCCTTATTTTTTCTACTTTTTCATCTTCATTTTCTTACTTTTCCACCTTCTCTCATACTTCACTAGACTATTTGCTGCCGCTACTTTTTTTCCCTTAAATGGTGTGCCAAAACTTATTGTAACAAACAATAGAATATGGTGCTGGGAGTATTTATATGTGTACATTTTCTCTTTGAATTTTTTTCTAATTTAACTGTCAATATTAAGTTAACATAAAAAGTATTGTTGATCACTCATGTGAAACAACATATAATTAACCCAAATGTTAAGAAACATTTGTGGTGATAATATTGTAAGCATTAATAAATAAAAAATATATCTGGTAGCACGAAATTGGCACAAAATTAGCACGGATCTTATTGATTATTCAACAAGGTAAAATTGGAGGGCATATTTTGAAATAAATTAAAAGACCATAATGAATACGTGATCGATTTCATTTACCTCTGGGAACTTGCAATGTAAGATATTTGCATTCAGCTTCATCAACACTCACTTGAGACCATAACGCTTAACGTATATTAGCCATCATCAAGACTAAAGAGATGCCCCCCTTTTTCTTATTCAAGACCTTTACTTAACTGTTACGTTTTCCCCGAATTTTCAATACTTTTAAAGCCGTTATTTTGATTGAGATTAATCGTTATAATTATTCTCATTTCTCAAATAAACTCTCAAATCATTTTCCAAAAAAAGTCTCGCATCATTGAAATTAAATTAAATATATATATATATATATATATATATATAAGAGATCAAATACAAACCATGCTTAAAATACTAACCTACAAACTCAATAATATGCATCACTTTGAACTTCAATATGCACTAAAAATAATATAAAGATGTAGGGGTGAGATCACATACAAACTAGTCCCCACAGTCAAATCATCTTTACATTATTTGTATTGCACATTGAAGTTCAAAGTGTTTCATATTATTCAAGTCATAAAATAGCAGTTTCATATTTACATTATTTGTATTGCATATTGAAGTTTAAAGAGTGCATTTTTACATTATTTGTACTGCATATTGAAGTTCAAAATGTTGCATATTATTGAGTTTGCAGGTTAGTGAATTAAACATGGTTTGTATGTGATCTCACCCACACACACACACACACACACACACACACACACACACACACACATATATATATATATATATATATATATATATATATATATATATATATATATATATATGGATTATTTGACCAGGGGTGGCTGGAATCCAACTGAAATGAGAGAAAAGGGAAGAGCGAACTGATCGAAAAATGCAGGTACTCGGTCCGACCGAATAACAGTATATGAGTCTCAAGAGTGCGGTAGATTAAGCATCAAGCATCCCTTTCCACAAGTAGGAAGGTGATATTTATACTAAGAGATAAAAAGGTAATACTTGGTGCCCAAGCAAAAAGATACTAGGCTAATAGGAGAGGGACACGTGTAAAGCCACTCTAACAAACTAACAGCCTAATTCGATGGGGAGCAGCCACGTGTAAAGCTGATTGGAGAGAGAATCTTTAATAGTTGGCTGATTGAAGATTGCTTCTAACAGAATTGCTGCCGGAGATCCCGTGTGGCTACACGTGGGTACCCGAGAATATTCCCTGATGTTGATGGCGACGTGGCGACATCTCCTCGTGAGGCAAGTCCTTGCGGATTTTGTCCAAGTCCATGATGCTTCACTCAGACCTCGGGGATTACTGAGGTTGATATGTGGGAGCTCGGGCTCGTGATGGGAGGACTCGCCCCTTTGTCCACTATTCCCTACTTCGGGTAGTTGTCTGCTTGGCGTTTGTTGACCATGTGTCTGACTCCCGGGGTCAGACCTGGTACCGAGCTCGGGTGTCTCGAGGTCGGGCTCATAAATGGCCGAGTCTGATCGATTCCTGATCCTGGTATTTTCCCGACCTCGGTGGTCGAGGTCGGGGTCGGGCAACTTCTCGGTCCTTAGCTTGTTCTGTTGACTAGCGCTTGTTCCCAACCCTGGCTGGTCGGGGTCGGAGTCGGTATAGCTGTGGACTTAGTCTTTTCGTGCGTTCTAGAATGGGTCTGTGATGCTTTTTACCAGTGATTATGATACTCCTGGAATATACGGGAATATACTCCATCATACACACACACACACACACATATATATATATATATATATATACGGGATAATTGAATAACATAATTAATCTAACGATAGTTGTAATTAGGGAGTTGTAAATCAAGCAAGAGCACATCAGGGCAGTACCAAATCCACTGGAAATATTCCCAATCTCGCTCAAACTCCCAAGCTCTTGGCCACTCCACCACCATCGGCACCTCTGCCTCCACCATCTTACCTTCATCGGCTAATTCCTCACAATCGACGACGAAAGCACACCAGGCAGCAAGAATCTGACTATGTCCACCAGCATCAATGGCTTCTTCAGCTCCCCAAGATTCTCGCTGGCGGCACATATCACCAGCTCAACCTCTTCGTAGTCCTCCACACTCACACTCATTTCATCAGCTCCAGCAGCCAATTCTTGATTACTGCTCTCTACAACACCACTTTTCGTCGATGGATTATAAAAGGACCCCATTGAGGAGATCAAGATCAGAGTGATGAAATTATTTGTTTTTTATGGTTCACTTGAGACTATTGCAGAATTGAATTGTGTTTATTGTATATAGATGTGTTCCATGGGGTGCTTCAAGTAATCATTACACTATTTTATTGATACACCTAGAATCATTGAAGATGATTATACCAAAAAAGAAGCTCTAGAAATTAAGGTCAGTTCCAGGGTTCAAAGAAGGAAGGAAATCAAAATTGGAGATCTATTTATGCTGAAACATCAAATTTTGGCTAATTAATTAACTGGGGCAGAAATACGTACGCACATACACATGCGCGACCTGCGCATGTTCCGTGTCTCTGTTGTGCTCATGTTGTGCGCTATAATGTGTGCAAACACCTACACCCAGAAAAAATCGTGCACTTGGGACGCATGTCGTGCGAACGCCTGTGCCACCAGACCTGCAGCCCTACATTTTTGCCACTCACGTATGCACGTTGTGCGCACGTCATGTGCGCCTCGCGGTCTTCACAAAGTTCTATTTTGACTTTGATTCTTTCACAAGAGGGCCAAGCCTCAAAACAACTTATTTAAACCATTTAGGAGCCATCCAAATGGGAAAGTAATCATTTTCATTTTCGATTTAACTTCTGGGGTATCACATTCTTCACCCCTTAAAAGACGCATCATCTCAAAGCTCAATCCAGACAAATTAAAACTAGGATAACATAAGTTAGGAATTACCTTGCTCTAAAGAGACTCAAAGTTTATATAGAATACTAGGAGTATACCTAAATCAACCTATTATGTTCTTATAGACTCAAAGAGATATCCTAAGGCCATGTATACCTAGGAGTCAACCAAAACAACAATTCCACAAAATTGTTAAAATATTAAATTTAATCAAAATAAATTAATATAAACCAAGCATCCCACAATCTCACCACGATGGTAGTCTTTTGACCAAGTTAAATGAATTAAGTTCAAAATAAATTAAAACAACTTAATGAGTACGGGATTTAATTTACCTCGGGAACGTGCAATGTAGTATATTTGCATTCAGCTTCACTAAACTCATTTGAGGCCATAACGCGTAACGGTTACTCTGCAAATTATGCATCACCAAGACTAAAAAACTGTCCCCCCTTTTCTTATTCAAGATGAGGACTCAACCGTTAGGTCTTGTAAAACAGATCTTTTATTTCCAAATTTAGTATCAAGCTTTTTAAAGGGAAATTTAAATTACTTGCACCTCAATATCAAGATTTGTTTGTGTTGTTTCATGTTCTTATATCATCCATATGTATGATTTGCTCTCTCATTAATCCTCATATGCTTTGTCGAGTCAAGTTGTAGTAGTCTTGTAATGAAATTTGGCGTTGTACAGTGTATTAATATGTGAAACTTATTCAATACATAATTTTGAATAAGTTTAAACTATACGTGAACGGTAAAACCTATTAGTGCAGTTAAACTATACGTGAACAGTAAAACCTATTAGTGCGGTTGCATACAATTAAAAGTTTGCAGATTTACAGCCCGTTTTGTGATCATGTTTTTCAGCTTATCAACCTTATTAGCCAATTTTTCACCAAACACGTAGCTTTTAATTTGCGCGTTGAATTGTGTAATAATCAAAATAAGTAAGATCATAGTTCCTTTATGATTGGCCGATTTATAGGGCTAGAATAAAGTCTCATTTTTCTTTAGTTAAAAAAATCAAGGAAAATTTGAAAATAATAATCTCAACTATTATCGTTCCGCTATTAATTATCCCAACTATCGATTATTCCTAGGTGGTACCAACTATAGGGACCATTTTCCAAAAATAGTCTCTAACCTACTACAACCTGGTATAAGGATGTTTTTACTTGGATTGTAATTTGCTGGTCTTGTCTGGTCTGGTCTGGTCTGATCTGGTCTGATCTGGTCTGGTCTGGTCTGGTTTCTTTGTATTTTTATAACTATCCAAGTCTGGTCTGGTCTGGTCTGATCTGGTCTGGTCTGGTCTGGTCTGGGAGGAATTACAGTCCAAGTAAAAACATCCTAATAGTTCAAATTTGAATGTGAACTATGCATAAGCTATAAATGCTCGTAACTATAGTTTATCTTCTTTTATTAATCCCAATTATCAACTCTCAATTTTAGAAAAATATAAAAATATTTTTATAAATTTTCAAATTAAATATTTTTAAACATGTAAAAATTACTATGAAAAATCTACAAATGTACCGAAGTTAAATAAAATAGTTTTAGTCCTTTTTATTTATTTTCACAATTTTTTTTTTGTTTGTTTCCAATTTATCATTACCAGATGTGTTAACAAGTTTTAATTTGGTATTATTTTCCTTTATTCAATTTGGTATTATTATCAGATGTGACTAAATTTTTTTATGATTGAAAACTTTATTCTAGTTTTTTTTATGAAAATATATTTTATTTAATTTTTATGCTATGTTAATTCTAAAAATCTAAATTCTCTATTTTATCCATTTTAGCATTTATAATTTCTTTTTATTTTCTTTATTTAATATTACTATATTCAATAAATTATAAACTATAGTTTATCGTTCACTTTTAGTGATTTGGGGCATAGGTTTTGAAGGTTTTGGCTATTTTTAATGAAAATGTATTAATATTGTAATTTTAAATGATATATTTGAAATTGTAAAATATGTAGAAAGAATGTATTACTTAAAATTAAAATATTAATACATTTTCATTAACATAGCCAAAACCTCCTAATCCTATGTCCCAAATAGCTAGAATTTAGTGATAAACTATATCATATAATTTATAGAATATAATAACATAAAATAAAGAAATTAGAAAGCTATTAATTGATAGTTGAGATTATTAATAGTGGACCGGCAATAGGTGAGATTATTATTTTCAATTTTTCCAAAAATCAAAATAAATAAGATCAAAGTTGCATTTTGGTTGAATTAGCTGAAGTTACTGTAGAGGGTTGCGCTATTTTGGCTATTTTTAAATAATTTTTTCTTTATTTTATTAATAAAATCTAATTTATACTAAGTCTCCCCTTGAGGCTGCTTAGCCAATATGCCCCCTCACTCCATGATCAGAAATAGAATAGACCATTCAAAATGAGCGAGACTAATTATTGAACATGCGAGAGATTCAAAACTATTATCGGTCAGATCAACCTGATTGCTTCCACTCATTCTCAGAACAAAAAGCACCTCTAACCCACAATTAGTAACCGAATAAAAAAGTACGACATAGAAAAAAATGAAACTTAAACGAGATGTAAAGCACGAGAGCAAAGGTGACCAAATTCAACCATGAAACATGGGCCTCCGATCCTTAATTCCGCGATCTCTCCAAGGTGGTGGTTCAAGAATGGGCATTAATACTTCGTCTTTGTTGTTCATCTCGTCATCCCTTCCTGTCTCTGACCTCAACTCTTTCAATATCTTGCATATATCGTCGTTCATCCTGTTTGGAATTGACATCGACACCTAACCTTTCCCCACCCAACCTCGTCGCCCCTCAATATGCGGCTACTCATCTGCTGAGAAACTGCCTCTGAAACAATGCCGATTACACATCGCAGCGGCCAAAACTAGTGCAAGTGTGCACTCTGAAACCTAGTGCAAGAGTGCGCTCCCTTCCGATTTCCCGAATTGTCAATACTTTTAAAGTCTTGGGAGAACTATCAAATAAGCCATCGAACTTTCATAAAAAGTGCAAATAAGCCATTTAACAGGAGGCTTTGTCCGGCTGTCGCCATTTGCGGCGGTTTCCAGTGGAATTGTTTTATGAAATTTTTTGATCATCTTCTTCATTAAGTCCGACCCAGATTCTCGCCGGCGGCGCAAATCACCAGCCCGGCCTCTTCATAGTCCTCCACAGTCAGACTCATTTCATCAGCTCCAGCCGCCACCTTTACTTGATTACTGCTTTCTGCAACACAGACTGAATTCGCTGTCGATGGATTTGGAAACGGACCCCATTGAGAAGATCAAGATCATATCATACCGATGACTGAGACAGTGAGAGTGATGAATGATCTGTTTTCTACGGTTCTTTAGAGACGAATGCAGAAAGAGAGGGTTGACTAGAGTTCGACATTTGTGGGCAGCGCAATTTATACCCTGCAACCGGCGCACCATGAGAATGGTGCGCCCGGTTGCAAAACGACACAGCTTCAGTGGGATTCCATTATTTTTTATTTCTTTTATTGTTAAAAATTGTAATAACTTTTTTATTTGATATCCGATTTTTATAAATTTTATGTCAGATTTTTTTATTTTTCATTATCTATCAAATGACACCAATATTGCTTATGTAATTTTAACAAATTATTTTGAAGTTACATTTGATAATATATCATGAAATTACATCTTCTTCT
The DNA here is from genome assembly GCA_945859875.1 of Cuscuta europaea. Taxonomy (NCBI): domain Eukaryota; kingdom Viridiplantae; phylum Streptophyta; class Magnoliopsida; order Solanales; family Convolvulaceae; genus Cuscuta; species Cuscuta europaea. Next base: position 11,630,698 of record CAMAPE010000005.1, on the reverse strand, counting down.
GCGCGAGTTACATCTTATTGTACGCGAGTTACATCTTAATATACGCGAGTTACATCTTAATGTAGGTGAGTTACACCACGAAATAAACCTCTGCTACATCTTTCATTTTTATCATTTGAAAAATAGTGTATGAATATGAAATACAATATACTTATTTTATGTGGATTCATAAAATTTTGTATTAAATTGGCAAAGAAAAAAATTAATTCAGTTATAATTGAATTAGTTCAAGATACAGATAAGTAAAAAATCACAAATAATTAGATATAACTCACACATAATTACATGTAACTCGCGCATAAAAGTATGTAACTCGTGTAACAAGATGTAACTCACACATAACAAGATGTAACTCACACATAATTACAAGTAACTCACGCATAAAAGTATGTAACTCGTGTATAACAAGATGTAACTCACACATAACAAAATGTAACTCACACATAATAACTTGTAACTAGAGTATAAGATGATGTAACTTCGTATATTATCAAATGTAACTCCAAGTTAGAAGCAAAATAAACAAACTCAATATCTTAAAAACATCTAAAAACATATAAAAGTGATAAAAAATATATTATAGAAAAAATGTATGCATATAAAAATATATTACAAAAAAATGTATGAATGTAAAAAATTAAAACTACATAGGCAATATTGGTCTCATTTGAAAGATAATGAAAAATAAAAAAATTTGATATAAATTTTATAAAAAACGAATCAAAAATAAAAAAAATTATTAACAATTTTAAGTAAAGGAGAAATAAAAAATAACAAAGAGTGCATAGTGCTTACCATGCACCGGTTCCACGGTATAAGCACTAGTGCATGGCGGCATTGCTTAGGTTGGCATGTGTCACTATCAAAGACCTCGATTTTTTTCTTTGTGCCGTACGTTATTATTTGCATATTTTTCATTAGTCTCCTAAGTCTTATAATACGGAGTATTATCATTTCAATCCGATAATTCAAATAAAATTCCTTTTTCATATGTTATCTTAATTTTTTTCAATTTTATATCACACCAGACTCGACTTTGACAATCGTAGGATAAACATAGAACATACATCTACTAGGATCGTATCAGATTACACTTCAGACCAAACTTAAACACATCACGTCAGATCAGCTAGACTAGACTATACTGAACTATAAAGTTTCAATCCAATTTAAAACATCCTTAGTCTACAATTTATATTTGCTCGCCAATAGTCTTTTTCTCTTGGATTAATCCATCTTGTCTTATGTTCCAAGACTTAGGACATTTTTAATTGATATAAATTTTATATTATAGTCTAGTCTGATCTAGTATGATCTGTTCTGTTCTGTTCTGTTTAATTCTTAATAGGTCTGGTCTGATCTTATTAATTACTTAGGAATTGTTTGATAAATATATGTTCTATTTGTATATTACTCTTGAAGTCCGGTATAGTCTTGTATGATCTGATTTAGTTTGATCTGTTGAGGTCCGATTTTATTTGGTTGGGGTCATATCCTAAAAGTAGAAATTGTTCTATCAATAGTATTACAGTTATTAAAAATATATAGTATTAAAAATATATAGTATAAATATAAGCTCAAGGAACCCACTAGGGCAAGCAATTCTTTCCTTAAAATCATATTATTGTATAAGAACTACTATTTGTGATTTTTAGAACTATAGATATATACTTTTGTTATAAAATTGAACTATGTAATTTTTTTGAAGGTTTTTATTTAATTTTACATTTATATACTACCTAATAGCTCTAGATTTATTTATTGTTTGGAAGTATAAGATAAAAAATAAAAAATCTCAATTCAATTTTGAACTTGGAATACTTGTTAGTTATATGTACACCAATTGTTTCTACTTATTAGTTTTATACCTTTAAAGAAGTACTTCAATTCATACCAATAAATACCAGAGTCTTTAATAATCATTAAAAATTTATAAAATTGCACTAAAAAAATTAAATGTTAAGATATATAAAGTTTATTCCTATAATTTATGAGTTATCGACAGGCTCGAGTTCGGACCGAACCAAATATCACTATGCTCGAACTCGGCTTCAATAACCATTCGAACTAAAAATCTAGCCCGTGTTCGAGTCTGAAGTTCGATAAGCTCGGGTTGTTAAATTAAATTCGAAATCACGCTCGAATTCCAATACTTCAAAAAAAGTTTGGTTCGATAACAGCCTTAAGCTAAACCTTTTGTGTGCAGTAACAAATTCTTTTACTGCTTAATCCACCCCACTCTGCATTCCTAGATCCGCCCCTGATTGCTCGAATACTACAAGTATTATTGAGGTTGAAGCCACGGCTAAACAAAGATATAGAATTATGTGATATATTCGGGGTGTGTAAGCCCTACGTGAACTAAGAACATATACGGGGTGTGTAAGCCCTAAGTGAATAAAGCATTATATTCGGGGTGTGCCAATCCTAAACGAATAAAAGATATTACGCAGGGTGTGTAAGCCCTACATGAATAAAGATTATACGGGGTGTGTAAGCCCTAAACGATTAAGTATTATACAGGGTGTGTAAGCCCTAAATGAATAAAGCATATACGGGGTGTGTAAGCCTTAGATGAATCAAAGATATTATAATGCGTGTGTAAGCCCAAAATGAATGAATACAACCGTAGGGTGTGTGAGTCCAATATGGATAAGTACAAAGAATAAAACGTGTAACCCTTTCGGGAATTGGGTTTAGACTAGGGGTGATGTAACCTCTCAAAGTTGCTATTTGCAAGTATAGGCCAAGGGCTATTTAAAGGGAATTGTTTTGAAATACAAATGGGCCTACGGGCCGGCTATTTGAATTGTATATATATACTATATAAGTGATTTGAAATGGGGTAGCTATAGGTTATGCCCATAATATAGTATCACCCTATGTTGAGGGTCTTGTGTTTGAAACATGGATTATATGTCGTATAGTTGTCATTGTACTTTTCAAATGCTTCAAAGTACTGACCTCCCGTTCACAGGGGAGGCCACCTCGTAGTTTTCAGATAAAAGCTAGAGCTTGCTTCCTATTCCTGTTTGCTTCGGGTGATCTATGGAGAGAAGACGTGGTTTGTGCTTCTTCCAATTCTATTTTGATACAAATAAAATGATGCTCATGGAAACTATTTTAAACTATAAATGACATGGGAGCTTGCGTGCTCATGTTTGCTCTGTGTGGCCTTTTACTTTTAAAAAGTATTTGTATTCCGCTGCGTATTTTTGAAATGCTTTACTTATGATTGTTTATGGATGTACTTGTGTGAATGGTAATCATGTACGCCTTGCATGGTTCGAGTGAGGTAGACTGCGGTTGCCTTAATCGGATTGTGCAGCGGTTGTTAGCGTGTCCGGCCAATCCGGGGTATGACACGTAAAGTATCTTATAAATTGGGACGGAGGGAGTACTATTTATACCGCCAATGGGTAGTTAGATATGCTGATGTGGTGGGTTGTGGATGGCTCAATCCCAACCACCAAATCTTCTGAATTAAATGCGCTTCCCGCCAGGATCTTGGCTTCCCGCCAAGGGGTGGGGACGAGCGTCCTCATAACTTTCTTCCTGCTTCCTGCTAGGTCCAAAGTCCTACGAGACGAGCGTCTCGCGTTGCTCCTGGGCCAAGGTACCCATCTACGCTTGGTTACGTATGTCCCTTAGGCCTTGGTGATATGTGCTGGTCCTGTTGGGGACGAACCTCGCCACGACCCGAGGGAAGGCACCCCAGTTGGCTTGGGCTATGGGGTACGTTCGTCAAGTGGGTCTTAAGGGTTTATGGGTCAATTCCTGTTGGGCCATTAACCCAACACAAGTCCCCCACTTTTGATGTTTTGAGCGTGCGCGGGACATGATAAAGTAAAATTTGTCTCCGCCGTACTGCCCCTAGTTGACGCTCCTGATGTGACGGTTCCCTTCCTATCCGCGGTTCGCGAGGCTCTAGGTGGCGGTTATTGCAGAAATGGTACTACTTTTGATAAAAGTAATCATTGCGTGCCCGTTCATATCTACGAGACACATGTTTCTGAATACGCTCCTCGCCACGCGTCGCCCTGTGATTGGCCAGCGGAGGGGCACTTTCCTCTATAAATACCGGATCACCTTATGGGCTTAGGGTTTTCATTTTTCCGCCCTTTGCTCCCAAGTGCTCCCGCTGTTTGCCGCTCTTCTGCTAATGCTCTGAAGTGCTTCCTCAAGTGCCCATTTCCTAAGCTCGTAAGGTAATTTTGGGTTTCGTTTCTCCTTCTTTCTTTCTTTCTTCTTCAATCAATGGCGTGTTCCATGGAAATTTCCGCAAGCTTGAGTTCAAGTTCGTCTACTGTTTCTTCTTCTGATTCGGATTTGAGGACTCATTCCTCGGGGCAGGCGAGTACCTCCGGCAACTCTGGCCCTTCCGTCGTGGTGGGGGTGATTGCGTGTAATACCCGAGATTAATTTAAGAGGATTAATAGTACTACTCATACAAACAAGGTGCATCTCCTTTTAAGGGAGCTCATTATCCAAGAACTCCAAAGTTAAGCGTGCTTGCACGGGAGTAGTCTTGGGATGGGTGACCCCTGGGAAGTTTCTCAGGGGGCGCAAGAGTGAGGACAAAGTGCGCGCAGAAGGCTAGTGGCGGTTTGTGAGGACAGAACCACAGGTCAGAAGTAACTACCTCGGGGCCTACGGGGCCGAGGTGTTACATTGCGGCTGAGGACGTTGCCCCGCAAAATGAGGCCCAGTTAGCAGTAGCCCATCAGCAATCTCGGGATGAACGTCCTGAAGATTATGATTCCAAGGTGGAGGCAGTGGATGGGGACGATCTACAGATTTATAACCAGGGAATCCCGATGGACGTCCGTCGCCACATCGTGCAACTGCCCAATGTGACCGGAATAGAGCAGTCCTTTTCTGAAAAGGCCCTCAAAGAGTTGGTGATACTTCTCCCTCCGTCGTTCGTCTACAGCCTACGAGGCACATATCACCTCTTCAGACGACGTCCGGGGATGATAATGGTACACATGGACTCCATTAAGGTCAGTCTGCATTTTCCCCTTCATCAATTTTACCTCAACTTCTTCCGTTGCTTCAACGTTGTTCCGGCTCAGTTCATACCGAACTCGTATTGGTTCACCTCCGCGTTTATTGTCCGCTGTCAGGCGAATGGGTTGATTCCGAGTCTGGACCTCTTCCACTTTTTTTCCCAGGTTACTCCCCAGAATGTTGACGGGTTTTTGAGTGTGGCCGCCTGTCCTCGACAAAAACTATTCGAGGGCGCTCCGACGTCCATCCATGATTGGAAGAACTGTTTCTTCTTCCTGCGTTACTCGGATGACCGGCTTCGTGTGAGATGGAATGGATTCCCCCCCCCCCCCCCTCCCCAAGACTGGGAAGCCGGGGTTAACTGATGATATGGACGAGGCCGTCAAGAAGTTGAAGACGGGCAGAACTAAGCCCTTGAAAGATTTTTTAACTTTTAAGGCGCTTACCTCAGGAGCAGCACCGCCCGTTTCCCCTGGATTAAACACTCGCTTATTGTTATCTTGAGGGCCAAGTGTTGAGGTTTATTCCTTAAATCCGTAGGTCCAACACGTAACCCAAGGATTTTGAATGGAGAGGTGAAGAGTAAGTGATTAACAAGTAAGAGGAGGCCTAAATAAAATGTCTGAATAAAACTGTCGTTACAAGGCGTGAGGCCGTTCACATAATTGCTATGTTATGAGCTGAATTGAATGCTAGAATGCTAGGGTGCTAAGTTGCCAACCCTTTACAATGAAATAAATGCTACTACTTATACCGCCAATGGGTAGTTAGATATGTTGATGTGGCGGACTATGGATGGCTCAATCCCAACCACCAAATCTTCTGCATTAAATGCGCTTCCCGCCAGGATCTTGGCTTCCCGCCAAGGGGTGGGGACGAGCGTCCTCATGAGCTTGCTTCCTGCTTCCTGCTAGGTCCAAAGTCCTACGAGACGAGCGTCTCGCGCTGCTCTTGGTTACGTACGTCCCTTAGGCCTTGGTGATGTGGACTGGTCATGTTGGGGACGAACCTCGCCACGACCCGGGGGAAGGCACCCCAGTGGGCTTGGTCTATGGGGGACGTTCGTCGAGTGGGTCTTAACGGTTTATGGGCCAATTCCTGTTGGGCCATTAACCCAACACATGTAAAAGTAATTACTAATTGAAATTAAGTTGGGAGGATTCTATAATACCCTCAAGGTACCATACTTTGTTCACATGAACCAATCAAAATGTTGCAGTTGAATCATTTAAATGAAAATTAAAAATAATATGTAGTATAATGATTTGGACTAATCAAGTGAATGATAGGATATGCACAACCCACTTTTTTTAATTAGTAACCGTCGTCGTCAATTTAAGTTATACAAAAATGCTACTTGTACACATCGGGTTACACGCTAATTTACACGTCAAGTGTGTTTTGTTTGTGTACAGACAATTGATTTTCTTTTTAGTAAAGAGAAATGTCTCTGACCTAAATTGTATGTGCATACATTTAGTTTTTAGGATCACAGACATTTCCCTTTACAAAAATTAAAAAAAAAACATTTGTGCACCCATAATTAAACTTTTCTGGGCATGTAACTAGTGTGTGCAAGTAGCATTCTTGCAAGTTATACTCCGTACTACGTATTCAACTTCTTGCATCGTATTCACGTGAGAAAAAGGTTAAATAGGCCTTCCTACTATTACGAAAATGTCAATTAAGTCTACTAACTCAAATATCACCCAATTAAACCCACAAACAAAAAAATAACGAGTCAAATTGTCTTTTTAGCCTATGGTCTTCCGGTTGCCGGTTAAATTACATATCTGGCTTAATTTTCTTTTTCAATTTCATTTTCTTTTTCCTTCTTTCTTTTCCTTTCTTCTTCCTCTGCTCCCTGCGCGTGAGCTTCTTCCTCCCTTCTCTCTTTTCTTTCTCATTCTTTATCCATCTTCCTTTTCTCTCCAAGGTTCTCTGTTATGGAGAAGTCCTCTTCCGCTCATCTGGTTCGTCGCCCTCACCCGTCTTCTTTGCTTACGTGAGGGGACGCCGAAGATAGGACGCTGCCGCCGCCTATCACTACCGCCCCTAGTTCTCTATGTTATCAAATTGTTTAGGATTTTAACTAAACTAAAAAAATGAAGATAGAAGAAATAATGCCACTATGGCATTCAAAGGAAGAGTTCGTTTATGTGCAAAAGACAAATGATTGTTTTAATACATGGTTTATATAAAAGAAGCAACAACTCTATTTCATTGATTGGAACTAATGCAAAGAACAAATGCAAGTATAAATAGGAGACCACTAGGTAGTTAACTAAGCTAGTCCACTACTCCACTTCTCAACTTCCTACTAAGAACATGAAATTGCCACTACTCCACTAATACCAATTTTAACTAATTAAATTAATTAAAACTTAAAACAAATTTAATACTCCAGCCATGCATACGTGTCCCATGACCGATTAAAACCCAATAATCATCCCCCTTAATCGGACAGTCCATACTACCCGCTCGCAATAGTGTCGGTTCCTCTTCCATCAAATATGCTTCTTGTTTTCCCCACTTAGGACACTCGTTGATATAGTGACCAAGTTCCCCACACTTGTAACATGTAACGTGGCTTTTGTCCCGGAGCAGTTATTACCGTCTTGACTCCTCCCGGACCCATGACCTTTTCTGACGTGCACTTTGTCACGGTGCGTCAAAATAAATTCAATACTAGCACTAATACGTAGTATATGTGAAGTAGAGTTTGTATCCACATGGAAAGGAATAATTTTCTTTTTATGAAACTAGTAAATAAAAGGGGAGTTTTGGGATTGAATGATTTAATTTAAAAACTAAGATGAACAACCTATATGTGTTTTAATTCAAAGATAAAAGAACTTGGCATTGCTACTTTCCACTTGTTGATATATTTTATTCGATCATTGTTATATCTATAACTATTCCCTCTCGAATACTCAATCGAGGAGTATATCCAATTCATCGAGGGGAATTATTAAAAACGACCGTTCATTAATAACTCTTACTATTAGTCAAGTATAGAACACCGCCATATACCGACTTGATAGTAGCATTTAATCTCTTAACTCCTTGATGAAATCAATTGAGATTGATAACCTCAACACAACGGTTTCGATTTAACCAACAAAATTAATCCCTCTTAAGTTTATTAACCACGACCGTGCATTAATAAACCGAAGTTACTTACTTGTGAAACCATCAACGATTAAACATCGGTTCATCGATCGTTTCTAGTAATAATTCATATATGAAACAAAACTAGTTGATCCTTTAAGTAATGTTCAAAATATTAATATGAAATATGAATAGGAATTAATTAACATTCAAGGAAGAATATTAAAGATGATAAATCCTACTATAACTAATGTCAAGATGTTAACTAATTGTCATCTTAGAAACACTCTCCAACATTAATATATAGAGGAAGAAAATAAATACTACTATAACTAATGTCGAGATGTTAACTAATTGTCATCTTACCAACACTCCCCAACATTAATATATAGATAGATTAAAGGAAGAATTAATATTCAAGAGAAGAAGTTAAGAAAATAACTCACAACTTTAATAATCAACAAGCTTCAAGAGCAACACCAAGAAATGGAAGTTTAGCTCCTCATTTGGAGACTAAACATACTAGAAAAATATAAAGAAATGCTATTCTAAACTGAGCTTAAGAGTATATGTGAATTGGTTCTCAAATGGGAAGGAAAAGGGGTGTATTTATAGGTGTTTGGAGGTGGTAGGGTCATTTACCCGACCGGGTTTTTCAGAAACCCGATCGGGTTTCCTGAGTAATTGTCAGGAATCTTCATTAGTCACATCTACCCGATCGGGTTTTTGATTTACCCGATCGGGTAAAAGACAAATCTTTGCCAAATCTTCACCCTGTACGTTTAATTGTCTCCAAATCAGATTTAATCTTCGGGTCAAGTCAAACCCGATCGGGTTTTTGGAAAACCCGGTCGGGTTTTTGACTATTTTCCCAAATTTTCACTTTCTCTTGTTCCCTTTCACTTTCCTTGACCTTTCCAGGATCCTTTTGATAATCTTTACCTAGTTTAAGCTCAGAAAATCCTTAATCTATACGAATTACAAGTAACTAGGAAAAATAAAGTATTACACCAAAAATGTGTAATTTCCCAAACAACAACAAATAAAACTAGTTAAAATTACAAACATAAACAATAACAATTTTATACTATCATCTTCCCCGGCCACGACCAAAGTTAACCCGACTTGAACCTCTGTTGCCACAATGTTTACAACCGTGAAACTTTTCTTCACTTGCCAACAACAAACCACCTTGACTGTCTTCCATCTTCTCAAAGCCTTTGGTGCGTTCCTCATACGCCCTCAATCTTCCAACAGCCTCTTCAAATAGCATTACATCTAGCTCAAAGCATTGCTCAATTAAAGCCACGAGTTGGAGATAAGAAATGGGCATAGAATCAAGTAGCTTTTTCACCAAATTCGCTTCCTCAATCTCGTATCCGAGGGTCCTTGCCGTTGAAGCTAAACCGATCAATTTTCGGAGAAGTCATCAATGGTCTCACCTTCCTTCATACGCAATCCTTTGAGCCCCTCTTTAGAGTTGCAAGACGAGCCGTTCTCACCCGCTACACTCCCAAAAAATGCGTTTTAGGCCATCTCATACTTGCTTTGGGTCGGTATAACTCGCCATTTGCAACACCATGTCTTCGGGTATCGTTTGAAACCAGAAAGCAAGAGCTTGCTTTGAATTCCTTGGATCCATTTGTTCACCTAGCGCCCTTGGTTCGACCGTCTCCCATAAGTCATATGCATGCATGATCGTCCTCACCTTAACAGCCCACACCAGATAATTCCTCCGGGTCAAGGCCGAAACTTGAAATGTCATCGAACCCCCTTCTCTTGGTACCAACGCCATTCTATTCATCGTTTGGATAGCCCCAAATTTTGTTGATCAAGCTTGTTCCGAGAGAAATTTCTACCGGTCAAGTAAACGAGGTCACTACCACTGTTAACGTTTTTCGTCACCCGCAAAGCGAACCGAATCACAGCAACCTGCTATGAAGTCATTATGTACGCTTATTCCGCACCCGGTTATATTCTCAACAACGCTGGAACAAGCCCGATCAAGTGAAAATCGGGGCTGCCGTTGAGATGCTTCAACCAACGATCAAGAACGACTCAAAAAATTATTCAAACGGATCTTTGGGCTCTGATACCAAATGTTATCAAATTGTTCAGGATTTTAACCAAACTAAAAAATGAAGATAGAAGAAATAATGCTCCTATGGCATTCAAAGGAAGAGTTCATTTATGTGCAAAAGACAAATGATTGTTTTAATACATGGTATATATAAAAGAAGCAACAACTCTATTTCATTGATGGGAACTAATGCAAAGAACAAATGCAAGTATAAATAGGAGACCACTAGGTAGTTAACTAAGCTAGTCCACTACTCCACTTCTCAACTTCCTACTAAGAACATGAAATTGCCACTACTCCACTAATACCAATTTGAACTAATTAAATTAATTAAAACTTAAAACAAATTTAAAACTCCAGCCATGCATACGTGTCCCATGACCGATTAAAACCTAATAATCACCCCCTTAATCGGACAGTCAATACTACCCGCTCACAGTAGTGTCGGTTCCTCTTCCATCAAATATGCTTCTTGTTTTCCCCACTTATGACACTCATTGATATAGTCCCAAGTTCCCCACACTTGTAACATGTAACGTGGCTTTTGTCCCGGACATGCTTATTACCGTCTTGACTCCTCCCGCACCCACGACCTCACCGGCCACGTCCAAAGTCACCCCGACTTGAACCTCTGTTGCCACAATGTTTACAACCGTGAAACTTTTCTTCACTTGCCAACAACAAACCACCTTGACTGTCTTCCATCTTCTCAAAGCCTTTTGTGCGTGCCTCATACGCCCTCAATCTTCCAACAGCCTCTTCAAATAACATTACATCTAACTCAAAGCATTGCTCAATTGAAGCCACGAGTTCGAGATACGACTTGGGCATAGAATCAAGTAGCTTTTTCACCAAAGCATCCCTCTTTAGAGTTGCAAGACGAGCCGTTCTCACCCGCTACACTCCCAAAAAACGCGTTGTTAGGCCATCTCGTACTTGCTTTAGATCGCTGTAACTCGCCATTTGCAACACATGTATCGCTTGAAACAAGAAAGCAAGAGCTTGCTTTGACTTCCTTGGATCCATTTGTTCACCTTGCACCCTTGGTTCGACCGTCTCCCATAAGTTTTATGCATCCATGATCGTCCTCACCTTGACAGCCCACACCGGATAATTCATCTAGGTCAAGGCCGGAACTTGAAACGTCATCGAACCTCCTTCTCTTGTTACCAACGCCATTCTATTCTTCGTTTGGATAGCCCCAAATTGTGTTGATCAAGCTTGTTCCGAGAGAAATTTCTACCGGTCAAGAAAACACGGTCACAACCACTGTTAACGTTTTCCGTCACCCGCAAAGCGAACCGAATCACAGCAACCTGCTATGAAGTCATTCTGTCCGCTTATTCCGCACCCGGTTATACTCTCAACAACGCTAGAATAAGCCCGATCAAGTGAAATCGGGGCTGCCGTTGAGATGCTTCAACCAACGATCAAGAACGGCTCAAAAAATTATTCAAACGGATCTTTGGGCTCTGATACCAAATGTTATCAAATTGTTTAGGATTTTAACTAAACTAAAAAAAATGAAGATAGAAGAAATAATGCCACTATGGCATTCAAAGGAAGAGTTCGTTTATGTGCAAAAGACAAATGATTGTTTTATTACATGGTATATATAAAAGAAGCAACAACTCTATTTCATTGATTGGAACTAATGAAAAGAATAAATGCAAGTATAAATAGGAGACCACTAGGTAGTTAACTAAGCGAGTCCACTACTCCACTTCTTAACTTCCTACTAAGAACATGAAATTGCCACTACTACACTAATATCAATTTTAACTAATTAAATTAATTAAAACTTAAAACAAATTTAAAACTCCGGCCATGCATACGTGTCCCACATGACCGATTAAAACCCAACACTCTGCCCCTGAATCGAGCGACGTTTGGTGGCGAAACCAAGCATCGTTGGCCCGTCAAAATGGTGGGATCTGGATCTGCACTTTTAGGTTTAATGCACCAAAACCCTCGTGAAATATGAAATCGGCGCATTAGCCCCTTGTGATTTAAAAAATGCGTCAAACCCCCCTATGTTATGGTTATTCATGCGCAAAACCCCTTCTATGAACAAATTTAATTGCCAAAAAATGTGAAATAATTAGGTTTTTTGTATAATTTAGAAATTTTGACAAAGTTACTAGCATATTCAATCATATTATTAAGAAAAGTAATTCCAAAAACTGTAAATTTTCCTCTGAGGGGGTTTTGTGCATGAATAATTATAACACATGGGGGTTTGATACATTTTTTAAATCACAATGGGCTAATGCGCCGAATTTATATTTCACGAAGGGTTTCGATGCATTAAACCCCTGCACTTTTGTGAATTGTGATTGGAGTTAGTGGTGCAAGGGAGGAGGAAGAACAGAGAAGTCACGACTCACGAACCAGTGAGCAGGAAAAGGAAAGGAAAAAAGAAAGGAAACAAAGAAAAAGAAAAAAAAATACATACTTGAGATCGGTATACCATGCGCATGGAATACTGATCCCAAATACGGCACCTTTTTTCATAATATAAACCGACATGCAGCGCACTTCATTCCCAGCCTCGTTTCTTTTTTCATTCTTCGTTGTTTACTTTTAATTTTCTTTACCAAAATCCTTCATGTTCTCTCTGATCTTTAGTTGCACATTTCATTCTTCCAACATCATTTCTTTTTTTTCTTTCTTTTTCTTTGTTTACTTTTAACTTTGTTCATTATCAAAAGTTATCATGTTTCCAAATAATATTTTTAATTTAGGAACACTGATGTGTATATTACAATTTTGTGATCAAATTTTCATTCTTTCAAAATAAATTAATTATGTTTTCTTTCTCTCTTAGTCTCTTAGTTCTTATTCATACACTTTTTTCTTTTTCTTTTTTTGCTTCAACTGAAATTACAATAAAAAATTAAATTATTTTTTCTTCAAAATAAATAACTTTATATTTCATACACTTGTGTGATTTATATTTCCACATGGGTGATTTGTGTTTATAGACAATTTCTGGAATTACATTTGATAATATATGAACTTACATCTTCTAGTGGGTGAGTTGCAATGTTTTATGAATGAGTTACATATTTCTATACGTGAATTACATTTAAACTTGCATCAATAGGTTACATTTTGCATACACCTAAGTTAGATTTTCCATCAATGTGAGTTACATTTTCCATAATACGAGTTACATCACAAAATAAACTTCTACTCTTAAAACAAAATATCATTTGTCTGCATAAAAAAATGATTTTTTGGCAAAAAAATATTTTTTTTGAAAAAAATAAGTTTTTTGGATAACAATTTTTTATGGCCTTAAATATTAAAAACAAAGCATATTCACTATTTACGTAAAGTATATTATAAATTAGACTCTTTGTTTTCATTGTTTACATTTGATAGTAAATGTAGTTACATCTTCTTATGCGTGGGTTACATCTTTCTATGCGTGAGGTACATCTTTCTATGCATTTGTTACATTTGGGTTTGCCTCAACAAGTTACATTTTGCATACATCTACGTTTGATTTTTCATCAATGCGAGTTACATTTTCCATAACATGAATTTCATTACAAGATAAAGCTCAACTAACTATTGAAACAAAAAAAATCATTGTTTTGCAAAAAACTATTTTTTGGCAAAAAAAAATTGTTTTTTTTAATTTATGGCCTTAATATGAAAACCAAAATATATTCATTATTTAAGTAAACCCTGCTATTGAAACAAAAAAAAATCACTTTTTCGCAAAAACAAAATGAGTTTTATGGCGGAAAAAATGATTTTTTGGCAAAAGAAAATCAAAAAAAAATATGGCTTAATATTAAAAACAAAACATATTCACTATTTACGTAAAATAATTGAGCAATTGGATTCCTTGTTTCCATTGAAATCAATATTTTATTTCTTATAATCCGTACTAGACAAGTTACATTTCGACATACCTACAGTTACATTACTTATCAGCGTGAGTTACATTTTTTTACATGCGAGTTACACGAGATGATAGAAATGAGAAAAGGGTCAAATAAGGTCTTCTACTATTACGAAATAGTCACATAAGGCCATATACTCAATAAAGTGTCATATACGTACCTCTACTTGTATAAAGCAATCAAATGAGTCCTAACGACTTATTTAACACCTCCTAATCCCGATTTTAGCTTACATTTCAATTTTTTAACTTGTATTTCAACCAATCTTAGTTAAATATTCAACATATGCCGTATAATGTATTCTAAAAAGATGGTTAGAAGTACGTTGAAATCGGGATTAAGAGGGGTTAAATAGGTCATTAGGACTCATTTGATTGCTTTTTAGAAGTATATGTACTTATATGACACTTTATTGAGTACATGGCCTTATGTGACTATTTCATAATAGTAAAAGGCTTTATTTGACCCTTTTCTCTGATAGAAATAAAATAAAAATTACTATTCACACATCAACCCATTTTTTGAGGGTGGGAGCAGCATGTCACAGTGGACTGCTCCCGCCTTATACCAACTGCAAATAGAATAGACTTCAATTCGGCTTACACTTCACATTCACGTTCGACCCAAATCGTAATTGTTTTTGTTTTTTCCACTTCGTTTGCTTCCTTCCGCTTTGAATGGTCTCCGTCTTTCTAGAACTCTGACCTTCCAGGAAATGGAATAACAGGTACGGAGTACAATACTAAACAGGATTCGATTATTTAATGTTCAGACTTCAGAGGTTTATGTATATATGACGGATTAAAATTAAAACCAGAAAAATCACAGGAAAGAGTTAAAGATTTCAAGGAGGGTGGTCATTTGCGCAATTAAGGAGTTAGAGCTTAGAAAGTGGTTATGGGGAAGCCTCATCGGTTCCCAGGCGTGAGCGAAGAGGTGCAGAAGCTTGTGGATGCGGATATGGACTTCGTCGATGCCAGACGTCGTGCGCGCGAAGCTTTTAAGCATATTCAGCTCTCAGTCGATCATGTTTTGTTTAAGGTATTACTCCCTCCCAAAAAGGTTGGCCGTTAGTTTCAACTGGATTCATAAAGTAAAATTATGCCGACAGAATTAATTTTAGCCATATATTTGGACTAAAAATTTGTGATGACAAATCTTTTGGGCATCAAAAAAATAAATTTGACAAACCTTTGGGCATCAAAAAAGTATTTATTATAATGAATGAAACTCGTTTTCCTTCTATTCTTCATTTGATTTTGGAGCTAAATGTTTAAATTTATGTTTCTCAGTCAAAGATCGGATTTTTAAAGCTATACCTGATCGATTGTTTGTTTTAGACTTTTAGTTGGAATCTGTCTAGGTGTCAGTGGATTTGCCACAAGTTTCATATAAGGCATATATGTTTTGATCCATAATTTGTTGCAGAATTATGAGATGTTTTCTGTTGTAAACAAAAACACTTGTCCGTGGTTTTCTGGCAAAAACTATGATATAGATAATCGATAATGACTGTTTTCAGTCTCGTTACGATAAGAAGGCTACATCCTGGACTGGCCGGAAGGGGAAGCTGTGTCATTTTTTGCCCGAACTTCTTATGTAAATTGATTAAAAAAATTAATTGGCTTGATAAATTTGATTTCAATGGCTTTAACATGGTTATGTTTAAGAGCCTGTTTTGTAAGCTCCAATTCGACTGGTGTGGTTGAACTTGCTGAAATTGTTATTGGTGTGACCTCATTGCCTGAGCCTTTTGAAATGTTGGAAAACAGAAAATCTCTTGACAACTTAACGAAAATGCTATCTATGAATGAGGGTAGAAACCTGATTTTCAACTCAAGTGAAAATGTGCCTTATGCGCCACTTATGATTTCAATATCAAAACGTGATTTTCAACTCACTGATTCATTATTGGTCACTTGGGAGTTGGGGCTGCAAGCTTAGCTTATTTTCTTTGGCCGTTTTAAACTATTGATCCCTACTAGTTCATCTAATCATTTATGAATTCAAATGATGCTTTAGGATGTTTTTACTTGGACTGTTTTCAGTCTCAAACCAGACCAGACCAGCAAAATTTCAGTCCAATTGAAAACATCCTTAGCTTCACAAATAATGTACTTAGAAAGATAAAGAATTTATATTTTGATTCAAGTTTGCTTCCAATGACGTGATATAGCACTTTAGCATGCTCAATTGGTTTTACTTTTTGTTTCTGCAGACACCTTCTGATGGATTAAAGATGGAAGAGGTAAGCACCCTTCCCCCTTTGGAGGGACTGCTAAATTGTTTTGGACTTCATCTGTTTTACATTTTCCTTATTTTTCACAGAGCTATAACTAGAGTCCCCATTTTAACTGTTCTTTTGAATAATAATTTGTATTGTTTCTAATGCGCGATACAAAGCTGATTATTATATGTTATCGTATGGAAGTCTTATGAGGTCAACTCTAGAGGATTAGAGGTTTTCTGCAAAAGTTGGCTCCCAGAGACAATTTCCCCCAAAGCAGTGATTTGCTTTTGTCACGGTTATGGAGATACTTGCGCATTTTTCTTTGAAGGCAAGTATTAATAAAAATTACATATTTAATAACCATTTACTTACCTAATCATAGTATTTTTCTTTCCCCAGTCTGTATGGATTCATGTCATATATACTCTTTTCTACTTTCTTTAAAAATGTTCAATTAATAAAACAACTTCTACAGAATTTGTACATTCTGGAAGAGGTAGAACTGTTACTATCATTCGGTTTTCATGGAATTTGAAAGATGATTGTTTTCATACAATGTAGGGGTTGCCAGGAAGTTGGCGAGCGTTGGATATGGTGTGTTTGCCATGGACTATCCTGGATTTGGTCTTTCTGAAGGTCTACATGGCTACATACCAAGTTTTGACAACCTAGTTGATGATGTCATTGAGCATTACTCGAAAGTTAAAGGTATAATCAAAGTTCTAAACCTATTTCTTTGATTCAGAACTTTTGGTCTTTTGTAGTAGGAATGCAAACGTATCATATGGATTAATACATTTTTATAACAGAGAACCCCAAACTACGTAGTCTGCCCAGCTTCCTTTATGGAGAATCAATGGGTGGAGCAGTAGCTCTGAAGGTGCACCTGAAGCAACCCGATTCATGGAACGGTGCTATTCTTTCGGCACCTATGTGCAAAGTACGCAATCATGACCTCGGTCGATGTTTTATGATTATGATAGTAATAATAATAGTTATTATTAATTAATATGCTAATGTCTCTTACGTCCAATAGATCGACAAGAACTTGGTTCCACCATGGTTGTTAACGCAAGTTTTGATTGGTGTAGCAAAATTTCTACCAAAGCATAAGCTTGTCCCTCTAAATAATTTGGGTGATTTGGCATTTAGGGAAGCAAGTAAAAGGCAACAGGTATGTGTGCCTCCATTTCCTCCAAGAAGCAATCAGTCTCTGATTTGCTTAAGACTCTTTCTTAAGTAATACTCAGAATTAAAGATTTGTTTGGCATCCAGTTCTGGGTTATTCTGTGTGTCAGTAAAAGAATCAGAATAAGTACCTTTTCACTTGTATAGATGTTATCAAACATTTTCCTTGTAGAAAATCCAGCATATTAAACAAATTTATGCAAATTACTCTTACCAAGTTAGCCCAAAATTAGAAAAGGCAGGTCTGGAACAAATGTCTGAACCTGTATATGGGGTGCAGGATTGGCTTCCATTAGATGCTACTTCATATTGAAGAACATGAAAATGACATAGTTATATATTTACAGTGAACCGTTAACTAGATGCTTACATTTACCTGTTTAAAATTGCAGGCAGCATATAATATCACTGCTTATAGGCATAAACCACGTTTGAGGACGGCCCTGGAATTACTGAAGACTACCAAAGAGATAGAGGAATCACTAGAAAAGGTGTGTGTTAACTTTCTCTGTATTTTTTCTAATAGCTTTTCCCACTTTCTTCAGTCCTCTAACTATTGTGGCAGCTGGCAATCACACATTTGATAACCGTCTTCTAATTTTTCTACCTTTATGACACTACTGATCCTGAAGGTATTGTAATTAATGTCACTTTTAGTCTGTTGTAAATTAAAAAAGATGAGTACCAAGCTTCACTGTCACAAAAGTTTGAGGACTAGGATTAGAAAAACTCAAAAATAGACACCAAAACCATGAGTGTGTCATTATAGTTAGTCGTTTGAGGACTAAAAGCTTCATTGCCTCAATAGGTAGAGGACTAATAATGGAAAAAACTTCTCTTTAATTGGATACTCGATCGAGTCATTCCACATGTGCCCAATCAGACTAAAAGATGGAATCAAATGCATTAAGTACATAGTTAGAGACACTATATATCCATCTATGTGCAATCCTTTAACAATTCATATCTATACTTCAGTTTGCTTCCGATGCCCAAGCCTGGCTATGTAGGATAAAGGGCAGCTGCCTATATTAACCAGGACTTGATGTGTTTTTTGTCCGTACAGATTGTGTTGCTTTTGGTGTAGAGCTATTTATTATTCAACTCTTTTCTGTTTCATGATGATTGTTCAATATGATATGCTGCTGATTATATTAAGTTGAGCTTCATTTTAACTTTTCTGGCAGTGCCTGGATAATCAACATGCATAATTATTTTACAGGAATCTGAGCTTTGCTGCTTATAACCTAATCCGCCTGTCCAATCTTTCAGAATGAACACACTTTTTTCGTGTCTTGAGTGTTTCGTTTTAGTGACAGAAATATCACTTCTCGATAAAGATAATGAGATTGATGTGATTTGCAGGTGTCGTTACCGCTGTTAATCTTGCATGGAAAGAAAGATGTGTTGACTGATCCATCAGTAAGTGAAGCATTGTATGAGAAGGCAAGCAGTGGTGACAAGACGTTCAACCTATACGAGGAATCATACCATTGCCTGCTTGAGGGTGAGCCAGATGATATGATCCACAAAGTCTTCAATGACATGATTTCTTGGCTTGGTGACCGTAGCACTACTACAGGTTAACCATGCACCTTTCTTGCTCACTTTTCCAGTAGTGGAAAGACAAAATCGAGGAAAGAAGCGAAGACAAATTTTTTGTTGTACAATATGTATTGTTTGATTGGAAGTTCAAATAAATATTCATAGGTGGAAGTGAACTTTGGTAGCGCACACGAGATAATGTCATTTTTCATATAAAAAATTGTTATGTTAGGTTAATTTATGCAACATGTATTTGGTTGTCTACTTTGACGCTTCTTGATGGATGATGGTCAGTTGATCACCCTGTTTGTAAGGGTTGGGAGGTAAACGGATTGGGCTGGGTGTTTTGGACGGGTTTAGGGTTTTGGGTAGAAAGTAATTAGAAAACCAAAAAAAATTAAAAAGTAAGGTACCCGTCCCGAAACTGGCCCAACCCAGCCTGAGCCCAAACCGGACCCGATAGCTACCCGGGCCGGTTCCGGGTCTCAACAAACCCAAAAATAGCTCGGTCAGGGCCGGACTCCATCCCTAGTGTAAACTAAAGAACTTTTAAGGTAAATTTATCAAGTGCAAAGTGAATAACAATTACTCCTATAATTCAAACGTTATTCTTTAAATAGATTTTTACCTCCCATATACACACGCACAGACATATAGACACATACATAGTGTATAAGCACATGTCACACATATTACTGTTATTGTAAATTGTTTTTTACTAAAAAGTTCAAGCACACGAATTTGAGTTCTTTAATATTTCTTCTAGCAATCTCACCTATGATATGGAATGCTTCCGCCTTGGAAAGACATCCGTATCATACTCCAATCTATCTTTTTTTCATTTTTTCTGCACAAAGGAAATTCAGAGTTCTACCTTGCTATTGTTTTTGTATATTACCACATCACTACAGGTGGACGTAGCGCAACTTGTAGCGAGGGAGTGACACAAGGGTTAGGTCCCGATTTCGAAACCCGGCAAGATGAGGGGTCACTATGCTAAAATATGCATAGAGCCTCTGCAAGTACCGGGGACATAGCTTCACTCTCTATCTGTCAGATTGGGATTATAATCCAATTTACATCCTCCTAACGTACTATCTGGTCAGGGTTGGGGGCCCTCAGGGATGGGGTGTCATCCTTTTTTTTGTATATTACATCACTATAATGACACTGTACAAAAGTGGGGTATGTATGTTATTCACTTATTCCTCATCATTGCATAAATATATTACAAGCAACCCCTCACACTCATAACATGTATAAACAAGGACTATTTTTCACATGACTTTTATCATTCCTGTATTTAGAAAGATGACTTCACTCCAGCTCTAAACACACTTAGACCAGTTGTGGCGGTTGAGACGGTGACATTAGTGTTTGCAGGCGCAAACAGAACATCTCCTTCGGCGACTGCCTCGTTGGATGACCTTGTGGTCATTGTTCCTTCTCCAGTGAAAACCAGAAAAATAAACGGGCCGGGAGCTGCTGGGAAAACTGTTGTTACTAGTCGAGGGAGAATGCAGTGGTCTACCTCAAACTCATCAAAGGGAGGGCTGTATCTCTTTGTATAATGACTCAAAGCATCTCCTTTAAGGATTTTAGGGAACACCTTCACCAGGAAAACCCAGACCAGATAGAGGATTAGATAGCTTTAAAGGTACATATTGTAGAATCTACAATGGGTGGAAAGCTCTTGAGAAGCAGCGTCTAAAGAACAGCACAAAGCATATCATGAATTCAAATGTTTGATATGATTTGAGCTGAATTTTGTGGACTTGCAATGTGTTGCTTGTTGCGAATTTCTGAATGTACCTAAGCATTTTAAATGCTGGAAGTGTAATTATATCCAGATCTTAATAATCAGGATGATAGAGAAGTCTTAATATTGTATGAGAAGCATCCAGGTCAAATGAACGATCCAATTAAAATTCAAAAGGTGCAAATGATGTTCACAATTGATCTGCTCCCATGATCCTCAATTTTGTAAACAAGTTAATGTCTTTCTACATCAGCAAAATTCAAAGATACTGACTTACATTAAAGGACATGAACTACTCTTTCTTACGTGAGGTTAACCTTTATGAAACTTTTATACTTTATTATACACTACTACGTGTCAACAACCAATCAAGACCTTTATTTAATTAACGCTGATCATTCAATTATATTAGGAGCTAAGCGAGGCAGTTGAAGAGTTCAGTTCAGCGAGTTTTTTATGCAAACAGTGAGGGATCAATTTTGAATTACTATCTTTACCTGATTGTATGTGAGCATGGAACAAAGGGTCTTGACATCACGGTCCTTTGGTGTGAGGCCAGCACGCACAACGTTGTCCGAGGTTGCCATACATTCAATGCACTCACCAAACAGGTATGCATGAGGTTCATTTGCCCCCAAATACAAAGCTTCACCAGGACTAAGTTTCACATGATTAAACAAGAACGCTGTTATAACTCCAACATCACTTGGATATTGCTTTTCAAGTCTCAAGATTAGCTGTTCTTTTTCAGTTAACTCTCTTTCCTGTAATATAACAGCATATGAATCAGTTGATGGGTTTTGTGTAAGGGCTTTTGTGTTTTTTTATTTGGTTTGGTTTTAATAGGTTTTGATTTGGTTCAGATTAACACAGTTTGGGAAAAAGATTACCAAACCAAACCGATTTACAAGCTTAAGTATATAGCCCAAGAGATTTTAAAAGAATGCATAATTAAAAAGAAGCCGAGTCCCTAGAAATGCATCATCAACATAAATGATGATACAAAAGAATTATCTCGTCCTGTTTAAATCATAAAAAATAATAAATATACATGTGTAAAAATGAAGGGCAGAGTTGATGTTACCTCATTTTTAACATTCAACCGGCTTATGAGTTTGGTTAGAGCTTGCGAAATCACATCACTGCTAGCTGACATAAGAGTTGTAAATAACGACTGAAGAATTGGTTTTGCTCTCTCACCCACTTCGTGTGCACTTTCATGTAGCACCTCCTCTACATGCCCACTCCCAACAATTTCCCCAATCTCCGGTACAGTTTGGACTACAAGTTTGAGCTCCTGGAAAGAACAAATCAAAGTACTTTCAAATTGTGTTTGGTTAAAAAAAAAAAGTAAAGAAACAGAAAACGGGTGGTAAGAGAGTTATTTTCTTAGGTTTATTTTACCATAGAAGCTGCAAAGGAACCTGAAACATGACAGCTGTTTTTACAGTTATCACATATGTTACAGATTTCCTAATCTTATTCATATAAGGGCGATAGAGATATAAAATAAGGTTGAAAAAATATAAAAGAATGTTCAATTTTTCTTCACATCATTTTTCCCTTCAACTCTCTTACAATCTTTTTCTTGTTCTCTTTCCCTAGCAATTCCATAGTTCCAAATGAACCCTTAAAATCACCCTTGTATCCTTTTATAATTTCACAAAAGTAGGAATCCCTATGAATTACCAAATTCATCCAAGCATTCACTTTTAAGCTTGTTCTTTTTATCAAGGTAGATTTTTCATAGAATTATCTACATATGCATATGAATCATATTAATATTTACTATGGAAGGTGGGAATCTATTCCTTTTCAGAAAAAAAAAGCATGAAGATAACACAGTTTCCCACATATGGATCCATGCTTAGTGCATATCTGAGTTTACCTCCTGTAACACCTTACTTGCACTAATTTTTAACTAGTTCTTTTTTTTCATTTCCAAGTTTGCCCTCCTCATACTTGGCTCTGAGTATTTACTTGTACAAGTTGGGGATATTGGAGGATGGAAATGAAGCAAATTAAGTACCCGTTTGGGATGACTTAAAAAAACATTCAAGTATGACTACTATATTAGAGCACGAATTCAGTGTCTTTGTGTTGTTGAGAAAATTGCTAACAGAGTAAAGGACACTTTTTCCCATTTTAGTATATTATTTTTTTATATAAAAACCACAATATTTTGCTTTCAGAAGTTTGGACAACGCTTTTGTTGCAGCATAATGCTCGTGAAATCTCGGAAAAAGCTTTGTTGCAACATATCGTTCTCGATATCTCGGAAAAAGCTTTTGTCTAACATATCACTCTCGAGATCTCGGAAAACAGCATAAATGAATCTTTTTCCCACTTCAGCATACTATTTTTCTTAAATAAAAATCGTTCGTTGCAGCATAATGCGCGCGAAATCTCGGAAAAAGCTTTGACACAACATATCAATCTCGAGATCTCGGAAAAAGCTTATGTCGAACATATCACTCTCGAGATCTCGGAAAACAGCATAAATGAAACTTTTTCCCACTTTAGTATACTATTTTAATTAAATAAAAACTGTTCGTTGCAGCATAATGCTTGCGAAATCTCGGAAAAAGTTTTTGTCGAACATATCACTCTGAAGATAGGGAAAACAGCGTATAAGACACGTCTTCCCATTTTAGTATATTATTTTTATTAAATAAAAACCACAATATATTGCTTTCGAAATTTTGGACAACACTTCTGTTTCAGCATAATGCTCGCGAAATCTCGGAAAAAGTTTTGCCTCAGCATATCGTTCTCCAGATCTCGGAAAAATCTTTTGTCCAACATATCACTCTCGTGATCTCGGAAAAAGATTTTGTCACAACATAGAGCTCTCGAGATCACGGAAAAACTTCTGTCAGTTTCATAAATCATCCCAAACAGGCTCGAAGATTTTACTCTAACAAGTAGGAAAAAAGACAATATGCACACCCAAAATGGAAGCATGATTGTTATATAGGCATATAGGGACAGATTAAGTAATATCTTAATTTCCTCTGTTTAGCTAACTAATATAAAATACAGTACATTTTACTGCAATGACATTATCAGGTCTCATCCAACAGCAATTAAAGCTATTGAAAATGCAATTCAAATTTACTATGCAACAAGCAAAGGAATAGAGAATGAAGATCATCCTAGTAAAGAAGCTTAAAGTTGATTCCTAATTCAAATCATATATACCAGTAAGGGTATGTTTGGCAAACAGCTTATCAGCCAACTATTAGCTTGTTTGACCAAATTTAGTTGTTTCATTAGTCAAAGCACTCAATATTTATGTTTGGTAAATAGCTTTTTAGATTGGCCTGTTGAGTCCGAAAAGCTGAAAAAATGGCCGGTAGAAAAAGCAAGGGGGCAACTTTTTAGATTGTCTTCTTTCATTCTTTTAGATTTACACTCTATCAGCCATTTTGAAATAGCTAATTTTACAAAACAATTATTTATAGTAAGCTAACATAATCAGTCGGTCAAAACAGCTAACACAACCAGCTGTTAGAAAACAGCTGACACAACTAGCTGACAGCAACCGCTAACAGCCATTTGCCAAACAAGGCCTAAAAAGTGAAGAGGAAGAACATCTCACAAACGAAGACAATTCAAAGTACCTCAAAGCTAACGAACCCGCATAAAGCTTCAAATTCTGTAAGTGCTAAAGCCATCTCGGGCTTGTGATTAGCATCCTTATACACCTCCGGCTGCTCCTTGTGCAATCGAGCAGCCAAATCTTTATCAGGATGAGCCTGAATCGACAAAGCTTTTGCAACAGAAAGCACCTGAAACCCAAATAATGCCAATAAATTAATGCAATCATAGAAATAGCAGAGCTCTGGTTCCAAAAAGTGCACAGATCTCAATGAAGTGCTGAACTTTAAGAAAAATTGAAGTTTAAACCGAACATATTATTAAATGTATAATTAATTAATTAATTACGAGATACTGTTCAATTTAATACTTGTAAAACATAACTTTAAATAAATTAGATACTAGTATTTAATTAGAAGTACTGAAACCACCAAAAACATCGAAAACGGTCCTGCATTTAATTAAATTGAAAATAATTAAGGCGGCGAGGACGAACCTTGAAAAGAAACGGTAGATCAGGACCCCAAGTCTGAACCACCTTCTCGCCGACAAGAGTAGGGTTCCGTTGAATCCAGTCCTTCAAAGTCAGCGAGAACTTCTCCTCTTTCACACCGCCATTGGTAAGCCCATTGTCAGAGGAAGCAACCACGTAAGCAGGGCCGGAGTCGTGGGTCCCCATCCACAACTCAGCATAGGGAATGTCCTCCCGGACCTCCTCCCCAGTGTTGCGAGAGTAGAGCCGCGCCACACAGGATTCCCGTTCGATGCGTCCCCAATCGTAGTTCTTAACTGAGCAACGAAGCCTCACCAGTTGCGTGGCCTCCGCTATTGTCGTTGAAAAACCGTCGGCCTCCATGACTTGAAGGATGTGCAAAGAGGGATCAAAAGAGAGATGAGAAGAAGAGGAAAAAACTAAAATTTGAACAAAAATGGAAATTGGTCGCCTTTTCAAGGAAGTTGCACCGTTGCATGGCAGCAGTTTTCACGCCAAACAATTAATCACTTAATTAAGGATTATTGTATTTCAATTGTTCTAGAACTCTTTAATACTATGCATGCACCTACATATAAAATACCGAGTGACATAAAGGAAGAAAGAGAAAATGTTCGGTTGCAATGATGTCTTTCCATTTATATAGGTCTTGGATGAATAAAAAGACTGCTAGATTTAAATATTGTGTCTTGAGCTACTCGAAGCATTTAATTGCATTAGCCTTTAGGATTCACCGAGATGTGTACATCTTTTTCCATAGCATTAGTAATTAATTTTTGTATTCTTTGTTATACGGAGTATATACTATGGTATTTTTCTCCCCTAGGTTGTGCTTCTCGAAGTACATGCAGACAGAGTGTAAACAATTTAAACTAATTAATTGTCTTCTCAAGGTTCAAGAATTAATGCAATTACATATGGAGTGAGGCTTGGAGGCCATTTTGAAGTATTCTTCTAGACTCCTAACATGTTCTCAATGTGGAATTCTTCAATTAGAAACTCTTCCAATGTAGCTTTCGATGAATAAATACTGTGGATGCATTTCAATTAAAGGCTACATAATAAACCTTGACTTTTTGAATTTCATAAGAAGCATTATCTAAAAGCTAAAGATGACCAATATAACTCTATAAGCCTCACATATGTCGTTGGTTTTAAAGATGTTCCTGATGAGTGATGAATAATCATCTCTACATTCATTTAAGCTTTACATAATGAATGATTTCTTTAGTATTTTCTTTTATACATTCTGTTCAAAATTTAAACAGATTTAAGCCAATTGAGAGTATATTGAGGTTAGTTTCTTAATGAATCTGAAAAATGTGCTTTGGTCAATTGGACATTAAAAACAATTACTTCAAAAAATTGTAATTAAAAAAACTAATCTTAAATTAATAACTTGGTTTTCTTATATAAAAATTGTAGAAC
Source organism: Cuscuta europaea (assembly GCA_945859875.1). Classification (NCBI taxonomy): domain Eukaryota; kingdom Viridiplantae; phylum Streptophyta; class Magnoliopsida; order Solanales; family Convolvulaceae; genus Cuscuta; species Cuscuta europaea. Next base: position 11,604,337 of record CAMAPE010000005.1, on the reverse strand, counting down.
TTATATTACGGATTAAATTTGTAATAAGCCAAAATACGTAGTAGAGAAACTAGGAGAATTTTATACTTTTTTCAGTATCATTTTGTGATCAAATTTGACTACTTCCATATATTTGCCTTCAACCATACTGCTGGTACTTAAGTTTCATATTACTGGGTACATAAATTGAAGGGTACATAAAGCTTAGATTATGTACACAAATTCCACATAAATTGGGTTCCTTAACAAAATACGAATCAAAGAAATATAGAAATATGATATAAAGATTTGTTGGGTACAACAATTAAATAATAATGATATAAAGTTATAATGAGTCCAATTATTTTCTAACCAAAATAAAAACCTCTCAAAAAACAAATATACAAAAACCCCACTTTTAGGCTAACCGATTTTTCGAGTGATTTTTGACCGGCAGAGGGCAAGTTTTCTGAAAATAAAAACATTCGTAAATTTCTGCCATTTTGAGATCTTAGGTAAAGATTTGTTATCTTATATTTTTTCTGATTGGTTCTGTCGTTCTGTTGACGCGTGTGGGAAAATAAAAATGTGTTTCTCGGTTTTCTTAGGTTTCGACATACAAAGATATTACTAATTTAAGTATTTAACTAAATATTTATAAAAAAAACAATGAACTAAGTTATTATTGAGCTAATCAATAAAAGAGGACTGAAGAAATACCGGGACTATGAATGGTTGGATGTGAAAATTGAGGGAAGCGCCGATTGACTGAGCCGCTGAAGGTTGAGTGGCTGAGAGCAGGCGACTGAGCGACGGGAGTGATGTGAGTAGTTGACGACTGAAGAGGCGTGCTGCGGTGCTGCTGATGTGTTGCGTATTGGCGTCTGACGGAGGATGAAACCGCGAAGAGAATCGGCGACTTGGGGGAGCACCGTTTGTGGATGATAGATGTCGATGGATCCCGAATCTAGAGATGCTTGCTCGGCTTCCTCGAGCCTTTAATTAAAATTGGACTTTGGTTTGTTGGACAAGAATATTGAGCCTAGGTCTGGTACCGTTTTGATTCTTACTCAAAAATAGTTGAACCGTTATTTAAATTTTAACAAATGAAATCGGTTCAGTTCCTATATAAAAAATCAAGAACCGATATGGAACCGAACCAATACTAAACGGTTAGGTTCTTGCTTTTATCGGTTCCTAGAATAATTTTTTTCGTGTAAGAATTTACACATAATTTAGCTTCTATCACATGAAAATGTCAAAAAGTCAACAAGTCATAAACATTTATTTAGAGTTCTAATCGTTCCAAACATCAAAGCTCAGGCTTAAGTGAACACTTAATAGAATAAAAAGAAGATTTTAATTTTCATTTAATACATAAAATATAAAAATCGTTGGTTATATCGTTAAAATGAAGGTTGCTCATCATTATAGTGGCAAGGATAGGAGTACACTTTTTGCCTCTCAAAACCTAGAAATACATTGAGTTTGCATGTACAAATATAAAAGCATCACTACATTGTACTCCTATTGATGGAACAAAACTTGATTTGTAAAAATGAGCATAATGTATTCAACCTCATGTGCAAATATTTATTATTTTTGTTTTCATAGATTAAATTAAATTAGAATTATTGGCTAAATATCATTCATTTATTATTATTATTGTTGTTGTTGTGTTTATTTTTGTTATATTAGTATTACTACGAATACTGCTACTATTTTTTTTAATATCGGTTCCTTAACGGTTCCGTGCATATATTTTTTATAGGAACCGGGAACCAAACCGTTAACAACAACTAGGAACCGAACCGTTAACAACTAATACCTCATTTGTAGGAACCGAACCGGGTTATAATAGTTCGGTTCCAACCATTTTAACGGTTCCCGGTTCCAAAATCCCACCCCTAATTGGGCCTAATATTTTATTAATCATTTTTGGGGCTGCATCCCCATATCTACTGTTTCTAAAGACTGTCGGTGGAAGTGAGTTCTAGAACCTTTTTCTACTTCGGAGTTTGGGGGGAGATCATGAACTGATAAAGAGTCATATCCGTAAAAAAATCAAGATTACGAAATGAGGAAATGGTCAATTGAGTACATCAACTTGTACGAGGTGGAGTAAAGAGTACATTATATTGCATTTGATCTTTTTAAGTATACAAATTCGGGATTTTAGTATTAATTGAGTACATTTATTGGATTAACATGTTAATACAGTTGAGTTGGCTAACGAATGTCGAGTAAGAAGGGGTAATGGACCGACCTTCACGAAGTCGACAAAAAAGGAAAATCGACCTTCGGAAGTCGACCAGCGGGGGGCATCGGCCAGCAAGGGTGCATCGAACAAGGAGAAGTCGACCTGCAGGGGACTGACTTCGACCAAGGGGAAGTCGATCAAGCGAGCGGGGGCTAGCGTCGACCTTCAAAAAGTCGACCTATTAGCATTCTGTTAGCCAACTCAGTCGTATTAACGTGTTAATCTAACGGGTGTACTCAATTAACATTAAAAACTCGAACTTATGTACTTAAAAAGATCAAATGCATTATAGTGTACTCTTTACTCTACCTCATTACGAAATATAAGTCGATTAGTGAAACACAGGAAGGAAGGGCTATATTAATCGGAAATGTTTAGTTGATCGGTGCGCGTTTAGAGATGGATGGTGGTTTATTTATGTGACGCAAGAATGTGGAATATGTGTGTTTGGTAAAGAAAGAGGCATTGTGTGGTCGCGTGGATGAGAAATAAGAATAATCGCGGAGAAAGAAAATGATATATTTGAGTGTTCCTTTTTCTTATTCGAGTTAAAATTGTGTAATACGAATAGTGTATTTCAGATTTTTGACTTGAGTTGAACTAAAATAAGATTTCAAACTATTGGTGTACAATCAATGTTTAATATTGTATGAATGAAACTATAATCTTTATTTTAAATCTTTTTTATAATTTAAAGTGTGCAGTAAAGTTTCATATACTTCTAACTATATTGAAATAAATCAATGAGTTTGAAATAATATGCATTTTTTATGAATGATGTGAGAGTTGTAACAAAGGAAATTATAGTTCTAGCACAAAAGATAACCCAATCGTCTTTGTTTTACTAGAGTAGACTGATCACTTTGAAATCCTATAATACCTAAATCAAATCAAATCAAACGATATCATATTAGATTGGGTCTGACAAGAATTAGACAATACTAAAAACGTGTAGAAAAATATCTATCACACCACATAAAAAGTAAGGAAATTGACGTAGATTTTTTTGTAGGGATTCACCAAAATCCATAGAGGATGTGATAGGGATATGTTAAATTCGTGTCAAAAACAATTTGGCACAAGCAGTTTGGCATGAAATCACAGGTCAATTCGTGTCAATCCCGTAATTTTTGTGTGGTGATCATACAAGATCATATCATTTCGAACCAATTAAAAACATATATAATAAAATTTTAATAAGAAGTCCATATTTTAATCACATATGCTATAACTTACACTCTTACCCATGTACTCAATCACAGAGGGACTGTTTCCGGATGACACAAAACTGAAAGAGTAAATTCTCAATTGCCACAATAGTTTGAGGACTAATAATGGAAAGAACTTCTCTTTAATTGGATGCTCAATTGAGTCATTGCACATATGCCAAATCAGACTAAAAGATAGAGTCAAATTCATTAAGTACATAATAAGAGAAATTATATATTCATCTCTGTGCAATCCTTTAACAATTGTGTGGCTTTTGATGTGCAGCTATTTATTATTCAACTCTTTTCTGTTTCATGATTATTACTACGCATTTCGTATGCTGCTTATTATATTAAATTGAGCTTCATTTTAGCTTTTCTGGTGGTGCCTGGATAATCAACATGCATAACTATTTTACAGCAATCTTAGCTTTGCTGTTTGTAACCTTATCCGCCTGTCAATCTTTCAGATTGAACACGTTATTTTCACGTCTTGAGTGTTCGCTTCTCTATAAAGATAACGAGATTGGTGTGAATTGCAGGTGTCGTTACCGCTATTAATCTTGCATGGAAAGAAAGATGTATTGACTGATCCATCTGTAAGTGAAGCATTGTATAATAAGGCAAGCAGTGGTGACAAGACGCTCAACCTATACGAGGAATCATACCATTGCCTGCTTGAGGGTGAGCCAGATGATATGATCCACAAAGTCTTCAATGACATGATTTCCTGGCTTGATGACCGTAGCACTACTACAGGTTAACCATGCGCCTTTCTTGCTCACTTTTCATGGAGTCAAAAGATAGAAATCGGGGAAAGAGGCGAAAGCAATTATGTTGTTGTACAATATGTATTGTTTGATTGGAAGTTCAAATAAATATTCATTGTTGGAAGTGCAACTTGGTAGTGCACTCGAGATAATGTCATTTTTTATGTACAAAATTTTGTTGTGTTAAGTTCATTTATGCAACATGTATTTGGTTATCTACTTTTACACTTCTTAATGAATGGTGCTCACCCTGTTTGTAAGGCTTGTTATTATTAGGAAAATGTGAAGTTTCTGAGAGCATCTCCAAGGCCACTCTTTTGTTTTGGTTGGTCCGAGAGCAGTGTGTAAAATAAACAACCTTTTTAAGGTAAATATTTAAGTGCAAAGTGAATAACAATTACTAGTATAATTCAAATGATGTTCTTCAAATAGCTCCTTATTTTACACGCTGCTCTCCAAAAGGACCAATATCTATGTGTGTACCAATATCTATGCACAAATATTACTCTTATTGCAAATTGTTCATTACTAAAAAATTCAAGCACACGATTGTTAGTTCTTTAATATTTCATGTTATAAGACTACCTCCAACCCAATTTTAAGCTTTTAACCCCAAAAGTCTCTACAACCCATGTATTTTGGGGTGCCAAAATGGATATCTGTAGGCTTATCCACCGAGCCTTTGGTCCTGCGTGCTGTACGAATGAAAGAAAACAAAGAACAACTTCTGGTTGATCGCATGAAAATAAGTAGTGGGCCTACATTAAATTTAAATCTCAGTTTTTTTGAAAGTGTAATAACTCTTTTCTTTATATTTCAATTTTTATAAAAAAATATACCAAAGTTCATAATTTTTTATTCTTTCAAATGATGCCAATATTGTATATATAAATATTTTTTTGCATCTTTCACCTATTTTTTCTAAAATAAGTCCGAAATAACATTTAAAAAATCAAATACCAAATTTATGTATTTTTACATCCGAATGTTTGACTTTTTAAAGCATGATTATTCGTAAAAAAATAAATTGAAGAACATTAATGTATAATAATAAAGTAATATTTTAATTTAAAAAACTTTGTTGGGTGAATATATTGACGGAACTGGATTGCGGTGAAAACTGAATTGATTGAGTCAATACGTATAAAAAGGTGGAGAATTTGATTTATTGACGGAGCTGGATTGCGATTAGCCTAAAAGACATCCGTATCTTTATTCCTATCTATATTTTATCATTTTTTCTGCACAAAGGAAATTCGGAGTTCCACCTTGCTACTGTTCTTGTATATATTACCACATCCAATCTGATCTGGTTGTCTGAGCTAACACTGGTCTAGAAAAGGTATGTATTATGTATATTTTATTATTCCCTCCGTCTCGAAAATGTTTGTTATATTGGTTTCTCTTGGTCAATCTTCGCAAACTTTGGACAATAATTTTAACTATTACTCCCTCCGTCCCGCTAATAATGGACAAGCGGGAGTGACACACAAATTAATAAGAAGTAGTTTATGTGGTTGATATTGAATTGATAAAGTAAGAGTAAAGTAAGCATGATTTAGAGTTACACAAACTTTACCAAATTTGGTATGAGACAATTTTAGTGGGACGGATCGTTAAGGTAAAATGGTACAATCATAGCGGGACGGAGGTAGTGTATATATATATATATATATATATATATATATATATATATATATATATATATATATATATTTTAAAAAATTTATACTTTTATATAAATATTTAGAATAAGGAACATTTTGATATAGTTTTCATATTTAAAATAATTTCGTATTAAAAATACCATTTGTCAAGATTGGGGTTTAATGCACCAAACCCCCTCGTGATATAGAAATTCAGCGCATTAGCCCCTGTGATTTGAAAAATGCGTCAAACCTCCTTGTGTTTTAATTAATCATGCACAGAACCCCTTTTATGACTAAATTTAATGATTTTGAGATCACTTTTCCTAATATTCTGATTGAATATGCAAGTAAATATGTCAAAATCTCTAAATTATACAAAAAAAATGTTAATCATTTTTCTTATATTTGACAATAGAACTTGTTCATAGAAAAGATTTTGCGCATAATTAATTAAAACATAAGGGAGTTTGACGCATTTTTTAAATCACAGGGGGCTAATGCGCCGAATTTCCATATCACAGGGGGATTTGGTGCATTAAACCCGTCAAGATTGATTGTCATTGATCAAGAAAAGTCAATTCGACGAACCTTTTTGGAACGGATGAAGTATTGAGTAAGGAAGTTTTTAATTGAAATGAATTTTCCTCATCTGATCTAATTCTCTGGTCAAGAGTTGTCTGATCTGAACTCGCTAGCACATATTAGTATAGGTCTATTTTATGTATATTCTACTTCATCCTAAGTCTGATATAATTTGTTTAGATATGAAGTAATATGATAAGAGTTAGAATGAAATCAATCTAATTAAAATCATCTTGAATTTGATCCGATTTAATCTTATGTTCATGTCTATTTAAGTCTGATTTTGTTTAATCTGAGTGGCTTGGACATTGAAAGCGGTCCAAATAAAATAATTCTTGTTACATTGGAGTTGTCCATCGTAGTTCCACATCATCGATTGCACTTTTGAAGTATAAATCACACTTCCAATGCAAAATAAAATAGATCAAGTCTAGATAATATGGCAATTGAAAAAATGGACTACCATCTAGGATAAGGTCCATTTGTGGACCTTGGGTTTGAAATTAAAACTTCTTGATAACAAAATTATTCTACTCAACTTAAGGATGTTTTTAATTGGATTGAAAATTTCTAATTTGATCTCATTTGGTCTCGTCTAGTTTGAATATGTTTAGATTTTAATCTTCTATTATACAAAAGCAGGAGAAATTTTGCACAGTATTCCCACTCAAAAATATCACATCAATGGGTTCGGGTGGAGTCTTCAAGTAATCGGGTCGGATTGTCCATGGGTTCAGAAACAAGCCAGAGTTCAGCACAATGCAGTTTTAATGCTGGTACAGTAACAAACCTTGAGCCACAAAAATCTGTACTTTTAAATCAGGAGAAAAGCAAATAAAATCTCCACACAACCTTGAGCCACAAAAACATTAATTGAATTGTACTATGATTAGACAGTTTTGTGGCTCTCACCCCCATTACGAAATAAGCTAATTTGAGGATTAAATAAATGGTGTAAATTGTACTTCAAAAATCTTTGAAAGTACAAAAAAAAATCCCAGAGCAAGTCTTGAGCCACACAAACATTAAATGCACTATACTATCTTTACATTACAGAAAAGGATTTTGTACGCCACAGGCCCGATTTAAAGATTGTTCATGGGTTCAGAAACAGGCCAGAGTTCAGCACAATGCAGTTTTAATGCTGGTATAGTAACCAATGTCTCCAGTTCGCATGCTTGCTGCTTTTATTAAGAAAATATACAATTTGTACTTTTAAATCAGTAGAAAAGCAAAAAAAAATCTCCACACAACCTTGAGCCACAAAAACATTAATTGAATTGTACTATGATTAGACTGTTTTTGTACGTCTCACCCCCATTTCGAAATAAGCTAATTTGAGGATTAAATAAATGGTGTAAATTGTACTTTAAAAATCTTTGAAAGTACAAAAAAAATCCCAGAGCAAGTCTTGAGCCACACAAACATTAAATGCACTATACTATCTTTACATTACACCACAATCCCAATTTAAAGATTAACTGGGAAATTATCCCTTGGTTAATACCCCTTTGGCAGAAACTGTTCTCTCCCCGGCCACTATAAATACCCAAGTGAAGGATTTTCTAGACACACCACAAACGAGCAATTCCAGATTTAGAGTTTAAACTAAACAATGGCAGGTTCATCTACAACGGGGATATGGTCTATGATCAAGGACATTGATCACACCAAGTCTACCTGGGCTCTGAAGGTTAGGGTTGTAAGGGCTTATGAGGTGCCTCCTCACTCAAAAGGAGGGGAGACCCTCGAGACGGTTTTGCATGACGCCGAGGTACAATTTATACTTCTATCAAAAATATTTTATATGATAAAACGTTCGTTGTTAACTTTTGAATCTGTAAAATAGGGAGATCGGATTCCTGCAATAATCAAGAGACCACAGATTGCCATGTACAAGACTATAATAACTGAGCACAAGATCTATGCTATAAGGAACTTCTTAGTTCTAGACAATTACCAAACAGTGAAGACCACAAATCATCCCTACCTGATTCAGTTCATCTCTAAAACCCAATTCCGGGAGGATACGAAGACAGAATTGCCTATGATGGTCTACGATTTCCAACCTTTCGATATGTTGCACGCCCAAAGGGTTATCAACGACAAAACTCTCATTGGTGGGTAAAATCAAATTATAGACCTAACTAAATAACTCATGGAACTATGCTAACAACAGTTTACATTCCACTATTTCAGATATCATTGGGAAGGTTATCAATAAAAGCATTGTTCAAACCCATATCATCAATGGGAAGACAGAAAGGCTAATGGAGCTAACTGTGGCAGACCCAGAGTATTTTTTTTCATTTAGAAATGTTATGAGTACGAAAATAATTTGTTATGCTAATGGCTAAAATCTTTTTGAAATTACAGGGGAAACAGACTAGGTTGTGTTCTATGGAACAAGTATATAAACCAGTATCAGGATTATGTTAATGAGAACCCTGGAATTGCTGTTTTTGTGATATTTCAACTGTGTAGACCCAAAAGATATCAAGGTATTACAACATCTAATTTTGCTATGAACTAACATCAACGTATCATCAACTGTTGCTTAACAATGTTATTTACAAGCAGGCACCCTAAGTGTGGCTTCATCTTTTGATGTGTCCAAACTCATCATCAATGGAAACACAACCGAATTCTTAGAGTTCCAGAGTGAGTACGATTCATAAATTTTTTGACTTATAATTATCTAATCTAATAATAATAGTAAGTTTTAAAAAACAATAACTTACTTTGCACAATGAAACAAATAATAGATTTCCGGCGGATGGTGATGACTCCATATCTCAAACATGCAACACAAACTGCTCACAAGGTGAAGGGAGTAGGGATGTGCTTAGTGGTCATGTTGTCATAACCACTATGAAGGATTTGATGAATGCAACTGAGGTAAATATGTGTTAGAGGGATTTTTGTAAGCAGCATTTGTAATTGGTTGTAATTATTGTGTGTCAAAAACATTTTGAATGAATAGGAGGAGATTTACTGGGTGCTTGGTGAGATAGTTTCTATCGAAAATACTCGGGAGTGGTGCTACCTAAGCTGCCCAACATGTCACAAAAAATTGGTACCGGAGGAGGAGAGGTTCAGGTGTTCTACTTGCAGCGTGACACTAGGAGAAGGAGTCTACCGGTACTATAATATCACCTTATTTGATGCCAGAGATAATGTTGTTGGGCTTACTGTATTGTTTTACAAATATGAATTTCAAATAAACTAACACATCATGGACCTGATAATGATTAAGTTACAAGGTCAGTGTGTGCATCATGGACAACACCGGGCACTGAAATTTTATTCTATGGGATAGGGAATGTATTGAGATTCTGGGGAAAACTTCTTGCATCCCTAATGGCTGAGGTCGAAAAGGTAACATCTATATTGTATTCACGGCAATTTTATTCTATGTAGACCACTCATTCTATTTCATAATGCAACTTGGCAAAAAAACAGAAAACAGGTGATCCAACCCGTTTTCCAGAAGATATTGAAAGCTTGATTGACAAAAAGGGAATATTCAAAATACAGCTAAAGAAGAGAGGTGAAGAGAATGCCTATAAAGGTAGTGTTTCCCTTGGAGTTGTTAGTATGATTCGAGATCCTAATGTGCTGGCAATGTATGAAGGAAATCATGAGCAATTGGTATCAAATGAAAGCCATGAGTGTACTCCAGAGAAGGTATTTGAAAAAAATCTTTAATCTTTAATAGTTCATTTTCAGCTTAGATCTAAAGATGATGCCTAGAGTGAATCTTTCTATTTCAGATTGGTTCATGTTCAAACTTGGAAGGAAACGACAACTCGATAAGAGAGAAGTCTTCTGTTACTAAGGGCAAGGGAAAACGGATTTCAGCTGAGAAGGAGGTAAAATGCTCATCAACCTAACATGTTTATAATGGTTTGAATTACGAAATTCTGAAAATGGAGTTTCTTTCTATTCATACTAGGTTACTGCCCCCATTGAGCTCTCAGATTCGCCTGTTGCTTCTACACAAAGAGAGGTGATTGTTGAATTGGATGACGAGATAAAAAGGAATCTCAATGATGAGTTTTCAGGCAATGGGAATGGAAATAAGCTGAAGATTAAAATCAAGCAGGAAAAACTATAATTGGGTTTGCAAAGAAGTGAAGATAACGTTTCGATGTTTTTGTGGAAACAACTAATGCGGTGTTGGTTTTTTTGGAAAACTGTATCAAGGGGCCGTATGTATTTTGGAAGTGAAACACTATGTGTGACAGACTTCAAATAACCTATATTATGTCTATAGTGTGGTGTGCTAATTTGATGATGCTATGTTGTGGACGTATTATACCTTGGTCCTCTAAAGATTGTGTATTTCTTGAGCAATTGCAGGTTTTCTACAGAGAGAAGAAATTGCTAACTTTAAGGGATGTCTTTACACATAATTCATATTGGCAAGTTTTATAAAATAATTTTATAATGACACTGACACACTTATAAATGATTTGCAGGTGAAAAAAAGTTTTAGGCGTGTGGAGACTCCTAAATGAAGGCAACAAGTTTCTAACTACGGAGTATGTTTTGAAGTATTAGGAAACGTAAAATTTTGTAACTATGTTCATTCTTGAATGAGAGGTGTATTTATTTGATTTCAAAAGTGTATTCATTGGATTTCAAAGCTAAATTTGTATTGTTTATTGTAGAAGTTAATACATTTGCTATGATTGAAAATAAGAATTGGTTTTCTAATATTTCCAAATCTAAATGGAGTTCTAAACTACAGACAGCCTACAAACAATGAGAGTTGAAAATAGGGCCAATAAGGAGAGGTAAAGTGACATACCTGAGCAATTGGTATGGTTGATGAAACCTGCAATCCCTAATTTTAACTAAATAATATTACAGACCTTTTTGAATGTTTACATAAATGGCAACCTTCTAAGGTTCCAGAACTATTTCTATTACATTTTTCTACATGGCAGTCATTGAAATACCTTTCAACTTGAAAATTACACCTGCAAGAATTTAGGTATAAAGAAGTCAGTATAGAGAGTCATTATATCCAATTAACTAATTCTGAACATAGAGCTTCAACAATCTGCAGATTAATCATAAGATTTAAACAAAGTTTTAATTTTAACCAATCTGTTAAAAAACAACAACTTTGTATTTCAAACAATCATTTGGTTATTGTATAACATCAATGTACTAAATAATTATATTTATCATTGACATAATAAGCATCTATATACATAGTATGTCTTATATATATGATTTGGGTATAATAAAAGATGTTTGCTCAAGAAATTATATTTCAAGTGTAGTTGCTTTATACCACACTTGAAAATTTAACCAATGTACTTCACTTGAAACTTCTCAAACCAATCATTTCTTGAAATGGACTTTTATGTTGTTGCTAGAAAAGAAATGAGGTATATATATTTTGAAATCAAGGAAGGAGAATTAACAGAGTCATAATTAAGTAGAGAACACTTATTGAAGCACGTAAACATGATTTCAGTTAAAATTCGTGAAATACATGGTTACAAAAGCAGCTGTTGAGCAGTTTTTTTGGCCTAGATATGCGGGCGCAGGCATCCAATTGATTTGAAATGCCAAGCTTTTCCAATTAATAATTATTCATAGGCCATATAAGAGTTTGAAGGTAAAAAGGTTTATTCGAAGTAATATTCTTACAAAAAACGTAGATTGAATCATTTGGTTATAACCAATCTGTTAAATCATAAAGATTTAAATGAAGTTGTTGATTTAAACCAAACTGTTAAAAATCAGCAACATCGTATTTAAAACAATCATATGGTTATTGTGAAGCATCAATGTACGTAATACTTGACAAATCATTTGACATAATAAACATAATTTATACATAGAATGTCCCGTATATATGATTTTTGTATAATAAAAGATGTTTGCTCAAAAAATTAAATTTCAAGTGCAGTTGCTTTTTTGTAAAAGGAATACTCCGTATTTAGAATTAACCACTAAGAAGTAGTAATATATAGTGACTTACTGTGTTTAGGAGTACATAGTGATAAGAAAGGCATTAAATACATACCAGTTAACTATCAAATCAGAGGAAATAGGATGACAGTTAGGTCTGCACATTTAATAAAAGCATACACATGAAACAAGTATACAAACCAAGTACATGATTTTTATAATTATGAAAATCTTTTTTCGGCAGGCATTTTTTATTAATAACATTTTTAAACATGTTTTCAATACATTTACACATGGTCTGCTCGCATTAAATGAACCAACCTGCAGGATCCCAATACTAGGATGACGTGTAGGTCTGCTCATTAAATGAGCACAAGCAGCAGGTACATATCACAATTAATAACAAATATTACTTACCAGTGGTCAATAACAATTTCTGCAGTCTGGGTGCATATATACCATTGTAAATGCATTAACTCCCTGCTCAGAAACTCATTTACTCAGCTCAACCATAACATCTAAACAAAGCAGGCTGCCACTGTTTCCAGTATAAAGTCTGAGCATTGATATTTCTACACAAACCTAAGGTATGTTTTCTACTATGGTTTTGAATGACAAAATGATCTACAAATGATATAAGTACCAGTGAAATCTTTTTTATGCTAAACATAATGAAAAAAATTGAAATCAGTTTTAATACTTTTATTTTCTAAAAAACTTAATGACAAAAATCGAACTTTGCTGTTTAAGATGAGGTGATGTTCATGTTCAAAATGCAATGCTCCAAAATGTCATGCATGTGGAAAACACCCGAGGCTGTTTTGGTTGGTACCATGCTATTGGTGTAATAAAAATTTAGGTCACTTTTACTGCATGAGGCCTCTAAACAAGAAAAGGTATACTGGGAATTACATATGCCAACAATGTCAACAATGCCTAGATGCAGGCCCTATAATACCTAGAAGATCAGGTCGGTCTGTAACACTCAACTACAAGTACTTCAATGAAAACGTCATTGTGGGGATGAGTTTTGGTTGGCTTAAAATGGCATGACTGTATTCATGCATACTATGTACATGAAATATGCTTATGGTTTTTGTGGGATATGTAAGAGCCAAGCTGTTTTGTTTTTTGCAAATTGTGTGACATTTATGATCTCAAATAATCCTAGGCCATGTTTGTATTCTATGTAATGATTGTAATGTAATGTTATGTTGATGGTTGTATGCATATGCTTTTTTGAAGAAACACAACTGAAGAATGGTTTGATGAATATATAAGTTTATGCATTTCATAGGTTTTTCAGTACATGTTGAAATCCAAACTATATGGAATGCAAAGATGTTTTTGAAAAAATTGTAGAAATGTGAGGTTTTATTTACTTTACATTACTGGAATGTATGGCAATGGGTTAGGTTACATGTATTAAGGCCATATATGACTGCAAGACCACGCAGATCCGAAGGCCACTTAGGTGGCTGGCAGGGAATCTGACAGCATATAGAATTGGCCAACTTACTAACAGCTCTTCAATGAAGAGGATCACCAAAAGCACCACAATCAACAGAAAAAGAAAGCTTGAAGACTTGATCAACAAAGGTAGTTTTATATGTTTATATTGTCTGAACTGATTTATAAGTTCAATAGTCCAGAGTCACGAATACAGATAACAGAATTGATAAACACCATTTATGGATGTATTAATTTCAAAAAAATGTAGTGTGTCAAGATAGCATATAAAATATATGAACTCAACAACAAGCTTTGAAACCGAACATTTCCAGAAGTACACAAATAAAAAATACAGTTTATAAAATAAATTTGACTCAGCCTTTGTAGATCTTTGAATACTATTGTTTGATTACAAACTGTATAGATCTGATTCGGCAAAGTGTTAATTAAAAAAATGAAAGTACAAGACATATATCAATATGGTCTGAGATCATTCAATATCACTCAGCCTTCATAAATAACTGACACAAAAAAACAATTTAGGAGAAATCCAAATATGGTTGAATACATCTGAGATCCTTTGTTAATCATCACTCAGCGTTCGTGTCATTCATTTGGTATGGATCTACAACAAATTTCAAACTAAAGATACCAACAGACTCTAAATATTCAACATTATCATATTAAACAGATGACCTTCCGGTTTAAAAACAAAATACCAGAATAATTATCATATTAAAAAGATGACCTGCCGGTTTAAAAACAAAATACCAGAATAATAAGAGATCTAAATCAATCCACAACTTTTTGTTTAAAATCGTATAGATCTGTGCTTCAAAATTGGAATCTTATTATCCAATTGACATGCAAGTGAGAAGCAGTTAGCAGTATTAGGTCTGAGATCATTAGGTATCACTCAGCCTTAGTATAAAATAAACAATGGCATGTTCATATATGACTGCCAGACCACGCAGATCCGAAGGCCACTTAGGTGGCTGGCAGGGAATCTGACAGCATATAGAATCGGCCAACTTACTAACAGCTCTTCAATGAAGAGGATCACCAAAAGCACCACAATCAACAGAAAAAGAAAGCTTGAAGACTTGACCAACAAACTGCATAGATCTGATTCGGCAAAGTGTTAATTACAAAAATGCAAGTAAAAGACATATATCAATATGGTCTGAGATCATTCAATATCACTCAGCCTTCATAAATAACTGATACAAATTTTTTTTTAGGAGAAATCCAAATACGGTTGAATACATCTGAGATCCTTTGTTAATCATCACTCAGCGTTCGTGTCATTCATTTGGTATGGATCTACAACAAATTCCAAACTAAAGATACCAATAGACTCTAAATATTCAACATTATCATATTAAACAGATGACCTGTCGGTTTAAAAACAAAATACCAGAATAATAAGAGATCTAAAACAATCAACAACTTTTCGTTTAAAATCGTATAGATCTGTACTTCAAAATTGGAATCTTATTATCCAATTGACATGAAAGTGCGAAGCAGTTAGCAATATTAGGTCTGAGATCATTAGGTATCACTCAGCCTTAGTATAAAATAAAATGAATACATCAAAAAAGGGGGAAATACAGAAATCAAGGAGACATGAGGTCTGAAGTGTTTACATCCTTTGTCGTCGTAGTAGTGGTGCAGTAATGAAACATCGGCCAAACCATGGACATATGATGCAGATGCGTGACTTTAGCCACCGTTTACAAAACATCCGCCAAAGGGAGGTTCAGCATAATAATACAGAGAGGGTGAGAGAAAACGAGAGAAAATGAGGTATGTAGCCATCGGAGTAGCCGATGGTCTGTTGAATTAGCCGCTGAACAAATGCGTAAAACGGTGGGTATAGATGGTTTATATAGGACGGGTTGGGTTAGGTTAGGTTGTTGGGCTGGGTTTTGTGTAATGGGTTGAGAATGGGCCTCGTATTGTATTATTGTGCTGGGCTGGGTTTTGTGTAATGGGTTGAGAATGAGCCTGGTATTGTATTATTGTGCTGGGCTGGGTATTATTGTAGTGGCTGAATTGATTGATTCTGCTGATTTAAGATAAATATATTTTTAAAATATATTTTGTTGATACAATAAAGAAAAATTATATGTAAAAATATCCAATTCAGCCACAAAAGTAACTTCACCTTAACCTTTTGTTATTATTACACAAAAACAAAAGTTACATGTTTGGTGAAAAAATTGGCTGATAAGCCTGATAAGCCGAAAATAGTGTTACCAAACGGACTCATAATGTTGTTGTTGTTATTATTATTAATATTATTAATTATTAATTATTAATATTATTATTATTGTTATTGTTATTATTATCATTATCATTATCATTATTATTATTATTATTATTGTTATTATTATCATCATCATCATCATCATCATCATCATCATTATTATTATTATTATCATTATTATTATTATTTTTAAGTGTGTGTGTGTATATATACTTACATATTGGTATATTCATTAAGCTTAATTGTTAGCCTGAAAATTTGAGAAAGAATTTCCTAATATTTATGTCAATAACATAAATTTGAATGATTTGATAATAATAATAATAATAATAATAATTAATAATGTTAACCTCGATTGGAATTGATAAATCGTCAATTTTAATGTGTTGTTTATGTTGTTCATTAAGTAAAACATTTTTGAAGCGCATGTTCATAACAAGGGGACAAAAAGATAGAAATACAGAGCTCTACCTAAAACAAAACAGGTCAAATAACCCAAGATCGGACAGAAATAACTCATTTCGGTTGGGAAGATATCATAATGATAATTTTTATGACTAATAAACTACTATAATAGCATATTAAAATAAATAAATGCTTTTATTAATTGTAATTGTTGTTTATATTGATTAGAAAATTGTGATCCCAATCAAAGAAAACATGTACGACGCCATGAAACTGCCCCGTTGCATTGTTCTCTCAACACAACATCAAATGAAGAGACAGGGTTGTCTAATGTCCTAGCTGCTAAAAAGAACGGTAATTGTAATTATTATATGCATATTATTTCTATTATTTTCAGCATTCAGATTGTTTCAGTGGCCTGAGTTAGTATTATAATTTTTAATATTGAGCTAAGTTATTTGGGCCGTGTTATTATTATTAGCATAATAATATGTAATTATAAATTATGTTATAATATTCTTTTTTTCATATTTCCTTATTGCAAATATGAAATAATATGTAATTATAAATTATGATGTAATATTCTTATTTTCATTTTCACTATCTTTCACAAAAAGAAATATGATAAATTATTATAATATTATTACTAAGATTTTTTTAGAAGTTTGTTAATTTATTGTGCATTGTTGAAAATCCAAATTATTATTGAGATTATTATCATTATATAAAATCATAAATTATGTTATAGTATTGTTGAAGTTGTTTGTTATAATTGTTTTTATTATTATCAATAATAGTTTTGTATTGCCATTACTAACTTTTTGTTAAAATGTAAAAATTTCAATTGTCTTTTATTTACAACAACTTCAATTGTAGTTCCTCACTTGAAATTTAATGGCGTTACAAGAGACATATCCTCAGTTGTGAATCCTATGTCTGAATCTTGGGGAGTTCATCGTGATCATCAACAACCATGTAATGGTACCTCAAGAGAAGAAGAAGACGTGTTGATTCACCAATCAGACGGTGTTGAAGGTGTGATGATATGTCATTACACCATTTAAAATATACTATTATCTTACACAAACCCATGTTTGAAGTTATTTGTTATGATGTAAAAGCGTATGTATTTTAAATTTGTCACAGAGCTAATCAGTGCGGAATATTGGAGTGTCGGTGATTCGTCACACAATTGTGCATACTGTGGAGCATTGTTTTGGTATGAAGAATGAATTCTTCGAAGTTCTTCGAAAAAAGACCCGAAGTATTCTTTGTGTTGCACTCAAGGGAAAATTAAATTGCCACAGTTAAAGGATCCTCCATTGGAACTACAACAATTCATTCATGGCATAGATTCGGTTTCTAAGCACTTTCAGGATAATATTCGCTCATACAACAGCATGTTTTCGTTCACTTCCATGGGAGGAAGGGTAGATAGAACAATGAACAGGGGTGGATCTCCCCCAATCTTTAAACTAGGTGGTCAAAATTATCACCTCATTGGGAGTTTGCTACCCCATGAAGGAAGTGTGCCGTTGCACAACTATATATATATGACACCCAAAATGAAGATGCTAATCATTTGAGCTCAGTGAGGTAATTTTATAACCTTAAAACTCATAAGCATATATAATCGTGCACACATGTTGTTAGGTAGAAATATATGATATTTTTTATTTATTTGGTTAAATCATTTTAGGGATGATGAAAAGAAGAACAATTTAGTTAAGGGAAATGTTAGACCAACATAACGTTTTAGTTAAGTCCTTTAGAATGGTCAGAGATAAACTAGCTGAGGGTGGGGAAACAAAAGTATCCCTTAAGCTAATAGGGAGGAGAACTAAGGATGCCAGAACTTATAATTTACCGACAGTTTCAGAGGTAGCGGCATTGGTGGTAGGTGATTTTGATGAATCACTTGGGCAAAGAGATATCATGGTTGAAACTCAAGGAGGTTATTTGAAAAGAATAAATGAGCTAAATCTGGCATATCTGGTGATAGAGTATATCTCCTAGATTCTAGAGAGAGGTGAGAGCTAGAGAGAGAAGTGCAATAATATGCTTCAATAGAATGAATTTGTAACCCCTATAACTTGGGAGTATTTATAGAGAAAATTAGGGTTGGGCTCCCAAGCCTTGGGCTTGGGAGGCCCATTTACAACTGGACCGCTACTGGGCCGAATACAAAGCCACTAATGGGCTGTACAAATGAGTAAGTATAAAATCCGATTCTGGGAGGTCTTCGTGGCCGACGAGGGCGTGGCCGACGAGGGCGCGGCCGACGAGGGCACGGCCGACGAGGGCACCCGGGTTCCTTGGACTCAGGACCATAATCCGAGTTGGCTCCTTTTCGGCCGACGGGGGCGTCTTGGCCGACGAGGGCGCCACTCTGTTGTCTTGTGCTTTCTGTTCTTCCGAGTATGTGGGTCCCGGGGCTCAGAACCATATACTCCATCAGGAGTCCCCCACTCTCTAAGTTGAGACGTAGAAGAAGTGAAGGAGAGTAGATTTCTGTGCTTTGTTGCTTTTGGCCGACGCGGGCATTTCCAGGCCGTTAGCCGTTGCGGTATTGGCGCTGTTTCCATCTTGGTGATCCTGTTATGAGCTTTGGTCGTTACCTGCTCCTCGCTGTGGGCGGGGAGGCCGTTGTTTCCTTGACGTGTTCGTTTGAGGACGATGAGTGTCTTGTTCCGATGTCGACCGTTGAAGGCGCGCTTTCCCTTTCCTAGACGTTGGTGATTGATGTTTATGTTTGGGCTGGTGAGGTTGTTCCTTGCTTTGAGGACGATGGCGTCCTTTCCTTTGGGTGGCCGACGAGGGTGCGCGAGCACTCCTTTTGGCCGTTGCTGGTTGGCCTTCGTGTTTTTGGCCGAAGGGCCCGTCAAGATTAATTGTTGGCGGAGGACGATGAGTGTCCTTGCCTCTAGTGGCTTTTTGGCCGTTGCTAATGACGTTTTGGGCCTTTGGCCGATGAGGTTCCGTTGTGCTGTGGGATGATGTGACCATGCTTTGTGGTTACCTTGTTTATACTCTTTGTTTCGTTGAGGCCGATGTAGTCCCCCAGTCCCCCACTGCTTCAGGCCGAGGGGTGTGAGGGGTGAAGGAGTTGCTTGAGTCCCTGGCCGAAGCGGTCTCGCCGTAGTCCCCCTGAATCCAACTCTCATGGCGATTTTCTGGCCAAGGTAACCCTGTGGGAGAACCCTTGTGCGCAGATCGCTTGTAGAGAGTTATCATCAAGGGTTTTTACGAGGAGCCGAAGGCTGTGGGCTATTTGTCCCCTTTGTTCTGTGGCCGTTACGTTCCTGGCCGTTGCCATCCTCTTATTGTTTGGCATTTGTGATCTTGGTGAGCAAGTGGAACGTTGTGGGCGCTTGCTGGCAGTTGTAAAGCCGCTGAGCGTGTGTAGGCCGTAGAGTCTGATTTGCCGGTGGGCCGTTGATATGGGTTGGTCCTGGCCCGTTGGTGACGTGGTGGCCTCCTAGTGGTGGCCGTTGATGTGGCCATTGGGAGAGTGCCACGTGTAGTGACCGTTGGTAGGGGGTCTATAAATACCCCTTCCCCTCCGACGAGGAATCACATTTGCATTCTGAATTTGTCGAAGTGCTGGCCGATTTTCTAGAGAGATAAACTCCCAAGCCTGTTCTTCGTGTTCTTCATTGTTTGAGGTTAGTGTTCATCACGATCTTCCTCACTTTTCATATTTTGCTCGTAAGTAGTTGATCTGGTGTTAGGCCTTTAAACACCTTTAGATCGTAAGTTCTCCTTAAGCCCGTAGTAGTAGTAATGAAGAGCTTGAACGACGACTACTACCCCTACGACGACCAGCCCTCCACGAGGTCGCTTGACTACGAGGTGCTCGAGGAGTTTGAGGAGGAGATAGAGCGTTTAAGTCCATACAAATCCGCGGAGCTGATGGACGAGGAAGGCGAGGACGAGGAGTCCGCCTCCTCTTCAAAGGGTGAGGACGTAGGTGCGTCCCGAGTGGTGGACGGGGCGTCCACTTCTGCTGTCATTCCGTGCCCGAGGCCGGTGTCCGCCGTTAAGGGAGCCGCCAAGCCGAAGAGAGTGAGGAGGCCGAAGAGTGGGCCCGGCGTCTCCTACTTGGATCTCACCAACATCTACCTGATAAAGCCGGAGAGCAGTGCGGCCGACTATCTGGTTGCCCAGATGTACGTGGGGCCGTTCGGGCGGGTTAGGGCGCCCAAGCCGACGGACCATGTTCTTCTTCCCCCGCCGGGATACTTTGGAGTATACCCGATGAGTTTTGCTAAGGGGTTGAGGTTTCCTCTTCACCCTTTCATTACTGAGTACCTGGACATGGTAGGGCTTCCTCCGGCCTTGCTGACGCCGAACAGCTACTCCTTGATGGTGGGGTTCTTGCTCCGGTGTGAGGAGTTGGGCTACAAGCCGACAACGGCGTTGTTTATGAATCTGTACCAGATAGGCCGAGGAAGCCACAAGAACTGTGCGGCCTACGCGACTCTTCAGCAGCTGCCGAAGAAGAGGAGCTTCACGGATTTGCCTACGTCCATTCATGGGTGGAAGAGCAAGTTCGTGTTTGTGTCCATTGGTGAGAGTGGCACCGAGTTTCCCTCCCTCGGCCACACCGGGAGATTTAATCTGCATGATCCGCCGAAGAGCTCTATTTTGGACGCTCAGGTGGAGGCTTTCTTGGAGGGGGGGCCGAGGAGCGTGAAAGATTACATCACTGAGTACAAGATGGCCGCCCTCGGCTTCGTGAGGTACTATGTTTATGGTGACAAGGAGGATGACCTCCAACTCTGGCCGAGGATGACCACCACCTTTGAGGAGGCCGACGGCCCAGACTTGGGCATTCCTGCTGAGGCCGATGGTAATTCTTTCTTCGGCTTTCTGTCTTTATGTTTTGTCCTTTGCTTTACTAATCTGTTTGTGCTTTTCCCTTGTAGATTTTGTCATGGACCGCCGTTCCATGATGGCTATTGCAAAGGCCAAAGCGGCCGAGGAGATTGCTGCTAAGGCGGCCGAAGCGGCCCGGCGTGCCGCTGCTGGGGGGGCGGGGCTACTGCTGACGCGGCCCCAAAGCCTGCCCTGTCCAAGAAAAAGAGATCGGCCACTGACGGCCAGAAAAAGTTGACCGAGGCCGGCGTGAGCGTCTCTAAGAAGACGAAGAGGGCTCCTTCCCCTTCTCCGACTAGTGAGGCCGGTACGCTTACTGTCCCCAGCGTGGGCGATGGTGGTCCCGTCGTGGACCTTACTGTTGCTGGCGATGCCGCCCCAGCGCTTCCTCTCGTCCAGGAACCACGGACGCAGAGGGCCGGCAAGGAGATCGCCGGTGCCACCTATCAGAAAGTGATAGAGTACCCCGTCGGCGGGGGCGTGTTTAATGAGCTCGTCCCCGGCCACGTCGTCCTGGCCAAGGCCATGCCGGCCAAAGATCGGGCGCATTTGAAGAAGCTCGAGGACCCGAAGATTTATGAGGGCGGCATGGATCTTCTCGTCCAAGTAAGTGATTGTCCTTATATTCTTGTCTCTCTTCGTCTATGTAGAGTTTTTGCCTGACCTTTGTTTTTCTTATGCAGAGTGCCTTCATGCTTATGGAAAGCCATAAGAGGCAGTACTGGGAGATAGTCCGCCTGCAAGCGCTGGAGCAGAAGGCTGCCTCGGCCGACGAGGCGGTAGCTTGCCTTGACCGGCTTCGGGAGGATGCCAGGGCGCTGCAGGCCAAAGCTGATGAGGCCGTCGCGGCCAGGGATGCTGCCCTGGTCAAGCTCGAATAGAGCAAAAGGGAGCTCGCGGAGTCCCATAGGGCACTTGAGGCCGAGAAGCGCAGGAGCGAGGAGGCTGCCAAGGCGAAGGCTGAGGCCGAGGCCGCCGTCGTGAAGGCTGCTGATGAGGCCGTCGAGAAGTTCTTGGCCGAGGGGTGGAAGGCCGGTGAGAGGCTCCCCTGGTGCTACGAAGTGGTGGCCGCCAGACTGGAGAGTTGGGGGATGAACTCCCCTGCCGGCCGGGAGTATTTCAGCCGGGAGATGTCCGTTTACTACAATCTGGGCCAGGAGCGCATGCAAAGGCTCCTGTGTCGGCGGCTTTCCCGGGCGTTGAAGGCCATGAATTACACGTCTGGATGGGCTAGACGGAACCTGAAGCTGCCAAAGCTGATGAAGGATCCCGAAGAGCAGGCCAAGCTTCCGCTGTCGGAGCGGGAGTCCCCCATAGAAAGCTCCGGCCTCGGCGAGCCGGACTACACTGAGTTCGACTTCCTTGATGATGCTACCAGTGTTGCACCTCATGCCGGCCAAGAAGCTGAGGACGAAGAGGGAGCTGATGAGGCCGATGAGGCGGCCGCAGGTGGAGGTGCCCCCGAAGCTTGAGTGGCCATTTTTTGTAATTAGCTTTTCAAATTTTTGCCAAGTGATGTAATGGCCGTAGTGCCCCCCAATTGTAATGAAATTTATCAATTGAAGAAATTTTTGCTGTCCTTTTCGGCCTTGAATCCTTTGTGTGCTTGTTTGCTTTGTCATTTCAATTCTATAAATTGTCTAAGTATCAAGTCATAACTTGGGTCACCCGCGAGTGTCCGCTACGTCCGTGAGGTTGGCCTTCCCGTCCAGTAGTCTGGTCGGTCTATGCCTCTGCTTTACTGTCATAACACTTAGGATTTTGTTTCAAAAAATTTCCCAAGTGTTTTTGGGTCCATGTAGCTCCTGTCTTTACGGCCTAGTGGCTTGATCGGCTTGGACGTAGTTTCATAACACTTAGGAATTTTTCAAAATTTTTCTAAGTGTTTTGGGATCCACTTAGGTACTTTCCGTTCGGCCTGGTGACCTGGTCGGCTTGACCGGTGTTCCTTCGCTATCATAACACTTAGGATTTTTCCACAAAATTTCCTAAGTGTTTTTGATTCCTTTTAGGTGCTTCCCTTTTTAGCCCTGACCGCAGTGTCCATTCCGTCCAGGCGTTGGCGTCCTTATCGTTCTGGCCTTGGATTCATCCCAGGAGTTTTAGCCAAGGCCGCTGTCGGCTTGTATCCCTGTGTTCTGGCCGATAAGGGCACCTTCACCATCGTCTCGTGGACTTTGAATTTTTCACAAGTACACATGTGAAGGTGTAGGTAGCTAACGACTTTGTAGTATACTGGTACCCGCTTCGGCTAGAATTCCTCCATTTGAGTACTTAGATAATTTCCTAAGTATGACTGTTAGGCCTTTACTTCTTTGCGGTGCCACTGCCGGCCAAGGTTTGGATAAGGAATAGCTTGTCCCAGGAGATGGTCCTGTCTTCGTCGGCTAGCTATGGTTCCAGTGCCTGCGTCGGCCATCCGAGGTGCTGTGGCAAGTGGAGGTTGTTTCTTGATTGCTTGTTCCTTTCGCGGGTGTGATGAGTGCCCGCTTCAGCCTGGGAAAGTCATCTCTCGCGTGTCACCCAACCGATGTGGTTAGGGTTTTATAGGCGTGTGTATCGGCCTTGATTGTTCCCTTGTAGTGTGTGGACGTGTCGTCCATGTTGCCTGTCGGTGGTACTACACTTGTGTTTAACTGATATGTACTTGGCCAAAATGGGCCTGAATTGTGGGGATTTTATTTTTTCATTGCTCGAGGCCGGCAAGTGTGCACGGCCCTCGGCTTCCCTCTTTTTCCCTCATATATATATATATATATATATATATTTTTTTTTTTCGTTTCGGGGGTATCCTTCTTTCAGGCTTCGGCCGAAGGGTGTGCTCGTCCTTCGGCCGGTTCGGACTTCGTTTATAACGTCCGTGGTCTCAGGACGGGTCCCGTCGCCTATTTATGACGCGGGCTAGACTTTTGGTTGGTTTCCAACGGCTGTCGTTGCCCATCCCTGAGTTTTGGGATTTTGTCACCTCGGCCATGATTTCAGGCCTGTCGTCCTGCGATCTGGCGCGTGGACGACGCGGTGAGCTTCCCGTTTCAAGACGTGGACCGTTTGCGGGCCCCTCGTCCTGGGGACATCGTCGGCCATACCTGAGCGTTTCACTTCTAGGCTTACGGGGCCAGGACGATGTGCTCTCTCAGCTAGGCCTGAGCCCTTCGCTGATACAAAATACAATGGAGTGCCTGAGCTTGTCGCTCGTAGGCTGCAAATGCAAGGGGCCATGTCGGCCAGACCTGAGCCTTTTGCTCTAAGGTGGCCAACGAGGGCACCTGCTAGTGTTTTACTTTGAATTTCCAGAGAAAAAATCAGAACATGATTTTATTCATAAGTGGCTCGAGGCCGAGGGTGGCGTTCAATCAGTAACCCGTTAAGGGGTGAGGGCTTCGCCGTCTGCACCTCCTTCGGACTACTGATAAAACTTCACCAGATGGTGTACATTCCATGTTCGTGGTACATTGGACCCATTCGGGCGTTTAAGCTTGTAGGTGCCGGGTTTGACCACGGCACTGACGATGTAGGGCCCTTCGTACTTCAATGCTAGCTTGCCGCCCTCTGTCGGCTGACTTGCTTCCCTTCGGCGGAGGACGTAGTCCCCCAACTGAAATTCCCGGGAATGTACCTTGGCGTCATAGTATGATTTTACTTGACGCCGGTAATTCTCCGCTCGGACGTAAGCTTGTTCACGCCTCTCATCAACCATGTGTAGGTCAATCTTCATGTTTTCTTCGTTGGTGTCAGGCTCATATTGTTCCACCCGTCGGCTGGGGATGGCAACTTCCGTGGGCGCCTTTGCTTCAAAGCCGTAGCACAGGGCGAAAGGCGTTTCACCTGTCGCCCTCCTCGGCGTGGTTCTGTAGCACCACAGGATGTTGGGGAGCTCGTCGACCCAACTACCTCATGCGGCCTGGAGTTTCTTCTTCAGCCCCTCCATGATTGTTCTGTTGGCGTTCTCGACCTGCCCGTTGCCCTGAGGGTAGGCAACGGAGGAGAAACGATGCTTTACCTCAAACTCCCGGAGGAGCTCTTGGAAAGGGGCTGTCTCGAACTGGGTGCCGTTGTCTGATATGATCTCCTGGGGGACGCCAAAGCGTGTGATGATGTTCTTGTAAACAAATTTTTGGCATCTGGCCCCCGTGATGCTGGCCAAGGGTTCCGCCTCGACCCACTTGGTGAAGTAGTCGACGGCGACGATGATGTAGCGGTTATTCCCGGCGGCTCTGGGCAGGGGGCCGACCAGGTCAATCCCCCATCTGGAGAATGGAATTGCGGTGCTGACAGGGGCATAGTTGACAGCTGGCCGACCAGGGGCCTTCTGGAGTACCTGGCATGTGGTGCACTTCCTGGCCAGGTCAGCGCAGTCCCGTGCCATCGTCGGCCAGAAGAAGCCCTGGACGACGAGACGCCGGGACATGCTGAAAGGACCCTGGTGCGAGGAGCAGACGCCACAGTGAACTTCTTCCATGGCGGTGTCGGCCTCGTCCTGGTGCAGGCATCGGAGGAGAGTGCCATTGTAGGACCGTTTGTAGAGTTTGCCATCTTCGATGGTGTAGCTTGGGGCCCTGAGTTTGGCGAGTTTGGCCCTTTCCTCGTCCGGGGGCAACTCCCCCGTTGTGATGAAGGTGGCGATGTCGGAGATCCAGTCCTCTGGTCGCTGGTGGACGCACAAGACGGGGCTGGCATGGATACTGGACATGCTCAACTCCTCGATCTTGGCTAACTGGGAGATGTGCTCCGGGGTGTCCGAGCTGAGCTTGGAGAGGATGTCGGCTTCGGCGTTCTCGGCCCTTGGGATCTGAGTGATCTCATGGGTTTCAAACGCTTTCAGCAATTCCTCCGTCGCTTGTTTGTACTGCTTCATCCGTCCTTCCTTTTCTTCGTACGATCCCTCCACCTGGCCCACTACCAGTTTGGAATCGCACCTGATTCTGAGGTGCTTGGCCTTGAGGCCGGCGGCGAGTCTGAGACCGCTGAGGAGGGCCTCATACTCGGCTTCGTTGTTGGATACCCTGAAGTTGAAGCGGATGGCATAGTAGGCTCTGAATCCTTCAGGGGATATGAGGACGACGCCGCCGCCGCATGATTTCGCGGCCGACGAGCCGTCAGTGAACAGGGTCCACGTGTCGTCCGGCTCCGGCCCGGGGTTGGCGACGGCCGTCTCCCTTGCTGTGCATTCGATGACGAAGTCGGCCAAGGCTTGTCCTTTGATAGATGGCCTTGGCTTGATCTCAATTTGAAACTGGCTGAGGAAGATCGCCCATTTCACCATCCTCGAGGAGCTAGTGGGGCTTCTCATGAGCGCGCCGAGAGGCTGCTGGGTCAGCACATGGACGGTGTGGGCTTGGAAATAGTGCCCCAGCTTCTTCACGGTGTGGACGATGGCCAGCACCGTCTTCTCAATGGGGGAGTACCTGAGCTCGGCCTCCCTAAGTGTCTTGCTGATGTAGAAGATGGCCTTCTGCACCCCTTCGTCCTCACGGATGAGCACGGAGCTGATGGCCGACGTGCTCACCCCTAAGTACAGGAAGAGGGTTTCGCCGGCTTTGGGCTTGGAGAGTATGGGTGGGGACGACAGGTACCTTTTCAATTCGTCGAATGCTTCCTGGCACTCCGTTGTCCACCTGAAGCTGGTTGCCTTGCGCATGATCTGGAAGAAGGGGAGTGCCCTTTCAGCTGACCTGGAGAGGAACCGGTTTAAGGCCGCCAGGCGCCCCGTCAGTCGCTGTACCTCCTTGACGTTGCGGGGCGGCTCCATGTTGATGATGGCCTGCGTCTTCTCCGGGTTTACCTCGATGCCTCTCCGGCTGACCATGTAGCCAAGGAACTTGCCACCTTGGACGCCGAAGGCGCACTTCTTGGGGTTAAGGCGGAGCCTGAATTCCTTCATGATTTCAAAGATTTCCCGGAGGTCGTCGGCGTGGGAGGTGGCCTGCCTGCTCTTGACGATCATGTCGTCGACGTACGCCTCCATCGTCCGGCCCAGGACCGTTCTGAAGATTTTGGCCACCATCCTAGTATAGGTGGCGCCGGAGTTTTTGAGTCCGAAGGCCATGACGAGGTAGCAAAATATTCCCTCTGGGGTCATGAATGCCGTCTTCTCGGCGTCATCTTCGTGCATGGAGATCTGGTGGTACCCTCTGAAAGCGTCGAGGAACGACATCAACTCGCACCCTGCCGTCTCGTCCACCAACTGATCAATGTTGGGGAGAGGGAACGGGTCCATGGGGCAAGCCTTGTTCAGGTCAGTGTAGTCAACACACATTCTGAACGTCGGCGGTTTCTGTGCGAGGACGACGTTGGCCAACCATGTTGGGTACTTCACCTCTTTGATATGTTTGATCGATAGGAGCATGGCGACCTCCCCTTTGACGAAGTCCCGCCTGTCAGCGGACAAGTAGCGCCGCTTCTGTTTGACGGGCGCGGAGGCCGGATCGACGGTCAGCCGGTGAGTGATCACCTGGCGGCTGATGCCGGGCATATCGTCCGGGCCCCACGCGAAGACAACGGCGTATGACCGTAGGACGAGGAGGATGGCGTCTCGCTGGTCCTGGGGGAGTTGCTTTCCGACCCTGAGAACCCGCTCCGGCCGGGAGGTATCCAGAGGGATTTCCTCGACCTCCTCGGCCGGCTCCGCATGTGGCCTCTCCTCGTCCATGGCGACGGCGGCCGTGATTGTGCCTATCCGCTGTCCTTCCCTTTCGGCCGGCCTCGTCAGCTTGAGGTAGCAAGCTCTGGCTATCCTCTGATTTCCTCTGGCATAGCCGATGCCGTCATTGGTGGGGAACTTCAAGCATAGGTGCTTCATGGAGATGATGGCCTCCAAGTCCTCCAGCGCTGGCCGGCCCAAGATCAAGTTGTGGGCGCACTGGAGGTTGACCACCATGAACTCCATGTCAATTTTGGCATGGTGGGGGCCGTCACCGACTTCCACGGGGAGGACTATCGTACCCTCGGCGTCGATAGAGTCCCCGGTGAAGCCGGATAACGGGGTCTTGATCGGCTTCAGCAGAGCTCTGTCCAGCTTCAGCTGCTTGAAGGTGTCTAGGTACATCACGTTGACGGAGCTCCCCGTATCGATGTAGGTTCGGTGGATGATGGAGTCACCGATCTCACATCGGATGATGAGGGCGTCCCTGTGTGATTCCGTACCCGGAGGCAGATCCTTGTCGGTGAAGGTGATCGCCTCCGTTCGCTGCTTCTTCGGCTGGGGGGGAACGTGGGACACCTCTCCAATGTAAAGGGATTGGGCCCATTTCTTTCTCTGAGTGGCGGAGTCCCCCCCAGTGTTCCCGCCTACGATGAGGTGGATGTGATTCTTCTTCGGCGGAGGCTCCTCGAAGTCCTCGTCGTCGCTGAGCCTACCAATCTCGCGCTTCTTCGCAGAGGGTTCGCCCCCACGTTTTCCGGTGTTTACCCAAGTGTTTTTCCGTGGGCCACCTTTGACAAACTGGGAGAGTTCCCCCTGGCGAATAAGGCGCTCGATGGCCTTCTTCAATGTGATGCAATCGTCGGTGTTGTGCGACGAGTTCTTGTGGAACCGGCAGTACATGCCGCCCTGCTGGATGGCTAGGATCTCCTCGGTCGGCCGAGGAGCCTGCTCGATGAGGCCATGCTTCTCGGCATAATCGAGGATGGTGCCGACCGGGTGGGTGAGGGCTACCCCCGGCCGTTCCAGCCTCGGCCGCCAGTGGCGGTCTTTCTTACTTTGTCCACCAGAGCCGTGGCGGCCCTGGGCACCCTGGCCGGCCGGGGACGGACCCGAGGCCGGCGAAGGATTTGTCTTCTTGGGGGGATGGCCCCCCTCTCTCTTGTGATTGTGGAGTTCGTCGGCGTCGGCATACAAGCCTCCGCG
The DNA here is from genome assembly GCA_945859875.1 of Cuscuta europaea. NCBI lineage: Eukaryota > Viridiplantae > Streptophyta > Magnoliopsida > Solanales > Convolvulaceae > Cuscuta > Cuscuta europaea. The sequence continues at coordinate 11,575,129 of CAMAPE010000005.1, read as the reverse complement.
TTGGAGCGCCTTGGCGTACGACCTCGGGGGGTCGGTGATGAGGCTCCTGGCGTACGGGGAGCTGCGGAGGGCTCCCTGGTACAAGGCGAGGAGGGTGCGCTCATCGGCCCCCTCGACCTCCTCGGTCTCCCTCGTCCACCGGTCGATGAATGACCGGAGGGACTCCTCGTGCTGCTGTTTGACGGAGAGGAGGTGGGTGAAATACTTCTTGGCGCGCTTCCTCCCGGCAAAGTGAGTGAGGAAGCGTTGGGCGAGATCTTGCCATGAGTCCATGCTTCCCTCTGGCAGTCCGTTGAACCACTCGTACGCTGGCCCCTCGAGAGTAGAGAGGAACCAACGGCAGAGGTATTTGTCGGACGCGTTCACCATCAGCATGTTGTTTTGATAGCGGCTGAAGTGCTCCTGGGGGTCTGATCGGCCATCGTAGGACCTGATGGCGTTCCCCCTGTACTTCTCAGGGATGGGGGCCGAGAGGACCCTGTTGGTGAAAGGGGTCCTAGCCCTGACCTGGATGATGGGGTCACCCCGCCATTCGGCCAGCTCCCTCTCCAGGGCGCCGACTTTGTTCATGAGCGCGTTGAGGCCGGGGTCGTTGGAGGCGCCGGCCGTAGGGACGTTGGCCGACTGCTTGGCCTCCATCTGAGCCAACCTCCTTTCCAGCTGGGCGATGACCTCGTCCCGGGGGTCCCTATCGGCCGCAGCGGCGCCCGGCTGGTTCCTCAGGCGCTCGTTGTGAGCCGCGTTGATCTGGTGACGCGCGTCATCCTCGTGCAACTTCCCCTTGCCCTTGTCCGGGCGGGGCTGGTCCGCTGTCCGGGACACAGACCCCAAACTTTCCCTTGGCGAGCCGGGACGAAGATCACCAATCCGTCCCGCCATCCTCTCCGAAACCGGACGATGGCGCGTGTCACCTAGCCTATTAAAGGCAGAGGCTTTTCCACGCGCTGGGGTCTGCCCGGGCCGAAGAGGGGAAGCAGGGTGGGAGTGGGACGATGCCGTGTCCTGGGCCACAACCCCCTCATTGTTGCCTATCTGGTCGGCCAGTGGTTGGGGATGAGGAGGTGGAGTGACGTTTCCCCCGGTCCTTGGCAAGAGCGCGCTGAGGACGGTGGGGTTCTGAGCCAGGCTGGCGATGATGACCGACAGCGCGGCCTGGACCTGTGGATCCACGGACGGCGAGGCCGCGGCCATAGGCTGGGCCGGGGCGTGGTCCGTCTTCTCAGCCCGTCTCTTTTCCAGGCCGAGGCGGGCGTCGGGGACTCCGCTGTTGAGTTGGTTGCGGAGGTCCGTCGTGAGGTTGAAGGCCTCCTGGAAGAGGTCCCCTCCGCCGACCTGGTCGGCCGTGGCGTCCTCATCGTGCTCCCTGGGCTCTTGGTCCTCAGGGATGGCTTTGCTGACGAGATTGCGGTTTGACTTAGTTCTCCCCATGATCAGTGGTTAGCTGTGCTTGGTAGCGACGAAGGGTGCTAACTTGATTGTTTTAGCTCTCAACGAGAGCACCAAATGATAGAGTATATCTCCTAGATTCTAGAGAGAGGTGAGAGCTAGAGAGAGAAGTGCAATAATATGCTTCAATAGAATGAATTTGTAACCCCTATAACTACTCCCAAGGGGAGTATTTATAGAGAAAATTAGGGTTGGGCTCCCAAGCCTTGGGCTTGGGAGGCCCATTTACAACTGGACCGCTACTGGGCCGAATACAAAGCCACTAATGGGCTGTACAAATGAGTGAGTATAAAATCCGATTCTGGGAGGTCTTCGTGGCCGACGAGGGCGTGGCCGACGAGGGCGCGGCCGACGAGGGCACGGCCGACGAGGGCACCCGGGTTCCTTGGACTCAGGACCATAATCCGAGTTGGCTCCTTTTCGGCCGACGGGGGCGTCTTGGCCGACGAGGGCGCCACTCTGTTGTCTTGTGCTTTCTGTTCTTCCGAGTATGTGGGTCCCGGGGCTCAGACCCATATACTCCATCATCTGGCTTTGCAATATCCGCTTTTGTTTCCATATGGTGATGATGGGTACAGGGAGGATATAGCTTTTTCTGATGAGAGGTTGTCAAACACACGCGGTCGACGAAGTGTTAGTATTAGAGAGTTTCTTGCTTACAGATTGCATGAACGAGCAAACGAGGACTCTTTCATCCTTAAGAGTAGGAGACTATTCCAACAATTCACAGTCGATGCATACACAATGGTTGAGTCATCAAGGCTAATGTATATTAGAACCCATCAAAAACAACTCAGGTGTGAAATGTACAAAGGCCTATCAGATGCTTTGCCAAGTGGTGAGAGAGATGCGTCAACACAGGGTAAGCGAGTTGTCCTTCCACCGACATTCGTAGGGGGTGCTCGATACATGGTTCAAAATTATCAGGATGCCATGGCTATATGTCGATGGGCAGGGTACCCAGATCTATTTTTGACTTTCACATGTAACCCAAAATGGCTTGAAATTCTTAAATTCCTTTCTTCAAGGAATTTGAATCCCGAAGATCATCCAGATATAGTTTGTCGAGTGTTTAAGATGAAGTTGGATGGCTTGATCAAATACCTAAGACAAAGTAAGGTATTTGGAGAAATTCGAGCAGGTATATTAAATATGATATGTGTAGATTTATATTTATATAAATACATGGTTATATATGTTTGTATGTGTGTGTACATAATTGTTATGTTGACTGCTCGCAGTGATTTACACCGTTGAATTCCAAAAGCGTGGGTTACCGCATGCTCATATATTATTATTCATGGGGAGTAAAGACAAATTCCCCACCTCAGCAGACATTGACCGCATTATATCAGCTGAAATACCTGATGAAAGGACCGATCCTGATTATTTTAAAGCTGTATGTACACATATGATGCACGGACCATGTGGCAGTGATGCAAGGAACGTCCCTTGCATGGTTCAGTCTAAATGTTCAAAGCACTTCCCAAAGAACTTCAACGAGCAAACTAACATTGATGAAGAAGGTTATCCTAAATATAGGAGGCGGAATGATGGAAGAACAATTGTCAGAAGTGGTGTGTCGCTTGACAATAGATACGTTGTTCCCCACAACAGGTCGTTATTGATGAGGTATGGTGCTCATCTTAATGTAGAGTGGTGCAATCAATCGAGGTCAATAAAATATTTATTCAAATACGTGAACAAGGGACATTATCGTGTCACAACGGGATTTTATGAAACAACAGGTAAAGATGACACTGAGAAACCTGTTGATGAAATAAAACTGTACTATGATTGTCGGTATATCTCTCCATGTGAGGCAATGTGGAGAATTTTTGGATTTGAAATTCAATATAAGAATCCAAGTGTTGAACGTTTGAGCTTTCACTTCCATAATGAACAGTATGTTTATTTTGAAGATGGTGCAACGGTGAGTGACGTTGTCTTGCGTGAATCTGTTAAGGAGAGTATGTTTCTTGCATGGATGAGAGCAAATGCAGAGTCCCCCGAGGCAAGGGATTTAACTTATGCCGAGTTCCCTCAAAAGTTTGTCTGGAAACCAGCAACAAGAGAATTCGTGCCTCGGAAAAAGGGGTTTGCATTAGGTCGTCTAACGTATGTGCCGCCGGGATAAGGAGAATCTTATTATTTGCGATGTGTCCTTAATTTGAGACGTGGAGCTACAAGCTATGATGATCTTAGAACTGTGGATGGAATTATTCATAATACATATCGCGAGGCATGTTTCGCCTTAGGGTTGTTGGACGATGACAAGGAGTACGTTGAAGGATTTTCAGAAGGTAGTTATTGGGCTACTGCATGGTTACTTAGAAAGTTGTTTGTGATTTTATTGGCAGCAGATACAATGGGTAGACCAGAATATGTGTGGGACAAGTGTTGGACATTTATGTCAGATGACATTCTACACAGGCAAAGAAGAGCTTTAATGCATCCAGGTACTAAATCGTTGATATATTACACACACAGATACCTATACACACATATGTATTTATATTTTCAAAACCATTCATTATATATTACACATGTTACTTGAGATTACTCTTCTCATACATGTTATATCAGATTTGAAGTTGACCGAGGCTGAAATTAAGAATTATGCATTGACTGAAATAGAAATGATGTTAAGGAGAATTGGTAGAACTTTAAAGGACTATCCATCAATGCCATTCCCCATGATAAGTGATGCTGCATTATATCAGAACAGACTTATTTTTGACGAATTGCAGTACGATCGGGCTGCCCTACGTGAAGAGCATGACAGATGCATGCAAAGTCTCAATGATGAACAACGTCACGTGTACACAACCATTATTCAATCTATTGAAGAAAATAATGGTGGGGTGTTCTTTGTATATGGTTATGGAGGTACGGGGAAAACGTTTGTGTGGAAGACGTTGTCAGCTGCTTTGAGGTCCAAAGAAGAAATTGTTTTAAATGTTGCTTCGAGTGGCATAGCAGCTTTATTGTTACCGGGTGGTAGGACGGCTCATTCACGCTTTGCAATACCAATCAACCTGAATGAAAACTCCACATGCAACATCAAGCAAGGTAGTCCATTAGCACAATTGATAATTCGGTGCAAACTGATCATATGGGATGAGGCGCCGATGATGCACAAGTATTGCTTCGAATCTTTAGATAGAAGTTTGCGGGACATCTTGAGATTCAGTAATTTAAATAGTGCTGAAAACCCCTTCGGAGGGAAAGCAGTGGTATTCGGGGGAGACTTCAGACAAATTTTACCGGTTATTGCAAAAGGTACTAGACAAGACATTGTGAATGCCACGATTAATTCTTCGTATATTTGGCATGAATGTTTGGTATTACGTTTGACGAAGAACATGAGATTGCAATCATTGACCGATGGTCGTGAATATGAAGATTTGGTTGAGTTTGCAAAGTGGATTGCGAGTTTAGGGGATGGGACTGCGGAGGAAGATAATGATGGCTTTGCCAATGTAAAAATCCCAAATGAGTTTTTGTTAGAGTGTGGAAGCGACCCCATTGCCACTATTGTCCAGAGCACCTACCCAAACTTTGAGAATATTGTGAATGACCCGACTTACTTGCAAGAGCGTGCAATTCTGGCTCCAACTCTTGATGTTGTCGATGCAATCAATGAATACATGACTTCTTTGAATATTAATGAAGAGTCAAGGACATATTTAAGTTCAGATAGCATTTGCAAGTCAGACTCGAATGCTGATTTTCTGGCTGATTTGCATACTCCAGAATTTCTCAACAAAATACGTGCATCTGGAGTTCCAAACCATGAGTTAACCCTAAAGGTTGGTACTCCAATAATGCTTTTAAGAAATATTGATCCTTTGATGGGGCTTTGCAATGGAACAAGGTTAATTGTTACACGATTTGGAAACCACATCCTAGGGGCAAAAATTATGGGCGGAAAATATGCCGGGCATGAGGTTGTCATTCCGAGGTTAAGCTTAACACCTTCAGATTCAAGAATACCGTTCAAGTTTCAAAGAAGACAATTTCCAGTAATGACCTCTTATGCGATGACTATAAATAAGAGTCAGGGACAATCTTTGTCTCATGTTGGTCTTTTATTAAAGACGTCGGTCTTCACGCATGGTCAACTGTATGTTGCAGTGTCAAGAGTAACAAATCCTAAGGGATTGAAGATATTGATCTGCGGTGAAGATGACCAACCAACTGACCACACCACCAATGTAGTTTATAAAGAAGTTTTTCGCAATGTGTAGATTGTGAAACCCTACATAACGTTGAGCTTTTTCTACTAATTTCAAAACATATTTGCTATCTATCTATGAATTCTCAGTACTACACTGTTACATATTGGATTGCTTTGTGATGTATATTATGTGGGTTGCGTGTTACACTTACAAATTCTGACCTACGAATTGATTCAACAACTCGATTCTCGATTATTGTGTCTGCGAGTTATGATTGCAATGTGTAGATTGTGAAACCCTATATAATGATTAGCTTTTTCTACTTATTCCAAAACTTACTTGCTATCTATCTCTGAGTTTTCACTATCCGATCCTTAATAATAATAATTTATTATGCATGTTACGTATATGACAATTTGCGTTCATTTCACACAACCAAATAACATTTAAAAATAATGCCGTATCACTATTACATTTTAATATCCCGCGCATCGCGCGGGTGAAAATATAGTTCATATCAAAGACTCAAATTACGCAAGATAGATATCACTTTCCTACTTTTTGTGTCTGAAAATTTGTCTGACTGTAAATATTAATTTAACACAAAAACTATTGTTGATCACTCGTGTGAAGATACAGTTAAATGAAGTTCAATTTTAAGTAAATATTATGGCTATCATATTGTAAACATGAAGGAATACATCACAAAATGTGCTGGGAAATTACCCTAAATAGGACTAAAAACGTTTGTATATTCCAAAATAGGATTGTCATGTTTTTATTCCCAAAATAGGACTAATTACTGCCATGTTTTGGTAGTACCAGACTTTAAACATGATAATATTTTCAAAACTTGGCCGTAATTACTCCTATTTTAGGAATAAAAATATGACAGTCCTATTTTGGAAGTTCCAAACTTATTTACTCCTATTATGGGGATTCCCAAACGTGCTATGTGCCAAAACATATTTGGTATGATTTTATCTCAAATTTGGCATGATTCGCAACTGAATTGTATAAAATATAATAATAAGGGATTTCTCCCAGTATATTACTAATTTAAAATCAATTTCTAAAAATGTAACCATATTTACATTATGACAAAAATGTGACCAGGAAAGTCACATATTTGGAAAATACGATGTCCCTGTTAAATCTTCATGTAATTGCCAGATTTCCATGTAAATGTCAGATGTCACTGTCGCCATCGTTCGTTTCACTATTGCCGTCGTTTCACTATTGCCGTCGTCGGTGTCACAGCTGCCGCCACTGGTTCACTGACGTTGTGAATCATGTCACCGTGTCACGGTTACATAATTTTGCTTGTGCCTGCCAACAGTGTCGTCCGCCATCTCACAGCCACTGTCGTCTCCCAGTACACCCTCGCCCGTCGCCTGCCATCTCATCGCCACTGCCATCTCCCAGTACACCGCCCAACTTCCCACTCCCCCTTCCCCCTCCCCACACCACAGCCACCCAACCCCCAGTCCCCACCCCATCCCCTTGACTTGTCCCCAACCACCCTCGCCCAACCCTCAATGTGAGATCATCCGGCAACCGCAACCACCCAGATCAGCGGCCAGCACACAACAACTCGTCGTAGATCAGTAAATTCGGGCTCCACCTACCCGCTAGAACCCTAACATTGGAAATCAGGACGCAGATTTGCAAATCCAACCACCACACCACTGATTTGGAAATCATCTCCGCCGCACAACACCAACGATTTGTTGTGAAGAAGATCAAGTCGTCATCCCACTGAGAAGAAAAGGAAGAGTCAGGGGTAGCGGCTCCAATGATGTGGGGATAGAGCGACAGAGGACTTAGGCATTTCAGCGACGGTGGCGATGCTAATTCCATGGGAGAAACGATGCGGCTCGCTGATGATGATGATGCAGAGATAGGGAACAGTTGTCTCATCTTTGTCAATTTCAGATTTAGTCATATTTTTGTCAATGCAAAATCGAGGAGTAATATTGAGGTCATTCTTTTTAATAATAAAAAGGTAAATGGTCAAATAGACCCTTATTCTATTTGCAATCCATCATTTAAGGCCTTCTATTAAAAAATGCATTATATAAATATATTTACTTTTTAAATACAATCAATCAAGTCATTTTGACTTGCTATAGCACGTTATTTTTTAAAAATAAATATTTATTAGGACTATTGTTAAATATTTAAAAAAAATAATATAAACATAGCTTAAATGTAAAGATAAATAAATAACATAAAAACATTTAAAAAATAATAATAATAAATCAGAAAAAATTAAAGTGTAAATGTAAAAAATATTAAATATTAAATGTAAAACCCTTTTAACTAGATGTAGAATATGCAAATAATATCAAAAATTAAAAAATACCTGTTTTGATGTTCTGAAAATTTTCACAATTTTCATCTATATTTCTTCAAAATTTTCACATTTTTTAGAGTTTTTAATATAAAAAATCTGTTATTACAGGTCAAAAACTAAACAAATGACCAAATTGATCATGTTTTGAAAGTAAACGTATTTATATGATACTTTTTTTAGTACATGGACTTAAATGATGTTTTGGAAATAGTACAAAGCTTATTTGACCCTTTTTTCACAATAAAAATTAGTCTTTACACGTGTGTTGCACGGGATAACAAACCAACACATTATCTACAAAGTCATCCACTATGATTGAACATGCATGTGATTATTTTTAAAAATTAAGTTTAAAAATTAAACATAAGTTATTATGATTCTTTTACTACTCTAATCAGTAGTCATATTTTTGTAAACAACTTTTTTAGTCATATATGTGTAATTATTTCTTTTTTAATATCTAACCTAAATAACTTTACATTACAAAAATTGGTGTAAATAATAGAATAGAATTCAGTCAACCAATTTGGTGTGGAGATACTAGGTGTGGGCGCGGTCTGGAATGGCTCGGTAAATTAGCGAAACCCGTAATGTACTCGTGAAGTTTCTAAAGGTTCGGTACGGTCCGGTTCTAGAGATGGAAGCATTCAACACCATGTCATTTCCGAACAGTACAAAACGGTTTTGTACATGCCAAACACATGCTAAAACATTTGCACAAATATTGCAATTAGTAGATATCATAACACCGTCCAATTCACATGAAATGTTGATAAAAATATAACAAAGTGCATACTAAATACCGGGAAAGATTCAAGAGGCTGAAATTTTTGTATTTAAATTCACAAATACTCAAATAGTGCAACACAATTAAGGAAAAGTATAACAAAATGACGATACACCAAATACATATCATCTTTATTATATTCATGTGAAAATATAAAAAGAATATCATCTAATTGTTGAATATAATAGAAAATTTTAACGCTCTTCTTTCTTCAAGGATGAATATTAGTTCTAATTTAATTCATAGTTGAACCTAAGAAGTAAAATTCAAAGCCTTTTAACTAGGTTGTAAAACTACACACTAAATTACTAGATTACTAGAAATTAATAGTTATTAGTGATTTTTAAAACTTTAGCATTCTTTCAATATATACCAAATATAACATAAATTATCTAAAAGAAAAAATAATAGTATTTATAAAAATACACACATTCAGTATTTCAGGGATGCGTGAATATATACTTGGACTATAGAATTGTTGGTCTACAAAAGAAATTTATTTGTATGGAAAAAATATAAAAAACTCAAATACATTATTTTAAAAAGATTCCATTCGATATTTTTCGTTTCTCACAATCTAGAACCGATTTCGTGCTTATTTAAAACAGTACAATTTCGGTTAAAGATAAAATTCTTAAGGACCATTTAAAACTTTGATAGGCAGAGATTCATTCAGATATCTAAAAATGTAAAGCTTCGAAGTGTTCTGAACAGGAAAGATATCAAGTTTAGAAGAAATCAGTGATTCAAGAAACTCCAAACTTTGTAAAATTCAAAACATCGAGATATTTTGAAAATCTCGAAATCTTCAGAATGTCGAGATCCAAAACATCGAGATCCCAAATGTCGAAATCCCAAAACTCAAAATTCCAAAACTAGAGGTTTCAAAACTCGAGATTTCAAAACTCGAGGTTTCAAAACTCGATATGTCAAAACTCGAGATGTCAAAACTCAAGATGTCAAAACTCGAGATGTCAAAACTCGAGATGACAAAACTCGAGATGTCAAAACTCGAGATGTCAAAACTCGAGATGACAAAACTCGAGATGTCAAAACTCGAGATGTCAAAACTCGAGATGTCAAAACTCGAGATGACAAAACTCGAGATGTCAAAACTCGAGATTTCAAAAGTCGAGATGAGGAAATCGAGTCCCTAAATGTCGAGATCCTGCAAAATGAAAACTTCGATTTTTTAAAATCTGAAACCTGTTCTGAAAAGCCCTGAAGGTCGAGATTCTCCTGTATCAGTTTCAAGTCAAAAACGTTTCTGCAGTAGTGAAAAATAAGGATTTCGAGATCTCAATGTAGAGATCTTCGAAATATAAAAATTGCAGAAAACGAAAAATAAGGTATGCTGCTGGATCGGTTTTGAAAGGCGAGTCCAACAGTATGATTTTTACAAAGTTTCGTTCACAAACAAGATTACAGGAGCAAATCTCTACACCAAAGAAAAACAGAAGAAAAGCAGAGCAGTTCTTCGTTAGATCCAAAAATCGCAGATAAATTCAACCTGTTTCACGTCTCGGCTCTGATACCAATTGATAGTCCCAAAATACTAAAGAATCAAACAACCATAGCAGTTAAGAAGAAGCAGATAGAAAGATATGTCGATATTATACGCGAATCTGGTATACCGTATGAAAACCCCACTGCTCTCCCTGGAGAAGGAGAGCAGCGGAAACCCTTCTCTCTATCTCGCCTCTACGTACTCTAAGCCTCAATCGTTTCTTTGATAGTTAGTGTTCCCGTAAGTTAGCCTCCTTTTATAGGAGAAGTTAGCTAACTTACAGGTTACAAGGAAGCCCCCGGGCTGATACACATTTGTGGCCCGTAATACACGTTTAATTAATAACTACACAAATAAAAAGATATTTAATTAGATTGGACACCATAAAATATTCCTAACAATCTCCCCCTTGGTGTTCAATCATGTTCAATCAGCATTGCAGCGCGGATATCTTTGTCTTTGTTGTTATTCAGCTTCCTTTTACTTTGAACTTGACTTCTGAGGAAGGCTATCTGAAGAAATCCTTGCAATCTCCCCTTTGATGTCTTCTTGACAATTTGATCTTTGATGCCGGGGGTTAAGGGACTTTCTGTATCTTGCATGTAGTCCTTGCCTTCCAGAAGTTGCTCTTGATCAGCTTGGATGAAGTCCGGTGACGCCTCTAGAATGAATATTCTTTGGAGAATAGGAGACGCCCATGGAATTCATCTTCAGGACACGAGTATTTGACCTCTGTCTCCTCCACAATGTAGTCTTTTTGACTATTTGGAATGAATGCATTTGAGGAGAACTTGTCGGTGGCGCAGCGGAACATAATGATTGTTGATTTGTGAGTGTAGCTGACCATTTGATGGAGGAGTGAAGTGTCCCAGAATGATTTGTTCAGTGTTAACAGCATGTGGACCACTCTCCCCCTCATGAAGATCCGATGAATCGGGACGTCATGCTTTTATTCTTTTATTTTGCGGAAATAAAACAGGAAACAAACACAAAGAGTAAATGATAAAAGCCCCCCGGGGTCGTGTAGACACCCGTTTTCATCACTATAGAGATAAACTCTAAAGCAATGGCCTGAAAATGTTGGTGATTCTTATGTTGCAACAGCAGGATTTCCTTCCAATCATTAGTCTACATCTGCAATAGATGAGACCTATGGAAGTTCTCGCGGGTCTTTGAAGACCTGCAACTGACTCAAAAAGTGCGTCTGTGTCCTAGAAATTTCAAAACATTTGGGAGTGAGGTAACTAGACACGACGTGATCAATGAAAGTTCAGTGGCATGGGGCTGAGGCCACTGTAGTCAGTATTGCTTGCCTCGTAAGGAGGTAGTAATGAGAGATGCGGTTCCCCGTGAAATATGATTAAACACATGTCTCTTGGGAGACAAGTGAGTGGTCTTGGATAGGGTTCAACATGCACTGTTGGACAGGATGCAGTGACTTCTACCCGGGATCTGATCAAATCAGCCCTGAACCTATGGGGATTGTCCAGAGTATTTGAGTGGCTAGGAGTAAATGTTCAATACATAACAGGCAGTTGAGGTAGCAGACTCATCATTGATTATTGTTTTCCTTCTCACTTGAGCCTTCTGCTTCCTAATGCTCATAATTTTGACTCACTGACTTGCTCACTCACTCACTTACGCTCGGCTTTGTCCCTTGGGTATGCTTAGTTGGGTTTACTAAGCCATAGGGACATGTTCTCTCATTACTTTCTTCATTTTCTCTCTGTACTCCCCCTCAACTGGAGTACTCGGTATGCTTTGTCATTGTTAGGCACCGAGGAGGATAACATTGAAAACTCCCCCTAAAATGCTGCATCCTTTGAGAGATTCCTTGCTTTGTCGGTGAATGGCGCCAGGAGGAATTAACTGAAACTCCCCCTCAGAATGTGCAAGGTTTGATTGCTCACATCTTGTCATCCCCGCCATGTGTGTGGAGCAATCTAAACAAGTACCACACATGACGGTTTCCCTGAGCTCACCATGTAGAATTTCAGCATATTGATGATCACATAATGTTGATGAGTCAAGGGAGACTTCAGTGGTTGATTGTTGATTGTAGTAGAATGACCGTTGACGCGAGGTTGATTGAATTTTCTACGATTTTCGGACCTTTACAGAGGAGCATAGAAGAGCTTTGACCTCAGGGTTGACATTGAAAGAATTTGAACAGATTTGCCTAAGTTTTGACCTGGACATCGGTGATTTACAATGTTTGTCCGAAAACTAACGTTTTGATCCTCAAAGACTGCGAGTGAGGGCGCGTAGGAAAGGGTTATGGGGCATAGCCCCAGAATTATGTAGATCTTTTCGTTATCTTTCCAACAAAAAAAAAGTTTGTTCAAATCGGATCACCGAGTCAAAAGTTATGGCCCAAACAGTGCGGTGTTGCAGAAAATCTCTAATTTTGAGTTTTTGAGGAATTTCTTCGAAGTTGAGGTTCTCGAAGATGAATATCGAGAGCAGGTGGATTTTAAACAAAATTCTAAGGCAATACCTCGAAATCCGAATCTCGAGGTTTAAATCTCGAGATTACAATCTCGAGTTTTAAATCTCGAGATTAAAATCTCGAGGTTTAAATCTCGAGATTACAATCTCAAGTTTTAAATCTCGAGGTTTAAATCTCGAGATTACAATCTCGAGTTTTAAATCTCGAGATTACAATCTCGAGGTTTAAATCTCGAGATTCCAATCTCGAGGTTTACATCTCGAGATTACAATCTCGAGGTTTAAATCTCGAGATTACAATCTCGAGGTTTAAATCTCGAGATCTTAATCTCGAGTTTGAGTCGAAGAATAATGGCGAAATCCACCTGCAAAACAAACCTCAGAATATCGAAATCTGCAGAATTTCAAAATGTTTGGAACATCGAAAACTTTGGAGTTTCGAAAACATTTGAAAATCGAAAACTTGCTGTTTGAAAAACATCAGAACATCGAAAACTTCTAAAAACTTTGATAGGCAGAGATTCATTCAGATATCTAAAAATGTAAAGCTTCGAAGTGTTCTGAACAGGAAAGATATCAAGTTTGGAAGAAATCAGTGATTCAAGAAACTCCAAACTTTGAAAAATTCAAAACATCGAGAAATTTTGAAAATCTCGAAATCTTCAGAATGTCGAGATCCAAAACATCGAGATCCCAAATGTCGAAATCCCAAAACTCGAAATTCCAAAACTCGAGTTTTCAAAACTCGAGATTTCAAAACTCGAGGTTTCAAAACTCGATATGTCAAAACTCAAGATGTCAAAACTCGAGATGTCAAAACTCGAGATGACAAAACTCGAGATGTCAAAACTCGAGATGTCAAAATTCGAGATGACAAAACTCGAGATGTCAAAACTCGAGATGACAAAACTCGAGATGTCAAAACTCGAGATTTCAAAAGTCGAGATGAGGAAATCGAGTCCCTAAATGTCGAGATCCTGCAAAATGAAAACTTCGATTTTTTAAAATCTGAAACCTGTTCTGAAAAGCCCTGAAGGTCGAGATTCTCCTGTATCAATTTCAAGTCAAAAACGTTTCTGCAGTATTGAAAAATAAGGATTTCGAGATCTCAATGTAGAGATCTTCGAAATATAAAAATTACAGAAAACGAAAAATAAGGTATGCTGCTGGATCGGTTTTGAAAGGCGAGTCCAACAGTATGATTTTTACAAAGTTTCGTTCACAGACAACATTACAGGAGCAAATCTCTACACCAAAGAAAAACAAAAGAAAAGCAGAGCAGTTCTTCGTTAGATCCAAAAATCGCAGATAGATTCAACCTGTTTCACGTCTCGGCTCTGATACCAATTGATAGTCCCAAAATACTAAAGAATCAAACAACCATAGCAGTTAAGAAGAAGCAGATAGAAAGATATGTCGATATTATACGTGAATCTGGTATACCGTATGAAAACCCCGCTGCTCTCCCTGGAGAAGGAGAGCAGCGGAAACCCTTCTCTATTTCGCCTCTACGTACTCTAAGCCTCAATCGTTTCTTTGATAGTTAGGGTTCCCGTAAGTTAGCCTCCTTTTATAAGAGAAGTTAGTAACTTACGGGTTACAAGGAAGCCCCCGGGCTGATACACATTTGTGGCCCGTATTACACGTTTAATTAATAACTACACAAATACAAAGATATTTAATTAGATTGGACACCATAAAATATTCCTAACATTCATCAAATTTTTCACATTTTTTTAGAGTTTTTAATATAAAAAATCTGTTATTACAGGTCAAAAACTAAACAAATGACCAAATTGATCATGTTTTGAAAGTAAACGTATTTATATGATACTTTTTTTAGTACATGGACTTAAATGATGTTTTGGAAATAGTACAAAGCTTATTTGACCCTTTTTTCACAATAAAAATTAGTCTTTACACGTGTGTTGCACGGGATAACAAACCAACACATTATCTACAAAGTCATCCACTATGATTGAACATACATGTGATCATTTTTAAAAATTAAGTTTAAAAATTAAACATAAGTTATTATGATTCTATTACTACTCTAATCAGTAGTCATATTTTCGTAAACAACTTTTTTTAGTCATATATGTGTAATTATTTCTTTTTTAATATCTAACCTAAATAACTTTACATTACAAAAATCGGTGTAAATAATAGAATAGAATTCAGTCAACCAATTTTGTGTGGAGATGCTAGGTGTGGGCGCGGTCTGGAATGGGTCGGTAAATTAGCGAAACCTGTAATGTACTCGTGAAGTTTCTAAAGGTTCGGTACGGTCCGGTTCTAGAGATGGAAGCATTCAACACCATTTCATTTCTGAACAGTACAAAACGGTTTTGTACATGCCAAACACATGCTAAAACATTTGCATAAATATTGCAATTAGTAGATATCATAACACCGTCCAATTCAAATGAAATGTTGATAAAAATATAACAAAGTGCATACTAAATACCGGGAAAGATTCAAGAGACTGAAATTTTTGTATTTAAATTCACAAATACTCGATTAGTGCAACACAGTTAAGGAAAAGTATAACAAAATGACGATACACCAAATACATATCATCTTTATTATATTCATGTGAAAATATAAAAAGAATATCATCTAATTGTTGAATATAATAGAAAAATTTAACGCTCTTCTTTCTTCAAGGATGAATAATAGTTCTAATTTAATTCATAGTTGAACCGTAAGAAGTAAAATTCAAAGCCTTTTAACTAGGTTGTAAAACTACACACTAAATTACTAGATTACTAGAAATTAATAGTTATTAGTGATTTTTAAAACTTTAGCATTCTTTCAATATATACCAAATATAACATAAATTATCTAAAAGGAAAAATAATAGTATTTATATAAATACACACATTCAGTATTTCAGGGATGCGTGAATATATACTTGGACTATAGAATTGTTGGTCTACAAAAGAAATTTATTTGTATGGAAAAAATATAAAAATCTCAAATACATTATTTTAAAAAGATTTCATTCGATATTTTTCGTTTCTCAAAATCTAGAACCGATTTCGTACTTATTTAAAACAGTACAATTTCGGTTAAAGATAAAATTCTTAAGGACCATTTAGTATATTATTTTTTAGTCCTCAATATAGTACAATTTAGTAAAGTACATTTTAGTATATTATTTTTTAGAAAATTGCTATTCAGTGTCACAAAAGTTTGAGGACTAGGATTAGAAAAACTCAAAAATAGACACCAAAACCATGGGTGTGTCATTATAGTTAGTCGTTTGAGGACTAAAAGCTTCATTGCCTCAATAGGTAGAGGACTAATAATGGAAAAAACTTCTCTTTAATTGGATACTCGATCGAGTCATTCCACATGTGCCAAATCAGACTAAAAGATGGAATCAAATGCATTAAGTACATACTTAGAGACACTATATATCCATCTATGTGCAATCCTTTAACAATTCATATCTATATACTTCAGTTTGCTTCCGATGCCCAAGCCTGGCTATGTAGGATAAAGGGCAGCTGCCTATATTAACCAGGACTTGATGTGTTTTTTGTCCGTACAGATTGTGTTGCTTTTGGTGTAGAGCTATTTATTATTCAACTCTTTTCTGTTTCATGATGATTGTTCAATATGATATGCTGCTGATTATATTAAGTTGAGCTTCATTTTAGCTTTTCTGGCAGTGCCTGGATAATCAACATGCATAATTATTTTACAAGAATCTGAGCTTTGCTGCTTATAACCTAATCCGCCTGTCCAATCTTTCAGAATGAACTTACTTTTTTCGTGTCTTGAGTGTTTCGTTTTAGTGACAAAAATATCACTTCTCGATAAAGATAATGAGATTGATGTGATTTGCAGGTGTCGTTACCGCTGTTAATCTTGCATGGAAAGAAAGATGTGTTGACTGATCCATCAGTAAGTGAAGCATTGTATGAGAAGGCAAGCAGTGGTGACAAGACGTTCAACCTATACGAGGAATCATACCATTGCCCGCTTGAGGGTGAGCCAGATGATATGATCCACAAAGTCTTCAATGACATGATTTCTTGGCTTGATGACCGTAGCACTACTACAGGTTAACCATGCGCCTTTCTTGCTCACTTTTCCAGTAGTGGAAAGACAAAATCGGGGAAAGAGGCGAAGACAAATTTTTTGTTGTACAATATGTATTGTTTGATTGGAAGTTCAAATAAATATTCATAGTTGGAAGTGAACTTTGATAGCGCACACGAGATAATGTCATTTTTCATGTAAAAAATTGTTGTGTTAGGTTAATTTATGCAACATGTATTTGGTTGTCTACTTTGACGCTTCTTGATGGATGATGGTCACCCTGTTTGTAAGGCTTGCTATTATTGTGGAAAATGTGAAGTTTGTGAGAGCATCTCCAAAGCCACTCTCTGTTTTGGTCCTTTTTGGAGAGCGGTGTGTAAACTAGGGATGGACACGGGCTGGGTCAATCGGACCGAAACCGGCCCGGCCTGGTACTGTTACGAATCAGCCCGACCCGAGGCCTGGGTCTGGGCCGGGTGCTTTATACCCGAACCAGGATTTTTCGTGGCGGGCTCCGAGTCGCAATAAAATGAACCGGCCTGGCCGGGCCCGTTTCGGGCCATTTTTTTTTGTTTTTCAAAATCTTTGGAAGGTAAATGGGTTGGGCTGGGTGTTTTGGACGGGTTTAGGGTTTTGGGTAGGAAGTAATTAGAAAACCAAAAAAAAAATTAAAAAGGTACTCGTCCCGAAACTGGCCCGACCCAGCTTGAGCCCGAACCGGACCCGATAGCTACCCGGGCCGGTTCCGGGTCTCAACAATCCCAAAAATAGCCCGGTCAGGGCCGGACTCCATCCCTAATGTAAACTAAAGAACTTTTAAGGTAAATTTATCAAGTGCAAAGTGAATAACAATTACTCCTATAATTCAAACGTTATTCTTTAAATAGTTTTTTACCTCCCATATACACACGCACAAACATATATAGACACATACAGAGTGTATAAGCACATGTCACACATATTACTGTTATTGTAAATTGTTTTTTACTAAAAAGTTCAAGCACACGAATTTGAGTTCTTTAATATTTCTTCTAGCAATCTCGCCTATGATATGGAATGCTTCCGCCTTGGAAAGACATCCGTATCGTACTCCAATCTATCTTTTTTTCATTTTTTCTGCACAAAGGAAATTCAGAGTTCTACCTTGCTATTGTTTTTGTATAATACCACATCACTACTGGTGGACGTAGCTCAACTGGTAGCGAGGGAGTGACACAAGGGTTAGGTCCCGATTTCGAATCCCGGCAAAATGAGGGTTACTATGCTAAAATATGCATAGAGCCTCTGCAAGTACCGGGGACATAGCTTCACTCTCTATCTGTCAGATTGAGATTATATTACATCCTCCTAACGTACCGTCTGGTCAAGGTTGGGGGCCCTCAGGGATGGGGTATCATCCTTTTTTTTGTATATTACATCACTATCACTATAATGACACTGTACAAAAGTGGGGTATGTATGTTATTCCTCATCATTGCATAAATATATTACAAGCAACCCCTCACACTCATAACATGTATAAACAAGGACTATTTTTCACATGACTTTTATCATTCCTGTATTTAGAAAGATGACTTCACTCCAGCTCTAAACACACTTAGACCAGTTGTGGCGGTTGAGACGGTGACATTTGTGTTTGCAGGCACAAACAGAACATCTCCTTCGGCGACTGCCTCGTTGGATGACCTTGTGGTCATTGTTCCTTCTCCAGTGAAAACCAGAAAAATAGACGGGCCGGGAGCTGCTGGGAAAACTGTGGTTACTAGTCCAGGGAGAATGCAGTGGTCTACCTCAAACTCATCAAAGGGAGGGCTGTATCTCTTTGTATAATGACTCAAAGCATCTCCTTTAAGGATTTTAGGGAACACCTTCACCAGGAAAACCCAGACCAGATAGAGGATTAGATAGCTTTAAAGGTACATATTGTAGAATCTACAATGGGTGGAAAGCTCTTGAGAAGCAGCGTCTAAAGAACAGCACAAAGCATATCATGAATTCAAATGTTTGATATGATTTGAGCTGAATTTTGTGGACTTGCAATGTGTTGCTTGTTGCGAATTTCTGAATGTACCTAAGCATTTTAAATGCTGGAAGTGTAATTATATCCAGATCTTAATAATCAGGATGATAGCGAAGTCTTAATATTGTATGAGAAGCATCCAGGTCAAATGAACGATCCAATTAAAATTCAAAAGGTGCAAATGAAGTTCACAATTGATCTGCTCCCATGATCCTCAATTTTGTAAACAAGTTAATGTCTTTCTACATCAGCAAAATTCAAAGATACTGACTTACATTAAAGGACATGAACTACTCTTTCTTACGTGAGGTTAACCTTTATGAAACTTTTATACTTTATTATACACTACTACATGTCAACAACCAATCAAGACCTTTATTTAATATGGGAAACGCCGTATATCATGCGTCTCGCCTTATCGGCTGGCATCGGAGGGCTCCTTTTTGGTTATGACACTGGTATGTACGCCGCATTACTCGGTCGTCTATTAGGACGTTCAAGAAGTGCTACTGCACTAAGCCTTCTAATTTAATTAGCTTTAAATTTTTAGAAATAAAATCTACTCCGTATATAATTAATACTCCTATATAAACACAAAAACTATTTTATTTTATTTGTTTAAAAATTCTTATTCTAATGTTTTCTTTGAAGATATGATCGTGAAATAGTACTCGTACTAGAGAATGATGAAAGTATAAAGGAATTGTAGTAGAGCAATGTGGTTGATAATATTTAACGATTAAATTGTGAGCAAAGTGATACTCTAATTATTACATATGTGGACTTGATTAGTGTAAATTATATATGTGGCATTGGCGTGTCTGAATGCAGGTGTTATCTCTGGTGCCCTACTTTATTCAGTTCAGCGAGTTTTTTATGCAAACAGTGAGGGATCAATTTTGAATTATTATCTTTACCTGATTGTATGTGAGCATGGAACAAAGGGTCTTGACATCACGGTCCTTTGGTGTGAGGCCAGCACGCACAACGTTGTCCGAGGTTGCCATACATTCAATGCACTCACCAAACAGGTATGCATGAGGTTCATTTGCCCCCAAATACAAAGCTTCACCAGGACTAAGTTTCACATGATTAAACAAGAACGCTGCTATAACTCCAACATCACTTGGATATTGCTTTTCAAGTCTCAAGATTAGCTGTTCTTTGTCAGTTAACTCTCTTTCCTGTAATATAACAGCATATGAATCAGTTGATGGGTTTTGTGTAAGGGCTTTTGTGTTTTTTTATTTGGTTTGGTTTTAATAGGTTTTGATTTGGTTCAGATTAACACAGTTTGGGAAAAAGATTACCAAACCAAACCGATTTACAAGCTTAAGTATATAGCCCAAGAGATTTTAAAAGAATGCATAATTAAAAAGAAGCCGAGTCCCTAGAAATGCATCATCAACATAAATGATGATACAAAAGAATTATCTCGTCCTGTTTAAATCATAAAAAATAATAAATATACATGTGTAAAAATGAAGGGCAGAGTTGATGTTACCTCATTTTTAACATTCAACCGGCTTATGAGTTTGGTTAGAGCTTGCGAAATCACATCACTGCTAGCTGACATAAGAGTTGTAAATAACGACTGAAGAATTGGTTTTGCTCTCTCACCCACTTCGTGTGCACTTTCATGTAGCACCTCCTCTACATGCCCACTCCCAACAATTTCCCTAATCTCCGGTACAGTTTGGACTACAAGTTTGAGCTCCTGGAAAGAACAAATCAAAGTACTTTCAAATTGTGTTTGGTTAAAAAAAAAGTAAAGAAACAGAAAAAGGGTGGTAAGAGAGTTATTTTCTTAGGTTTATTTTACCATAGAAGCTGCAAAGGAACCTGAAACATGACAGCTGTTTTTACAGTTATCACATATGTTACAGATTTCCTAATCTTATTCATGTAAGGGCGATAGAGATATAAAATAAGGTTGAAAAAATATAAAAGAATGTTCAATTTTTCTTCACATCATTTTTCCCTTCAACTCTCTTACAATCTCTTTCTTGTTCTCTTTCCCTAGCAATTCCATAGTTCCAAATGAACCCTTAAAATCACCCTTTTATCCTTTTATAATTTCACAAAAGTAGGAATCCCTATGAATTACCAAATTCATCCAAGCATTCACTTTTAAGCTTGTTCTTTTTATCAAGGTAGATTTTTCATAGAATTATCTACATATGCATATGAATCATATTAATATTTACTATGGAAGGTGGGAATCTATTCCTTTTCAGAAAAAAAAAAGCATGAAGATAACACAGTTTCCCACATATGGATCCATGCTTAGTGCATATCTGAGTTTACCTCCTGTAACACCTTACTTGCACTAATTTTTAACTAGTTCTTTTTTTTCATTTCCAAGTTTGCCCTCCTCATACTTGGCTCTGAGTATTTACTTGTACAAGATGGGGATATTGGAGGAGGGAAATGAAGCAAATTAAGTACCCGTTTGGGATGACTTAAAAAATCATTCAAGTATGACTACTATATTAGAGCACGAATTCAGTGTCTTTGTGTTGTTGAGAAAATTGCTAACAGAGTAAAGGACACTTTTTCCCATTTTAGTATATTATTTTTTTTATATAAAAACCACAATATTTTGCTTTCGGAAGTTTGGACAATGCTTTTGTTGCAGCATAATGCTCGCGAAATCTCGGAAAAAGCTTTGTTGCAACATATCGTTCTCGATATCTCGGAAAAAGCTTTTGTCTAACATATGACTCTCGAGATCTCGGAAAAAGCTTTTGTCTAACATATGACTCTCGATATCTTGGAAAAAGCTTTTGTCTAACATATGACTCTCGAGATCTCGGAAAACAGCAGAAATGAATATTTTTCCCACTTCAGCATACTATTTTTCTTAAATAAAAATCGTTCGTTGCAGCATAATGCGCGCGAAATCTCGGAAAAAGCTTTGACGCAACATATCAATCTCGAGATCTCGGAAAAAGCTTATGTCGAACATATCACTCTCGAGATCTCGGAAAACAGCATAAATGAAACTTTTTCCCACTTTAGTATACTATTTTAATTAAATAAAAACTGTTCGTTGCAGCATAATGCTTGCGAAATCTCGGAAAAAGTTTTTGTCGAACATATCACTCTGAAGATAGGGAAAACAGCGTATAAGACACGTCTTCCCATTTTAGTATATTATTTTTATTAAATAAAAACCACAATATATTGCTTTCGAAATTTTGGACAACACTTCTGTTTCAGCATAATGCTCGCGAAATCTCGGAAAAAGTTTTGCCTCAGCATATCGTTCTCCAGATCTCGGAAAAATCTTTTGTCCAACATATCACTCTCGTGATCTCGGAAAAAGATTTTGTCACAACATAGAGCTCTCGAGATCACGGAAAAACTTCTGTCAGTTTCATAAATCATCCCAAACAGGCTCGAAGATTTTACTCTAACAAGTAGGAAAAAAGACAATATGCACACCCAAAATGGAAGCATGATTATTATATAGGCATATAGGGACAGATTAAGTAATATCTTAATTTCCTCTGTTTAGCTAACTAATACGATAGTATAAAATACAGTACATTTTACTGCAATAACATTATCAGGTCTCATCCAACAGCAATTAAAGCTATTGAAAATGCAATTCAAATTTACTATGCAACAAGCAAAGGAATAGAGAATGAAGATCATCCTAGCAAAGAAGCTTAAATTTGATTCCCAATTCAAATCATATATACCAGTAAGGGTATGTTTGGCAAACGGCTTATCAGCCAACTATTATCTTGTTTGACCAAATTTAGTTGTTTCATTAGTCAAAGCACTCAATATTTATGTTTGGTAAATAACTTTTTAGATTGGCCTGTTGAGTCCGAAAAGCTGAAAAAATGGCTGGTAGGAAAAGCAAGGGGCAGCTTTTTAGATTGTCTTCTTTCATTCTTTTAGATTTACACTCTATCAGCCATTTTGAAATAGCCAATTTTACCAAACAATTATTTATAGTAAGCTAACATAATCAGTCGGTCAAAACAGCTAACACAACCAGCTGTTAGAAAACAGCTGACACAACTAGCTGACAGCAACCGCTAACAGCCATTTGCCAAACAAGGCCTAAAAAGTGAAGAGGAAGAACATCTCACAAACGAAGACAATTCAAAGTACCTCAAAGCTAACGAACCCACATAAAGCTTCAAATTCTGTAAGTGCTAAAGCCATCTCGGGCTTGTGATTAGCATCCTTATACACCTCCGGCTGCTCCTTGTGCAATCGAGCAGCCAAATCTTTATCAGGATGAGCCTGAATCGACAAAGCTTTTGCAACAGAAAGCACCTGAAACCCAAATAATGCCAATAAATTAATGCAATCATAGAAATAGCAGAGCTCTGGTTCCAAAAAGTGCACAGATCTCAATGAAGTGCTGAACTTTAAGAAAAATTGAAGTTTAAACCGAACATATTATTAAATGTATAATTAATTAATTACGAGATACTGTTCAATTTAATACTTGTAAAACATAACTTTAAATAAATTAGATACTAGTATTTAATTAGAAGTACTGAAACCACCAAAAACATCGAAAACGGTCCTGCATTTAATTAAATTGAAAATAATTAAGGCGGCGAGGACGAACCTTGAAAAGAAACGGTAGATCAGGACCCCAAGTCTGAACCACCTTCTCGCCGACAAGAGTAGGGTTCCGTTGAATCCAGTCCTTCAAAGTCAGCGAGAACTTCTCCTCTTTCACACCGCCATTGGTAAGCCCATTGTCAGAGGAAGCAACCACGTAAGCAGGGCCGGAGTCGTGGGTCCCCATCCACAACTCAGCATAGGGAATGTCCTCCCGGACCTCCTCCCCAGTGTTGCGAGAGTAGAGCCGCGCCACACAGGATTCCCGTTCGATGCGTCCCCAATCGTAGTTCTTAACTGAGCAACGAAGCCTCACCAGTTGCGTGGCCTCCGTTATTGTCGTTGAAAAACCGTCAGTCTCCATGACTTGAAGGATGTGCAAAGAGGGATCAAAAGAGAGATAAGAAGAAGAGGAAAAAACTAAAATTTGAACAAAAATGGAAACTGGTCGCCTTTTCAAGGCATGTATCAGGCAGAGAAAGCAGAGAGCATGTCAGCGATGTCAGCGATGACACACAATAATGTCATCGTCTACGTGTGTGTCCATATATAAATACATTTGGCCCTTCAAAAAAAAACTCCATCCGTCCTACATTTATCTTCATAGTTCGGTTAGGTTTACGATGTTTGACTTACGATAATTTAATTTGATTCATGTTTACACTCATATTATTTTTAGTAAATTAAATTTACATATTCAGAAACTACATTAAATCCGCTACAAAGTCTGATCAAGAAAATTTAAGTTTGATAAAAAATTGATATATAAAGTAAAAGATTAAGAGTAATTTGAGTTGACCATGTGAATAGTAACTATGAAGATAATTTTGGGACGGAAAGAGTAAACATTTTACTTTTCCCTATGGTCTATTCTTTAAAAATATCCGTTTTCCTTATTTGGTAAACAAAACAGTGCAAAACAGTGTCAAACATTGTCAAACAGTATTTAAATAGTGTCATATAGTTTCATTTTTTTTAATCATGTAAAAGTCAAACGGGACCTTTTAAATTGGGACGAAGAGAGTACTTTTTATCTTTATTACACCTAATTTACTCTTTATAAACATAACAACATCCAAACATTATTGTTATTCTCAACAAAATTTGAGGTCGGCTAACATGAATGTATCCATTATAACCGATAGACTATATGTCTAGAGAGAAGTGATTTGTATTAAATGAGTTTCGAACCCTTACAACTACTCCCAAGGGAAGTATTTATAGGGAAAAGCGAGTTGGGCTCCCAAGTCTTGGGCTTGGGAGGCCCATTACGATATAAGGCCCTTATTGGGCTGATTACAATCGAATATATGAGCTAAGTATGGAAGTCTAGCAGACAAAGTTCTTGGAGACGTACGTTTGGCTGTGGCAGACGAAGTCCTTGGAGACGTATGTCTGGCTGTGGCAGACTATAACACCCTGCCCCGTAGGACCCGAGGTAGTTACTTCTGACCTCTCCAGACCTCTAGTACCGTCCTCACAAACCGCCACTAGCCCTTAACGCGCACTTTGTCCTCACTCATACGCGCCCTGAGAAACTTCCCAGGGGGCACCCATCCCAAGACTACTCTCGTGCAAGCATGCTTAACTTTGGAGTTCTTGACTAATGAGCTACCTTAAAGGAGATGCACCTCTGTCGGCATGAGTAGTACTATTAATTCTCTTAAATTAATCTCGGGTATTACAATCACCCCCACTTAGGATCGCAACGTCCTCGTTGCGCCCTTAAATCAATCTTAATCAAACTTTAGAATCTTGCCCCGCTAAGTGCCCGCCCGATATCCAACGGATAAGCACACTATCGCAGGGTTGCTCCGATACCACCTATAACACCCCGCCCCGTAGGACCCGAGGTAGTTACTTCTGACCTCTCCAGACCTCTAATACTGTCCTCACAAACCGTCACTAACCTTTAACACGCACTTTGTCCTCACTCATGCGCGCCCTGAGAAACTTCCCGGGGGGGGGGGGGGGGGGTCACGCATTCCAAGACTACTTCCTTGCAAGCACGCTTAACTTTGGAGTTCTTGGCTAATGAGCTACCTTAAAAGGAGATGCACCGGTGCATCTCCTTTTAATCTTGAGTATTACACAGACAAAGTCCTTTGAGACGTACGTCTGGCTATGGGCAGGCGCCTTGGAGACGTATGTCTGGCTGTGGCAGACGAAGTCCTTGGAGACGTACGTATGGCTGACGGAGTGCTGAAGGTCGTACGTCCCCGGGTGACTGTTACGTGCTGGAGGCCGTACGTCTCTGGGGCCTTCCAATGTGCTATAGGTCGTACGTCCCCACGGTGATCCATGTGTTGGAGGCCGTACATCCCCAGGGTGTTCCTTGTGCTTGACGATGTATGTCCCTATTGAAGGCCGACGCTCTACGCACTGGGGTCGGTCCAGGTCGAAGAAGGGAAGCAGGATCGGAATGGGATGCCATGTCCTGGGCCACCGCCCCCTCGTCGTTGCCAATGTTCATGACCAATGGCCGAGGAGGAGGAGGTGGTGGAGTTGTGTTCTCCCTCGTCCTGGGCATGAGTGCGCTGAGGACGGTGGGGTTTTGAGCCAGGCTGGCTATGATGGCCGATACAGCAGCCTGGAGTTGAGGGTCAACAGCGGGAGTAGACTATTACCCTGAGGCATTGTCGCCTCTCTCGATGCATTTCTTCTCAAGGCCGTAGCGGGCATCTTGAGAGTTGTCGTTAAGCTGATCGCGAAGGTCAGTCGTGGGGACGATCGTCTCATGGAAGATCTCCTCTTCCCCTGCCTTGTCAGCCGTAACATCACCAGAGCGTTCACGTTTGTCCTGAGTTTCAGGGATCGCTTTGCGGATGAGGTTACGGTTTGAAATTGCTCTTCCCATTTCAGTTAACTTGTGCTTGGTAGCGACGAAAGATGCTAACTTGATTGTTCTAGCTCTCAATGAAATCACCAAATGATAAACTATATGTTTAGAGAGAAGTGAGAGCGAGAGATAGAAGTGATTTGTATTAAATGAGTTTCGAACCCTTACAACTACTCCCAAGGGGATATTTATAGGGAAAAGCAGACTGAGCTCCCAAGTCTTGGGATTGGGAGGCCCATTACAAGCTAAGTATGGAAGTCTAGCAGACGAAGTTCTTGGAGACGTACGTCTGGCTGTGGCAGACGAAGTCCTTGGAGACTACGTCTAGCTGTGGCAGACGAAGTCCTTGGAGACGTACATCTAGCTGTGGTAGACGAAGTCCTTGGATCGTACGTCGGCTATGGCAGACGAAGTCCTTGGAGACGTACGTCTGGCTGACAAAGTGCTGAAGGTCGTTCGTCCCCGGGTGACTATTACATGTTGGAGGCCGTACGTCCCCGGGGCCTTCCTATGTGCTGGAGGTCGTACGTCCCCAGGGTGATCCATGTGCTGGAGGCCGTACGTCCCTGGGGTGTTCCTTGTGCTTGACGACGTACGTCCCCCAGGTCTTGCATGTAGCTGGAAGTATGTGGGTCATGGGGTCTGGACCCATATACTCCATCAATAATAGAGTCAGAACGAGAAGAAAGATAACAAGGGTAAAAAGCTAAAGTCGAATTAAATGAAAAGAATAAGATAAAGATAAGTATATGATAAAAATACATAACAAAGATAAAAGATAAAAAATAAAAGAGCATAAGAAGGATAATAGATAAAGTAACATAAAACATAGAAATATAAAAAGGATACGAAGTAAAAGATAAATATGCGTTCTCTACCTTGGTTTCTTCAAAAACATACTCTCGTCCAATCCAAGAAAAAGTATATTCGTTCTAGTTTCTTTAATCCAAGTATGTATGAGTCTTCCTCTACCTCTCCTCCTTACATCTTCTCCCCATCTCTCAAGTAGTCTAACATGTGCATCATTTAGTCTTCTGCGCAATGACCAAATCATCGCAATCAAGACGTCTGCATCTTATTTTCTATTAGTGTTACTCCCATTTTTTGTCAGATTATTTTACTCCTCAAGTGGTTTTATCTGTTATATCCACACATCCAACGTAACATATGCATATTTGTCACACTCATCTTTTGAATGTGACATTATTCACCACCCAACACTCTAATTACCAACACTCTTTTTATAAGCATATGGTTAGAAAATCAAAATGAAAAATTACCTTTCTTACAAAATTGTAAAGTCAAAGTCCAAGATTTCATTTAATTTCCCAGATTATCTGTGTCAGATTTCTTAAATCGCCAGATTACCCCGTCATTAACAAATTGTCTTTGTTTATTCAATGGAACCAGCAAGACAATTAATTAAATTAATTTACTCCCTCCGTCCCAAAATGAACTTCAGAGTCACTATTCACATGGTCAACTTAAATTACTCTTAATCTTATGTTTTATGTATCAATTTTTTATCAAATTTATATTTTTTTATCAGCATTTATAGCGGTTTTAATGTAGTTTCTCAATATGTAAATTTTATTTACTGAAAGTAATCTGAGTATGAACAGGGATCGAGTTGCTTTATCGTCGGTCAAACATCGTAATTCGAAATGGGAAGTTCATTTTGGGACGGAGGTAGTATTAATTAAGTTATGACTAGATTTAGAATGATTAATTCTATTTAAGAAAAACCATAAATATGATTTTATTTTTGGTAGAAGGTTACGTTTTATTAGGTTTAATTTGAGTAATTTTCTCATGGAAAAAGCAAACAATTGTGGAGGAAAAAAGAACCGAATAAATGTAGTGAAAGTTGGCTTGGAGGAAAGAAAGATGGGGTGAGGAGGGAAGGCTAAAGAAAGCTCCGAATTTATGCTAAAAATAGACTAATTTAACAACATAAATGAAATGGGAATCAAATAAATATGAATCGACGATGGATTTGATTAAGAATAATGAAAATAATAGCAACTCAATAATGTCAAGTATTTCTAATAATATGAACGAGTTTGTGAGTACAAAAATGATCGTGTGTCACATTCATCCTTCTCTCCTATATTTATTTACTCGATTGCAAAGTAAGTGAGAAATAAGAATAGTAAAAATTGTGTGGTTCAAATTTGTTCACAGGAGAGAGAAATGCGTAGAACCACAAATTAGTTACTTTAATAGCTAAGTGATAAAGTTTTTTCGGACAACCAACAAGAGAAAGTTGGCAAAGTCCAATAGGAAGCTTCAGTTGAGTTTTGCTAAATTATAAATTTATGCATCAGAACTCTTATACAAAAAAGTTCAAAGTTTTTATGTATGACCGTAGAATATTTAGTACTCCCTATGATATTTCTACTAGTATTTGTTAGGGAGTAAAAAAGTTTTGAAATTCCAAAATAGGACTATCATGTTTTTTATTCCTTGAATAGGAGTAATTTTTTGACAAGATTGGTATTATTAGGCTTTAAAGCATGACATTTTTTTCAAATTTGGAAAATTACTTCTATTCAGAAAATAAAAAACATGATACTCCTATTATAGAAATTCAAAACGTTTAGGAATTCAAAACGTTTTTACTCCTATTTAGAACAATTTCTATATTTGTTATCATTCTAAAATTTCATGTGCTATCTGAGAAAAAAACATCATAAACTACGGAGTATAAAATAAAGTTTTACTACTCCGTATGAAGTAGGCGAGTATAAGAACAATAATTTCAGGTTAAATATGTTACGTGCCATCTGTCCCAAAAAAATCCATTTGATTTGACATATTTATAACAACAAATACAAATATATCCATAAAATAATATTACGATCCTCCCATTTTATGTGTCTCATTTGAATTTGACACAATTATTAATAAAGTGATTGAAAAGTTAAAAAATGAATTTAAGTATAATAAAGTAAAATGTTGTGGATCATATATTTTTTCTTAAAAGAAAATGTGACACTTATTTTGGAACAAATCAAAACGGAAAGTAAGACCAGTAAAATGGAACAGAAGGACTAGATAATGGATAAACAATATTGCAATACCAACTAAGTAAAGGAAATGGGAAATAAAATTAGAACGCTACGAAAAAACAGAAACAAAATAACTTTTGTCTGCGCCAAAAGTTGTTTGTGCATAAATAATGTTTTTATTTTGAAGATAAATTGTTGGTGCTATAGACAAAATTCTTTATCGGTGCTTTTAACATTTTTGTGTTTGTGTTACTCACATTTACTTTTAAACAAGACCTCTAATGAATTTGGAAGCACCCGTTCCAAATGACGAATTGAGACCCCTCAAATAAGAAATGATACAAATTTAATAATAAAATACAAATAGACTACACAATTCAGTGAAATATAAGTTTTATAATATTTAAAGTACAGAAATTAGATAATCTAAAAGTTATATACCTTTTGAAATCTGAAATAATACATAAGCATTCAAAAAAATCAACCTATAACTACTACAGAGTACTACACAATAAATTTTTGGAGCCCCTCTATATAAGTGGACTCCGGTGCCAAACACCTATCCCACCTCCCATGCTTTTAAAATGAAAAAAATTACGAATATCTAAAACCGACTGATAAAGTATGGGGTCAAAGATTATATTTAGGAAAAAATCACATAAATAATCTCAACTATTCGCGGTCTTCCATTATTAATCCCAAATATCAATTATTCTGATATAATCTAAACTATAAGACGTATCTTCTAAAAACAAACCGGTGACCTTCATAAACATATTTAACAGGTCACCTGCACACGTGTCCTATTTCTATAGGGTTCCAATTATAAATATTTTCCTTTTTTATTTTCTTTCCTTATTTCTCTTTCTTTCATTTGTTTTCATCTTCCCCGTCGGTTTATTTATGGCCCCTCCTAATTCATATTTAGAAGCAAATGGCCGACCCATCCTTGTTCATCCCCAAAAGGTGTTTGTTGGATGAAAGTCTGCTACTTCATCTCCACCAGAAGATCAACACCCTTCTGGTCACATAAAATGGAATGACCAGAGTAGAACTATAAAACAAAGTCTAGTGAATGTTCAACAACTGGATGAGAGAGAGCTTTAGAGCGTCACAGAAAACAACAACTCGATCGAAAAAAATTTGCAACTAATTTTATCCTCATTTGTTCATTTAAGCTTTGTGAATTAGTTCCTCTCCAGACCCGTCATGCGTTAATTGCAACTTCAGGGGGAAACAAAATGAATACCAAAAGGAAGAAGAAAGAGAGGATGAACCAAGGGAGGGAAAGTGTTGTAGAGATAGCACAGAAAAACAGTAAATAAAATGGGGGGGGGGGGTCGCCGATGCCCTGCGATTTTTGCCTCGTGATGGTCGGAGAATCACCAGAGAAGACAACTGAAGTAATGGTCGATTTTTGCCACACTTTCTCTTCGGCGACGGCCATATCTAGTAGATTCAGAAAAAAATAATAGGAAAAAAGAGGAAAAACGCTATCAGAAGAAGATGAATCACGTGTGGAAGGAGCCAGTCAAAAGAATAACCTATTCGGCTTTTTCCTATTTTCTAATTTATTGTTTTAACCTGTTGAGTAAGTTGTAGGTCACCTAGACTAACTTGAGAAGATGCCATATAATTTTGAGATTATTTTAGAATTACTCAAAATTGGGATTAATATTAGAAGAACCTCAATACTTGGGATTATTAACGTGAATTTTTCCTTATATTTATTCATTAGAGAAGAGAACTAGAGAAGAGAACTAGAGATAATGCGCGCAAGAATTTTGCCCACAATCCAATGCGTAATACCTTTGTGTACCAAAGGTCCAAAATATCAAATTGACTAATTGATCAGAAATCGATAGAAATCGATCAACATTTGAATTGTAAAAAGCTACCGAAATGTTCTTTGGACACATTTGAATATATACAATTTGTTTTCGTTTTGCGAATAGAATCACCTTTGCATGGACAATTTTTTTCGTCTGACGTAGATAATAAAAATCTATGTATCAGACCCAATTGTCTACATAGAATGAAAAAGTTGTTTATACACAGACAAATTGTTAGACACATAAAATGGTGAGTACAAGCGATGAGTACGCAAAGTATGATTAAAAATATTATACTTCGTCCCACTATATTGGGACATGAGGAGGTGGTGTGATTAATAAGAAAAATGAATTTATGTAATTAATATTGAATTGATAAGGTAAAATTGATTTATGTTGGGTAAACTGCCCAATATCCAAGTGATTCAACGAATCTAGGGGGTTTGCGAAGAACCCAAACTCATGCAGCACTGCCCGTGCGGCATGGGCTCCGTGAAGAATTGTCAGACTGTTGTGAATTAGCTTCAAGCTTGTTACCTCAGGACAACTGGCGGGAAAACAAAGATTTAAATGAAAGGGCATTTAATGCAGCAGATGTGGAATTAGCTTCTCTCTCTAGCTCTTCTGTATTTATCAGTTTAGAATACATGGTCGATCTCAGGCTCAAAAAGGGTGTGTTGTAATTGTTCTAAGTAGTTTTTGGCTCACTTTACCTCTTACTCATCTTACTATTGTTTGCGCCTTCATAATCATCTAAATAGCTCACTAAAAGATAAATGATCCACCAGAATCCAATCAGGAATGAATCTCAACAATTGATAAATACAAATTTTACCAAATTTGGTATGAGACAATTTTAGTGAGAGGATCGAAAAAGTAAGATGCGACAATCTTAGCGAGACGAAGAGAATAGATTTTTTTAATGCAAAAACTTCAATAGATATATTAAAAATTCACAGATATTCACCACAATAGACACAATGTATTCCATTACAAACCCTAGGATTAAACTTAAAGCAGTTAGTAGTCATTATACAAGTGCAATTACTCGCTAACCTCGAATAGACAACTTGAAGGGAAAATTTTACAAATAGGAGCAAAGGGGCATGGGACTTCCTAAAATAGGACAATCGAGAGATGTAAGACATTAAGTATTATGGAATGACCAAAATAACCTCAATTAAAAGCTAAAAAGTCAACCGTCATCCACATGCTCTGTTTCGCTCTTTCCGAAAAAAGAAAAAAAACTGTATCCTACCTTTTCCGATATTTTTTTCGTTGCCAACCTTCCTCCACAACGATGAATGCTTCACCGCGAATGACGAATGCAGCTTCAACGTTCGAGTTTTGAGCGTAGGAGACAGTAAAACGAAACGAAAAGCACAGAGCCACAACAAACATGGTGAAGTGAAAGAAGACTTCGACCGAGAACTGTGAAGACAACCAAGCAAACGATAATGAAGTTTCAGACAGTGATTTTGAGACAAAGGAGAAGAATCGAACAACCAAGGACAAAAAAATAACAACAACGCAGACAAAGAGGAAGTTCTTCCATCTGGCAAGGTAATCTCAGTAGTTACTATTTTGTTTATTTTTTAGAAAAATTGAAATAATGACTACAATAGAAACGATTAGTTTACTCACTTACAATTTGATTGAGGTTTTAAAGTACTGTTCAGTGTCATATTCATACTGTCAGTTAGGTTTGTATGTTTTAGATGAAATTAATGACTTAAAATTAGTTAATTGCAATTTGATTAAGGTTTTAAAGTAATGTTCATTGTCATATTCATACTGTTAGTTAGGTTTGTATGTAGGGATGGAATTAATGACTTGAAATTAATGAATTGGAATTTGATTGAGGTTTTAAAGTAATGTTCATTGTCATATTCATACTGTCAGTTAGGTTTGTATGTAGGGATGTAATTAATGACTTGAAATTAGTGAATTGGAATTTGATTGAGGTTTTAAAGTAATGTTCATTGTCATATTCATACTGTCAGTTAGGTTTGTATGTTTTAGATGGAATTAATGACTTGAAATTAGTGAATTGGAATTTTATTGAGGTTTTAAAGCAATGTTCATTGTCATATGCATACCATCAGTTAGGTTTGTATATTTTAGATGGAATTAATGACTTGAAATTAGTGAATTGGAATTTGATTGTACACATTGCATTGAAATTGAGATTTTTAAATTAGTATAATAACTGCTCAGTTCATTACGATTTTGATATATGTTGATTGTCATCTACATTGAATATTGTATATATATCAGGTCATTGTAAGATCATTCACAAGAGGGCTGCTTGACAATAAGAAGGAATTAAAGGTTAACTGCTTCGCAAATTTGCACAATGGCATTGAAGGAATAAATGCATTGCTAAATGAGGAACAACTTAAGGAATTTAGAAGCACTGCATTTCGAAAAATGTTAGACATTGGAAATGTGTGGTGGATGACAGGACAATTGCTGATTTTAATAGTAGAAAATCATGTCAAAAAGTTGAACAACAAAGTCTACAAAGATCGCTTCATTTTCAACATCGGTGACAGACTTGTATACTTCTACAAGAAAGAGCTTGCATTACTAACATGTTTTAAGATGGGAGGTGAGAAACCTGTGATATCCACACAGACTAAAGGAGACATTCGGAAAAGATTTTTTAATTAAAGGGATAATGTCTCAAGGGCAGACATAACGAGAGCATTTGAAGAGTTTGACAATACAATGGTGAAAAAGTTGCCTTCGGATAGAGTGAAGTTGGTTGTTCTGCATTTCATTGCTAACTTTGTGATTGGGAACCAGAAGACTGTCAAATACCCATAGAAATACATCAACATGGTAGACAATCTGGAGTTGGTTAATGAATATCCACGGGGTGATGAAATCTGGGAAGACCTGATTGAAAGAGTTCCTAAATGGACGCAGAACATAAAAAAGCAAACAATGATAGGTACGGATTTGCAGGCTTTAGTCTCGCTTTGCAAATATGGGCTTTTGAAAGTTTTCCGGCACTTAGGAGGTCAAATGTGTGCAATATTGAAGAAGATAGAAAAGGACTGTGGCCAAGGTTTTTGAAGTGGTCTGCTAAAAAGACTTGTGTCACAACGCTTGCTGATAATATTTTTGACAACCCACATGTAATAATTATACAATATCTTATATTGTTATCTAATACATATATAGGAATTTAAAGGGTAGCTGTTTTAATGACTTATAAGTATTTAAATTCTAATGTTATAATTGTGTAATGCAGTTTGAGTTTCAGAAAATGTGCCCAACAGAAGAGGAACTACAAATTACAATGATGAAGTCATTGTATGCAGACAGTATAACCAAGCCCCCATTACTGAAAAAAACCGTCTTAGTTTGAGACAACCAGTGCTAGAAAAGATAAAAGAGAAGTTTGTGGAAGAAAATGAAGGCTTTATCAATCAAGAAAAGGCAGATAGAAGTGAAAATGACATACCCGATGAAGTAAAACCTGATGATGTTGCAGGCCAGAATGAAATAAAAAAATTAAACCGCATCATGAGGAGAAGAAAGGGTGTTGGAGAGCCATTTAGAGAGAGCAAGATTCTACGTAATATAATGGCTGCGGTGGTGCTCCAATAAAAAAAGGCACAAAAGCTTGAGAAAAAGATGCAAAAGCTGGAAGATGGAATGCATCAACTTCTAAATGTCCAAAGGGAGAAATCTGAAATGTTGAAGTCATTCCTTCTGAGGAAAACCCAAGAATATGGTGAAGGTGAGCACATCATCAAATGAGGAGAAAAACACATCTCGAAAGAAAGAAAAGGATTCTGCTAATGCAGTGTGTGATATGCCAAGTTTTGATCTTCATGTTGACGATACTCAAAAGATGAAAGCCACTAAACGTGATGATGCTTCAAGCCAATTAGATAAACATATTGATAGAAATGAAGCTGAGCTAGTTTGTGGTCAAAATCAGAATGTTAAATTTCATGAAGAAGCTAATGTGCCAGAAACACCAACTCCAACAAGCATCAACACTCAAGAGCTGCAAACGCATGTTAATACAGTCATTACTGATGTCATTAAAGATCTCAGGCAAGCAGAGAAGGCAGTTGAAGAAGAGGTGATATATTTTTTTATAATAAATTATATAGTCTATTGTCTATTTAATGACTACATTTTACATTTTAATGACTGAACAGTACAAAACAATAATAATGCAAAACTAATAGAGTAATTAATATTATCATACACAATTTTACTAACACACTATTTTCATTATAGGAAGAGGGAATGTTCAGTGATGTGAATGAAAGTGCTGATGATGAGTTTGAAGGTGGTGAAAAGGTATAAGTTTATTACCCTCATAAATTATATACATGACATTATAAAAGATTCGAAAGAATTGCCAGACATGGAGGACGTTTTAAGAGTAAAAATCTTTTTAATGGAGGAGCTGGTTAAAAATCACAACACTAATGTCCCCAAAAAGTACCATAAGAAGCATGATGAGCTTGTCTCGTGTCCATTTGGTCTGCAGTTGGATGACTTCACCATAAGAACAAAACCTTGGATTTATGATTTGTTCACAAATGCTCATTGGTTATTAGATATGGTAAGTATTTATTCTAAAAAGCAAATTGTACTTGTATATGCAAATTTGAATATACATTAATTGACTGTAAATTTGAATATACTAACCTGCTATTTTAATACTTTATTTATTTTAGCATATTGCAATTGCATTTCACTACCTAGGAGTCAAGAGGAAGCAATATAATTTGAATCAGAAGTATGTCACAACAAATCCATTATTTGTTGGGATGCTAAAGATGAAAGCGGAGTTGATACAAAATGAAAAGACAACGTTGACAGAGGCGGCGTATTGTGGCAATATAATGAACACTATACTAGGAACAAGCCAAGGGAATGGCATGCCATGGGCAGAAGCTGATTACGTATACATGCCAGTGAACACGGGGATGCATTGGGTGTTATTGGTGTTAGACATTAATGGGAAGCGCATTCGAGTTTATGACTCTCTTAAGATCATTTACTGTCAACCGTAAGATCATTTACACCATGTTTGGAGTCTTTCTTACCAAAGGTAATGGAAAGATTAGGAGTCTTTGACAAACGTCCACATGCAGCAATTGGAAAGGGAAAGTTGAAGATTGAAATGGTGCGAAACAATCCACAACAACAAGATGCATATGTATCTCATAAACTGTAGCTCCAGTTCATTTGAAATGTGGAAAGTCATATAGAAATTAATATGTTGTCATGCTGCAGGTGGAATTGCGGGATGTTTGTGATAAAACTTGCAGAGTTTTTAATGCTTGATAGGGAAGCGACTGAGGTTACAAATGATGATTAATGACAGCAACACCATGGACACAAATGAAACGCTCTAGTTGAAAAAATGACATGAACATGTCCATTCCTTCAAATTAACAACAAAACTTCGAGAGGTTTTATCAACAACCTCAAATTCATATGCACTAGCAGGCTTCACCTAAATAAAAATGTTGAAAACAGATTGTTATTACGAATTATTAATACAAAAACTAACTAAAAAGTTTTGAGGTAACGAATGTACCATCATCATGGATGACTCTGCATGGAAGGTACGAAGCTTGATCTCAAAATGGTCAGACAGGAGTGTTCTATTTTTTGCAGCTTCATCTTGACGAGCACAGAACCATTCTTGCATCCTACCCCGCAAAAAATCTACTCACTTTGCTATTGGGTACTCACTTGGGATTCGGTCCATAGAATTCATTGACTCAGCATTGTTTGATGTCATCACAGAGTACCTAGTACGCGGACTGCAACACCGTGCCCACTTCTCAAAACCAATAGCAGCCAAATACTCACTAATACGAGGATCATCAACATCTAATAAAGATAAATACTCTTCAAGTTCAGTGCTTGTGGCAGACCTAGCTGCCTGGTTGAACTTCCATGCCAAACATGTACCAGATCCTCTAAAGTTTGTTCTTAGATTGCCTAAAATATGCCGAACACAGTAACCATGTTCAGCATGTGGAAAAACAGTTTTTGCTGCATATATAATTCCGTCATGCCAATCCGAGACAATATACAAATCAGCTCTATGAGAAAGAGTCTCCTTTAACTTGTTAAAAAACCACAACCATGTATCCTCTCTTTCAGTGTCACACACATCAAAAGCCAAAGGGAAAATATGTTGGTTCGAATCCTGAGCACATGCTGTTAGTAAAGTGCCCTTGTAATAGGCTTTCATGAAGGAACCATCAATAATAAGTACTTGAAAACAATGTTTCCAACCATCAATTCATGACTTTAATGATATGAAAAAGTACTGAAAACGAGAATCATCACCAATAATCAGTGAGATCATTGAACCTGGATTCTTTTGCTCCAAAACATACGCAAGAGATGGCATAAGCTGGTAAGACTCCTCATCTGAACCCATTAATTTCCGTTGAGCCTTAAGGTTTGCGCTCCATGCTTTTCTGTAAGGAAGAGTTATACCATAATCTCTTTTCATGTCAACTATTATATCATTAGGAGTGT
This sequence comes from Cuscuta europaea, assembly GCA_945859875.1. Taxonomy (NCBI): domain Eukaryota; kingdom Viridiplantae; phylum Streptophyta; class Magnoliopsida; order Solanales; family Convolvulaceae; genus Cuscuta; species Cuscuta europaea. Next base: position 11,537,522 of record CAMAPE010000005.1, on the reverse strand, counting down.
ATAGCTTTCTCGATGCATCTGCATATCGGTGCTTTATGAGTTCTGCAATAATTTCAGATGTGGCTTGACGATGACTACCTTGTCTAAAATCAATAGAGCAGGAATGATCAGAATCAAACCTGAAAACAGGAACACAAAGAAACATAAGTAAAGACATTAAAAGAAATTAAATAGGCATTAAACATGTACAAAAAGACATTAAAATAAAAAAAACCAAGTACATGAAATTCAGAATAAAATATATGACTTGTAAAATCAAAACAAGTACCTTTTAATCTAGAACATACGACTCCCAGAAAGCATCACTCCACGAACAGCCCACTTGCAATCTTCATCAACACAAATCACATGCAACACTTTACATTTTGACATCTTTGTCTTATATTGAAAATGATTTGTAATTGCATACATCTTTAATTGCATACCTTTTAATCCAACACTTTTTTATTCTTATGGGTAGGATGAAAGTGAGAATGGACTTCTAAATCAGGAACAACACACAAAGAATGAAACTCAGAGTATGAATCAAAACTGACAGGTTCACTTGAAGAAGAAAACGCTGAAAAACTGTTGCTATAAATGTCTTGTGAATCAGCATTGGAATAGGAATGAATGTCTTCTGAGTTCATCAAATCAGTTGGTTGGTGCACTTGTTCATCTGTGGCAGCAACATTAGGTTCATGGGAATAGGAATGAATGTTTGCTGAGTTAACGAAATCATAACAATGGTGCATCGGTTCATCCATGACAGTAACATTAAGATCAATTGGAATAAAACTGGCAGGCTTATCTTTTTGCTGAACAGTCATCAACGGAGAGTCGGAAGATATATTGAGATCAATTGCAGAATATTCGGGAGAGGTATGATTATTGATGCAATCAGGGACACTAAATAACTCAACACACAAATGAAACATAGCATAGTCCAGGTGAACTATTTTCAGAGCCAAGTAAAATTCCAGGCTACAAGCATCACTAACAACCAAAGGAGTTGGACATGCATCAACAAGGTACGAAATCTTAATCCTTGTATTGTTAACAGATTCACCAATGCATGCATAAACCAGGGAAGTATACTGATCATACGATGTCCCATCAGGTACTATTAACCCAAAGCTTCTTTTGTTAGAGAAACAATTTGAGTTGTCCCAAGTACCATCAACTTTAAGCATAAGCAACATGATTACAACAACTGTAGTAACATGTAAAAAGAAAGCAACTATGAAACGCAATTACAGATGAGTATCAGTAACCTTATGTCTACATAAGAACCAAAACAATACTTCGTACTAAATATGACAATAAAAAACACTATACAAAACAGAAACACTATATAAGTACAAAAGCATGAATTTATACACGTAAATGTTGAAAATATTCATTATAACAACAAAAGCAGATGACACATGATAAAACAGAAAAACAGGGACATTAAAAAAACACAAAACACTGCACATTAAACATGCAGATTAAGCACATGACATATGGACATCAAAAACATGAACATTAAACATGTAGATTAATAGCACAAACAATACGATCACAAAATTTACGAAGCAACAAAAACATAAATCTACGTTCCAAAGTAAAACCGGAGAAGAGAAACGCTTCAAAGTGCAATTGCAAGTTCATAATCAGAATTGAAGCTTCAACTTAAACAAACTGATAGATATTATATACACAAAATTCGTTCATACATGGAAACAACAAATTGACCAAAAAAATCATTAATAAAATAAGTAATACTTACCAAAAAGTTGCAGAGAAGTTTTCGAACTTATGAAGCTAGATGAACACTTCAATACGGCGCTTATGATCAATTCATGGAGATCGATAGAAATTTGAAGAAGTTTAAGACAGATCGCACAAAAGGAGAATGAAGAACGAAGAAGTTGAGTTCGATACTTGGGGAAGAATGAAGAATGAAGAAGTTGAGTTCGGTTTTATTGAAGCGGAAGTTATTTGCGTTTAATAACACTGAGGGTAAAAACGGATAGTTAAAAGCAGCCTTCCTAATACAGAACCAAATAAAACCCACGGCTGGAAATAAATTAAGGAAATCCTAATTTTGGAAAGGAGCTATGATTTGGTCCTACTAACTGCAAATTTCTCTAACTTGAAACCTACGGTGGCTAAACTGATGCCCCTATTGTTCAAACAAAGAGTACACCCATGTCTCCTACCAATTACCAAAACAAAAATCATCCACTAATCCAGTGTCACAAAACCCAACATACCTATTTTTTCTCTTCGTTTGTCTACCCACCTCCCAATAAGGCTAACCGCAACCCGGTTCCGTCAATAAATTAAATTCCCCATTACTTTATACGTATTCAATCTGTCAATTGAATTTTCAATGCAAGCTTGCACCGTCAATATATTCAGCCATTAAAGTATTTCTTTAATTAAAGTCTTCCTTTTATATAATAAATTAATTTTTTGTTAATCATTTTTTGCGAATAATTATGATATTAAAAGACGAACATTTCGATGTAAAAATAAATAAATTTGGAGTTTAACTTTTTTATTGTTAATTTGAACCAATTTTTGAAAGAAAAACTAAAAGATAGTAAAAAAATTATTTTTATCACGATACCGTAATTTTAGCACTTGGATCTGCTTTAAAGAAAAATAAACATAAAAATCTCCAACTAATGAAATTCGTACTTTTATTTCTTTAGACTTTATACATATGATATTGGTGTCATATAAAAGGTCATAAAAATCTATGAAATTTGATATGCTTTTTATAAAATTTGATGTACAAATACATAAGTTATAAGACATTTAAGATATTTGGGGTTTTTAAATTTCCTAGCTCTAGTGGAATGCCATGCGTGAGGTACTGGTGCAAGAACTTTCCTTTCCGTGAATAAGCTGAGGAATAGCCACTCCCTTGGTGCTATCCATCCAGTTAATTTGGCACCAAGAAATACATTGGGTTGCAGTCAAGGGCGGAGCCAAGGGGGTTAGGGTGGTCATCCGCCCCCGTTGATAGTTTGAGAGTATATAGATCTGAAATATCTTCGATTTGATATATTATGACCCCCGGAACTCATTACGAGTAAAAAGTTATGATTTCCGGAAAATCAGCACTATCTAAACGTGAAATCAGCAAAATTTGATGCATACTATAGATTATGTTCCCAAATTTTAAAAGTAGGGTATAATTCATTCAATACTGACACGACTCAGAAAGAGCAAAAACAATTTGTCTTATTGCTACAAGTGCATATATATATATATATATATATATATCCGTTGGGATATTGACCTAGAGGCCCAATACCCAGATCGAGAAGGCCCAAGATATCCGGCCCAAGCAACGGGCCCATCACTTTATGATGAATAGATCCAGTAAGAAGACATACCGAACGGAGTTCGGCCCAAATAAAGATTGGCCCAGTAAGAAGACATACCGACCGGGGTTCGGGCTATATATCGTACTTGGGCCAATTTGACAGCATCTTCAGTACAGCCCAACATCCCGTTCGAGCAACGGCCAACCAGCAAGTGGCCAGGTGCAATTAATGTCAGACTATGACATCAGCAAGTGGAAGCATGGATGACCAAGTCGGTGGAACAACGGCCAATCAGCATGGGGCAGCCCATGCTCTCCATTAGTATAAATAGAAGGTTTCAAGTCATTGTAAGGGTTAGCATTTCAATACTCAGGCTCTAGAATATCATCATTGCTCTTATTTCTTGTATTAAAGCATAGTTTCCGACCTACCGATCGGGAAATTCCTTGTAATCAGATTGGTTAATTAATACAAGTGAGCTTTCGAGTGTTAGTTAGTTCAGATCTTATATTTTTTACACGCTTTGATTCTGGGCCATTCCTGATATATCCAAAGTTCGTGTTGGGCTTTCGGATCTACGGGATTTACCCTCAACATTGGCGCCGTCTGTGGGAAACGTGCAAAAAGTTTCACATTCAAATCATCCAAAAAACCTCTATTTTCAAAAATGGTCAGAATCAGTTCCTATCATACAAGCAACGGTTCACACCGTCACGAGAGGAGTCACACCCCGGGGAGTCAAAACCCTCAGGGACAATCCAGTCGAGGATCGTATCCTCGTTTTGATGGGGATTTTGTGATTCCCGAATCTCTGAGAAGAAATCCTCAGGCCATGCGTGACATGGCCCAGGTCATGCAACATATGGCGAACGAAGAGGAAGGAGGTTCCAGCTTTACAGGGGAGACTCCACGCACGGAAACAACCACAACGACATCCCGTTCTCATGCCCATCGGGATAATCGACGCAGCGCCCCACCAACAGCGCACCACAGTCCCAGTGACCGAACCCCGGTCGGATCACAAGCTAGAGGACCAACTCCCGTTGGTCATCATTTCCAGTATGCCGAGCGGGAAAATACTAGGGCCCCTCAGCGGCATTGGGACCGGGACTGTATGGATATGAGGGCTCCACCACCGCCCCCTTTGACGGCCCAGGAGGAAGAAATGGCCGAGATGAGGAGGCAAATGAATGAAATGTGAGACCAGATGAACAGGGTACCTGTACAACCTGCCTCGGTTCAGCTGGGAATTACTTCCCCGTTTACTAGGGAAATCATGTACGCAGATATCCAAGGGGGTGCCAAACCCCCGACCGGCCAAATCTATGACGGGGTGGGAGATCCCCACGTACATATGAGGAGTTACCAAGGGGGACTCATGCTGCTAGGAGCACCCGAGGCCGCCATTTGCCGGTTATTTTTCAGCACGCTCAGGGGGCCTGCCCAGGAGTGGTTCGGGACACTGCAGCCCGGGTCAATCAACAGCTTTGCCGAGTTATCGGCGTTATTCTTGGCTCAGTTTGCTTCCAGTGCCAATCCCAAACGGCACTTCAGCTATTTGACCAGCGTGAAGCAAAACGCCAAAGAGACCCTCAATCAATTCCTGAAAAGGTGGAGGGATGAAACTTTAACGGTGGGAAACATGACGGATGATACCGCCATTACCCTATTCACAAATGCTCTCCGAACGGGGGAGTTGTACAAAGAGTTGAAGAAAAATCCGGGTACGGTGTACGCCGAGGTATTAGATAGGGCTCGCAAGCATGCCGCCCTAGAAGAGGAGATAATGATCAGGGATAAGGTCATTGCGCCTGCTGCCCCGATCAGAATGGCCGATCGGTTGGGTCCTAGCCCAGCGGCCGCTTTACCTCCCAAACAAGGGAGATTTACACCCCTGGTCCTATCAGTAGCGACCATCTATCAGCACGAGAGGGACAATATTCCCCTCCCGACTGATTCTGGACAGTTAATGGGAGCGGACGATAATGCCTTCTGTAAATATCACAACAGGAAGGGTCATGCCACCAATGCCTGCAGGGCCCTACAAACAGCCATTGAGGATTTGATCCGAAGGGGTCATCTGGGAAAATATGTAAATAAAGATCCAAATGATATGGGCACGTTGAAACCGGCCAGGAAACCTAATAGCTGGCGCTGGGATGCTCAACGTGACGCCCAGCCTCAAAATGATGTGTATGTTCCTCCCAGGGATGAACCAGAGGGATCGGGAGGCCCTGGAAAGAAGCCTCGGATGGAGGTCAAGGTTATATTCGGGGGCGGGGAGACAGGAGATTCGAACGCCGAAAGGAAAAGGTTCGAGCGAAGCCTTTACGTGGGATCCGTCTCCGCTCCCCCCCAGAAGAAAGGAAGGACAGACCCGATCACGTTCGGGCCAGCTGATTTACCCAACTCTTCAAGCCCACACAGGGATGAACTGGTGGTAAGCATGTGTATTGACAATGCTTTGATCCGCCGAGTACTGGTCGATACCGGAAGCAGTGTGAATGTATTGTATCTACAATCATTCGAGAAAATGGGTCTGCAAAGAAGCCAACTGACCCACCTACGGACCCCACTGGCAAGTTTCACCGGTAACTGCATCGAGGCTGAGGGGACCATCCAATTAATGGTTGGAATTGGGGATGAAACCCACAAAGCGTCACTCCGAATGACGTTCGTGGTGGTAGATATAAAGTGTGCCCACAATGCCATATTGGGCCGACCGGGATTGGAAGATCTGGAGGCAATAGCCTCTGTCCGCCACTCATGCATCAAATTCCCTACAGACACTGGGGTAGGGGTGGCCAGAACTGATCCAACGACAGCCCGGACATGTTATCGGGAGGCCCTAAAACAGATGAACACTCGTGGGATGCGGGTTAATACAATTGAGGTGGAAACACACCGAACGGAGTTCGAGGCACACCCAGAGCCCTCCACCCTTCTTGAACAAATCGACCTCGATTTCCCCTCGAACCGTAAGGTGGCTATCGGGGTAGATCTGGAGGCTGATATCCGGGATGGCGTGATCGCCGTCCTCAAAAAGTTTCAGGTACTGTTTGCCCGGGGGCCAGAAGATATGCCCGGTATTGATCCGGAGATAATATGTCACAAACTTGCCGTTCGGCCTGATGCAAAACCAGTCCAGCAGAAGAAACGGTATCAAGCAACCGAACGGCGGGAATTCACAAAGAAGGAGGTGGCCACCTTGCTGATAATAAAGCACATCCGTCCGGTAATCCACGTAGAATGGCTATCCAATGTGGTTCTAGCCCCAAAACAATCTACTTGGAGAATGTGCGTGGATTACTCTGACCTGAATAAAGCGTGCCCCATGGATCCCTATCCAGTGCTGAGGATCGATATGCTAGTGGATGAAACTACCGGATGTGAATTACTGAGCTTCATGGATGCCTTCCGAGGTTATCATCAGATATTCATGCACCCGGCTGATGCAGAGAAAACGGCGTTCGTTACTTCGGATGGTGTGTTTTGCTATATCGTCATGCCATTCGGATTAAAGAACGCAATGGCAACTTTTCAGAGGATGATCGGGATGCTGTTCAAAGAAGTGTTGGGTGTCACAATGGAAGCCTATGTTGATGACATCCTGATCAAAAGCAAAAAGAAGGAAAACCATGTTCTGGATATAGAGAAGGTGTTCGGGATAATGCAAAAAGAAAATATGAGGCTGAATCCCAAGAAATGTGCTTTTGCTGTAAGAGGGGGCAAATTTTTGGGATACATGATGAGAGAGAAGGGGATTGATCCCAACCCAGAAAAAGTAAAGGCGATTGTGGACATGGAGCCTCCAAGAAATCTCAAAGAAGTGCAGAGATTGACCGGTCGGTTAGCAGCCCTGAGCAGATTCCTATCCAAACTGGCCGATCGAGCTATTCCATTCTTCCAAATCATGAAGAAAGCCAACCCTTTTGAATGGACGGCCGAATGCCAAACGGCCTTTGAAGATTTCAAAACGTATCTGTCTTCCCCTCTGGTCTTGACAAAACCCGAACCAGGGGAGCACCTGTATATGTACCTAGCTGTAGCTGACCTGGCCGTGAGCACAGTACTATTGAAAGAAGAAGATGGCGTTCAACGACCAATCTATTTTGTAAGCAAGGCGTTGAACGGCCCGGAAACCAGGTATACCTTGTTAGAGAAAAATGTACTGGCCCTGATAGCTGCCATTAAACGCCTGGCACCATATTTCCAGACCCACCCGGTAACTGTGTATACTACTCAGCCACTAGCCACCATCTTGAGAAATCCTATGGCAAGTGGACGCATTACCAAGTGGAGCCTCCTGATCGGACAATATGAGGTGGATTTCAAGCCTCGACCTACTATCAAAGGGCAGGCCCTGGCAGACTTCATTGCAGAATGTACCGCCCGGCCCTCAGAAACAGATTCAGAGAACAATGGGTTGGATAACTGGTGGGAAATGTATGTGGATGGTGCAGCTAGTGCCAAGGGTTGTGGAGCTGGAGCTGTGATTACATCACCCGAGGGGTTAAAAGCATATTATTCTATCCATTTTGACTTCAAGGTAACCAACAATGAGGCTGAATATGAGGCTCTCATTGCTGGTTTAAAATATGCAAAGGCCCTGGGTGCCGATCAGTTAAAAGTCCGGTCGGATAGTCAATTGGTAGTACATCAAGTAAACGGCACTGCCGAGGCTAAAGAAGAGAGAATGAAGGCCTACAAGGAGATAGCTGAGGAGCAGATAAGTAAATTTGAACAGGTGGTGCTCGACCAAATATCCAGGATTGAAAATACTGAAGCAGATATCCTGTCCAAATTAGAAAATGCAGCGTTCGACGATCGGGCACAGGAGATCCCGGCTCATATCCAATGTTTTGCCCATCGGGAAACATTGGCGACCCCAGCAATCATGGTGCTCCAGATCGAGGCCATATCTTATGCCGTCCTGAGCTGGGTCGTAGATATGACCAACTACCTGAAAGACGGAACCCTCCCACAAGATAAAAATCCTGCTTATCAAATAAAGTGCATCCAGAGGAGGGCTTCCATGTTCGAATTGGTAGATGGGAAGCTGTACAAAAAGACGTTTGGTGGGCCGTATCTGAAATGCCTCCCACCCGATCTAGCGGCGGCTGTAATGGAAGAAATTCATGAAGGTATCTGTTCCAGCCACCAAGGGCCCAAGACACTGGCCAGAAAAATCATCTTACAAGGGTATTATTGGCCGACTATCCAACAGGACTGCTTTGCACATACTAGGAAATGTAAGGTATGCCAACTATACGCACCGGTCCCCGGACGGCTTGCCACTTTCTACACTCCAATGACGGTGGCCCTTCCATTCGCAAGATGGGGAATAGACCTGTTAGGTCCTCTACCTACGGCACCTGGAAACAACAAGTATATCATCGTGGGGATAGATTACTTTACCAAATGGGTAGAGGCCGAGCCACTGGCCAGCATCACAGATGTTAAATGTCAGAAGTTTGTCTGGAAAAATATCATTTGCCGTTTCGGAATCCCTGAGCAGATTGTAACTGACAATGGAAGGCAGTTCGTGAGCCGGAATGTTGGTCCCGTTTGTAATGGGAACAGTCTAGAGGGGGGGGGGTGAATAGACTGTTCAGGAATTTAAACTTTTCTCTAAGTCAAAACTGACTTATCAGAGATGGTCGAAATCTGGTGACAGAGATTATCAAGTTCTGATGGCAGAACTAGACCAAGCAGCGGATAAGTTTCTGTTCGGGTAGCCTCAATAAAAATGCTAAGGCAAAATGCCTTTCTGATAACTCTGAAAGAAGATCTGCTGGACACAGAGTCCAACCTTAAGAGTTAATCAGTAGAATCTTAAGTGCGGGAATTAAAAGCTTAAAGTAAATGACACCGGAGTTTTTATAGTGGTTCAAGGAACAACTTGTTCCTCTAGTCCACTGTTCCACTAAGCTTGCAAAAACAACAGTTTACAACGCCTTAGTCCCTAGAACTTAAGAAGCACTCCTCATCTTCTTCAAGTCTAGTTGCCACCCGGGATGCAGTCCTGCTTCCTGATGGCTGGTCTCGTTTCACTGAGTCTCTTGAAGTATCCCCACTTCACTTACTCCAGCTAGTTTGAGACGTCCCTTCTTTTTCAAGAAGTGTTTGATTCAAAATCAGTTTTCTCCAACGTTGCTTCTTCACAAAGGATGAGTAGATGAAGTTTTCGAAGTGTTGAAGAACTGAGTAACTTTGCAACTTGCTAGTTGGATGAGGGATTAGAAAATGTATCTTCCAACTGTAGCCTTTTCTTGTTAAGAATGAAGTTTGAATCTCAAGAAGGCTTTGAGCAAGTTCGTTTTGCAGATGTTGTAGCAAAGTTGTTCTCGTAGTTCTTCAGAGTGTATCTTATATACTGGGAGCAGTCTTCCCGTTGGAGTGTAGAAGACAACTTCATTAAATGCTTGTACTGTTGACTTGACCGGTTGGACCTTCGACTTGCTATTTTGGGGGCGTAAAGATACTCGCATGGTCAATCATCAGCTTTAAATATCTCTTCGTACGTACAGCATTAAATGTGCATTTAATGTGTGTACAGTACCATGTTTCCGTTGAAAGGTTCGTAACCGTTAAGGGATTTCCCGTTAGTTTAACGACCGTTGGAAAGTGCTTTCGGAATCTGGTGTGTTTAGCAGAGTCTTATAAGGCTCTCTGGTTCAATCTCTGAAGTCCGCCTCTGTTGCCAACTCTGGTATCAACACTGATGACCAGTTTCTGATGGCTTCTCTGGTGAGCAACTCTGGGAGCAACTCTGGTAGAAGCAAAGTGGTTCTCTGGCAGACAGACTAAGCTAAAACTTACAGAAGAAATTCTAATACAAAATTTCTAAAGGGGTACTTTCAAATTCTAATTAACCTAGCATCATCAAAATCTAAATACATTTATTCCTTACAATTTCCCCCTTTTTGATGATGCCAAAACCCTTTAACTATTTCCAGAGAAGTGCCTTTCACCATAAAATAAAGTTTAAGACTTTTCATTAGAATCTTGGTGGGCAACTTAGCATAGGAAACTAATAAGAGTACGATACAATCAGATAGCAATTAAAGCAAATAAGGTAACAGAATAAACACAAAGAAGGTGAATAAGAACAGATATTTGAATAAGCCATGCAAAAGGAGGCAGAGTTGGTATCTTATTTATCTGATAGAGAAAATAAAACATTACAGAGTCAGAGATAGAGAGTTAGAGGTCTACTTCATCTACCTGTGGTCCTGCTCTGTCAATCCTTTCGAGTTCTGCATTTACCTTAGCTCTGATAGAGGCTAGATCCCTCGGATTCTGATAGTCAGCCCAATGAGGTGCAAGTTTGCAGTCCAAATAATTTCTGACAGCTTCTGCAGAGTTCTTGCCAGTGAGAATCTTCATTCCGTACCACATTTCTGCTTCTTGGATAGAACCACCATGGTTGATCTGGACAAGTCCATCACTATCCATGAACAGATTCTCTCTTTGAAGGGGAGTCATCAACTTCCTCATTTGTTCAAACTGAACTCTGTCTGGCCTTGACAGACCACTCTTCATCCAATCATTGAATGAAAATGAGGAGGTCTTTTTCTTTGAGCTTCTTGGAGGAGGAGGTGGAGGTCTGGTACCTGCAGTAGCTAGTCTCTTCTTTCTGGTTGCATCAAAGTATGGAGCAGGATCAACAGTAGAGGAGGGTTCTCTGATAGATAGGGCTCTAGTGCTAGGTCCTTCCTCTTCTCTGGTATCTTCCCCCTTTTTGGCATCACAAATATCGCCAAGGAGGAGCTCAATCTTTGAGAACTCAGAGGCTTGGGCATCTCTGATCTCATCAAGAGTCTGTGGCAGAGTTTGAGTAACAGAAGCCAGACCTTCAATTAGGCTCTGTTGTCTGTCGACTGCAGATCGAAGATCCTTAGTGCTGACTTCTAGAAGAACCATCTTCTGGTATCGTTCCTTATCAGACTTGAGGAGAGCTAGGCCTTGCTCTTGATGCTCCTTGCAGAGGGAGTGTAAGACATTGAGCTTCTGAGATGAACTGTCAGCAGATTTTTGAAGAGTATGAACAGAGTCTGAGATCTGCTTGACTGTCTGTTGCTGGGCAAGTAGAGCTTGAGAGTGAGAGTGGAGAACTGAGTTGATGCCACTGACATCTCTGGTGACAGAGTCTATTCTCAAAGTAGATGAATGCATGAAGTTGTGCAGAGTTTCTGACAGTGCAGCAACCTTGTCTGTCATATGCTGGAATCCGATTGTGATTTGAAGATTGGTATGGGTTAGCTCTTCACGATGCTTGTCATTTAGCTCAATGATCTTGCTCAGATCATGAACCAACAGACCACCAAATTGTTCTGCATATTTCACAAACTGGTTGAAGGGAATCTGGGGTTCTTCAGGTGTAAATCCTGGCATCTCCAATCCTCTGCCCTTGGGTAATGGAGGAGCTCTGGTGGATGGTGGAGGGGAAGGAACTCTTGGAGGTGTCCTTCTCCTTTTGGATGTTTCATCAGCTGCAATGGAGGAGGTGAGGAAACCATCATTGTCACTGTCTGAAGAGGGGACTCTGAAGATTGGTTTCTTCTTAGGTGTAGAGGCTGCAGAGTGGTGGGATGATCTCTGTGGTGAGGCAGTTCTGGAGGGTGGTAAGGATTTCTGATGAGGTGAACTCTGGGGAAATGGGATTATTGGTTGAGGAATAGGTTGGTGTGAGGGGGATGGTGGGGGTGAAGGTGATCGATTTCTGATGTTTGAGGGTTGTTTGCAAGGTGATGAGGGTCTGGATTTGGGTTTCTGGTGAGATGGAGTTCTGGTGGAGGTTGAAGTTTTCTGGTTTGGTGAGAGGGTTTTCTGTTGGGGTGGAGATGAAGGTTTAGAGGGGGATTTGGAAGGTGATGGTTGAGAAATAGGAGATTTGGGAGGGGAAGGAGGAGGTGTAGGGATTACCTCAAGAACTATTTCTGAGAACATGGATTCTCTCAATTCCTTGATCAGTTTCTCCATGGTTAGAGCTATATCATTTGCTGTGGAGGGTTCTCCTTCCTCAAGGGCACTATGACGAAACTTGATGAGAGATTCTTTTCTCTTTTTCTCCATCAGCCATGCATCAAATTCTTCCATCTCATCCTCTTCCAAAGCTCTGACATGCCTTTCAGGAGACAGGGCAGTTGTTGGAGCTTTACCTTGATATTTTTCCTTCTTTTTCTGTAGTACAGAGATGAGAAAGGCAAGCTTGAAGCACTCTGACACATCTTCTGTGCCTACCCAGTGAAGAACTGCAGCTTCTTCTTCCTCATAGGCATCAAAGAACTAAATGATTTTCTGGAGAGGTCCCATTCTCCATCTTCTCCATGCTAAGACTCTATCAAACTGCCTCTGCAGAATGATGTTGTAGTCAGTCTCTGGTTCCTTTTCTGGTGAGGCTTCATGTTCTGGTGAGAGAGCAGAACTTGGCAACTCTGGTGCAGATTCTTGTTCAGCCTCAGGTTGAGTTCCAGATTCTGGTTCAAGTTCCCCCTGAACTTCTGATCTCTTGACAGGTGTGATTTCCTTTGTCTTTCTCTTCTTCTGCTTTGGTTGAGGGCTAGAGTTGTCAGATTCATCACTCTGTACAACTAACTTTCTTCTTCTCTTCTGCTTTAGCTTTCTGGCAGGAGATTTTCTGGTGGCTTTTGGGGAGGGCAACTCTGATGCAACCTCATCTGTTGCATCCTTTTCTGATCTTGTCATTCTGTCATCCTTCTTCTTCTTTCTGACTTCCCTTACAACCTGTGACTGCTCAGGTTGTTTTGAAGTCTCACTGGGTTTCTTGGGAGCTTTCTTAGGAGCAGGTTTAGACTTAGCAGCCTGTTCCTCTCTCTTCTTCTCTAGCCTTTCCTCTCTCCTTAGCTCAGATGAGATGGCTATGTTGAATTTTGGAGAGGCTGTGAGGAAGATTGTTTTGGAGTGATCAACTGGGATAGTATCCCTGATTTGAACTCCTTTGGCAGCAAGGATGGCAGAAATGAGAAGTCCATGTCCCATTTTGGTGGAAAAAGACCTGTTTCTGAGTCTTTCTTCTTTATGAATTCAGTTAGGGAGCCAAATATTACCTCGCCCCAGTTGATGTTCATGCCATGGTGAACTGCAAAGATCGCCTTGGCATTGTTCTTGTTCATTTCGTCAGTTGAAGCTGTTTTTCACCACAAGCACCGGTGCAGAATGCTGACAAGTTTTTCATAGTCCTTCTTCAGCAAGAACTTTTTCATGTACAGCTTGTCCAGTCCGGCGGCCTCCGGGCGACAGTAGGTTTGTACAAATCCTTCAGTGGAGACTTCCACTGAATCAAGAGTGAGAAGTATGTTGGTTTCAGGGTCTTGGGAGTTCAGTTGTACCCCAAAGAACTCGTTTAGAGCATCTGCATTCAGAAAAATTCGTTGACCCTGCACCTGGGAGTGAATGCCAGTCTTGGAGATGGTGGCGTTGAGGTAGAACTCAGCCACATCCTTGATGCTGAAATGCTCGTAGGGATGAGCAACAACCTTTGAGAGTTGTGAGTCTGTCATCCCCTGGATAATCTTGGTCATCCTCTTTTGATTTTCTGCAAGTAGTGGAAGAGATGACATGTCGACCTTCATGCCGGAGACAACATTGGCAATGATGGTCTTTGCTTCTTCCTTGGTGAGGTCGTTGATGCTTAGGAAGTTCATTCTGAGTTTCGAAAAGTTCTGAGGATTGAAAGTTTTAGAGGATTTGAAGGCTTGAATGCTATAGCAGTTTTGAGAGAGATAAAGTAGCAGTAGGGATTTAGGTTGAAGACGGTGGATATAAAAGGTTTAGAATAGTGGACGTTTGAGATATTGGCAGTTTCGAGGTAACATTTAATGAAATGCGGGCGGAAAACGTTTCCGTTAGAAGAGTAACGATCAGGGGTATTCTGGTAAAAGACCGTTTCAATTAATTTGGTCTTGCCCGTACCTCGAAATATTGCTAAGTCCACATCCGTATCTGCTGTCTCTCTGATAGGGATCTCTGGTCAGAGAAGGGGGTTTCTCTGATGTGAGATTCTGATGAACAGAGATAGGGGTTCTCTGATGTGAGTTTCTGGTGCAGAAGAAAACAGTTCTGGCTCAGTGAGTCTCTGATTCAGGCATCTCTGGGAAGATCATCCATCATTCCCAGTTCTTCCCTTAGCTTGTTAAACCTTGCCTCAGGTAAAGGCTTGGTTAGGATGTCTGCAAGCTGGTCTTCTGTAGATACATGCTCCATACAGATGTGCTTCTTTTCAACATGATCTCTGATGAAGTGATGTCTGATTTCAATGTGTTTTGTCCTGGAATGAAGAACTGGATTCTGAGAGATAGCAATGGCACTAGTGTTGTCACACAACAGCTTGATCTCCTTAGCTTGAATCCCATAGTCCTTCAACTGTTGCTTCATCCAAAGTAACTGAGCACAGCAACTCCCAGCTGCAATGTACTCAGCTTCAGCTGTACTTGTTGAGATTGAGTTCTGCTTCTTGCTAAACCAGGAAACAAGCCTTCCTCCTAGCAATTGGCAATGACCAGAGGTGCTCTTCCTGTCCAATCTGCAACCTGCAAAGTCTGAGTCAGAGTAACCAATTAGTTCAAAGTTACCTCCCTTTGGATACCATAGGCCTGCATTTGGATTTCCTTTGATGTATCTGATGATTCTCTTTGCAGCACTTAGATGGCTTTCCTTGGGCTTTGATTGGTATCTGGCACAGATTCCAACAGAAAATGAGATGTCTGGTCTGCTTGCAGTTAGATACAACAGAGATCCTATGATTCCTCTGTATGTTGTTGCATCCACATCCTTTCCTTCATCATCTGGACCAATTCCTTGTGAAGTGTTCATGGGAATCTTTACTGATGATTTGCCTTCCACTCCAAACTTCTTGATTAGATCTCTGGTGTACTTTCCTTGGTTGATGAAGATTCCTTCTGGAATTTGTTTCACTTGAAGACCTAGGAAGTAGCTTAGTTCTCCCATCATGCTCATTTCAAATTGACTCTGCATCACTTGAGAGAATTTCTTGCACAATTCTGGATTAGTACTACCAAATATAATATCATCAACATATATTTGTACTAACAGAATATGATTAGCAACAGAGATTTGAAATAGAGTTTTGTCAACCTTTCCTTTAGTAAACCCATGGTTCACTAGGAAGAGTGACAATGTGTCATACCATGCTCTGGGAGCTTGCTTAAGACCATAGAGGGCCTTTTTAAGCTTGTAGACACAGGAGGAATGAGTAGGAATGACAAAACCTGGTGGTTGTTCCATATAAACTTCTTCTTCAAGATCTCCATTCAGAAAAGCACTTTTGACATCCATCTGGTAGGCCTTGATGTTGTTGTAAGCAGCATAGGCTAGAAAGATTCTGATGGCTTCAAGTCTGGCAACTGGTGCAAAAGTCTCATCAAAATCAATTCCTTCTTCTTGACAATATCCCTTGGCTACCAGCCTAGCTTTATTCCTTACAATGTTGCCATCTTCATCTGCTTTGTTCTTGAATACCCATTTGGTTCCAATGACATTCTGGTGCTTTGGTCTAGGAACAAGTTCCCACACTTTGTTCCTTTCAAACTGAGTAAGCTCTTCTTGCATTGCATTGATCCAGTCTGAGTCTGCAAGAGCTTCTTCCACAGTCATAGGTTCCATTTGAGATATGTAGCAGGTAAGCATTGCTTCTCTCCTTGATGTAGCAGATTTGGTCTGGACTCCACTTCTGATTTGTCCAATTACTTGATTAGGAGGATGATCTCTTAACCAAGTTAAATCAGGTTCTGATAAGGGTTGTCTTGGATTCTCTTGTTCTCCTCCTGATTCTTCATCACTATCTTTGTCTTGTAGGATGGGATTCTGATGGTGTATTGGTATGGCAGAGTTAGTTACCAATTCTGGTATGCCCGTCTCTGGTGGTTCCAGTTCTGGTGATTCTTCTAGATTCGCTTTCTCCAAGTTTTCAGTTATGCTCTCAACAGAGTTGAGATCATCAAACTTGACATGAATCGATTCTTCAACAAGTAGAGTTCTTTTGTTGAGTATTCTGTAGGCTTTGCTGGTGCTGGAGTAGCCTAAGAATGTTCCTTCATCAGCTTTTTCTTGAAACACCTTGAGGTGATCCTTTCCGTTGTTGAGTATATAGCATTTGCATCCAAATGCGTGAAAGTAGCTGATGTTGGGTTTTCGTCCTTTCCATAATTCATAGGGGGTTTTCTGATGAGTTTTGTGAATCATGCTCCGGTTCTGGGTGTAGCATGCAGTGTTGATTGCTTCAGTCCAGTATCTGTAAGGTAGACATGATTCAGCAATCATGGTCCTTGCAGCTTCCTTCAAGGTTCTATTTCTTCTTTCTGCAACTCCATTCTGTTGAGGAGTTCTGGCTGCATAGAGTTGATGCATTGTACCATTCTGGTCACAGAATTCCTGCATGACCTTGTTGACGAACTCTGTTCCTCTGTCTGATCTGATGGCTTTGACTTTCTGATTCTGCTCATTCTGTAGTAACTTTAGCAGAGATGGTAGTTTCTGCAGAGTTTCATTTTTCTTGGTCAGAAAGATAGTCCATGTGAATCTGGAATAGTCATCCACCATAACTAAGGTGTATCTCTTGCCACCAACACTTGGAGTTTCCACTGGTCCAAATAAATCCATGTGAATTAGATTCGAGGGACCAGTAGAGAGGTTTCCAGCAATGGGTTTGAAGGAGTTCTTCACTTGTTTTCCTTTCTGGCATGCACTGCATAAGTTCCCCTTTTTGTATACAAGATTGGGTAGACCTTCAACAATGTGATCCCTTGCTAGCTTGTTGATTGTTTTGAAATTCAAGTGACTCAGTTTCTTGTGCCATTCCCAACTGAGTTTTGAATCTCCTTTGGCTATCAGGCAAATTCCATCTTTTGCAGTTGACCAATCAACTACATAGATGTTTTTCTTCCTTGTTACTGTTAGAACCACTTCTTTAGTTGTCTCATGCTTGATAGAACAGCCTTCCTTGGAAAATTCGACTGTGTAGCCTTTGTCACAGAATTGGCTAGCACTCAGCAAGTTGAATTTCAATCCTTTGACATAAGAGACATCATCAATGATTATCTGGTTCTTTATCAGCTTCCCTCTTCCTTTTGTCTGGCCATCTTTATCATTACCTCCAAAGGTAACTCTGGGCCCTTTGACTTTCTGGAACTCTGTTAGGCAACTCTTGTCACCTGTCATGTGTCTGGAGCATCCACTATCAATGTACCAATCTTGCTCAGAGATGGCTCCAGCACACAGTTCCTACAAAATTAGAAGGAAGATTTAGGTACCCAAGCAATGTTGGGTCCTAGGGGGTCATGCAGTCTTGGCAGCCGGTACCACTTTGGTCTCATCAAGTGAAACCTTGGTGGGTGGTACCCATTGTCCACCTGGTAGTCATAGTAAACGGAAGTGTGATTCACTTTGGGCAGATGATTGTGAGGATCATGCTTCCGGTTTACATACTTCTGCATAGCCTTTTTGGTTGGGTAGAAGTCCCATATACTATCAAGAGCAGAGGGGCGATTAACTTTGGGCTTCTTAAGTTGACCAACCAACCTTTTCTGCCTAAAGTTAACTTTCTCTTGATATCTGCCTTTCTGGTGATCATCTCTGACACGGTTATCATGAGTTTGTCTGTTATGGGGTTGTCTTTGATTTTTGGTGTTCTGAAAACCTTTTCTGTTGTTAGGTTTTCTGCCAGGTTATTTAGTTTTTAAAATGGGTTTCTGTTGAACCTTTATCTTTTCCTTTTCTGGTCTGACTTTCTCATGAATAACCTTGGTGCCAGATACACCAGCCTGACAAATGGGGCTAGAAATCAGTGACACTATGACCTTGTCTACCTTAGCAACTCTGGTGCTAGGCATTACAGAAGGTTCACCTGATTCTGTTGAGCCATAACCAAGACCAAAACCAGTGCCAATTTGTTGATCAAGTACAATCTTTTCCATGGAAGACTGGGCCTTCTGGTAAGCTTTGTACTTAATCTCAAGAGGCTCTATTTCTCTTATTCTCTTTAGAAGAGAAACATTTTCAGCTTTCAGCTGATCTCTTTCCTTAATTAGAAGATTGATTTTGATCTCAACCTCCTTTCTTAAGTCAAGAATTTCAACTTTAAGCTTATTGTTTTCTTCTTTAACAGAGGAATAAGTTGTTTGAATGACTTGAAACTCTTCCCAAAATTCTGACATTGATTCAGAATCAAAGGCTCTGCCTACCGAAGAAAAACTAGAGTTAGAAGTAGAGGATACCTCATCATCAGATTGACCCATAAGACATAGGTCTTCAGTCTCTGTATCCAGGCAACAGAATGCCTCATCGGATTCTGATTCTGAGCTGGACTCTGTCTCAGAGAGGGGGTCCTTGTCTGGTTGTTCAGTGATGAGTGCCTTCCTTCTTCGGTGTTCATATTTCTTTTCTCCTTCCTGGCCTTGCCTTTTGGAGACCATGGGGTGTGGACAGTTGGCTTTGAAATGCCCTGGTTGTCTGCAGTTGTAGCAGAGAAGCTCTCCACTACTCTCTGATGGTTTGGACTTCTGGTGTGGCTTTCTGCTAGAGAGTGGACTTCTGCTATCCTTTGGCTTCAAGAATTTCCTGAACTTCCTAGCAAAAGCCGCCATATATTCGTCAGTTAAAAGAATAGAAGTGTCAAAGTTATTTACCTGAGAGGTGCTGGCAGTGAGGGCAGTAGTTGTTCTGTCCTCAACTTCTTCTTTCTCTTCTTCATTCATCTCAAACTCATAAGATTTGAGATCAGAGATGAGTTTCTCAGTGCTGTAGGTTCTGAGATCCTTGCTATCTCTCATGGCAGTGACCTTCATCTTCCATGGTGAAGGTAAACCTCTGAGAACCTTCAAGTTGATCTCCTTGGGAGTAAGTTCCTTCCCAAGTTCTGATATCTTAGCAGTGAGGTGAGCAAGCGTGCATACATCTCAGCAATGCACTCTTTGGGTAGAAGTTTGAAGTCTTCAAACTTCTTCATGGCAATGGTAAGTTTGTTGTCCTTTTCTTGCTCATCTCCAGCTCCTATCAGGGTTAGAGTATCCCAGATTTCCTTGGCAGATTTGCACTTCTTGATCCTTGTGAAGTACTTGTCATCTATGGCTTTGTAGAGGATATCCTTGGCAATGTTGTCAAGATTGTATTTCCTCCTTTCCTCATTGGACCATTCAAGACGCAGTTTGGTGATCATCTGAGGTAGACCACCACCAGTGATGTATTCAAGGTTGACCTTGGTGAACTCTGTGAAAGGACCAGCATCGAGAACTTCCCACATTTCATCATGGAGTGCGCAGAGGTGAGCTTTCATGCGAATCCTCCGGTCATCAAACTTTGTCAATGAGAACATAAGATTCTTTGAAAGAGTGTTATACATAATATGAGATTAAAGAGGCTAGAACAAGTGGATCTCTTGTTTAGTAAGTAACCTAAAAGATTACAAGAACAAGGAAGCTCTGATACCACTTGTTGGTCTCGTTTGTAATGGGAACAGTCTAGAGGGGGGGGGGGGTGAATAGACTGTTCAGGAATTTAAACTTTTCTCTAAGTCAAAACTGACTTATGAGAGATGGTCGAAATCTGGTGACAGAGATGGTCAAGTTCTGATGGCAGAACTAGACCAGGCAGCGGATAAGTTTCTGTTCGGGTAGCCTCAAGAAAAATGCTAAGGCAAAATGCCTTTCTGATAACTCTGAAAGAAGATCTGGTGGACACAGAGTCCAACCTTAAGAGTTAATCAGTAGAATCTTAAGTGCGGGAATTAAAAGCTTAAAGTAAATGACACCGGAGTTTTTATAGTGGTTCAAGGAACAACTTGTTCCTCTAGTCCACTGTTCCACTAAGCTTGCAAAAACAACAGTTTACAACGCCTTAGTCCCTATAACTTAAGAAGCACTCCTCGTCTTCTTCAAGTCTAGTTGCCACCCGGGATGCAGTCCTGCTTCCTGACGGCTGGTCTCGTTTCACTGAGTCTCTTGAAGTATCCCCACTTCACTTACTCCAGCTAGTTTGAGACGTCCCTTCTTTTTCAAGAAGTGTTTGATTCAAAATCAGTTTTCTCCAACGTTGCTTCTTCACAAAGGATGAGTAGATGAAGTTTTCGAAGTGTTGAAGAACTGAGTAACTTTGCAACTTGAATACTTGATAGTTGGATGAGGGATTAGAAAATGTATCTTCCAACTGTAGCCTTTTCTTGTTAAGAATGAAGTTTGAATCTCAAGAAGGCTTTGAGCAAGTTCGTTTTGCAGATGTTGTAGCAAAGTTGTTCTCGTAGTTCTTCAGAGTGTATCTTATATAATGGGAGCAGTCTTCCCGTTGGAGTGTAGAAGACAGCTTCATTAAATGCTTGTACTGTTGACTTGACCGGTTGGACCTTCGACTTGCTATTTTGGGGGCGTAAAGATACTCGCATGGTCAATCATCAACTTTAAATATCTCTTCGTACGTACAACATTAAATGTGCATTTAATGTGTGTACAGTACCATGTTTCCGTTGAAAGGTTCGTAACCGTTAGGGGATTTCCCGTTAGTTTAACGACCGTTGGAAAGTGCTTTCGGAATCTGGTGTGTTTAGCAGAGTCTTATGAGGCTCTCTGGTTCAATCTCTGAAGTCCGCCTCTGTTGCCAACTCTGGTATCAACACTGATGACCAGTTTCTGATGGCTTCTCTGGTGAGCAACTCTGGGAGCAACTCTGGTAGAAGCAAAGTGGTTCTCTGGCAGACAAACTAAGCTAAAACTTACAGAAGAAATTCTAATACAAAATTTCTAAAGGGGTACTTTCAAATTCTAATTAACCTAGCATCATCAAAATCTAAATACATTTATTCCTTACACGGAATTTTGAGAACTACCTGCTCAAATGGGGAATCAAGCATTCCATAGCGTCCGTGGCATACCCTCAGGCAAATGGCCAAGTAGAGAATATGAACCGTACTATCATGGATGGTATGAAGAAGAAACAGGAAGAATACTCCTCGTCGTGGCCTGATTAGTTGAATTATATTCTATGGACTTACAGGACCACACCCCGAACGGCCACGGGAGAGACTCCATTTTCCCTTGCCTATGGTTTCCAGGCCAAAGTAGCAACGGAGATCCTAGTTCCCACACACCGAACGGTGCATTACAGCCCAGAACAGAATGAAGACAATTTACGGGCCGAATTGCATTTCATAGAAGAAAGGAGGGATCTGGCAGCTGCACGAATGGAAGAGTATCACAGAGCCACAAGAAGATATTTTGATAAACAAGTTAAAATTCGTTCAATCGAGGTAGGGGACCTGGTGCTAAGAAAGCGAGAAAAAAGCAAACCGCTCGAAGGTGGAAAGATGGCACAAAATTGGGAAGGCACCTACCAAATAGGTAAGAAGTATGCTTCAGGAACGTTTGGCCTACAAAATACCGAAGGTCGACCGGCAGGAACTTGGAATGTAGAGCATCTAAGGAAATTTTATCAGTAAAAACGACTGTTGCCACCTCTAAAAAAACGTATAGAGAGGGAGACATAACTTCCACAAAAACTCAGCCCATGATTAACACGATCATTCTGGATGACCGAATGAGGAACGGGTTAACTACATGGAAGGAAAATCAATTCTCAGCTCAGGGAGTTTTTGACCCTAGATTTATGAAAGAATAAAGGGATCAAAAACGGCTTGAAGAATTGAGGCTCAGAAAATCGGTGCCCATGGTTAACTCAATCATTCGGGATGACCGAATGACGAACGAGTTAACAGCATGGAAGGAAAATCAATTCTCAGTTAAGGGAGTTTTTGACCCTAGATTTATGAAAGAATAAAGGGATCAAAAACGGCTTGAAGAATTGAGGCTCAGAAAATCGGTGCCCGTGGTTAACTCAATCATTCCGGATGACCGAATGACGAACGAGTTAACAGCATGGAAGGAAAATCATTCTCAGCCAACGGCTTGGAGTTTGACGCTCAGATTTTCTCACCTCAGCGGTTAATATGAGAATCGATTCTGGAAAACCGAATGACGAACAATTAGCAGTTTGGAGGGAGCCATTATTTCAGCAAAAGTTTTGACCCTGTAATTACGCATTGATGAAGGGATCAAAATGGCCTGGAGTTCGAGGACAGTGATTCTCACCTCAGCTTGTTAACACGTGGAATCATTCTGGATGACCGAATGACGAACGGGTTAACAGTTTGGAGGGAGCTGAGTCGTCAACTTAGCCAAAGTCGACCCTGTAATTACGTACGGGCAAAGGGATCAAAACGGCTTGGAGATGGTGTCAAGACTGTAAGATATGGATTAACCGAGCGACGTTCGGATAAGGTACGGATTGTCGCCCGGGGAATCGGAACTATGGTTTTGAAAAAGCTCGCCTCAGTCATGAACTTGATTCGGAAGCGAGTCGCCCTTTTAGCTATAAGTAAGGAATGACCCAAATTCGGTGATCTTGCTTACAGTTCGAAAAGGGTTACCTCGACCCCTAATATGGATGATACGAGCCAGAGAGAATAGTTCGGAATGCATCGGAATTATGGGTTTGGAAGGGAGATAGCCTCACCTCAGCTTGTTAACGTGTGGAATCATTCTGGATGACCGAATGACGAACGGGTTAACAGTTTGGAGGGAGCCCCTATCCCAACCGAGAGTTTGACCCTGTGGTCACGATCAAAACGGCTTGGAGGAATTCACCTCAGCTAAGAGTTTTGAACCCGTGCGTCACGAACGGAAAAAGGGATCAAAACGGGTTCGGGAAAGGTGTCAGAACAATCGTAAAGAGATAGCCTCACCTCAGCTTGTTAACGTGTGGAATCATTCTGGATGACCGAATGACGAACGGGTTAACAGTTTGGAGGGAGCCCCTGTCCCAGCTGAGAGTTTGACCCTGTGGTCACGATCAAAACGGCTTGGAGGGATTCACCTTAGCTAAGAGTTTTGAACCCGTGCGTCACGAACGGAAAAGGGATCAAAACGGGTTCGGGAAAGGTGTCAGATATAAAGATACATGAGCCGAGTGAGGTTCGGCCACGTAGAAAAGATTGTGAACAAAAAATCAAAGGAAGATGGAAAAAAGACAACAGATAAGGAAAGAAGTCCAGTTTATTCTTCGGCATTACTAGCCGGAATATACAAGAAGAATAAAGAAGCAAAAATTACAGTAAGGCTATACTACTGCATGATTGCCGTTCGGGGAGGATGGAGGCTGAGAGCTTCCTGCCTGCACTGCATCGTCAGGCGCTGCTTTGGATCTTTTCTCCATGATGCGATCGTATGTATTCCCGAACAGATCGCCGAAGCCTAATTCATCAGGATCGAACGGCTAGGGGAAATGCTCTAGGATCAGTTCAAGATTCCTGTCCAGAAGCAGGTCCTGACTTTGCTTCACAGTTTTCTCGGTCAGGACATCCAAGAAAGATTTCCCTTCCGACGTGCTGTCCAGAAGGTCGATCCATGCCTTGATGGGATCTGAGCTCTCACGCAAAAATTGGCCAAGGTGAGGACCTAGGAATTGTCGGGCCGTGTTCTCCAGAGCGACGTTCAGCCCCTTGCCCCGTTGAAAATCCACTATCGATTGTTGAGCAATCTGGGAAGTATTGACCGTGTAAGGTTCGGGCAGATGGTCGCCAACAGCCTTATCAAATTTGATACCAGCAGATTCAGCAGCCCGCACCTTGGCCCGGAGTTCTTTAAGCTCCCGATCGTGACGGCGGGACTTCTCATACATCTCAGCCAGAGCAGCTTTTGCCTTCTCACCCTCCTTGGCCTGCTCTTGGAGATCGGCCGCTAACTTCCGAGCGGCGGAAAGGAGGACCTGGCCGTCATCCCGATCGCTAGCCAGGGCTTTCATTTCCTTCTCAGCTGCAAGAAAGGCCTTGTGATAATATACGCCAGCCTGAAAACGAGATTACAATGGAAGTCAGATAAAGTAAAACATGAAGAAATGGAAAGGCATGGATCGGAATGAAGTGTACCTTGAGTGCTTCCTGGTGACCTGCTTCGAAAAGATCCGACTAGTGGGTCAGGTTCGTGAAGCTTGGGGGAACCTTGATTGCGGTGTGACACCACATAGAAGATGGCATCAACCCGAACAGATACCTCCCTTCTGATCTGGGCCCCATGTTTGAAAACTCGACAAACATCCGATCATCGATCGGTGCGTCAGTAAGAGCCGGAGTTGATTTGTTGGCAGGCACCGATCTTTTGGGCTCAACCTCCGGCCCGGTCAAATCAATCACATGGTCGATCGGGATCAGTTGATCGCCATCATTCCCTTTGCGCTTCTTACGGGTTTGCTCCGCCGAGTCACGATCGGCTATCATCTTCTCCTTTCCTTTACCGGAAGAAGCCGTCAAGGTGGCAGAAGAGATAGAGCGCCGGACGGGTATGAGAGATATCACACCTACAAGAAAGAGGAATAAAAAATAAGAAGCTGATTTGTGAGAATGAAGGATGATCGGGTTAAAATCTTACTACGCTTACCGATTCCAGCAGATAAGATGCTCGAAGTAGTGACAAAGCTCCTAAGACTTCGGGTCCCTCCCATCCGCAAAGACTCATCTTGGGAGCGTAAAACGGCGTCCACCCTGGGCTGAGAATCCCGAACGGGGTATGCGTTCCACCTATCCGGGAATGGCAGAGAATCACCTACCCGAACGAACAAAAACCGCTCCTCCCAGTCAGCCTGCGGGGTAACATTCTCTGTGAACAGCTGACGATCAGAACGAGCTACCAGTTTCAGGTACCCGGTCGTCCAGTAAGGTTGATAGCAGCAATGGTGAAGGAACAGATCGACGCTTGGAGTGATCCTCAACTCATGGCATCGAATGATGAAGCCTGTCAGAATGCGGTAAGTGCTGGGCACGAACTGAGCGGGCAGTACAGCAACCCGACGTAAGAACTCCACAATGAATGAATGGAGAGGGAACCGAAGCCCAGCAGTCAGAGCATCGAGATGCACTAGCACGTGCCCCGGTCGGTGCCTCATCGGGTGCCGAATGAATCCGGCGTAGTATTCCCTTGGTGGGGGCAACAACTGGCTAAGTTGTCGTTCGACATCTTCTGGAAGACGTTGTTTTTGTTTGCGTATGCGATTGAAGTGTAGGGGAATGCGGGGTGGCCGCTCGGGCATCCCCTTATTATAAACTTGGAGGTCATCTCCGGACAGACATCCGTCATCCTGTGGCTGTTCGGTGTGTTTGCCGGCTTGAGGATTGGCGGGTTTAGGCGTTTGGGACGAAGAGCCTTCGGCCTTGTTACCAGCGGATGTCTTGCTTGTGCGAATCAAAGGCATCTCTTCAGATTCTGAGCTAGAGGGGTAGTACATAAAAACACTGGAGAAAACTATGGGAATTCTAGAGAGAGAAGGCTTGAGAGTATGCAAGAGAATTCTGGGAATTCTATAGAGAGAAAGCTCGAAAGAAAAGTGAGAAAACGGCAGGAGAAATTAGGGGAAGCACCTCTCTATAAATAGGGGAAGTGCCGCACAAATCCCTAATCCATGAGCAACACGTGGCATTGGGTGGTTACGATTAATCTGGGGCATTTATGATTCATTTTTCGTGCACGTACCCCGGACGGGCTTACAGAGGATTAGCAAAGATCACAGGGACTTGCTGTTTAGAAAAACTGCTAAGTCCTAAAAGTTAACCTGAAGCCCGACCGGCTATCAACATTGTAAAAGGTTATCTGAAATCAAACAGCTAAGTCCTAAAAATTGATCTGAAGCCCGAACGGCTACCAACTTATGAAGAAGCCCAGGTGCGAAGAAAACCAAGAAAACAGTTGTCCTAAGAATTGATCTGAAGCTCGACCGGCTATCAACGTTGTAAAAGATTATCTAAAGCCCGAACGGCTGAGTCCCAGAGAGAATGAGTTTTTTCCTTAATAAATTATCAGAACCTTCTATTGCCCGAACGGCGATCAACGGCATTAGGAGTATTTGAGCAAGAAATAAAGTCAGGAAATTGGTCAAGTCCTACAAAACGGGCCGAATCCCGAATGGCGAGTAAATCATGAAATAAAGACAGAAAAGACAGTACACAAAGCTTCATGCAAAAAAGGGATATATATTCATCTGTTCTACTGACCGGGAAGTACAAGCTACTTAGAGAAAAGAAAATTACAACAAGTAATTAAAAAGTACATATAAATTATTGGCTGGGGGCCATTTCATCTCCCTCTTCGTCCTCGTCCTCATCATCATCAGACGGGGGCTCAGGCTCTCTCCCAGCAGCCCGATCAGCTTCCCGTTGCTGAGCTCGCAGAAATTTCTCGAACTGCGCCTGTATAATGTCATCTTTGGGAAGATCAGAAGCCTGAACCGGCCTCCCCAGATTATTTTGAAGCTGAGCAACGAAGGGACGCATCAGGACCTGGCCAATTTTGCCATAAAGGTCTGAAACAATGGAGTCGTTCCATTTTTTGGCCTCGGGATCCTTGTCCAAGAGGGCCACCCCTGCCGATAGCCGACCAGCACCTTTGGGGAAACCCTTCAAGTACGCCCCAAAGGCGAACGTGATTTGGGTCCTGGCGTGATCATCCTTGATGATGGAGAATTCATCAGAGGATTTAAATGTTTCCCGGACGGCGGAGAGATCCACATTCACTTCATAGGGACCGTCCGGGATGCTGGATGGCATTTCTTCGAACTTGACCTGTGCGGCCTCAGCGGCAAGGACCTTTGCCTGGGAAGCTGCAAGTTGGACCCGAAGGGTACCGAGCTCAGCATCCAGCCTCTACTTCTCCTCCGCAAAGGCCTTCCGTTCGGCCTCCAAAGAGGTGATGGCGGCAGCAGCATTTTGCTCAGCAGAAGACTGGGCAACAATCAGTTCCCGTTCCTTGGCCAGACGGGCTTCCCGCATTTGAAGGGTGTACAAACCCATCTACAGAGCACCGTTCGAGAGTTAGTACTGATTACAGAAAGTAAAATAAAGACAAAGCGCAAAAGATAATGTACCTTCAGAGCGGTCAAAGCCAGACATTCTTCAGATTGCTCGACCGGCAACTGAGGAAGGGAAAAATTGTTGAACCAAGAGGAGGTCGACCAGATCTGGCTCGCAGTAGAACCAGCCCTTTCTAATACCTCGTGGATAGGATCAGATAAGGAGATCCGCTCGACCTGACCAGTAATATGGTCGGTGTGGGTCTCACCTGCATTCGAGGGTTCCCCCCGAACGGAGTCAAAATGCTGAGAGAACTGATGCGGTTGGTCAGAGCCGAACCGATCGTCGACCAGCATGGCCTCGAATTGGTCCTGATGGACCTGCTGTATTGGCCGTGGCTTTGGAAGCGGTTGAGAAGAGGCAGCATCCTGAGCAGGAACAATGGAGGGAGTAGGTTGGGGGTTCTTCCTGGATTTTTTCCGTTTACCGGCCCCACCGGCTGCGATAACTCTGCTATCATCCATAGGTAGATCTGGGTTTGGTGCTGAAAAAAGACAAAGGACAATGTTAGTATCGAGCGGCCTTAGCGTGTGAGAAACTAGAAAAAAGAACAAAAGAACGTTTCTCGCACGGGAAGGACCGCCCGGACCATGGCACTTGGTTTCTCAAAACAGGTAAACCCAAGAGAACGGGCAGTACCTATCCCGGCTGTAATAAGTCGTTCGGGAGTCAGATAACTCATGATGTCCATGCATTTATCCTTCTCCACAGCAAGCACGTCCTTGTAAATTTCTTCAGTGAGGACAGGATCAGGAGTCTTGCGGGGGAAGGCATTCCATTTGCGGGGAATTAGGCCGTCCGGGACAGACACGAAGAAAAACCGGTCTTTCCACCCTTTGATTGAAGTTGGGTTTCCCTTGAACAGGATGTGTCCCGTTCGGGCACTAGTGGCCAGATAGCCGTGGGTTTGTTGGGGGGCTACCTTGAAAAATTGGTGGAAGAGTTCTAGGGTTGGTCGGGCGCCGGCATCTTTACAACGGCAAATAAAACCCGCCATTGCCCGATAGGAGTTCGGCATAATTTGGGTCGGTACGACTTCGTAGAAATTGAAGAATGAAATGTAAAAAGGGTGTAGCGGAAACCTAAGGCCGGCCCTAATCGAGTCAAAATGAACTATGGTCATTCCGGGCCTATGACACATTGGGTGAAGCCCAGCTTGCAAACGGAAATCCACCGGGTCAGGGATAAGGGCCGGAATTTCGGCCCTATTATGGGAGGTCAGTTTTTGCCGCCTCTCCCTAATCAATTTTGGGTCAAGGGTATGGCGAGGAAAATCGTTGGGACGTCCGGCCGCCATGGAGGTTATTTCGTCCTCGGATTTGGTGTCGTCGGAATCTTCACTGGAGGAAGAAGAAGTGCTAGGGAGGTCCTCCGCCTCAACCCTGGTATTCGTCGCCGTTTCAATAGAACCACCGGCAAAAGGGACTGTGATGACGTCCACAATGGCGGCGTCACGGTCATCTCCATGGGAGGCCATCTCCAAATCAGAGGAATGTTGTTTGGGGCTCATCTCGGTCGAGCCAGAAATGAAGATAAGGAATCCGGATTTGAGAAGTTACCTGAGCGATGGAAGCTGGGAGAGAATTGCAGGAGAATCAACAAGGCGCAGAGAATTGCAGAATCGAAACCCGGAATTGAGAAGTTAAAGGCTAATTTATAGCCTTGAAACCGTCGTGTCAAGAACCAATCAGAGAGCGACACGTCACAAGGAGCATTTAAGCTAAACACGTGTCTAATGAAAAGACTAAACGACGGTTATCATGATGAATATGGGGAAATGAAGCGACAGCCGTCAAATCGCAGCATGGGGAACTGATTACTTCTGTACCCCGGTCGCCATTCGGGGTATTATAACATTGATATACTTCCTAATGCACTCACTATCGTTCGAGACATCGGAAGTGGGGGACTTGTGTTGGGATATTGACCTAGAGGCCCAATACCCAGATCGAGAAGGCCCAAGATATCCGGCCCAAGCAACGGGCCCATCACTCTATGATGAATAGATCCAGTAAGAAGACATACCGAACGGAGTTCGGCCCAAATAAAGGTTGGCCCAGTAAGAAGACATACCGACCGGGGTTCGGGCTATATATCGTACTTGGGCCAATTTGACAGCATCTTCAGTACAGCCCAACAACCCGTTCGAGCAACGGCCAACCAGCAAGTGGCCAGGTGCAATTAATGTCAGACTATGACATCAGCAAGTGGAAGCATGGATGACCAAGTCGGTGGAACAACGGCCAATCAGCATGGGGCAGCCCATGCTCTCCATTAATATAAATAGAAAGTTTCAAGTCATTGTAAGGGTTAGCATTTCAATGCTCAGGCTCTAGAATAGCATCATTGCTCTTATTTGTTGTATTAAAGCATAGTTTCCGACCTACCGATCGGGAAATTCCTTGTAATCAGATTGGTTAATTAATACAAGTGAGCTTTCGAGTGTTAGTTAGTTCAGATCTTATATTTTTTACACGCTTTGATTCTGGGTCATTCCTGATATATCCAAAGTTCGTGTTGGGCTTTCGGATCTACGGGATTTACCCTCAACAATATCTAAACTGCATATAAAATATTCAACTTGGACAATGTTTAAAAATGATCCACCATTTTCATTCTGTATATAGGTTGAGTTTCGATCCCCTGAGTCATTTTTCTGGTTCTGCCGGTGCTTGCAGCATATATTGGGGTGAAAGGATAAAAAATAGCTTTTCACTCTAAGGTTTGCGTACAGCCTAATATAGACTAGTCTCTTTTGCAATGATCTCGCCACCATACTACCATAGGTCATCTGCCGCATATTTCCTTGTCTCTCCTCACCGCTTCCCATGCCAATAGTATTGAGCGGTTGAAGTCGACAATCTTTGCCCGATTAGAAATGTCAAACACAAGCACCGACTAGCAGAACCTGCAGGTGAAAACTAGTCATAATCAACCATCAATTGCAAAGTAGCGATAGAAACCTAAACAGAGATTGAAAAATATAACAAAAACAAACAAAGTTAGCGAAACAAGCCTTCCAGCCTAGTGAGGTTAGAAGGCCTAGTGATAGATCTCAAGTTCAAAACTCGCTAGCACACAAAGGTTTGAAACTCAATGAAGCGAGTTTTAGCAATGACTACTGCAGGCCTCCCAATCCCCTCCCAGACTCCTTTGGAGTAAAAAAAAAAACGAAGCTAGCGAAGAGGTCACGGACCCAATTGCCACACAGATGGCGCCTAGAAAAACTACATAACGAGGGAGAAAGACCGTATTCTTGAACTTTTTCTGCGACACCAAAAAAATAAATTGAATATAGTTTGTAAAAAGTAAAAGCAATTATGATATTTTGATAGGAAAAATTACTACGGAGTAATAAAAGTAAAGATAGTTTTTTTTCGAATTAATGCTAATTAATTAATTAATTAAGAAAATAATGTTGGGTTAAAAGTATTTACGGATCTACTGCTGGGTTTAACCGTGGTCAGGGAAAGTCGCCCAACGGTTGTGCAACTTATAAGTCGCCAAACGGTTTGGCGACTTACCCTGACCACGGTTAAACCCAGCAGTAGATCTGTAAATACTTTTAACCCAACATTATTTTCGTAATTAATTAATTAATTAGCATTAATTCGAAAAAAAAACTCAAGTAAAGAGGGATAGGTAATAAAAAACATCCCAAAAAGCATATGAGATACTTCGTAGTTAATAAAGAACATGGGGAGTACTATATAAGTATATTTTAAATAGAATCAATTACCTAAATAGGACTAAAAAGTGGCAAAATTGCACAAATACGATTACATTTTTAAAATTCCCTCAATAGGACTATTTATGTGTGTTTAGACAAATATACCCTTGTAGTTTTTCAAATGTTTTAATTAATAATAAAATTATAAAAAAATAAAAAAAAATCGTAAAAAATAATAAATATCGAAAAAATAAAAAAATAATAATAAAAAATATTTATAAACTAAAATTTTTTAATTTTTTTTTAAAAGTATTAAAAATAACATTGCGCGCAAATATATATAAAAAAGCAATGTTTTTGAATAATTTATTTAATTGAATTTCCAATTGAATTTTAAATTGAATTTTAAAGTGAAGTTTGGTGACATAATCTACACTTCTGTAATAAAAAAAATTTGGTGGAATAATTCACTTTGGACACCTCAAATGGAAGCGGTCGGGCGACAATTCTGACCAGGGAAGCCTGATAGGAATATTTCTTATAATGAGAGGAACTTATTGAGTATTTTAGACAATTCAAGTTGTTAATTATTTAGAATTTTAAACTTTCATAGAATTTAAGCTTCTCCAGCTAAAAAATCATGGCGAAATTCACAAGAATAATCTATACTTTAATGAATTCTACAATAATAATCTCTATTGAGGGTGTTCATAAAAATATCTGAACTGGCAATAGTGTCCACAAGAATTAACTGGAGTAAATTCAAACTAATAATGCCTATTTAATACTCCCAACTCCTACCTCATCTTTCCCTTCACCACTCTTCATCTCAGATAACACTTCTATCTTCCGACCTAGAGAGAATCACTTATGGAGGAACTGACATTGAGATCAAATGGGGTTTAATATGAATTCACCCCGAGAAAAAGAGGGGGAAGAGAGAAGTGGGTGCATTGGTTGAGAGTATTAAACATATATTAATTCAAATTTACCCCAATTTATTTTTTGTGGATACTATGGTTAGTTTGGATTGTTTTTATGAACACTCTCAATAGTAGGGATTATTATTGCAGAATCCATAAAAGTATGAATTACTCTTATGAATTTCACCAAATATCATTTCAAAGCTAAAATCTGGTTATCCTCAACATTCAATAATTTTTTATGAATTACCTTAAATAGTGAATTTCTATGAATTCCTATAAATTTATTAACCAAAAAACATAACATACACATCTGTCAAAACGAGACTACTTATCTTTTAATTTTCATGGATTTTATAGTATTCTATTCGAACAGAGTAGTCAGTAGATTTTTATCGATACTCATAAAACTCTCTATAAATCTTCACAAATCAATAAATTCAATATCGAGGATACCTCATAAATTTGTTAACTTACTCTCTTAAACTCAAATTCATTTCTAAGCATTTAATTACAAGAACTTATTTTTATTTGTCATCACTACCCTCCCCTCCTATCCTAGTGAGTGTAAAAATAGTCTCTAACTTTCTACAACTATATATCTTCTACTTACATTCCAACAACTTCTTTAATTTCAAGGAATGCCATCATCCATTTATTCACACCCTCTTATCCTCACTTAAATCTATATTTTTGTGAACAAATGTTGAAACACACACACACACACATATATATATATATAAAGTAACAGTTTCTGCACCACAATTGGAGGGAAAATCCCGCCTAAAATGAAGACATAATGGTGAATTAATGAAAAAATTAAATTTGGTAATGTATTAACTAAATTAAAGAATGACAATGACATTCTTATGTTACAATTCTATTCCAAAAAAATTAAGTAGGTAACATAGAATAAAAAAATTATAAAAAACAAAGAAGAAAAATAAAATCCCATATTTTTTTAAAGTGCTGTAACTTTTTTATTTGTACTCAGATTGTTCCAAAAAACATATCAAAATTCAAAGTTTTTTATTATCTTTCATATGACACCAATATTGAATATCTAAAAATAAACAAAAACAACACTTTAAAAACATCTTTTTTTAAGTGCTATAAATTTTTTATTTGTACTTTGATTGTTACAGAAAATATATCAAAATTCATAATTTTTTATTAACTTTAATGTGTCACCAATGTTGAATATCTTTATATAATACTACGTATGAAATAGAAAAATAGCTACAATTATTGGAAGGAAAATTCTCGCACAAAATGTAATCTTTATCTTTATCTTTTCTTTAAATAATATAAAGTAACAGTGTTGCTACAACTATTGGAGAGAAAATTCCCGCCCAAAGAAAAGACATAACTGGAAATTAATGTTGAACCTGAAAAATGACACCCAAGGGAGAAACGGTACGGTAGAGCATACATGCATATAAGGAAATGAAATATATGATGAAGCATTTATTGTACACAAATCTTTATCAAACAATACATGTATATTAATCTGCAAACCGAGATATATTAGGATAAACCGCCAACCTACTATAAAAAGTGTATTCAACAAATTAACTAAAAATCAAAATAAAGTGTGAGTAAATATGCAATCAAGATATTAGATTCGCTAACCTGCTATTGAAATTTACGATCACCAAACAAAAAAGTATTATATTGTTCAATGATTTTTGGAAAGAAGGAAGACACACCCATCATTTATTTATGTCCACATTTGAAGTTGACACATATGCATTGTCCATATAAATGCATTATGGTTTGACTGGATTATATATGTCAACTTTTCAAATTGCTTATACGAACCACAAAAAAGAAAACTAATGCCTTATATGTAATATATATGTTGTATATGTTATGTACGTATAGGTAATTACACCTAAATAATAAAAGAGCAAGTGCAGCTACTTTAGGTTGTTAAAATCTAAATAATCCATATTCTCTCCCATTGCATAAATGTGCTTAAATTATTCTGTCCAAATTTTGTCCAAAAATAGTACTACCTCTGTCCCCTAATATTGGGACGGAAGAGAGTGATGTGGTTTTTAAGAAAAATAAAATTATGTGGTTGATAATGAGTTGATAAAGTGGAATAAAGTAAGAATGAATTAAAGTTATCAAATACGGTATAAGACAATTATAGGGGGACATCCCAAAATGAAAAAATGGGACAATCATAGGGGAACGGAGGGAGTACCATTGAAGCAATTTTAAGTTTCTAAAACCTAAACAATTTAATTGCAATTATAAATAACAACAAAATTTCAATTCCCATCCACAAACTCTATATATATACTTAATTTTCCGCCTTTCATTAACAATCCCGGTAAGAACAATGCATCTAGATGAAATCTGGTCCAAATCTATTACGTTGTGCTATAAAAGATATAATTAGCGAAGAGGGAAAAATCATATAGAATTATATAGAATGCTAAATCTGATGAAGTGTGTAATATTGTTCTTATATAAGCTAATTATTTTATATAAATATATATACATGTTAAGTTATGCATATCTATATATATACATATTATATGTGTATCCATAATGCTAAAATGTAGGTGTTTTTTCTTCCTAAAATTAAGATAATGTGGGAAATGAAAAAGTAATTTTGATTCTCAAGAGCATAGGGACATTAAAAAGTTAAAAAGTAATATAAGAAGTATTTTATATTGTGTTTACTTGGACAGTTTTCAGTCCCAGACCATAACAGATCAAACTTCAACATACCAGACCAGATCACACTTTCATAGTTATAAAATACCTAAAGACCAGACATTTACCAGACCTGACCCGAACAGTTCAGACCATACCAGACCAGACTTAAACATACCAGATCAGATCAACAAATTTCAGTCCAAGTAAAAACATCCAAAACGGGCTGATGAAGTATATATTATTTACTATGTGTAGGAAACCTTCATTCTTATGCGTGAAATCAAGAGTTACACGTTTGATGGGAAAAATGGTTGATAAACCATGATAACCTAAAAAAAGTATGGTCACGAAACGGGCCCATCCCACCACAAAAGTTTTGTTTTTGATTCTTTTTTTCATAAGTGGTTTATTTTAAATATTAGATGAGAAGAGATTAATAGTAAAATTTGGAGTGTTTGAAAACGATTGAATTGAAAAGAAAAAGATATAGCGTTCAACCTCAGATTAGACTAGAGTCAAATAGACTATATTAGACCATACTTCGATAATTGCAAAAATACACAAAAATATGACATTTATCAAATCACTTAAACCAGACCAGACTAGACCATAAATTTTTTATCGAATTTCAAACATTCTAAACCACAACGGTAATAACTAAAATGTCACAACACATACCAATGGAATTATCATTGTTAATATAAATTTGAATAATTATATTTTACTATGGATTTAGATCACAACCAAATTTTAAATATTATTTGTATTTGCACCCCTTTATTCAATGTGAATTGTTTAGGCTTGATTGAAACCACAAAAAACACATTAACATATGATTGTTCTCCACTTTTTGAGTAAATTAGATGCAATCTCTTATTGGCATAGTGTTTTTCATATTTGTATGAATTATATACATCTTAATAATACAAATGGATATTTACTTAGTATTTATTTGTAAACCAACTAATATGTTTATCCTTGCAAACTTGGAACAATTCTTTGCACCAAAACAGAGTTGGATAAATGAAAGTTTGCACCTAATATGATTTCTCGCTCACGCGGCTAATAGCAAATGTGTTTTGGAGGTGAAGATTATATCCGGTAAAAGTATTAGTCAAACATTTTTTATTTCACAGTTATCATTGGTCTCGTCATATGACAGGGTTTTTTCACATTTTAACGTTGGAAATCCTCAATCATCGTTTCATTTCCCACGAGTCCATGACATAAAAAACAATCAAAGATGATGTCTGTACAAGTGGATATACATCCAAATTCCATTTTTAATCATGTTCAATTGTATGTTGTCATGTAAAGTGCCACCTCAATGGGTGGGTTAAAGATTCATATATTTGATGAAGAGGGTCATGCTATCAACACCAATGGCCTAAATGATTTTTTTGAAAATTTATGATACTTTTTGTATATTATGAAGATATATGATTATCCTTTTTTTATAAAGTTTCATGTGACCCACTAATAATTGTATTACAGTGTCATTTCATTGTAACATAGACCTTACTCTTACACTTTATCATTAATTTTAATTTTAATTTTAATTTTACTTGCATTTTTTCACACAGTCCAAATTTTCGTTTGCCTACAACTTCTATGATATAATCAAAGTTACAATATACTCCGTATAAAAGCTATTGTCTTTTTAATTTAGCAAAATTACATAATATGTATCATCTTAACAAAATATAATTTTAAATAATGTGTTTATGTACCCCGTATTATATTCAAGATATATACCGTGCATCGCACGGGTACTTCATCTACTATATATATATATATATATATATATATATATATATATATATATATATATATATATATATATATATATATATATATATATATATATATATATGTTTGAACTTATATGAAACAGACATAGTTTAAGATATGCTCATCTCCGTTCAAAGAGATAATTAAGTTGTTAAGCATAACTAGCTGAAAGGATATTTTTATAAGCTTTTTAGTAATAATGGTCAGTTGTTAGATTTAGTTGTGTGTGATAAAAGAAGCTGCACTAACTAATTAAAACTACTTACTAAAAAGTAGAGCCTATTTTGCAAAAACTACTCAGTGTTGCATCTAAAAGTATTTTATTTTTAAGAAAGCTTTTAATATTATTGTGCCAAACATATAACTCAATGTTTTACAAACTCTTTAAATATTATGGAGTAAAAATTAAAGATTTTAACGTAATGTAAGGACTTGAACAGATCAGACGAGTTTAGACCATATCAAATCAGATCAAAGCAAACCAAATCATACAAGATCAAATTAGACTAGAACTTAAAATTCCAGTTCAAGTAAAAATATTTATCTTCTCAGTCTGGTAAGTATAATGTTATGATTGTTTTCACAGCTTAATCGATACATTGATAATTCTTTGGATACCTTTACTCATATAGTCCTATTCTATGTTTGATTTGTTATTTTCCATTGTTTTCTAAATTGACAGTATATATGTTATTTCCAAATTGGAGTATTATCAATTTTGTTAAAAAACATATTGTCCAGTATTGAAAATCATATAGGGCAACCCTGTATACATATATAGCAAATCCAGAGATGAATACGAGTAGTTTTTATGAAGCAAAATGGATAACCCCACCACAGGAAATAAAAAGAAAACAGACACAAATAAAATAATTAAGCAACGGTCATCACTTCTTCCTGTTTTTATCCTTCCCACCGGAAAAAAAAGAAGGTAAACGAAAGAAACTTCCCGGCGGAATATTCAAGACTGGGTTTATCCCCATCCCACTGTAATTCATCAACTTCTTCAGCGGAGGCTTTTGATGATGATGACCGGTAGAGACATTCTGTGACTGTTTCGTTGAAGAAGATGAAACTTTCTGGTAATTTCGTTTGGTAATTGGGGAAGAAGATCCTGTAGAATTGCTTCTTGACATAAGAGGCAATGGACATAGAGTTCCAGTCCCACAACTCAAACTTGAACTCCGCCCTAGTTTCCACCTCTGTTTTTGCAGCGGCGGCAGCGGCTGAGGAGGAAGGGGATGCGGCGGCGGCGGCGGAAATACCTTTCTTTGCTGACCCATACCTCTCTTGATCTCAGTAGGAAGAATCTTTCCGTCCAAGAAAAGCTCATCTGCTGAAGAAAAATGATCAAATCTCTCCCTGAGAACACAAAAATTGAACTCCGAGCTAGACAGGGGCGGCGGCGAGCTCTGCCGGATGTTTTGATGTTCGGCGGCGGGTGCGATGTCCCTCATGTCCGCCGGCGAAACATCATGGGAAAATGATATTCTTGGACTCATTATGATCGGCCTGGAATCTTGGGAAGGAAATTGAACAGCCAGCATTGAAGTGATGGCTTGTTTTTCAATACAAACAGAGCTTTGGGATGGGGCAGAGTAGATGATTAAAGGGAAGGGATGAGATGATGAAGATGCGATGATGAAAACTTGAAAATTTTCCTTAGCTCAACAAATCTTGAAGATGAAGAAACTGAATTGGCGCTTGACCAAGTCTATAAGCGATCTGTTTGTTGCGCGTCTTCATTCATACGCTTCACCGTTCTCACCCGTGATCTTATACGAATTTCCACAAAATATTTACATCGTTAAACTCTTAAATACTCGGTACAGTTTTTTCCAGGATTAATGTTAATTAATCAAATAATTACGGAATTAATGTTGGGTTAAAACTATTTATCAATATATTGCCGGGTTTAACTCTAGTCGGGAAAAGTCGTCAAACCGTTTGACGACTTTCCCTATAAATAAACTTCGCAAGGTCAACTTAGACAGAAAGATCGAGTGCAACAACCAAAACAGCTCCGTCAAAGATCGATTTCAGCAGCCAAATCCGACGACTACAATGACTAGAAGGCTATTCCACCTATAAAGGATACTCCTCAACCATCTTCTTCAACCTCTTCAACTCTAGGTAAATCAAATCCCCAACTTCATCTCATTTTTGAACTCAGGATTTGCAATCGATAATTTTCAAATTTGTAAATTAGGAATTCATTTGTGAATTGATTTGTCGTGAAATGTGGATATGTATGAAATGCTGAATTTTAATCTTGAATTCAATGTAATTTTTTGATTTTGTTGTGCATTTGTTGTGTAATGTGAATTTAAATGTGAGATTTTGATATTTTTTTGTTAAAAACTTATTATTTTTATTTTTTTAAGTGTGGTATATGTAATAAGATTTTCTTAAATATGAGAGTTTATAAATATGTTTTATGTCTATGAAATATTTTTTGGTAGCCATGGAGTTGTCAGTGGATCCAGGGCCGAACGATCGATCTGTCCTGACATTGCAGGCCACGCATAGGACTGAGGACGTGTGGCGTGGCCTCAATGTGCAGGTTGATAGGTGTCGAGAGCACCTCCGTAGTTTGTCCCACGTGCAGGTGGATGATAGAGTATTATCATATGTTAGAGCAACATGTTTTTATGGTGTTCACATATTGATGGCTACTGTCACACTTGATAGAGCGCTACTCACTGCTCTTCTTGAGCGTTGGAGGCAGGAGACACACACATTTCACCTCCCAGTTGGTGAGGTGACAGTGACCATGGGGATGTGGCTGTATTGACGGGGTTACAGGTCCATGGGAGAGCAGTTACAGGTACTGCGTGTCGGCCATGGGTTGAGGATGTTGACCTGTGTCGCACATCATCGGCTTCTGGTATCGGTTTCTACAGAGATTCATTTGATCGCATGTCTGATGATCAGGTACGGTGTATATAACTCACATTGTTATGGTTTCGTATCATTAACTATGTGTTTCGTATCATAATATAACATTAACTATGATATGAATAAGATTAAGACTAATTTTTATCCTTATGAAACAGATTACATGGATGCCATATACAGCTCAGATGTTAGAGGAGTTTTCCACGGCAGGACGAGAGCATTATGCTATATGGAGAGCACGTGTGCCATTGATATGCTTTGACATTGTTGAGCTTCATTTGCCTGATCGTGTTATGCGGCAGTTTGGTTATGAGCAGGTCATTCCAGCAACTGTCGACACATTTGTAGATCTTCATAAGCTGGATAGGTGTGGGAAGCCTACAGAGGATTGGTCTCTCAGACATGCCCGATACGTGGCTATATGGAATAGGCGAGCGGAGCTGGTTGTGACTGGGACGCCGACATTTGTCCCAACTGTTTCTATAGACTATATTAGATGGTATTACAACATCACACGGGTGTTTGTATCTCCATCTTTCAGACACCCTACTCATCATTACCAACCTAGTTCCATGCTTTTGCACTTGACAGTGAGTGTGCTCATAATTATTAAAGTAATTCATGTTCGTTATTTAAAATTTTTAATTTATTTCAAAATAATTATATTTCATTTTTCACATTTCACACACGGGCTTTGCAGCATATACATGAGCGAGTGACTGCCACAGTTAGTGAGACGCATGACGTGGACACGTACCATCATATTCTAACGGGCATTGCTTCCTTGTGTTCGGATGTGTTGGGGCGAGTGGACTAGGGCCATCTTATACATATGACCCCCTCTGAGGATTCTATGCCATCGACATCTACAGCAGCAGCTTCTACATCCCAGACTCAGTATGACAGGGTTGTTCTTCAGCAACGTCAGCGGCGTAGGCGTATGCGTTAACAGCAACACCTCCATGACCAAGACGACCAAGAAGACCTTCAAAACTTGTAGTCTGTCTCTATTATTGTACTTATTCCTGTAGCCTAAATTTGTAAAAAAAAATTAATCTGTGAAACACTTTATGACGTATGTCCACCTGCAACGTATTGAATTTTAGTTATTTAATTGTTTGTTTTTATGTGTTTATATGTTGGGTTATGCAAATGTGTTGATGTGCTCATGTGTTGAATTCTTTTAGGCTTTTGTTTTTGTTCAGTGTTTCTGACCAGGATTTGTGAAAATGTGTTATGTTTTCATCTGTTTTCTGAAGATTCTGGTTTTGCAGGTGTAGGGGGAAAGTCGTCAAACGGTTTGGTGACTTATAAGTCGCCATCCGGTTTGACGACTTTCCCCGACCAGAGTTAAGCCTAACAGTATATTGGTAAATAGTTTTAACCCAACATTAGTTCCGTAATTATTTAATTAATTAACATTAATCCGAAAAAAAACTCCTTAAATAAAGGTAGGTAATGAGAGGATAAAATTCTCTAAATAGGATGGAGATATAGTAATATAGTACTCCGTAATTAGTAATATACGGGAAAAAATCTCTGGTTAAAATCTTAATGTTTCCTTAAAAGAATTTCAATACTCTTCTTTAAATATAGTACTCTCTCCGTCTCATAAAACAGTTCCCGCACTTATTTCGAATGGAGTTTAAGAAGGTGAGAATAAAATGGAAATGTATGATTGTCGTTGACTAAGAAAAAGGTAAATGAATGTGAGCCACACAAAAATTTTCAAAAAGGGAAATGGGAACTATTTTTTGGGACGGTCCAAAAAGGAAACCCGGGAACTATTTTGCGGGGCGGAAGGAGTATAATTTTGAAACATTATAGAATTTTGAAAATGTGAATGATATTTTATCTTGAATGCATTCTTTTATTACTTCTATTTAATAGTGTATTATAAGAACTTATATGTAACTACTCTTAATATTTATTATTATAAATATAATGCTAGGACTCCCATATGGAAATGTCATTCTTTTACATAATTAATATCTCACATGTGATCAGAGACTTGAGACTTAGTACCTTGTGATAGAACAAAAAATGTGATTGGTTGTAAATGGATTTACAAAACTAAATATAGTTCTGATGGGTTAGTGAACGTCCCAAGGCTCATTTGGTAGATCAAGGGATTAATCAACAGACCGGGGTGGATTTTCTTGAGACATTTAGTAAAGTGGTCAAACCCCTACCGTTTGTCTTGTTCTTTCTGTTGTTATTTCTTTGGGGTGGACGGTTCATTAACTGGATGTTAAAAATGTGTTCCTTCATGACCAGCTCACTTAAATGCTCTTTATGGTCTCAAACAAGCTCCAAGAGCTTGGTTTCGTCGTTTTAGTGGTTTTCTTTTTACTTTCAGGTGGCTTCTCTCAGAGTCGGCTCAACTTGTCTGTGTTTACCTACTACTATCAGTCTCGTATTCTTTATGTCCTTTTATATGTGGATGACATTCTTATCGTTGGTAGTTCTTTGTATTTGGTTCATCATTGTATAAATCTGTTAGTTAGTCAGTTTGCCATTAAAGACATGGGGGATATTCACTATTTTCTTGGTATCCAGACCCTTCGAACCCCCAAAGGTATGTTTTTGTCCAAGCAAAAATAAGTTACTAATTTGTTACAACGTTTCCATCTTCGTACAGTAAAACAAGTTCGAACACCCCTTCCATCTCGCATCACTTTGTCTCTCTTGGATGGAGATCTCTTAAGTGATGGTACTAAGTATCGCAACATGGTAGGTGCATTACAGTACTTGACCATTACTCGACATGATATTACTTATGTCGTACATTTGGTCTCTTAGTTTATGCATGCCACCCATACTACTACTCTTCTTGGTGCTTTGAAAAGAATTTATAGGGTACCACATCACACGACCTATGACTCCGATCTGGGCAGAACATCTCTTTGGTCGTTGCTTATTCAGATGTTGATCACTTGATTGGGCAGGTTGCCCTGATTCTTGTCGCTCTACTACTGGAT
Source organism: Cuscuta europaea (assembly GCA_945859875.1). Classification (NCBI taxonomy): domain Eukaryota; kingdom Viridiplantae; phylum Streptophyta; class Magnoliopsida; order Solanales; family Convolvulaceae; genus Cuscuta; species Cuscuta europaea. The sequence goes on along the minus strand of CAMAPE010000005.1, from coordinate 11,495,364 downwards.
ATCCTATTTACATGGGAGGCAACCTTATTTCATGAAGATCAAAGAAGCAACCTACAGTATCTAAATCTTCCACAGAGACTGAGTATCAGGCGGTTGCACACGGTCCAGGACACTCTTTATTCAGTCCTTACTCTTAGATATGGGCATCGGGATTTCCCGTCCAATTTAGCTATTTGTGACAATGTCTCTGCCTCATATATCAACGTGAATCATATTCAACATGATCGCAGCAAGCACATCAATATAAATTATCACTTTGTTCGTGAACGTGTGACTCATAGGGATCTGGTGATCAAATATATTCCCACTCAGTATTAATTAGCGGATATTTTTACTAAAAATATGTCTATTCAATGTTTTGAATTTTTACGTTCCAGCCTGCACGTGATTTCCCCTGCACATATTGAGGCAAATTCTAACTTCCGTTGAAAGAAAAGAATTCAATACAACAACAACAACAACATCCAAGCCTTAGTCCCAAAAGATATTGGGGTCAGCTAACATGAATCGATACATGATATCACTACCAAAAGGAAAAGAAAGAAAATAAAGATAAAAAAGATAAGCTATGATAAAAAGATAATATAAAAAGAGATGAATATACATAAAAATGATAAAATAAAAAGGATACAAATAATACTTATATATATATATAAGGATAAAAACAAGGGAAAAAAATGAGGGGAAAAGATGATACATAAAAACACAAGAATCTTTAAAAAGTTATAAGAGTGAACGAGGGTAAGAGTATTTTAGGTAATAAAAAGAAAAGAATTCAATAATTGATGTTTATTTAAAATACATAAAAACACAAGAATCTTTAAAAAGTTATAAGAGTGAATGAGGGTAAGAGTATTTTAGGTAATAAAAAGGGAAAATCGCATATATGATCTCTCAGTTATCCACAAAATTAAAATCTCAGACCTGTATTTCTGAGATTGTAAATGTCACCCCTCTATTGTCCAAATTGTTGTAGATGTGGTCCTTTAAGTGGTGAAATGCACTCTCACCCACATTGTATATTTCAGCCCTCAAAAGGACCACATTTACAACATTTTGGACAATTGAGGGGGTGACATTTACAATCTCAAAAATACAGGTCTGAGATATTAATTTCGTGGATAACTGAGGGATCATATATGAGATTTTCCCTAATAAAAATGTGTTGGTGTAGTGCATTGTTAATATTACTTGTACAATCTGCTTTCACTGCTATACATCTAACTAAATAAATACTTTTACGTTATATACTACTTGGCCTTCCTTGTCGGGTCGGGGTGGGAGGGCTCCTGGGGTGGGAGATTCCACCTTTTGGAACAATTTCTATATCCGTCCCAAAGACCCAAGCCTGTTAGCCAGGTGCAAGTGACAACCTCAAAAACTTGTGAGAGCGGGGCACTCTGAAGTCTGAACCCTGCATAGGGATCATGCTTAAATTTATGTAAGACTATCTAAAAAAGAACTTTTGCACCAATCCGTTCGATTTGTATCTCTTGCCACTAGGGGTGGATTCGGTTCGGGCCACCCGGCCCGTGACCCGGCCCGGCCCGGTACTGTGCGGGCCCGGGACCGGCCCGGTCGGGCGGTCCGGGACCGGGTGTGGACCCGAACCGGTGGGAATGGGCGGGGCGGGCACGGTTCCGGAAAAATGTGACCCGGCCCGGCCGGGTCGGGCCCGGGTCCGGGTCCAACGGTCTAATTTAAAAAAAAATTAATAAATTGGTACTAGCCGTTGGGGGTGGGCTGGGGACAACCCAAACGGTTATATAGCCGTTGGGTGGGGTGCAGGGGGGTCCGGGGGGGGTCGGGTGGTGGGGGGGTGGTGGGGGTGGGGGGTAAAAAAACCTATAAATACTCCTAATCTTAAACATTTTTTCATATCTCTTCTCCAATTCTTCCTAAATCCTATTCTTAACTCTCTACTCTCTAATTCTCTTATTCTCCATTCTCCAATATATTATATTTATTATTTATAGTTTATATTAATTATCTACTTATATAAACTATAAATAGATATAAATAGTATTATATTACTTATATTTGTTATCTAATTATATATTACTTGTATATTTATTATATCTATTAATATAGTTGGAATTATATCTAATTAATTTGAAGTCATTCTATTACTCCCATCCGAAAGACCGAAAGTCCGAAAGAGGTACGAAATTATTCTATTATTTACACTTGTTTAATTACTAGTTAATTTGCTACATTTGACTCTAGTTTAATAGTTTGATAAATAGTTAATTACTTTTTTACAATTTTTTATTAATTGCTACATTTGACTCAAGTTTAAAAAATATGTTGTACACAAAACTAGTTAATTCACTAGTTAATTTGCTATAACTCGAATTAATAGTTAGATAAATAGTTAATTACTTTTTTACAATTTTTTATTAATTGCTACATTTGACTCTAGTTTAAAAAATATGTTGTACACAAAACTAGTTAATTCACTATTTAATTTGCTATAACTCGAATTAACAGTTAGATAAATAGTTAATTACTTTTTTACAATTTTTTATTAATTGTTACATTTGACTCTAGTTTAAAAAATATGTTGTACACAAAACTAGTTAATTCACTAGTTAATTTGCTATAACTCGAATTAATAGTTAGATAAATAGTTAATTACTTTTTTACAATTTTTTATTAATTGCTACATTTGACTCTAGTTTAAAAAATATGTTGTACACAAAACTAGTTAATTCACTAGTTAATTTGCTATAACTCGAATTAATAGTTAGAAAAATATTTAACCGACCCGACCCAGCCCGGCGGGTGGCCCGACCCGTGACTCGGGCGGGTGGCCCGGCCCGAACCGGACCCGTCCAACCCTCGGACCGGTCCCGGGCCCATGTCATACGAACCAGCGGCCCGACCGGGCCCGAAGCCATCCCTACTTGTCACTATCACTGAATTTTGTCAACTTTATCCTTTAATTGTAAAATGCTATTTGTACACTTTTTGTACAAGACATCTTACACACCTACTAATTTGTTTGTGCACAAACAATTTTCTTTTGTTTTGTGAAGAGAAATCCTTTTCACACCAATAAAACTTTTGTTTGTGCCACAAAATAATGCAATGCAAAAAATAATTTCCTTCAAAAGATGAAAAAAATTTGCGTGTAACAAACAATTTGATCGGCGTGTAAAATATCATGTACAACAATTTTTTTTTAATTTTTTTGCAAAAAAATGTCAGTGCAATAAATAATTCCCTTTACAAAACCAAACAAATTATTTGTACACAAACAATTCGACAGACATGTAAAATGTCATGTACAAAAAACATGTACACGATGCATGATTGTTGTCTAAAAACATGTGTTATTTTTCTTTTAAATGAACTCAACAGTCGTATACAAGGGTGGACTAAGTCCAGGTCGGGCCGGGCTCCGGGACAGGCTGGAGCGGGCTCTGGGTCAGGCTGGGGCGGGCTCCGAGTCCAAAATATGCAGGCCAGGAATCAGCCCGGGCTAGAACCGGGACCGGGCCGGGTCAGGTCGGGCATGAAATATATTTTTTTGTCTTTTCGAATTAATTCCAACCCCCCACCGGCCCAATTGCCCCAAACCCCCCCAAAGCGCCCAACGGCCCAACCCCACCCCCATAACAGCCAGCCCAACTCAAAATAATTTAAAAATATATATATATTTGGGCCCGGACCAGGACCAGTCGAGCCAGTCCACCATTTCTCAGTCCTTCTCTAGTTCTCTTACCTTGGCTAGTGGGGCATTCGTCTATGTACCTGACCGGGCCGGGTCCCGGGTCGGGCCGACTCAGCCCAGTCCACCCCTAGTCGTATATGATTCCACAATGGAATCATATGTGTATGTGGTATTCTTATAAGCATTCATTTTTATAGTAGAGTTATACAGGAAGTCCCATTATAAAAATGCGTGGCATAGTGAAACCACATATGCCATACGACTCCTTAATGAAATTAAAGGCCTCCATACAATTTCTGGCGTTTCCACCCTACAAATTATCAGCTGCACGTGACACTTGTGATCCAATTCCAGACTTGATTGGTTTCACTTGTAGAATTTAAGAAGTGACAATACCCGACAGTGATAGGTGAATGCCCCACTAGCCAGGGTAAGAGAAAGACTGAGAATGAGCTTATACAGCAAAAATATCACTTGATACTGGTGCTGCTGAAATCCGAAAAAAGATTTTTAGAGTCATATATGGCAAACCATTATGCACCAAGAAATGGCTTTATATGATAGTGGTGGTGCTGAAATCCAAAACAAGATTTTCAGAAATCTTCAACAATCATCTGACAAAAAAATTTGGGAAATTAAAAGCTTTTACAGAAAAATAAATGAAAAGGTTGTCCATCCAGTATGACAAATAATGCCCCCCCCCCCCCCTCCCCCACCCCCACCCCAAAAAAACTCAATAGTGCAGCAACCATCACAGGTGAACAAACTATGATTCAGTGTTGTTGCATTCTCACATTCTTGTCCACCAATACATCATAGCACTTTCTTTTACCATAATGCTATTCCTCATTATGTTGGCAAGCCATTACTAGGTTGTTGGAGAAATGCCACGTTACCACTATACAATCATGGCTGATCCAGACAGCACTTGGACCATAGGTAAATAGTGGTAGTAGCAATCACATGATATGTTGTATCTCTACATGTTTGATTTTCTTTCCCACCTCTTTTTCACACCAAGGCTACAATTTCACATATTCAAAAGCATGAGAAATGTTAACTACAAAAAGATAACCTACGATAAATGCAAGCATTGCTGAACAAATTTTTTAATTGAGAATTAATTAGAAAGACAAGAAATTATATCAACCACACAACCCTTCTTTTTGGGATCTTTGGTTTGGGGATTTCAGAAGAGAGAGAATGCAAGGGGTGATTTTATTGTTTTTATTTTTCCTTACATCAAGTGATTGGAAGAAAGTGAACAAAATAAATAAACAACTCCTCTAAATATAAACTAATAGTTATTTCTTGTCTCAGACTAACAATAAAGGCCAATTAGTAAAACAAAAACAAATCCTTCACTCCAAATCCCCCCTGAACCAAACAACCCCTAAAATTTGAAAGAGGAAGATTATTTAGGGATGAATCAAAAAAGAAAGTGGGAAGATTAAAACGGATAAAGGGAGTATAATATTTACAGACCAACCCCAAGTCCCCAAAGCTTCACCACCCACGCTATTATGTTTTATCTCTGCTACAGCAGAGTAGCGGCCAGCATGAAATATGCATTTAACTTTCGTCAACTTGGGAAAGCCTCTTTTTTCTAAACTCAGTTTCTTATTTTGGTTCCGTGCCCTAATTAATAAAACCGTTGAAAATGAAATGATGTGGACATGTGGTTGGCATTTAAGTAGAAAAGAAAGGAATGTTAAGACAAAAATTTCTTTCTTTGAAAAGAAACTGGTAGATTATTTTGAGATGGCCAAAAAAGGAAAACAAGAAGTTTATTTCGAGAAGGGGTGTAATAACTAAACGAGCTATGGCAAATGCGAGTCTTGAGGGACCCTTTATTTCGTGACCAACAATACTCCTTTTATGGGAAACATCTAGATAATGCTTTGCATTCGATTCTTGAGCTATGAATGTCTGGAAAAGAACATATGAAGGAAACAATACCCCCAGTGCAATTTCTGGCACTTGTGTGACTCTTTGTGTACCACTGTATTCTGATGATTAGAAGGGAAAATATCGTCTGAACTGCTTCTTGGAACAGCTAAATCTTCTGGAAGACCATCAGCATTTTTGCTCGTGTGTTCTATACTTTCTTTAGTTTTGTTATCTTTATCATGAGATTTGCGGGGTGCATTAACAATCTCTGCCAGGATAGAAAAGAAACATAAGTCACCTCCTTTTTTGGGAATAACCTTAAATACAACCAAAGGTACAAACCTTTTTTCAAGCAACTTTTAGTTTTTGACTTTGCTTGTATCTGTAAACGCCTTCTACGCAATTCCTAACAAATACAGTTACACTCAGAAGGTCATATCACTAGGATACATAGAAAGTGTCAAAGTCGTAAACTCGATGAATTGTATAGTGGTAGAACGGTAGAACCTAAGTACATGTATATGCTCCCCCTCATTTTCAAATGGAAGAGCTACATTCCTTCAGAAATGAGCAATAGTTTCTTCTGAAATTATCTCTCCAGGGAAATTTTAATTCTTTTCACACTTAAAATGAAATTTTTATCAAATGTCAACTTTTACGTGGAGAGTAGTAATTAATACGGAGTAATAATAAAACAACTCCGTACTACTTTTAACTGATATATCAGTAAAAAAGTAAAATGGACTTCAACAAAAAAAGTGACAAAATTTTCAATCAATCAATTTAGGAATTCACTTATTCACTAGTCGAGATACAACCCAATCCAAAAGGTGGAATCGCCTACCCCAAACCCGACAGAATAGCAGAACCATTTCTCTGTGGTTTAAAGATGGTGTGCCCGAGGAGGGATCAGGGGCCTCTGCCTTGCTTTAGTGGGCAATGAGAGTGCCGGACTGCCCGGCCATTTTCAACCTTCAGATGGAAAAAATAAGGGTAGAAGGTGAAGGGGCCCATTTTGTTCAGTAATGTTCACACATCTCAAGGCCTTGGATTAAATCACAGCCCTCCATTGCCGTAAGGCAGTCTGCTTAAGGCAGTCTGCCTTAAGGCAGAGAATCCAACCCCACGAGGAGCCACCGAGCGACCATTGAACCAGAGACCTAAAACTCAATAACCTCATTCAGCAACAGGAACTAATGAGCTAGGGTACTAGTCAAGATACAAGGTTTTAGCATTTAGGTCATGTTTGATGTTTCTACATATAGATTGCTTCTTTTTCAATATTACACTCCCTGTCTCCCTATTATTGTGTCAGTTCTTATTCACTCGGTCAACACAAATCACTATTAATCACAAATCACTCTTAATCTCTTACTTTGTATCAAATTTCGATTCTGATTTTTGTGACTCTTTGTAAAGCTAAAAATATGTAATTTTTCGAATAACAAATTAAATGTAGTTTTCGAATATGTAATTTTTTTACCTAAAAATAATTTGAGTGCTTACAACTATCTGTTTGCTTTATATCGGTCAAAATAGGTGAAACATGATAAACCTAAATGGAACAATAATAGGGAGACGAAGGTAGTAGTGCATAACACATCAATTTCAGCTAGAAACCTAACGGTACTGCGAGAATAGTATAAGGATGAGAAAAAGAGCTTTACTTGAAACTTCGAAAGCTGGTCAGCTGTGGGGCCAGATTTGGGCTTTTTATCGGAGAGTTGAGAGCGTGCGGAGGCCATCGCGGCTTCTCTTCCTGCGTCGGCGTCGTCTTCCATTGCTCCTTGTACAGGAGAATTAATTAGGACGGAAACCCAACTCGGTCCAGTCTCTAAGAAGGAAATTGAATTTTAAGTTTATTTGTTTAAATTTGCCAAAAAAAGTTTAATCGTATAAATAGAAATTAGTTCGGTTCAAAAAAAAAATAGATATTAGTTCAAATAGGACTAAAACTATAGTAAAAACTCAAAATTAAATTGCTATGTACCAAGTATTTTTGTATCAAAATATGATTATATTTGTTCTATTAGGAACATATCTATTTTTTCATTTCAGTTTTACCCTTCCTTTAAATATGAGTAAAAAATAGTCAAAAGTTATAATTAAATGTTTAATTCATAATAAATTCGCAAAAAAAATCTTAAATTCGTAGAAAAATAATTAAAAAATTAATAAATATTTATAAAATAAAAAATTCCGAAAAAAATTATTTTTTTTAAAAAAATAATAATAAATAGTAAAACTCCATAAAAAATTAAAAAATATATAGATGTCTTTCCCACCGTCTATACTACCTCCCTGCATCACCACCTCCAGCCGGTGAAAAAACTACAATTTTCCCTAAAACTGCCATTTTTCTGAAAATGCAAAAAAAAATGGCACATTTCTCTTTCAGAATGTCAACATTCTCAATGTTTTATGCCATAAATATGGCACTCGTAATGAATTTGGCATTTTACCCCCTGGTGACTGGAGGTGGTGCTGCTGAGGCGGCAGAGGCGACTGTGATTTTTTTTTGAGTTTTTAATTTTTTTTTTAATTTTTTTTTTTGAAAAACATTATCATAATTATCGAAATATTTTAATTAATTTTTACGAATTTTTATTATTTTATTATGAATTAAAACATTTCAATAGCTATAAGGGTATATTTGTCCAAGACACACATAATTAGTCATATAAAAATATAATTTATTTTTTGGTCCTATTTGTGCAAAGCAGTGGCGGAACTAGAGGGGGACGAGCTGGTGCCGACGCTCCCCCTTCACCGGAGATGTTAGGGTAGATATATAGATACTCTCGACAACGCCTCGGTCATCTTCTTCCCTGTAGCTTGTGTTTTCCATCGATGGTGTGATGCGGTTGAGCGAATGGTGATTCAAGTCTGAGAATCTAGATTGTTTTTTAACTTAATCCAAACGATGTCGTTGGGTTAAGTATTGACGGATTAGAAACGACGTCGTTGGGGTAGTGGGTAGAAGTTAGGTTTATTTTGATTTTAATACTCCCTCTGTTCCATTGGAGGTTGCCAACTTTCCTTTTTTTGGTTGTCCAAAAAAATTTTGTCACTTTCCAATTAAAGCAACTAATTTGTGGTTCTGTACATTTCTCTCTCCTCTGCACAACTCTCAAACACACAGTTTTTACTATTCTTATTTCTCTCCTACTTTGCACTTGACAAAGTCCACCGGGGCGAATGTAGTACGTAATTATCAAGCCAAAAGCCCAATTGCCTAAGGGTGTGTTTGGAAGTTGAGTTATGGTCTTCTTTTTCATGTTTGGAAGTTTAAAAAATTGGATGGGTGGTTTTGGAGGACTTTTGTAACCCTTCAAAACCCCCCAAATGCTTAATTTTTATAGGTTCCTCCAATTTGGAGAATTTTGGAGGATAATTAACAAGATGATAATTTAAACTAATTTAAAAATGAATATAAACTCAATGATTTGAATTTGTCATATCTCAAAGTGATTTTAATTATAATTCCTTCAAAAACTCTCTTCTTCCAATTTTATTACTCCTACATACAAAGAAGGGATTCATCACTCTCCCGTCCCTTTTCCCTCCAACAACCTACCTCCATAGTCTTTCCCTCCCCTTTCCTCCAAACTCCCAAACGGCTGGCGTAAGGGAGATAGCAGGCGAGCAACGTCAGCCAATTCCGTGATTTAGCCATTTGAATCTGCGGTCAACTGATTGAGGAAAGGGAAGCACCGTTTGCCCTCTACATTTTATTGTTTCAAGCTACAACCAGGTTTATTATTTATTTGTTCAACACTTCAACTTGTGATTATTTCTTTGTTCGATACTTGTAGTTATTCTATTTTTCGTTGTTAAGATTTGAGTTACCTGCATGGGAAGTTGAAATTAATGGAATATTAATATGCGGTACGGGGTATATTTATATATAGCTATAAAGGTTCAGCTTCACACTTTAACGATTAACGATTTTTGAATTGACATAATGTGTCGTAATGCTTTCTGGGCTTTTTCCTTCAATATTATCAAATTAAAGGTGATTTCCACAAATGTGACCATTTTTTAAAAGGACAAAAATGTAACTAAGAATGTCACATATTTGGAAAACATTATGTCACTGTATTTTTTATGTACAGATTTTTATGTAACTATTCAATTTTAATGTCACTATCAAATGTCACTACGGCCACCGCCCGTGTCACTGTGCCGCCGCCCGTGTCACTGTTGCCACCGCCCGCGTCACTGCTATCACCGCCCGTGTCACTACCGCCACTGCACGTGTCACTATCGCCACTGCCCGTGTCACTGATGCCTTGAGAACATGTCACTGCGATAGTTGGAAAATCTTCTGTGATTTTTTCCGGCAAGTCTGTCCCCCAACACCGCCACCCGCCACACTCCTGGCACCCCCTGCTCCCCGTATACCGCCCACTAACCCTACTCCTCCCCATCCCCATGCCCCCAGCCCCCTGACCAGCCCCCAAATCCCCTGCCGCCACCGGCGGCGGCCGCCTCCTTCCCATCTCCGCCACCGTTCTGGTTGATAACCGCCGCGCCGCCTGCCACCGCCGCCCCATTCCATCTTCAGCCACTACCGCCACAGTGACGCCATCAGCCACCTAGCCCTAGTCACACCTCTCCATCCCTGCCCCTCGCTAGCCCACACCCCAGCACCCCAACCCCTGTTCACAGCCTCCAACCAAACCAGATCTAGCCCAAACCGAACCCAAATACAACCGCTACACCACACTCCGCCCTCAGCACACTTACAATGGCGGCAGCAGTGCAGCAAGACGAAATTGCAGCTTCATCGAAGCCCCAATCACCGTGCTAGCCACATGTGGTTTGTTCAAAGCATCGCTGCATCGAAGCCCCAGCCACACACTGCAAAATTCAGGTACACATTCGGGCAGAAGAAGTAGAAGAAGAGAGGTTAAGGCTGAAGGCGGTTTTGGTGATGAAGTTGGCGACGAATCGGCGAGGTGCGGCGTGGCGGCGAGGCGAGATGTGGCGGAGAGGTGCGGCGTGGCGGCGCGGCGCGGTGTGGCAGGGCAATAGAGACGGAGAGCTCGATGGGCAGGTTGGCGCAGCAATGGAGGAGAGCTAGATCAGTGAAGGGGAATAGAAGAGAGAGGCGCAGAGGGTTGGGGCAGATCGATGGATTGGGGGAGAGATATGGTCACTTTTGTGTCCAGCTTAAAAATAATCCTATTTTTGTCTTCCCAAACTCTCTAAGTAATACTTTTGTCATTTTTTCATGCTTTTTTCTTTGATTAATTTTCTGTTTAGCAATTTGCATTTTACCACCTTGCTATAAATTCAATATTTTAGGCCAAAACTTTTATCATTTTAATTATTTGAATGTGTGAATATATTTCAACATTAAATATTATGAAATGCTCAAGTATTCTTATTCAACATAACAGTGAAATTTTCAAATACGTAGTATATTGGAAGAATATCAAATAACATTATTAAATACTCATAAATAACAAAATGCTACTTCCTATGTATTAATTTTTTTTTGTTATTGTAGTGAAGAATAAATAATTTTTTTGAGACTATAATATATGTTTATTACGGAATACTATAAAGTTTTATATAAAAGTTGATCCGATCTTCCCGACTTTGATCGAGTTGACCCATCGGATCCGGGTTTACCCGTGACCCGGTGATTTGGTGAGTTTCTCAGCCCCCGCTCAAAATCCTTATAGTTCCGCCACTGGTGCAAAGTGAGTCACTTTTAGTCTTATTTTGATAATTAACTCTTATTTTATTTGTGAAAAATTCCCTTAAAAGTAAGGTAATTTTTCACAAATAAAATAATTGTTTTATAGTCGCATATTCCCAGCTTCTAACTTTTGTACTGTTCGAAGTCTTTGAAAATTTGTAGTGATATGTTAGGCATGATAAGTTTTAAGAGTTTTTTTAAAGATAAAGGATTTTTTTGAGATGTTATTGTGAGTAGCATCTAATAAAAAATGTGTAGCTTTTAATATTTGTTAGTCCCAAAAACTTGTATATCAAACAGAACTAAATCAAACAGACATTTTTTTATCAAATAGCTACTACTTTTTTCTTTTAAAAACTTTTCAATCTTAACGGTTACTAAAACTCTTATAAAATTATAATTACAGTGTCAAACATACCCTAAACCTTAAGAAAAGACTTACCAATTCAATTATGACAAAACACTTACGGACAAAGAAAATTGTAAGGATCCTGGCAGGAGTGAGCAAAGGATAAGACTGCTAACAAGGTGCTGTCGTTTGGGACTTAGGCCGAGAGTACCCTACAGATTTCTTTGTTCCAAAAAAGGTGGAATTTCCCACCCCAGGAGTCCCCCACCCCGACCCGACAGGATGGTGGGGAGGTTAGTCACGGTGACTCAGTCAGCAGAATGGAGGCAGGCTCCCAGCTAGGCTTCTGATCGGGCTGGAGGCAGGCTCCCGGGTAGGCCGGAAGGCAGGCTCCTAGTTGGGCTGGAGGCAGGCTCCCAGCTAGGCTGGTCGGCAGGCTCCTGGCTAGGCTGGAAGGCAGGCTCCCCACTAGGCTGGAAGGAAGGCTCTCTTGGGCTTCCGGTTGGGCCGGTAGGCAGGCTCTCCGCTGGGCTGGAAGGCAGGCTCCCCGTTAGGCTGAAGGCAGGCTGCTGGCCGGGCTGGAAGGCAGGCTCCCACCTGGGCTGGAACGCAGGCTCCCACCTGGGCTGGAACGCAGGCTCCCAGCTGGACTAATCGGCAGGCTCCTGGCTAGGCTGGAAGGAAGGCTCCCCACTGGGCTGGAAGGCAGGTTCCCCGCTGGGCTGGTCGTCAGGCTCCCTTGGGCTTCCGCTCCTTGATTGTCCTGATCGGTTGGGCCGACTCGAGCTCTGGGTTGTTGGGCTTGGGCCTGCTGGTCCAAGTTCGGGGCCTGGGCCGATTAGGCTCTGGGCCTAGTCCCATAACCCCATCACGAGTCCCCCACTCTCTTAGTCGAGTAGTAGACTCGGCTAAGAGGAAGTAATTCAAGTCAGCTGCCAATTAAAAGATATTCACGTATCATGGAGTCATAATTGCGGATTCTGTCAATCCCAATTTCCCCATTTTGAATAAGGCACCCAACTCTAAAAGGCTCCAAATTAATTCGCTTACCATCCTAGCATTCCAGCAGTCAGCTTTCTTCAGACTCCAGGTGAGCTTCCAAGAATTTCGGAAATTCATTATTATTATTATTATTATTATTATTTCATAAATTATTTCCGGACTTTATTTTATTATTCTTTCCTTTTCTTTTCTTTCCTTTTCTTTTCTTTTCTTCCTTTCTTTTCTTTTCTTTCCTTTTCTTTTTCTTTCCTTTCTTTTCTTTTTCCTCTCTCTCCTGGAACCTTGCGTGCGTGCGTCTTCCCCTAGCCGTCCCAACGCCGTAACGTAGTAAACCCAACGTGGACCGCCGTATGTGGGCTTGACCTCCCTGCCTCGTCGGGCTCTCCACCAGCCGGCGGTTCCGCGGCGCCCGACGGCGGCAGGCTCGAGCCGGCCAGCTTCTGGCATCAGTCTACGAACCGTCCAGGTCAAGCGGCCAGGCGGCCACCGCTATGCACTTCGGATTTGAAAGCGACGGGCCAGGCTGGAGCCTCAATTCCCCGGGGTTCCGCGTTGTCCGGCGGTCGTCCGGGTGCTCCTTCCTCCGGGCGGCAAGGTGCTGCCGCCATCTTCTTTTCTTCTTGCTTTGCAATGACGGAGACCAGGCACGCACGGGGGTCCAGCGCCGCCGTCCTCCTAGTTTGCTGTTGGCCGTTTGTGGCGTGGCGCTTCAGGCAGGCGGACGGGCTTCAGTGGCTGCAGGGCCCTTCCGGGAGAACGCCCGTCAATGCGGGACCCTTGCAAACTTAGAACCTTGACCTTCTATCAGGCTGGCGACTCCCTAGTCCACTGTACATCCGTGGCTGCCCGGGTGTCGTCCTGAACTCCGGCAGATCTGGTATGTGGGTCTGGAATTCAATTGTCAGGCGCAACTTGCAGGGATTGGTGGCCAAGCACAGGGTCAGCGTCTGCATCACAGGTCGGGTTCCCTGCCTCACCGGACCCATCAGCCCGTGGTCGTTCTGCACTGCTGACCGACGGCCGGCAGCGTCCCTGGCGGTTGCCTTCCCCATTCTTGGATACTTGATCAACACTTGATTTTGAAGGGTGGTAATGTGATTCTTTACCTATTGGCCGAGCCCTTCATCTCATGATCGTGTGGGAAAGCAGAGCTTTTAGGATGAATGAGGCCCCAAGGTTGGATGCTCCCTTACAACCCATAATTTCATTTCTGTAACATGTAGGTCGGGTGATTGTGCCTTGCTGGTTGTGGTCCGATGCCATCATCTTGTGTGGGCTGGACGCACCGGGAACATTGATCGATAATGGTGAAAACCCTATCTCCCATGTACTCCATATGGGAGCTTCGTGAAGAGGAGAATCGACAAGAGAGAGACTGACCTCACCCTTACCGATTCACTTTCGGATTTTTTTTTAATATTCTGATGATAACTTTCTGCTGTCTGTAGGGTCTCAACGCTCGGGATGACCTGCTGAAGATTTTGTTCACGGCGGCAAGCACCAAGGCAATTGCGGGTTCTCATGCCCTCACGGAGATCCCCAAACGTGTGAAGGATCATGAGGACGAGAGAGCCCCACATCGGAGAGCCTACCTTCCAGTTCGAACTTCGAAGCATGTAAGGCGGCAATCGCCCCCATCGCGGAAACGACGGTCAAGGCTTTCCCTGAGGAGTGCCCAACAATGTAAGTTGATTGCGACATAGTACTTGGGCGTCAGTCGCCAGTTGACGGTGACGTAGTACCTGAGAGACAGCCAAGAGTGGACTGGCCATGGCGATGACTAAGTTGACTTTCATATTCTGGGAGAGTTCCTTAAGATTTCTAGTAATTCCCGTGTCTGGATCATTGTACTTATGGCCATGGGAACATCCGGCCATGGCTGTTGCACCTTTTTTTGTAGCTTGTAGCCACCATATGTAAAATTCGAATGAATATTACCTTTTAATTCATATGTTTCCTTTTCTATACTTTGCATTACAAATACTTTAGCAATTTGTTCGGGGATCCGGCTTCTCTAACCTCTCGGGGGCGGTTAGGTTGGCGTGGCCGAGCCCATCCGTGCCCCTCCTGGTAGGATAGAAGTGATCTATTCGGTATTGATATGGAATCAACAAGTATGCGACTTGTTCGGCCAATGATGTCGGACATTGAACCTGCGATGAGGACCCTTAGGTCGGTATCCCGAACGTTCATGACCCGGGGGTTAGTCCTACTGTCACTTTAACCCGTCCAATTTGCCTGGACTTGGGGAATAATCTGGTTACTCCCGCAGGGATAGCCGAACAACAGGGGCGGACCCTGCATGATCCACCAGAACGGACCCGCACCGCCAACTCGAGGATGGCGAGAGCGCGAACTGCTTGGCCAGCGACGTTAGGCGGCGAGCACTCGAAAGGACACGAAGGTCAGCATCCTGAACACCCTTGACCCGGAGGTCGGCCCTACTGTCACCTCGACTGTCGCGGCTAGCTCTTTACTTTAGAAAATTGCTCGAATTCTCGAAAATCGCTTGGCTATTTTCAGTTCAAGAGCCTCGCCAATGTCGGCCAAACACCGAGGGGGGGGCATAGTACCTTTTTTTTGCGGCCGTCCTTTATTGCTAAGTGAGGTCGGACCTCTTTCGAAGACAAAATATCACTAGCAAAGTATATTGAATTCATGATGTGGGCGGACCACATGAAGAATTACAAATTGTAATCCCGTGCTCGGAGCACAGGAGTTTACAAAGAAAAGTAAAATTTCGATTTTCTACTGGTAAAACTTCATCAGGTGCTCGGCGTTCCAGACGCGATCTACTAGTCGGCCTGTTGTTGTCTTCAACTTGTATGTTCCAGGGCCGATCACTGCGTCAACCACGTAAGGGCCTTCCCACTTGACGGAGAGCTTACCTCCCTCTGTCGGCTTGCTGGCCTTCCTACCTCTTAGGACATAATCACCAACGTCAAAACTCCAGGGCCGGGCTCGGCTGTCTTGGTACGCCTTGACTTGTCGTCGATAGTTTTCCGCTTTGATGAAGGCACGGTCTCTTCTTTCCTCAATGAGGTGGAGCTCGGCTCGGAGCCTCTCCTCATTGCTGGCTGGTTCAAACTCTTCCACTCGTGGGCTGGGAACTACGGCCTCGAACGGTGCCCTCGGCTCAAAGCCATAACACAAGGCAAAGGGGGTCTCTCCGGTTGCCTTCCTTGGGTTTGTTCTGAAGGTCCATAGTATATTGTTCAACTCCTCCACCCAGGCAGTCCCGAGGGCCTCTAATTTCTTTTGCAATCCATCGACGATCGTCTTGTTGGTGTTCTCCACCTGTCCATTTGCCTGGGGGTAGCAGACCGCAACTCGGCTAGATTCTACGCCCCACTCTGCACAGAATTGCCGGAAGGCTTCGCAGTCAAACTGCCTTCCGTTCTCGGAGATTATTTGGAGGGCAACCCCAAACCGGCAGAAAATATTCTTCCATATGACTTTCTTACATTGGAGATGTGTGATGCTGGCAAGCGGCTCGGCCTCAACCCACTTCACAAAGTAGTCCACCGCGACGATGACAAAGTTCCGGTGTCCCGACCTGGTTGGTAAGGGACCGACCAGGTCGACACCCCATCTTGTGAATGGAAGGGCGGTGCTGATCGGTGTGTACATCGTTGCTGGTCGGCCGGGGCTCTTCTGGAACTTCTGGCATGTCTCGCATTTCCTTGCATAGTCAGCGCAATCCTTCATTATTGTTGGCCAAAAGTACCCCTGGAGGACGACCTTCCTAGCTAACGTGCCTGCCCCCTGGTGGGCGGAGCACACGCCCCCATGGAGTTCAAAGACGATCATGTCCGCCTCATGTGGGGCGTAAACACTTTAGCAAGGTCCCATTGTAGGACCTCTTGTACAACTTCCCATCCAAGACGACGTAGCCTGGAGCTCGTCACTGGACTAACCTTGCCTCGTCTTCTTTATCGGGGAGCGTCCCATCGGCTATGTAGCGCTGGAGGTCATCCACCCAACACGAGGCGACCGGGTGCAGGGGAAGGACATCAATGGACGGCGAGGCTGATATGCTTGAGGTCGTCATCTCCTCAATGTGTGCAATTCTCGATATGTGTTCAGGCAACCCTTGGGATAGCTTTGAGAGGAGGTCTGCATCCGAGTTTTGATTTCTCGGGATGCAGATCAACTCTGCTTACTTGAACAACCCAAGCAACTCCCGAACGGCATCTCGGTACTTCATCATTCTTTTTTCCTTCGCTTCGAATTCACTTTTGACCTGGGAAACCACCAGGCAGGAGTCACATTTCACCGTTATCCACTCTGCTCCCATGGCGGCTGCTAGTCGTAGCCCGGACAGTATGGCCTCATAATCCACTTCATTGTTGGAGATTTTGAAAAGATAGCGGTAGGCATAGTAGGTCCGGAATCCCTCAGGTGAGATGAGGACGATTCCGCCCCCGCATCCCTTTGCTCCGGCTGACCCGTCAGTCGCTAGGGTCCACCACTGCTCGTTGCTCTCCTGTTGCTTCTCCGTCACCTCCCGCGCGGTGCACTCCACAATAAAATCAGCTAGAGCTTGGCCTTTGATGGACGTTCGAGGCTCGAAGTCAACCTCATACTGGTTGAGGAGCATCGACCACTTTACCACCCGGGTTGTGCCGGGCGCCCTCAGAGCGGCGCCCAAAGGTTGGTCTGATAAGATTCGGATCGGGTGTGCCTGGAAGTAGTGTGTTAACTTCTTGGTAGTGATGTAGGCGGCATATAGTGTCTTCTCGAGCGGGGTGTATCGGACCTCAGCATTCTGGAAGGTGTTGCTTACATAGTAGACAGTGACGCTGAAGATGGGGTCCCTCTTCACCCTCTTGTCGGCGGGAGCCCTGGTTATCTCCCTGACGTATAGGGCTCGGGCCCACTGCTTCCGCTCTCCAGAGATGTCGCCTCCTTGGGGTCCCCCGAATATGAATGAACATCGATGGTACTTCCGGGGGCCGTTCCCTAGGTCAGTGATGCACACTAATTAGTAGTGCATAATTACATGTTTTTATGTTTGATTTATGTTGATTGTTTGACGTTTTATTTAGTTTGTAAACATTTATGTGATTTCAGTTGCAATTGTATTTTATTCTTTATTTATAAGTTGTAAAGTACAGTTAGGATTTGTGGTGTTGGAAAGGAAGACTTTGAAGATAAGAAAACAAGAAATTTGACTGCCCAGGATTGAAATCCGACCGGGTAGAAACCCCCACCCGGTCGGGTAGGATTTAACAGACGAAATTGCCAAGAAAGTCACTGGACCTGGTCGGGACCCCTACTTGACCCGGTCGGGTCAGATGTGACCCGGGACAAAACGACGTGCGAAGATCACCAGAACGTGGCGGATTATCTGATTTTGACCGGACCCGGTCGGGTAAGTACTTGACCCGGTCGGGTACCCGGCCAAAGGTGTTGAAAAACACCTATAAATAGCACACTTTTTCTTCTCTAAAAATCATTCCTTCTTCCATTCTCTTAAGCTCAGTTTAGAATAACATTTCTTTATATTTTTCTAGCTATGTTTAGTCTCCAAATGAGGAGCTAAACTTTCATTCTTGGTTTTGCTCTTGAAGCTTGTTGATTATTAAAGTTGTGAGTTATTTTCTTAACTTCTTCTCTTGATTATTAGATCTTCCCTTAATCTCATTCTATATTAATGTTGGAGGGTTTCTAAGTGACGATTAATTAACGTTCCAACATTAATTACTACTAGAAACGATCAACGAACCGATGGTTAATCGTTGGTGGTTTCATAAGTAAGTAACCTCGGTTTATTAATGCACGGTCGTGGTTAATAAACTTAAGAGGGATCAATTTTGTTGGGTAAACCGAAACCGTTGTGTTAAGGTTATCAATCTCAATTGATTTCATCAAGGAGTTAAAAAGATTGAATGCTACTATTATATCGGTATACGGCGTTGTTCTATATTTGATTAATAGTAAGGGTTATTAATGAACGGTCGTTGTTAATAACTACCCTCGATGAATTGGAGATACTCCTCGATTGAGTATTCGAGAGGGGATAAGTTATAGATATAACAAGGATCGACTAAATATATCAACAAGTGGAAAGTAGCAAAGCCAAGTCCCTTTTATTATTGAATTAAACACATATAGGTTGTTCATCTTAGTTTCTTAATTGAATTAAATCATTCAAAACCAAACCCCCTCTTTTTAATTACTAGTTTCGTAAAAAGAGAATCATTCCTTTCCCTGTGGATATGAACTCTACTACGCTATACTACGTATAAGTGTTTAGTATTGAAATTATTTTGACACACCGTGACAAAGTGCACGTCAAATTTGGCGCCGTTGCCGGGGAAAGGCAATTATTTTTCTTTTTATTTTATCTCATAAAAATAAAAAATAAAAATAATTAAAAAAAAATCTTGCTCTTCTATTTTCTGAGCTTATATGAGTAAATGGATACCAACACATCATCGCTAGAGAGTCAAATTTCTAGCTTAACATTTTTAGTAAAGGAGTTTCTCTTATGCTCAAACGTTCAAGATACCAAGGCCTGCAACATTCGCATGTCACAAAGGCATCTTACGGATTTTTGCCCCAAGCTTCAAGAAGAATACTTTAAATAGAGTGATGATGTTGTTTTCCAAGAGAGGTATGATTCATTCTCCAACACATATAATCCATACTCAAGTTCTTATTCCAGCATGTCCACTGAAGACATGATCCGAGCTCTCACCATCAATGTGACAAAAATGCAACAAGATATGTCGCAATACCCGCAAGAAACAATGCTCAAAGAACTGAACTTGGAGAATCAATTGAAACAAGTGCCAAACATTGTGAACCACATTGGCGAGGAGGAAGAAGAAGAGGAGCTTACGAAGGGAGCTCAACCAGAGGAGGAGAAACTTCAAAACTCAACTCCATCACCGGCCATTCCTGAGAACATGCCACCATTTCCTGAGGCTCTAAGGGAAACAGAAAGGGTAAAGAAGGACAAAGATGAAATCCTCAGCAAATGTGAGGATAATTAAATGTACTTTTCGCGGTTGCAAATAAACCGAGAAAATATCATTTGGATTTCTTTTCATTCACCAATATGCAGGAAATGACATTGGAGTTAAGTAAACATTTGATACCCCCTCTCATGCCACCAAGATCAAAACACTTTCCATTGACCATGCTAAATGATAATTTCGTTCCCTCACTCTCACCACATGAATCAATGAAAATCTGGATATTTGATCCTGGAGGGATTTTCAAAGTGAAGGGTCAGAGAATCAAGCATTCCTATGGAAGCCCTAGGAGTGAAAATGTGGCGAAGCTAAACTATCACGATCCAAATTTAAAGGATTGAACACAATGATGGCGTTGTGCCGCGACGTCAAATAAGGCGCTTCTTGGGAGGCAACCCATGCAAGGTACGTTTACTTGTTTTTCTTTTATTTTTGCACATTTAAAAAAAAATAGACTGGGATTGGACCCGGCCGGGTATATACCCCAACCCGGTCGGGTTACCTGTAAAACAAAGCACCTGACCAACCGCCCGGGCGAGGCAAGAGCAGCACAAGATTAAATCAAATACCCGACCGGGTAGACCCCTATACCCGGCCGGGCAACCCAACAAAAATTCTCTGCCTCGGGTGAACAACTTACACCCGACCGGGTCAGTCACTATACCCGGTCGGGTGGCCGGGCAGCTTTTCTTCCCCATTTTCTTTTCTTCCCATTTGAACCACACCACAAATTTCCTCCATTTCCAAAAGTCAAAAGCTTCACATCTCCTACATCCATCCACCAATTAAACCCATTTCATTCATCACCTCTTCACCCTTTTCATCTCCACACCCATGAATCACCAACAAAACCTCCCAAAAAGTACCCAAAAAAAAAGTTAATCTCAGACACAAGCACTAGGGACAGTGCTTTGATTAGCTTGGGGGGAGAGTTTTATGAAATACTCACATTCATACTCTTTATTCTTGTAGAAAAAAAATTATAAAAGCTTGTTAAGTTGAAAACCCGAAAGGGCAACTTAAGCAAAAATAAAGCAAAAATAAGAGTGAGTTGTGAGGATTAAAACAGAAAAATGTGGGAAGCTGGGATGAAAACCCGAAAGGGCACCTAGGCAAAATGAGAGAACGAGAAAAAGTATTTTCTTTTATTTCTGCAGGATCCTAAGGGTAACGAAAAAAAAAGGATGAGGTTGATAAAGAAATATGGAGTTGAAGACCCTCTTTACTGTTATATTTTTGGGGATATACTTTATGTGTTTCTAAAAACACTCGTGTATATATGTGTTGATATTCTTGTCATTTTAAGGACTTGTTGGACCGGATTTGATTTACTCGAGACGAGTAAAGGTTTAAGTGTGGGGGTGTTTGATGCATACTAATTAGTAGTGCATAATTACATGTT
Source organism: Cuscuta europaea (assembly GCA_945859875.1). Taxonomy (NCBI): domain Eukaryota; kingdom Viridiplantae; phylum Streptophyta; class Magnoliopsida; order Solanales; family Convolvulaceae; genus Cuscuta; species Cuscuta europaea. Next base: position 11,474,352 of record CAMAPE010000005.1, on the reverse strand, counting down.
TTTATGTTTGATTTATGTTGATTGTTTGACGTTTTATTTAGTTTGTAAACATTTATGTGATTTCAGTTATAATTGTATTTTATTCTTTATTTGTAAGTTGTAAAGTACAGTTAGGATTTGTGGTGTTGGAAAGGAAGACTCTGAAGAGAAGAAAACAATAAATTTGACTGCCCGGGAGTGAAACCCGACCGGGTAGAAACCCCCACTCGGTCGGGTAGGATTTAACAGACGAAATTGCCAAGAAAGTCACTGGACCTGGTCGGGTCCCCTACCTGACCCGGTCGAGTCAGATGTGACCCGGGACAAAACGACATGCGAAGATCACCAAAACGTGGCGGATTATCTGATTTTGACCGGACCCGGTCGGGTAAGTACTTGACCCGGTCGGGTACCCGGTCAAAGGTGTTGAAAAACACCTATAAATAGCACACTTTTTCTTTTCTAAAAATCATTCCTTCTTCCATACTCTCAAGCTCAGTTTAGAATAGAATTTCTTTATATTTTTCTAGCTATGTTTAGTCTCCAAATGAGGAGCTAAACTTCCATTCTTGGTTTTGCTCTTGAAGCTTGTTGATTATTAAAGTTGTGAGTTATTTTCTTAACTTCTTCTCTTGATTATTAATTCTTCCCTTAATCTCATTCTATATTAATGTTGGAGGTTTGCTAAGTGACGATTAGTTAACGTTCCGACATTAATTACTACTAGAAACGATCAACGAACCGATGGTTAATCGTTGGTGGTTTCATAAGTAAGTAACTTCGGTTTATTAATGCACGGTCGTGGTTAATAAACTTAAGAGGGATCAATTTTGTTGGTTAAACCGAAACCGTTGTGTTAATGTTATCAATCTCAATTGATTTCATCAAAGAGTTAAAAAGATTGAATGCTACTATTATATCGGTATACGGCGTTGTTCTATATTTGATTAATAGTAAGGGTTATTAATGAACGGTCATTGTTAATAACTACCCTCGATGAATTGGAGATATTCCTCGATTGATTATTCGAGAGGGGATAAGTTATAGATATAACAAGGATCGACTAACTATATCAACAAGTGGAAAGTAGCAAAGCCAAGTCCCTTTTATTCTTGAATTAAACACATATAGGTTGTTCATCTTAGTTTCTTAATTGAATTAAATCACTCAAAACCAAACCCCCCCTTTTTAATTACTAATTTCATAAAAAGAGAATCATTCATTTCCCTGTGGATACGAACTCTACTACGCTATACTACGTATAAGTGTTTAGTATTGAAATTATTTTGACGCACCGTGACAAAGTGCTCGTCAGTCAGCATCGTCTTCCTCGGAGAAGGCGCCGAGCTCTCGCTTCTTGGCAGGCGGTGTCTCCTTTGACGTGGTAGCTTGGTCGGACCACTGCCACATCAGGCTCCTCTTCTGCGGGATGTCTCCTTGGTTGCCAATGAATTGGACCAGGTACCCTTTCTGGATGAGTTCTTCAATTTGCCGTCGGAGAATGACGCAATCATCTGTATCATGCCCTGCTCTTCGATGGAATCGACAATATTGGTCGTGGTTGCGCTTGGCAGTCACCACATCACACTCCTCCGGAAAGTCGACTAAACCTTGCTCCTCCGCGTAGTCGAGGATGGCCCCGACCGGCTGAGCAAGTGGAGTCAATTGCTTGACGGGCTGTAGCGGTCCGCTCGGGACGTCCGCCTTGCCCTTGCCTATGCTTTTGTTACCTTTGTACTTGTTGTTTTTGTTGCTAGCTTTGCCGTCAGCTTTCTTAGCATCCGAACTGGCTTTCTTCTTCTTTTCTTCTTTTGCATCTTCTTCCTCAACTCTTTTCCTCTGCAAGGCGTCCTCCGCCTCGGCTTGCTGGTTGGCACGGCCGAGCGCCTTCTCGTACGAGGTAGGGGGACTTCTGACGAAATCTTTGTAAAGCTCGCCTGATCTGATAGAGTTTGTGAGCATGGCCACCCCGGTCCTGTCATCAAGGCCCTGAACCTTGACTGACTCGGCCCTCCACCTCGCTAGGAAGGTCGACAATGATTCCTTCTTCCCCTGTTTTAGGCCGAACAGCTGGCTGAAGTTTTTCTTGACGTCTCGGGAGCTCACGAACCTCAAGAGAAAGCGCTGAGCCAACTCACGAAAATTCGTGATACTCCCGTCAGGTAGAGAGTCATACCATTCACGAGCCGGGCCATCCAAAGTGGCGGAGAAACCGCGACATCGGATGGCGTCCTCGTACCCCATCATGACCATGTTGGAAAGGTACCGAGATACATGATGTTGGGGGTCAGAAGCGCCCTTGTAGGCTTCGATGGTGCAGGGCTTGTAGCTGCTGGGCAATGGCGCATCCATGACCGCCCGGGTGAAAGGTTCGGGTATCCGGAGGTCGGCCGTGTAGGGCTCCCCTTCGACGACCCTTCTTCTAAACTCGTCCAGGCGTTGTCGGAGATCTTCCACCTCGGCCGGCGGTGGGTTCCCCCAAACAGTCCCAGCGCGGGGCTGGGCATGTCCAGCGGCACCTCCAAGTCGTCCATGCACGTGAGGTCGGGGCCCCACGTTTTGCCTCTCCATGGAGCCAGTTCGACTGCTCGCCCGGTGAGAGTGGCAAGAGGGCTCGCCCCCTTCCATCTGCATTGGGCGCCCCTGCTGGGCGCCCCTCCCCGCCTGCCGATGGGGTCGGCTAAGCTGCTGGGAGACTTCTTCCCCCCTGTTTTGGTTGGATCCAGAGCGTCGCTCATCACGCCGCCTGGAGGACACCTCCACATCCGCTGGCGTCTGTTGACGGGCAGGCTCATCCACATTTCTGCCAAACATCATCTGTTGGAAACCTTGAGCCAAGGCCCTCAGAACCTGAGTTGCCTTATGTAGGGCTTCCACCCCGGCATTGAGTCGAGCTGGGTCCATGCGCGGAGCATGACGTCGGCCTCCCCCCGCCGGCTGCGGACCGAGCGCTCACCTTGGGTGTGGTTGAGCGTCGCCTTCAGGTCGCCGTGGCCTGACAATTGGTTCCGAAGGTCGCCTTGGCGCGCCGCCCTCCTGTCCTGTCAATGGTTGTCGAGGGCACGCTGGCGGCCAGACCGGGTGGATTTCTCGGTGTGGACTGAGACATGGTCACGTCGGGACGAGATTCCGGCCATCTTCCTGTGCGATTCCTACTCAAGTGATGTGAGAGACAATAGAGGCTCTCAACGCGAGCACCAATGTTGGTCCAAAATAGGACGCTCGTAGGCTTTTAGGAAAGCTACGTAAGAACACTCAAGTAGGAATTAGGAAAGTACGAATATGGAAAGTTGCAAAGGGGATTTGGTAGCCAGAAATAGCATATCTCATTTGAAATTCGGTCTTGCCTTTTATAGGCGATTACAAATGGTAACTACCAGAGACACTAATGGCTAATTAATTACAACATTAATACGGAATTAAATACACAATTAAGTCACACATTAATTACTTTGGCCGTTATAGTTTCTGGCTGGCAGGTCAGTCTGGCTGGAAGGCTGGACGCTTGAGCTCCCTCCTGCTGGACTGGACGGTGGGCTCCCCGCTAGGCTGGAGTAAGGCTTCTGATCGGGCTGGAGGCAAGCTCCCGGGTAGCCTGGAAGGCAGGCTCCCCGTTGGGCTGGAGGCAGGCTGCTGGCCGGGTTGGAAAGCAGGCTGCTGCCTGGGCTGGACCCAGGCTCCCAGCTGGGCTGGTCAGCAGGCTCCCCACTTGGCTGGAAGGCAGGCTCCCCATCGGCTGGAAGACAGGCTCCCCACTCGGCTGGAAGGAAGGCTCTCTTGGGCTTCCGGTTGGGCCGGTAGGCAGGCTCTCCGCTGGGCTGGAAGGCAGGCTCCCCGTTGGGCTGGAGGCAGGCTGCTGGCCGGGCTGGAAGGTAGGCTCCCACCTGGGCTGGACCGCAGGCTCCCAGCTGGGCTGGTCGGCAGGCTCCTGGCTAGGCTGGAAGGCAAGCTCCCCACTGGGCTGGAAGGCAAGCTCCCCGCTTAGCTGGTCGACAGGCTCTCTTGGCTTCCGCTCCTTGATTGGCCTGATCGGTTGGGCCGACTCGAGCTCTGGGTTGCTGGGTTTGGGCCTGCTGGTCCAAGTTCGGGGCCTGGGCAGATTAGGCTCTGGGACTAGTCCTATAACCTCATCACAGGTGATTATCATGCCTTCTTTTTGGAGTATCTATTGAGAGAAATGTGAAACCTAGTTGGGATATCACATGCCACTCCAGTAACTTTCGCATGGAACCACTTCGGCGATATTGAACTCTCAAAATTATTTTCCTCAGATCAGTCATTGACACGAATTAGATGATGAACTAAGTTTCAATATATGACCAATATATATTAAAGAAGCATGATGATTCAAAATAAATTTGTTTAAAAGTTTACTAACAGAAAGCAGTCATTAGGAAATCCAATACACTACTTTTGGTGTTTAAATAAATGAAACATGAATTTTACACTATTCACATATTCTACCTTGACTAAACTTTATTTATCAATGTAATAATGAATTGTTTTAAAAAATATGGTTAAATTGGTCTCATTGTGAATTGTTAATATCTATTTTTTACTCTCTCTATCTTTTAGAACTTTGTCAAATTTCCTTTTTTTGGTTGTCCCATTGACTTTGCCACTTTCCCCTTTTTTTACTCTAGAGGGGTCTAGGGGAGGGGGCTGGGGGTCTGGAGTAATCAGGGTTGAAACTCACAACTAGCTGGACTGGAATACTTGGTTGCCACTTTTCCTTTTAAGTAAAGGATTTGTGGTTCCAATTAATTCTCTCTCTTCTGCACAAACCTCGATCAATCACACAATTTTTACTTTATTAATCTCTATGCCAGTCAAACTTGACAATGTTTTAAAGAACAGAGAGAGTAATTATTTTACAAACTTCTGAAAACTAATTATGATTTTTCTTCTACTTTTAAAAAAGTTCAATAAATTCCAAACACCCCTTTAGCAATAGTAGCACAAGTGTTTTCAACTCATTAACCAAGCCTTTTGGCATACACATAACTTTTGATTTTGTGCATTTGCGTAATAATAAAAATAGCTAAAGTTGAAGTGACTTTTCTGATTGAATTCATTGAAATTACTAAACCCGACTACTTAAGCTAATTTCACCTACTTTTTCTGCATGTTGTAAATAAAATATATTTCAAATGTAATTTTTAATAATAAATACATCCAACAAATTTAGCCACCTAAATCATTCAGAATTTCACTAATTTTAGTATATTCAACTCACTCGACTAATTCCAGTGTTACGAAACGGACCCTTTAGTATAAATGGTCCTTATAGAGTGTAAGACACACTGAATTTTATGAAGACTTTAAGAAAATAAAATAAAATGATATCATCGTTGCTTTACAAATATAACGTTAAAAAAATTAGAGAAAATAGCAAGAATCGATAAAATATAAAAAATAAAATAAAATTACTTACAATGAAAAATGAAAAGGTAGATGGGGTGTTTGGACAATGAAGTTTCAGTCAAAAAATGGCGGTTTGACACTTTTAGCGTTTTCAATAAATGAAAACGTTGTTTGGTAAATAATTGTTCGACCTAGCGTTTTTGGACGAAACCGCTGAAATGAAAACACTACAAATAGGAGAGTTTTGAGTTAGCGTTTTAAAAATGTCGTTTTCTAGTATTTGTATGGCCAAACAGCTAAATTACCAAACAACTTCTCACAACCTGCCAACTTATTCCACTAATCAAACTCTGACCGAATCCAATATTGACAATTCGGTGACATAACCCGCTACCCGCTCGCCGTTAAATGCCAAACATGCCCAAAATATTTGTCAAATTTAATTTGGGAAAATGTTCATAATTGACAAATGAAGTTTAAATTACATTCGTTTAACTGACCAAGTCATCTTAATACAGTTTCAAGCTTCATTAATGGCATTTAGTGATTTGTCAAAATCTTGCTCTAGACATATACTCCTTACGTCCCGTTGGAATGTTCCCGCTTTCCTTTTTTGGATGTCCCATTGGAAAGTTCCCATTTCTCTAAATGGGAAGTTATCCTACATCAAAACATGGTCAAACAGTGCAAAACGGTGTCAAACAGTGTCGAAACAGTGCCAAACAGTGTCGAAACAGTGTCAAAACGGTAAAATTTATCCCCTGGTAAATTTATTTCCTTAATATGTGTGTAGGTTGAATCAGGAACATTTCAACGGGACGGAGGGAGTAGAGCAGAAGAGTTTTGACTTTGTTATGTCTAAAAATTTCAATTATATTTTTCTCCCGGTTAGGTTTGGATGTTAAATCTTGTTTCCGCTACTTTGTTAGCCTTATCTTTACATCTTAGGAGATTTTGTTTAAATCTTGAGTTTTGAATGTAGGGAAAAGTACTTGATTGTGCGCATTTTGAAATAGGTCATGTATTTCATTTTCTAACAAAGTGATTCAAGTGTTTGAACTCTGTAATCACTGAAGGGTCCTGACGCCTGACGCTGTTAAAAACGCTTGAGGAAGATGATGAGTATTAACTCTGATTTTCAAAAGTGTCCGGGGAATTGATTTGACCACCAACCAATTAAGAAAACCCTGTCGAGCAAAAATTGCCTAAATCACCGATCTGATCAGTCACATAAAAGGAGATGTAATTGACTGCTATCTTTTTAAAATGATGGTTCAGGAGGAGAGCGAGTAACTGATGCCTCAGAAAAATTGTGTTCCACAAGCATTACCAATCAATAACAATGTAAAAATATATTGTGATGGTTTCTCGTTCGAGCTTTAAGTGACCCTAAATCAGATCTCACATTGTCATAAGTAGAGGTGGGCAAAAATACCGAACATGCATGCTATCGAATCGGACCAGTAAGATGGGGTTTAAAACGATCTCAATTTTTTTGTCCTGAACCGGACCGTACCGGATTCAAATCATGCCATGATCGGTTCTCATAAAACAAGAACTGGTATCGGATCGTACAAGACCGAAGTATGGTTTAAACATACATGTATTCCATTGTGTGGATTTATGTTTTGTACATCTCAAATTACACCTCAAATTAAGTAAGCGTATATATCAAATTAATTTTTGTTGTTTATGTTTTATACAACTATAGTTTATTTGAAATTTCTTAATTATGTAAAATGAAAATTGATAATTTGTCCGAATTTTTGGAGGATGACTAAGCTTTAATTTTTCCTTAGAGATATTAACCGAAATAGGACTAAACCAATTAGAAAATTCCAAAATATGACTGCCATATTTTTATTCCCAAAATAGGACTAATTACTGCCATGTTTTGGCAGTACCAGACCTCAAACATGTCAGTATTTTCTAAACATGTCACTAATTAGTCCTATTTTGGGAATAAAAAACATGACAGTCCTATTTTGGAATTTTGAAACTGTTTTAGTCCTATTTTGGGAACTTTCCCTTTTCCTTAAACATTTGAAAAAACAACATTATTTGGCATTTGTATTGCATAATACCGTTCCGTTTGAAAATAAAATCGCACTAAATGAGTTTTAGTCTAAAACTCATTTGACAAAAATATTGGATTGTTCTAGATCGTGTCCACCCCTCTTCAGAAGGCAAGATCTAAGACGAGATCTAATCATTAACAAGAACTAGACCACTTCATCCACCCTATTTTTGTATACAAATATTTAGATCAGGACCCACACTCCTCCAAAACCTATGCAAAAATTGATTTTGAGGAAGGACCATAAAGATATGGACTCGGTCATACTTGCATTTTAAGTTCCCTATACTTTGCCCTTACCACTCTCCTTTTTTTACGGTTCCTAAATTAACTGTACACTTTCTTACTTTTCTTATTTGACAAATTATCTACATAAAAAAATTGTCAAACAGTGTAAAATGGTGTCAAACAGTGTAAAATGGTGTCAAACAGTGTTTAAATAGTGTAAAACAGTGCACTTCACAGTAAAGTCAAATTTATTTTCTTAATACGTGTGAAGTCAAACCGGAAACTTAATTGGGGGAGGGAGGGAGTATAAAGGATTCTCTCATCCTTCACTATATAATTTATATTTGCATTTTTTCACTCCAGACCATTTCTCCCTGTTCTTCATCCCTATTCCCTGATCATTCTTCTCTTTTCCAAAGCGAGATTTTCAAATTCTTGTCAAGATCTCGCTTCTCCATCACTTCTCAGTAAAATTGTTTTGGAGAAACAGATCACAGTGATTGGATTGGAGAACATAAATGGCTGCTCTGCAAAAATTCAAGCTCTTAGCGACCCAATGTACAATTGCTGGAAGCCCGACCCGAAGCCCGACGACCAGCCCTGTAGTCCACCTCCGTCGCCGGAAGACACTGCGTATGCTGCTTACCCTCGGCGGAAGTGGACGCCGGCAAGACAACGGCTCGCCAGATCTGTTTAGGAAAGGTACAGGGGAGGGGAAGGATCTGGTGGTCCGACAAAAACTCAAGGATTTGTTCGTCTCAGGGCCGCCGTCCCCCGGTGATGGTCCCTCGAAAAGTATAAGGGAGGGGTTGTTGTCGGCGGCGGAGGTTTGTAGAAATGGTGGTATTGGTGGTGAGTCTTCCATTGGACAAGTAGGAATCCGCTCTCCTCGGCCAATGTCGGCGACTTACCGGCAACGGTTACTCAGGAGAGTTTGGCGGCCAGTGCTTATGGCGATACCCGAGTGATCTACAATTGTAGGGAGAATTATAATTATAATAATTATAATTAATATATTAGTGCGTATTATAAATACAATTATTTATAATATTGCAAACTGTTTTTGTGCCAAAAAACATTCTTCGTTTTTATTTATGGAGTATAATATTACGAGTATTAATTACTGAGTTCTTTCCTCTCATATGGACTATGGTGCTTCGTCCCTAGATTTTTTCCTTAATCTTCTTTTGCTTTGTTTGCACATAATTCCTCTTTTTTAATTCTCTTTCCTTTTTTTGTTGATCTACTTTTCCATTGATTTCAATTTATGATGAATATTTAATGTGTTAATGTTTTATTTTTCTAATTTTAATTTAACGTAAATATTTATTAGTTTATTAAATATTATGTGCTAATTACTAACATGAGTTTTATGTTATACTGAAATGAGTAAGGTGTAAAATAATATGCATGTATAAAGATTATAAAAAGAACCCGATTATATTTGTAATTCCAGAATGAAAGACTATAAGTTATATTGTAATATAAAATTACGATTTTTCATTACCATATTTGTCATTATATATAATATAGGTGCACAAATGAATATTTATACACGTTAGAGAATTCAAACGAGCTTTTGAATTTTTCGATACTCAGTTTCTAAGTTATGTACGTTCATCTGGTACTAGTTTTATACTCATTCGAAAATGTCATATTAATCCATATTTCAAAAGTATCATATTAGATTCGTATAAGAGACTATATACATGGGAGCAAAGACCATGATACTCAATAGAAGAGCTTTGATTTTCAATGAAAATGTATTGATGCTGAACTAACAAAGCTTATTATTTTAATATCATTGCTCATTTAGTAAGTTATGTATGCTCATTTGTTACTTGTGTTATGCTCATTTTAAAATGTTATATCAATGCATATTTCAAAAGTATCATATTACATTAGATTGACGTGGAAATTGATTATAGATACTAGAGCACACATACCATGATACTCAATTGCAGATTTCCAATGTTCAATATAGGAAAGTTGATACTCAATGGAAATGTCTTGATACTCAATTTAATGTCTTAAAAATAGGTCAGATGTTCAATAGAACATTTGACCTATTTTATTGAGTATTAGGTGGCTAACAATGAGCATCAAATATCCACTATTAACATGAAAATCACGGTTTTTGGCGAATGAGCATTAATGAAATTTTAATGAGCATCAAAACTATTATGTTGAGTATTAGGAGTCTAGTATTCAGATTCGTGATCTCTACTTCGTAACTTCTAATTCACTTTCTTTCTTTTTTTATTTTTTCTTTAATAAAAAAGTATTTACATTATATTTATAATCAACTCCTATGAATTTCAATATGTGAATCTAATTTAGAATAGTACTTTTAAAAAGCATTGATATGACATTTACAAAATGAGCATGAGATCACTACCAGATGATCATACGTAACTTACAAAATGTTCATTGACGTAATGACATTTTTATTGAACATCAAACTTCCTCTATTGAGATGAAAATCACTGTTTCTGTTAAATGAACATTAATGAAATTGTAATGTGCATCAGACATATTATGAGCATTAAAACAGTTTTAATGAGCATCAGACTTATTCGGTTGATTAATGTGAATCTAATGTCATATGCAACTTTTAAAATTTGCATGAATATCATGACCTGTCCTGAGGAAATGAAGGCCCTGTGCAACAAAAATGATTGGACCTTCTTTTCAAAGTTTCAACACAAGTTAAAAAACCGAACCGAAACCGCACCGACTGAAACGGGACCCGAAAGTCGGGACTCGAACATAAATCGGTTTAATGAAGGTTTTTTGAGTTATAAAATCGGTTCAAACCGAACCGAACCGATTTTTATTAAGAGGTATTTTTAATTATTTATTTTGTAGAACAAATAGGTAATATAAAGCTTATAAGTTCTTATTTCAACAATTAGTTGATTCGATCAGTCCAATGGGTTGATGTTTAGAGATCAGCGTGCATGATTTTATTTTCACCAGGGTTTAAATCCCGCATGCCTCGCTTCTTATCTTTTTAGTTTCTAAAGCTTAAGATTCCCACACCGGTGAAAATGAAGGTGATGGATAGTGTACCCGGGGGGTAGCTTATCCGAGAGGTTACTACGGGAAGTAATAAGAGAGAAGTCAGAGCAAGTAAATATATAGAGAGAAAGTGTATTGCCAAGTGTGGAGCGTTTTCAGCGTGGTTACAAATGGGGAAATGGGGTGCTATTTATAGTAGCAATAAATGCCGGACAGGGACACGCGTCAAGCGCCCATTGGCCGAGAGGTCACCTCAACTGGTTGGCGCTGGCAGCCGCATGTGGCCGCATTTAATGCGGCTGTTGGATGGGACATCTGTACAGGGTACGGTGATCTGTACGCATGTGGTGCGGATATCATGTCGGGAGAGGTGCCCTCGGCTGCAGAGGACTAGCCGAGGGCTCTCAGTGCCGAGGACCCCTGAGTGCCGAGGGCTCCAGATGCCGAGGGCTACTGTTTTCTGCCGTTTTTCTCCCAGTTTCTTAGTTTGCTTGGAAAACCCGTTCTGTGAGAGTTTAGAGCCTTCGGCCAGGGGGCCGAAGGCATCCTTGGTGCGCTTTGCGGGCTGCTTGGTACTCTGGGCGCTGTGATTTGGGCATGTTGGGCCTGTTGGGCTTTCACTGGAGTAGTAGGAGTCTGTGGGCCGGGTGTTCCCGGGCCATATACTCCATCAGAAGAATTTAGTACTCCTTCGTTCCTATATATACACTCCACCTCTAAGTAATACTGGTATATTACTACAAAAAAATATTGGGTCTTTCCAATTTTTTGGGCCCTGTGCGGTTGGACACCCTACACACCCTCAGGGCCGGCCCTGATGAATATGACATTTTAAAAATGAGCACACTATGAGTACAAATTGAACAAATTTAACTTACAAAATGAGTATTGATATGAAAATCATAAGTTTTTAGTTGAACTTCAAGACAAATTTATTGAGTGTCAAACTTGCTCTATTGAGTATTTGAAACATGCAATTGAGTATCATGGTCTGTGCTCCTCTATCTATAATCGACTCCTACATGAATCTAAAAAATAAAATGGAACATTCAATAATATTTATATTATACATTTTCATAATAATCGAATATATATAACATTAAATTAGTAGAAGGTTGCTAAAGAAAAGAAGAACAAGCAAACAAAAAAGGGAATCAAGTCAATAAACAAAAGAAAAGAAACGAAGTAAGGATTAGCTGTTATAAAAAGGGTAATAAAAAAAAAAGAAACGAAGCAGCGGATGAACACAAAAAAAGAGAAGTAAGGATGAGATGCCGAAAAAAGGAGAATAAAAAAAAAGAAACAAAGCAGCGGCCAGCGGTGAAATACAGAAAAGAGAAGGATGCGCATGAGTGGAACAGGGAAGGAAGAAGCTCAATCTACTAATTACAAAAATCAGGATGTACATGTACACCCGGGTGTACCATATAAATTGCCCAAGTCGCAACTCTAGTTAGATACTTGTATTAGACATTTTATTACAATTACTCTTGATTACGGAGTACTTAAATCCATTTAATGTTACAAAAGCAAGATGGTAGTTTCGTAAAATCGCATTGTTAGTCATCTTCCTCCAAGCCACCTTAATTAGAAATCCAAAAATTTTGTAGGGTAGATGAGTATGAAAATAACATATTCAATCTGTTAATTCAACTTTTCTCTGTATATGATAACTAAAAACATAAATATATTATTATAAATATGGAGTATTTATTAAGGATTTTTTCTGAGTAATTATAGGTTTCAAATTACACATGTTGATGTAAAAAGACAAAGCTATATTATTCTTCTTATTATTAATTTTGGTACTTCATTTTTTTTAATAATCATTAAAAATAAAAATTTCAAAATCACTAGAAAAGTAGAAAATAAAGAAATCACCATCGCTATATTAAATTTTGGCCTTTGGATTATGAGCTTGTTTGATGATCCCCTTTTTCGGCTTATCAGGCTTATCAGCCAGATTTTTCACCAAACATGTAATTTTTGGTTTCGTGCGCTGAATTATGTAATAAGCAGAAAAAGTAAGGTTATAATTACTTTTCTGGCTGTATTGGCTGAAGTGACTGTAGAAGATAGATTCATAAATATCAGTAGAATCAGCCAATTTAACAAACGGGCTCTATATCTTTCATATTCCCCAAACGGTATCGACGATTCAAATTTTACTTATTCAAAATCTTTACAGTTTCATAGCACGTCATCACGTCGATGACATGAAATGGATAACAAATTTTCTTTGGCCTCTTTGTATACAAAGGTTCTACTACGTATGAAGGTTCCTGGGGGTGAGAGATTCCAACTTTTGGACCAAGTTGTAATACGTATAACTTTTGGGGATAAATAGCCCTAAGAATCCAACTTTGAAAGTCTCTATTCCGTTACGCCAAAGTTGAATTTGTGAAATTATGATTCATACGGTTAAATTTGTTAAATTATGAAAAAATACTCAGTAATATTTTTTTATAATAAAATAATGAAAATATATGAAATCTAGTAAGTCACTCTTTTAGTAAATCCAACTAATTTAGTCAAAAATATTTTTAACTTTAATTTAGTTATTTTTGGTTAGTACACAATCCAACATCTAAAGTCAAAATTACGTGTACTAAAAACTCGGTACAAAGCTTGCACCTTATTACTAGATACAAGTGTTAGAGGTACAATTCATATTAGTAGGGTGTAATTAAATTGGAAATTGAGCAAGGTAATTTACAAAACAGCCCACTTTGGAGTTAAACAGCCCACAATACAAACTGATGTTTGTACACACTTTTATACACACTTTTGTACACACCTATGTCCGTGAAAGCTTTTTTTTTGTCTGTGAGCATCGATTCACAGACAATGTTTTGCACAAACAAAATATTGTCTGTAAATCGAATTAACCGAGAGAAAAAAAAGTTTCATAAACATGATGTGTATAAGGTGTGTACAAGAGTGTGTACATCTAGCATGATTGTACCAAACTTGTGTTCCAAAAAAATTTACATTTGGATTGTTTGACCAGAAAGGGAGAAAGAATCACCAAATTAAATCAAAGTACACATAGTAATTTTGTCTAAATGTACGTGTTTGCGCTAACATATCCTGCGGCGTTAGCAATGATTTTGTTTGGGACATGGTGTGCACATCATTATGAGAAATTAAATACTCCTATGATTGTTATGTTCCATCTCATTAACTTTCTTCCAATTTCATTTCCAATCGGTCTCATTCTTACTACAAGTCATTTTTATCTTCCTATTTTAATGGGATTCTCCTGCTTTCTAATGGGTACTATAAGTATTTTGTCGTAACAAACAGAATTGATCCGTCCGGCATTTAGCGGAAAAGATGGACGGGAAAAATTAACGTTGGGCCGGAATAAAGAAAATGAAATACTCCGTATGAAAGATTTTTTTTTTTTTGGAATATTCTTCTAAACGTACTCATGAAAGATTAATTTTAAACCATTGATCGGACACTATTTATGGTATTAAGTCCATACGGCAAATTAAAGCTTCAAAAGGTTTGCGTACTATGCAGGTTATTAAGGAGTTTGAAATAGATCTACAAATTTTTTTTCAAATTCAAACAAAAGTAAAGTAAATTTTACTTTGAAAAAAGACCACTTTAGCATATCATTTTTCTTTCCTTGTCGGGACAATTGATCTGAAGAATCAAGATCCAGCTCAACAAACTTTAGCTTATTGAATTCCTTTTCATTTAAGGAGTATGTTCTATTGGCTAACAGTAACAGATGGAAAATCAATTCAACCTTGTTATTTGTATCTATCCTTATATTCACCTTTATATCCACCAATGTAAAAGACTATTTTTTGTCCATAGATAGAACAATACATGTTTTGTCGGTGCAAATCGAGAGTATTTCGTTGCCCGTGAATTTAGTTTACAGACAAATAATTTATAATATAGATAAGATAGATTCAAGGTGTATTGACACTTTATGAGTTTGAACCGTATGTTACAAGGAATTAGGATGTTTTTACTTAGGACTATAATTTGCTGGTCTGGTCTGGTCTAATCTGGTCTGTTTTAGTCTGGTCTGGTTTGGTCTGGTCTGGTCTGAAATTTCATTTTTTATATTTTTTGCATAAAAAATTTATTTTTTTTATATATTATAATCCATAAATAATTATATTTTATTCATTTATAATTAAAAATAATAATAGTAATAATACTAATAATACTAAAAATAATAACAATAACAATGATGATGATGCTGATGATGATGATGACGGCGACGACGACGACGATGATGATGATGATGATGACGATGACGATGACGATGATGATGATGATGATGATGATGATGATACTAATAATAATAATAATAATAATAATAATAATAATAATAATAAAATATGGTCTGGCCTGGTCTGAAATTTTAATTTTATATTTTTTGCATAAAGATTTTATTTTTTATATATATTATAATCCATAAATATTTATGTTTTATTCATTTATAATTAAAAATAATAATAGTAATAATACTAATAATAATAACAATAACAATGATAACGATGGTGATGATGACGACGACGACGAAGATGATGATGATGATGATGATGATGATGATGATAACAATAATAATAAAATATGGTCTGATCTGGTCTGGTCTGATCTTGTCTGATCTGAGACGAATTACAGTCCAAGTAAAAACAACCTTAGTTTCCAAATTACTCATAACTCATAAATTTAGTCCTGCAAATTATATACTTGGTACTACGTATGTTTTTGCTAAATTTTGCGAATTTAGCTCCTCTCCAATAAATGGAATTCTCCATTAGGAGAGATGGAGTGAGATGGGGAAATGGTGGGGTAGGGAGAAAGAAAAGATGAGGTTTAATTATTTTTTTTAAGAGAGATAGAGTGAAAAAGGAATTGAGAGAGTAAATGGAGAGAAGGAAATGAAGAGGAGTATGACTCAAATTTTGCCATCTCCATCCCAAGATAAGAATACGGTGCAGATTTTATTAGAATTAGAAATTACAATTTATATACTTATAAATTATAAAGTACATTAAAAGTTCTATAAATCGCAATACTAGAATTTAAATACAATATTTTTATCTATATTTAATACTCCCTCCGGTCCCAAATGAAATTCACACTTTGACTTCACACAAATTAAGAAAATAAATTTGACTTTACTGTAGAGTACACTGTTGTGACACTGTTTTGCATTATTTTACACTGTTTCGATGTAGATAATTTGCCAAATTAGGAAGGGAGAAGAAGTGTGAAATTTATTTTGGACCTACCCAAAAAGGAAAGTGTGAATTTCATTTGAGACCGGAGGGAGTATAATAAAGATAACCCTGGGAGAGCTCTTTGAAGAAATAATTGATATGCGGTATCATCTTTTGTAGAAAGATGACATGTGGCAACACCATTAAACAAAAACTATTCAATTTCCAAACCCCCACTCATATATATTTCAATAAAAATTTAGATAAAAATTTATGTGTAATGTGTACAGTGTGCTATATACAAGTATAAGTTAGGAGTATTATATGTATATGTGTACTTGTATTTATGAATCACAACGTTGCGTATAAAAATAGGAAAAAATTTCTACTTGACTGTAGCACATAAATTGCACATACTCAAAAATAAAAAAATTAAATAACAAATTTTAGCTTCTTAAAATAAAAAATATTCCTCTCATACTTCTTATCTAACAAAATCTTGCAGGTTTTAAATGGGTACTCCGCGAATCAATGTAAAAATACACATAGAAAAAGATCTTGAAAATAATTACTCTGAAATAAGAATGATCTGAAATGATGCACATCATGATTAATGGATGTGCACACATATACTTAAAACAATGGTACTTTAAATGGGCATAAAAGACAAAACTTATCTATAAAATGTCACTTCATTTTCATATTTATGGTAGTGCACATTTCAATTTCCATAATGAGCAACTCTGAAATCTATTGCTCCATTTTTTCTTCTTAAATTTTGTTCTCATTTGATCCAAATTATATACGTAGTGTGTGTGTGTGTGTGGCTAAGCAAAAGCCTTCTAATGAATTTGGAGGCCCCTTTTTCAAACGTAAAATCGAGATCCCACATCAATATAAAAGTAACAATCTTAATACGTATACTCAAATCAATTGAATAGTCATTACATAATGTAATAAGAAATCTAAAATTTACTTTATACTCGATTTAAAACAACACGCCTTATTACTCGAGGAGTTTGAATAAAAGAGAAGTAAAACGGCCAACGAAAAAATGATATATCTTTATTTTTCTTTCTTACTCACTATATTTTACTGATTAATGTTAATACTAATAAATATTATTGTTTTTCTTTCTTATATAAATATATAATATTACTATATAATACTAATAAATAATTAAAAACTTGGGGACCCATAAATCGAGGGATCTGTTCGGTAGAACCTATTGAACCCCATCAAAAAATCCTCTTTGTGTAAGTTGTAATAAAAGGAAATGTAAGAAATTAGAATACTAAACTCACCATAGGTGATGAGTTTAATTAAAAAATATTATTAATTTAAAAGAACTAATTGTACAAAAATAATGTTATAATTAGATTTTTGAATATGTATTTGTAAACAATGTCTACGAATCGTTAAAAATTTATTTTCAACTACAAAATAAAAAATATGTAGGAATAATTTATTGGAATGGTTATTATAGAAATAGTAGTTCAATGAAGGTTGCTGTTAATTTATAAGTACATAATAACAAATATTTTTCATAGTAAACAAACAACTATTAAGATAGTGAAAGTCAAAACTAGATGTTTATATTTTGACCAAATCACAAGTTGTATAGTCAACCCACAACCTGTGCATGTTGACCCACGAAACCAGCAGTGATTTAATCAGGTTATTAAAATGTAACCCACCGTAAAACGAGCAAGCCCGATGGAGTTAGACTCATTTTGCTATCTATATGTATAGTCAATCGAGTTCTCTTTTAAATTTCGATTGGCGAATTATATACAATCCCAGGCAGGGATGGATTTAGGGGGGGGGGGGCATGGGGGGGCATGGGGGGGGGGGGGTGCGACCACCCCACTTGGACTTTTAAAATTTTCGATTGTATATGTAATATTTTCATAAATTTTTTCATGCTTTAATAAGATATACATCGTATATGTGTTCGCCCCCCTTAACTTTTAGTTTTCAAAATTAATATATAGCCTTACATAATGTAAAACTTAATTGAATATTTAAAAGAAGAAACGTCTAAAATAATTTACATACTTAAGCAAATAAACAATATAATAGAACAACTCTTATCATTGTTTAAGACTTATGATATTTATTATATAAAAATTCCTAGTTTTGTAATGTTTAGTTATCTTTATTAGATAATTAGTACTCACTTTTGTAAAATATCAAATGATATTAACTACCAGACACACTAGTTAAATAGTTTTTAAATCATGTGAGGTGAATCTAAAATATAAATTTTTGTTGACATTAAATTACACAATTCATTTACTTGTTACGTTCTACAAACTAATTATTGCATAGATAATAAACTTTAACTTATTTTACCATTAACGCAAATATAATATGCACCATATATATGAATCAGTAATTTAATGTTATTCTAAAAATAATAATATCATACATACTATTTGACCGGGCTAAACTTGCAAGTGTACAAGTGACGATATAGTAATAAATTCCGGCAAAATACCGGGTCGAATCCACAAGGAAACGTTGTTTAATTCAAGTCCGAGAGTAGATAGATTTAAATGAAGAAATGAATAAAGTGGAGAGATTTTGATTTGTGTTTTATATTTTTGGTTTTTCACTTTTTGTTCAAGAAGATAATTGTTAACTAATTTCGAGTTTAAGATGAATAATAACAATAAGTAAGGCTTCGGGAATCACTTAAATGCTTTAATAGGGTTGAATATTAGTTATGTGCCAATAATTAGGAATACGATGTCGCTAATATATTCTCAACTCCGGTTAAGGCAGCGAGAGCGTGATTTTCGTTACGTGTAAGTCCCGTTACGACTTACATTCATCTACCGAAAACCCCGTTGAATCTCAAGACATCATACCCGTATCATATAAGACCGAATATATTTCTATTCTCGGTACTATATATGTTTATCCTTTAATGTTCATAGTTTAGACTTCAACATTAATTGCAGGTATAAACTAAATTTAACATATTTCTATGTTGTACACCATAGTCATAAACAATCAATATATAAAGGATAAATAATAATTTATTGGTTTAGAACTTTTATCAAACACCTAGTGGGCATAGAAGTTCATCCCTAGCCTTAGCTAAGAATTTAGCTACTATTGTTCATATTAATTACAAAAGTGTAATTAAGAATAAGGAGATACATGCAATAACATACAAGAAAGTTACCTAGATCCAATTGTAGAGGAGAGAAATAGCTTCTTCTCCAACTCTTCAAGATAATACAAAAAGTAAAATATAAAAACTCAAATTTAAGCTCCAAAGATGGAATGATGATCTTGTTTGATGAATTGAGGGATTTATATAGGCTAAAGAATGACATCTTTTAATCTATTCGAACCCAACAATCAGGTATGGAAGCAATATTTGATTAGCATTGAGGAAGATGGAGATTTCCCATCAAGAATCAGCTTGCACGTTGTTGTGTTTTAGCAGAGAATCGACCCAACCGGCGCCGGTTGATCAGATGACCGGACCCGGTCGAAAACAGGTTTGTTTGTGCGGAAAAAAAACCTTCCAACCGGCACCGGTTCTATACTGACTGGCGCCGGTTGCTGTGCTCAGTTGGTATACTGTGGGAGCAGCCCACGGTGAGCATGGTGCTCCCACAGCCAATTCACGCGTGAACAGTAACACACGTGAATAGTAACTTTATTTTTGTTCCCAGTAGCAGAGTGATGTAACTTGTGTGTAATAAATGTAACTCACGTTGATATGCAATGTAACTGCAGACAAATTGAGATGTAATTTTTCTAATTCAGAGAAGAAGAAATAAAACATTGATTTCAATGTAAACAATGAAAAAAGTAGTCTAATTGTTCCTTTACTTTACATAAGTAGTGAATATGTTTTGTTTTTAATATTA
Organism: Cuscuta europaea; assembly: GCA_945859875.1. Classification (NCBI taxonomy): domain Eukaryota; kingdom Viridiplantae; phylum Streptophyta; class Magnoliopsida; order Solanales; family Convolvulaceae; genus Cuscuta; species Cuscuta europaea. The sequence goes on along the minus strand of CAMAPE010000005.1, from coordinate 11,454,598 downwards.
AGACCATAAAAATATTTTTTAATATCTTTTTTTTGACAAAAAATGTATTTTATTTGTTTCAATAGATGGGGTTTATTTTGGTATGTAACTAGTGTTATGAAAAATGCAATTCATGTTGATGGAAAAATCTAACTTAAGTGTATGCAAAATGTAACTTGTTGAGGTAAGTTTTAATGTAACTCGCGAACAAGAAGATGTAATTAACGCATAAAATTGTGTAATTCGCTCATAAGAAAATGTAACTCTATATACTATCAAATGTAAACAATGGAAACAAGGAGCCTAATGGCTCAATTACATTAGCTAATAGTGAATATGTTTTGTTTTTAATATTTAAGGCCATAAAAAAATGTTTCTTAGGCCAAAACAATGAAAACAAGGAACCTAAATGGAGTATTCTTTTTGCCAAAACTTTTTTTTGGGAAAAAAATGTTTTCCAAAAAAATTATTTTAATGCAAGGAAATGATTTTTTTTTTTGTTTCAATAGCATATGTTTTATTTTGTGATGTAACTCGTATTATGGAAAATGTAACCCGTGTTGATAGAAAGTGTAACTTAGTATGTAAAATGTAACTTGCTGAGGTAAGACTAAATGTTATTCGCGTGTTGGAAGATGTAATTTATTCATAAAAAGATGTAACTCAAGTACAACAAGATGTAACTTCATAGACTATCAAATGTAACTCCAAAAATTGTCAATAAACATCACTCACAAATGTAGAAACATAAATCACACATATGAAAATGTAATCTCATATAGACAAATATAAGAGAGATAATAAATATATTATAGGAAAAATTGTGAATATCAAAAAATATATTACAAATAAGTGTATAAATATAGAACATAATTATTTTGAATAAAAAATAATTAATTATTGGTTGTAATTTTAGTTGAATAAAAAAAGGAAAAGTTTAGCAACAAGGAGTAAAAGAGAAAGAAGAAGTAATTAATTTATTTGAAAGGATGAAAATCTGAACAAATAATTGTAATACTTCCTGATGTTCTTAAATTAAATAAAAAATTGTTGGAAACGTGATAACTTTTAAAGTTGATGATGAAAAAAAATTAAAAGTAAATAAACAAAAAAGAAAAAAGTTAAGAAACGTGAGTGGGCCGATGATCTAGCTAGAAATGCGCAAACAAGTAGAAAAGAGTGCTTCGATATCTTTTTTAATTGTGAAATGACACCGTTTTGGGATCGGCACACCGTGCAGACGGAGGGCCGATCCACAGTATAATCTGCTCAAAAATATATTTCTTTTCTCTTCCTCCGAAATGGGTCAAAATGTGTCGGCTTTTTTACCGGGATGTTGGGAATCTTATGCTACAAATTTGGACATGATTCCTTCACCAAAGTTGTAGATAATGAAGTCTTGTAGCTACCAAAACTTGAATGACGTGTTTTTAGTCATCCAATCAAAAGTTATGAATAAAACACTCAGAGGTATGCTTCCTGAAATCCCACCAGCAACATCTGACGTTATTTGTTGATTGAGTCTTGTTCCTTTCATATTCTGGCCATGACGTCTGCATAACATTTGTACCTTATTGAGTTAACATTCACATGAAATTCGAATCGAGTGATTTCGAGTTCTCTACAATAAGTTATACTTGAATTATGGGCAGAACGTCATCCTCTTGGTCTAAAAAGTTCTTCAATGCAATGTTTTATGCTCTAACTCTCATTCTGAAGATAATTTCCCAATTTCTCATCTTTTCTTCAATAAATACTTATAAATACTTATGTTAAACACAAGTAAATATAACGGTTATCAAATCCCCCACCCTTGAGCATTGCTTGTCCTCAAGCAATTTCTTTGTAATGATGCACAATTAGAAAAGAAACTAAACCATGCAATGCAAATTAAAAGTTTAATAAGATGTTAAAAATTAGATATAAACTCTTTAATCTTTCTCGAGTCAAAAAACTTTTTCTATTACTCACAATAAATGTATTTAAGATTAAGAAAAATATTTAAACACTTGATGGGTTTATTTTGTGACAATTTAGGCAATGTGTGGGTATGTCGGTGTTTTTTTCTTGTGGACTGACAACTTGATTTTGTAGAGAAGGATATTATAGGAGAACATGAGTTTTTTTTGCTTTTGTATATAAACTCTTTTTTTGTTCTCCGTAATTATATATCTAGATTGTCAGAAATGAGGAGAATCCGACAATAGAGTGATTTGGAGTTGGGATGAAACTTTTATTTTGAATTTGCACTCTATGCACATTTGTATGTATTTGGAACATTTTCACAAATTTGAGTGAAAATGGTGGTTTCAAGATTATGAAAATATTTTAATTAATCTAAAAGTACATTTTTGTGAGTAAAAGAAAATCTTTCTCAACCAAAACCCTTAAAAGAGAGAATATCAAAATTTTTAACCTTCCTAGAAAAAATTTAATTTGCAAAGAAAAGTTTCTCAACTAATTATTCACCCCCACTGCACACTTGATTTACATCGTCCTCAATGTAGATTGGAGAATGCAATGCAAGATGAAATCTTCAATAGTGGAATGAGATGTCTTTGAGAGAAGGAAATGCATGATACTTGAGCTGAGATCGATGATTCTTTTTTTTTTTTTTTTTTGTTTTTTTGTTGGGTTGCCTCCCAATTAGCGCTTAGTTTAACGTCATTGGCCGGACAAACATACCTCTTTTGTGCACCTGAATTCCCGCAGGTGTTTAGCCAGTAGGATGTCTCTTTTAAAATCTTGCGGGGGAGGAGAGGATGTTGAGATATTATTTTCAATATTGAGAAGAATATCACTTGGGTAAAAAATGTACCTTTTTGGCATATCCTGATTATGTCTTCCTTTCTTGTTGGTGTATCCTTCTTGAATAGAAAAGAGGCCTCTTCTACCATTTGGAGACATAAGAACATTGGCTTCCGCCTTCAAGAAATTTTCTAGGATGGGTTGTACTCTCCACACATGAAATATGTCATCGTTATCTCCCACAAATAGATTTCTAGTCGCGTCATGTACATTAATTATGTCTAAGGTCTTCTTGCTCTCCGGAACTTTGGGACCCTCCTTTCCTCTTATGCTTTCTGTTGTGATGACCATGGTACTTCCTGTTATAGTAACTTGTTGAGCAAGCTGGTTAATCTGCAATTGTGGAGTGTGGAAGGAGCTTTTGGTATCTCGCTCGAGGTTGTACATCATTTGATTAAGAATCGTGTTTTGATCTTCAATTCGGACGTCAAGTTTGGTAACTTGAGAATGAAGATTCTCAATGGATGCCTTCATTATACTATAATGTCTTTCATTTTCAGCTTGAATACTCATGGTAAGAAAAGTCATCATCTCCTCCAAGGTGGATTTAGAGTTTGAAGAACTCCCATGCGGTTTCCAACTGCTGTATTTGTTCCCCCTTTGTTGATGAGAAGATGCGGGTTGTAGGCAATAATGGGCATCTTGATCTCATTTAGTGTAGGATTTTGTTTTCCGTTTTTTCCCGTGTTTGCACACTCTTTTGACTTCGGAACCAAATTACTTAGATCCTTGAACTTTTTTGAGTATGACCACACATTTTTTTTAAAAAATATAAACTAACACTACTACATGAACAAGTGAAAAGTATTGGGAAATAAAAAAATCAGGTTTTTTGTTTTGTTCAATTTTCTGTGGACTTAATTAAACAAGACCGTTTCCCCGGCAACGGTGCCAAAAATTTGACCGGGCTAAACTTGCAAGTGTACAAGTGCCAATATATTAACAAAATCTGGTAAAATACCGGGTCGAATCCACAAGGAAACATTGTTTAATTCAAGTCCGAGAGTAGATAGCTTTAAATGAAGAAATGAATAAAGTGCAGGGATTTTGATTTGTGTTTTATATTTTTGGTTTTCACTTTTTGTTCAAGAAGATAATTGTTAACTAATTTTGAGTTTAAGATGAATAATAACAACAACTAAGGCTTCAGGAATAACTTAAATGCAGCGAGAGCGTGGTTTTCGTTACGTGTAAGTCCCGTTACGGCTTACATTCATCTACCGAAAACCTCATTGAATATCAAGACAACACACCCGTATCATATAATACCAGATATATTTCTATTCTCGGTACTATATATGTTTATCCTTTAATGTTCATAGTTTAGACTTCAACATTAATTGCAAGTATAAACTAAATTTAACATACCTCTATGTTGTACACCATAGTCATAAACAATCAATATATAAAGGATAAATCACAATTTATTGGTTTGAATTTAGAACTTTTATCAAACACCTAGTGGGCATAGAAGTTCATCCCTAGCCTTAGCTAAGAATTTAGCTACTAATGCTCATATTAATTACAAAAGTGTAACTAAGAATAAGGAAATACAATAATATACAAGAAAAGTTACTTAGAAGCAATTGTAGAGGAGAGAAATGGCTTCTTCTCCAACTATTCAAGATAATACACAAGTAAAATATAAAATCTCAAATTTAAGCTCCAAAGATGGAATGATGATCTTGTTTGATGAATTGAGGGCTTTATATAGGCTAAAGAATGACATCTTTTAGTCTATTCCAATCAAGAATCAACTTGCACGTTGCTGTGTTTTAGCAGAGAATCGACCCAACCGGCGCCGGTTGGTCAGATGACCGGCCCCGGTCGAAAACAGGCTCGTTTTTGCGAAAAAACCTTCCGACCGGAGCCGGTTCTATACTGACCGACGCCAGTTGCTGCGCCCAAAAATATACTTCTTTTCTCTTCCTCCAAAATGGGTCAAAATATGTCGATTTTTGTACGGAGATTTTGGGGATATGACGCCACGAATTTGGACATCATTCCTTCACCAAAGTTGTAGATAATGAAGTCTTCTATCCACCAAAATTTGAATTATGTCTTTTTAGTCATCCAATCAAAAGTTATGAATAAAAGATTGAGAGGTATGCATCCTGCAATCCCACCAGCAACATCTGACTTTATTTGTTGATTGAGTCTTGTTCCTTTCATATTCTGGCCATGACGTCTTCATAACATTTGTACCTTATTGAGTTAATATTCACATGAAATTCGAATCGAGTGATTTAAAGTTCTGTACAATAAGTTATGTTGGAGATATTTAATTGTGAATCAAATTGGTCATAGATTAGCTTTATATTTAATCCTTGTATTTAATTAGTGCATGATTTAGATAGAAATCAGGCCAAGTGTTAGGCCCATATAAACAGGCTAAAAGCCTGGTACGCCTAACCTAAACCTTGCCTATAAAAAGGGAGCCGAGGTTTAGGAATAGGTTAACGTCGTACTTATTATTCACAGCCTTACGCGCATATCATTCTGTTGTACGAGTTCACGGTTTATCAAAGGAGGTTTTACGTTGATTCATTCTGTGTTCATCTTTACGTTTAATCTTCGTTGTTAGATCGTTATTCATTGCTGTTACAGAAACAGGGACTAACAAGTTATACTCGAATTATGGGCAAAACGTCATCCTCTTGGTCCAAAAAGCTCTTCATCGCAATGTTTTATGATTTAACTCTCATTCTCAAGATAATTTCCCAATTTCTCTTCTTTTCTTTAAAAAATACTTATAAATACTTATGTTAAACACACGTAAATATAACGGTTATCACTATTGTAATAATAAGAAAACTATTCATGACTCACAAACACCCTCTTTGTCAGACAAAAATTGTAATTCAAAAACCAATTCTTTATTCTGATAAAGATTCATGGGGTTAAACAAGGAAAAAGTTATTTAAAAGTATTGGTGGATGTATACATTATAATCTCTTTATCTTCAAATAACTTTCCTTTGGATTGCTATTTCTTACGATTCAATGTATCAATACTTTTTTTGAGGCATTTCAATTATAAAATCAAAGTTATTTTCCATTGTCTAAACTTTTTTTTTGAAAGGGTCCATTGTCTAAACTAGCAGAAATCGCCCCGGTACACTAGCGGTGATGGACAGGCTACCCGGGGGTATATATCCGAAGGGTTATTACGGGGAATAACCTAGAGAGAAGTCGGAGCAAGTAAGTAAAAGTAGAGATAGAGTGTATTCAGTATGAATGCCGTTTTCAGCCCGGTTACAAATGAGGAAATGGGGTGCTATTTATAGTAGCAATAAATGCCGGGCAGGGACACGTGTCAAGCGCTCATTGACCGAGGGGTCACCTCAACTGGTTGGCGCTGGCAGCCGCATGTGGCCGCATTTAATGCGGCTGTTGGATGGGACGTCTATGCGGGGTACGGTGATCTGTACGCATGTGAGGCGGATATCTTGTCGAGTGAGATGCCTTCGGCTATAGAGCAGTAGCCGAGGGCTCTTCCACCCGATGGCACCCTGGTGCCGAGGGCTCACAATGCCGAGGGCTACTGTTTTCGCCGTTTTCTCCCAGTTTCTTAATTTGCTTGAGAAACCCGTTCTGTGAGAATTTGGAGCCTTCGGCCAGGGGGCCGAAGGCACCCCTGGCGCGTAGTGCGGACTGCTTGGTACTCTGGGCGCTGTGATTTGGGCCTTTTGGGCCTTCGCTGGAGTAGTAGGAGTCTGTGGGCCGGGGGTTCCCGGGCCATATACTCCATCAGGAGTCCCTCACTCCTTTTGCCGAAAGGTACTTGAGGGAAAAGGAGTAATTTGTGCTTGCCCCTTGATGTTGTCCCGTCGTGATCTCTGAAGTTGGTGAGGAGTTGTTGCTTTTATGTCCCTGCCGAAGGCAGTCCCTCAGTTACCCACATGTCGGGACTTGAGGGCTTGCTCTGTTGTTTGTTGGAATTTCTACATCTTTTGTAATTTAATGATTTTCCCGAGGGGGTCCTCCAGTCCCCCACTCCTTGAGGCACTTGTAAAGTGGTGAAAAGGAGTAGAGTAGTTGCGTTGCTGTTGTGGGCCGAAGGCTGACGCTTTTCATTTCATTTTGGGGGGATGCCTCGTTAAAAACCTCATTAGGAAAAACCCTGGGGGAAAAAATCCTAATGAGGGAAAAAGAGTGCACCGAATTCCCCCAATGATGAATCGAAAATGTCAAACCTTGGTCAAAAATGGAGAATACGGTAATGCCGAAGGCTCTTCTTTTCCTGAGGGCTCATGTATTGATCAGCCGAAGGCTTGCTGTTGATATCCTGGGGGTGCCGAAGGGGAGCCCCTCAATCCGGGGATCGAGGGCCTGCTGGATGAGGGCAGTAATTTAACTGTCGCCGGGGGGTCCACTGGTTGTTGATTAGTTGGTGATGAAGATACCCGAGGGCTCCCATTACCTGTGTGCCATGGGTTATCCGTCAATGAGGTAACTCCCCGGGGGCTACCCGGTTTTGCAGCGCTGAGGGGGAATCCCCGAGGGGTGCCCTGATATGAAGCCCTGGGTTTCTGAGGGAGTGATCCCGAAGGCGTCTGTTATGTGCTGTGTGGGGCACAACCCGGGGGCGCTTCTGGGTAAGTGTACCCGGAGGCTATCCTTGATGAAGTGGAGTGAAGTAAAAAACCCGGGGGCTTCCAGAATATAGCCGTTGGGAATATAGCCGTTGGAACATGTAGCGTCAGATTTATAGCCGTTGGAATATGTAACGTCAGGTTCATAGCCGTTGGGGGGGGGGGGGGGTACACGTGGCGTGTGATGGCAGGCAGTCCGTGGGCGGCGTCACCGGTTGGGCGAAGACGTGGTGTGTAATGATGGCGTCCATCCGGAGGCCCAGTTTTCGGGCCCAAGCCCGGACTCTGGGGTCTATAAATACCCCGGAGCCAGAGCCATTTCTTCCTTACGCGTCCAAAAATCCTTAGCGAAGCTCTGCCAAAAATTCTAGAGAGAGAAACTCAAGCCCTCGGTCACAGCACTTTCGGAGGTTAGTTCTCCCTTCGCTCCTCAACACTTTTTGTAAGTTCCACCCTCTGGCCTTAGTTTAGGGTTAGGGTTCCGTAGAAATCCTTCGAAACCTTAGGCACATTTTGTGGCAAAGAATGTCGTCCGAGAGCGATTCCCAAAATATATCGAGGGAGCCCTCGGTTGAGGATGAGGTTGCTTCCGATGTTGAGTCAAGCAGCAGTGCGCCCTCGGTTGCCGATGACGAAGCCGTGGCCTTGGAGTTGCAGAAGGCCCTTGCTGCTGAGGTGGAAGCCGAGGGCTTCGAACAGGAGTGCGAAGATGAAGAACTAGCCCTCGCGTGTCAGGTGGCGGAGGACGAAGCCCAAAAGGAGGCGATGATGGTTACTGTTGCTGTGCCACCCCCTCGGACTGACTGTGGTGAGCCTAGTACCTCCAGGCCGTTGGACCCGACGCCTCTGAGGATAGCCCCCGGTAAAAAGAAGACAAAGTCGCAGAGGGCTGCCCCTAAGAAGAAGAGTGTTGCCGCTGGTGCTGGGGGGCCTGTTGAAATGCCAGAGGGGTATACCTGGCTAAACACCGAGGCCCTCGATATTAAGTCGAAGGCGGACAGGGCTGACTTGTACGTCACGCAGCTGCACGTTGGGCCCTCGGCCGTAGTGGTGGAGCCAGGCGTCGATGATCTGCTGTCCCGGCCTCCGGAGGGATGCATTGCCGCCCACATCCTGTCAGTGTCCATGGGCCTCCGGTTCCCCCTGCATCCATTTCTCCGAGAGTACCTCCGGTTTGTTGGACTCATCCCCTGCCAACTTACCCCCAACAGCCATTCATACATTCCCGGCTTTCTGCACCTGTGCCGGACGAGGGATGTTACCCCAAGCTTGGACCTCTTCTTCCAAAGCTTCAACTTGTGCCGGGGGGGGGGGGGGGGCACGCGAATGCCGAGGGCTTCGCCAATTTGCAGCAGGTAGCGAAGTTCAAGCTGTTTACCGAGGCGCCCTCTTCCAACAAGGGCTGGAAAGACAGATGGTGCTACGTCCGGTTGTCCGAGAATCCCTTCCCGAGGGAGCTACGGGACCGCTTTCGGCGCCACGAGAGGGTGGGGAGTGCCGCCCTAGAGAGGGATGGCCTGAAACTCGCCAAGATCCCGGAGGGCAAGAAGAAGGTCGTGACGATCAAAGAGTGCACTTTTGAGGAAGACTTGCATGCCCTCGGGTTCCAACGGTACCGGTTCATCGGGGAAATAGATGAGAAGTACCCCGTCTTCGCTGAGGCCTTCGGGGGAGCAGGAGGTAGGCTACGAGGGCCCTTAGTCTCCTACTTAGGCACTCTCATTTTGCATCCCGATAGTTGTTTGTGGTATGAACCCTTCGGGTTAATATTCTCTTTGCTTTGATTTGCAGGTATGGAGGCTCTCTTCGCAATGAAAAAGAAGAAGGAGAGGGCGCAGGCCCAGAAGAAGGAGAAGACGGAGCCCTCGGGTCAAAAGCCCATTGATGAGGTTTTCCCGAAGCAGACCGTAGAGCCTTCAGTTGCTGCTGCTCCTGCTACTGCGGCCGGGGGGCCGAAGGCTGATGTGGCAGCCAAGAAGAAAAAGGGGGGCAAGGGGGTGGAGCCCCCGATCAAGAAGCAGAAGGTTGCCGGGGGCGCCGTTGAGAAGGCGGCCCCCCTCATAGTACTCGATGATCAGCCCTGCGCTGACCCCCCGGCAATTGATACTCCGATGGCTCAAACAGACCTTCCCCCGGGGAACCTGCCTCGGGAGATTATTTGGCTCTCCCTCGCTCCGGGGGCATCTGTATTGCACGGTTCAGCCGAGCCGATGTCTTTCCTGAGGGGGATTACCTCGATGATGGACAAAGAAGCCCTCTCCACCTATAACGATGACGCCCTCGAAGCCAGGGCCCTTCGATCAGCTCTGACTGTAAGTGTTTTTACTTTGACTTGATCTCAATATTTAGCATAATCCCAATGTCCGTCTGAACCCTCTGTCCGTTATTCAACAGGCGTGCATAACCTTCGGTGAGCAGGCCCGAAGGCGAGAGGAGTGGTGCCGTCATAAGGCCGAGCTAGAGAGGTCCGTGAAGGAGCTGATTCGCGACAAGGACGCTGCCCTCCGGGAGGTGTGCAAGTTGGAGGATGCCCTTCGGCAAGCGGAGCTGCGGCTGAAGGAGGCCAGAGAAGACGGGAAGGCCGAGGGCAGGGCTGAGGCCGAGAGGGTTGCGGCCGAGGAGAGAAAACAAGCTGCCGAGGACGCCGAGAAGGCCAAAGCTGAAGCTGCCGCCAAAGCCCGAGAAGAGGCCATTGCTGGGTTCACCTCCGAGGGCTGGAAAGCCGAGGGCCAGAGCGAGTGGGTGGCCTCTGTGGTGAAGGCCTCGATCGAGGAGTGGGTGAGGGGCCCCGGGCTTGACTGGATGAATGAGAGGGGTGACACCTACTATCAAGCTGGCGAGTTCTTCACCCAGCACCTGGTTTACCGGAGGCTCGCCCGGCATTTTGGCACCTCCCTGGATGAGTTCAACCCCTCGGTGTACGGCCTCCCCCCGTTGCAGCCAGATGTGCGGGTCCCCCTCCCCGAGGGAGAAGAGCGCCCGGTTATTCATGATTCCATGATGATGGGCGTCGATGATGATGCTGAGGACGCCACCGGGACGGAGGTTACCTCGAAGCCATCGGGGGAGGGTGCCCCCGGGAATGATGTTGTTGATGTGTAATATGCGCTTAGAAATCTCTGAACACATTTTGTAATGAATAACTTTGATCCTTCGGCTTCGGCCTGTTTGTAATTTCACACTTACTCTTGTTTTTGATGAATGCATGCTGCCTCCGGGCTCTTCATATTTGAATGCGCCTTATGTTTTGAATGTATGCCTTCTCCTTTGAATGTATGTTTTAGGACTTAGAATGTTTTCTGATTGTGGCTTGCCCCCGGAAGCCTTCGGTAGCTGGGCACCCTCTGATGGATATGCAACCGAGGGTTCAGCAGCAATTAGGACTTAGAAATTTTTTCTAAGTGTAGCACAGCATGAGGCCTTCGGGCGTTTGTAGTAACCCAAATCCTAGGACTTAGAAAAATTTCTAAGTGTAGATTTCCCCTTGAGAGCCTTCGGGATATGGCATCCCTTCCTGATGCGTGAATGTTGGACCGAGGGCCCAATGCACATGACTTAGAGATTTTTTGCAAGTGTAGTATGTCATGTAGCCTTCGGCTACTGTGGAGCCCCAACTGAAATATTGATTAGGCCGGGGGCCAATTCTTTAGGACTTAGAAAATTCTCTTCAGTGTTGATTCCTTGTGTATTGTTGCCTTCGATTGATAGGTAGCCTTCGGCTATTGGGTCCCTTTATAAGTTGAGGGTGAAACATGTGGGACTTAGAAAGATTTCTAAGTGCAGTTTTTCTTGGGAGCCTTCGGGAGATGGCACCCTCCATGATGTATGAGTAGTTGACCGGGGGGGAAAATATGTGGGACTTAGAAAATATCTTAAGTGTGGATTTTCCCTTGGGAGCCTTCGGGAGATGGCATCCCTCCATGATGTATGAGTAGTTGACCGGGGGAAAACCATTTAGGACTTAGAGAATATTCTAAGTGTAGATTTTCCTTTGGGAGCCTTCGGGAGATGGCATCCCTTCTTGATGTATAGCCTTCAACTGTCATATTCCTTTGGCTGTTGACGTGCACTCGTCGTTAGGTGCACTCAAAATAAATAATCAATACAACACTAATACGTAGTATATTGTAGTAAGGTTCGTCTCCACAGGGAAAGGAATACTTTTCTTTTATATAAATAATAACAAGGGGGGTTTAGATTTGTTTGGTTTAATAACACTAAGATAAACGACCTATATGAGTTTAATTCAATGAGATGGGGACTTGGTTTTGCTTTTATCCACTTAATGAAATCTTCGTCGATCCCGGTTATATCTTTAACTATCTTCCTCTCGAATACTCAATCGAGGAGTATATCCAGTTCATCGAGGGTAGTTATTAATAACGAGATGCGTTCATTAATAAAACTTACTATCGAGTCAATATAGAACAAGCGCCGTATATTAAATTGATAGTAGCAATAAACTTAAGATGAAAACGATTGAGATTGATAACCTCAACACAAGCGGTTTATTGGTTTAATCAATATAATTAATTCCCCTTGGCATATTAACCATGAGATGCATGCATTAATATTCCAAGTTTACTACCGTTGAAAGAACCGGATTAATAACAAGCGTATTAACCGATTGATTCTAGTAATAATTAATATGAGAAACAATACTAGTTGATACTTTAAGTAATGTTTAAGATATTAACATGAAATGTGAATAGGAATTAATCAATACTCAAGGAAGAATATTAAAATATATGAATCCTACTATGATTAATATCAAGATGTTAACTAATTGTCATCTTAGCAACACTCCCCAATATAATCATAGAGGAAGAAATAGCTATTACTATAACCAATGTCAAGATGTTAACTAATTGTCATCTTAGTAACACTCCCCAACTTTGATATAGAGATAGTATTTTGAAAGAAAGAATTAATATTCAAGGAAGAAGATTAAAGAAAATAACTCACAACTTACAAATTCATTAAGCTTCAAAGTAGCAAAACCAAGATGGAAGAGTTTAGCTCCTCATTTGGAGGCTAAACATGATGAAAAATATAAAGAAAGAACTATTCTATACTGAGCTTAGATGTACAAAGGGATTGGATATCTTTTTGTGAAGGAAAGGAGGTGTATTTATAGGTTTTTGGGATGGGAATCGGGTACTCGATCGGGTATATACATGGTACCCGATCGAGTATGTGTGTAACACCTGATCCGAGGTATACTCGACCGGTTTCAGGCTATTTTCTAAGTGTATACCCGATCGAGTATATATGATTACCCGGTCGAGTATGCTTAGAAAGTGGTATTCGGGCTATACTCGACCGGTTTCAGGCTATTTTCTAAGTGTATACCCGATCGAGTATATATGATTACCCGGTCGAGTATGCTTAGAAAGTGATATTCGGGCTATACTCGACCGATCTTCGTTTGCAATTTAAAGGCATACCCGATCGGGTATGTCGGTCTACCCGATCGGGTATAGACATAGAATCGTGGCCAAAATCTTCCCTGCATGTTCCTTTGTCTTCGGATCTGATCCGATTTGAAGTTCCAACCTAATACCCGATCGAGTATAGCTAATACTCGACCGAGTATAGACCAAAATTCAGGATCTTCTTTTTGTCTTTGAACTTTTGCACCTTCTCTTCACTTTTTGGGTTCACCAACTGTACTTTGGTTGACCAAAACCTGCTTAAGCTCAGAATATATCTAATCTAACCTATTTACAAGAATTTAACAATCTAATCTATTACACCAAAAGTGTGTAATTTCCAATGTAAAAGTCAAGCAAAACTAATTAAAAACATAAACATAGAAATGGAAATTACGAACGTATCAACTCCCCCACACTTAAACCTTTACTCGTCTCGAGTAAGATCAAATGTTTACAAGTGTCAATGTTTGTCCAAAAGTTCCACAGTTCAACAAAAACATAATACAAACACAAAGACCACCAAGGATTACAAAGAAAAATGAGTTTTGAACTCGAATTACAAAAGAGCATCTTGGGTTTAATGGCCTCCTAGTGTTGTCTTCTTTTCTCCTCCTCTCTTCTTCTTTATCTTGAATCTTCATATTCTTCATAAGGATATAATGAGTGCCTGCAAGAACAAACATTTCTCTCATATCTCTCATTTTGCCTAGGAGCCTTTTCAGGTTTTCATCCTAGCACCTCTTTTCATTTTCCATTCTCTCCAACTCACTCATTCTTTTTTATAAGCCTTTTTTGCTTAGATTGCCCATTTTGTTGGGTTTTCAACCTAACTAGCATTTATTTTCTTTTGTTTATTTTTTTTTTTGTGTGTAAAAGTTCAAAAGAATTACATGCATAGTGCTAGGTACAAATGAGAATTACATACCATCATGAGTGTCTCCCCCGCACTTGAATCACGCACTGTCCCTAGTGCCCGCCTTCTCCTCCGTAGTAGCTCCCTCCAAAGCCGCTCCCTTGGCCACCATCTCCCATGTAAGTGTCCCCGCCATCTCCGCCGTCGTACCCTCCACCACCGGAGCCAGATCCTCCAAAGTTACCCCAATGAGTGGGGTCATACCATGAGGGTGGTGGAGGAGGGTTCGCCATGGTATGGAAGGATCCCTGTTGTGCCATAAACGAGTACATAGGCCCGTAGAACCTATGTTGGTCTTCCTCATACCGATGTCTATCGGCCTCCCGGAGCTCCTCCAAACGTGAAAAGCCGGCTCGTTGCTCATCCTCCAATCTTTGAAAACCGGCTCTTTGCTCTTCCTCTAATCGGTTGAGCCGGTTGTCCATTTGGGCTATTCCCGTAAGAAGTTGTTGACCCTCCAGAAGTTGTTGAAAGAAGTCGGGTGGTGGAGGGTTTTGGCTTTGTTCTGGGAAATCATGGCTCACTACAAGAAAAAGGACTTTTAACGACCACCATATAACGATGATTTTAAAATATTGTCGTTAAAAGTATCTTCTAACAATAAATTAACAACTTCGTCGTTATTAAATTTTATTTTAATGACCTAATTAAAAGTTATCGTTATTAACTAATGTAAATCATCGTTACTACTAATTACTTCATTATCTAAATACCACGTATTATTTTAAAAATTAAATCAAAAAAACCAATTCATTCAAATAACCTTAATTATAAAAATTCAGTATGCCGCCTAATTTTTCAACTCCGTAAGATTTGGTTAGATAAGGAATACGAATTGAAGTATTCCTTAGAAAGTATAAACCCTAAGCGCTCGATCGCCGTCATCGCTCATCGCTCATCGCTCGATTTCCGAAAGTTTCCCCTCACCCAATTGCTGAATTTTTCCGCTCGTTCGATTGGTAAGCTTTCTTCTAGCTCAATCGCCGAAACTTTTTCTCTCGTTCAATTGCTGCAACATCAATCTTCCTCTTTTAGTCTCTGTTTTATGTTGCTGGATTAATTTGTTGTTCGTTGAGGTTATCTCGTTCTGTAAACTGATCTAATGTTCTCACTGGGTTCATAAATTTTTTGTTCTAGGTAGTTTTGAATTTTACTTGTATCTTCTAAATTACTCTTATGTTTTTCTGCAATGTTCTAGCCAATCAATGATTTGATGCATAAACTCAATTTAAAAAACTTTAGGAAATTTTTGTTTTAGGTTTTGAGGTTAGTTTATCAAGCTTTATGTTTGGCTAATGTAATTCGAACCAAACCAACAAAACAGAGTATTGCTGTAATACTAAAAAACTTAAAAGAATAACTCTTTTAGGCCTAAAATTTTATGAATTTAGGGCCGATATGAATGATTATGAATACTGAATAGTATAAAATCAGATTTTTGTGAATTCATTTGATCTAAATTTTATTTGGAACAATTTTAATTGATGGCAGATTTTTTTCCTTCAAATAAAATTGAAATCAAATACTTAGAATGGTTTTTTTTTCACAAGGAATTTATTCTACTAAAAATCTACCACTACTTTTTTTCTATTACTCATTCTTTCAATTGTAAGTCTCCATAATATTGAAAATAGTATATAAATGTTTATGTGTGTGTACATATATATTAAGTGCAAAGCTATGTGGAGATATATATTTTTAAAATTTACCAACAGTCGTTTGCAAAAAAATAAACTTATTACCAACATTCATCAAATTCATATGATCTACTTGCTCCAATTTTAATGATTATTGCATCATTTTTTGGCAAATTATTGCATCAAAATGAAAGGCGTGCTTACCCATTACAAGTGCTTTTGAAGTTAGTACGAGTTATTTGTTGAGTGGGCGTATTGTCAATGATTAGATCAACTAATGATGAATAATATATTGAACAGATTTTTTGAGTTTTTTTATTTGATGAGTTAATATTTTTCAATCGAAATAAATAAACTCAGACACATTTTAAAGTATTTTAGAATGACTGCCTCATATGCTTTTGTTCAATTCTTTATTATTAACCAAGCACATAACTTTATTAAATTTTAGCTACTCCTCTATTATCTAAACTTGCACACAATTTTTTTCATTTATAGTATCTAAAGAAATTTATCAATTCATCATATATTTTACTTTTATGTGGGATAGAATGACTCCTAACAAGGATTGGATGGCCATTGAAGATTACATTAATGACAAATCATATGAAGTAGGAGTTAATAATTTTTTGGACTATGCTTTTCAAAAGTTGGGAACAAGGGTAGTACGTTGCCCTTGTTGCAAATGTGTGAATGTAGAGTTTGGTGATCGTGAAAAAGTCAGGGAACACCTATTAGTTTTTGGAATAGTCAAACGGTATACCTTTTGGTATCATCATGGGGAAAGATTAGATGAACCACAGTCTATATCGGAAAGTGACGATGATAGGGAAGGTAAAGAAAGTGAAGACGAAGTTCCCGATATTTTAAGGGATCTTTTTCCAGAGTACTATGATGCTGGTTCCCAATTCGATGAAAATCACGATGAAGAGCCCAATGCAGATGTGCAGAAATTTTATAATCTCTTGAAGGATTCACAAGATCCTGTGTATGAAGGTTGTAAGAGCTCAAGAATGTCCGCACTTTTAAAACTTCTTCATATTAAAACGCTTGGTCGTTGGAGCAATGAGTCGTTTACCATGCTTCTAGAATTCTTGAAGAAAGACCTCCTTCCTGATGGCTCTAACTTGCCTGATTCTTACTATGAGTCAAAGAAGATCATGAAAGACCTTGGGTTATCGTATCAGAAAATTGATGCGTGCACTAACGATTGCATGTTATATTGGAAGGAAAATGAAGAGTTGGATAGATGCAATATTTGTGGAGTATCAAGATGGAAATCTAATAAACACAATGGGGAAGAGAAGTTCAACAGAAATGGTATAAAAATACCATTGAAGACACTACGATACTTTCCATTAAAACCAAGGCTGCAAAGGTTATTTATGTGTTCGAAGACTGCTCCTTTAATGAGGTGGCATCATAACAAAATGAGGAGAGATGGTACGATGAGACATCCTGTTGATGGATCTGGTTGGCAATCATTTGACAAACACCACCCTGACTTTGCATCAGAGTCTCGAAATGTGAGGCTTGGGCTTTCAAGTGATGGTTTTCAACCCTTTGCAAATTCAAAAACATCACATAGTATTTGGCCAGTGATATTGGTTCCATATAATTTACCCCCTCATCTCTGTATGAAGCAATCAAATTTGATTCTATCAATGCTTATTCCTGGCCCAAGAGGTCCTGGTGATTCCATTGACATATACTTGCAACCTTTAATTGATGAATTAAAGGATTTGTGGGAAACTGGTGTTGAGACCTTTGACGCAGCATCCCGACATCATTTTCAGATGCGCGCAGTTTTGATGTGGACTATTAATGACTTTCCAGCTTATGGGATGTTATCCGGATGGAGCACAAAGGGTAAGTTAGCATGCCCGTGTTGTCTAACAGATACACATTCAAAGAGGTTATGTAATGGCGGAAAGGAATGCTTCATGGGTCATCGACGCTACTTGCCTAAGAATCATAGATGGAGAAGGGATAAGGAATCATTCGATGGAGAAGTTGAGCGAGGTGTACCTGCACAACCTTCTGCAATTGACGATATTCTTCACAAGTTGAAAGATCTTGAGAGTATCATATTGTCTAAAGATCCAAGCGTGAAGACAAAAATATCTCATGAGGTTAGAGGGGACAATTGGAATAAAAAAAGTATTTTTTTTGAGCTTCCATATTGGAAGACACATTTGTTACGTCACAATTTAGACGTGATGCACATTGAGAAGAACATATGTGATAGTGTTCTTGGGACAATTATGAACCTACAAGGAAAGACCAAAGACACTATAAAATCACGGCTTGATCTTGAAGCTATGGGGTTGAGGTCTACACTTCACCTCATCAAAGAAGGAGACAAGGTGAAGATGCCTCCAGCTCCATATACTTTGTCCCCTTCTGAAAAACGAACTTTCTGTGAGTTTTTGAAAGGCCTTAAAGTTCCTGATGGTTTTTCATCAAATATCTCTTATTGTGTCAACACGAAGGATGCTAAAATTTCGGGTTTGAAGAGCCATGATTGTCACGTCATACTCGAGCATCTTCTTCCTTTTGCAATACGTGGCCTTCTCACTCCTCTTGTACGTGAAGCGTTAATTGAACTATCAATGTTCTTTAGTACATTATGTGCTAAAGTCGTTAATGTTAGTGATTTGGAGCAACTGGAGTTACAAATTCCTGTCACTCTATGCAAATTAGAGAAAATATTTCCTCCATCATTCTTTGATGTCATGATTCACTTACCTATTCATTTAGCCAGGGAAGCTAGAATTGGAGGGCCAGTTCCATTCAGGTGGATGTACTCTTTTGAACAATATATGTATAAGCTCAAATCTTATGCTCGAAATAGGGCTTGTCCAGAGGCTTCAATAGCAGAGGGCTATTTAGTTGATGAGTGTATGACTATGTGTTCAAGGTATATGCATACAGTACAGACAAGATTTAATCGTCTTGACCGAAATTATGAAAATGAAAATGGTTGTGATGAAGACCTGTCCATTTTTAATCATCCCGGTCGTGGTTTAGGATGTCCTACTATTGCATCTCTTGGAAAGCGTGAGTTGGATCAAGCCCACGTTTATATATTGAAGAACTGTGATGAGGTTCAACCTTTTCTCAAGTGAGTAATTGAGATTCAATATGTTCACTTTATTTCTACAAATTAAATATTATTCCAGTATTTTATTTTCTATTATTTTATAGAGAATACGCAGAATGTCATGCTCTAAACGAGCCTGGAAACTCGGAACAGGATTGGTGGAAGAAATTTTCAGAATGGTTCAAGAATGAAGTAAGCAAAAGTATATTAAATTGTAATAAGGATTATAGTATGAAAATGTAAAATTCTTATATTATTAACTCTCTTTGGTAGGTTACAAATCTGTGTGAGAATGCACCGGACAGGGAGCAAACCTTTTAGGCAAGTTATCTGGGATGACTTGGTAAGAAAGTTTAATTCCTGAATTTTTTTTGCATTAGGAAATTTGTTTTTGAATATGTTATATGACTGCTCACACTTGTTCTATTATTGAAGGGTGCCAATGAAGGGAATGATCCAAGTTTAGTTGATGTCTTCTATACGACTCGCAAGAAAGGAGATAAGCTTCCAAATGTGGAGACAATACAAAAACATGTATGTCTGCTCTATCGAATGTGTTTGCCTATTTTTTAAACCACTCCATTTTTTATTATCTGATTGGTGTTGGCGTATATAAGGCCCAAAATGAGATCTTCAAAAGAAGAATTTTTGTGGTTTTAGTTCAATTTATTGTTTCAATGGTTATGTTTTGTGAGCCTACATTTATAGGTTGTTAATTGAAATGTTATGGTTCTACATTGTAGGAGGAAATTCGAGAAATAACGTGTTAGAACTGGGGAGTTGGGAAACTGTTTTAGAAAATCTGGCGGATTTCTCAGAGTATCGTGTGATCACTTTCTGAATCTAATATTTCGACCCTATGCCTGGGTTACACGAAATTTAGATTATGGGGATAATCACTCTAAGAGACAGTCTAAAACTGAGGCACCAATATATAGACCACGAACTAGCAGTTTTAGTAGAACTCGAATTCTTCTGATTACCAAAGAGATAAGGCCAATCGGTTAGAGTTTTACTCTAACAGAAAGTCATTCTATTAAATAATTAATATGGACCCCGCCAGGGGCGCTGCCCCTTGGACCCCGCAAGGGGGCGCAGCCCCCTTGACCCCCGCCATTTAATCGAACCAAGTTTAAATTTAATTTCGTACAAGTGTGCGCTCCGCACCTCCTAACTTGTCTAAAATTAAACTTGAACTCCATTGGTAATCTGTAAATTCCATTACACTAAAATGAACCTGGTGATACTAAAATCACCAACATAACGGACAATGATCCATCACTTTCCAATGTTCAGGTTACTTTTCTCACATTTTTTTTGCATACCAATGCTTTCACAAGGTTGCAATTACTATTTTTTGAGTGATTTGAAGTGCAAGCATATTAAATCAATTATTATGATTCATATTTTTTTCTGAAATGTTGAGTTATTTGCAATGGGTGGCTTAGTGGTATAATATCCTGCATATCCATATATAGGTAGCACAAATGGTTTTTAAATCCAAGTCTCGAGATCGGGTTGTCGGTTATGGAGGAGGAGTAAAGCTCAAAGATATAACAAGGTCACAACCCAGTAGAGAAGAACTTCAAGCTGAACTGAATTCTGCTAAACAACAAAATCAGCTTATGGCAAATCGCATGGAAACAACACAAGAGGAAAACAATGAACTTAAGGGTCGTGTTGGTGCAATTCAAGAGGAAAACAGTGAACTTAAGGGTCGTGTTGGTTTTATGGAGTCTCGAATGGAAATGTTTCAAGATATGTTGGTCAAACAACTCAACGTTTCCATTCCCTCATAGAATATGAAGACACTGAATGCAAGGTATGATTTAAATGCAATAGTAATTAAAGACACTGAATGTGAAATATCATTTTGAGATTTATTTTTGTAGTTGAATAAACATTGTATTTCTCCTATGATACTAAAGTATTAATCATCCTATTTTAAAAATATCATTTTTTTATTTGACAGGTATTTGAAGATGACAAATTAATTACCAAGTGATCATAGAACTCCACAGAGCTTGACAAGTTATTAGATGGATTAGCTAGCTAGCTTAGTATTGAATCTTTCATTTTTTGTATCCATATATTTTAGAACTAGACTTGTAGATTTTTTTTTTTGTTTCTACATAGTTTCTACAGACGATTCATATTGTTTCTGCAAATGATATTTCTATTTAGGTACTATACTTGATTGTTTTTTCAATTGGTTGAATAAATAATAAGAAGTCCAGTAAATTCCACTAAGGAAGCTGTATTTAATCTGGTTCCATTCTGCAGGTTGTTTTATTACAAAATACTTTGTAAACAATGAAAACTTCTACCAATGACTATATATAGCACGTATAATTATTATTTAAAAAACTTCAAAGTTGGGGTTGTTATGGCAAACAATGTAAAGTTGTTATTGGGTATATGTCGTTATAAATAAATAACGACAATTATGTATGCCATTGTTATAATGAGACGATGAAAAACTATGTTCTCGTAATTATGCAACGACAAACAAGTATATTGTCGCTAATATGTAACGATGACATTTTATTTCATCGTTATTATTAACGATGAACTTGGTCGTTAAAACCAATAACGAGGGAGGCTATTACAACAACTTGACGACCAAAAAAAAGTCGTCGTTAAAGGTTTTAACGACAAATTTTAGAGCCTATAACAAGAATATTTTTCATTGTTGAAAAGGGCTTTTCTAGTAGTGGCTCATGGTTGGATGGCTATGGAGTTGCTCGTAGGGCTCGTCATCGGGTTGGTTTTGGGGGAGTTCCTGTTCCGATTCTTGAAGATGTGGTGGGAGGGCGTTTGGGAAGAGGTAATGTTGATCCGGTCTGCCTGTTTTGAAGTGGAGTTGGGGGAGTTCTGGGTTGGGCAAGAGGAAGTATTTGAGGGGTTTGGGGTGGATGTGCCAGTTGTACATATTTTTGGGCCTTTCTTCACCATAAACGGTGTGTGAAAAAGAAGTACAGCCCGAGTGGCCTAGCCAAGATATGTTCATTAAACAGTAGTCGGGTATAGGAGAGTCATCCGTATACCCGAACTTTGTGGCCAAGTGCATAATCACCCCGCCCACTACGATAGCACCCTTTGCCACACTTTCCTTCTTTAGATGAGCCCACATGAGATTACAGAGGTTGAAGTCCACGTGGATACGGAATAAGGCAACCTAGATGAGGCATACATCCCCCATCCTTGTATGATGGTTGTTGGGACGTCCAAGCAAGGAGTTGGCAAGAAATTTCAAAAAGAGGCGTAGGACTGGATGTTGGACATGACTAATGTAGAGTTGGGAGGAGCTAAATTTGGTCTCCCCGGTCATCTTGGTCCATAGGGTGTGGCCGAAGGCGGTATTGTCGGATATAGACTTTTGGTACGGGACCGGAATACCAAAGTGTTCGGCAAACTCAAGTTTCGTGATGGTGTGATTGTGATTAAACAATCGAAACCTGAGTTTATCATCCCTAAAGTCCTCCTCATTGTTCTCAAAGTGCACCGAACTTAGGAGTTCATAGATAATTTTTTCATTTGAGTTGTATTGCATTTTGAAAATTTTATCCATATGCAACTCATGAAAAAATTTCTTCATTATTGAGTATACTCCTAATTCCTTTAGAGCATCAAGGCATAAAAAGCGGGAAGGTTTGACTTGCCTTTCGATTGTGGACATGAAGCGTGTGCGTTGTTCGTTGTCCACGAAAAGGATGTCCTCGTAGCCCGGGATGATTGTCCTAGTGCTTGAGCTTTGCCCTTTCTCTTTCCTTGGAGCCATTTGAAGTGAATTTGGCCTTTGAAAACCGAAATTGGAATGGTGGGGGTAGGGTTTTTCGGACCTCTGAAAGTGGGGGGAGAATGGGATTGGTGGGTATGAATGTGTAGAGGAGGATGAGGGGAGTGTTTTGGCGTTGGAATGGGTGGATTTGGTGAAGATTTGGAAGAGATATGGTAGAGAGAAGGTGTAAAAATGGGGTTTGGGCGTTTTTTGTTCGAGATAGGTTTGGGAATTTGGGGAAGATGAAGTGTTTTGGGGCTGATTTGGGGTTCTAAGACCCGTATACCCGATCGAGTATGTGCTGGTACTCGGTCGGGTATGGCTGGAAAGGGTAGTTTTTGAGCGGCCTGTCTCCTGTACTCGATCGGGTAGGGTGGAGTTACCCGGTCGAGTATGCTTAGAAAATGAACTTTGTGAGCAGCCTGTCTCCTGTACCCGGTCGAGTATTCCTCCATACTCGATCGGGTATATGCTTTTTTTCCATTTTTGAAGCGGGTACTCGGTCGAGTGTGGGAGTCAGTCCCCTTCAATTTTAGCATTTCTAGCAATACCCGACCGGGTGTAATAGTGATACCCGATCGGGTATTGCTTATTTTTCAATTTTTGAATGCTCCCTCGATCGAGTAGTGCCCGGTCCCTTTTCTTTTTGCTCATACCCGACCGAGTATAAGGTTATACTCGATCGGGTATGTCCCCAGATGTTCAAAAACCTGCAATTTTTTTTATTTCTTTTTCTTTCAAAAACCCATGATTAGTGCCCTCCCTCTCAACCTCTGAAAGACATAATTGAAAACATTGACAGGGGGGTTAATAAAAGAAAAATGTACCTTGCTTGGGTTGCCTCCCAAGAAGCGCCTTAGTTAACGTCGCGGCACGACGCCATTGTTGTGTTCATTCTTCAAAGATTGGATCGATGAGATCCATGCATTCAATGCTTTCTTTCTGGAAACCTTCAAGGAATGGTTTGAGTTGATGTCCATTAACCTTGAGGATTTTTCCGGTATCGAGGCTTTTTATTTCCACTGCGCCATGGGTGTAGACTTTGACCACCTCGAATGGTCCTTCCCATCGTGATCTCAATTTTCCGGGGAAAAGGCGAAGGCGTGAGAGAAAAAGAAGGACTTTGTCTCCAACTTGGAAATCCTTTCTTATTATCATTTTGTCATGCCATACCTTCGTCTTTTCCTTGTAGATGGCGGCATTCTCATAGGACTCCAATCGAAGCTCTTCTAGTTCCTGGAGTTGTAGCTTCCTTTGCTCTCCTGCTTTAGCCATGTCGAGATTGAATGTTTTGACCGCCCAATAAGACTTGTGTTCGAGTTCGACCGGAAGATGACAGGCCTTACCGAACACGAGTCTATAGGGTGACATTCCAATTGGGGTTTTGAAAGCGGTCCTGTATGCCCATAAGGCATCATCCATGCGCAGGCTCCAATCCTTACGGTTCGGATTTACTGTCTTTTGAAGAATTGATTTCAGCTCTCTGTTTGATACCTCAGCTTGACCGTTTGTCTGTGGATGGTAGGCGGTGGAGAGTTTATGTGTGACGCCATATTTCTTTAACAAGGTACGCACAGTTTTGTTGTAGAAGTGAGTGCCTCTGTCGCTTATCAAGATGTGTGGTACCCCAAACCTCGAGAAGATGCGGGTTTTGAGGAATTCAGTCACTGCTTTGGCATCATCGGTCTTTGTGGCTTTTGCTTCCACCCATTTGGATACGTAATCCACCGCCAATAGAATGTATAAATTTCCATGGGAATTAGGAAAAGGTCCCATGAAATCTATTCCCCACACATCAAAGATCTCCACGTAGAGCATAGGAACTTGTGGCATCTCATGCTTTCGAGAGATGTTGCCCATGCGTTGGCAATTATCACAAGATTGACAATAGACATGAGTATCGCGGAATAAGCTTGGCCACCAAAAACCACATTCAAGTACCTTCATGGATGTTCGTTTTCCTCCAAAGTGGCCACCACATGCATGTGAGTGACAAAAAGCAAGTATGGATGCAATTTCTGTTTCGGGAATGCATCTTCGAATGACTTGATCTTTGCAATGTTTCCATAAATATGGTTCATCCCATACGTATTGCTTTGCATCATGCTGGAGTTTCTCTCTTTGAGCTTTAGAGAAGCTTGGTGGAAACCTGTTTAGAACAAGGAAATTAACAATGTGAGCGTACCAAGGACGAATTTCCTTAAGGGAGAAAAGGGTCTCATCGGGAAATTCGCCTCGGATATCATCTTTGATATGATTGTTTCCTTCGCCCAAGACCAAACGGCTTAAGTGATCGGCCACCAAGTTCTCCATGCCTTTCTTGTCCTTGATCTCAACATCAAACTCGCTCAGGAGTAGTATCCATCGAATCAGCCGTGGTTTGGCCTCTTTCTTTGTCATCAAGAACCTAATAGCCGCATGATCGGTGTAAATGATCACTTTGGTACCAAGTAAGTATGACCTGAATTTTTCGAGCGCATAAACGACGGCCAACATTTCTTTTTCGGTGGTGGCGTAGTTGCGTTGGGCGTCATTGAGTGTGGTGGATGCATAATAGATCACATAAGATGCTCTTCCCACCTTTTGGCCCAAAACGGCCCCGACCGCATAGTCACTAGCATCACACATGATCTCAAAGGGAAGAGACCAATCCGGGGCTTGGATGATAGGTGCGGTTACTAATTTCTCCTTCAAAGTATTGAAGGCCTTCTTGCAGTCCTCGGAGAATATGAACTCCACCTCCTTTTGCAAAAGTGTGCATAAAGGAGATGCAATCTTTGAGAAATCTTTGATGAACCTCCTGTAGAAACCTGCATGTCCAAGGAATGATCGTATCTCCTTAACGGTGGTAGGATAAGGTAGTGATTGGATAACCTCCACTTTTGCTTTGTCCACCTCTATTCCTTTGGACGAAATTACATGGCCTAGGACAATTCCTTCCTCCACCATAAAGTGACATTTTTCAGAGTTTAGAACAAGATTTGATTCTAAACAACTCTTCAAAACAAGAGATAGATGAAGTAGGCATGAATCAAATGAGTCTCCATGGATTGTAAAATCATCCATGAAGACTTCCATAAATAGCTCAACATATTCAGAGAATATGCTCATCATGCATCGTTGGAATGTGGCCGGGGCATTGCAAAGTCCGAATGGCATGCGCCGGTATGCAAAAGTGCCAAATGGACAAGTGAAAGTGGTCTTCTCTTGATCTTCAGGGGCTATAGGCACTTGAAAGTACCCGGAGTAGCCATCAAGAAAGCAATAGAACTTATGCCCGGCAAGTCTCTCAAGCATTTGGTTGATGAAGGGTAAAGGAAAGAAATCCTTTCTAGTTACCGCATTGAGTCTACGGTAATCTATACATACCCTCCATCCATTTTGAATTCGGGTGGGCATTAGTTCTCCATGTTTGTTTTCCACTACCGTGACTCCGGTTTTCTTTGGGACCACTTGGGTTGGGCTAACCCATTTGCTGTCGGAGATGGGGAAGATTATCCCCATTTGGAGTAGTTTGATCACCTCTTTTTTGACCACCTCCATCATAGGTGGGTTTAGTCTTCGTTGCGGCTGTCGTACCGGCTTGGCCTCATCCTCCATTAAGATGCGATGCATGCAAGTAGATGGACTAATGCCTTTGATGTCGGCTATAGTCCATCCAATTGCTAGTTTATGCTCCTTGAGCACCGCTATCAATTTGCCTTCTTGTTCTCCGGTCAATTTGTTTGAGATAATGACCGGTAGTGTCTCTTTTTCCCCCCAAAACACATATTTCAAATGTGTTAGGAGTGGTTTCATCTCAACGTCGGGTGCCTGCAAAACTGAAGGTAGAGGCTTTTCCTCGGGGATGGTTAGTGGAAATGCCCTAGACCCCGGTGGCATAAGTGGGAGTTGGAAGTGAGTATCCAATTCCACTATCATAGCTTGTGTGTTGGGGGTCAAGGCAAGTTCTGAAGAGTTTTCCCCGAAGTCATTTTCAAGTATACTTAACAATTCGTCCTCTTTATTGATTTCAAAAGTATTTTGTACAAGGGGGTCAACAATATCAATGGCAAATAAAGAATGATTTTCATTTGGATATTTCATGGAGTCATAAATGTTGAATTCAACTTTATCCCCATCAAATTCCATTGTTAAGGAACCGCTAAATACGTCAATCTTTGCTCTAGCGGTTTTTAAAAATGGCCTTCCTAAAAGGATAGGTACCGCATTCTTATCATTCTCCATTTCCAAAACATAAAAGTCAGTGGGGAAAATCAAATTGTCAACCATAACTAGTACGTCTTCGACAATACCTTTAGGGTAGGCATTTGATCTATCCGCAAGTTGAATGACTACTCCGGTTTCATTTAAAGGTCAAGCTCAAGTGATTTGTATAAAGAGTAAGGAATGACATTAATTGATGCTCCTAAATCGAGCATGGCTTTTGAAAACGTAGTTCCTCCCAACTTGCAAGGTATAGTGAACATGCCCGGGTCATTGTATTTCTTTGGAAGTTTCTTTTGAAAAACTGCCGAAACACGTTCACTAACTTGGACTTTTTGTTTTCCATTGAGTCTATGTTTCCTTTTTATTGTACATAGTTCTTTGAAAAATTTTGCGAATCTAGGAACACCCTTTATCAAGTTAAGGAGAGGGATATTTACCTCACATTTGGAGAATGTCTCATAGATGTCCTTGTCCTTCTCCAGCTTTCGTGTTTCCCTTAGAGCCTCGGGGAAGGGTGCTTCAATCTCGGGAATGACCGGTGGTGGGGTTGGGATTTGAGCTTCCACCTCCGGTTGAGTCACTTCCACCAGTTCCTCTTCTTCCTCCTCTTCGCCAATGTGGCTCTTTGCCTTCTCTTTGGCAATAACCAACTCCTTGCCACTCCGCAATGTGACTGCATGGGCTTGTTGCCTAGGATTTGGCTCCGTTTGAGATGGTAGCCTTGCCGAATCCTTAGCTTCAAGCCTACTCACGGCATTTGAGATTTGGCTGATTTGGTTTTCCAAGTTGTGGATGCTGGATTTTGTTGTTTCTTGGAATTGAACCACACTTTGTTGCATTGTTGCCATATTCATGGCAAGTGATCGAATCATGTCTTCGGTTGACATATTCGAGTTAGAAGTTTGGCCTTGTTGTTTATATTGTGGAGGAGGAGGATTTGATGGTTGAGGAGGTTGAGAGTTTCCGTACCTTAAATTAGGATGATCCCTCCATCCCGGATTGTAGGTGTTGCTTTGAGGATTATACCTCTTTTGATTTTGGAAACCCAAAGCATTGATCTGTTCAACGTTCTCCTCTTGTAGTGTTGGGCAAGAGTCGGTGGGGTGCCCTTGTGTCGAGCATATGCCGCAGACCTTGACTTCTTGAGGTTTCGGATTTAAGAGAAAATCTTTAACCAAAGAAGTCAAGCCGGCTACTTGACTTTCCAATGAGTTGTTGGATTCTGCCGCCATAACTCGTTTTGTTGATCGCCGATCATAGTGCCTACAATTCTCGGCCAACTCCGAGATGAGGTTTGTAGCTTGAGAAGGGGTCTTGTTGACAATCTCTCCTCCACATGCGGCGTTTATCATCCGCCTATCTTCATTGCAAAGACCATCATAGAAATATAAGATGAGGTCTTGCTCCGAATAGCCATGATAAGGGCAGCTTGCACACAGTTTCTTGAATCGTTCCCAATATTCGTAGAACGATTCATCATCCTTCTGCTCCACGTTGCTGATTTGTTTTTTTAGAGAGGATGAGACAGAGGCAGGGTAGTACCTTTCCAGGAACGCTTTCTTCATGGCCGCCCATGTTCCTATGCTTCCTGAAGGAAGATAGAATAGCCAATCCTTTGCGGTATCCTTCAGTGAAAATGGAAATGCCCGCAGTTTGATTTGTTCTTCTGTCACACCGTTTGGGCACATGCTTGTGCAAACGACGTGGAACTCCGATAAATGTTTGTTCGGGTCTTCTCCCCTCAGGCCATGGAAGGATGGCAGCAGATGAATGAGCCCAGATTTTAGCTCAAACGTATTACCCTCATCAAGTGTAGGGAAGGTAATACACAGTGGTTGTTGGTTGAGGTTTGGAGCAGTGAGCTCCCTCAGTGTCCTTGTTTCAAGAGCCATTGTGGTTGACTCTTCGGTGTCGCTAGAACTAGAGCTAGCGGTGTATGAATCTCTGGAAGATGATTCTTCCGAGTCGGTGTTAGAAAATTTACTTTTCAACCGCTCGAAAGTTTGTTCTATTTCTGGGTTTTTGTGATATGTGATTTCGTTTATGGAACGATGTTTAACCATAAACTCCACTAAGCTCAGAAAATAGAAAAACACTCTTTATATTTTTTGTTTGGTATATATATATATATTTTTTTTTTCTTGATATGAAATAAAAGAAAAATTTATTGCCTTTCCCCGACAACGGCGCCAAATTTGACGTGCACTCGTCGTTAGGTGCACTCAAAATAAATAATCAATACAACACTAATACGTAGTATAGTGTAGTAAGGTTCGTATCCACAGGGAAAGGAATACTTTTCTTTTATATAAATAATAACAAGGGGGGTTTAGATTTGTTTGGTTTAATAACACTAAGATAAACGACCTATATGAGTTTAATTCAATGAGATGGGGACTTGGTTTTGCTTTTATCCACTTAATGAAATCTTCGTCGATCCCGGTTATATCTTTAACTATCTTCCTCTCGAATACTCAATCGAGGAGTATATCCAGTTCATCGAGGGTAGTTATTAATAACGAGATGCGTTCATTAATAAAACTTACTATCGAGTCAATATAGAACAAGCGCCGTATATTAAATTGATAGTAGCAATAAACTTAAGATGAAAACGATTGAGATTGATAACCTCAACACAAGCGGTTTATTGGTTTAATCAATATAATTAATTCCCCTTGGCATATTAACCATGAGATGCATGCATTAATATTCCAAGTTTACTACCGTTGAAAGAACCGGATTAATAACAAGCGTATTAACCGATTGATTCTAGTAATAATTAATATGAGAAACAATACTAGTTGATACTTTAAGTAATGTTTAAGATATTAACATGAAATATGAATAGGAATTAATCAATACTCAAGGAAGAATATTAAAATATATGAATCCTACTATGATTAATATCAAGATGTTAACTAATTGTCATCTTAGCAACACTCCCCAATATAATCATAGAGGAAGAAATAGCTATTACTATAACCAATGTCAAGATGTTAACTAATTGTCATCTTAGTAACACTCCCCAACTTTGATATAGAGATAGTATTTTGAAAGAAAGAATTAATATTCAAGGAAGAAGATTAAAGAAAATAACTCACAACTTACAAATTCATTAAGCTTCAAAGTAGCAAAACCAAGATGGAAGAGTTTAGCTCCTCATTTGGAGGCTAAACATGATGAAAAATATAAAGAAAGAACTATTCTATACTGAGCTTAGATGTACAAAGGGATTGGATATCTTTTTGTGAAGGAAAGGAGGTGTATTTATAGGTTTTTGGGATGGGAATCGGGTACTCGATCGGGTATATACATGGTACCCGATCGAGTATGTGTGTAACACCCGATCCGAGGTATACTCGACCGGTTTCAGGCTATTTTCTAAGTGTATACCCGATCGAGTATATATGATTACCCGGTCGAGTATGCTTAGAAAGTGGTATTCGGGCTATACTCGACCGGTTTCAGGCTATTTTCTAAGTGTATACCCGATCGAGTATATATGATTACCCGGTCGAGTATGCTTAGAAAGTGATATTCGGGCTATACTCGACCGATCTTCGTTTGCAATTTAAAGGCATACCCGATCGGGTATGTCGGTCTACCCGATCGGGTATAAACATAGAATCGTGGCCAAAATCTTCCCTGCATGTTCCTTTGTCTTCGGATCTGATCCGATTTGAAGTTCCAACCTAATACCCGATCGAGTATAGCTAATACTCGACCGAGTATAGACCAAAATTCAGGATCTTCTTTTTGTCTTTGAACTTTTGCACCTTCTCTTCACTTTTTGGGTTCACCAACTGTACTTTGGGTGACCAAAACCTGCTTAAGCTCAGAATATATCTAATCTAACCTATTTACAAGAATTTAACAATCTAATCTATTACACCAAAAGTGTGTAATTTCCAAAGTAAAAGTCAAGCAAAACTAATTAAAAACATAAACATAGAAATGGAAATTACGAACGTATCAGCTGTAATACTGACTGAGCCGGGGGCCCATCTTTAGGACTTAGAATTTTTTTGCAAGTGTTGTTGTATCGCATAGCCTTCGGCTATCGTATTCCCTTGGCTGTAATATTGATTGAGCCGGGGGCCCATCTTTAGGACTTAGAATTTTTTTTGCCAGTGTAAAGTGATGTCAAGCTTCCGGATGTAGAGCCTTCGGGTGATAGGTGGCTTCCGACTCTACATTATTTTGCGAGATGCCCGGGGGCTGCTCATTCAGGACTTAGAATTTTTTCTAAGCATAAATTGATGTTGGATCCTGTTGCTGTGAAGAAAGCCAATGAGGAGTGTGTGCCCTCGGCATACGCTTTAAAAGTTGTAGAAGCTGAGCCTTGTCATGGGGAAAGGGCCCTCAGTACTAGTGCGTAACAGAGGCCTTCGGTATATGTTTGAAGGTACCGTCTTAGTGTACTTTGGATAGTCCAGTTCCTTTGTATTGTTGAAGCCTTCGGTGTTTGTGTGACCGGAGGTGACCATGCAGTGGACTTAGCCGTTTCTTGATGCTATCTGTTCGAGTAGTATCCTTCGGGAAATAGGAGCCTCCAATTACCGGAGGTGTTCCCGTGGGGAGCCCTCGGCTTGTTGTGATCTGTTGGAGTGTACTCTTTGATTTCTCGCTGAGTCTACTCCCCTTCACCCCCTTTTTTTTCTTTTTTTTTTCTTTTTTTTTTTGGTTGGTGGTGAAGGGAAGGCATCAAGAAACTTGGTTTCTTGGTAAGGCTGGGCCTATTAGGAGACCATCAGAATACACCAATGGCTCTCCTCCCTCGGGTTAACCTTCCGAGTTCTGAGGGGATCGAGGGACGTTTCCTGGGCACAAGATATGGTGGTCCGTAACCTGCCTCCCCTTGGGGGATGGCGCGGAAAGCGCCTCATTTTTGAAAGTCGTCCCCTCGGCGCTAGACATAGTCCGTGGCCTGCCACACCCTTGGGGTGGTGGCGCGGGGAGCGTTTCGGTTTGGAAGTCGAATCCTGGGCATTTCTCATGCCTGTCATACCCTGGGGGTAGTGACGCGGATAGCGTTCCGTTTTTGAAAGTCGAATCCTGGGCATTTCTCATGCCTGTCATACCCTGGGGGTATTGACGCGGAAAGCATTTCAAGGAAGGGTTTTCATTTGCACACTAGTTGCAAATGGCCGGGGGCACTACGTGCCGCCAGCACCGATGGTGGCGCCTTCGGTATATGCGTCCTCGTGGGGTACGGCTTTTAGAAACAACACTTGGTGTTAGTTTCGATGTGTAGCCCCCGGTACTTGGTACCGAGGGGTCTTCTGTAGGAACACTTGGTGTTCTCTTTTGTTGTAGTTGGTGTAGGCGTCTACCCTCGGTACTTGGTACCGAAGGGTCTCCCAATGAAACACTTGGTGTTTCCCAACAGATGTTTGGAAGTTGATAGGAGAGCATATCCCTGGCACTGGGTGCCGAGGGGTCTTCTTTGAAACATTTGGTGTTTTTTCTTCGTTTCGATGTTTGATGATGGAGGTGTACCCTCGGCACTAGGTGCCGAAGGGTCTTCTGTAGGAACACTTGGTGTTCTCATCTTTTCTTTTTTGATGTTGAAGGTGGGGATGTATCCTCGGCACTGGGTGCCGAAGGGAAATGAAACACATGGCGTTCCTTGTTGTTGGTGATAGGAGTCCCCTCCCTCGGTACTTGGTTCCGAGGGGTCTTGACTGAAAACACGTGGTGTTTTCACTGTTTGTTGTAGGTGTTGATGGTGTCCGCCCTCGGCACTTGGTGCCGGAGGGGGTTCTTCTCGTGGTGAGGCCTGGGGCCTGTAGTCAGTATGAGGGCTTGATGTCTTGAATGTATCTTCATTCTTCGAAATTGGAGGCCTTGGGCCATAGGATAGCACATTCACTAGTTATGAGGGCTTAGCCGCTCTTACATTATTGATAAAATTTAACTAAATGGTGTACATTCCAGTGCCTAGGGACTTCTTTCCCATTGGGGCGTTTGAGCTTGTAGGTCCCAGGTTTGATGATAGCTGCTATGATGTAGGGGCCTTCGAATTTTGGTGCCATTTTTCCTCCCTCGGTTGGTTGGCTGGCTTCCCTCCTCCGGAGGACATAGTCCCCCACTTGAAATTCTCGGGTGCGAACTTTGGCGTCGATGTAGCTTTTAACTTGCCTTCGGTAGTTTTCTGCCCGGATGAAGGCCTGCTCCCGGCGTTCTGAAATGAGGTGGAGGTCGAGGGCCATGTTGCTGTCGTTGACCTCGGGGTCATATTGGATCACCCTTCGGGTGGGAAGGGTGACTTCCGTAGGAGCTTTGGCTTCAAAACCGTAGCAGAGGGAGAAGGGTGTTTCACCTGTTGCTCGCCGAGGGGTGGTGCGATAGGCCCAAAGGATGTTGTGGAGTTCTTCCACCCAGCCACCACCCTCGGCCTCCAGCTTCTTTTTGAGGCCCTCGAGCAAGGTCCGGTTAGCGTTCTCTACTTGCCCGTTGCCTTGAGGGTAGGCAACGGAGGAGAAGGTGTGTTTGATGCCCCATGCCTCCAGAAGGGCACAGAAGGGGGCTGCCTCAAATTGTGTCCCATTGTCAGAGATGATCTGCTGGGGGACGCCAAACCTTGTGAGGATGTTCTTGAGGACGAAGTGACGACACTTCGCCTCTGTGATGCTGGCGAGGGGTTCAGCCTCCACCCACTTGGTAAAATAGTCGACGGCCACAATGATGTATCTGTTGTTGGAGGTACCCCTCGGCAGAGGGCCCACAAGGTCTATCCCCCATCGAGAAAATGGGACAGAGGTGTTGATGGGGGCATTGTTGACCGCTGGCCTGCCGGGAGCTTTCTGGAAATGTTGACATGCGGTGCACCTCCGGGCAAGGTCAGCACAATCCCTGGCCATGGTTGGCCAGAAGTAGCCCTGGAGAATGAGCCTTCGGGACATGGAGAAGGGTCCCTGGTGAGCTGAGCAAGTGCCACTGTGCACTTCCTCCATTGCGACCTCGGCTTCATCTGGATGAAGGCACCGAAGTAGCGTGCCATTGTAAGATCGTTTGTAGAGCCTTCCATCTTCGATGGTGTAGCTGGGAGCCCTCAGCTTTGCCAGTTTAGCGCGGGCCTCATTCTCGGGTAGCTGCCCTGTGGAGATGAAGGAGGTGATATCTGAGATCCAATCCTCCTGACGTTGTTGTATGTTCATAACGGGGCTTGCATGGATGCTTGAGAGGCTGAGTTCCTCAATTTTGGCAATTTTGGAGATGTGCTCGGGGGAGTCGGCCGAGAGCTTAGATAATATGTCGGCCTCGGAGTTCTGAGCCCTCGGTATTTGAGTGAGAGAGTGTGACTCAAATACCTTAAGCAACTCCTTGGCCGCTTCCCTTTACTGTTTCATTCTCCCCTCCTTGGCCTCATATTCTTCGGAGATTTGGCCAACGACCAACTT
Source organism: Cuscuta europaea (assembly GCA_945859875.1). Taxonomy (NCBI): domain Eukaryota; kingdom Viridiplantae; phylum Streptophyta; class Magnoliopsida; order Solanales; family Convolvulaceae; genus Cuscuta; species Cuscuta europaea. The sequence continues at coordinate 11,420,736 of CAMAPE010000005.1, read as the reverse complement.
GGAGTCGCATTTGATGTGGATCTGCCGAGCCCTCATGTTGGCAGCCAGCCGAAGGCCACATAGGAGGGCCTCATATTCGGCCTCATTGTTGGAGACTTTGAAGGAGAAGCGGATTGCATAGTAGGCCCTGAAGCCCTCGGGAGTAATGAGGACTACCCCTCCCCCGCATGCTTTTGTCGCGGAGGAGCCGTCAGTGTAGAGGGTCCACCAGTCGTCCGAGGTAGCCGAGGGCTCCCCGTCCGTGGCTGCCCTTGCGGTACATTCCGTCACAAAGTCCGCCAGGGCTTGGCCCTTGATGGCAGGCCTTGGACGGATGTCAATGTTGTACTAGCTCAAGAAGATAGCCCATTTAACCATGCGGGAGGAGCTGTTGGGGCTCCTCATGAGGGCGCCGAGGGGTTGATGAGTGAGGACCTGGACCGGGTGAGCCTGAAAGTAGTGGCCCAACTTCTTGACAGTCCAAACGATGGCCAACACCGTTTTTTCCACAGGGGAGTACCTGAGCTCGGCTTCCCTTAGGGTCTTGCTGACGTAGAAGATGGCATGTTGGATGCCGTCTTCCTCCCGGATGAGCACAGAGCTGATGGCCGCCGGGCTGACCCCAAGGTAGAGGTAGAGGGTCTCCCCTACCTTGGGTTTGGAGAGCACAGGAGGTGAAGATAGATATCGTTTGAGCTCGTCGAAAGCCCCATGGCATTCTGGAGTCCATAGAAAGCCAGCCGTCTTCCTCATGATCTGGAAGAAGGGTAGAGACTTCTCCGCTGATTTAGATAGAAAGCAGTAACACCCCGGCCCCGTAGGCCCCGATGTAGTTACTTCTGACCTCTAGTACTATCCTCACAAACCGCCACTAGCCTTTTCCGCGCACTTTGTCCTCACTCATGCGCGCCCTGAGAAACTTCCCAGGGGGTCACCCATCCCAAGACTACTCCCGTGCAAGCACGCTTAACTTTGGAGTTCTTGGCTAATGAGCTCCCTTAAAAGGAGATGCATCTTGTTGGTATGAGTAGTACTATTAATCCATTTAAATTAAATCTCAAGTATTACAATCACCCCCACTTAGGATCGCAACGTCCTCGTTACGCCCTTAACTATCTCAATCAAATCCCAGAATCTTGCCCCGCTAAGTGCCCGCCCGATATCTAACGGGTCAGCACACTGTCGCAGGGTTGCTCTGATACCATTTGTAACACCCCGGCCCCGTAGGCCCCGATGTAGTTACTTCTGACCTCTAGTACTATCCTCACAAACCGCCACTAGCCTTTTCCGCGCACTTTGTCCTCACTCATGCGCGCCCTGAGAAACTTCCCAGGGGGTCACCCATCCCAAGACTACTCCCGTGCAAGCACGCTTAACTTTGGAGTTCTTGGCTAATGAGCTCCCTTAAAAGGAGATGCATCTTGTTGGTATGAGTAGTACTATTAATCCATTTAAATTAAATCTCAAGTATTACAAAAGCGGTTGAGGGCTGCCAGGCGGCCCATCAACCGTTGAACTTCCTTCACGTTGCGTGGGGGCTCCATGTTGATGATGGCCTGGATCTTCTCGAGATTGGCCTCAATACCCCTTCGGCTTACCATGTAGCCCAAGAATTTGCCTCCTTGGACGCCAAAGGTGCACTTCTTCGGGTTTAGCCGAAGGTTGAATTTTTGCATGATGGCGAAGATTTCCCGGAGGTCGTCAGCATGGCTGGAAGATCGTTTGCTTTTGACGATCATGTCGTCAACATAGGCCTCCATGGTGCGCCCTAGGACGGCTTGAAAGACCCGGGCCACCATCCGGGTGTAGGTGGCCCCTGAGTTCTTTAGGCCGAAGGCCATGACTAGGTAGCAGAAGATGCCCTCGGGAGTCATGAAGGCAGTTTTTTCTGCGTCTTCCTCGTGCATAAAAATTTGGTGATACCCTCGGAAGGCATCGAGGAAGGACATGATCTCACACCCTGCGGTCTCATCCACTAGTTGATCAATATTTGGTAGAGGGAACGGGTCCATGGGGCACGCCTTGTTGAGATCGGTGTAGTCCACGCACATGCGGAAGGTAGGGGGCTTCTGTGCGATGACCACATTCGCTAGCCATGAGGGATATTTCACCTCCTTGATGTGCTTAATAGAGAGGAGCATGGCGACCTCCTTCTTCAGAAATTCCCTCCTCTCGGCGGAGAGGGGTCTTCTTCGTTGCTGCACTGCCTTTGCCGAAGGGTCCACCGAGAGGCGGTGGGTGATGACCCTCCGGCTGATTCCCGGCATGTCCTCCGGCCCCCATGCAAAGACAGTGGAGTAGGCGCGGAGGGCGTCGGTGATACCGGTCTTCAAATCTTCAGGGAGCTGGGCTCCAATCTTCACGACTCTCTCCGGCTGGGCCGGATCGAGCGCAAAGTCTTCTACGTCCTCGGCCGGTTCAGCCCTCGGCCTTTTTTCCTCTTGGTCGATGGTTCCGGTGATGGTGTCAACACGGAATTCCGTCTTGCTTACCTTCTTAGTGACCTGAAGATAGCAGGCGCGGGCAATTTTCTGGTTCCCCCGGGAGTAGCCAATTCCCCCCTCGGCGGGAAACTTGAGGCAAAGATGCCTCATGGAGATGATGGCTTCGAGGTCCTCGAGGGCTGGCCGGCCGAGGATGATGTTGTGGGCGCAGTCAATGTTGACGACGACGAACTCCACCTCGAGCTGGGCTCTATGGAGCCCGTCGCCGAAGATCACCGGGAGGGTTATTACCCCCTCGGAATCAATAGTGTCGCCGGTGAAGCCGGCAAGAGGGGTCTTAATGGGCCGAAGGGACCCCCTCTCCAGATGCAGCTCTCTGAAGGTGCTGAGGTACATTACATTGACGGAGCTGCCCGTGTCAATGTAAGTTCGGTGAATAATGGTGTCGTTTATCTCCGTCCGAATCACCAAGGCATCCCTGTGAGGAGAAGAAGTAGGAGGGAGATCTGCGTTGGTAAAGGTGATGGGTTCCTCCCTCAGTCGCTTTACCGGGGGCATATGAGTGACTTCCCCCACGTAAAGCGATTGAGCCCACTTCTTTCGTTGGCTGGTGGAATCGCCCCCTGTATTGCCACCGGTGATCATGAGGATGTGGCGTTTTTCTCCTGGTAGTGGGGGTATTCCTCCTCCTCTTCTTCCAAGTTCCCAATCTCCATTTTCTTGCCGAGGGGGATGGTATTCGGGTTTACCCAAGCGTTCACCTTCGTGTGGTGCCCTCGGGGAGGCCCCTGATGAGAAGGTCCCTCCTGCCGAGGGCTCTGAACAAATTGGGACAGGTGCCCTGCTTGTATTAACCTCTCGATGGCCGTCTTTAGCTGATGGCAGTCATCGGTCATGTGCCCCTGGTGCCGATGGAAGCGACAGTAGGGGAACTGAGGGTTGATAGCGTGTACCTCCGGGGGTGCGCGAGAGTCGCGCTCAACGAGGCCCCTATCCTCGGCAAAATCGAGGATGATGCTGACGGGGTGCGTCAATGGCGTCCGAGGGCGGTCCAGGAGAATGGGCTGGGCCCAAGTCTTAGGGTTGCTCTTATAACCTCCCCCGGGCTTGGCTTGGCCTTGCCGAGGGCGGTCATCAGAGGGTCCCGAAGCCTTGGGGTGATTTGGAGGAGCCCCCGGCCCTCGGTTATGCTTGTTGTCAGCCCTCGGGGGCTGCTAGTCCGGATGCTGGTGATACTTCTCCACCTCCTCGGCCTCAACATATCGGTCCCCCCGCTGCAAAGCCCTTATGTAGTCGCGGGGGGTTCAATGATGAGGCTCCTTGAAAAGTTACCGGTGCGGAGGACGGTTTGTAGGAGGGCCAGGAGGGTCCCGTCATCAGCACCGTCGACCTTGTCGGCCTCCGTCCTCCAGCGCTCTAGGAAGTCCCGAAGGGTCTCATCCCTCTTCTGGCGTATTGTTAGGAGGTGGGAGAAGTGCTTCCTTGTGCGACGCCTCCCGGCAAACTGTGTCAAGAACCGCTGGGCGAGTTCTTGCCATGAATCAATACAGCCCTCGGGCAGCCTGTTGAACAATTCGTATGCTGGCCCCTCTAAGGTGGAGAGGAACCAACGACACAAATATTCGTCCGACGCCCCCACCATCATCATGCTGTTCTGGTACTTGCTGTAATGTTCCTGGGGTCCGTTTTTCCGTTGTAGGGCTGTATATGTTGTCCTCGGTATTTTTCCGGGATCCGGGCCGCCAATATCCTTGGAGTAAATGGCGTCCGAGTCCGGAGCTGGATGACGGGTTCCCCGGAGCCCTCGGCCACCTTCTTCTGTAACTCCTCAATTTTGGCCATCATGGCCTCGTATTTGAGATCTGAATGAGGGGTGGAGGTGGTGGCGTGAGCTTTGTTGGACTCCATCTCGTCAAGCCGGCGTTGGAGGGCCGCAATAATCTCGTCCCGGGGGTCCTTCGGGAGGGTCTCCGCCCCCTGCGAACGAACCCGGGCCGAGTGGGCCTGGTTGATTTGGTGCCGAGCATCATCGGCATGAAGGGGTGCCTTGCCTTTGTCCCGAGGGGGACGCTCTTCGTCTGCCCTCGAAACGGATCCCCCGCTTTCCTGGGGCCTTTGGAGTGCTTTCCCCCCGAGACGGTCTTGGACCCCTCGGCGGTCTGGCCCTCCTCCGAGCCGGTTGAGGGCGGAAGTACGGGGCCTTTCCCTGTTGTCATTATGGCGGTCCCGGGACTGAACTTCCTGGGAGGACGTATCTTGGGCCACCACCCCTTCGTCGTTTCTCACCCGAGGGGTGGGATTTCCGAAGGGGTGTGGCAGAGGGGGAAGTATGATATTTTCCCCGATCTGAGGGTGAGCTGGAGCCAGGGTGCCGAAGGCACCCGGGTTCTGGGTGAGCGTCTGGATGAAGGCGGAGAGCGCCGATTGCACGTCGATGGTGAGAACCGGAGGGCTGACTTGGTCATCGCTCCGGTTTTTCTTCTTGGCCTCGATGCCGAGGCGGGCATCGGGGGCATTTTGTTGGATCTGAAGGCGTAGGTCGACAGACGCCTATTCCAGCCCAGCGATGACACCGCCCTCGGGAGCCCTGTGAGAGGCTTCGGGGGCGTTGACGTCGCCGAGGGCCAGGTTCTTGTCTTCTACGTTCTTTGAGTTGGCACGTGTTGTCCTCACCATTTTGATAGAGGGATAGTGTTTTGTGTTTGGTCGAGGGGGAGGGTTTCTTACTTGATTGTTCGACCTCTCAACGAGAGCACCAAATGATGGATAGGCTACCCGGGGGTATATATCCGAAGGGTTATTACGGGGAATAACCTAGAGAGAAGTCGGAGCAAGTAAGTAAAAGTAGAGAGAGAGTGTATTCAGTATGAATGCCGTTTTCAGCCCGGTTACAAATGAGGAAATGGGGTGCTATTTATAGTAGCAATAAATGCCGGGCAGGGACACGTGTCAAGCGCTCATTGGCCGAGGGGTCACCTCAACTGGTTGGCGTTGGCAGCCGCATGTGGCCGCATTTAATGCGGCTGTTGGATGGGACGTCTATGCGGGATACAGTGATCTGTACGCATGTGAGGCGGATATCTTGTCGAGTGAGATGCCTTCGGCTATAGAGCAGTAGCCGAGGGCTCTTCCACCCGATGGCACCCTGGTGCCGAGGGCTCACAATGCCGAGGGCTACTGTTTTCGCCGTTTTCTCCCAGTTTCTTAATTTGCTTGAGAAACCCGTTCTGTGAGAATTTGGAGCCTTCGGCCAGGGGGCCGAAGGCACCCCTGGCGCGTAGTGCGGACTGCTTGGTACTCTGGGCGCTGTGATTTGGGCCTTTTGGGCCTTCGCTGGAGTAGTAGGAGTCTGTGGGCCGGGGGTTCCCGGGCCATATACTCCATCAAGCGGAAAAAACTTCTCCAAGCTACACTAGCGAAAAATTCTCACCCTTTACACTCATGAAAATATTTTGCCCTCCTTGACCAGAAATCCTGGATCCACCCCTGATCCCAGATCTCTATAAATTTAAGAAAACATTTAAACACATATCTTACCGTGCGATGCACGGGTATACATACTAGTTATACATAAAGAGAGAGATCAAAAGTGAATCAAGCTGACTATTAATTTATGGCTAATTCATTCAATTAGATCAAAATTTGATGGTTAATTTATACATTATGAGCATTTATTGGAGTTATTGCTGCATTTATACTACGGGGTCTATGTTTAGCACATTGATATTGTCACGCCCCGGACCTACCCGGACACGTCAACAATCCGACGTACAGTACGAATAGTCAACCGCAGTCCAACTCATCCATACTATACAAGGCGTCTTGAATACCATTCACACATAGTACATCCATAAACAAACATAATGTAAAACATTTATTAAAGCAGTGGAAACAGTTGATACAAGTGTTCAAGCCACACTTGGCATAATTTGGCATGCAAGCCCCCAAAGTAATTATTCAGAAAATATCATCCATGAGCATTGTTTTAAATTGTTTTCAAAACAGAAACGGAAGAAGCGCGAACCACGTCTTCTCCCTTCGATCTTCCCGAAGCAACGGGCGGTGACAGCAACCTTCAAGTTCTACCTGAAACTGTGAGGTGGCCTCCCCCGTGAAGGGGAGGTCAGTACTTGGAAACATTTGACAAGTACAATAGCAACTATACTAAGTATAATCAATGTTTAAATTTCTAAGACCCTCAATTCAGGGCGATATTACATTATAGGCCATAACCCTCGGTTACCCCTTTTTGCTATTTAAATCATACTTACTTTATATGAAGTCAAGTAGTCGGCCCGGGGGCCCATATTCATTTGGAATTCATCATTTCCATTCCCCCGTCACCGCAAGTCACGATAACCCCGTGGGGTCCCATCGAGCCCCAATTGTATAGCAAGGTCTCGTCCCAACTACATTTCTATACAATCCTCTAACTCAATATAACACATCAAAATTGTATGGCAAGAGCTCGGCCCAACTACGTTTCCATACCAACCATAACTTCGTGGCAAGGGCTCGGTTCAACTACGTTTCCACGAAGATCACAAATACATGGCAAGGGCTCGACCCAACTACGTTTCCATGCTAATCATATTACATGGCAAGGGCTCGGCCCAACTACATTTCCATGTCATCCTAGAGTCCAACTCTAATTATTTTCATAATCCAATTCTCAAGCAAATCCTATGCCTAGAATCAATTCCCTTGAGTAGCCTTTAGGCCTACCCCTAACACACCTTAGTGTTCATACAATTCAACCTTAAAGTATCTCTTGAGACTACTTAAGGCATGTCTATTCACAATCCTACCTCTTAGGATTTATTTCATCGTTTATTGATATTAATCCCCCGACTAGTATTTTGATACTAGTTGGATAATCTTAGAACATGCCAAGTTCCTATTTCCCAATTGACATTTCACTTCAATTGATTTTCCAACCCAAGTATGGTTTGATCCCAATATCAAAAATATCACTTTAATCCATTCATGAATTTCATACATGAAGTAAAAGTATATCTCATCACAATATCATCATAGTTAATTCCATTAACATGCCGTTCCATTAATTTCACATAATCATACACAATTATTCTAAATTTGTATGTCATGCTTCACTTACTCATATCAGTATTATTTTCATTTAGGCATTATTAATCATTAATAATCCATGAAAATCCCATTTAATTACCTTAGGTAATCTTATGAAATTAACTCACTAATTATAAGCGATATAATCAGCCATCCTCACATCGTGATGTGCTACAATAGTTGCCCTTGTTAAGCCCCTCGATCAATCCCCGTTATAGGCCGATTGAAAGTGAAAATCTGGACTGTTGGGCCAAAGCCGGGCGGCTTTCACGAAAGCCGGGCGGCTTTCGTAGTCTGCAACTACGAACAACTCCCTATATGTGGCGGTTTCCGGCGATTTCGACTCCTATCGATTCACCAACTCTTCTAAGTTAATTACCACCACTTTGTATCAATATTCTACACTTTTAAACGTGTAGAACTCATGGTTTAATCCACCATATGATTTCTCAAAAATCATACACAATAAACTAGTTAAAAGATTGTTTGTTGAGTTCTTACCTCAAGAACAACCCCTCTTTCCTTGGATTTCCCTTGTTGTTGCTTCCTCCACACTATGGATTAGCTGAGAGAGTTTTCTGGAGCTCCTTCCTCTTAGTTGGTTCGAAATTATGCAAGAGAAAGGGTGGGGGAGTGCTCTACTCAATCACCTCCTATCAAAGGTGGGATAGGAACACGGGGTGTGGGATTTGTCTCTTGGAGACTTCCCACCTACTATGTACGCCCCTCCCAGCTGCCTTCTGGTCATTTGTGATACATAAAATCGTGTGGTGGCCCCCACTCATGTGGGAGGTCATCTCCTTATGCCCCGATGTGTATAATCGGCCCCGAAAGTTGTATTTTTCGGACTATTTAAGTCATATTCTATTTTATTGGCCGGATAAAATATATCACGCGCTCCCAATAATTATGAGCCTTTAGAATAGATGTACATTCTCCAACATTAATTTAGGAGTTTCCGAAACTCATTTCGGGCTGTTATCCGCTAAATTATCAATACCGGAAATTGGGCCTCATTTGACCCCCCGGTCAACTCCATGCCCTTCCCATGGCCCAAATAAAATATCCACCTCCATGCCCTCCCTATTCACGTAAAAGAAATAATAAAATTTAACCATTACGTAATTTCATAAATTATCTTTCAATGTTTACTACATCATTTACTAAAAGTAAACATGCTTGGGGACGGTGTCACAGATATATATGGATTTAATTCTCTATTTATATGTTTTAAATCTATAATAACAGAATTATCAATTCGCCCTTAAACTCTAAAAAGCTCCAATTCATTCCATGTACTCGACAAAAAAATTCAAATATCATTTTTATAGGTAAATGTCCGGTCACCACCATGTCAGTCGATCAAATACCAATCGTGCATCCATCGTGACAATTTAAGGGGTAAAATAGGCCCTTGAACCTGACAGAGTTGTTCAAAACTTCAAATTGCCCCCCTCAACTGTTAAACTGTTTAAGAATTTCCAAAAATTAAGAATTTAAAAATTATAAAATACAAAACCAGAGTTTTGCACAATAGGTGTTTGTCAAAATGACTGAACCGTGTTTCTTAATTCATTATATCCGAAATTGCAAAAAATGTATCTTTTTACTGAAAAGATATGATTGCATTAAGTCTAAGCAAATGAAATGATGTTGAGGAAATACATACTTTAAAAAAAAATGGAAATACCTTCACTTAGCCAAGAAGTTTTTTATTGTTATTTTTTATTTCCATTCTATAAGACCTAAGAATTTGTTGTTTATGTTTTCTTTGTTTCAGATTGTACTTTTACTTTCTCCCAGATTGTGCATAATGGCAGTATCGTTTGGAATTTGCTTTCATTTGGGTCGAATTTTTGTTAGTGAGGAACCAATTAGATATGCAGGTGAGGTACAATGTTTGACAAAGAAATGGGAGGAGGACCCAGATTTGTTTTGTGAGTTTGATATATTAAATTTTCTTCAAGAAAATGGTTTTAGGGAACCCGTTATGATGGCTTATAAAGCAGTCCATCAAACACTGCCTATTGCCGGTAACTTGCTAAAAGGCTCTAATGAGTTTGTGAAGATGATAAAGATAGCGTGTGAGCAAGGCATAGTGGATATATATGTGCAAGAAAAAAAAATCTGAAGTACAAAAAGAAGCAGGTCAACCTCTTGGTGGCGTGACTTCTGAAATTGCAACAATTAATATCTTAAATGCATCAATAGATGAAGAATGGCTGGAGAAAGTACTTGAAGCGACCATTGTTCATAAAAACAATTACCCCCAACAAATCGAAAGTGAAGACCATTTAGGGTATAATCAGGATACACATGTGGAGGCATTGGCAGATGCAAATGAAGAGTATATAAATGATGCAGAAATTGAGGTAGAAGAAGAGGTATTTGTGAGTGGTAATGACTGCAGTTCAGACGAGGAGTTAACGGGTGCAAGAAAACTCGTGAAAGAACTTAGAAGAAAAAAATCTTCTGGTTTTGATATAAATGAGGATACGGTTACACATTTATCACCACTTGAAAAAAGTGGTGAATGTGATGACTATTGGGACAGAGAAGGGCAATACTATCAAAGTGATTACAACTCCACAGAGGATGAACAAGATAGTCCAGTTCCTAGTGGCTGCTTATGAAGACTTTAACTCCAAAGGGCCTACAAAATTTTGCAAAACTTTCTTTAGGTGCGTTATTAAATCTGCTATTTAGTTTGTAGTTATGAAATTTTAGTAAGGACTGCATATTAAAATAACATTTATGTAGGTACACTGTGAGGTGTGATGCATCTGAGAATAACATGTGTGAAGCTTTTAACGGAACAATATGTAGAGCACGAACTAAACCTCTAATCCACATGTTGGAAGATATACGCAATTATGTCATGGAGAGGATATATAGCAAGCAGAACCTTATGTCGCATGATCTTGTAGATGATACATTATGTTCAAGGATAAAGAAGAAGCTGGAAAAGCTAGTTGGGTTTTCTGCAAGAAGTGTGGCCAGACCTTCGGTTGGTGGATTATTCCAAGTTCATGAAGGTGTAGATGCGTATTCGGTATGCTTAAATGAACGAACATGCACTTGCAAAGCCTGGCAATTGACTGGACTACCGTGTAGACATGCCATTGCAAGCATAAGTTTCATGAGAGTGGATCCTTGCACTTATGTTGATGATGTATATCGAAAGTTCACACACAAGAAGTATTACAGATTAGGCCTCCCACCAATGAATGGAGAAAGAATGTGGCCTAAAGTTCCTGGAGAACCTATTAAACCGCCGCCATATCGAGTCATGCCGGGTAGACCCAAGAAAAACTAAAAGAAAGCACCTGAAGAAGAGCCGAAGATCTCACACACTTTAAAGAGATCTGGACTAAAAATGAAATGTACTAACTGTAGTACATATGGGCATAACAAGAGAAAATGTCCCCAACCTTTACGAGAATCGGATCCACAACCGAAGGTAGCAAAGTAGTTATTAATCCTTGCATGAAACTATTTATTAATAATGAAGATAGATTAACTGAAATTTAACTTGTAGAGAAAAAGAGGAAGGCCCCTGAAACCGTGTACTCAACAATCTACTGAAAAAATTACCAAGGGTAATAGAGGAAGACCGACAAAGAGCCCTAGGCACTCAATGAAGGTTGCATCTGGCCCAAATACAGAAGGTGCACATTCCATGGAAGGAACACACACTACCATGGAAAGCAACATACCAGTTTAGTTGGAGTTCAAAAATTGAAGGTTGGATATATGTTCAAGATTTTTAAGATATTTTGGAACCATACATGTTATTGAAACTTAATCTTTTGGAGTCATACAATGTTTTAGTCATTTTGTAAGAGACTTTGATATTTTAATGTATATTGTGAGTATTGATGACATTTAGATATAGTCATGAGAACATCCATCCATTTGCCCCTCCAATTGTTGTTTTTGGAGATAGGTTTTTGAGATTCCATGTGAGCATATGCAACCTTTACTTGTTGAATTTCTTCCTTCATTAGATTTCTTTTATTGGAATATAAAACTATCATTTCTTCAAACTCTCTCAATTTGAGTTCCAATTCTTTAACCTTGTCATTTAAGGTATTTATTTTATGTTGTCCATCAACGTGCTTCACGAGAGGCTCATTGACGTCTTGGTGCAGATCTTCCATCCATAAAAAATATCCACAATCCTTTTATTTAACTTAGAAATCATTATACTTCATTCACACATTTCATCAAACAGCTACTATGCTATATAAGAATCAACTTATTACTTTGTCACACAAACCTCGCCCGCCAATATGAGCACTTGATAGATTCTTTGTTTTTTGTTTTCATTGTAGAAGTAGCTTAAATATCAGAGAGGTAGGGTTTGTGTTCTCAACTCAAAGGAGAGAAATGAATCCACGTTGTTTTTACATAGAAATAAATATTAGAAATGACACATCAACTAATTAATTAGAAGGCTAAATCCTAGGTGTACAAGACACATAGGCACTTAACGGAAACTAACGAATCAGCTTGGATGGATCATATATTTGTCTTGCATATTGAAAGGATAGTTGTGTTTAAGTAATTATGTATACGATAGACTAGATTTGTCACGAACTCTAAACGTTGGATTTGTTTTGTGTAATAAGCCAATATAAAATAAGATATATGTCGAAAGTATAAAATATAGACATCTATTAAAAAAATAATAAGGATATATTTATACTTGCGGTAAATGCATAAAAAAATAAACCATTTTTTTTATTAAAACTATTTGGGAAAAGGGTCAGATAGGCCCTCGAACTTACATAAAAAGGTCATATAAGCCCTTATATAGGAGGCTCTGTCCGGCCGTCACCATTTGGGACGGTTCCCATTAAAATTTTATGATAAAAAAATTTGTTGAGCATCTTATTCATTAAGTCTAGTTTAATCGTACCAAATTCCTGCTAAGACTTCAATCGGGAAGGTATTCAAATGAATTCTTGAAGATAACTGCGCTTTTAACAACTCTGTCAAGTTCAGTGGCCTATTTGACCTCTTAAATTGCCATGTGAGATGCAAGATTGACATTTAATTAACCGGGTGATGTGACGGTGACCGGATTTTTACCTACAAAAAATGAGATTTGAACCTTTTTGTCGAGTTCAGATGATGAATTAGAGTTTTTTTAAAATCAGGAGGCGAATTGACTATTCTGGATGGGTATAGTGGACTATTTAACCCTTTAGTCCAGCAGAATTGATGTGGAGGGAAATGATAAAGAGATCGAACAGTCGAGCCGTCCTTGGTTTTAGAGGGTCTAATTTCCTAATTTCATAAAGGAGTTTCTGAATCCGTCGAATGGTGACGAAATGCTCGGGAGAGCTTGAGCCGTGTTTTTTTTAAATAAACAAGTCTCATTATAAAAACATTCACGTTACTCTCGAAAATACTAGATTTAAATTCATAGTTCTCGATATTTATATTGTTCTTGTAATTGATCCCAATTGTGGTACATATTTCTTTTAATTAGTTTTAGCTTGCGTAAGTTATCTTAAACATTGACGTGAATAAGCCAAGCCTTGCATTAGTACGGGTAGTTTCATTTTGAAACAAAGGTAGTACGGGTAGTTTTGTAACTTGATTCACCTTGCATGAATTTGTGTATGTTAACCGGGGAGAACTATCAAATAAGGAGTGCGTATACCGTGCAACCGGTATACGGTGAGCACCGTATACCGGTACGGATTTATATTTTTTTTTCTTTTTGTTTTTAAAAAATGGTAATAACTTTTTTATTTTTGATCCGATTTTTATAAAAATTATATCAACATTTTTTATTTTTCATGATCTTTCAAATGAGACCAATATTGCCTATGTAATTTTAACATATTAACATTTGCGTGTAAAATATGTAACTTTACGTGTTAAAATATGTAACTCACGTTCAGTCAGGCCAAATGCAACTCGTGTGTATAAATATGTATCTCTACGTGTAACAATATGTAACTTTACGTAAAAAAATATGTAACTCGCGTTCAGACAGGTCAAATGCAACTCGTGTGTATAAATATGTAACTCGCGTGTATAAATATGTAACTTTCACAAACCTATCATCTCCCAAACAGATTCGATTTTTCTTATAATCCAATACTCATTAATATAATAGTTCGATAATTTCTTAAAATTACATACACAATATTGGTCTCATTTGAAAGATCATGAAAAATAAAAAATGTTGATATAAATTTTATAAAAATCGGATCAAAAATAAAAAAGTTATTATCATTTTTAACAACAAAAGCAAAAAAAAAAGTCTGATTCTATGCCGTTTTTGCAACCGGACGCACCATCCTCATGGTGCGCCGGTTGCACCATATAATTTGCGTCAAATAAACTTCAACTTTCATAAAAAGTGCAAATAAGACTTTTTACAGGAATCTTTGTCCGACTGTCGTCATTTGGAGTGGTTTCCGGTGGAATTTTTTGATGAATTTTTTTGAATCTTCTTCATTAAGTCTAGTTATCTATACCAAATTTCAACTAAACATTTAATCGAGAAGGCAGTCCAATGATTTTCTGAAATATATTGCGCTGCCTAACTGCACAGTTATCTTCAAAAATTCATTTCTGAAATATACTGCGCTGCCTAACTGCCCAAAAAAATACGGGGGAAAATAGGCTTAAAATTATTTTTTTATATGTAGTGTGAGTAGACTTTTTTTTTTTTAAATTTCTAAGCTCACTTTGTTGGCTCAAGGTTTAATTTTTAAAATAAATGTGAAGTGGCACACCTCTTTTAATTTCTCTTCGGATCTCTAGGTTTTATAATTCTTTTAATTACAAAATTACCAAGTCATGTTTGGCCTCCCAAGTCCAAAACTCCCTGATGGATAGTCTACCCGGGGGTATATATCCGAAGGGTTATTACGGGGAATAACTTAGAGAGAGGAGTCAGAGCAAGTAAGTAAAAGTAGAGAGAGAGTGTATTCAGTATGAATGCCGTTTTCAGCGTGGTTACAAATGGGGAAATGGGGTGCTATTTATAGTAGCAATAAATGCCGGACAGGGACACGTGTCAAGCGCTCATTGGCCGAGGGGTCACCTCAGCTGGTTGGCGCTGGCAACCGCATGTGGCCGCATTTAATGCGGCTGTTGGATGGGACGTCTGTACAGGGTACGGTGATCTGTACGCATGTGAGGCGGATGTCTTGTCGAGTGAGATGCCTTCGGCTATAGAGCAGTAGCTGAGGGCTCCTCCAGCCGATGGCACCTTGGTGCCGAGGGCTCACAGTGCCGAGGGCTACTGTTTTCGCCGTTTTCTCCCAATTTCTTAGTTTGCTTGAGAAACCCGTTCTGTGAGAGTTTAGAGCCTTCGGCCAGGGGGCCGAAGGCACCCCTGGCGCGTAGTGCGGGCTGCTTGGTACTCTGGGCGCTGTGATTTGGGCCTGTTGGGCCTTTTGGGCCTGTTGGGCCTTCGCTGGGGTAGTAGGAGTCTGTGGGCCGGGGGTTCCCGGGCCATATACTCCATCAGGAGTCCCTCACTCCTTTTGCCGAAAGGTACTTGAGGGAAAAGGAGTAATTTGTGCTTGCCCTTTGATGTTGTCCCGTCGTGATCTCTGAAGTTGGTGAGGAGTTGTTGCTTTTATGTCCCTGCCGAAGGCAGTCCCTCAGTTACCCACATGTCGGGACTTGTGGGCTTGCCTTGTCGTTTGTTGGAATTTCACTAATTTTGTAATTTAATGATTTTCCCGAGGGGGTCCTCCAGTCCCCCACTCCTTGAGGCACTTGTAAAGTGGTGAAAAGGAGTAAAGTAGTTACGTTGCTGTTGTGGGCCGAAGGCTGACGCTTTTCGTTTCATTTTGGGGGGATGCCTCGTTAAAAACCTCATTAGGAAAAACCCTGGGGGAAAAAATCCTAATGAGGGAAAAAGAGTGCACCGAATTCCCCCAATGATGAATCGAAAATGTGAAACCTTGGTCAGAAATGGAGAACAACGGTAATGCCGAAGGCTCTTCCTTGTTCTGAGGGCTCCTGTGTTGATTAGTCGAAGGCTTGTTGTTGATGTCCTGGGGGCGCCGAAGGGGAGCCCTTCAATCCGGGGATCGAGGGCCTGCTAGATGAGGGCAGCAGTGGAGTTGTTACCGGGGGGTCCACTGTTTGTTGATTAGTTGGTGATGAAGATACCCGAGGGCTCCCATTACCTGTGCGCCATGGGTCACCCGTCAATGAGGCAACTCCCCGGGGGCTACCCGGTTTTGCAGTGCTGAGGGGGAATCCCCGAGGGGTGCCCTGATATGAAGCCTTGAGTTTCTGAAGGGGTGATCCCGAAGGCATCTGCTATGGGCTGTGTGGGGCACAACCCGGGGGCGTCTCTGGGTAAGTGTACCCGGAGGCTCTCCTTGATGTAGCGGAGTGCAGTAGAAAACCCGTGGGCTTCCAGAATATAGTCGTTGGAAATATAGCCGTTGGAATACGTAACGTCAGGATATAGCCGTTGGGGGGGGGGGAACACGTGGCGCGTGATGGCTGGCTGTCCGTGGGCGGCATCACTGGTTGGGTGAGGACGCGGTGTGTAATGATGGCGGTCCATCCGGAGGCCCGGAATCCAGGCCCAAGCCCGGATTCCATCGCCTATAAATACCCCAAGGCCAGGGCCATTCCCCGCTGTGCGAACTCAGTGTAGCGAAGCTCTGGCAAAAATTCTAGAGAGAGAAACTCCAGCCTTCGGTAACAACTCAGCTTTCAAGGTCAGTTCCCCCCCGCCTTTCTCCTTCTAGTTTAGCTGTGCCTTGTGCCCATAGGTTAGGAGATAGAATTTCCTAGGAAACCTTAGTTTTCCTGAGCCTTCGAATTAACGAGCAGATGTCATCACAGAGCGACTCCCAGGATATCTTGGGGGAGCCTTCGGTAGAGATGGAGACATGCTCAGATGTGGAGTCTTCGAGCGTGGAGTCCTCGGCAGGTGGTGATGCCGCAGTGGCCATGGAAGTGGAGAAGGACCTCCAGGCCGAAGTCGAAGCCGAGGGCTTCGAGCAAGAAAACGAGGATGAAGAGCTTGCCCTCGCCGTGCAAACCGCCGAGCAGGAAGAGGAGAGGGAGAGGCTGAAGGTGACGGTTGCCATTCCTCCCCCCGGGGTGCCGGGGAAGCCAGCTCCTCCCGGCCATCGGACCCGACACCCATAAGTGTGGCTCCCGGGAAGAAAAACAAGACGAAGGCGGCCCCGAGGAAGAAGCAAGCGGCAGTGGATGCCGGGTGGCCGGTGGGCATACCCGAGGGCCATTCGTTCTTGAATACTGCCACTCTAGAGCTGAAGACGAAGGCGTCCCCGGCAGAATACCAGTCCACCCAGATGCTGGTTGGACCTTCGGCGCGCGTGGTGGAGCCCAGGGCGGATGATTTGCTGCGATACGCGCCCGAGGGGTGCTTTGCTGCTCACACCCTCTTGGTGGAGATGGGGCTTCGGTTCCCGCTCCATCCTTTTCTCTTGGAGTATCTGAGATTTGTGGGGTTGGCCCCTTGCCAGCTAACGCCCAACAGCCACTCCTATGTGGCCGGCTTCCTCTCCTTGTGTCAGAGCCGGGGGGTCGAGCCCACACTTGATCAATTCTTCATGTCCTTCAACCTTTGTCGGGGGGGACATTCAAATGCTGAGGGCTTTGCCAACCTTCAGCAGGTACCGGAGTTCCGGCTTTTTGATGATGTGCCCTCGTCTCACAAGAGGTGGAAAGAGAGGTTCTGCTACATCCGCCTCGAGGAGAACCCCTTCCCGACCCAGCTCCGTAATAGTTTCCGGCGCCATCCGAAGGTGGGGAGCGCAGCTTTGGAGAAGAACGGCAAAGTGCTTGCCAAGAAGCCGGAGGGGTCTGACAAGCATGTCAACATCAGAGAAGTCACCCTTCCGGAGGATTTGCTTAGCCTGGGCTTCCGGCAGTTCAGGCCGAGGGGCTCTTCGGATGAGAGATACCCTCCCCTCGATAGGGTCTTCGAAGGCGCCAGAGGTGATCACCGAATTGTTCACTGATGCGTTGATAGTTCTCTCTTATTCCGCTTTTTTTTTTTTATGACGTAGTAACTGGTAGCCTTCGATCTAACCCTCCTATTTTTTTTTTCGCTTGCAGGTAACAATATGGACGTTGGTTCCCTCTTCGCTTTGAAAAACGCGAAAGGGAAGAAGAAGGCCCCGGCGGGCGCTTCTGCCAGGGAGGGGGCCTCTCAAACTGCTGGCGCTGCTGCTGGCGCCGGAGGGTCCAAGGGTGCTGGGCCCGTCAAAAAGAAGATTGATGGAAAGGGGACCGAGCCCCCGGCCAAGAAGCCGAAGACCACCGCCCCTACCAAACAACCGATCACCGATGTGGTGGTGATTGTGGACGAAGGGCACGCGTCTGCCTCCACCCCCCAGGAACAAATCAATCAGGAGTTCTTTGGGCGGGAGAGGTTGGAGGCGTTAGTACCGAAGGGGGCCTCCGTGTTGGAGGGCAGCTTGAACCCTTCGGCTCTGATGAGCCAGATGCTGTCGTCGGCCGACCGACTGGCCCTTGCCCGGCTGGACGAGGGATCCCTCGAGGCGAAGGTCCTCTTAAATGCTGCCTCCGTAAGTCACCTTCCCTTCTTTGCTCATTGTTATGTTTTCCTTCTGTACTATGTTCATTATGCCTTATTCTTGCCTTCGTGAATTGCAGACTTTTATGGGCCTCTGCGAGCACCTCCGAAGGGTTGATCAAATGAGGGAGGCTAAGGGTGCCGCCGAGGGGGAGGCCGCCCTCCTCAGGAAGAAGCTTGCTGAAGCCGAGGACTCTCTCCGTCTGGCCACCGACGGCATGGAGCAGAGGGTGCAGGCTGCAAGGGCCGAAGGGGTCAATGAGGGGCTAACCAGGGCCGGGGAGGCCGCCGCCGAGGCCGCCCGTATTGCTGCCGATGAAGCCCGCGTGGCTCAAGAAGAGGCCGTCTCCAAGGCCCGAGAGGATGCGATGATCAGCTTCACGGCCGAAGGGTGGAAGGCCGAAGACCGGAGGGAGTGGCTCGCTTCGGTGGTGCGGGCTTCAGTAGACGAGTGGGTCGGGGGCCCCGGAAAGATGTGGCTTGCCGAGAGGGGCGACTCGTACTACCAAGGCGGGGAGTTCTTCACCCAACGCCTCATCTACCGGAAGCTTGCGAAGCACTTTCAGGTGGCACCAGAGGAGTTCCGTCCAGAGGCTTATGGTCTCCCCCCCCCCCCCCCCCCGCCAGCCAGATGTCAGGATCCCGCTCCCCGAGGGGGAAGAGAGGCCAGTTCTTGAAGACTCGGAGACCCTCCGGGAGTGCGGCCTTGGGGGTGAAGAAGATGAAGC
Source organism: Cuscuta europaea (assembly GCA_945859875.1). Classification (NCBI taxonomy): domain Eukaryota; kingdom Viridiplantae; phylum Streptophyta; class Magnoliopsida; order Solanales; family Convolvulaceae; genus Cuscuta; species Cuscuta europaea. The sequence goes on along the minus strand of CAMAPE010000005.1, from coordinate 11,401,930 downwards.
CGAGAGCGAGGCGATGTCCACAGTACCCCCTTCTTGAATTGTATTCCCCCCTTTTGTGTTATAATTGTTGGCCTCGGCCTCCTTTGTAACAGTGTATTTAAACTCCCTTTTTTGAATGAATGAGTACATATATGCCCTCGGGCCTTTGACATATAACATGCTTCCTTTTGATTTGTTCATTGTCGAATATATGCCTTCGTCTTGCTATGGATGTATGCCTTTGTTCCTTTGAATGTATGTTTTAGGACTTAGAATTTTTCTGACTGTAGCTTGCCCCTGGAAGCCTTCGGTAGTTGGGCACCCTTTGCTGGATATGCAACCGAGGGTTCAGCAGCAATTAGGACTTAGAAATTTTTCCTAAGTGTAGCACAGCATGAGGCCTTCGGGCGTTTGTAGTAACCCAAATCCTAGGACTTAGAAAAATTTCTAAGTGTAGATCTCCCCTTGAGAGCCTTCGGGATATGGCATCCCTTCCTGATGTGTGATTGTTGGACCGAGGGCCCAATGTACAGGACTTAGAAATTTTTTGCAAGTGTAGTATGTCACGTAGCCTTCGGCTACTGTGGAGCCCCAACTGAAATATTGAATAGGTCGGGGGCCAATTCTTTAGGACTTAGAAAATTTTCTTGAGTGTCGATTCCTTGTGCACTGTAGCCCTCGATTGAAAGGTAGCCTTCGGCTATTGGGTCCCTTTATAAGTTGAGGGTGAAATATGTAGGACTTAGAAAGATTTCTAAGTGTAGATTTTCCCTTGGGAGCCTTCGGGAGATGGCATCCCTCCATGATGTATGAGTAGCTGACCGGGGGGGGGGGGGGGGGAATATGCAGGACTTAGAAAATATTCTAAGTGTAGATTTTCCCTTGGGAGCCTTCGGGAGATGGCATCCCTTCTTGATGTATGAGTAGTTGACCGGGGGAAAAACATGTAGGACTTAGAAAATATTCTAAGTGTAGATTTTCCCTTGGGAGCCTTCGGGAGATGGCATCCCTTCTTGATGTATGAGTAGTTGACCGGGGGAAAAACATGTAGGACTTAGAAAATATTCTAAGTGTAGATTTTCCCTTGGGAGCCTTCGGGAGATGGTATCCCTTCTGATTCCACATCACTTTGCGAGATGCCCGGGGGCTGCAAATTTAGGACAGAATATTTTTTAAGCGTTGTTGTATTGCCTAGCCTTCGGCTACCATATTCCCTTGGCAGTAATATTGATTGGGCCGGGGGGCCAATCTTTAGGACTTAGAATTTTTTCAAGTGCTGCTTCCTTGTGTAGCCTTCGGGTGATAGGTGCCCTCTGACTCTACATTACTTTGCGTAAATTGATGTTGAATCCTGTTGTTGTGAAGAAAGCCAATGAGGAGTGTGTGCCCTCGGCATACACTCTGAAGAGTTGTAGAGTTTGACTCAGCCAGTTGCGTCCCTTGTAATGGGGTAGGGGCCCTCGGTATTAATGTATAACAGCTGCCTTCGGTACATATTTGAAGGTACCGTCTTAGTGTACTTTGGATAGTCCAGTCCCTTTGTATTGTTGAAGCCTTCGGTGTTTGTGTGACCGGAGGTGACCAGGCAGTGGACTTAGCCGTTCCTTGCTGCTATTTGTTCGAGTAGTATCCTTCGGGAAATAGGAGCCTTCAGTTACCGGAGGTGTTCCCGTGGGGAGCCCTCGGCTTGTTGTGATCTGTTGGAGTGTACTCTTTGATTTCTCGCTGAGTCTACTCCCCTTCACCCCTTTTTTTTTTTTTTGGTTGGTTGGTGGTGAAGGGAAGGCATCAAGAAACTTGGTTTCTTGGTAAGGTTGGGCCTATTAGGAGACCATCAGAATACACCAATGGCTCTCCTCCCTCGGGTTAACCTTCCGAGTTCCGAGGGGATCGAGGGACGTTTCCTGGGCACAAGATATGGTGGTCCGTAACCTGCCTCCCTTTGGGGGATGGCGCGGAAAGCGCCTCATTTTTGAAAGTCGTCCCCTCGGCGCTAGACATAGTCCGTGGCCTGCCACACCCTTGGGGTGGTGGCGCGGGGAGCGTTTCGGTTTGGAAGTCGAATCCTGGGCATTTCTCATGCCTGTCATACCCTGGGGGTAGTGACGCGGATAGCGTTCCGTTTTTGAAAGTCGAATCCTGGGCATTTCTCATGCCTGTCATACCCTGGGGGTAGTGACGCGGAAAGCGTTTCAAGGAAGGGTTTTCATTTGCACACTAGCTGCAAATGGCCGGGGGCACTACGTGCCGCCGGCACCGATGGTGGCGCCTTCGGTATATGCGTCCTCGTGGGGTACGGCTTTTAGAAACAACACTTGGTGTTAGTTTCGATGTGTAGCCCCCGGTACTTGGTACCGAGGGGTCTTCTGTAGGAACACTTGGTGTTCTCTTTTGTTGTAGTTGATGTAGGCGTCTACCCTCGGTACTTGGTACCGAAGGGTCTACAAATGAAACACTTGGTGTTTCCCAACAGATGTTTGGAAGTTGATAGGAGAGCATATCCCTGGCACTGGGTGCTGAGGGGTCTTCTTTGAAACATTTGGTGTTTTTTCTTCGTTTCGATGTTTGATGATGGAGGTGTACCCTCGGCACTGGGTGCCGAAGGGAAATGAAACACATGGCGTTCCTTGTTGTTGGTGATAGGAGTTCCCTCCCTCGGTACTTGGTACCGAGGGGTCTTGACTGAAAACACGTGGTGTTTTCACTGTTTGTTGTAGGTGTTGATGGTGTCCGCCCTCGGCACTTGGTGCCGGAGGGGGTTCTTCTCGTGGTGAGGCCTGGGGCCTGTAGTCAGTATGAGGGCTTGATATCTTGAATGTATCTTCATTCTTCGAAATTGGAGGCCTTGGGCCATAGGATAGTACATTCACTAGTTGTGAGGGCTTGGCCGCTCTTACATTATTGATAAAATTTAACTAAATGGTGTACATTCTAGTGCCTAGGGACTTCTTTCCCGTTGGGGCGTTTGAGCTTGTAGGTCCCAGGTTTGATGATGGCTGCTATGATGTAAGGGCCTTCGAATTTTGGTGCCATTTTTCCTCCCTCGGTTGGTTGGCTGGCTTCCCTCCTCCGGAGGACATAGTCCCCCACTTGAAATTCTCGGGTGCGAACTTTGGCGTCGATGTAGCTTTTAACTTGCCTTCGGTAGTTTTCTGCCCGGATGAAGGCCTGCTCCCGACGTTCTGAAATGAGGTGGAGGTCGAGGGCCATGTTGCTGTCGTTGACCTCGAGGTCATATTGGATCACCCTTCGGGTGGGAAGGGTGACTTCCGTAGGAGCTTTGGCTTCAAAACCGTAGCAGAGGGAGAAGGGTGTTTCACCTGTTGCTCGCCGAGGGGTGGTGCGGTAGGCCCAAAGGATGTTGTGGAGTTCTTCCACCCAGCCACCGCCCTCGGCCTCCAGCTTCTTTTTGAGGCCCTCGAGCAAGGTCCGGTTGGTGTTCTCTACTTGCCCGTTGCCTTGAGGGTAGGCAACGGAGGAGAAGGTGTGTTTGATGCCCCATGCCTCCAGAAGGGCACAGAAGGGGGCTGCCTCAAATTGTGTCCCATTGTCGGAGATGATCTGCTGGGGGACGCCAAACCTTGTGAGGATGTTCTTGAGGACGAAGTGACGGCACTTCGCCTCTGTGATGCTGGCGAGGGGTTCAGCCTCCACCCACTTGGTAAAATAGTCGACAGCCACAATGATGTATCTGTTGTTGGAGGTACCCCTCGGCAGAGGGCCCACAAGGTCTATCCCCCATCGAGAAAATGGGACAAAGGTGCTGATGGGGGCATAGTTGACCGCTGGCCTGCCGGGAGCTTTCTGGAAATGTTGACATGCGGTGCACCTCCGGGCAAGGTCAGCACAATCCCTGGCCATGGTTGGCCAGAAGTAGCCCTGGAGAATGAGCCTTCGGGACATGGAGAAGGGTCCCTGGTGAGCTGAGCAAGTGCCACTGTGCACTTCCTCCATTGCGACCTCGGCTTCATCTGGATGAAGGCACCGAAGTAGCGTGCCATTGTAAGATCGTTTGTAGAGCCTTCCATCTTCGATGGTGTAGCTGGGAGCCCTCAGTTTTGCCAGTTTAGCGCGGGCCTCATTCTCGGGTAGCTGCCCTGTGGAGATGAAGGCGGTGATATCTGAGATCCAATCCTCCTGACGTTGTTGTATGTTCATAACGGGGCTTGCATGGATGCTTGAGAGGCTGAGTTCCTCGATTTTGGCAATTTTGGAGATGTGCTCGGGGGAGTCGGCCGAGAGCTTAGATAATATGTCGGCCTCGGAGTTCTGAGCCCTCGGTATTTGAGTGAGAGAGTGTGCCTCAAATACCTTAAGCAACTCCTTGGCCGCTTCCTTGTACTGTTTCATTCTCCCCTCCTTGGCCTCATATTCTTCGGAGATTTGGCCAACGACCAACTTGGAGTCGCATTTGATGTGGATCTGCCGAGCCCTCATGTTGGCAGCCAGTTGAAGGCTACATAGGAGGGCCTCATATTCGGCCTCATTGTTGGAGACCTTGAAGGAGAAGCGGACTGCATAGTAGGCCCTGAAGCCCTCGGGAGTAATGAGGACTACCCCTCCTCCGCATGCTTTGGTCGCGGAGGAGCCGTCAGTGTAGAGGGTCCACCAGTCGTCCGAGGTAGCCGAGGGCTCCCCGTCCGTGGCTGCCCTTGCGGTACATTCCGTCACTAAGTCCGCCAAGGCTTGGCCCTTGATGGCAGGCCTTGGACGGATGTCAATGTTGTACTGGCTCAAGAAGATAGCCCATTTAACCATGCGGGAGGAGCTGGTGGGGCTCCTCATGAGGGCGCCGAGGGGTTGATGAGTGAGGACCTGAACCGGGTGAGCCTGAAAGTAGTGGCCCAACTTCTTGACAGTCCAAACGATGGCCAACACCGTTTTTTCCACAGGGGAGTACCTGAGCTCGGCTTCCCTTAGGGTCTTGCTGACGTAGAAGATGTCATGTTGGATGCCGTCTTCCTCCCGGATGAGCACAGAGCTGATGGCCGCCGGGCTGACCCCAAGGTAGAGATAGAGGGTTTCCCCTACCTTTGGTTTTGAGAGCACGGGGGGTGAAGATAGATACCGCTTGAGTTCGTCGAAAGCCCCTTGGCATTCCGGAGTCCATAGAAAGCCAGCCGTCTTCCTCATGATCTGGAAGAAGGGTAGAGACTTCTCCGCCGATTTAGATAGAAAGCGGTTGAGGGCTGCCAGGCGGCCCGTCAACCGTTGAACTTCCTTCACGTTGCGTGGGGGCTCCATGTTGATGATGGCCTGGATCTTCTCGGGATTGGCCTCAATACCCCTTCGGCTCACCATGTAGCCCAAGAATTTGCCTCCTTGGACGCCAAAGGTGCACTTCTTCGGGTTTAGCCGAAGGTTGAATTTTTGCATGATGGCGAAGATTTCCCGGAGGTCGTCAGCATGGCTGGAAGATTGTTTGCTTTTGACGATCATGTCGTCAACATAGGCCTCCATGGTGCGCCCTAGGACGGCTTGAAAGACCCGGGCCACCATCCGGGTCTAGGTGGCCCCTGAGTTCTTTAGGCCGAAGGCCATGACTAGGTAGTAGAAGATGCCCTCGGGAGTCATGAAGGCAGTTTTTGTCGGCGTCTTCCTCGTGCATAAAAATTTGGTGATACCCTCGGAAGGCATCGAGGAAGGACATGATCTCACACCCTGCGGTCTCATCCACTAGTTGATCAATATTTGGTAGAGGGAACGGATCCATAGGGCACGCCTTGTTGAGATCGGTGTAGTCCACGCACATGCGGAAGGTAGGGGGCTTCTGTGCCAGGACCACATTCGCTAGCCATGAGGGGTATTTCACCTCCTTGATGTGCTTAATAGAGAGGCGCATGGCGACCTCCTTCTTCACAAATTCTCTTCTCTCGACGGAGAGGGGTCTTCTTCGTTGCTGCACTGCCTTTGCCGAAGGGTCCACCGAGAAGCGGTGGGTGATGACCCTTCGGCTGATTCCCGGCATGTCCTCCGGCCCCCACGCAAAGACAGTGGAGTAGGCGTGGAGGGCGTCGGTGATACCGGTCTTCAAATCTTCAGGGAGCTGGGCTCCAATCTTCACGACTCTCTCCGGCTGGGCCGGATCGAGCGCAAAGTCTTCTACGTCCTTGGCCAGTTCAGCCCTCGGACTTCTTTCCTCTTGGTCGATGGTTCCGGTGATGGTGTCAACACGGAATTCCGTCTTGCTTACCTTCTTAGTGACTTGAAGATAGCAGGCGCGGGCAATTTTCTGGTTCCCCCGGGAGTAGCCAATTACCCCCTCGGCGGGAAACTTGAGGCAGAGATGCCTCATGGAGATGATGGCTTCGAGGTCCTCGAGGGCTGGCCGGCCGAGGATGATGTTGTGGGCCGAGAGTATATATCCGAAGGGTTATTACGGGGAATAACTTAGAGAGAGGAGTCAGAGCAAGTAAGTAAAAGTAGAGAGAGAGTGTATTCAGTATGAATGCCGTTTTCAGCGTGGTTACAAATGGGGAAATGGGGTGCTATTTATAGTAGCAATAAATGCCGGACAGGGACACGTGTCAAGCGCTCATTGGCCGAGGGGTCACCTCAACTGGTTGGCGCTGGCAACCGCATGTGGCCGCATTTAATGCGGCTGTTGGATGGGACGTCTGTACAGGGTACGGTGATCTGTACGCATGTGAGGTGGATGTCTTGTCGAGTGAGATGCCTTCGGCTATAGAGCAGTAGCTGAGGGCTCCTCCAGCCGATGGCACCTTGGTGCCGAGGGCTCACAGTGCCGAGGGCTACTGTTTTCGCCGTTTTCTCCCAATTTCTTAGTTTGCTTGAGAAACCCGTTCTGTGAGAGTTTAGAGCCTTCGGCCAGGGGGCCGAAGGCACCCCTGGCGCGTAGTGCGGGCTGCTTGGTACTCTGGGCGCTGTGATTTGGGCCTGTTGGGCCTGTTGGGCCTTCGCTGGGGTAGTAGGAGTCTGTGGGCCGGGGGTTCCCGGGCCATATACTCCATCACTCCCAATTCCCAAAGCCCGTCCACATTGATTTGTTGTTTTCAAATTTCAATATCAACAAGAGTAAAGAACGGTGCATAGCCGTGACTGCCTCAATGGTTTGTTAAGAATTGAAGCCAATCATTCTAGAAGCCCAAACGGCGGTCGGTGACCAAAAAACTTCTTCTTTCAAGGCTTCAACAACTCATCCGTGATCAATAAATTATTCTTGATAAAATTGGTGAATCGGGTTGAGATAAAGAGAGAAATATAATTAAAGAGAAGAAGATTAGAAAAGACAAGGTTAGGTTAGAAGGGATTAATGGAAAATTTTGTTTTTGTTAAGAAATTGAATCTTGAAAGCTCTGTGAGAAACGTTTTTAAGTAATGTTTTCAAAGTTAAAAATTCTGATGAATTATTTACGATCGACTATGTCTCAATAAAGGCTTAATGAGTTAGCAATTGTAAGCATTGAGCATGAGATATTTGAAAAAGTTTATTATGAAGCAATTATTGACGATTTTGTTTCACGATGTTCTGCAAGAATGATTTTTAAGTAATGTTTTTCTTTTTATGTGATACTTATGTTGTTACTTTTTCACCAAATATGTATATTAAATAATGATAATAATAAAATGAGTTTTATTTTTATTTAATGACCTTTATTAGATAATTTTATTATAATAATTATTTTAAATAAATATAGTTTATTAGGAAATACTCTGCAGGGTTTCCTACCGGTAACACCTAGTTTCATACCGCCGCCGGCCTTACCAGAGTCGACGCTGGTAAGCCGTGTGAAGCGAGGGACTGTTTTTCCGACTTTCTTTCGAAGCTTCGCTATTTCCGTCTTTTCTTTTTGTTGTTTCTGAGTTTTGCTCCGGTAGGATCCCTGTTGAAGGATAGGAAGTCAAGGCAGCCCCGTATTGCCGAACATCACATAACTGTTTCGGTGTAATTGGCCATCGTTTTTACCGAGAGGAAGGTAGGGAGGAAGGGATCTGCATGGAAAATGTTGTGGATAAATATAGGAAGATGACACTTGAGGTAGAGGAAGAAGATCTGGACCTCGACGACACAGAGGCGGAGGAACCGTCAGTGCAAGAAAACAAGCCGAGTTTTCCGATGGTCGGAGTTCTGTTGATGGACCACAAAGTTAGATTTCCAGCCATCAAAGAGCTCATGGCATCGCTATGGAGGCTGGGAAAAGGGCTATTGGTCAAAGAAGTCGGGGAAATAAGGTATCTTTTTACTTTCTATCATCGTGTGGATATGAATCGTGTTCTTAAAGGAAGACCTTGGCAATTTGAACGTAATCTATTATTGCTAAAAGAAGTTAAGCCTGATGATATTCCTCATAAAATTGTTTTCAATGAGGCCGATTTCTGGATTCAGATTCATAATGTCCCTTATAGTTTAGTAAATTTAGGTACTGCCAGAAGGGTTAGAAATTTCATAGGAAAATTTATAAAATATGATGATGATGAGAACAATGATAAATGGGAGGCGTATATGAGAATAAGAGTGTGTATGAATGTGGAGAAATCTCTGAAAAGAGGCACTAATCTAAAGAAAGATGACAAGAGCTACTAGGTAGACTTCAAATATGAAAAGTTGCCAAATTTCTGTTTTATTTGCGGGCTAATTGGACATTCAGATAAATTCTGCCATTTAAATTATGAAGAAGATCTAGTTCTGGGTAAAATTTGGAGTCCCATAGGAGGAAATCAATGGTTACTGGAGGGTTCATCGAGCTCTGGCAGAGACCATATGTATGGAGAGGGTAACAGGTCTGAGGACAAGTTAGGGGGTGGAAGGAAAGAATCTATTGTAGATTCAAAGTAGAGTATAACGAATGGAGTAGGAGGGGAGACTAAGAAACAATCAGCGGGGGAACATAAGCGAAGGAGGTTATGTGAGATACAGGGAGAAGAGAAGAATGGAAAGGATAACATGACTCTGGATGAGACAAAAAATGGGGAGGAGGCGGACTTCGACCTGTAAGTCCGCCTAAGTGGATTCAGATTCAAAGGCAGATGATTTGGGTGCTTGCGCAGGTTAACCAGCTCGAGCGACATATCAAGCTATTCAATTTTATTTTTTTATTTTCAGACTATTCTGTTTGTTCTGTGTTTTGTTTTGTTTTTGTGTTTCCTTTCGATCTGTAAGACGATTGATTTGGATATGGGGGATAAGAGAATTGGGGTAACCGTCTTTGGCTCATTTGTGCCCATTAATGGATCAACGAGTTATATTGCTTCTGTTGAGGTGATAAACTCTGCCTTACAAAATCCTACAAAAATATGTCCCCAAAGCTCTTTTGAAATGATTACACATTCATAATTAAAATAAAATTATGAATAAGAGCAAAAATATAGCAAAACTAGTACGGAGTGCACATAATGACAAAATTATAAAAGTATGTGTACACAAATATGACTAATGACAAAACTAGTAATGAAATTATAGCAACATAGATTCAATTTTAAGGAGTAATAATAAGAGCAATTAGACATCTTTATTTGGTAAGCATGAAACCATGGCTTTTAAGTCATGAGCCACTTAATTACATCATCTCCTTATAATTTATTCAATGATCAAAAGAGCCTTACAAAGTAAGGCATTATTGCATACACCATTTTTACTTAATAATAATAACACTCCGCCAATTCTAACAAGGGACGGAAACGCCGCAAGCACTCGCCACCTTTCTCGCATTAGGAGAGTTTACGTACTTCCCCACGTTGGGATCGTTCCTGTAACTGCACAGGCATGACCTCTGCTCCTTCAGCTTACTGCAACAGGCCGGTGTCGGCGACTTACCGGAGCTGATCGCCGAGAGACAGGGACGCAGGTCCGCCGCCGTGCACTGACCGGCATCGGTGACACGCAGCTCCCCTACGAGCATTGCAGTCACGATCAAGAATAGTGATAGGAAAGAGCCCTTCCTCAGCATTTTGATTGTTTGATTTGTATTACCAAAACTTATCAAAACGTTAGAGACTTCTCTATGTGGATTGATGGAATGGGTTTGATTCAAAGTGTTGAATTTATAGGAAGATGGAGGAATTGCGTGGGGGACTAGATCGCTTGCATGGAGGATGAAAGTTGCCATATTTAGATGTACTCTGATCATCTAATGGGTGGTAGCTCGTACGTAGTTGGTTGAAATTTAATTTTGCATGGGTGTCATGGTCGTCATGGATGCATACCCCGTGAAGCTAAACAAGTCTTCACTTCCGTGTATGTAAAGAGTTGTAGAGGAAAAATGTTTGTAATTTTATAGTCTGTTCAGGTTTAATGTGGTTTATGTATATTAATTATAACTCTCAAAGTTTGGAGCATGTGGTACATGCTTCTTTTATGTGTACTTTGCAACTTTAAAAGTGTGATCAGGACAATCTAGTCTTAATTAGTTGATCTAGTCACATCTCATGCGATCTCTTTAAGTTTAGTTTTGATTGGATCTCAATCAATCCAATTAAAACCATCCGTATAGGTATAGATAAGTATTTCGTCTGCTATGATACTTTAATTGTTATACAGAGTAATTTAATAATCGATCTAAATGGATAAGGTACACTATCTAAAGAGTATCGTACAATATACCTACACATTACTCCCTCCGTCCCAAAATGGTAGTTCTTTATTTTCTTTTGGGATGTTCCAAAATGATGGTCATGTTTCCCTTTTTAGAAAGAAAAATGAAGTACATATCATTTCACTTTATTATACTCAAATCTCAACCACAACTTTTACCTTTTCAACAACTTTATTAAAACTTGTGCCCAACAGAAATGAGACTATCAAATTGGGATGGAGGGAGTACCAATTAATCAATTACTTCGTATATTATAACGTTTCAACGATGACATGTGAAATTATTTGCATTTGGAGGTGTGTTATGAGATGAAGAGATGAACTCTACGGACTCACATATGAGATTATTTGTCTTTGAACACGTACAATTCCCTAAATAGAATTAAATAAAGAGAAAAATGTCAACTAAGTCCACCTATTATATTGGAAATGTCGATTAAGGGCATCAACTCGAATATCACTCAATTAAATCCATGAACACATATAATAAAAAAAATCAAATTGGCTTTTTAGCCTGTAAAGTTCCGGTTGCAGGTAAACTTGATGATGTGGATAAGATGTGGCATTCATTTTTTTATTGGTGACAACTCTGGTATCCATTTAAAAAATAGGGTACCGTACCTAGCACTCTCCTGATTAGTTCAAATCATTACATGATTTTTAATTTAAATTTAAATAATTCAACTACATCATTCTGATTGGTCCATGTGGATAAAAGTATGGTACCTTAAGGGTACCATAGAATCTACCTTTTTTATTTTCTCTTTTTTCATTTTGCTTTTTTTCCTTTTCTTTCTCTCTTTCTTCCACAACCCTTTTCTTCTCCCGGACTCCCATCTCTCCCTCGAGCGCCTTTCATTCTTTCCCATTCTTTCATTCATTATTTGTTTTACAATCACTATCGCCTTCTGGATGCCGCTGCCTGGACGCCACCGCTGCTATCCCTCAGTTCATCCGCCTGGGAGCTGAGCCGTCTCAGCCCCGGTCGTCTTCTCCGAACGATCAACTTTCGGCAAAGACAGCTCCCGTCTTCTTCTCCGACTGAATTCTGGCAAAGAGAGCGAAGGTTGTCTTCACTGAACGTTGTCATCCTTTCTTACCATTCCATCTCATGAAGTGCCGATCTGCTCCATCGATTCCCACCAATTTGTTATTTTATTTGTTCTTATTTTTCTTCATTTCTTGTGTATCCATTGATGGGATGGCCATGTCAAAATCCAAAATCAAAGTAAAGTGAGAGATGGGGAAGCTTGGGGTTGTAATTGAATTAATGCGGGACTGCGGGAGAGACCCAAATGAAGCAAAAGAAAATACTCCTTAACTGGGAGGCCTGGGCTGTGCGCGAAGAACTGAAGAAGCAGTCAACTAGAAGAGAGAGGAACAAGGAAAGAAAGAACAAGAAAAAAGAAAGTGAAAAGAAAATAAACGCCACATGTCAACGGGTTGATTACCTATTAAAAAGCAGATTTGAAAGTTTTTTATAAGTTCACATGCTTAATTGAGTGATATTTGAGTTGACGGGCTTATTTGACATTTCCCTTAAACAAAAGAAAATTTGCAATATAGGAACATAAAGTTTAAATTCTCAAAATAAGTCTACCTCTTCCTACCGAACCTTTTCCCTTGTCATGCTTAATAAGATTTTCTAAATACTGATGTTAAAATATAAAAAATAAAAATGAAATCATAAATAACGTAAAAAATAAAATAAAAAATATAGAGGCTTCCGTCACCACATCAGCTACCTTCCAATACGGTCACCTACGGCCGCTAGAAAAATCTCAACTTGTAAAACAATGTCATCATGATGGCTGTTCTGAAAGCACAATTGAATATTTTCTAAGAGTAAAAAGATCATATCCATGACGTTTTCAGATGAATGTAGCATTTTATACACAAGTTGACATTTTTTCCAGCGATTGGAGATGATGGTGTTGAGAGGTGGATGAGATGCGGCGGTAAAGGACTACATATTTTTAATATTTTTAGATAATTTTTATTTTTTTAAGTTTATCCTAAGCAATTATTTAAGAAAAGGAAAATAGGTAAGAACATTACTTGAAATAGCAAAGTAGCTTAATTGTTACTCCCTCCGGTCCTAAATAAAGTTCAGTGTTTGACTTCACACGAATTAAGGAAATAAATTTGACTTTACTGTTGAGTACGCTGTTGTGACACTGTTTGGCACTGTTTGACACTGTTTGGCGCTGTTTTGCACTGTTTTGATGTAGATAATTTGCCAAATAAGGATGAGAGAAGAAGTGTGAACTTTATTTTGGACCGGTCCAAAAAGGAAAGTGTGAACTTTATTTAGGACGGGAGTATTTAGAGTCCTTTGATGATTGTCCAGAAAAGTACCTTATTTTTTCTTTGACTAAATTGTAAATTATAGTAGCAAATTCGTAATTTCTTGTACTACGTAGTACGGAGTATATATTAAAGAATTAAGGGTAACTAAACCACCTTATTTGGAATTTTTTGTGTCCTTTTGTCACCAATTTTACATATTTTGATTCAAAAAAAATTGATGTGCAGTGGAGGACCTAGGGGGTCCTGAGGGGCAAGTGCCCCCGCTTCCGACCCCAAAGTTTCGGGGGTGTTCCCAATATGAATTCTTACGGATTTGAAAGAAATTTAGAATTCCATCAGAATCTGGGTGTCCTCAACTTGGATTTTCAAATCTCCTTTAAAATCTGGGTGTCATCAATTACTCCATGGATCTGTTTCTCTTGGATTTCAGCTGATTTTAATGGAATTGGTATGAAAAATAACACTAATCCAATTCCACCAATTCTCTTTGCCTCACCCCTCGGATTTGAAATCCACCCACCCGTCCGTACGACTCTTCTCAACTCTTCTTACCTGTCTGTTTCCCTAGCTTGATAGCAACCACAAAACCACATGGCAGAGAAAGAGGATAGTCAAAAGATTGTGTTTTGCTCTCTTGCTACGAGATTCTTCATCTTCATCACCGTCAACCAACCCGCTGCCGCCGCCCCCTTTCTTCCCTAGAAGATGGTTTCTTTAGTAGTGACCCATTCTGTATAGAACTGGATTCTTTACATTGATGGAAAAGCTGAGAGCTTTTGTGTGCGTTCGTCTATATTGTGAAATGGGTTCGTGCAGTTTTGCTTCAGAGATGGGCAGTATAGGGAAGAAACGTAGTGTGATGTGATTCATACAAATTGGTAGTGGTTCTAGTGAATGTATATCCGATGACTAGATGAGAGAATCGGATCTGACTCGAGAAGAAAGTGGAAGAAAAGAGCTGACAGTTCCACGTTCAATGAGGAGTAGAATTCCATAGAATTCCATAGAATTTCATATGAATCTCATGGAATCTGTAGAATTCCATTAAAATCCATAGAATCTACAATCCTTTAAAATCATTTAAAATCCTTTAAGGTTTAAGTTTTGATATTTAATAAACTAGTATGTGTACTCGTATATCGGACGGCGAGAATAAGTTATGGACTCATGTTAAGTTTCTCAGATTGATGAAATAGAAATGAAAAGTAGAATTAAGAAAAAGTCACAGTGAATTGTGTTGAGAAGAATAAATTAAAATACACAAAATGGAATAAATGCCTCAATTCCATTGCAAGTATTTCAATTTGTGTTTCCATGGTATAGCTTATATCGATCGTGGTGTTTGACAAATGGTTGTTGGTTATTTGTTGTTGGCCGATTGCTTTAAATGATTGATATTCGCGGATTCCGTGAGCTGTTTTAATTAGTTACTACTGTTAGCAGTTTGTAAAATGATGTTTGGTTAAATAACTGTTTGCAATTAGTTCATTTTTTTTTTGCTAATGTTATTAGTACAACTACATAAGCATCTTTTATTTACGAAGTATGCTTTTAAAAAAATAAAAATTTATGAACACAAGTAAAAATTATATTAAACATTGTTTATGTATTGATAAATTTAATTAGTATGATCCAATTTTGATCCATAAACGGAGTTATAAGTGAAAATATATTCACAAAAATTATGTAACAATAATAAAAAAATGTATTTAAATAGATATTAATCCCCAATTACACAGTCAGTTACCACCAACTATTTCGGCTTATGAGGCTTTATCAGCCAACTTTTTCACCAAAAACGTAACTTTCGATTTCGCGCGCTGAATCATCTAATAATAAGAAAAAGTAAGGTTGAGATTACTTTTCTGCCTGCATTTGCTGAAGTCATTGGAGAAGATCATTTTAGCTATTTTAATACTCCCTCAGTCCCAAATTGTAAGATACATTTACTATTCACTTGGTCAACATAAATCACTCTTAATCTTTTACTTTATATATCAAAAATTTATGAAATTTGAATTATTTTTTGTAGGTTTTTGTAGCGGTTTTAATGTAGTTTCTGAATATGTAAACTTTATTTTCTAAAACTAATTTGAGTGTTGACAGAGATCAATTTGCTTTATTGTCTGTCAAACATCGTAAACCGTAAAGTATCTTACAAATTGGGACGGAGGGAGTACGTAATTTTTTCTTCATTTTATTAATAAAATATATTATATATATAATATTTCATAAATCAGCAGAATCAGCCAATTCAGCCAGAATTTCATAAATTTCAGCAAAATCAGTTGATTTTGGTATTACTAAGCGCGCACTACACATAGCTACTAGCTAGATAAATTCAGACCATATTTATTAGCCCAATTCAGTCCAGATTAACCAAACCTAAACTTACCAAATTGGACCATAAGTTTTCAATATACTTTACAACATCCCAACACATTGAAAATACGTGGACTTATATTTCTCAGTGCTTATACCGTGGTACCGGTGCATGGTGAGCATCATGCATCCTTTGTTTTTTTATTTTCTCATTTTCTTAAAATTGTTAATAATTTTTTTATTTTTGATCTGATTTTTATAAAATTTATACCATAATTTTTTATTTTTCATGATCTTTCAAATGAGACCAATATTGCCTATGTAATTTTAATTTTGTACATTCATACATTTTTTTGTAATATATTTTTATATGCATACACTTTTTCTATAATATATTTTTTTATCACTTTTATATGTTTTAGAGGTTTTTAAGATATTGAGTTTGTTTATTTTGCTTCTAGCTTGGAGTTACATTTGATAATATACGAAGTTACATCATCTTATACTCCAGTTACAAGTTATTATGTGTGAGTTACATCTTGTTATGTGTGAGTTACATCTTGCTATACATGAGTTACATACTTTTATGCGAGAGTTACATGTAATTATGTGTGAGTTACATCTTGTTATGTGTGAGTTACATCTTGTTATACACGAGTTACATACTTTTATGCGCGAGTTACATGTAATTATGTGTGAGTTATATCTAATTATTTGTGATTTTTTACTTATCTTTATCTTGAACTAATTCAATTATAACTGAATTAATTTTTTTCTTTGCCAATTTAATACAAAATTTTATTAATCCACATAAAATAAGTATGTTGTATTTCATATTCGTACACTATTTTTCAAATGATAAAAATGAAAGATGTAGCAGGGGTTTATTTCATGGCGTAACTCACATACATTAAGATGTAACTCGTGTATATTAAGATGTAACTCGCGTACAATAAGATGTAACTCACGCAGAAGAAGATGTAACTTCATGATATATTATCAAATGTAACTTCAAAATAACTTGTTAAAATTTCATAAGCAATATTAGTCTCATTTGATAGATCATGAAAAATAAAAAAATTTGATATAAAATTTATAAAAATCGAATATCAAATAAAAAAGTTATTACAATTTTTAACAATAAAAAAAAATATTGAATGCTGCGTCGTTTTGGGATCAGGCGCACCATCCTCATGATGCGCCGATCCCAGGGTATAAATTGCGTATATTTCTTTCGTGGCCAAAGGAATGGAATGGGGCCACTTAAATTAGTTAGATAGATAAAGTGGTGAGATAGAAGCAACTTATGGACCAATGCAATATCAATTGTTGGAAATGCATGATTAGAGGTTTAACTTAACCAAGCAATCCTGTGTTTCATAATTATTATGACTCCTTACTTAACCATTCTTCGGTTAGTTGCACCTTAACACCCTTCTGTGCCACGCAAGCTTAATTTTCAGCTTAACATACCCTAAATCTTTCCGTATTGTTGAGTCATGAATTGAGGATAATAAGCTAGATGGCTTCTATTTTTCTAAAAAAAGTTGTTTTAATAAATTATATAAAGTGATTAATAGCAAAATGTAGCACATAGTGTTTGAAAAGAAAATTGATTTTTTTGAAGGAGAAGAAAAGTGATTTTGAAAAGAAAATTTTAAGTGTGATAAAAAAAAGTGTTTGATAAACTTTTATTTGGTCTCGGCGTGAAGTCAGTCCACCTAAAAACATAAGTTTTGATTAAGGAATTAAAACTGGAGAAAATTCCCTACTGAAACATGGATAAATTCATAAATAGGACCATCAATGTTTTATTCCCAAATTAGGATTCATTCACTCTTATTTTAGGAAGTTTTAATCAAGTAAATCTTTTAATAGGACTAAATAAGTCCCATTTGGGAAATAAAACATACTTAGTTCTATTTTTGAAATTTGTATATGTTTTAGTCCTGAGTAACTTCTATTAAAAGAAATTTTGAATTTTGAAATTGAATGATTTCAATATAAATAGATAAGAAACTAATGATTTGAATCCATCAAATTCATGAAAAGTTCGGTATCCTCCATTTTTTGAGAGGTAGCATAGCATTCCACTATAACAATACGTTCTCATAAAAGCTATAATTACTACCTTTTACAATGTACCCTTACTCTTATTTACAACTGGTAATTAAAGTGAAATTTGTGATCTGTTTGTACTTTAATGCAATTTTAATGAGCATCAAATTTATTCTCTTGAGTATTAGGAGTGTAATAATGAGCATTATGATCTCTGATTCTTTGCTTCATATCTTTTGATTTACTTTTCTTATTTTTAGTTTTATAAAAATTTCTTAAATTATATCTATAATCTGAGTTCTAATGTACGAATCTAATGTAATATAGTACCTTAGAAATATGCATTGATATAACATCAGTACCAAATTATCATAAGTAAATTACAAAATGAGCATTGATATGAAAATCATAAACTTTGTTAGTTGAATATCAAGACATTTTTCACTGCGCATCAAACTTCCTCTATTAAGTATTAGAAGCATGCGATTGAGTATCATGACTTGATGGAGTATATGGGCCTGGACCTCAAGGCCCACATGCATACTCGGAAGAGCAGAAGGTACCACGACCACCTGGCGGAGCCCACGTCGGTCAGATGACCCTCATCGGCCAGAGAGGAGTCTATTCAGAACGTGATCCAGAAGTCAGGAAGAGTCGGGTGACCTCGACGGCCGGGTCTTCGTCGGCTACGCCCTCGTCGGCCGTGCCCTCATCGGCCATATATTGCCTCCAGAATAGGGTCTGACACTTAATATTTTCTATGTACTTTGTATCCGGCCCATTAGTGGCCCTATTGTAAATGGGCCTTCCAAGCCCAAGACTTGGGAGCCCAGCCCTAATTTTTTCTATTAATACTCCCTCTGGGAGTAGTTGTAGGGGTGGAAAATTTCATTAATTTAGAGCCTCCCTACTACTTCTCTCTCTAGCTCTCACTTCTCTCTAGATTTACTCTATCATGACTTATAGGGGTGAGCGCGGTCCGGGACGGTCCAGGATTTGGCTTATCCCGATCGCGATCCGGTTTTATAATAATAATCCGGTACGGTTCACGATAAGTCTTTATCCCAATGTTGTCCCATTTAAAACGGGACCGGGACAACCCGAGAAAAACGGGGACGATTCAGGACGTCCCATAAAATATACATTTGTGAAATGTGATATAAAAATAAGCATAACATCAAAATAAAGACGTAACTATTTTTTGCAAATTTAGCTTCTCTAAAAAGTTATGTAAAACCTCTAATTAACTATTTTTAATTATTGTCTTGTAATTTTTTTGTCCCCCTAATCTTGTGTATCCTCTAGTAGAATAGTAGCGCAAAATATTTTTATACTTTGCAGTACACTTGTAAGTTTTCAATACCACATTAAATGGAATATCATATCTATAGAGACTAGCTATATATATTTTCTATTAGTTATTTTGGAAAATATTAAATGTATAACAACACTATATTTTGGAGTAGCAGTTATTCCATCATAAATAGTATTCCACACGTAATAATATGTTATAGAGTAGTATCGGAAAGAGAACTAAACAAATTTTAATCAAAAGAAACGAGACTAAGAGATACATGAAATAAGATAAAATTACACTAGGGAAACCAAGATCTAGAAAGTTTTAATTGGGTTTGGCTATTATATAGTATTAGAAATGTGAAATAATCTACTAAGTTTAAACGGTACACCGGGACGAGACATGATATTTTATAGCTATCCTGGTCCCATCCTGGTTAATATCGGTACGGGACCGGTTCGGGATGAAAAAATTGCATCCTAAATGGACCGA
This sequence comes from Cuscuta europaea, assembly GCA_945859875.1. Lineage (NCBI taxonomy): Eukaryota > Viridiplantae > Streptophyta > Magnoliopsida > Solanales > Convolvulaceae > Cuscuta > Cuscuta europaea. Next base: position 11,382,920 of record CAMAPE010000005.1, on the reverse strand, counting down.
GATAGTTTCGGAATGAGATCGGGATTTTTCGGTTTGGGACATCAGGACCGGGATTTTTGCCCACCCCTAATGACCTATGTCCCCGTGTTTATAATCAACTCTTTTGCGAATGTAATGTAAAATGATACTTTTGAAATATGCATTGCTATGTCATTTTAAAATGAGCATAAAACTAACACCATATGAGCATACATAACTTACAAAGTGAGCATTGAAAAATTAAAAGCTCATTTGAGTTCTCTAATTTTCTCAAATATTCATTGTGTGTGTTTACTTCTTTTAATCGTTACACTCATTCGAATATAACATTTAATTAATTCATTTCCAAAATATGTACATGTAGTAACTTATAGATTCATTATTAACAATTTACTAAACTATCATTATACTCCATCCGTTCCAAAAACAACTTCACACTTCGTTTTCCACACATATTAAGAAAATAAACTTATTGAGAGTAAATTTTACTGTTTTGACACTGTTTGGTAATTGTTTGGACACTGTTTAGCACTGTTTGACATTGTTTGACACTGTTAAGCACTGTTTTGATGTAGATAATTTGCCAAATAAGGAAGTGGGGAGAAGTGTGAAGTTAATTTTGGGACATCCATTTAAGGAAAGTGGGGAGTTGTTTTTGGAACGGAGGGAGTATATAACAATGAGAAATATAAAATTTTCATATTAAAAACAATTTATAGTCTTAAGCTCTTGAATTACAAATATAATCATGTTCTTTTTACTACGTATAATATTTACTCATGCACATTTATTTTATACTATACTCATTTTTGTATAATACAAAACTCATGTTAGTAATTAATACACAATACATTTTTTTATGCCTAAAATAGTAAAAATATTCATAATTAAAAATTAAAAATAGTAAAATACAACATTAACACTTATTATAATGCACAAATTAAAAAAAACCTAAGTTAAAAGGTAGATCGGAAAAAGAAAAATGAAAATCGAACATTAAACAATATTTTATATCATACATTTTCATAATAATTGAATAAAAAGTTAAAACAAAAGGTTGTTAAATAAAAAAAAAAGAATTGAAACAAGAGAAACAATAAGTAAAAGGACAAAGCAACGTACGAAACAAACAAAAGAAAAAATGAAAAAAGTCTCAGGATAGCAAAAAGACAGCGGAAAAAGAAGACTAAGAAAATGGAGAACAACTAACTAATATAATAGCCTATAACTTGGATTTAATTACCAAAATACAAATTTTACCGTACCCTTATTACAGCCGATTGTACCATATAATTTGCCCAACCCTTATTACAGCCGATTGTACCATATAATTTGCCCACTACAATTACCTGCACCATAAGAATGATTGAGTTAAAATATTACTCCCTCCGTCCCTTAAAACTTTGTCATATTTCCTTTTTGGGACGTCCCAAAAAACTTTGTCATTTTCCCTTTTAATCAATTATTTTGTGATTTCTGTTATTTCTCTCTTCTCTGCACAAACCTCAATCACAAAGTTTTACTTTATTATTCTCTGTGCCGGTCAACTTTGACAATGTTTTAAGGGACGGAGGTAGTACAAGCTAAGAATGCTTGTATTGGTTTGAATCCGACATAAACAAATAACATCAAGGATGCTTTTATCATATTTGACCCTTAGAGCAGATTAGATTAAGTTTAAAGAAATCAGGTTAAATCAAATCAAAGTGGAAAATATAAGGTCGAGTGAAAACATATCAAGTCTCAAGCATTATGGCTGGGCTTTGTGATCGTTAAACTAAAACTCTTCTTCATACTATCCTCCGTTCCATAAAAAGTTAATATATTGGAAATTTACACTAATACAAATTTATTAATATTTTATACATAATATTTTTATTACATATATTATTAGAAAATCGTAGTCAAAGTAAGGTGTGTGAATAGTGCAGAAATTCCAATGTTGCAACTTTTATGGAACTGAGGAAGTAATCAAGGTACTTTAGAACCATCTTCGAGTAAATCGTAAGATGTGCATCTTGACTTCTAGCAAATCGTAAGATCAGCACTTTGATTTGGAGGTTCTTAAAATCCTTCAATTACCGTTAATAATGAGTTACTTCGAAGTAACTGTTCACTAAGTACCCTCTACAATTGCATAACTAACCCCAATGAGGTAACTATGGGGTGTTTGGATCTGATTCTTAAAACTGCTTCTGCTCCTTTAGGGAGCAGAAGCAGAAGTTGGAGTGTTTGGGTGAAAGTGCAGAAGTGATTCTGATGCTCTAATTTACTATTAGAATCAGTTTTTTCAGAAGCTGGGGGTGACCAGCTTCTGAAAACTGATTCTGATTCTGCTTCTGCTTTAAAAAAGAAGCAGAATAAAAATCAGTTCCAAACACCCCTCTACAACTTCAAAAATTACAGGATACATGTATATTTATAAATGGGCCCCATACAGGTTCAAGGGCAATGCATAAACCAGAAAGTGCATTCCCCGCCAAAAGAACTCATTCAAACGCTTGAGCTATAAGCAACCAATAGTGTATGTCTATAAATTCTATATCCAGGAGACGAGTCTGTCAGTGCAGCTTCCAAATTCATGTTATCTGCAATCATCTTATATGCAGTAATCTCCATTTCCGTTCATTTCTCGGAATGAAAACCTTCACCTGAACTGGAATGCATGGAGATCAGTAAGTAGTGCGTTATCAGGTCGTAGTTTATTGATAATATTATATGCTCTTGCATTTTAACGAATTGAATTGAAGTTCCAATCGCTGAATTTGTGCAATTGAATTGGGCGTTGATCATTGATCGAATTGCCGCCTTCTGCTTCAATTTCAAATTGGAATATAATAATGTTTCAAAGTTGTGATTACTTTGATTGAATTGAACTCTCGATGAATATGTTTCTGTTTTGCTATGACTACATGAATTTGTGCTTTCAGTTTCAAAACAATTTTGATGTATAGGAGATCAGGTCTAATGCTGCTCTGTGCTTTATCAGTTTTGTTAGTTCGAACTTAAACCGGCTACTTCGATCATATTGATCGACGACGGTAATTTTTACATTCGTTGGTTGATCAGCTCCTTCGATGCTGAAGGATAACTCCACTTCTGATGGAGGAAATGCCTGCTCAAACTCGAGATCGGTTGCAGCCGCCGGCAACTCAACCTCCTGCGGATCCTCGTCGCCGCCCTACCATTGCAATCCTTTTCTATCGCCATCTCCATCACCGAGCCATTTGGATTCAGCGGACTACGCAGCGAACCATAACTCCTCTTTCCTCTCGTCTCAGAATTGGAAATCTCCATCTGATGATACCTCATTCTGCGAAGCTGAAGCTATGGCGACAGAACGCCGACTCTTTCAGGCCAGTTACGTCCTCGAGTACCAGCAGCTCTACAATCGGTACACTCTCATTTATGCTAGCCTTCAGGAGTCTCTCAAGGAAGTCATTGCGCTTCGCCGTGAGAACAAGGCTCTTCATCTGGCCAATGCCGATTTGGTCCAGCGTCTGAGTCTGCTCTCTCAGGCTACGATCCAGAATTGTCTTCTCTCAGATTTCAGTCACCTCGGCATCGGAGCGCAAGTTTCCCCTGTCCGTAACGCTCTCATCGCAGAACCAAATCCTCCCACCCTCAGGCCACCGCCGGGATCCATAGAGCAACACCGGATCGAAAGAGTATATCAAGAGAAAGTGCAGCTTCCAAAGAGCATTTCAGTACGCTCGAGTGGCTACCTCAAGCTGAAGGCGCAACATAGTTCAGCCGGCTTCCAGAATAGCCACCGTGATACGACTAAGTCTCTTACCCAATTGGTGAGTACGCCGGAGCACAATTATATCAAATTTGGTTAATTTTTATTAAATCTCCCAAGAACTAACCTTGTTTTCGAGGCTTTGTTGTCTTCGATGAACAGCAGCAAAGAGTATACGTTCCCGGGGCAAAAAAGGAAGACGAGGCTCTGGAGTTTGATGTCTACAATCAAGGAATGATCAAAACAGAGCTATGCAACAAGTGGCAAGAAACCGGCGAGTGTCCGTATGGCGAGAACTGCCAGTTTGCTCACGGTGTGAAAGAACTACGGCCAGTGATCCGACATCCACGATACAAGACAGAGATCTGCCGCATGGTGATGGCCGGTGACGATTGTCCTTATGGCCACCGTTGCCATTTCCGGCACTCTATCGCCGACCAGGACCGGCTCCCGTCAAACCATATCCGAACCGTTGACTAAAAAAAATTACTTGGCATGGGAAAGTTTTACTGCGTATATTGGTTTATAACTACTCCGTATAATAATAATAATAATACTCAGTAATAAATGATTTACATTGTCGGACCGATAATGGATATTCAAAATACGCCTTTTGATGCGTTTTAACTTTTAATTCTGTATTTTTTGGAAACATTATGGCGTCCGGCCTAGAAGTGTGAATATATTATGGCATACTCGGTATTCTATAAGATGAATTTAGAAACAAATTCGATGAAAACTTAAAGGGTTTTTTCCTTCAATAAGAAGGTCACATGTTCGATGAAAACATATTCGATGAAAACAAATTCGATGAAAACTTAAATCGAATTTCCAAAAATGTGATCATTTTTATAAAATGACAAAAATGTGACTAAAAAGGTCACATATATGGAATAACATGATATCACTGTATTTTTATGTCACTGTCATAGTTTTATGTCTCTTTTATGTAATTATTAGATTTTTATGTCACTTTTGAATGTAACCATCAGATTTCGTGTCACTTTAAGGTGTCACTTCTGCCGTGAAACGTGTCACTATGTTCTCGGAAAAATTTTCGATGACTTTTTCCGACGTCCACGTGACCCGGCCAGATAACTCCGGCCACTAGTTCACCACCGCTATCCACCAGCCTACAACCGCAACCGACCCTCCCCCTACCCCAAAAACCCTGACTTGCTCCACCCCTGCCTTCCGTGGCCCCAATAACGTAGCTATCACTTCCCGGCCTTCCAGCTAGCCCCTATCCTCAAGGACCTCAACCACTTCCCCTCCCCCTAGCCCCATTCCCAGTCCCTCCCTACCTTCCCTTGGCCCAATTTCTGTCTCAATTCATCGCAATACTCCAACCAACACCAACCCTAGTCGTTTTCATCTAGATCTGGACCACCACCGGTGTTGGTGCTCGCCGCCGAAGCGTCGCATGGCTAGAAACCCAGCTACGGTGTTGTCACAGATCTGGGAGATAGGGATGAAGATGACTCTGAAAAACTATGTAGGTAGAGGACGGGGACGATGAGGGCGATGGCGGTGGGTCTGTCCGCGGAGGGCGATGGCAGCGGCTCTATCCACGGAGGGAGATGGAGGTGGTTGTGTGCGCGGAAGGCGATGGAGGTGGCTCTGTGCGCGGAGGGAGTGGGGAGATGGTAGTCTGCTCCTGGTATCCGCTCCTAAGAATCCGTCTACGAACGGAAAGAAAACTTCCCTCCTGGGAGGTACTTGGTCTACGGACGAAGAAGAAAAGCGTAAATCGAGGATTTGAGATTAAATCAATGACTTTTTTGGCTAAATGGATTTTGGTCATATTTTTGTCCAATGAAAGTTGCCAAGTACTCCGTAACATTTGTGCCATTCTTTCAAACTTAAATGCATAGTAAAACATTTCAAATATTTCATACTCCTATAATTTATAAGTAGTAGTAAAAATAGTCATTTTATAATTTATTAAATATTTAAACAAACTAGAGTATTATGGCGTCGGGCCTAGAAGTGAGAATATATTATCGCATACTCGGTATTCTATAAGAAGAATTTAGAAACAAATTCTATGAAAACTTAAATGCATAGTAAAACATTTCAAATATTTCATACTCCTATAATTTATTAGTAGTAAAAATAGTCTTTTTTATAATTTATTAAATATTTAAACAAACTAGAGTCACAATTATTTAAAGGGGTTTTTACCTTAATATTACTAAAGTAAACACAATTTCCAAAAATGTGACCACATTAATATTAGGACAAAAATGTGACTAAGAAGGTCATACTAACGTCATTGCCATATTTTTAAAGTCACCATACAATTTTAATGGCCACCGCCCGTGTCACTGTAGTCACCGCTCGTGTCACTATAGTCACCGCCCGTGTCACCGTAGCCACCGCCCGTGTCACTGTAGCCACCGCCCGTGTCACTGTAGCCACCGCCCGTGTCACTGTAGCCACCGCCCGTGTCACTGTAGCCGTTGCCACCGCAACCACCGCTGCACTGCCAGCCATCGCCGCAGGCACACCACCCAATTACCGCCACTGCACCGCTTCATCCAGTGACCACCGCCTAGTCCCACCGGCCACAGCCCCCGGTGACCACCAATATCACTCCCCAGCTTCAATCACTGTCCCACCACCAGCCCTGCCAATATCAATATCTCACCCCAGCCCTACCCCTGCCACTATCCCCCCCAGCCCGATCAGATTCCGACCGCACCCCCTTTTACCCGCCAAGCACTGCCTCACCACGCTCAACCATGGTCAACCTAACCAGATCTAGCTGGGACTACATCTGAGTCTATCAGCCACCATCCTTCAGATCCGATGGGGATGCAACCGATTGAGAAGAAATGAGAAGAAGATAAGAGCTCAAGGCGAGATGCGAGGCAATGAGATGGGTGGTAGAAGAGCTCGAGGTGATAGCTTCGTCCATGGCGGCGACAGAGCTCACAGGTGGCGGATTTGTCCATGGCGGCAACAGAGCTCACAACCGAGATGCGAGATGGAGAAGGATGAGATGCGGATGAGATTGACTTGCGGATGAGATTGACTGATCTGTGCATCGAAGCCTTCTTCGTCGATGGGGTTCGTGCGCAAGAACGAAGAAGCACAACGGAGACTTTTTTGAGAAGAAGAAGGGAGCAGAAGATTTTTTAATAGCAAAATGTCACTTTTTTGTGAAAAAATATTTCACTCCTATTTTTTTCTAATAGAAGTTGAGAGGTTATATTTGTGCCATTATTTCTTATTTAAAACACTAAAGAAGAAAAAGTATTACTTAAAATACATTTTATGCTTAGCCATGCATTGAAGCAAAATCGTCAACTTTTAGTAGGAGTACAAAACTTATACTCCGTATAAGTTCTAAGAGATGAGCTCGATTTTTTAAAAACGTACAGTTCAATGAATAGGTAAAAAAAGTTGTAGAAACTAACACATTCTTCGTAATAATTTTTAAATGTTAGTATTTTATTAGTAACTTTGAAAACAAATGACACATTACCAACTAAAAGTTGCAATAGATAAAAGTGGACGCAGACATGCCATTTGGCATTTAGGCGTAGATGAAAGGCCCATGAGCCCATCGACTCCCAAGCGGGAAAGCATTTGTACTTTTGTAGTTCTAACTTTTCAAGTTATGAATGAATGAAATTGACAAACCACGGAGGGGAAGTTCTATTCACGGTCCTTTTTTTGCTAAATACAACCACTAAATTAAATAAAAATAATTAAAAATAAATCAAATATCTTAATTATCCTTACAGCTACATAAAGATCGTTTAAGTGATCCACTTTCGCATAATAATGGTCGTTTATCTCAAGAATAAATAATTGGGTTTATTCTTATTGGGCTTCTAAACTGTATTGGACTGTTATATTTTTAGCCTGTTAGCCCTTTAGTATAAATATGTTACTTTAACCTAATGTAAATAATAATTCACTTTTCTCCTTCTTCGTAAAATCACATCTTCTTCGGCTTCTCTTCTTCTCTGCATTCGTTTGAGTTTCTACATGCTATCAGACTAAGGTCTTGATCGATCCTGATTCCCTCTTCCTTTCTAATCGATTCCTCACAATCGATTTCATCCTTTTTAATCGATTTCTATAATCGATTTCTTCATAATCGTTTTATTCAACAATCTGCAAAACCCTAACTGCTATGGCTTTACCGCTAAATCCGACGGAAGACTCTTCGTCACCGTATTATCTTCATCCAAGCGATCACGCTGGGCTTCGAGTCATCTACGAAACACTCACAGGCGAGAACTTTGGTGCCTGGAAGAAATCTGTTTCCATGGCTATGGCTGTGAATAACAAGATGGCAGATCAGAAGCACACCGCAAGCCTCGCAACCCTAAAAGCAGTAACAGTCTGGGAAGCTCTGTAGCGCAAAAAGACATGAAGGAAAGAATAAACGCAGAAAGGCCACTTTTTTTCTCCAGTTTCACATGAGGTTAGTACAATATCATCAAGCATTCCTGCATGATCAAGCGAAGATATGGAACACAACGATTAACATACAATGTTTATAAAAGTTTACAACAACGTAAACTATGAACAATAAAGCTTTGTGTCATCCTTGTTTATATTAATATTGCTATGTTATATTATGGGGCAGATTATTTTATTACCTTAACTAAAGTTAATACAATTAAACACGAACTACATATAATCTAAAGTATGCAACACCCCCAAACTCTAAAAGCAATTGTTTCAATGAGGAAGGGTAATTTAATTTGGTTCATCAAATATATGCATCATATTCTTGGATGAATGAAGAATGAAGCGTCTGATCCTAATCGTGAAAACAAATAACATGTGCAGGTGCAGATTCATTGTAAAAAAAAAGAGGATATTGCTTGTAAACCATTAATAATTTGATACATCACTGGATTTATCTCAAAACAGTTGTAGCCTACATCAATCTGAATTAATCACTGTTTAGAACCATCAATTTGTGAAAAGTGTGAAAACTGGGTATGTGCACTCCTATTTTGCAGTCAATGAGGGAATGTTACTGCATCTTTAAGAGACTTGTCATTGTATAAATTTGTGTGAAAAGAATTAAAAAAAGGGAATATGAGAATAAGAAACACTTCACAAAGCATTGTCCAGGAAGTTAGTCTTTTTTTCTTTTAAGGGAAATCACTGTTTAGAACCATCAATTTGTGAAAAGTGTGATTACTGAGTCAACAAATATACAAATGATCATATGCATGTTCATAACTCATATAAGAAAATAATGATACTAGCTCAAATTTATCATTTCCTCACATTTTAGTTGAAGAAAGAAAACAAAAACATAGAAAATAAGTATTGATTATTACCTTAAAAGAAAATCCTTAATTAAATCTAAGATAGTTATATTGGAAGAAAACAAAGAATGCAAACTCATCAGGTAGTTCAAAGATATAAATTCCTTAATTCCTTAATTAAATCTATTGTTGTTAAATCATCCATAAATTACACTAACAACAATATTCTGCTGAATTAGTTGTTATAGTTGTTATCGATCGTGTATCTGAATGAGTTCTTCTCCAAAACTAAAAGTGGAGAACATGGAGCACGTGGTTTTCCATGCACAAGAAAAGGATGATGATGAACAAGAAATTGATGAATTTCGGGTGAACCATTTTAATGATGACACTTTGTGTTAATTTGATATCACTCTAACCGAGTTCTTTATGCTAATCAGAATTTTAGTGGTGAAGATATGCCAGATTCAAGCAATTCCTTTGGAGCATTTCATACTGATAAAGTGAGTAAAAGTTCTAGTTTTGTGTAACCAAGGAAATTAAGAATAAGCATATGAAAGGAATTTCAAGAAATTTATATGATAGGTGTTTACCAGTAAAGATGAATTGCTTACATGGGCCAAAGAAACTGGAAGAAATATAGGTTATGTTATTGTGATTAGTTCTTCTTCAGCTAAAAACGATGTAAAAAAGGCCAGACTGCATCTTGGTTGTGAGCGTGGAGGAGCTTATAGGAATCCTAAGAAAGCAAAAAGCAAAGAAGCATTATCTCGTAAGAGGACAGGAACAAAAAAAATGGTTGTCCATTTTTGTTGCAAGGCGTAAAATTAGAAAAAGATGACAATTGGTCTATAAAAGTTCTCTGCGACCTTCATAACCATCCTCCAGCTGCACAACTTGAAGGTCACTCTTTTACTGGAAGATTAAATAAAGATGAAGAGACTATATTATTAGATATGACGAAGAATATGGTAAAACCGAGAAACATACTTATGACAATAAAAGAGAAGAACGAGAAAAATACTACTACGATGAAGACAATATATAATGTTCGTCAAAAACATAGAAGGACTGAGAGAGCTGGAAGATCACAAATGCAACAGCTTATGAAAATATTAAATGATTATAAGTATGTGGAATGGCATATGAGGAATGAGTCAACTGGTTGTTAGACAGACTTGTTTTGGGCACATCGTTCTTCTATTAATATTTTACATGCCTTTCCGTTGGTGTTGCTTATGGACTGTACCTACAAAACCAATCGCTATGGCTTTCCATTACTAGAGATAATTGGTGTGACATGTACAGATCTTACATTTTCTATAGCATTCGTGTACATGGAGGCTGAGCGTGAAGAAAACTACACATGGGCAATGGAGAAGCTAAAAACATTGATGCCATCAAATATTGTGCCTAATGTAATTGTCACTGAGAGACTTGGCATTGATGAAATCTATTAAGACAGTATTCCCTGAAACAAAAAATCTTCTCTGTAGATTTCATATCACAAAAAATATTCTTGCCAATTCTAAAAAGTTGTTTAAATGCAAAGATGAGTGTGATGATTTCATGGCAGCTTGGAGTGTCTTGATATTTTCTTCAGGTGAGAAGGTGTGACACCGCTCCCAATTTGAACTTGGATTTTTAATTCATCAATATTAAAAATTTACTTGGAAAGTACAAATACAAATTTCGATGAGGACGACTAGTTGAGTTCATGAATATTTATTCATATTAAGAACTAGTTACAAGTATATCAATCATACAAGAAATGATTAACTGGTTAAATTAATAACAATTAATTATGTTGTGTGTCGGACCCTAAAAAAATGGGAGGGACTAACTAAAATATTCTTGGACCATGTTAAATTAATTAAAAGTCCAAGAATAAGGAAATGAGTTACATATAAAAGGTAAAAGATTAATATGGGAGACTATTCGAGCCATTTACTAATAATAGACTTGTAAAGGGGTTGGAGCCCGCAATATGAGAGAGGACTATCCAATACATTTTAGGATCAACCTTTTAGGGTCTAATAGCCTAAACTAATATAAATGAACGGATAAACGTCATTTGGGTCGGAGTAAATTAAAAGGAGCAGCCCCTGAACTAAACCCAATTAAAATCGGCCCAACTTACTAAAAATAGAGGATAAAGGAGGGGAGTCTCCTTATCCTCTCATTCGAGAGGCTACATAAGAAGTGAGAGGACCTTGGAGAGCCTTATTCTCATAGAGCAATCTCAGGGAGAAAAGGGGGTCAAGAAGAGAAGGAAATCCAATAGAAAACGAAGCCTAACGGTAAGAATCTCGTAGCTCTGGTTCTTGTTCTTCCGTTTAATATATTTTTCGTATATGATTTTATAGAAATCATATGATGGATTCTAGGAGATGTTCTACACGTTTAAAAGTGTAGGAAAATGATATAAAGTGTTGGTATTTAACTTAGAAGAGTTGTGGATTCGATAGGGATCGGAATCGCCGGAAACGGCCATTTCTAGGAGCTGTTTTCGTGCTGCAGGGCCCGAAAGCCGGGCCACCTCACAGTTTCAGGCAGAAGTTGAGCTTGCTACCAGTGCCCGTTGCTTCGGGAAGATCTAGGAGAGAAGACGTGGTTCGTGCTTCCTCCGTTTCTGTTTCAAAAACAATTATAATAATGCTCATGGATATTATATTCTAAATAATTATTTGGGGGCTTGTATGCCTAATGATGCCAGGCGTGGCTTGAACTCTTGTAATAATCTTTCTGCTGCTTTAAATGAATATTTTACATTATGTTTGTTTATGGATGTACTACGTGTGAATGATATTCCAGACGCTTTGTATAGTATGGATGACTTGGACTACAGTTGACTATTCGTACTGTACGATGGGTTGTTGACGTGTCCGATAGGTCCGGGGCGTGACAGAAGGAGTATGCTAAAAAATTAGATGCTATTGAAAGTGACTACCAGATGCATCCTAGTCTCATCCAATATGTAAGAGATACATGGTTGAATCCATATAAAGAGAGATTTGTAGCGGCCTGGACTAATAAAATCATGCATTTTGACAATTTGACAACAAATAGGTATGATGTTCAAATTTAATCTAGTTTCAATATTTATGAATTTACTAAATTTCAAAGAAAAATTGAATTTTTCTTTAACTTTTGCAGAGCTGAGAGTGCACATGCAAAGTTGAAGAAATGGCTTGGCTCCATTAAGTCAGATTTTGATTGTTCTTGGACGATAATCAACGCTCTAATTGAGTTGCAACACACTGAAATTAGGGCTTCATTTGAGCAAAGTCTAAATGTGGTTGAACACAATTTCAGACCTTCATTGTTTAAAGACTTGCGTGGATTAGTATCACGAAAAGCATTGAACTTAATTCTGATTGAGTCTGAAAGAGCAACTACGGTTGGTGTCGACGTCAGTTTATGTGGGTGTGTCATGAGAAGCACACATGGCTTGCCTTGTGCACAGGAAATTGCGGAACATGTCAGATGTGCTCAACCCATTCCAATATTAGATATTAACCCTCATTGGATGAAATTAAACATGCAAAAACATCAAGAAGGTGAAGCCTCATTTGAAATGAGTATTGATACTGAGATGAATTGCATATGGACACTGTGGAGGTATTGGCCCCACGGGACAAGGCAGCCCTCTTCACACTTGTTGGGCCTGTTTGCTTGCCTCTTGTCTTGGCCCAAGTTGTTCTGCCGCTAGCCTTTCTTCTAGAACCCTCCTTTAGGGCTTCCCCTCTTGCCCGGGTACATAAGCCCCTCTTCGTCTTTGGTTGACGCTGAGGTCTTCGGTTAGAGAGAGAGTGAGGTTAAGAGAGAATAGTGAGAGAGACTCCAGTCTCTTCTCCATTCCGGTCCCTCTGTGGTCTTCTCTCTGTGCTTCCCCTTTTCTGACCTTTGGCGTGCGTTGAGATGGCTGGGCTGGCCTGAGTGTTTTTGTCCCTTCCGGTGGTGCTTTGGTGTGTGTGCTGTATAAGCGTGGTCTGAGCTGGAGAGGTGAAAACCTGACAGTGGTATCAGAGCCGGAACTCCCGTCGTCCTCGTCTACAGCCCGGGAGCTCCTCCGCCGCCATCCGCCGCAGATCTTCGTTTCAGTGGTAAGTCGAGAAGCCCATCCTCGGGTTCTCGCTCAGGTAAATTGGCGATAAACACCATAGGTAGCCAGGTGCCTCCGGTTTTGTGTGTTTCTTGGTGTGTTTTACTTGCTTCATCCCTTTCCCCTCTTTGTTCTTGCTGCTGACCGTGTTGGTCTGGCTGTCAGTTGTAACTGACGATTCCCCAGGTGCGTTCTCTTTACCTTCGTGTGTGAAGTTGGTCTGCATGAGTATTTTGTGTTTGCGGGATTGAGGTTTTGAACTGGTATTCCGTGTTTCTGTCTCCTTTGCGTGTTTATCTCTGCTTTACTGCCCTTTTGTGCTTACTTGGTACCCTTGTGAACTGGGATTTTTTGCCTCTGTGACTCGGCACCTGAGGTTAGGACTGACAGGTTCCTTGCCAGTCACTCTAGTGGCCTTCGGATCTGTGTGGCCTGTCAGCCCGCAGCCGGGTACACTGGTGAACCCTAGCTCCTTGGTTCTCTGTCTCTCTGTTTGCTATCTTTCATTTACCTTGTCTTCTGCCACTGATTCTTCAGTGTTATCCTTATTGTGTTCATCATTATGTTTGCTCCTATGTCTGCCAATATGTATGGTATGTTACCCTTTAATGGAAAAACTAATTTTGACATTTGGAAACAAAAGATCAAATGTGTTTTAATCCAGCAAAAGGTTTTCAGAGCTGTAAGTGAACTTTATTTGGATTTTGATGATAGTGCTAAGAAAGCTGAAATGAATGAAACTGCCTGCTCTACTATATATCTTAACCTATCTGACTCTGTGCTTAGAAAGGTTGGTATTTTAGATTCTGCTAAAAAGTTGTGGGATAAGTTAGATGAGCTTTATACTGATACCTCTCTGCCTGGTAAACTGTTTTTGCTTGAAAAATTCTTTCGGTTTAGGCTAGACCTAACCAAAGACATTGATGAAAACTTGGATATTTTTAATAAGTTGATCCAGAACATTAAACAATCTGGTGATAAACATATTGATGATTATACTGCTGTTGTGTTGCTTAATGCTATTCCTGATTCTTATAATGATGTTAAATCTGCTATTAAATATGGTAGAGATGATGTCACTCTTGATATTGTTGTGAATGGCCTTAAGAGTAAAGAGCTTGACCTTAAACATAATAGGAGTATCTTTAGTCAATCCAAGGATTCGGGTGAGGCTATGTTTGTGAGGGGTAGATCTAAGAGTAGGTCTAAGAATCAGAAACAGGATGCCCAAGCTAAAAATAGTAACCCAAATGGTAAGAAGAGGAATAAGTCTAGAAAACGTGTGTGCTACAACTGTGGCAATTCTAGCCACTTTATAAAGGACTGTCCCCATCCTAAGAAACCTGAGCAGGCTAGTGTTGCTATAGAGAGAGATGACCTTGGTGAGGTTCTCATGGTGTGTGACCATGTTAATTCTGTTCGTAATACCTTGACTGAGCATGAATGGTTAATTGATTCTGGTTGTACCTATCATATGACTCCTTTTATGGATTTGTTTTCTAAATATGAGAAATGTGATATGGGTTATGTTTCCTTGGCTGATAATAAGAGATGCAATGTTTTGGGTGTTGGTGATATGTCTCAAGTTTTCTTGTGGCTCTGTGTTTACTCTTAAGAATGTGAGGCATGTCCCTGATTTGTGTCACAACTTGCTATCTGTTGCTGCCTTGGAGGGTAGTGGATTAGAGGGAAAGTGGGGGAATGGTAGTGTGAAAATTTTGAAAAATTCTCTGGTGTTGTTTAAAGCTGAAAAGGTGAACAACCTTTATGTGTGTCATGCAAAACCTTATATTGACTCTGTGAATGCTGTGAATGTTGTGCATACTGATAAAACCTTGTTGTGGCATAATAGACTAGGGCATATGAGTAATAAAGGTTTAAGGATCATGCATAAACATGGTTACTTTGGTAAAGACTCTGTGAACTCTTTGACTTTCTATGAATCATGTGTGCTTGGTAAACAACATAGAGTCCAGTTCCCTCTATCCTCTTATTCTAATATGACTAAGTGCTCCTCTGTGCTTGAATATGTGCATGCTGATGTTTGGGGCCCTGCCAGTGTTCCCACACATGGGGGGAAACAGTATTTCTTGTCCTTAATTGATGATTTCTCTAGGAAAGTGTGGGTTTATCTTCTAGAACATAAGTCTGATGTTTGTGAGAAGTTTAAAGCCTGGAAGTTACTTGTAGAAAATCAAACTGGACAGAATGTTAAGACCCTTAGGACTGATAATGGCCTAGAATTCTGTAACCAAGAGCTTGACCAATTGTGTGCCACTTCAGGCATTAGGAGACATAAGACTGTGCCCTACACCCCCCAACAGAATGGGGTGGCGGAAAGGATGAATAGAACCCTTCTTGACAAGGTTAGAAGTATGTTGTCTACCTCATGTTTACCTAAGAAGTTTTGGGGTGAAGCAGTCACCACTGCCACCTATCTGATTAATAGATCTCCCTCTGTTCCCATAGGGGTTCGATGCCCTGAAGTTAAGTTTACTGGTGGGCCTCTTGACCTAACAAACCTTAGGGTCTTTGGGTGTGCTGCCTATGTTCATCAGAAAACTGATAAGTTAGATCCTAGATCCAAAAAGTGTGTTTTCTTGGGTTATCCTGATGGGGTAAAGGGATATAGGTTGTGGGATAGAAGTGTGCCTGGTTTTAAGGTGGTTATAAGTAGGGATGTAATTTTTAATGAATTTGATTTCCCTTGCTTGCTTAATTAAACCTATTTCTGAGCATGAACCTGAGAGGACACCTGTTGAGGTGGAGCCTCAGGCTCCTTCTGTACCTATTATTCCTTTTGTTATGTATGACACTCCTCCTGTTGTTCCTGTCATCCCTTCTGATGTGCATGTTAATACTTCTGCTGATACTGCTACCTCCAGTGAGGTGGAGTTCAATACTCAAGATGACCATGTGCAAAATGATTCTCTGTCTGGTGAAACCAATGTGTTTGATGATTCTGCTGAGGATGATAATGTTGATTTGCGTGACTACCAACTTGTTAGGGATAGGGGTAGAAGAACCATTAAGAGAAAATTTGATACTTTGTCTGATTATGCTTTTACTGCGTGTGATATATCTGATTTTGCTTTTACCGTGTTTGAGGCCCTAGACCTAAATGAATTGACGTGCACTTTGTCACGGTGCGTCAAAATAAATTCAATACTAAACACTTATACGTAGTATAGGTGAAGTAGAGTTCGTATCCACAGGGAAAGGAATAATTCTCTTTTTATGATACTTAGTAAATAAAAAGGGGGGATTTGGATTGACTGATTTAATTTAATTAAGAACTAAGATGAACAACCTATATGTGTTTAATTCAAAGATAAAAAGGACTTGGCATTGCTACTTTCCACTTGTTGATATATTTTAGTCGATCATTGTTATATCTATAACTTATTCCCTCTCGAATACTCAATTGGGGAGTATATCACTTCATCGAGGGTAGTTATTAACAACAACCGTTCATTAATAACCCTTACTATTAATCAAATATAGAACAACGCCTTATACCGATTTAATAGTAGCATTTAATCTTTCTAACTCCTTGATGAAATCAATTGAGATTGATAACCTCAACACAACGGTTTCGGTTTAACCAACAAAATTAATCCATCTTAAGTTTGTTAATCACGACCGTGCATTAATAAACCGAAGTTACTTACTTGTGAAACCATCAACGATTAACCATTCTTCGTTGATCGTTTCTAGTAATAATTAATATATGAAACAAAACTAGTTGATCCTTTAAGTAATGTTCAAAATATTAATATGAAATATGAGTAGAGATTAATTAATATTCAAGGAAGAATATTATTAAAGAAGATGAATCCTACTATAATTAATATCAAGATGTTAACTAATTGTCATCTTAGCAACACTCCCCAACATTAATATAGAAGAAGAAAATACCATTCTAACCAATGTCGAGATGTTAACTAATTGTCATCTTAGCAACACTCCCCAACATTAATATAGAGATGGTATTAAGGAAAGAACTATTAATTAATATTCAAGGAAAGAAGTTAAGAAAATAACTCACAACTTTAATAATCAACAAGCTTCAAGAGCAACACCAAGAATTGGAAGTTTAGCTCCTCATTTGGAGACTAAACATAGCTAGAAAAATATAAAGAAATGATATTCTAAACTGAGCTTAAGAGTATGGAAGAAGGAATTCTTTTTAGAGAAGGAAAAGAGTGTTATTTATAGGTGTTTTGCAACACCTTTGGCCGGGTACCCGACCGGGTCCGGTCAAAATCAGATATTTCCCCACGTTCTGGTGATCTTTGCACACCGGGTTGTCCCCGGTCACTTCTCAGCCGACCGGGTGAGGTATGGGGCCCTACCGGGTCCAGCTCTTTCCTCAGTGGTTCGGTTTTCAAATCAGACCCGACCGGGTGAAGTTTCCTACCCGGTCGGGTATTTGCTCCTGGACAGTCAAAATTCCTTTTTGTTCACTTCAACATCCTCCTTTCCAACATCCTAATTCCTAATTCTACTTTACAACTTACAAATGAGAACTAAAATACAATCACAACTAACATCACACAAATGTTTGCAAACTAAATAAAACGTCAAACAATCACCATCAATGAAACATAAAAGCATACAATTATGCACAACTAATTAGTGTGCATCATGAACCTAAGACCTATAGTGAAGCTATAAGGTCCAGAGAGTCTCAGAGATGGCTTGAGGCAATGAAAAGTGAGATGGACTCTCTAAGAGTGAACCAGACTTGGACCCTTGTTCCTAGACCTAATGCCAGCTCAGTGATTGAGTGCAAGTGGTTGTTTAAGGTCAAGGAAGAACCGGGTAATAACATTAGGTATAAGGCCAGGTTAGTTGCCAAGGGGTTTACTCAAAAAGAGGGGGTAGATTATGCCGCAATCTTTGCTCCTGTAGTTAAGTTTACTACTGTTAGAATCATGTTGGCTTTGGTTGCTCACCGTGACTGGGAGATGAAACAAATGGATGTCACCACTGCATTTCTGCATGGTGAATTGGATAAGAAAATTTACATGACTCAACCTGAGGGCTTTGTGGATCCCAAGAGGAGTGACCATGTCTGTCTGCTTAGGAAGGCCTTGTATGGCCTGAAGCAATCCCCTAGGCAGTGGAATATTAGGTTTGACAAGTGTATGCAGTCTATGAAATTTGTGAAATCTGCCTGTGATCATTGTCTTTATTTCAAGAATACTAATTCTGTTCCTGTGTTCTTGTTAATCTATGTGGATGACATGTTGATTATTAGCCCTTGTCTTAAATCTATTATGTCTGTTCAAAAATGTCTTTGTGAGAACTTTGCTATGAAAGATCTTGGTGATGCCAAGAGGATACTTGGGATTAACATTATTAGGGACAGGAGCAGTGTTACTCTCGTTCTAAATCAGATTTCGTATGTTGAGAAGGTTTTGAGTAAGTTTAATATGTCTTCTGCTGCACTTGTGCATGTTCCTCTTGCCTCTCATTTTGTGCTAAGTAAGAATCAGTCTCCTAAGACTGCTTCTGAAATTGAGCTTATGAAGTCTGTTCCTTACTATAATGCTTTAGGTTCTGTGATGTATCTGATGGTTAGTTCTAGACCTGATATTGCCTATGATGTGAGTTGTTTGAGTAGGTTTATGTCTAATCCTGGTATGCCTCATTGCAATGCTTTGAAATGGCTTTTGAGATACTTGAAATTTTCTGCAAATCATGGTTTGATTTTAACTAAGTGTTCTGAAGGTGTGAAACTGAGTGGTTATGTTGACTCTAACTATGCTAATGATAAAGACAATAGGAAATCTACCACTTCCTATGTGTTCACTTTGTGTGGTTCTTGTATTAGTTGGAAATCTCAGTTACAACCAATTGTTGCCTTATCAACCACTGAAGCTGAGTATGTTGCAGCTACAGAGGCCTTCAAGGAAGCAATCTGGTTAAGTCGTCTTGTTGCTGAAATAGCTTTTCTTAAACAGGATGTTACTGTGTTTTCTGATAGCCAGTCTGCTATCCAGCTTTGCAAAAACCCTGTTTTTCATGATAGGACCAAACACATTGATGCGAGGTTCCACTTTATTCGTGATGTTTTAGATGCAGGTAAGGTGAAGCTGTGCAAGATACCCTCAGAGTTCAACCCTGCAGATATGGGGACGAAGTGTCTATTTGCTGAAAAACTTTTGTCTTGTAAACGAATTTTAAATTTGGACTGCGGTTAACTCTGTTTGCAGGTTTTGGGTATGTTGAAGGGTAGATTCTTGAAAGCGTAGTGCTTGAGAGAATCTGCTCTCACGGTTAGGGAGAGTACTTTGGGTACTTCTCCAATTTCCTTTTGGGAGTATTTTGTGTATCTCCATTTTGTTTGCCAGTTATGTCTTTAGGATATCACTGGTGACCCGGCGATGATGAACCACATGCTCATGTTACTTTGTGATACCATGCACCACCAATGATGGCCAATAAGCTGGAAAGTGTGAAGGTATTGGCCCCACGGGCCAAGGCAGCCCTCTTCACACTTGTTGGGCCTGTTTGCTTGCCTCTTGCCCTGACCCAATTTGTTCTGCCGCTAGCCTTTCTTCTGGAACCCTTCTTTAGGGCTTCCCCTCTTGCCCGGGTACTTAAGCCCCTCTTCGTCTTTGGTTGACGCTGAGGTCTTCGGTTAGAGAGAGAGTGAGCTTAAGAGAGAATAGTGAGAGAGACTCCAGTCTCTTCTCCATTCCGGTCCCTCTGTGGTCTTCTCTCTGTGCTTCCCCTTTTCTGACCTTTGGCGTGCGTTGAGATGGCTGGCCTGGCCTGAGTGTTCTTGTCCCTTCCGGTGGTGCTTTGGTGTGTGTGCTGTATGAGCGTGGTCTGAGCTGGAGAGGTGAAAACCTGACAGACACGATTTCATATGTCTGATCAAGTTGGAAAGCTGACATTGAAGAGAAAGTTAAGAGAATTAGGTGATCCAACAACGACATTCCTAATACCCCCCCAAAAAGCTAAGACAAAAGGTCGTCCTGTTTTGAAGGCAACTTCATCAACTTGGCGTGACCTTTCATATTTTGAAATTGTTGACTCGGAAGTTGCTAAGCGTGACTGTGAATTAAGTCAAAAATGTGTTCCAGTTCGAAAAGTGAAGAAGAAAATAGCCAGGAAAAAAATCCAAAAGTCTTCTGAAGTATTTGGACTTTTTCCATCATACTTACACCCATATATCTTTGACATAATTGATGTCAAGACGGATGGACATTGTGATTTTCGTGCTATTTCTTCTCTACTAGGTTTTGGAGAAGACAAATGGGCAACAGTTCGTGAACAGTTGATTAAAGAGTTGTGCAATTATCGACCTTTTTATGTTAAGTTGTATGAGTCTGCTGAAAATTTTGCTGAATTACTTGAAGAATTGTCTTATTTCACAGCTCCAACACCATATAAGAATTGGATGACTCTACCCGCCATGGGTCATTTGATTGCTTCTAAATATAATGTGGTGTTGATATACCTTTCTAAGTCTATGTGTGTGACATTTCTTCCTCTTCGATCTAGTCCACCCATAGAACAACACCATTGTGAGAATAATGGGTAAGGTTGCTCCCTAAGGAGCCCTAGCAGATATATTTATATTAAAGAGAGTTTGATGTAAAGTACAATATTAAGCGTCTAATAATTCTATTACACCCCCTCAAGCTGTGCGGGAGATACAACGCGCATGTTGTCTTTTAAAAAATGAAAACGTTGACTAGAGAGACTTTTAGTAAAAATATCTACCAGCTGTAGATGAGTAGGAACGTGCTTAACAATCAGATCTCCATGAGCAACCCGTTCACGAACAAAATGATAATCAATCTGAATTTGTTTACTGCGAGCATGCTGAACACGATTTGCAGTCAAATAAGAAGCAGAGATATTATCACACAATAAATGTACCGATTCTGTGATCGGCCATCCCAGTTCGAACAGTACCGACCGGATATGCAGTGTGTCTTGTACTGTGTAAGCAATGGCCCGATATTCTGCTTCTGTGGAGGAATTCGACACGGTAGGCTGCTTCTTAGTCTTCTAAGAACCCAAATTAGGACCTAAAAAGACAGCAAAGCCTGTAGTGGACCGAGAACTATTAGGACAACCAGCCCAATCAGCATCGGAGTAAGCAACTACACAGGTTGGCTGATTAGACTGTTGAAGCCATAGCCCATGATCTCGTGTTCCCTGCAAGTACCTGAAAATTCTTTTGACTGCAAAAAGATGAGTGGTATGAGGAGCATGCATGAACTGAGACACTAAGTGTACTGCATAAGTAATATATGGCCGTGTCAAAGTTAAATATTATAATGCACCAACCATGCTACGATACTCAGTAGAATCAGACAATAACTCATCATCAGAAAGAGACGGAGTGGTACGGGAAGCTAACGGGGTGGGATCAGGTTTTACAGTATGAAGATGAAAATGGGCTAGAAGATCAGTGACATATTTATGTTGAGAGAGAAACGTACCTTTAGCTGAACGAATAGTCTCGACACCCAGAAAATAATGAAGATTACCCAAATCTTTCATAGCAAAATGATTAGAGATAATCGAAATAAATTGGGTAACAGATGACTCAGAATTGCCAGTAATAATAATATCATCCACATGTAATTGTTGTTGACTACTTTTCATATAGCACATTATTATGTGATATATTGTAATTGCGCCAAGTATGATTAATAGTATGTGGTTGATATAATTTGTCATTTTGCCTAAATGTTGTCATTTTTGTTGTTAATTTGAGAAATTAAACAAACAGGGTTGCAATTAAGATCGTAAAAATAGAAACCATTTCAGTTATTCAATAAATCAATGCATAAAGCATTTTCCAAAGATGAAATGAAATTAATATTCAATCACGGTCAATCAATACAACCCATATTGAATGTGTTGGTCATGTACATAACATTCTATAACGGGCAGGCTAATAACTGATATAAAAAACATTCAATAACGGTTCCTTCACCTCATATAAAAAGTAATGTACTTTCAATGTCGGCTGGATCTATGTCGGGTCTAGAACCGACATTAAATGTCAATTTTAACCGACATAGAAAGTGTTTTTTCCACTAGTGGAATTGTCAGATTTACTACAGGAAAACTCATGTTGCAGAAGGAAGCTACTAAATCGATGAAACCAGGCCCGTAGAGCTTGCTTAAGGCCATAAATAGCCTTGCGCAAACGACATATATGATTAGGAAATTGAGGATGAATAAAACCACGAGGCTGCCGCATATAAACTTCTTCTGTCAGATGACCATGTAAGAAGGCATTTTTCACATCAAGTTGTCGTATAACCCACCCAAAAGAAATAGCTACAGTAAGTACAATACGAACAGTGGTGGGTTTTACTACAGGACTAAAAGTTTCAGAGAAATCAATATCTGTCTGCTAATTAAAACCTTGTGCAACTAATCGAGCTTTGTGGCGCTCTAATGATCCATCAGAATGATATTTAGTTTTATATATCCACTTACATCCAACAATATTCTTAGAGCTATCAAAGGGCACCAAGTCCCACGTATTATTATTAATGAGTGCATTAAATTCATCAGCCATCGGCTCACGCCATTTTAAATGTTTATTTGCCTCAGTAAAACATGTAGGGTATGCAAGAGTAATAACCATACTTAAATTAAAAATTGTTTTAGGCTTAAAAATTCCTGACTTAGCACGGGTCTGCATGGGATACTGATTAACTACCGTAGTGGACATAGGTGGGGTGTGTGCAGGTGAGACACAGTCGGCCGTGACTGAATTCGGCATGCAGGACGATGGGCGGTGACTCGATGAGGTAGGTGTGACGGAGGTAGGGGAGTGTGGCGGACTGTTTGTAGACGCGGGGAGGGATGTATAAGGCGATGGTACATAAGGAGTGGTAGGGATTAGTGGTGACCGAGAAGAAGATGGGTGCGGTGGAGGTAGTTCGACCGTGGTGGTGTAGTTCGGTGGAGGCGGGTCAAGGGTGATATCGGTTAGTTTCATTGGAGATGGCGTAGTAGGGATAGAATACGATGGACCAGGTAAGAGTGATTTAAAGAGATAGGTGTCCTCATGAAACCTAACGTGACAACTAACATAGACTCGACCTGTGAGAGGATCAAAATAACAATAGCCCTTATAACCAGATGCATAGCCAAGAAACACACACTGAACAGAACAAGGTGATAATTTATTTGCGGAGGTGGCAGAAAAATTGGGATAGCAGGCAGAACCGAATACACGCATAAAGGAGTAGTCAGGATCACGGTTAAAAAGTTTTTGGTACGGAGAAAGACCTTTTAATGTAGGAGAGGGTAATCTGTTAATAATATATGTGATCGGCTGAAACTTGCAAGTGTACAAGTGCCAATGTAGTAATAAATTCCGGTAAAAATACCGGGTCGAACACAAGGAAACGTTGTTTATATGATTCCAAAGGGAAAGGGGTTTAGTAAAAGACTTATGAAAAGAGTAAAGATTTTTGGTTTTTTCAAGAGATAATAAAAGCAACCAAGGGTTCGGGATTACTCCTAAACGACTCCTAGTGATGAATAGATGTTCTTTCGCCAATTCTTATGAGTGGAATGTCACTAAAGTATTCTAACTCCTGTTACGGCAGCGAGATTGTGATTAATTCTACGTGTGAATCCCGTCATGGTTCACATTCATCTAAAATTAACCCCATTGAAGATTAGGACATTATAAAAACAACCATACTCAATTGAGGTATATTTCTATCCACAATTAGAATATGTCTAACCTTTAAGTGCACGGTTTATAACTCAACGTTAATTGCTCAAATAAACCCAACGATATAATCATACGTTGTACACCGTAGTCATACACATTAAAATATAAAGGAAAGGTCAAAATAATTTGGTTGAGAACATACATCAAACACCTAGAATGCGTAAAGTTTCATCCCTAACCTTGGCTATAGAAAATTAGCTAGAACAATTCATAATGAAATTACAAGTATTGAAATGATAAAATACAATGAAATACATAAGAAAATGATACCACAACTCCAAAGCTATGGTGGACAAAGCTTTCCCCAAGTGTAGAACTTCTCTCAAGACAAAGGGGTTGCTCTTGGGATGCCAAAGTAGAAGTAAAGTGTGTAGATCTAGAATATGGAATAATGTATTGAGAGGGCTTCAATCCTCTTAAATATTGAGTTCTCAACGGCCATTTTCAGACAAGGAAGCAAGCTCCTTAATGGGATTTGGTGTTTTGCCCGAATGATTGTGATGACCGTTGCTTGTTTTAATCAGCTCCAGGCGAAAGGTGGGCGACATTCGCAAAACCCGGGCGGCTTTTGCGCGTTTAAAACAGGCTTCTCCGCTCCAGGGACCGAAAGCCGGGCGGCTTATGCCAAAAGCCGGGCGGCTTTTGGTTCGACTTATTGAATAAATTCCACAGCGCCCAAAGCCGGACGCCTTTCATGAAAGTCGGGCGGCTTTCGTCTTGTTTTGCTCCGGATGCTTTTCCTTCATCTTCTGACGGCAACTGGATGACTGGTTGGTGAAAACCGGCCGGTTTTGGTGAAAGCCGAGCGGCTTTCACCCCTTTGGTGTATTTTCCTCTTTTCTTTTGTTCTTCGGGATGCATTTGGTTGACCTTTACTTGTCGGGATTCTTTGTGTGTCTTTTCATCCTCGTATTTGATCCAATTGTTGGTTATAGTATTTCTTGCAAAACGAGACATATGTGTGAGAGTTTCATTCTTTTAAATATAAAAGCGTTTTTAAATTATTGTATAAAATACGTTAATAAAACGCTTATCAAATACTCCCACACTTGAGTTTTGCTTGTCCTCAAGCAAATTTAAAACTTTTTTTTTGTGGAATTATTAAGTCAAAACCTTAAGAAAAATTCTTTTGAAAAAAGTTTTGGAGGACAAGGGTTTTGCTAAAATATTTTTGAAAAAATATGGACCAAAAGTGAACAAATTAAGGAGAAAAAATCGTGCAATTTAGAAGTTTAAAGACTACCCCCACACTTGTTCCACAATGTCTCAACGTGGATCACAAAGAGCAATCAAAGCAAGGTGATACACACATAGCACAAAAAAATACATTAGAGTCAAATTAACAACAAAAAGGAGTTTTAGCAAGACTACATAAGAATTGTTTTAAGTTTAGTACACTTCCCTTTTTTGTCAAATTTGCTCACCATTCTCATCTCCATCTTCTCGGGAAGGGAAAAAGAAGTTTGGATCGTAGGGCGGCGGTGGTGGTATGTTGAAATGTCTCCCTAACTCTTGACAATAGTAGTTCATGCTCCACAAATGACCCCCCATTCCTTGGATAGCATGACGCTGATCTCTCAAGTCCCGTCTATGTACCGCAAGCTCCGTGCGGATTTGACCAAATTGCTCGGTCAAGTAGTCCATGTCGTAATGAGCTCCGGCTTGGGGTACGTGAGCTGCCTCTTCATGGTACGCGGGCTCCCCACCTTCCATCATCTCTTCTTCATTCTCCTCCAGTACAACTCTATGGAATTTCGCCACGCACCTCCATGGTCCTCCGTCCGGCGGTTGGAAATAGCGAAGATGTGTCATGACACTATCATCAAGCACGGCGTGCATCTCCCGTTCTTCTTCTCCTCTAAAACTAACACCAAAATGTTCAAAAATTTTAGAGCGCAAAATAGGGAAAATGAAGGCCTTATCTTGATTGTTGCTCAAGACCGCGCTCCATAATTGTTTGATGATGATGCTCGAGAGAGGAATCCCCTCATGACGACCAAGCCCGATGTGCATCATATATGCAAAGTAGAGGTCGGCACTTCGAATTTTGTTGTAGCCGCTTGCTCTCGGCATGACGTTGAATGAATAGAGGTACATCAAAAGCCGGGTCCGGATGTGTGGTTGTCCAAGGTTCTTGGTCATTAGATCAAGTCCTTGCAACCCAAAATATTGCATTGCATCCACGGGATTGTAGTTCCCATCGCTATTCATCGTTCCGGCTTGGGAAGGGGCAAAAGGAGTGCCAAACTTGGTGATATGAAATTGAGAGCTCAAAAGGTCATTGGTGATAGTAATTTTGACCCCTTTGACTCGGCTCTCAATCATCTTTTGGGCGTAATTCCCGTCAACATTTGCGAAGAACTCCTTGACGAGTTCCTGGTAGAAAGTGCCTTGGAGATGTAACACCGACTCCCAATTGATATTAGCGAAGGCCTCGCTGAGCTGGAACTCGTGATCAATATGTTGTGAGACTGTCTTTTCAATCACAAAGTCGTTGTCCCGGGACTCTAGGTAACGCTCGTAGCATTGGGTGTTGACAAACCGACTAGCCGGCAAGATGGTGGAGGAGGCCGCGGGTGCCTTGTTGATCCTAGCCCGCTTGGGGTTGCTCGGGCCAGCCTCATTTCTCACAGATTTGCCCTTTGAAGCCATTTCAACCTACAAACTCAAACAATTTCTAGCCAATTTCTCAAAAAATTTTGACATGGATTCCCCTAAAATTGACTATAATCATAATTTAGGACAACAAGAGACAACATACTCACAATCTCATTCATCAACAATTAATCACAATAATTCAATTGAAAACCCCCAAATTTAAACAAGAATTTCGAACCCTAAGCCCCAATTTTAATCAAGTAGCAAAAATTTCAAAATTTTTGAAAATAACAACTTGAAAAGAGGTTATAATGGTTCATACAAGCAATATAGTCAACAATAACAAGATATCATGCAATGAATTCGGCCTAATAGCTATCAATTTGCATAAACCCTAAATTTCGAAATTGGGAAGAACAATCAAAACTATCGATTAAATGATGTAAAAGTTGTGAAATAAGGATTAAGGAGTGAAAATGAGTGGATATTACCTGATTTGAGCTTGAAATTGGAGAAGAAATGAGAGGAATCGGGTGTATGGCTGCTGGAGCTCGAACGTCGGCCGGAGTTTGGAAGGTGTGCGTGTGTTTGTGTTTAAAAAAGAAGGGGTTTTAAAAAATCCGCAACCCGTAAGCCGGGCGGCTTTGGCGAAAGCCAGGCGGATTTTGCTTGACAGTGGGATGCCTGCGCACTTAAGCCGGGCGGCTTACACGAAACCCGGGCGGGTTTCGATTTAATGAAATATGTATAAAACTACGGCGGCCAAAGCCGGGCGGCTTTGGCGAAATAACTCAACGTTAATTGCTCAAATAAACCCAACGATATAATCATACGTTGTACACCGTAGTCATACACATTAAAATATAAAGGAAATATCATAATAATTTGGTTGAGAACATACATCAAACACCTAGAATGCGTAAAGTTTCATCCCTAACCTTGGCTATAGAAAATTAGCTAGAACAATTCATAATGAAATTACAAGTACTGAAATGATAAAATACAATTAAATACATAAGAAAATGATACCACAACTCCAAAGCTATGGTGGACAAAGCTTTCCCCAAGTGTAGAACTTCTCCCAAGACCAAGAGGTTGCTCTTGGGATGACAAAGTAGAAGTAAAGTGTGTAGAATATGGAATAATGTATTGAGAGGGCTTCAATCCTCTTAAATATTGAGATCTCAACGGCCATTTTCGGACAAGGAAGCAAGCTCCTTAATGGGATTTGGTGTTTTTCCCGAATGATTGTGATGACCGTTGCTTGTTTTAATCAGCTCCAGGCGAAAGGCGGGCGACATTCGCAAAAGCCGGGCGGCTTTTGCGCGTTTAAAACAGGCTTCTCCGCTCCAGGGACCAAAAGCCGGGCGGCTTATGCCAAAAGCCGGGCGGCTTATGCCAAAAGCCGGGCGGCTTTTGGTTCGATTTATTGAATAAATTCCACGGCGCCCAAAGCTGGGTGCCTTTCATGAAAGTCGGACGGCTTTCGTCTTGTTTTGCTCCGGATGCTTTTCCTTCATCTTCTGACGGCAACTGGATGACTGGTTGGTGAAAACCGGCCGGTTTTGGTGAAAGTCGGGCGGCTTTCACCCCTTTGGTGTATTTTCCTCTTTTTCTTTTGTTCTTCGGGATGCATTTGGTTGACCTTTACTTGTCGGGATTTTTCGTGTGTCTTTTCATCCTCGTATTTGATCCAATTGTCGGTTATAGTATTTCTTGCAAAACGAGACATATGTGTGAGAGTTTCATTCTTTTAAGTATAAAAGCGTTTATAAATTAATGTATAAAATACGTTAATAAAACGCTTATCAATATGCAGCAGTAAAAATGGCATCAACCCAAAATTGACTCGGAACCGAAGCCTCAAGAAGCATGGTCCGAGTTAATTCTAGTAAATGACGATGCTTGCGTTCAGCAACCCCATTTTGTTGAGGCGTGTCAGGGCAAGATTTTCTAAAATAAATACCATTAGCGGAAAAGAAGTGCTGCATATTATGATTAACAAATTCACCTCCACCATCACTTTGAAAAATTTTAATTTTCTGATTAAAAAGATTTTCAGCCAAAGCTTTAAATTTTTTAAAGTGCATAAAAACCTCACTTTTGTGACACATGGGATAAATCCAAGTATAACGCGAGAAATCATCAATGAAACACACATAATACTTGAATCCAAAATTTGAATACACAGGTGATTGCCACACATCAGAATGAATAATTTCCAGAGGAAAAACAAAATTATGTCTAGCATCCATAAAAGGCAAACATTGTGATTTTCCTAAACGACAAGTCACACACTCATGAGTAAAGGGAGTATGACTACATAAAAATTGTTTTTTTAAGAAACTGTAAAATACTATCATCGCAGTGACCTAATCTACGGTGCCACACAGGGCCAGAAGCTAAAACGGAAGCAAAAACTAATGGGGATGATGGCGGCAGATGGATAGGATAAAGTGGCCCACTACTGGTAGCTCGCAGAAGCACTGCACCCGTTGCTTTGTCCTTAATCAAAAAAGAATTTTTATCAAAAATTAAAGTACAATTATTATCAGCGCAGAGCCTTTTAATTGAAATTAAATTATATTTTAACTGAGGCACATGATAAACAGATTTAAAAGTGAGAGAACGACCAGACGTAGATAAAGCAACATCACCAACAGTACTTATGGGAAGATGAGCACCATTGGCAACACTAACAGAATTATAGCCCATGTAAGGAGATTTATTAACTAAAATACCTTCAGATGCAGTCATATGAGCAGAGGCTCCTGAATCAGGAAACCATAGAGCAGGAGTAGTGTCACCAGGAGTAGTCAACAGAGCAGGGGTGGACAGTTGTGTGAAACGAGATGGACAATTGATGGCAGAATGACCTGCAGAAAAGCAAATTTGACAGACAACAGGATGGGGAACAGACCCAAGAATACCCCCATCTGATGGCAAGCCTGCAGAACTACGGTTAGTAACACAGATAGGTAAAGCATGAATATTTAAATGTGACACAACAGAATTACAAATAACAGTACCCGTAGATGTCACACCCCATGCATGTGGACCACCCCTCCAGGGTGATATGTTGACTGCCCCTGAGGATACCAGTATGCTGGCTGCTGACCATACTGGACCGGATACTGCCCTCTGCCACGGCCCCTGCCACCGCGCTGCTGAGACCTGTTCTGCATCTGTTGCCCGACCGGGTGCTGAGACTGCCCGACCGGGTAGTGTGTGCCGGAATGCTGCTGGCCCGCTTGCTGAGCAGTGGGCTGTCCTGGGGAAGCTATAGCAGCGTCGAAAGCCTGATGAATGGACGAGGATTCCTGGGAGCGTAGATAAATAACCCGCTGCTCTAACTCAAGCAGATGATTACGAAGAGTTTCAAACGGGAAATTTTGTCCAAATAATGACACAACGGTGAATAAAGATTCATACTCAGGTCCCAGTCCCATAATAGTAGTCTTTAAAATTTCACGAGGAGGCATTGAACAATTGATTGTGGCAAGATCATCAGCTATTATTTTAATTTCACGCAGATAGTGATCCATTGACTAATCAGGTTTCTTTTTAATTTGATTAAATAACCGTTTTAATTCCATAGATCGGGCTAAACTGGCAGGCATAAATCGAGACTCCAACTGTTCCCAAATTTCATAGGAATGTTTTAAATCACGAACATCAATAAGAACACCCCGAGACAAAGTTGCAAATAACCAAGAACGAATTGTTTGATCAATTCGCAACCAAGTGGAAAATTCCGGATTGGGAATTTGACGGTTAAGAGCATCTATGGAATAAATAGGTGGTACCTGAATGGAGCCATCAACCATGCCAAGGAGAGCTTGGGACACCAAAAACGATTCGAACTGTGTGCGCTAGGTAGTGTAGTCTTCCACCGCTAATAATTTGGTAGTCACAATATTTGTGACATTAGTTGCCACATGAGAGATACTTTGGGCGAGATCTGTGAGGAGTGAACCGGCCGGGCTGGCTGTTGGTGTGCGAGAGGGAGGGATGACAGAGGAGACACTAGGTGAGCCGACAAAAGTGGGACCGACAAACGATGATCCAGCCGAGAAGGGTGCGGTTCCAGAGGTATGGGCTGCACAGGAACCGGAGCCGACCATGGAAACATCTGTGGAATATTCGGAAACAAAGAATATGGCAAAGAGGTCCGACTCGGTGATGCATAGTTGGAGGAGAATGTCACACCGGTAGAGAAGGAGGTAGGGGGAACACCGGTTGATGGTGGCACGGTGGCCACGGCAGGGGAGAGATGCTGGGCCGAGGATGAAGCCGTGCTGATTGCTGGAGAAGCTGCCGTCGTCATAGCGCTGGAGAAGAAATTTGCGGCGGCGCTAGAGTTTGTGCGCGGCGGTGCGGGCGGCGGCTCTACGTTAGCTCACGGCGCCGATCGTGTAGGGAGAGAGAAAAAATTTAAATAGTTCTTGATACCATGTGAGAACAATGGGAAAGATTGCTCCCTAAGGAGCCCTGACAGATATATTTATATTAAAGAGAGTTTGATGTAAAGTACAATACTAAGTCTCTAATAATTCTATTAACCATAAGGTATTAGTGTTGGGATTTGTAAATGGCAATCACTTTGTTCAAGTACTTACATTACTTATTACTTTATATCCTAATATTTGTAATGCACATTTTGGTATTGTCTATTGAATGTATTAATTTAAATAATATTACATATTGGCGATTTATATTTGTATTGTAGGTTTCAATGGATCATTATGCGCTAATACCTCCCATTGTTGCAATTTGGGAAAATTTTAGATTTGACACCGCAATGGGGTGGGAGACCCCACACTTAGATCGTATTAAGGAATTTAATGGCATACGTTCAACCCATTTGGGTGATTGCAGTAAGGAAGTTATTAACATTTAAGAAAATATATAGGTACATCACACAAAACTACTAGTTATGAGTACACATATACTACTAGTGGGAGAAGGAAGGCGGCACTCAAATTCATTGCAGCAGTTGGAGTATGGCAGGATATGATGTTAGACAATATGATAATTTCTGAGAATACAATTCTGGGATGATATTATTCATGGTTAAATGCCTATTACTCTGTACTCATTAACTTTTTATGCGATTTTTTAAGTAAGGGGCAGTTTGGATGGAGAAACATACTACCTCCGTCCCGGTGGACTTTGCCAAGTGCAAAATAGGTGAGAAATAAGAATAGTAAAAACTGCGTGGTTGAGATTTGTGCGGAGGAGAGAGAAATATACAGAACCACAAATTAGTTGCTTTATTAGGAAAGTGGCAAAGTTTTTTGGGACAACCAAAAAAGGAAAATTGGCAAAGTCCAATGGGACGGAGGGAGTATTTGATAAGATTGTCCTATTCATTAAGTTTTTCAAGTACGTTGAATTTTAGAAGAACTACCTGAGCTTCCATCCGTATGTTACCTCATTTTTATGAGCTACATGTCCAGCAAAATGTAAATATCAAATGATATAGCATTTATACATAACTTTTAAAGGAATAATTCAGAAATTATTTTTTAGGAAAATATTTCCGTCAGGATCTCAAATCAGATCAATAAGTAGACCACATGAAAAACATATCAGGTTCTGATTCATACATTCATTTTACTACGAAACAGAAGGAAAGTAACATACTTTGAGTCACAATGTAACTCTTGCAAACACTGTATTTTACTAGTGATTTTTTTTTGTCATGATAAGAACACTTAAGGGTAAGAACTTACCTCCAAAAATCTTGTTACCAGATAATGGTGTCACAAGTATATGCAATTGCAAAGCCTCACACAATTCGTGAAATGATTGTGGCGGTAGCCATTTTGGAGTCTTTACAACTGAAAGCATAGAAAATTAAAACAAGAACATACCCACTTTCAATATATATATATATATATATATATATATATACACACACACACACACATGACAACATAAATAGTAAAGAAAAAAGACCATAAAGTTGAGTAGTTAGCCAGTGACTGAAACAACACACAACTCAAGACCAAACATGCTCCAAGTACATACCAACAACTCTATTTGGAACATATTGAAGTAAATGCCCAGTCATGTATACTTCCAACTATTACAATCTTTATTTATATACTTATTATAATTGGCCTGGAAAAGGCCAATAGTTGAAGTATGTGCAGATGTCTAACATAATAATGGTTTAGAATTCAAAAAATATGAAATCTTGTTCTTATAAAGAGGCAAAGGTAAAGTATGCCCTGCACAAACATTATCAAGCATTGGTTGATTTAAAAATGAAGTTTTAGCAGCTTAATGGATTCAGTCAAGCTTGAAACTTCTTTTCAATCTCTTCCAAATCATTCCTTTTCTATGATATTGTTTGGGTAGACTTGATTAAAATTGCCTTCACTATTACACAATATCTTACAGAAACTAATCAATAAGTCATGATAAGCTAAAACGAAAGAAATGAATGAAAATTGAAGACAAACTACAATGAAAATAGCAATTAATCCAGAGAAAACTCCCTTAATTGGAACTTACCTTTCTCGGTCGAAGACGCTGGAGGTCGGGGATGAAGAGAAGCTACTTAGACTTTCTAGCTCTCGGCCGGTGAGTAAACGCGCTTAGATTGAATTCTAGATCGGGTGGACACGGCCGTCTCATTTCTCTCTCCGCAGATAGCTTAATTACAGATCTCATCTTGTTCTCTCTCCACAGCTAGCTTAATTACAGATATCATCTTGTGCTTTGTCTCTTCTGGTTGCGCCCTTCTGACTACCTGGCTTGCGGGAGAATGGAAAAGGGGTCTGGTCTCCCTTTTTTGGAAACTTCAGACATGAGCTGAATAGATGGAGTGTCGTAAATGAACTGAATAGACATGGTTACGCCAGCTGATGAAATGAACGACGTTAGAGGCGTTAGTTAAGGAGTGAGTGACGTTAAGTTAATTTAAGGGCGTAAATGGGATTATAAAATGTGAGTGTGTGTTTAGCAAAATGGGGACTGTAAATTGAATTACCCATCACGGAGGGTTCAATGGTCATTTTCAAACCGCACATGTTATAGGTGGAGATACTAGCCCGATTTTTTAAGATAACTCAATTCTTAAACTCATCAGGCCCAAACAACAAACAAAAAACCATATCAAGTTTTGCGGAACCATATCAAGCTCATAACATATAGTTGCATTCCCCTTTTCATGTTTGCCAATGCACAATTTTGATAGTCATTATATTTAAATCTCTATTAGTAAAAAACTTTTAAAAATCGGATAATAAAAATTTTGTAATGAGACGAATTCAACAATATTTTCCAAAAAAATAATAATTCACATACATTACTAAATAAAATGTAGTCAAAGTAGAGTACATGAATAGTGTGTAAATTCCAATGTTGCAACTAATATGATACAGAGGATAGTATGTTTCATCAGAAAAAGGTTGAATCCTAGAAGTAACGTATAATATTTAGTATCCTCTGTATGGCGCTTCTTGACTCTAGATGAAGGTTTTTGGATGATAGGTGTTAGATCTTGAGCTAATGGATGATATTTCAATATAAGTTCTTTTCTTCTCAAAAATAATGATTAAACATTTTTTTTAAGCAAGTAGTAGGTAAAAGTTAGTGTATTGGAAAATGCTGAGGTCATATTTTAAAACAAGTCAATTTTCCGAAAGTTTTGAGAATTAGCATTTAAGGTTCTAGTTTTCTCACATATATTACCTGGAATAGAATTGACTGAAACAGAACCAAACCAGGCTCATTCCTACTTCAAGCTCTCAGAGGTTGTTGATCTTTTACATCAGAATGGAAACTCAGATATAACTAAGGCAACCGATTAATAGGAGGATCTCAAACAAATATTGGCAAAAAGAAACCATAAAATCTTTTAAAATGGAAATACAATGTATTGTTGAATGCCTCATAAATTAAAGCAGCAATGTCATAACACAACTAACCATGGGAACCATCACTCATGGAGAGCTAATAGTTATTAAAGTATCATCATAGCTAGCTTCTCGGCATAGAGAACATAAGACATGAAACATCAAAAGTCACCCTCTCGGATGATGGCAGTGACTTGTAAGACCACATCGTCCTTTCCCTCCTCTCGGGGCAAAAACTCACAGATCAACCTATCATTTTTCTCCACAAGATTCCGTCGGCATAGATTCATCCAACCCCCGCTCATCCACGTTCGCCCATCTGCCCAAACCTTGGCCTTCATTATCCATTCTTTGCCTCTCGGGTCACGCAGGATTATAGTTGGCGGTAATACAATATCCTTGATCACATCCCTTGGTATATACTGCAAAGATTCAATGCTATCATCAGTACATATTATACTAAATAAATGAATTACTGACACATTCCTTCACTCATTCTTGAGATGTTGGGAATTCACCAAGTCATTGCGCCTTTTTGATCTGATTCCTGCCACGAAGTAAGGGTTTGTTGGTTGAGTATAATGTCCAGACTTGAAAATATCGACTCCATAATGGTCAGGGACATCCTTAGTTTCCTTGCGGGAGATTCGCTCCTCAGCACCAACATTTCTCTTATGTCGTCTCCCTATAAAGAATCTTTTGGTGAAAATCCCCGGTACAAATAAAACTACAAAAAAGGTCAGGCAAATAAAAAATACAAGAAGCTCATATGTGTAGTATCTCTTATACTTACTCTTCAAATGTGGGACCTCCTCTTCCTCGTCCTCATCACCTTCATCTCCACCGCCACTGCCACCAATATAATCATCATCAGCAGCAGCACCATCATCAGCATCACCATCATCAACACCATCACCAGCCCCATCACTAGCCCCATCATTAGCATCATCACCGGCAACACCATTCACCTTTGTATATGTTTCTTCCATATGGTATTCTTTCTTGATGTCAATTTTTTCCAACTTTTTCATGACAAAGATCTTCACATTTGACTCATTGTCAAATAACAAAAAGTCAAACACACTATGACCATCAAACTCAAAAACCAATTGATATCCAGATTTTAAACGATGGTCCTTCAC
Source organism: Cuscuta europaea (assembly GCA_945859875.1). Classification (NCBI taxonomy): domain Eukaryota; kingdom Viridiplantae; phylum Streptophyta; class Magnoliopsida; order Solanales; family Convolvulaceae; genus Cuscuta; species Cuscuta europaea. The sequence goes on along the minus strand of CAMAPE010000005.1, from coordinate 11,347,508 downwards.
AAATTTTTCCCAACCATCGTGGAAGAAAACACGATCTTCAGTTTGTGTTATCCTCACAGTCCAAATTTTCATAGTAGAATTCCTAAGTAATACCTTTTTTGGCAAGGTTTTCCGCATGGAGTCCCTATGCACAGGGTCCATGTATGATATGGGGATTTCCTTTTCATAAAAAAAGATCAACTAATCAGGAATGCAAGAAACTAATATAACCAAAAAAAACACATTTGAGGAAATTACGTTCTTTATCAAACAATTATAGATTAGTTTACTTCATTAAAAGTATAGAAGAAAATGTATAAAACAAATTTGGTGCCTTAAAATTTACACCATAATTGTGCTTTTACCATTCTCATTTTTAAATTTAACAAATACAATGTGTGGAATCATAGATGTATTTTGAACAAAGAGGACAACTCAGAATATACATTTTTGTAAACAACAATCTAAATTCTCATGAATCATGAATCCACATGAGTTCATATGACTCTATATGTGAGTGTGACTCCTTATTTTTTCTAAGAAATCCATCAGAAACCACTATGAAATCTTAAAAATAAAATGCAAAATCAGGTATATTAGTTACTTTCGCTACACTAAGCCATTGTAGTCGACTAATAGAGGAACAAGAGAGTTTTTTTAGTTAAATCACCAAAAGTAAGGCTGACCTCATGTAGAATCATCAATAGTTATAGATCAAAAGTCTCACAAAAGTTCTTTTAATTAAATTTGCAAACTATCAACCTCGATGCTTATATTAAAAATATTCAGTCATGAAATCAATATTGAACTCTTTAATGTCAATATGGAACCACAATAAAAGATCTAATATTAAATACTATGTGCTGATTTGCTTATTCGAAGGGAGTCTCCTCACCTATAATGACATAGTTGAAAAACCTTTGGGAATTTCATAATGAGGGAAGTATACTAAATTTGCTAAACAAAGAAAAATGTACTGAACTACGATTAAACATTAATTTGTTAATTATAGAGAAATTTAACTGATTATGACTAAAACATAGTGAATTTCATCAATCTGTTTTGTGAAGTATATGTCCTACACTAGAATAGTAAAAAACAATAAAACACTGTATAAGATGGAACCACAAGCCTCGATATTGTTAAATATAGAGAAATTTATCGGGCTATGGCTAGAAATAGTAACTTTCATCTAGCTGACGAAGTATTAGATCATTTTCAGCGAGTTCTAAATTAACAATGACTGATGCATAGAACAACTACAATGTGGCATAAACATCATTACATTCTTTGTACAAGAAAAAGGAGAAAAGGAATGAAATTTGAAAAAATAATACAACAATTGTATTAGCAAAAACAAACCATTTTTTGCGAATAATTCTGTGGACAAAAACACCTGTGAAAGCTAAACTTTCCGTTCTGAATGCTTGCCATCTTCTACAATCAACTGTATTCTTTTGATATGTTTTTCAAATTAGGAATGTAAGTCGCGATGGGATATATATACATACATATACATACATACATACATACATACATATATAGGGATATATATATATATATAGATGGCATTAAATAATTCCGGTAACTAATCGACACGTGTGATACATGCAGCTCCTGATGACACTAATCCGACTCATCAACCACTAAAGTGATAAGTATGGTGTGATCGCACTACGTTTGATTAAAATAACAGAATAAGCAGTAATGAATCGGTTGAATTCTTGAGATGTAAGTAGTAACTAGTGGACAGGTGTGATACATGCAGCTCCTGATAGCACTAATCCGACTCATCAACCACTAAAGTGATAAGAATGATGTGATCGCTCTGACTTTTGATTAAAATAACGGAGTAAGTAGTAATGAATGAGTTGAATTACGGAGATATAAGCTGTTTTAGTTTGATTGATATATATAAGAGGGAGTAAATTGTGTGTGGTGTATTTTAAATCATTTCCATTTAATTTTAGAGAAAGGTATAGATAAAAGCACAATTATAAGATATACTCTCCTAGTCTATCCCCCTTGGTAGAGTTGCACAATTTTTGTCATGCAGAGACTGTGATATCCAACCTGATCACAAAGTCTTCACTTCACTCCTCAACCCTTGGAGAAAACATCTTATAAAAATGCTTCTCGAAGATGAAGTACAAAAGATGAATGTAATGTTAGTATATACTCCTCTTGTCCCTTAAAGATTTGCCAAGTTTGACCGATACAAAGAACATTAAAGTAAAAACCATGTGGCTGATATTCGTATAGAGGAGAAAGAAATAACAAGAATCACAAAGTAATTGATTAACACAAAAAGTGAAAAAGTTTTTGGCACAACACAAAAAAGGAAAAGATGACAAAGTTTTAAAGAACGAAGTGAGTATGTCCAATAGACACTCACTATATAACAATACATGTACAATATCATTTTCAAGTCTTACGATATTTGATATCTATCACAAATTCAGGTTTTACTATAGACAACCACTATTGTACTACGAATTTGTGATTGATTGTTTTGGTTGTTTATAGAGAGTATATTATTCATGATTGTGCTTCCTTGACCTTATGTCATCACGAGGTATGTGAGAACATATACGACACAACATAAGGTCCTAAAAAGACCACAACTAATAATCATTGAGAATGAGATATTGATGATATATATGTGATTAGATTGGTATGTGTAGTGCACCATACTTTTAGAAAGTGTTATTGATCTTACAAATATGAATTCCTGCAATCCATGATGGACATGAATATTTTGAAGAATATTGGTATACATTATCGAAGAATCATTTGGTGTGTTGTTGTCATATTTTTATGGAAACATCGGTGTATAAAGTATAGTGGTGTACTAGCCCTCCTGCTTAAGGTCATGTTTTGAATGCTTTCTAGGGCCACCAATACCATTGTCAACAGTGTGAGCCCCAAATTGCACGATCAAGTTCATAATCAAATAGTGGGCCCAAAGTTTTTGAAATACATAGTGGCTAGAAATAAAATAAAGAAGACACAAGCTTCTAGAATTGATATGACTTCAAATAATACAGATCAATTAGGATCACGATTTATTATTTTTCCTATTTCCATATTAAGAATCTTCATAATTAGTAGTTTGTTATCATATTTAGCAAGTTCTTAATTAGCAGTTGTTCTCTCTTACAATTAGGACTCAACCATATACAACTACTACTAGAAATAAAGAAAACCACATAGAGGAGCACCCCATTATTTATTTACTAATTACGCCCATTAAAGAAAATTTATTATTTAATAATTATGTGTGGTCAGTCTTATCTTTATTTTTCCTATTGCCTATGAAGGACGAATAGACTAATTGGGATTTGAAAACCTCTCTTTTATTAAATAAATATATTTAGAGAGTATTAATTAGTCGGAAAAAATGTCTATTTAGTGCATGTGTGGTAGACATAAGTCTCTATCATCTAGATTTTGCACTATTTGAAAAGTCTTGGAATGTTTCTAGTTGTAAGTTTGACCCAACAACTTTTAATAGTTTCACTACTAGAATTTTCCTTATTTGCTGCTACCCAATTGCTGCGGTTCTTATCTAAACCACAGCCAATAAGTAAAATTTATAAGTATTTGATGCGGTTCCATTACGACCGCAGCAAATAGTAGCAAAAATTCATACTTTTTGCTGCGGTCGTAAACGAACCGCAGCAAATACACGAGTATTATCTCATAATAATCTGTAACTTTTATTATTAATTTTGACTATCAACCTAAATTCTTATCTTAGAAATATTCAGTCACAAAACCAATATTAAACTCCTTAATGTCAATATTGAAGCACAATAAAAGATCTAATACTCAATGCTATTTTCTTATTCGAAGGGAGTCTCCTCAAATATATTGACATAGTTGAAAAGCCTTTAGGAATTTCCTAATAAGGAGAGTATAATCAATTTGTTAAACAAAGAGAAATGTATTGAACTACGATTAAACATTCATTTATTGGATCTAGGGAAATTTACCCGACTTAAACAATCTGTTTCGTGAAGTATTTGTCCTACACTAAAATAGTATCAAACTATAAAACACTATATACGATGGAACCACAAGACCTGATATTGTTAAACACAGAGAAATGTATCGGACTATGACTAGAAATAGTTAGTTTCATCAAGTTGACGAAGTATTAGATCATTTTCAGCGAGTTCTATTTTCCCCATGACTCATGTATAGAACAACAACAATTTGGCATAAACATCATTAGATTCTTTGCACACAAAAAAGGGGAAAAAGAATTAAATTTGAGAAAGTAATAAAACTATTGTATCTGCTAAAACAAACCATTTTTTGTGAATAATTTTGTGGACGAAAACACCTGTGAAAGCTAAACTTTATGTTCTCAATGCTTGCCATCATCTACGATCAATTGTATTCTTTTGATTTGTTTTCAAATTACGATTGGAAGTTGATGAGGATATATATACACACACACACATGGCATTAAATAATTCCGTTAACTACTGGACACGTGTGATACATGGAGCTCTTGATGACACTAATCCGACTCATTAATCACTAAAGTGATAAGAATGGTGTGATCGCTCAGACTTTTGATTAAAATTACGGAGTAAGCAGTAATGAATGAGTTGAATTCCGGGGATATAAGCTGTTTTAGTTTGATTGAGATATATAAGAGGGGCTAAATTGTGTGTGGTGTATTTTAAGTCATTTTCATTTTATTTTATAGAAAGGTATAGATAAAAGCAGAATCATAAGATATACTCTCTTAGTCTACCTTTGAGAGCTAGTCACACTATCTCAAATCCCTCTAGGTAGAGTTGCACAATCTTGTCATGCAGAGACTGTGATATCCAACGTTATCACAAAGTCTTTACTTCTCTCCCCAACCCTTGGAGAAAACATCTTATAAAAATGCTTCTCGAAGATGAAGTACAAAAGATGAATGTATTCTTAGTACTACCTCCGTCCCAAAAAGGTTCGCCAAATTGACTTTTCTTGGTCAATGATGGCAAACTTTGGACAATGATATTAGATATTATATTTATATATAATTTATAAATTTTATACTTTTCTGAAAATATTTTGAATAAAGAACATTTTGATATAATTTTCATATTCTAAATAATTTCATATTAAAAGATATCATTGGTCAAAGTTGATTGTTATTGACCAAGAAAAGTCAATTTGGCGAACCTTTTCGGGACGGAGGGAGTATATAACAAGATTTGCCAAGTTTGACCGGTACAAAGAACAATAAAGTAAAAATCATGTGGCTGATATTTGTATAGAGGAGAAAGAAATAACAAGAATCACCAAGTAATTGATTAACACGAAAAGTAACAAAGTTTTTGACAAAGTTTTAAAGAACGAAGTGAGTATGTCCAATAGACACTCACTATATAAAAATATATGTACTATATCATTTTCAAGTCTTACGATATTTGATATCTATCATGAATTCAGGTTTTAATATAGATAATCACTATTGTATTATGAATTTATGATTAATTATTTTGGTTGTTCATAGAGAGTATAATATTCATGATTGTGCTTCCTTGACCTTATGTTATCACCAGGTATGTGAGAACATATACCAAACAACATAAGGTCCCAAAAAGACCTCAATTAATAATCATTGAGAATGAGATATTGATATGTATATATGTTGGAGATATTTAATTGTGAATCAAGTTGGTCATAAATTAGCTTTATATTTAATCCTTGTATTTAATTAGTGCATGAATTAGATAGAAATCGGGCCAAGTGTTAGGCCCATATAAACAGGCTAAAAGCCTGATTCGCCTAACCTAAACCTCGCCTATAAAAAGGGAGCTGAGGTTTAGGAATAGGTTAACGTCGTACTTATTATTCATAGCTTTACGCGCATATCTTTCTGTTGTACGAGTTCACGGTTTATCAAAGAAGGTTTTGCGGTGATTCATTCTGTGTTCATCCTTACGTTTAATCTTCGTTGTTAGATCGTTATTCATTGCTGTTACAGAAACAGGGACTAACAATTGGTATCAGAGCCGATCGAGAACCGATCAGAAGAACTCCTGCAGAATACTCTGTTTTTGTTACGTTGTTCTTACTGTCGATATTTTGCTCTGTAATTTTGTTTCTTGTTCAAAAATTGTAAAAGTTACACCTTTAGAATCGCCGTTTCAAAGCGATCAAGGGGTATACTTCAGATTGTATTTTTCGCATATACAGATTTCGAGATATCTTGAGTAGGGGTTGTCGACATCCTGCTTTTTCACAGGTTCTGCTACGTTTTTCGAGCTGAAAGCTTTACCCGAGGATCTCGACATTCTACTCTACAGGAAACTACCTTCAGATTTTGTTTATCTGATTTTTACAGTTTGCAGGATTTCGACATTGAGGATTTCGACATCTAGGATTTCGAGATCTTGATTTCGAGTTAAGGTTTCGACATCTGGTCTCGACATTTGACTTCTCAGAATTAAGATTTCGAGTTTTTAACTTCTCGACATTTCAAATCTCAAGATCAGCTTCTTGAAATTTGAAATCTTGAGATCCCTAATCTCGAGATCCTTAATTTCGAGCTCAAATCTCGATACCGGGCCTCCTTTATCGAAATCTGAGATTTCGATATTCAGATCTCGACATCTGATTTTTCGACTTTCTGCCTCTGAAAATCTTTTGATCAATTTTCTCGAACGGTCAGTTTAGTACAGCAATGGCTTCAGAATACAATGCACAAGGGAACAGCAGTACCCCTCCTAGTCTCAGGAAGGGAGAATATCAAATGTGGAGAAACAGATTCCTTAATTTCCTCGAGCACAAAGAGAACTCCGCTGCAATGCTTGAATCATTGCTTGAAGGATCAGCTGAACTCTTGATTTCAGTTGGTGGAGATCCAGAAAATAATCCTCCTATTTTTTCAGAAATAAGGAGGAAAGTGCCATCTGAATACACAGAAGCTGACAAGCTCAGGCTTCGCGGTGATCTCATGGCCAAAACTTACCTTCTTCAAGCGATTCCAAATGAAGTATATGTTCTCATAGACAGCATGCAAACATCTAAGGAAATGTGGGATGAGATAGAAAAGCTGCTACAAGGCACAAGCATCAGCCTCAAAACCAAGAAGACTACGATTCTTATCGCTTTGACTCCTTCAAAGCAGGTCCAGGAGAACCATTGAATGAGACTTACAACAGACTTGTTCAACTGGTAAATGAACTCAGAAAAATCAAAGTATACAGGTCCAATCTGGAACTGAATATTAGATTTTTATCTAGCCTGCATCCTGCATGGGAAAAAACAGTAAAGGATGTCAGATCTCGGATAGATTTGGACGAAATTGACCTCTGCACACTCTATGAACATCTGAAACAATTCGTCAACGAGGTTGCCTGTGCTGAGGATCATCACACCACAAACCCCTTAGCTCTTGTAATGGAGGCTCAGCCAAGAAGGACAACCACTTCACTAAAGAAGAAAAAGAAGAAGGTAGTGGTTGAATCAGACGATGATGATAGTGATGATGACAAATCTGATCTAGAGGCTGAGCTAGCAGACTTACAGAAGAAAATGGCACTGCTTGCCAAAAGATTTGCCAAGAAGAATAGCTCCTCCAACAAGCTGAGAACTTTCTCCTCAAACTACAAGCAGAAGAACCATGATCAAGGATCTTCTCGGAAGGCATCATCAGCAGAAGAAGCTCCTAAATGCTATAATTGCGGTAAGCCTGGACATGTGATCAAAGACTGCCGCCTCCCATAGAAGAAAGATGTTAACTTCTACAAGCAGAAGATGCTGTGGAATAAGCAGAAAATGCTGATGGTGCAGAAAGAAGAAGAAACCTCTGCCATGATTGCTGAGAATGAGAACTGGGCAGAAGATTCTTCTGAGGAGGAGGAGGAAGAAGAAGACAACTATGCCCTTATGGCACGAGTGGAGGAAGATGAAAGAAAGGGTGATGCTGCGATCCCCGAAAGCGAGTGCTCAACAAGCTCTGTAAGTACCTCACATACTTCTTTAAATAATCAAATGCAGTCCTTACTTGAGAAGGACAATCTAATCAAAGAACTAAAGGAGAGACTAGACAATAATCATAGAGTACTGAAACAGAATCTATACCAAAAGTCTTCCTTAAGTGTTCAACTTGAAATTGCAAAAGATCAAGTCAAAAAGGTGTCCTCAGATTTTGAAAGCTTTGAACTTAAGATAGCTGAATTAACTAGGAAATTTGAGGATAGTGAACGGGAAAAAAGCACAACAAAGCCTGAATGCGATTTTTTGCATAACAAGAGAAGAACGCTTTTAAATAAAGTAAAAGAACTAGAGGATCTAGCTGCTAGAAGAGGTCAATCTGAACAAACTGTTTTTCTGCTTAACAGCAAACAAAAGGATGACCGATTCTACAATGCTAAAACAGGACTGGGCATAACCAACCCACGTAATCTAAAGAAAGTTAACTGTCTTCAAATCTATAACAAAGATTACATGGGACTAGGGTTTGGCGAGAAAATGTATTTTCGAAGTGATGAAGACTATGCTGAAGCAGAAGAAGAAAAGAGAAAGAATCCAAAACCTGCGATTTCTTGTGATTATCCCTCTGTAAATGAAAAACAACTTTCAGAAGAAAAACCTACTTCCTGCTTTAGTGAATGCCTTGACCCTTATGCTAAAGATATTCCTCACATAGGACACCCTCTAGACCCTCCCCCAAGAGTAGGTATTGCTAAAACTGGTGAGGAACCGTGTATATTTCCCATGGCTCAAAAGCTCAAAAACCTACAGAAAACTCTTGATAACGAGAGAGAGAGATTTGAAACTGAAAAGAAAGGTTTTGAGCGCAACTGGCAGGAACTTCTTCAAAAATTTAATGATTTGAGTGAGCAGTTTCATGCTAAAACAGACCCTTCTACGACTAAGCCTGACAGCTCACACACCTCACATGAGAAAAACAATGCTTTAAAAGGTTCGTCCACTCATCTCTCTTCTCCTTTGTTTACAGGGAATGAAGTGAATAAGAAAGGAGAAGAGAAGAATGAGTGGAGGAAAAAGAGGAAGGAAATCACAGATGGCAAAAAGAAAGTTTTTGAGAATAATGCCAGTCCTAGATCTAGTTCTAATTTTTACTCTAAAGTTAATTGTAATTCTGTCTCTACAAAACAAACTTCTAGTAGTTCAGTCTTGAGTCCCAAGCTGAATATTTCTGAGACATCTTCTAGACAACGTTCTATTTATAATACAAGTGTTGCTTATGGTTATTCTGTTCCAGATCCCCATAATTATGAATGTGATGTGAATGTTGTTAAATCAAAGCCTCCCAGAAAGCTCAAACCTGAAAAAGAAACCAAGAAAGGAACTTCTAAGGGAACGTTTTGTATTCCTGATATGAAATATGCCCTTAGAGTTCATTCTAGGAAACATCTTAATCGGCTTTCTAAGGAGGAGATTTTCAAAACCAAACTTAAGAAACAACCGTTCAATCACAAAGCACCTGTCTACTCTCCACCTAAACCTAAAATGGAAAGATGGGTCCCCAAGATAAGACCCGTCAAAACTGAAACTGAGAGGTGGGTCCCCAAGATGAGACCTACCAAAACTGAAACAGATAGGTGGGTCCCCAAATGAAGACCCATCCAAACTGAAACTGAAAGATGGGTCCCGAATCGAAGACCCATCAAAACTGAAACTGAAAGGTGGGTCCCCAAATTCATACCCACCAGAACTAAAATGGAAAGGTGGGTTCACAACATCAGACCCACCAAAATGGAAACTGCTAAGTGGACTCCAAAAACCAGACACACTGCAACAGCAGATCTGACTATTGGAAAGCCCACAAAAGATAGATCTTTTGTTGAAAGAGCTGCTGACCTTGGATCACAGCTCAAAGCAAGATTTAAAAAGGTGTTTCTTGATAATAAGGAAGGACCCACTCCAAGTTGGGTACCTAAACCTGTTTGATTGTTTTGCAGGACGGTCATGTGTGGCACTTAGACTCAGGATGCTCAACCCACATGACCGGAATAAAGCACCTTTTGAGCAACTACACCAACTGCTACGGAGGAAATGTCAGATTCGGGAATGACGCCTCATCTCCTATCCTTGGGTATGGGGACGTCGTCTGTGCCAGTGTCACAATAAAAGATGTTTCATTTGTCAAAGGGCTCAAACACAACTTACTGAGCATTGGACAATTCTGTGACAGCGGGATGGAAGTGAGGTTCTTTGCAAAGCAATGTTGTGTTCTTGACAGCACAGGAAATACATTATTAACGTGTTACAGAACATCAAATCTGTACACTATTGATCTGAAAAGCGTCCAATCCACCACTTCCATCTGTCTGCTGTCCAAAGCTTCAACTGAACAGAACAACCTATGACACAGACGTCTCTCCCATCTGAACTTCAAACATCTATCAACCTTGTCCTCCAAGAAACTTGTCAAGGGGCTTCCTCTGCTAAAGTCTTCCGCTGAAAATCATTGTAGTGCCTGCAAAATGGGCAAAATGACGCAAAGCTCCCACAAGTCAAAAACCGAACCCTCATCTACACATCAGTTGCAGCTAATACACATGGATCTGTGTGGACCTATGAGAGTACAAAGCATCAACGGTCGCAAATACACTCTGGTGATCGTTGATGACTTCTCTAGGTATACATGGACAAAATTTCTCCGTTCGAAAGACGAAGTTGCAGAAAACATTATGACCTTTATCAGAACGATCCAGAAACTGCTACAGCACAGTGTTCGAATTGTTAGAACTGACAATGGTACCGAGTTCAAAAATCAGACTCTCACTGAGTTCTATGAATCACTCGGTATCACTCAGCAATTTGCAGCAGCTAAAACTCCCCAACAGAACGGAGTTGTTGAGAGAAAGAACAGAACCCTTGTTGAAGCAGCACGCACCATGTTAATTCAGTCCAGACTGCCTCACTTCATGTGGGCAGAGGCAATCAATACTGCGTGCTTCACTCAGAACAGAACATCCATCCACAAGCACTTCGACAAGACTCCATATGAGATCCTATTCAACAAAACTCCTGATATCTCTTTCTTCAAGGTTTTTGGCTGCAAGTGCTTCATACTCAATGATCGGACAGATAGAAGTAAGCTGGATCCCAAAGCCAGAGAAGGCGTGTTCATTGGCTACTCACTGCAATCCAAAGCTTACAGAGTCTATCTCAGAGACAAGCGGACTGTCATCGAGAGTGTAAATGTTACATTCTATGAAATGGCAGACTTTGCAATTGAACATCTCCAGACCGATCCATCAACTGTTGTAACAGTAGCTTCTGATAAAGCTGAACCAAACACCGAACACGACAATGTGATTCTCGACTCTCTTTTCAGAAACTTCTACGAGAACTCACAACCCCCACCTCCTGCATACACTCCAGAGTCAACATCAACTCCAACAGCAGAGATTCCGCTCCTCACAGGACCAGATGATGTACCATCCACACCCTCAACCCCTTAACCCAATCCCAGAGGTGTGGATGATCACGGCTTTGCTATAAGTCCGGAATCATCTCCATTACACACCACAGCTGATCCAGAGCCTTCAACCACATATCAGGACTCCGATCAACCAATAATTACTCCAACTCCTCTAGCTCATGAGAGGAAGTGGACGAGAGCACATCCTGTTGAACAGATAATAGGTGATCCAAGTCAAGGTGTGCGAACAAGATCAGCAACAACAAATGAATGTCACTATGCATGCTTTCTAAGCAAGAATGAACCGTCCAAAGTCTCAGAGGCACTCGCTGATCCAGATTGGGTGATTGCCATGCAAGATGAGCTCAATCAGTTTGACAGATTAGACGTGTGGATTCTCGTGCCTAAACCCCGTCAGAAAACCATCATTGGCACTAAATGGGTGTTCAAGAACAAGAAGGACGAAGAAGGCATAGTGATACACAACAAGGCACGACTGGTCGCTAAAGGATATAATCAGCAAGAGGGCATATACTATGATGAAACGTTTGCACCCGTAGCAAGAATTGAAGCAATCCGCCTTTTTCTTGCGTACGCGGCCCACAAGAACTTTACCGTCTTTCAAATGGACGTTAAGACTGCCTTTCTGAATGGAGTCTTGGAAGAAGAAGTCTATGTCGCTCAGCCCGAAGGATTTGTAGATCCCAGATATCCCGACCATGTGTACAAGCTAAAGAAAGCTCTGTATGGGTTGAAACAGGCACCAAGAGCTTGGTACGATGCCTTAACCGAATTTCTGGTTGACTCAGGTTTCTCAAAAGGGAAGATTGATACCACACTTTTCATCAAGCGACAGAAGTCTGATATCATCCTGATTCAGATCTATGTTGATGACATTATCTTCGCCTCCTCAAATCCACGTCTGTGCAAACACTTTGAGAAACTGATGAAAACAAAGTTTGAAATGAGCATGATGGGAGAGCTGAATTTCTTCCTAGGCCTGCAAGTAAGACAACTCTCTGACGGCATTTTCATCAATCAGTCAAAGTATATTCTGGAAATGCTTAAGAGATTCAACATTGATGGCAAATCTTCCATGACTACCCCTATGTCCCCAAACAACAAACTGGACTCAGATCCCTCCGGGAAGCCAATTGATGCTACAAACTACAGGGCCATCATTGGATCTTTGCTATATCTCACGTCAAGCAGGCCTGACATTGTCTTCTCCACATGCTTATGTGCACGCTTTCAGGCAAATCCGAAGGAATCCCATCTGACCGCTGTTCGAAGAATTCTGAGATACCTCAAAGGCACTGTGAATCTAGGCCTTTGGTATCCCAAACACTCAGGTTTTGACCTAGTCGGATACTCGGATGCTGACTTTGCTGGTTGCCGGATGGACCGCAAAAGTACATCGGGAGCTGTCCAATTCTTGGGCGATAAGTTAGTCTGCTGGTCTTCCAAGAAACAGAACTGTGTGACAACATCTACGGCCGAGGCAGAATACGTTGCGGCTGCTAGCTGTTGTTCACAAATATTATGGATGAAGACCCAGCTAAAGGACTACGGATACACTTTCCGCCATATCCCGATCTACAGTGACTCACAGAGCGCCATCGCCATTATCAGCAACCCGGTTCATCACTCCCGCACCAAACACATCGACATGCGCTATCATTTCATCAAGGATCACGTGGAAAAAGGAGATATAGATATGTATTTTGTAAGCTCAGAGCTTCAACTGGCTGACTTGTTCACTAAGGCATTGGATGAAAAAAGATTCCAGTTCCTGGTCTCCAAGTTGGGCATGTTGAACCTCGAGCCCGTTTAACTTTTGTCTCCACTGATCTGAAAAGTGTGTGGGGGGGACTTGTAAATAGTGTGTGTGCGTTGCATGTGTTGAGTGGGTGAAAAATCAAAAAGAACAAAAAATAGTGTGTGTGCGTTGCATCTGTACATGTGGATCGTTACGCTTACCGCTACACTAAAAGCAATCGCTGATAGTGAAGCACGCTCCTCCCCCTTTATAGCACAAGCGAAGCGCCACGCGGTTCGATTGCACCGGCAGGCTGGCTGTTGCTGGCACCGCATACCCGCGACCCAACAATCTCCCCCCAGCACCTGCCAGCCTACAACTGCGCAGCATGCTGTTGCCGGGGGTCGAACCCGTGACCTTGGCTCTGATACCACTTGTGGATCGTTGCGCTTACCGCTACACTAAAAGCAATCGCTGATAGTGAAGCACGCTCCTCCCCCTTTATAGCACAAGCGAAGCGCCACGCGGTTCGATTGCACCGGCAGGCTGGCTGTTGCTGGCACCGCATACCCGCGGCCCAAAAGTACATATTGTTCGTTGCATTTTTTGAGGGGGAGAAAATTTTCACTGTTTGAGGGGGAGCTAATTTTCACTGATTAAGGGGGAGCTCTCTATTTTTTACTGTTTGGGCCTCGAAAATCTTTTAAAAGGGCATTGTGTGCCAGCCCAATATTTCGGGCTCAATTGTTACGGACGAGGTCCAAAATTTTTGTCGCGTATATAAGCTTCGCGAAAATCCTTAGTCTTCCATTCTCTATTTTCTCAAAGGCAAAAATCTTTTTCGCAAAGGCAGAGCTCTCCGACTCTTCTTCTTCTTCCCAACCTTACGATCTCGCAATCCCCTTCTCTCTTTTCTTCTTCTCGACATTCTTAAGAAGGTAGTTTCTCTTTGCTTGTGTTCAAACCCCAAAAGCGAACGATCGATCTCGAAAACCCGAAAACGAACGTTTGATTTCGCGAAAAACCCTTGAAATTTCTCAAAATCAAAATCAATTTAGGTTCTTTCGTTTGAATGTATGTCGAAATCGCTTGTTATTGTTTGTTATATCTTTGTTTTTGCAGGTGGAAATTTTCTTCAAAATTCGTCCGTTCATCTTCTCGAAATCAAGATCTCGAGATGGGCATCTCGACATCTTGATCTCGAGATTTGAATCTCGAAATCAAGATCTCGAGATCTACATCTCGACATCTTGATCTCGAGATTTCAATCTCGAAATCAAGATCTCGAGATCTGCATCTCGACATCTTGATCTCGAGATTTGAATCTCGAAATCAAGATCTCGAGATCTGCATCTCGACATCTTGATCTCGAGATTTGAATCTCGAAATCAAGATCTCGAGATTTGGATCTCGAAATCATGATCTCGAGATACAGATCTCGAGATTTGGACTTAGCAATTTTTTTCAAAATGCCATCTGCATAAACTTATCCGACAACTGCAAATCAAACTTTTTCAATCAAATCAAACAATTGAACTTCATGTGCTGACCCCTACTTCTACAGTTTTAAAATGGCAGGAACCACTCAAACGCAGATCGATGATGCCATCTATCCCAAAGGGAAATGGATCAAGGTGCTGGACAACAATTTCCAGCTAGACCTTGCAGTCTTCAAGTGCCAGAACCCGATAGTACCAGCCATCATGAAAGGTCACTATCTCTGGCCTGCACTTTACAACTCAAAACCGGTGCCAGAGATATACCTACAACAGTTCTGGGGGCACATGCATACAGAATCACCGAAGGATCGCTCAAAAATAAAGACCAAGCTAAACGGCATGCGGGTGATTCTTACACCATCAACACTGCGTACTACATTAGCGCTGCCAGTCCGAGATACATATGATGCGCTGCCGTCCATCCCCGATCTACTGAAAGACGTGGCATCCCTAGGCTACACTTCATTACTGCCACAACTGTCAAACTTCAACGGCGCATATCTCCGTCACCCGTGGAAGAATCTGTTTGGACTGGTGAACAAATGCTTGTCGCCAAAGCATGCTGGCTTCGACAAGTGCAACAAGAAAATACTGCTAGTCTTCCATGGGATCGCCTTCAATAAAAATTATGACTTGGCACAGCTCTTCTTCTCAGAGCTAATGGACCTGGTCAAGGCCAAAGAAAAGAATAGGCCAGGTACCATCCCATATGCAAGGTGGCTTGGGCTGATCATCAACGACTGCATGGCAGAGCACTCGTCAATCCCAAAACGCAGCTCCGATCCACACTACAATGCCCCAAAGCTGCAATACTTTAAAGCAGACAAGAACCCTACCTACGGTCTGCGGATCCCTGGGTTTCTGCTCAACCTTGTAAGATCTTCAAATCCAGCAGTTCAGCAGTACAAGGAAGCCACAGAGAAAACCGTCCCTATGGTTCAGCAAAACCCAGCTGGACCTACCCCAGGGGCAAAGCCGAGTGTTAGTAAGGGTCCCAAGAGAGCCCAAAAGCCACAGAAACTAGTGGCCGATTCGCCCAATGAAGGAAAGTCTGACGACTCTCTTGAGACGAGTCAGGCGGCTGAGGGCACCGAAATAGACGTTGAGGAAACGGCCAATGAATCGTCAAGTGAAGCCCTAACAAACACTGACGATGAGGCTTCCGAGAGCGTGGGCACGGAGAGCGGGGAATCTGGCTCGGATGATGACGACGATGATAATGATAGTGATGATGTGGAGCTCACATATGCCCTGATCAGAAAAGGGAAGCTGCCAGTCGAATCTCCGAAGAAGAGAAGAATTACTGCTGAAGACGCAGCACCAATAATAGCTGGCAGACCTCAAGTCTTCACAATAAAAGAAAAAGCTAAACCAAGAGCCGATCCGAGCGAGACAAATTGCTCCAAGGATGATTATGACGAGGCGGCTCATTCAATTAAGGCATCATTCAACTCAGAGGAAGTCGTCATCCGAGAGAAAAGGGCAAAGGTCAAGAATGACAAGGCTGCCAAGGCAAAGCCCCACCCCCGAGCCAGAAAGAGCCTGTTTGATAAGACAGACGAGCACATCTTCACGGGCTGCGACTCCTTTATCCAGATAAGCCGAGCCGAATCCCTAAGCACAGGAGCCGATCTTTTCGGTTCCCGGGTAGAAGTCGCAGCATCTGGCTCAACTGCGCATGCACAGCCCTCTCCCAGCCACTCGATAGCCTCTCAACAGGCTATTGTTTCAAAAGAACGGGACTCCACCCCCTCGCTGGTTCCTTCTGAATCAGTTGAGCATACAATTGACCTATCTCCCAAGGTCAAAACCCCTTCTTCTCACACATCGAGTCTAGGTGTCACATTCCCCACATTTTCTTCATTTTCTAGGACACCTACACTATTCACTGCACATACAGGTGCACTCACCCTGAACGCAACAACCAGAGCGCAAGCTATGACGGTTGGAAGCCCTGCTACGCCCATAATGATTCCATCATTAAATGCAGGCCACACATCAGCAATCTTCACTGATGCTGTGTCAACAGTTACAACCCCCGTAACTGGTCACCCTACCTTTGAAGACGTAAACGTTCTACTCAATCGCTTCCTAGATTCCACCATTAAGCCATGGGTGCAAGATGCAATGACCGCTCTAGCACAGGAATTTAGGACCACCCAAGCGGTTCGGTCTGAACAAACACCACCCCAACCTTCCCCTGAACCGTTCATCTCCCATACACAACCCATATCCTCCACCCCTCTATCCCACCAATCCATAAACCAAATTCCCATTCCTTCTATTTCTCGGGGAACCCAGGATACAGAACCAGTATTCTCCCCACACCCGACCACACCCTCCATCGATCTCTCCTCACTATCCTTTGACACACTAGCATCGGCTTTGCTGAACAACCTCTTAAACACCCCTGAAGACAAGCTCACTCTTCATCAGCAAGCCATACTTGAAGCTCTTCTTTCTTCACCTGAAACCAAGAGCACTTGCAAGGAGAGTCTTCGTGGTCGCAAACGTTCCCATGAGAACCCCGATGATTCGGATCCTCATGAGGGGGAGAACAAGCGACCTCGATCACTTGAGCAAACTGCTCTACCAAGCCAAACTCCACAACCCATTCAACCCGAAACCTCAACAAACCAACAGCCACCATCCACAGCCAAATTATCTAGCATGGTCGAGCTAGAAATAACATCCCGAGGCGTATCTCCAAAAGATACCAACCGAGGAGGGGATGGAAGTCCTGATGATGTTACCACTGGTACATCTTCTCCATCAGGCCATCAGTTGGAACCTAGTTCTAAGCTGATGTCAACGGGCAATCCAAGTGAACCCGGTAGTGCAACTCAGGAACAATCACCGCCTCAACAAAGAGTTCCATATATTACCCCAGGCAAAGACATCCATGATGCACTGGAGGAGGCGGTGATATATGACAAATGGCTAAGAAAATGGACAGAATGGGATGATCTTCGGAATGAGGCCGAACAAGAGGACATGCAAAGAAACTGGTGGCTACGAGAGCTAATTAACAAATGCTCTGAAGATATCATAAGGCTCGAGGACGATGAACGCAAGGAAGGGGAGAATTACAAAGAATCCCAGAAGACTCTTGAATCGGTCGTAAGACAATCAGCGGGAAGACTTCCCAAGACAGAGAAACTCTGGGATAATGTTCGCATCAAAGCCCCCTTCCAAGAAGAAATCAGAGAGCACATCTGGCGTAGACCAGACAGAGTCAAGCCGTTGAATGAATTGAAGCTAAGAGGCCTTACTCACTTAAAAGGAAAGTAGGTTGAAGGTCATCTGCATATGTTGCTACAAAGGTCAACCGGTACACGGAGAGAACTGATGGAACAAGATCTGAAGTCGAATATTCTCCCGATCCATCAAATTCTACAAGTGAAGGCTGAAGACTATCATGGAGTAACATTCTACACTTACAGACTTCAACGCACCGATGGGAGCGAATTTACTTGCCAAGAGAACGACTTCATCATGCTGAAACCGGATGACATCTACCAAATGTTCATGGTCTACAGATACCTTCCAGTCAGGCATAACTTAATATACAGCGAAGGCCTCGCAGCTATCAAGAGATTCATGCTCAGACAGATCCGAGTACACTCTTCACATGACCTACAGATGGCTATTGAGTGTAATCTGAAAAAGACAAATCTAACAAAGCCAAGACTGTATGGTCCAGAACTTGAAGATTTCCCAGCCTACCACATCTTCTTCACACCGCCAGCAGTCACCTATCTGAACCACAAGAACGAAAAACGTCTGATGGTAGTCAGTGAAATTGAGAAGTACTATGATGGAACACTGAAGATAATCAAAGAACAGATTCTAAAGATGAAGGCAGAGCTAGAGGAAAATCTTCAAGAGGCATCGTCTTATGTTCAAAAGGAACACTCTACAGTAGAGACAATCTTAAAAGGCCATTGACGATCGCCTCGAAAAGAGAAATGTGCTGAGGCAATATGAGCATGCACTTGGTATGAGGAAGCACTACTTCAAGTCTCAGAAGCAATAAGAGAATGGCACTTGATCACAAAGGGGGAGATTGTTGGAGATATTTAATTGTGAATCAAGTTGGTCATAGATTAGCTTGATATTTAATCCTTGTATTTAATTAGTGCATGAATTAGATAGAAATCGGGCCACGTGTTAGGCCCATATAAACAGGCTAAAAGCCTGATTCGCCTAACCTAAACCTCGCCTATAAAAAGGGAGCCGAGGTTTAGGAATAGGTTAACGTCGTACTTATTATTCATAGCCTTACGCGCATATCTTTCTGTTGTACGAGTTCACGGTTTATCAAAGAAGGTTTTACAGTGATTCATTATGTGTTCATCCTTACGTTTAATCTTCGTTGTTAGATCGTTATTCATTGCTGTTACAGAAACAGGGACTAACAATATGTGATAAGATTGGTACGTGTATTGCACCATACTTTTAGAAAGTGTTGTTGATCTCACAAATATGAATTATGGCAATCCATGATGGACATGGGTATTTTGAAGAATATTGGTATACATTATCAAAAAATCATTTGGTGTGTTGTGGTCATGTTTTTATGGAATCATTAGTGTATAAAGTATAGTGATGTACTAGCCCTCCCGCTTAAGGTCATGTTTTGAATGCTTTCTGGGGCCCACAATACAACTGTCGACAGTGTGAGCCGCAGATTGCATGATCAAGTTCATCATTAAATAGTGTGCCCAAACTTTTTGAAATACAAAGTGGTTAGAAATAAAATAACGAAGACACAAGCTTCTAGAATTGATGCGGCTTCAAATAATACAGATCAATTAGGATTACAATTTATTATTTTTCCTTTTTCCTTATTAAGAATATTCATAATTAGCAGTTTGTTATCATATTTAGCAAGTTTGGAATTAGTAGTTGTTCTCTCTTACAATTAGGACTCAACCATATACAACTAGTACTAGCAATCAAGAAAACCACATAGAGGAGCACCCCGTTATTTATCTACTAATTAGGCCCATTAAAAAATTATTATTTAACAATTATGTGTTGTCGGCCTTATCTTTTTTTGGGACACCTAGGAAGGAAGAATAGTCTAATTGGGATTTGAAAAACTCTCTTCTATTTTTTTTATCTTGAAAAACTCTCTTCTATTAAATAAATATATTTAGAGAGTATTAATTAATCGGCAAAAATCTCTATTTAGTGCATGTGTGGTAGGCATAAGTCTCTACCATCTAGAGTTTGCACTATTCGAAAAGTTTTGAAATGTTTCTAGTTGTAAGTTTGACTCAACAATTTTTAAGAGTTTCTTGTAAATAAAAGGTCGTTTTTGAGAAACTACACTGAGTACCATCTCAGAATAGTCTGTAACTTTTAGTATTCGTATTGACTATCAACCTCAATTCTTATCTTAGAAATATTCAGTCACAAAATCAATATTGAACTCCTTAATGTCAATATTGAACCACAATAAAAGATCTAATACTCAATGCTATTTTCTTATTCAAAGGGAGTCTCCTCACATATACAGACATAGTTGAAAAGCCTTTAGGAATTTCCTAATAAGGGAAGTATACTCATTTTATTAAACAAAGAGAAATGTATTGAACTATGTTAAACATTAATTTATTGAATATAGGGAAATTTACCCGATTTAAACAATCCGTTTCGTGAAGTATTTGTCCTACACTACAATAGTATCAAACTATAAAACACTATATAAGATGGAACCACAAACCTTGATATTGTTAAACACAGAGAAATGTATCGGACTATGACTAGAAATAGTTAGTTTCATCTAGCTGACCAATTACTAGATCACTTTCAGCGAGTTCTATTTTCACAATGACTCCTATATAGAACAACACCATTTTGGCATAAATATCATTAGATTCTTTGCACACAAAAAAAGGAGAAAAGGAATGAAATTTGAAAAAGTAATACAATAATTGTATCTGCTAAAACAAATCATTTTTTGTGAATAATTATGTGGAGAAAAACACATGTGAAACCTAAACTTTCTATTCTGAATGGTTGTCATCTTTTACAATCAATTGTATTCTTTTGATTTGTTTTCAAATTATGATCCGAAGTCAATGGGGATATATATAGATGGCATTAAATAATTCTGGTAACTAGTGGACACGTGTGATACATGAAGCTCCTGATGACACTAATCAGACTCATCAACCACTAAAGTGATAAGAATGGGGTGATCGCTCTGACATTTGAAAAAAAATAACGGAGTAAGCAGTAATGAATGAGTTGAATCCAGATATATAAGTTGGTTTAGTTTGATTGAGATATATAAGAGGGGGTAAATGTGTATGGGGTATTTTAAGTCATTTTCATTTAATTTTAGAGAAAGGTATAAATAAAAGGACAATTATAAGATACACTCTCCTAGTCTAGCTTTGAGAGTTTCACAATCTTGTCATGCAGACAATGTGATAACCAACCTTATAACAAAGTCTTCACTTCACTCCCCAACTCTTGGAGAAAACCTTTTATAAAAAATGCTTCTCGAAGATGAAGGACAAAAGATGAATGTAATGTTAGTATATACCCCTCTTGTCCCTTTAAGATTTGCCATGTTTGACCGATCTAAAGAACAATAAACTAAAAATCATTTGGATGTTAATTTTAAAGAGGAGATAGAAATAACAAGAATCACAAATTAATTGATTAACACGGAAAGTGATAAAGTTTTTGGCACGACAAAAAGAAAAGATGACAAAGTTTTAAAAAACGAAGGGCGTATGTCCAATAGACAATCACTATATAAAATATATGTACTATATCATATTCAGGTCTTATGATATTTTATATCAATCACAAATTCAGGTTTTACTTTAGACAATCACTATACTATTAAATTACAATTTTAATATTATTTAATTTGGTTGTATGGATTAACTACAATTTGGCATTAACGTCATTACAAAAACAATCCCTAATGATGTTTATACAGAGTATATTATAAATGATGGTGATTCCTTGGACTTATGTTATCACCAAGTAAGTGAGAACTTATATGACATAACATAAGGTCCTATACGCCTCAACTAATAATCATCGAGGTTAGATATGGATGATATGTGATAACATTGGTATGTGTACTGCACCATACGTTTAGAAAGTGTTATTGATCTCACAAAAAATGAATTCTGAAAATCCATTATGGACATAGATAGGTTGAAGAATATTGGTATACATTATCGAAAAATCATGTGGTATGATTTGCTTATGTTTTTATGGAATTGTCAATGTATGAAGTATAGTATTGTACTAGCCCTTCGGCTTAAGGTCATGTTTCGAATGCTTTCTGGGGCCAACAATAAGACTTCTAACAGTGTCAGCCCCTGATAAGTACATATTTTGACATGCATTTGATGTGATTTGGAATTGATTTTTATTACTTTTCCTAGCTAAAATGAGTCATAAAGTGCCAATTTAACTCAAGTTATGGTTTACCGGGTTTTCTTGTGTATTTGATATTTTTAGCATGGAAATCAGAAAGTTGAACCCCACACCAGGATTGGAGACTTTAGTGGATGTTTGAGGATACTTTGGAAGTCAGCTATGGAGAGAAGAGGTTCCACCTCACTTGAGAAGACCATTTTTAAGGGAGAAAGGTGACCATGCACACGACCGTCCACAAACCGTGTGCAGAGTCGTGTGAACCTTGGAGGTTTCTGTTACGTACACATGGCTGTCCACACACCGTGTGCAGAGTCGTGTGTACACTGGAGGTTTCTGTTACGTGCACACGACCGTCCACACACCATGTGCAGTGCCGTGTGCACCTTTGAAGTTATTGTTCACCCTCACACAGAAATCTTGATCGCGCACACGGCTGTTCACACGGCCGTGTGAACGACCGTGTGCGACTAAAAAATGCCCCAAAAGGGTATCTTTCCTATTTAAACCAGCTTCAAACCCTTATTTGGGGGGAGGGAGTTTAGAGAGAAGTTTGGGGACGGATTTCTTAAGGTTTTTGAGCTTTGAAACTTCAATAT
This sequence comes from Cuscuta europaea, assembly GCA_945859875.1. NCBI lineage: Eukaryota > Viridiplantae > Streptophyta > Magnoliopsida > Solanales > Convolvulaceae > Cuscuta > Cuscuta europaea. The sequence goes on along the minus strand of CAMAPE010000005.1, from coordinate 11,324,846 downwards.
TCTGCGATTGTTTGCAAGTTCTATCTTTTTAATTAATGACAATTAATTCTTTCCTTCTAAATTCTGTTGATTCTTCAATTATGAATTGGGAGTAGATTTAATTAGGGATTTGGGATTGATGAAGGGCCAATTAATCATGATTTAGGGTTCGTTCTTGAGGGTTTAATCCCATGTTAATTGTTTAATTTGTGTTTGAATAATTTAATTGATATCTTTTGTAACCTGGAACGGCCGTTAGGATTGTAATAGCACATAGAATAATTTAAGAGAGATCTAAATTATTCTATGACATTTCCACACACACATCATCGTTCGCTAAGAGATTAATAACGATTAGGGAGTCGTATACTCGTATAGTTTCTAGACAGTTTGTTAAATGTGATCGTGATGTACGAAGACAAAATAAACTTTGTATTGATCTATGAATAACAACCGAGTTCACTGAACAAGCTAGGCTTATGATAGTCATGTAATTATTCATTTATTCTGAAATCATTTATCTCCCTTTATTTATTATTTTATTTAATATGGAGTATATGAACATATGAATAGACTACTGACCTGAATAATTTTGTTTCTTATGCATGTGACTAATGAGCTAAGTAGTATTTCAATGTATTAAGACCGTTCAAACAAAAAGACAACTTGCTTCATAGATCTCCATGAGATTGCGGTATTACCATAGGAATATTGCGGTATTACCATAAGGAATAATTTAGGAACTTGTCATATGAGAGATCAACCTGGTTCCCTAAATTATTGTACTCTACGTCGTGAGAGCGATAAGAACCTAGTATTGACTTGTGTTTCTCAATTAAATAATTTTCATATCATTAAGCCTAATCAGCCCCAAAATCTGGTTGCCCCCAAAATCAATTTGTATTCCGTTATGTAATTAATTAGAAAGAGTCCTTGAATTTAGTTTATTTTCACATTAAATAATTTTCCCAAGAATCAAATCTCGCACAGCCTATTTATTTATTTTTAATCACTGGATTTATTTAATACTTAATTCCCTTTTTCCGTCTCTGTGGAGATGATACTCGGACTTGCACCCTATACTACTATGCATATCTTAAGTGCGAGAAAACTCACATTTGCCCCAGATTGTATGATCAAGTTCATCATCATATAGTGGGCCTAAACTTTAAATAAAAACAAAGTGGTTAGAAATAAATTAAAGAAGGCACAATCAAGCTTCTGGAATTGATCTGGCTTCAAATAAGAGTTTTTTCCTAAAATAATGTTAAATAAAAAATATTTCCCAAAATACTACTCCCCTAAACCATGGTCAGACCGCCACTTGAAGTGGCGGCTTACATAAAGCCTAAAGCGACTCACGTTACAAACACACAAACGAAAACATGGGGTAGTGGTCCCACATTAAATAAAACCCCATTTGTATTTTAAAGTGATATATCTTTTTTATTTGCACTCTAATTATTACAGAAAATACACCAAAATTCATAACATTTCATTTTCTTACATGTGACACCAATTCAATATTCAATATATAAAAATAAAAAAATAAATTAACACTTTAAAATATATTTTTTACGTAAATTTTACTCCCTTCGTCCCTATTATAACTTCCAAATAGGTTTGACACACAGTTTAAGATAGTGAGTATTGTGTAGTGGAGAGTTGTGCAGGGGAGAGAAATGTGTAAAAAATGCTGTGAACCACAAATTCTTTACTAAAAAGGGAAAACAGAAGTTTTAATTGAAACGGACGAAAAAGGAAAGTTGGAAGTTATAATAGGAACAGATGGAGTATATCTTTTTTATTTATACTCCGATTGTCACAAAAAATATATCAAAATTCATAAATATTTATTATCTTTCAAAAGACACCAATCTTGAATATATAAAAGTTAAAAAATTAAATCTATTAATTTGTGTAATTTAGGATCGTTTTTTACTGTGCACACAATTAATCAGGAGTTATAGCTTAGTTTATACTGTGCTATAACTGAGTATAAATGATAGGCACTAGTTGTTAGTGCCTAAGTATACATTTTTATTATTGTTTGTAGTGTTTATTTACTAATTTTGTGCAAGTTTATAGTTGTGACTTTGCATTTGATTGTAATCATATTTCTAGCATTTTATTGTTTGTTGTAAGTTGTAGTTAGTTTGGTTTTAAGTTTAGGATAGGTTTGGAAGCAAAAAGGATGAGGAAACCTGAGTTTTGTGCAAAACCCGGTCGGGTATAGATTTTACCCGGCCGGGTATGAAGTGACAAAGGAAACTGCTGCAAACTAGCAAATACCCGGTCGGGTATTCCATATACCCGGTTGGGTATTCTGTGATTTTAGACCAAAGGACGTGCAGAAGACACAAAAACATGGGAAAATATTTGATTAGGTAAATACCCGGTCGGGTATGTCAAAATACCCGGCCGGGTATCCGGCATTAGGTGTTGAAAACACCTATAAATAGCCTCATTTTCCTTCATATTTCATCATCCCTTCTTCCATTCTCTTTAGCTCAGTTTAGAATAGCATTTCTTTATATTTTTCTAGCTATGTTTAGCCTCCAAATGAGGAGCTAAACTTCCATTCTTGGTTTTGCTCTTGAAACTTGTTGATTATTAAAGTTGTGAGTTATTTTCTTAACTTCTTCTCTTGATTATTAATTCTTCCCTTAATCTCATTCAATATTAATGTTGGAGGGTTGCTAAGTGACGATTAGTTAACGTTCCGACATTAATTACTACTAGAAAGGATCAACGAACCGATGGTTAATCGTTGGTGGTTTCACAAGTAAGTAACTTCGGTTTATTAATGCACGGTCGTGGTTAATAGACTTAAGAGGGATCAATTTTGTTGGTTAAACCGAAACCGTTGTGTTAAGGTTATCAATCTCAATTGATTTCATCAAGGAGTTAAAAAGATTGAATGCTACTATTATATCGGTATAAGGCGTTGTTCTATATTTGATTAATAGTAAGGGTTATTAATGAACGGTCGTTGTTAATAACTACCCTCGATGAATTGGAGATACTCCTCGATTGAGTATTCGAGAGGGGATAAGTTATAGATATAACAAGGATCGACTAAAATATATCAACAAGTGGAAAGTAGCAATGCCAAGTCCCTTTTATTCTTGAATTAAACACATATAGGTTGTTCATCTTAGTTTCTTAATTGAATTAAATCACTCAATCCAAATCCCCCCCTTTATTTACTAAAATTCATAGAAAGAGAATTATATCTTTCCCTGTGGATACGAACTCTACTACACTATACTACGTATAAGTGTTTAGTATTGAATTTATTTTGACGCACCGTGACAAAGTGCCCGTCAAATTTGGCGCCGTTGCCGGGGAAAGGCAATTAATTTTCTTTTTATTTTATTTCAAGGAAAATAAAAAAAAAATATATATATAAAGTTTTCTATTTTTGCTGAGCTTTGTTTGAGTATATGGTAAAAACCCGATCCATAAACCAACTCACCTACAAAACAAACCCCGAAATAGAAAAAGCTCTCGAGCGGTTAAAGAATAAATTCTCAAATACCGACTCGGGGGAATCCTCAAGTGCTAGTTCTCAATCTAGCGAGTCCGAGGAGTCAATATCAATGGCTCTTGAAACAAGAACGCTGAGGGAGCTCACAGCCCCCAATCTAAATCAACAACCCTTATGTATCACCTTCCCAACTCTTGATGCGGGTGCTACATTTGAGTTGAAATCCGGACTGATACATCTACTTCCATCTTTCCACGGGCTAAGAGGAGAGGATCCGAATAAACATCTTTCGGAGTTCCACATCGTTTGCACAAGCATGTGCCCAAACGGTGTTACCGAGGAACAAATTAAGTTGAGGGCTTTCCCATTCTCCCTCAAAGACACCGCCAAAGATTGGCTATTCTATCTTCCCTCGGGAAGCATAGACACTTGGGCGGCCATGAAGAAGAGCTTCCTCGAAAGGTATTATCCCGCCTCCATCTCCTCATATTTAAAGAAACAAATCAGCAATGTGGAGCAAAAAGATGATGAATCGTTCTACGAATTCTGGGAACGATTCAAGAAACTCTGTGCGAGCTGTCCGTATCACGGCTACTCGGAGCAAGACCTCATCCTTTACTTTTATGATGGTCTTTGCGATGATGATAGACGGATGATCAATGCTGCATGCGGAGGAGGAATAGTCAACAAAACTCCTTCTCAAGCTAGGAATCTTATCTCGGAGTTGGCCGAAAATTGTAGACACTATGATCGGCGGTCAACAAAGAGAGTTATGGCAGCGGAATCCAACAACTCGTTGGAGAGTCAAGTAGCCGGTTTGACTTCTTTGGTTAAAGATTTCCTTTTGAATCCAAAAACCCAAGAAGTCAAGGTCTGCGGCATCTGTTCAACACAAGGGCATCCCACAGATTCTTGCCCAACTTTACAAGAGGAGAACTCTGAGCAAGTCAATGCTTTGGGGTTCCAACGCCAAAGGAGGTACGATCCTCATGGAAACACCTACAATCCAGGATGGAGGGATCATCCAAATCTAAGGTACGGAAATCCTCAACCCCCTCAACAAACAAACCCTCCCCCTCCTCAACAATTTAAACAACACGGCCAAACATCGAACTCAAGCATGTCCACCGAAGACATGATTCGAGCATTAGCCATGAATATGACTACGATGCAACAAAGTGTGGCCCAATTTCAAGAAACCACAAAGTCTAGCATCCACAATTTGGAAAGCCAAATGAGCCAAATCTCAAACGCCGTGAGTAGGCTAGAAGCTAGGGATTCGGCAAAACTCCCATCTCAGACGGAGCCGAACCCGAGGCAACAAGCTCATGCGGTCACTTTGAGAAGTGGCAAAGAATTGGTTATGGCTAAGGCAAAAGCAAAGAGCCATGTGGGAGAAGAGGAGGAGGAGATCTTGATGCCAAGCACATACCCTCAAAATGAAGAGGAAAAAGAGGAGGAGATCACACCTCAAAGAAAGTTCCCACCGCTCAACTCATATGAGCCGGTGCCACCTTTTCCGGAGGCTCTCAAGGATAACCGGAAATACAACAATGACAAAGACATCTATGAGACCTTCAGCAAATGTGAGGTAAATATCCCTCTTCTCAATTTAATAAAAGGTGTTCCTAGGTTTGCAAAGTTTTTAAAAGAACTTTGCACAATTAAAAGGAAGCACAAGTTGAATGGCAAGCATAAAATCCAAGTAAGTGAAAGAGTGTCGGCCGTTTTTCAAAAGAAACTGCCTAAAAAGTATAGTGATCCGGGAATGTTCACTATACCATGTAAACCTTGAAATTCTAGTTCTTCTAGGGCTATGTTAGATTTGGGTGCATCAATCAATGTCATCCCATATTCTCTATATAAGTCCCTAGAACTAGGACCTTTACATGAGACGGGGGTCGTTATCCAACTTGCCGATAGATCCAATGCCTACCCAAAAGGTATGGTAGAGGATGTTCTCGTCATGGTGGATAACTTAACCTTTCCCGCTGATTTTTACGTTCTTGAAATGGAGAACGATAAAAATGCAGTCCCAATTTTACTAGGCCGACCCTTTTTGAAAACGGCTAAGGCAAAAATTGACGTTTTTAGTGGAGTGTTAACCATGGAGTTCGATGGTGAAAAAGTCGAATTTAATATCTACGACTCCATGAAATACCCCACTGATAGTCGCTCTCTGTTTGCGATTGACACTTGCGACACTTGGGTCCAAGATGTATTTGAAATTGAGGGAAAGGATGAAGTACTAAGCTCAATAGAAAACGACATAGAAGATTTTACATTGGAATACTCTATGTCAAATAACATGAAGGTTATGGTGGCGGAGTTAAATCAACTCCCACTTTTGCCACCGGGCTCTAAAGCCCTCCCACTAACCATTCCAAGCGAGAAGCCGCTACCATCTGTTTTGCAGGCACCGAAGGTGGAATTAAAACCACTCCCTGAAAATATGAAGCATGTGTTCTTGGGTGAAAATCACACCCTACCGGTGATTATTTCAAATGCCCTGTCCCAAGAACAAGAAGAAAGATTGATCGCGGTCTTGAAGGAATATAAATTGGCCATTGGATGGTCTATTGCCGACATCAAAGGCATTAGTCCATCCACATGCATGCACAGGATCTTGCTCGAAGATGAGGCCAAAGCGGTGAGACAACCGCAACGAAGATTGAACCCACCAATGATGGAGGTGGTGAAAAAGGAGGTAATCAAATTGCTTCAAATGAGAATCATTTTCCCCATTTCCGATAGCAAGTGGGTGAGTCCTAATCAAGTGGTGCCAAAGAAGACCGGGGTAACGGTCATTGAAAACAAGGATGGCGATATGGTGCCCACCCGAATTCAAAACGGGTGGCGAGTTTGCATTGACTACCGAAGACTCAATTCGGTGACTAGGAAAGACTTCTTTCCATTGCCTTTTATTGATCAAATGCTAGAGAGGTTAGCAGGACACAAGTTCTATTGTTTTCTCGATGGTTACTCCGGGTATTTCCAAATACCAATAGCCCCGGAGGACCAAGAGAAAACAACCTTCACATGTCCATTTGGCACTTTTGCCTACCGACGAATGCCCTTTGGATTATGCAACGCACCGGGCACCTTTCAAAGGTGCATGATGAGCATCTTTTCAGAATTTGTGGAGGTATTCATGGAGATCTTTATGGATGATTTCACAATCCATGGCGACTCTTTTGACTCTTGCCTCTATCACCTCACTCTTGTGCTAAAGAGTTGCATTGAATCCAACCTTGTGCTGAACTCTGAAAAATGCCACTTCATGGTAGAACAAGGGATTGTTCTTGGGCATGTGATCTCATCAAAGGGGATCGAGGTGGACAAAGCAAAGATCGATGTGATTCAAACGCTCCCGTACCCCACAAATGTACGGGACATCCGCTCTTTCCTCGGTCACGCCGGTTTCTATAGGAGATTCATCAAGGATTTCTCAAAAATCTCATCTCCTCTTTGCAAACTTTTACAAAAGGAGGTGGAATTTAATCTAAACGATGAATGCAAAGGGGCTTTTGACACTCTGAAAGCAAGATTGGTGACTGCCCCGATCATACAGGCTCCCGACTGGTCCCTTCCTTTTGAGATCATGTGCGACGCAAGTGACTATGCGGTGGGGGCTGTTTTGGGCCAGAAAGTTGGAAGAGCCTCCCATGTAATCTACTACGCCTCATCAACCCTCAACGAAGCCCAAAAGAACTACTCCACACCCGAGAAGGAAATGTTAGCGGTGGTTTTTGCTTTGGAAAAGTTTCGTTCCTACCTTCTTGGAACGAAAGTTATTGTCTACACCGACCATGCCGCTCTTCGATTCCTTATGACAAAGAAAGAAGCCAAACCAAGACTCATTCGATGGGTCCTTCTATTGAGTGAGTTTGATGTGGAAATCAAAGACAAGAAAGGAGCGGAGAATTTGGTGGCTGATCATTTAAGCCGCCTCATTCCTCACAAAGACATCGAAGACCTCCACACAAATCTCATCAAAGGAGAATTCCCGGACGAAACTCTCTTCTCCATCACAGTCACACAACCATGGTACGCAAATATCGTGAACTTCCTCGTTTCCGGCAAATTTCCTCCACAACTCTCAAAATCTCAAAAAGAAAAATTAAGAATGGATTCAAGACTCTATGTGTGGGATGACCCATATTTGTGGAAGCATTGTAAGGATCAAATAATCCGAAGATGCATCCCTGAATATGAGATAGCCCACATCATAGAGTTTTGTCACTCTTATGCTTGTGGAGGACATTTTGGCCCGAAACGAACAGCAATGAAGATACTTGAAAGCGGTTTTTGGTGGCCGAGTCTATTTCGGGATGCACACGGCTTTTGTCGATCTTGTGACAATTGCCAAAGAGCGGGCAACATTTCCAGGAGGAATGAGATGCCACAAAACCCCATGCTTTTCCAGTGAGATTTTTGATGCATGGGGTATCGACTTCATGGGACCATTCCCAAATTCCCAAGGTAACATATACATCCTTCTTGCAGTAGACTACGTCTCCAAATGGGTGGAGGCCAAAGCAACAAAAACTGATGATGCCAAGGTGGTGGCTAGTTTTCTCAAATCACACATATTTTCAAGGTTCGGGGTCCCTCGAATTTTAATTAGCGATCGAGGCACACATTTTTGCAATAAAATTGTGGGATCCCTACTGAAAAAATATGGTGTGACTCATAAAATTTCTACAGCCTACCACCCTCAAACAAATGGCCAAGCGGAAACCTCAAACAGGGAGTTGAAATCTATACTCCAGAAAACAGTGAACCCGAACAGGAAGGATTGGAGTATACGCATTGATGATGCGCTATGGGCATACCGAACTGCTTACAAAACCCCAATCGGTATGTCTCCTTATAGACTTGTGTTTGGGAAAGCATGTCATCTCCCTGTAGAGCTCGAACACAAGTCCTATTGGGCGGTTAAAGAATTCAACCTCAATCTTGACGAGGCCGGTGTACATAGGAAGCTCCAATTACAAGAATTGGAAGAACTTCGCCTGGATTCTTATGACAATGCAGAAATATACAAAATAAAGACGAAGGAGTGGCATGATAAAATGATCATACGAAAAGACTTTAAACTTGATGAAAAGTCCTCCTATTCCAATCACGCCTTCGTCTATTTCCGGGAAAGCTGAGATCCCGTTGGACCGGACCATACAAAGTGGTCAAAACATATCCACACGGGGCGGTGGAAATTCAGGACCTGGAGACGGGAGAGGTGCTGAAAGTGAACGGACAAAGATTAAAACCCTTCTTTGAGGGTTTTCAACCCAAAAATGTGGAAGTCGTAGACCTTTCTGAACCGGTCTACGAATGAGGAACAGCAGAAGATATCGTCGAGCCACGACGTTAAATAAAGCGCTTCTGGGGAGGCAACCCATGCACGGTATATTTTTTCTTCCTTTTATTTTAGTAGAGTGTGTGTGTAAAATCATTTCAAAAAAAATAAATAAATAAATAATTTTGAGTAAAACCCGCCCGGGTATTCCCAATACCCGGTCGGGTACCAGCACAAAAGGAGAATACCCGGCCAACTCATCCACCGGCTAAAAATGAAAAATAAAAAAAAATAATGAAAACCCGACCGGGTATGTAGAAAACCCGACCGGGTTTTGGCATTTTTTTCGCCCCTGGGAGCTACTGTCAAGCGTACCCATTCGGGTATCAACCAAAAAAACCGGCCGGGCATCAAAAAATTAAAAAAGGTGTAAAATAGCCTAAATATCCGACCGGGTATTACAAAAGCCCGACCGGGTATTCAGCTAAAAAAACATTCTGCCTTCCAGAAAAGCAAATACCCATTCGGGCATTACAAGAAAACCGGTCGGGCATAAGTAAAGGAAAAGGCAAAAAAAAGCCTAATACCCGACCGGGTATTACGAAAACCCGACCGGGTATTTAGCCAAAAAGGCTTCTGCCTACGGGAAATGGAATACCCATTCGGGTATCACGAAATACCCGGTCGGGTATTTGTGCGAAAGGAGCTCTTTTTACGGGATTTTCTCCCCAAATCCTCCCCCAACCCCCATCTTCTTCTTCTCTCCCAAACAACAAACCCCCCAAACCTCCATAGCCAAACTTCCCAAGCTCCAATCCATCCCAATCATCCACCTAAATTCCAAATAAACTCCATTTTCTTCTTCCCCACATCATCCTCTCCATTTCTACATCCACAAAAAACCCCACACACCCCAAAATCCCCAAATCCGAAAACCCTATACCAAAATCCTCAAGGTCCGATTTTCCCTCAAATTAACCCAAACCTAACCTCATTTCTTCTTACCCACATCATTCTCTACACCTCCACACCCTCAAAAACACTCAATTCTCAAAAAGTCCAAATTTTTCACTCCACCAAGTCCCAAGTCTGAAATTCCAACCCCCAAGTCCAAGAAAAAGTTAACTATGGCACCTAAAAGGACTAGAGCATCTTCCTCCAACTCAAGTGCTCCAATTCCACAAGTTCCGGGGTATGAAAGCATCGAATTCACGTCTAGGGCTCATCACAAGAAATTCCTCACCCAACTCAACCGAGAGGTACATTCCACACGATTTCTTTGTCATAAAACATTGCGAGCATTGATGTTGTATGATATGATGCTAGAATTGTGCAACAACATAGGACTTACTACATTGTTCCACATGTCCTATAATATCTACAAAAGAATTATGTATGAGTTCCTAGCATCGGTTGAATTTACTGAGGATATAGAGGACACCTATGAGAGCAAACTCACGTTTCGGTATAACAACATACCAAGAACTTTAACGAAACGTGAGTTTGCCGAGCTATTTGGTCTACCGGTTTTAGGTGTGGAGGAAAGAAAGGTAAGAATTGATAAGACCATTGTGCATGATTTGTGGCGAAGAATGACAGGGGTTAGGGTGTTTAAATCTTCACATATGCATATTACACATGTTCAACACCCTGCCCTTCGAATCGCACTAAAATGGTTTGGGTATCATGTCTTTGGGAAGCCAAATAATCATCAAACAAGGATTAGTGAATTGGCCGTTCTTGCTATGGGTATCTTCCCAGAAGCTCCTAGATTAGATCTTGCTTCATGTTTGTGGGACCATTTAAAAAAGGAATGTGAAGCTATGGGTGAAATTTTCATAGGAGGGTACATACATCATATATGTACCAAATTTGGCTATTGTGCAAATAGACAAGTTCAAGATTGGAATTTCCTTAATCTTAAGTTTCTACTCACTGCACATGACGTGAGTCACTCCCACACCATTGGGACCACAACATTTTACCATTGGACCATAAACCCCTCACCCACACAACTTTTTACAATCCCCTCCGATGAACTTCCAAACATCTTTAACCATCAACTCGGGGATAGGAGACATCTTTGCCTACCCGGAACTACTCCTGACCACTATCTTTATGACATCCCTCAACTTGAGCCACCACCCAGCCCCGAACAACCACAAGAAGAGCCACAACCCGATCCCCAACCCCCTCAATACACCCCCTTTGAACAACAAATGTTGGCCGGTATACAACAACTCAATCTTAACCAAACGGCAATGAACACACGCATTGACGATCTCTACAGTGCGTACCAAAGGGTGGAAGACGATCAAAGACGGGCCTTCGGGCCTATGTATGCATATTTTGACCAGCAAGGGTACTTTTCCCACATGCCCACTCCAGTCCAACATCCTACATGGTATGACCCCTCACATTGGGGTAATTTCGGAGGATCTAGCTCCGGAGGAGGTGGACAAGATGGCGGTGATGGTGTTGACAGGGATTTCGGAGGTGGTGATGGCGGATATGGGGTGAGGCAGTGGCTTCTGGAGCCATTTTTAATCAAAACCCGGTCGGGTATTCACCCATACCCGGTCGGGTATCACCTTTGTCTTGGCGGCCAACGCTCGTTTGACCGCCCAAACGAAGTCCGATTAACGTGAAATTTTGTACACTTATACTTCTTGACGTCCTTGATCCAAAAATACCATTTTAGATCCCTGGAACATCACACATAAGAAGTTATCACATTTTTTATCACCAAACCTACATAACATGCTTCTCAATTATGTTTTATGTATAATCATGGCATAAGCACACACTTGGTTATCTTTAATCATTCAACAAAACATATTCCTGATTACTTTAGGTAATCTCATGCCTCACGCAAAAGTTATAAAGCATAAAGCCGTCTTCTCACCTTAATGAAGCTTATGAAGTTCTAGCCTTCCCGATTTAGCTCCGACGAAACTCCGGCGAACTTCAACGAACTCCGGCGACAACTCCGGCGACCTTTTCAACTTCGTGAAAGTTCCTTGAATACCTTAGACAAGTTACTAACAAGGTTTTATCATCATAAAACCCATAGTAATACAAATAACCTCAAAAAGGTTATTTTCCGGCGAACCGGTCACTTTGGCTTCTAAGTCCGTTCTTGGACTTAGAACTACCTTCCAACCCCTCTTTCTACACATCCCAACGTGTAGAACATTACTAGGGTGTGAAATATGATTGAATAATCATAAAAGAGTATTGAAGAACAAGAAATGGGATTAATGGAGTCCTTACCTTGCTAAACACAAGTTTTCCTCTCCAAAACCAACTTTTCCTCTTCTCTTTTCCCCTCCTTCTTCCCCCTTAGCTCAAGTGCGTAAATGGCTGCAAAGAATGGAGTATTGCAGAGCTTCTCTCACCTCTCTTGTGGGATGGACGAACTGATTGGAGGTGGGTGGAGGGAACCCCTCACTTTTGTCTCAATAGCCCAAAATAATGTGAGGAGGGGCCCTTGGTTGGTTTGATTGGTCTCCTTACCAATCAGCCTCCCATTGCCATGCCTTTCATGCGGCTCCCCTTGATGTTTTCTAGACCAAGGACGTGGGTTGGCCCCCTCTCATGTGGGAGGTCAACCCTTTGTGTACCCGAGTGTACAACCGGTCCCGAAAGTTGTATTTTCCGGACTGTTTTAAGTATGTTATATTTTTATCGGGTCAAATAAAATATAACACTTGTTCCCAATCCTTATTGGACCTTAGAATCAATATTCATTCCCCAACTTTAATTTAGAAGTCTCCGAAACCCCTTTTTGGGCTGTTATCTGATAAATTTCCCGATACTGATAATTTGGCCCGTTTGACCAACCGGTCAACCTTGTGCCATTGTCATGGCCCAATTAGGATATCCATCACCATATACATATTATCTAGTCCAAGATTAATATAATATGTGGTCCCGATAATATTGGGCGGCCCCACATCCGGTGTGGGCCCCACGTGGATTTTACACTATACACGTAATAGAAATGATAAAAATTTACAATCACGTAAAAATGCTTTTATACATTTCTCAAGGTTAAATACATAATTTGGTACAGTACAAATACTCGGGGGCGGTGTTACAAACCCAACCTTAAGTCTAACTGCGAGAACCACTTTACTCCTCCAAGTTGATCAAACAAGTCCGCAATGAGTGGAATCAGATACTTGTTCTTCACTGTAATCTTGTTTAGCGCCCTATAGTCGATGCACATACACAATGATCCATCATGCTTCTTTTGGAACAACACGGTTGCGCCATAGGGTGCTTTCGACGGTTGGATGTAGCCCGCATCCAACAAGTCCTTCAGCTGTCTCTTCATCTCTTCCAACTCGGGTGGTGCCATCCTATATGGCACGGCTGAAGGTGGTGTAGACCCAGGGATCAACTCGATCTTGTGGTCCACGTCTCTCTTGGGCGGAAGTCTCTTCGGCAACTCGGACGGCATCACGTCCTTGAACTCCATGAGTACCTTAGCCACTCCCTCTGACATATCACTTGTCGGCACTGGTTCCTCCTTCAAGATGGCTAAGTATGTGGGTCGTCGCTTCCTCATGCCCCTAGCAAGTTGTAGGGTCGACGCTAAGTGGAGAAACTTGGAGTTTGAGGAAGGAGACTTGGTGCTAGTGAAGCTCCTTTCCCACCAGAAGCACACGTTTGCAAAGTTGCACAAGGGCTGGTGCAGAGATATGAGGTCCGTTTCCCATAGAGAAGTGGGTTGGTAAGCTTGCTTATCGCTTGACCTTACCCTCACACTTGGAGATTTATCCGGTGTTTCACGTGAGCTTACTTAAGCCCTACAAGGAAGGCAAAGAGGATCCGAGTAGGGGCATTTCGAAAAGAGCACCGACAGCCATAACGAAGGTTCCCGAGCGCGAGGTTGGGGAGATATTGGCTCATAGTCATACCAAGGAGAGGCGCACACCCGAGCTACGTGGAGTGCTTCATCAAGTGGAAGGATGCTCCGGACAGCGAGGCAAGTTGGGAAATTGAGTTTACCTTGTGGAACTACAAGGATATGATAGAGGCTTACAAGGCGACCACGACGAGGACGTCGTGAGATTGAGTGGGGGAGAATGTCATGACTCTCCTGAATGCCACAACATAACAGAGTGATACGCCGCGGCATGGCACATAAGTAGGCCGCGTCATAAGTCGGGCAGAGTACCAGCTGGAGTCTAGAGATGCCTAAGAGGAAGGGACGGATTTCCGGAAGCTTAGAGAATATTAATTCTAGACTCATGTAGATAAGTGTATACTTACTTGTCTACGAAATAATTTTATACGAAATTCACATTGATAGGAATTCAATAACATTTTATACGAAATAATTTGATTATGTATATTAATAGAAAATCATGGTCAAAGTAAGGTCTGTGAATAGTGCAAAAGTCACAATGTTGTAAGAATTAAAGAATGGAGGAAATATCAAATAAAATTTGACCAAATCGGGCTAAAAAGTCCTTTTAAATAGTGGAAGTATACAGTGCCTATATGGTACATCCGGGTGTACGTACACCCGGCCCAACTAAGGGAAACAACCCGGTAACTGATTTAGGCCAAAAAAAATTCAGTGGCAATTTTGTAATTTAAGCGAAAACGGATGGATTTAGCTAAATGAGCAATAATGTACTTTTAATGAGCATCTGACCTATTTTATTGAGCATCTGCGAATTTAATGTAGTATAATAATTTTAAAATATGCATTATTGATATGGCATTTTAAAATGAGCATACCATTACTACCAAATAAGCATAAATAACTTACGAAATGAGTATCAAAAAAATTAAAAACGCATTTTTGTGTGCTCATTTGAATTTAACATAAAACTCATTTCATTTGTGTATTGATATGACATTTTAAAATGAGTATAAAATGAATATTAAATGAGCATACGTAACTTACACAATGAGATATAGAAAAACAAAACACTTCTTAAGCATGAGCTTGCAGCTCTGGAGGTCCCTATTATCACAAGCATATACGTATATTATGTTGGGTGTGTTTCGGAAAATAAAGAAAATTAATTAATTAAAATAAATTAATTAAATAAAATGACTAAAGAAAAACAGGAAAGGAGATGAAGCAGAATTAGTCAAAGCTCGTGCTACGCACGATTTCCTTAAAACGTATTTGATGCCTCCCACGGAGCTAGGAGCGTTGCAACAATCGTTTCCCAGGATACGATGACTACGAACTAATGTTTGAGCACACAAACAAGAGTTCCAGCGAACGAGAACCAAGTATGAACACAGAAGGAAGTTTGCTGAGTAGCTTTAGGTGTTTTTAGCTCAAGAAATTCGTGAGGAATGTATTGTGCGTTGGACTTCAATGACCAGTCCGTTGGGCATTGAATCATCCATAAACTGTCCATTTAACGTTGCATTAAAAGACAAGAACGTTGGACATTTAATGGTTGTAACAGCTTTGTGGACTACTGTCTCCTGTACTCAACCCGTAGGTCATTTACTTTAAAGAGTCTTTTAGAGATAAAGTTCTTACCTGACTTTTCTCACTCCTTCCCCGGTTATCTAGCTCACAAGCTATAGTCTAACTTTGATTCATACTACCGAGTGTTTTAGGATCATTTACCGTCCAAGGCACTCAACCCATCCTGGAGTATTTAAGATCATTTACCGTCCAAGGGTACTCGGCCCCACCTGGAGTATTCTGGATCATTTACCGTCCAAGGGTACTCGACCCCACCTGGAGTATTCTGGATCATTTACCGTCCAAGGGTACTCGACCCCACCTGGAGTATTCTGGATCATTTACCGTCCAAGGGCACTCAATCCCCAGTCTATTCTCTACCAAATCCTAACCTGGATATGGCTAACCTTTCATTCCTTTAACTATGGACAATTCCTAGCCCTATAGTCATATAACAATCCTTAGGATCCAACGTGGGCGGGTCCCACCCGAACGGCCCACATTAACCCGCTCAAAACTGCCCGTTTTGAGCATAACCCAATACTCGATCGAGTATTAACCCATACTCGGTCGAGTACAGGAGACAGTAGTCCACAAAGCTGATTTTCAACAAATACCCGGTCGGGTATGTGTCAATACCCGATCGGGTATGGCAGTTGACTTAGCGGTCAACGCCCCTTTTGACCCCCCAAACGGAGTCCGATTAACTTGAAATTTTATACACATATACTTCTTGATGTCCTTAATCCAAAAATACCGTTTTGGATCCCTGGATCATCACACAAAATATGTTATCACATTTTTAATCACCAAACCTACATAACATGCTTTTTAACTATGTTTTGTGTATAATCATGGAATAAACACACACTTGGTTATCTTTAATCATTCCACAAAACATATTCCTGATTACTTTAGGTAATCTCATGCCTCACGCAAAAGTTATAAAGCATAAAGCCGCCTTCTCACCTTAATGAAGCTTATGAAGTTCTAGCCTCCCCGATTTAGCTCCGACGAAACTCCGGCGAACTTCAACGAACTCCGGCGACAACTCCGGCGACCTTTTCAACTCCGTGAAAGTTCCTCGAATACCTTAGACAAGTTACTAACAAGGTTTTATCATCATAAAACCCATAGTAATACAAATAACCTCCAAAAGGTTATTTTCCGGCGAACCGGTCACTTTGGCTTCTAAGTCCGTTCTTGGGCTTAGAACCACCTTCCAACCCCTCTTTCTACACATCTAAAAGTGTAGAACAATACTAGGGGTCCTTCATGTGATATATTGGTCATATGGTATATAAGAAGTTAAGGAAAAGTTGTTACAAGGTTATTACCTTGATTCTTCACACTTTCCCTAGCTTTTCCTTTCTTTAATCCTCCTTGGACTTCCTTTTCTTCCTTCTTGAGCTTGGTTCGAATGGAAATGGGGAAAATGAATATTTGCAGAGCTTCTCTCTCAATATTGATTAGGTTGGTCGGACATATGGGCTAAGGGGGGAGGGATATGGCTCTATTTTGGCTTATACCTCAATGATAGCCAAAATATGGCCCTACCTTGTCCTTTTTGATGTCAAAACCCCCAAGTCAGCCCTTCCCTGCAAAAACCCTGCCCATTTGGACTCCCAAACCCATGCCTTGTCTCATATAATTTCGTGGGGTGGCCCCCACTCATGTGGGAGGTCATCCCTTTAAATCCCGACGTGTACAATCGGTCCCGAAAGTTGTATTTTCCGGACTGTTTTAAGTATATTTTATTTTATCGGGTCAAATAAAATATAACACTTGTTCCCAATCCTCATTGGACCTTAGAATCAATATGCATTCCCCAACTTTAATTTAGAAGTCTCCGGGATCCCTTTTTGGGCTGTTATCCGATAATTTGCCGATACCGATAATCTGGTCCCATTTGACCAACCGGTCATCTCTATGCCATTACCAGGCCCAATTAGGATATCCATCACCATATACATATTATCTAGTCCAAGATTAATATAATATGTGGTCCCGATAATATCGGGAGGCCCCACATCCGGTGTGGGCCCCACGTGAATTTTACTATTCACGTAATAGAAACGATAAAAATTTACAATCACGTAACAATGCTTTTATACATTTCTCAAGGTTCAATACATAATTTGGTACAGTACAAATACTCGGGGGCGGTGTTACAAGTTCTACCCCCCTTATTTGGGATTTCGTCCCCGAAATCCACGCGTCTAGTCAAACAGAGATGGATACTGTTCCCTCATCAGGGTCTCCACTTCCCAAGTTTGCTCCTCGACACGATCACTCTTCCAAAGTACTTTTACCATCGGCATCTCTTTGCTCCTTAGCTTCTTTACCTGTCGGTCCATGATTTTCACCGGCTGCACCGTATAGTGTAGGTCTTCTCGGATTTCCACCGGTGGTTTCTCAAGAATATGTGACGGGTCCCGCACATACTTCTTGAGCATAGAAACATGAAATACATTATGAATCTTTTCTAACTCTGGGGTCAACTGAAGTCGGTATGCTACAACCCCAACCTTTTCAAGGATTTTGAACGGACCTATGTAACGTGGGTTAAGCTTACCCCGACTGAGGAACCTGATGATCCCTTTCCAAGGTGATACCTTCAGAAATACCTCGTCACCAACCTCGAACTCCAACGTCCTCCGACGTTTATCAGCATAGCTCTTCTGCCGGTCTTGGGCAGCCTTGAGCCTATCCTGTATGATCTTTATCTTCTCCTTAGTGATCTCGACTAACTCGGTGCCCTCGAGCTTAGCCTCGCCGACCTCATCCCAACACAATGGTGTCCGGCATTTCCTCCCATACAATGCCTCGTATGGAGGCATGCCTATACTTGCCTGATAACTGTTGTTATAGGCAAATTCCACTAAAGCCAACTGATTGTCCCAGCTCCCCTGGAACTCCAAGGCACATGCCCTTAACATGTCCTCCAAGATCTGAATCACCCGTTCAGATTGTCCATCCGTTTGAGGATGAAACGCGGTGCTAAACCTCAATTTCGTACCCATGGATTCCTGGAACTTAGGCCAAAACCGTGATGTGAACCGTGGGTCCCTATCCGATACTATAGTAACCGGAACCCCATGCAGTCTCACAATCTCATCTGTGTACAATTTGGCCAACCGCTCGAGCGTATAGGTAGTGTTGATAGGTAGGAAATGAGCGCTCTTGGTCAGCCTATCGACTACCACCCATACTGCGTCGTAGTTCCTAACCGTCCGTGGTAGACCCACCACGAAGTCCATGGTAACATGCTCCCACTTCCATTCTGGAATGGTAAGTGGTTGAAGTAACCCTGCTGGGTGTTGGTGCTCTGCCTTAACCTGTTGACAAGTAAGGCAACGGCTCACGTATTCTGCAATTTCTCTCTTCATCCCTGACCACCAGTAACTTTCCTTCAAGTCCCGGTACATCTTTGTACCGCCCGGGTGCATGGCATACGCAGATGAGTGAGCCTCCTCAAGGATAGATTTTCGGAGCTCCTCATCCGATGGTACACACACTCGTTCCTTGAATAGTAGAAGTCCATCTTCTCTCTCACGGAAACCCTCGACGGGCCCCTCAAGCATCCGTTCCCGGATTTTCTGAAATTCCTCGTCATTGCCTTGACGTGTTCTGATTTCATCTAATAAGGTGGGTCTCACCTCAAATCTGGCCAATAGCGCCCCATCCGTGGATACCTCCACGCGTGCCCTCAGTGCCCGTAAGCATGTGAGTAAAACCCCTGATGATGAGCTCTTCCTGCTCAGTGCATCAGCTACAACATTAGCCTTGCCTGGATGATAGTCAATGATCAAGTTGTAATCCTTAATCAACTCCATCCATCTCCTCTGCCTCATGTTCAACTCTTTCTGAGTGAACACATACTTCAAGCTCTTGTGGTCGGTGTAAATGTGACACAACTCCCCGTAGAGGTAGTGCCTCCAAATCTTCAATGCAAATACCACAGCACCTAGCTCCAGATCATGTGTGGGGTAGTTTACTTCATGCTTCCTCAACTGCCGAGAAGCATAAGCAATTACCTTCCCTGATTGCATCAGTACACATCCCAGTCCCTGAATGCTAGCATCGCTGTAGATGTCATACCCTAACCCTTGCACGGGCAAGGCAAGCACTGGTGCTTCGGTCAAACGTTTCTTTAGCTCAAGAAACCCCTTCTCACACTTGTCATCCCACACAAACTTAGCCCCCTTTTTAGTGAGCTTCGTGAGTGGAGATGCTATCACCGAGAACTTTTCCACGAATTTGCGGTAATACCCCGCTAAACCGAGGAAACTCCTTATCTCCTTCACGTTCTTGGGCCTCTCCCAATTAGTGACCGCCTCAATCTTGGAGTTATCAACTGAAATGCCCGAGCCCGATACCACATGCCCGAGAAAACCGATCTCCCCAAGCCAAAATTCACATTTAGAGAATTTGGCAAAGAGTTGCTTCTCCCGCAGTGTTTCAAGCACAAGCCTTAGATGTTTTTCGTGTTCCTCTTCATTCATGGAGTATATCAAAATGTCATCAATGAACACTATGACGAACTGGTCTAAGTATTGGTGAAATACTCGGTTCATGAGGTCCATGAATGCCGCGGGGGCGTTCGTAAGCCCAAACGACATTACTAGAAACTCATAGTGACCATACCGCGTACGGAATGCACTTTTGGGTATGTCACTCTCCTTGATCTTCAGTTGATGGTAGCCTGACCTCAAGTCAATCTTAGAGAACACCGTTGCCCCCCGTAGTTGATCAAACAAGTCATCGATCCTTGGCAAAGGATATTTGTTCTTTATCGTGACCTTGTTCAACTGACGGTAGTCGATACACATTCTGAGTGTACCATCCTTCTTCTTTACAAATAGTACCGGTGCTCCCCATGGTGCATGACTCGGCCTGATGAATCCGCTGTCCAGCAATTCTTCCAATTGCACCTTCAACTCTTGAAGTTCAGCCGGTGCCATCCGATATGGAGGAATCGAGATGGGTTTTGTACCGGGTTCTACCTCAATGGTGAACTCAATTTCTCGATCTGGTGGGAGTCCCGGGAGTTCTTCAGGGAAAACTTCTGGGTACTCACTCACCACTCTCACCTCAGTGAGACTCTTCTCCTTGCCCTCCTTGCCTATGACATAGGCCAAGTATGTTTGACACCCTTTCCTCATCATACGCCTTGCCCGTATGGCCGATATGATGCAAGGGTTGAATTTCCCTCTATCTCCCTCGAAGCATAGAGTGTTTCCTTCTCCATCCTTTAGTTCTAACACCTTGGTGTAGCAATCTACCTTCGCATGGTGTTTTTCGAGCCAATCCATGCCAAGTATAGCATCAAACTCGAGCATATCTAACGGCACAAGGTCACCCGTTAGACAGTGCCCCCCTATTCCTACGTTACACGAGGGATAGTAGTGTTTCCGCTCTACATCATCTCCCAATGGCGTAGAGACCAGCAAAGGTTGCATCATTGCTACCAAAGGCATGTTCAATCCCTTGGCAAACGCTTCGCTCACAAACGAACGTTGTGCCCCGGTATCGATGAGAATTCTCGCATCCCTATCGTTGATCTTTAGTGTTCCTACATATATAAGTCATGTAAGACACCCTAGTCGTCGTCCCGACAGAAAAGGACCGGACGGAAAAATTTCAGCCTAGAATTACCCTATACCCGGTCGGGTAGGGTCTGCTACCCGGTCGGGTATCTCTCGAATTCTTAAGGGGAAACCCCCCTGTTATCCTTGCTCGGTCGAGTACCAGCCTCGAATTCGGGCAAAATGTCAATACCCGGTCGGGTATATACTATACCCGGTCGGGTATCACTCAAAATCCATAAATAAAAGCTCCCTGTTTTCTACGCTCGATCGAGTACACACTTCGAAGCTCAAAATATACACATACCCGGTCGAGTATATAGCCATACCCGATCGGGTATTGCTCAAAATGTCAAAAATAAGGCATCCTGCCTTGGCTGCCCGAACGGGTGCACACTTCAAACTCGAAGCATAGCTTATACCCGGTCGGGTCTATAGGAGTACCCGATCGGGTCCTCCATATTTTTGAAGATTTTTCAACCCATTACATGATCAAATACGTGTGAAATCAAGAGATTACCTGCAATGGAGTCCGGGTTGGCCCGAGCATCAGCCTCGGTCATTGCATACACCCGTGCTTGGGTCTTCCCTTGGTTAACGGACGCGGCGTTGCTAGCCGTGGGTCCGCTCCTTCCCGTGCCGGCCTGAGACGGCCCCGCACGTCCCCTACTAGTCGTAGGTCCTCCCATGGCTCCCGATGGTCCTCCCCCGTTCAGCATTGGACAAGAGGATTTGAGGTGGCTCGTGCTACCGCATTTGTAACACCGGGGTGGTTCATTGCACTTCCCCGCATGATTCCTGCCGCAGTTTGCACACCTCGGTGACCATGTACTCCCTGGTTTGGCCCCTTGCCCTCCTGAACCTTTGTTCCTTTTCGCCGGTGGTGTCGGCGCCCTGAATGAACTGCCACCCCCAGCATGATGCTTCCGGGAGTGGTCTTGGGGTCCAGCGTTTCCCCATCTTTTCTTCGCCTCCTCGGCGTCCCTCAACTTCCTCTCGTTCCATTGGGCTTCCCCGAGGAGCCCCTGATCAACGATTTGGCTAAATGTCATACTGTGATGGTAAGTAGCCCGGTCACGGATGTCCAACTGTAGAGCATCCCAAAAGTGATTGGCCATACGATTTTCATCCAATGAGTATTCTGGGATGAATCGTGCCAAGTCACGGAACTTTTGTTCCAATTGCCTCACCGAGCAACCATCCTCCTGTTTCAGGTTCGTGTACTCTCTTCTTTTGAGATTGACCTCAAAAGTTGAGTAGTATTGATTGTAGAACTCCACTTCGAATTCCTCCCAAGTGGCTTCACCGTGGAACTTCCCCTCCACGCCTTCCCACCATACAGCGGCTACCCCTTCTAGTAACCTGGTGGCAACCCTCAACTTCACGTCGAGTGAAATTTGCATGTCCCTAGAAGCATCATTCAGCTTCTTAATCCAGTCGGCGGCCTCAGATATGTCGCCCTTGCCATCAAATGATTTGCACCCCAAGGCCCTGGCCTCCTTGAGGTACTTGGAGATACGCACCATCGTGTCTCCTCCAAATGCCCCCGATGGAGCACTAGAAGCACCTCGGCTTCCCTGCCCCATGGTTTGCCTAGCCTGTCTAGCTTGGCGCCGCTGTTCCCGCTTTGCCTTATTCTCGAGGTACCATTCCAGTACCTCACTCATACGGTCATAATGAGGATCATCATCCTCATCTTCTTCCTCAAAGTCCTCCACGTTGTACGGGGTCTCCTCTTGCTCCGTGCTTGGAGCATAGGTGAAGTCGTCCGGTTCGGTGGCCCATGACGGGTGCACGGAACCGACGCGTGTGCTACTTGTCGTCGGCGTGGTAGAACGCCCACGACCCCTGCCTCGGCCTCCTCCTCGGCTTTGGCCCCGGCCTCTACCCCTAGAGGTCCGTGATTCCGCCCGAGTGGCATGCCCGGTGGCCCCCGGCACATGCCCTGTCGGGTTCCTCCTAGTTATCCTGCGTCCACCCTCCATTTCTGAAAGAAATAAGGAATGAGTCATTAGACTCGTTTCAATGTCAATTGACGGAGTAGTACAAAAGACACCACTTGGTCCAACATTATGGCCAACAAACTGTTAAGGGTACCGTCTTAACAATAAGAGGTCAATAACTTGGTTTCCAACGGTTCCTTAAGTACAAAAACTGTTGCTCATGGTTTTATTCAAAACTTTTTGAGGATAACCATATTGAGAGGTTAATTATATAGTTTAGAAATCGATGGCTCTGATACCACTTAATTGTCACGCCCCGGACCGCATCCGAGCCACGTAGACAACCGGTCGTGAATAGCTCCCGGTTTGAGCAAATATGCCGGGTAGCACCGGTGTCCACGAACCACTCCTTGGAATTGGATCCAACGAGGTTAACCTCGGTCACCACAGCCGCAAGGATGATGTCTTCATCCTTTTGCCCACCTTGCACCAAGTTCACGTGAGAATCTTTCTTCTTCAGTGGTGCCTTGCAATCCGAGGACTTGTGTCCATTTTTATTGCAATTGAAGCATTTTCCGTTGAACTTTGTCTTGGAAACGCCTCCCTTGGGACCGAGCTTGGTCTTCCCATTATTTTTATTTTTGGAGCCTTTAGCATGCTCCACCACGTTGGCCTTGGCGCCATGTGTCACGCCCCGGACCGCATCCGAGCCACGTAGACAACCGCCGTACAACCCGATAAGAACAACGACAGTTCATCCCTATTGAGTTGTACAAGGCGTCCGATTGATTCTATTGCCAAACCGATTAGTAAACACATACAATCAACATCAATATCATAATCAAACAAATGCGGAATAATAAAATGTTTGATACTTAGCCACACGTGGCAAACACGGGCACGCAGGCCCCCAACTGTTTTAATGAAAATATTGTTCAAAAATACATGAGCGGTTTATACATTTGAAATAAGAATGGAAGCACGAACCACGTCTTCCTTCTCGATCAGTCACCCTAGGCAAAGGTGCAGGTAGTAGGACTCTAGCCTCAACCTGAAAAATGTGAGGGCCCCCGGAGGGGTCAGTACTCCTTAGAAGTACTAGTGACAAGCAGGCTATATGAAGAATAACTAATGTTTCAGACACGAGACCCAAAAATAGGGTGATATATACATATAGATGTCCCTCATCCACCCGATGATACATACTGTATATATACTCGTAAAATACTCAACCCGTAGGTCATTTACTTTAAAGAGTCTTTTAGAGATAAAGTTCTTACCTGACTTTTCTCACTCCTTCCCCGGTTATCTAGCTCACAAGCTATAGTCTAACTTTGATTCATACTACCGAGTGTTTTAGGATCATTTACCGTCCAAGGCACTCAACCCATCCTGGAGTATTTAAGATCATTTACCGTCCAAGGGTACTCGGCCCCACCTGGAGTATTCTGGATCATTTACCGTCCAAGGGTACTCGACCCCACCTGGAGTATTCTGGATCATTTACCGTCCAAGGGTACTCGACCCCACCTGGAGTATTCTGGATCATTTACCGTCCTAGGGCACTCAATCCCCAGTCTATTCTCTACCAAATCCTAACCTGGATATGGCTAACCTTTCATTCCTTTAACTATGGACAATTCCTAGCCCTATAGTCATATAACAATCCTTAGGATCCAACGTGGGCGGGTCCCACCCGAACGGCCCACATTAACCCGCTCAAAACTGCCCGTTTTGAGCATAACCCAATACTCGATCGAGTATTAACCCATACTCGGTCGAGTACAGGAGACAGTAGTCCACAAAGCTGATTTTCAACAAATACCCGGTCGGGTATGTGTCAATACCCGATCGGGTATGGCAGTTGACTTAGCGGTCAACGCCCCTTTTGACCCCCCAAACGGAGTCCGATTAACTTGAAATTTTATACACATATACTTCTTGATGTCCTTAATCCAAAAATACCGTTTTGGATCCCTGGATCATCACACAAAATATGTTATCACATTTTTAATCACCAAACCTACATAACATGCTTTTTAACTATGTTTTGTGTATAATCATGGAATAAACACACACTTGGTTATCTTTAATCATTCCACAAAACATATTCCTGATTACTTTAGGTAATCTCATGCCTCACGCAAAAGTTATAAAGCATAAAGCCGTCTTCTCACCTTAATGAAGCTTATGAAGTTCTAGCCTCCCCGATTTAGCTCCGACGAAACTCCGGCGAACTTCAACGAACTCCGGCGACAACTCCGGCGACCTTTTCAACTCCGTGAAAGTTCCTCGAATACCTTAGACAAGTTACTAACAAGGTTTTATCATCATAAAACCCATAGTAATACAAATAACCTCCAAAAGGTTATTTTCCGGCGAACCGGTCACTTTGGCTTCTAAGTCCGTTCTTGGGCTTAGAACCACCTTCCAACCCCTCTTTCTACACATCTAAAAGTGTAGAACAATACTAGGGGTCCTTCATGTGATATATTGGTCATATGGTATATAAGAAGTTAAGGAAAAGTTGTTACAAGGTTATTACCTTGATTCTTCACACTTTCCCTAGCTTTTCCTTTCTTTAATCCTCCTTGGACTTCCTTTTCTTCCTTCTTGAGCTTGGTTCGAATGGAAATGGGGAAAATGAATATTTGCAGAGCTTCTCTCTCAATATTGATTAGGTTGGTCGGACATATGGGCTAAGGGGGGAGGGATATGGCTCTATTTTGGCTTATACCTCAATGATAGCCAAAATATGGCCCTACCTTGTCCTTTTTGATGTCAAAACCCCCAAGTCAGCCCTTCCCTGCAAAAACCCTGCCCATTTGGACGCCCAAACCCATGCCTTGTCTCATATAATTTCGTGGGGTGGCCCCCACTCATGTGGGAGGTCATCCCTTTAAATCCCGACGTGTACAATCGGTCCCGAAAGTTGTATTTTCCGGACTGTTTTAAGTATATTTTATTTTATCGGGTCAAATAAAATATAACACTTGTTCCCAATCCTCATTGGACCTTAGAATCAATATGCATTCCCCAACTTTAATTTAGAAGTCTCCGGGATCCCTTTTTGGGCTGTTATCCGATAATTTGCCGATACCGATAATCTGGCCCCATTTGACCAACCGGTCATCTCTATGCCATTACCAGGCCCAATTAGGATATCCATCACCATATACATATTATCTAGTCCAAGATTAATATAATATGTGGTCCCGATAATATCGGGAGGCCCCACATCCGGTGTGGGCCCCACGTGAATTTTACTATTCACGTAATAGAAACGATAAAAATTTACAATCACGTAACAATGCTTTTATACATTTCTCAAGGTTCAATACATAATTTGGTACAGTACAAATACTCGGGGGCGGTGTTACACCATGAACAATTGGGAGTTTCCCATCGTTCTTCCGGTTATCCTCTTCAATCCGCAGACGGAGGATCAATTGCTCCAAGTTCATTTCCTTTCGCTTGTGCTTAAGGTAGTTCTTGAAATCCTTCCAAGCTGGCGGCAATAAATGGATAATTGACGCCACTTGGAAAGACTCACTAACTGTCATTCCTTCATCTCGAATTTCGTTGAAGATCATTTGCATCTCCTCAACTTTGACTCAAGACCGTCTTCGAATCCACCATTTTAAAGTCAAGGAATCGACCAACAACAAATTTCTTTGCGCCGGCATCCTCGCTTTTATATTTGTGGTCCAAAGCATTCCATAGCTCCTTAGCCGTAGCTAGTTTGCTATACACGTCGTACAAAGCATCATGCAGCCCGTTCAACACATAGTTTCGGCAAAGGAAGTCCGAATGCTTCCAAGCTTCAACCGCGTTGAAAGATTGCGCATCCACCTCACCCCCGGTTGCTACCGGCGCATCTTCGGTCAAGAATCTAGCAAGACCGAGAGTAGTGAGGTAAAATAGCATCTTTTGCTGCCACCTCTTGAAGTTTAACCCGTTGAATTTCTCGGGTTTCTCCACAGAGTTGCTTGGCACGGTCACCATAGGGATAGCCCTTTGGTTGGCCAAAGTAGATGCACCGTGTTGTGAACCATTGTTCACCGGTGCTCCGCTTTCAGAGTGATTGTCGTTCAGAACATTCTGCCCAACACCAATCTCGTTTTCTTGAGAAGTCATTTTCGTTCTTTAACGTTTTTTCGAAAACACAAATAAAATAAGTTCGTTCACCAAAGTGACAAACTTCGTTTAAGATTGTTTACCGGAGTAGAACAATCAACAAATACGTTTTAAGATTGTTGGGTGTGTTTCGGAAAATAAAGAAAATTAATTAATTAAAATAAATTAATTAAATAAAATGACTAAAGAAAAACAGGAAAGGAGATGAAGCAGAATTAGTCAAAGCTCGTGTTACGCACGATTTCCTTAAAACGTATTTGATGCCTCCCACGGTACTAGGAGCGTTGCAACAATCGTTTCCCAGGATACGATGACTACGAACTAATGTTTGAGCACACAAACAAGAGTTCCAGAGAACGAGAACCAAGTATGAACACAGAAGGAAGTTTGCTGAGTAGCTTTAGGTGTTTTTAGCTCAAGAAATTCGTGAGGAATGTATTGTGCGTTGTCTTGTTGCAAACCACCTGTCATCTATTTATAGGAGGATTTGTTGTGTGTTAAATGGGGTGTTAATGGAACTGAACGTTGGACTTCAATGACCAGTCCGTTGGGCATTGAATCATCCATAAACTGTCCATTTAACGTTGCATTAAAAGACAAGAACGTTGGGCATTTAATGGTTGTAACGGCTTGGAGCAGTTCTGGTGCGCGATCAGAATACCCCCACCAGAGTTGGAGCAGTTCTGGTCCGAAAACCTATCTTTGAATGATAGGTTTTCGGACGACATTCGTGTCCGCAGGTCGCCCGCGCACACGAGTCGCGGTTTTTCTTCTCCGTTTCGGGATTTGATCGGCACCCCACCCCCCCACCCCCCCCCTGCGCGTAAGAGAGAGCCTTTCCCTTTAGGAATCTTAACTCCTTAAAAGAGGCTTCCCTTTATAAGGGGGTGAAAATCCCTTGAGTTTTTCGGTGTGGGATAAAACACACTAGAAACTCACCATTTTCCCAGTTTTTCCATTTCAACGAGTGAACTTCGAGAATCAATTTCTCATTCATCCGTTATCCGTTTTGAGTGTACCATATATCGAATTGTAGCCCTTAACAAGGACAATCCGAAACCACTTTGACCCGACCCAAATCGGAAGTGGACCCCACTCAAATAATTGCCCCAAAAAGACCATTTAATGCAATTTTAACACATTTTTCCAACATATTAAATGTCAATTGAGCATATCTAACATGTTCACAACCTAATTAAATTAGCAAATTGAGGTGATGGTGGATCCCACTTCTTAAGCATGAGCTGACAGCTCTGGAGGTTCCTATTATCACGAGCAGGCACGTCTGCAACTAATCTCCAACGGAGGAACGGTCTGGGAGAAGGAATCAGGGCAACGCATATGCGGACGATGGACTGGAAGAAGTTGATAATAATTTCAAAAATACCCGAATGTACGATGAGAACCGTACATCCGGGTGTACAGTATAATTTGCGGGAAGTATATGGGTTATACTGTCATTTCTCATGGACCTAATGGCAAATTAAAAATCAAATTTGACGGGAACAAATTACTCGGGGGACATGATGTGCCAAACACATGCAAATCTCATCTTGACTCTTTATTTGGAATTGGAAGCCTACAACATTTGAATTTCACGAAAACGTGCTTTCCAGTTTCCACTCAGGTGTACACCAAACCTCAAATAGTAACTTATCCCGAATAGTCAATTTGGAATCACAATCCACTACTGCACGGAATTAACTATTCAACTATTCAGCATGGTGCACGGAAATTGTGCTAAGAGTCTAACACCCGTTTGATAACACGAAAATCGGTTTATTCGGTTTACTTTTCTGAAATTTATGAAGTTATGGCTGAAGTAGCTGCATAGGCTGATTTAAGAAAAACAATATTTTTAAAATATATTTTATAAATAAAATAAAGAAAAAATTATATTTAAAAATAGCTAAAATGGTCATCTACAATAATTTCAGCCAATACAGCCAGAAAAGTGATTTCAACCTTACTTTTTCTTATTACTACACAATTTGGTGAAAAAGTTGATTGATAAGTCTGATAAGCCGATAAACAGTGTTACCAAACGGCATCTAAGTCATTCATGTTCTAGACTTATCAGTCTTTTCAATCAATTTTTTCATTAAACGCGTAATTACTGATTTCGCATGTTGACTTTATATAATAATCAAAATAAGTAAGGTGAAGTTACTCTTCTGGTTGCATTGGCTGAAATTATTGTGGAAGACCATGTTAGCTATTTTTTGATATAATTTTTTATTTATTTTATTAATAAAAAAATTTAAATATGATTTTTTCATAAATTAGCAGAAGCTGCAATCCAGCCACTTAGCCATAACTTTATAAATTTAAGCAGAAGCAGCCAATTCAGCCAATTTTGATGTACAAAACGGGCTCTATGACTAAAACATAACGTTCTTATGAAAATAGGACCATAAGTACCAAATAGTTTATTTTGTGATTTATAAATGAGTTCACAGTACTTTTCTTAATGTTTTAATATGCTCATAAATGTGTGAGATAATATCTATTGCAAATCCCTCTCCAAAGACGAAAATTTCTGAACACGTCATTCCTTGTATACTCATACGAAGTATTAAAAGAATAAAATAATACTCCCTCCGTCCCGGAATTAACTTCATTCTTTCCTTTTCGGTCCGTCCCAAATTTATCTCCTTTTCCTTTTTTGGCAAAGAATTTGTGGTTCACAACCATTCTTACACATTTCTCTTTCCTCTGCACAACTCTCCACCACACATTTCCCACTATCTTAAAACTCGTGCACAGTCAAATAAGGAGATAATTCCGGGACGGAGGTAGTATTAATTTCCTCAAATAGGAGTATGTGGATGAGTTTTTTTAGGGAACAAATAATGACATTGTTATTTGAAAAATTGTATTAAGAATACAAAAATTGTTTTATTCCTATTTAAGGAAGTTTCTCTATTCAAAAATCAAAAATGCCGGATGATAAACTTTTAGTGATGAATGAAGATGATAACCAGATGATAAATTTTTATTGATAAATGAAGATGATAACCAGATGCATGAGTAGGATGTGACAAAGTATATTTAGCCGACGACAGGGAGTTTGAAAGACTCTATTACTCTATAGTCTATAGTCTATACACTTCCTTACCATATACTTCCTCCGTCCCCTTTTAAATGTCTCATTTTATCATATTGGGATGTCCCTATTTAATTGTCACATACCTTATTTGGTAAAGTTTGTGTGACTCAAAATCATTCTTACTTTATTCTTACTTTATTCTTACTTTATCTATTAATATCAACCACACAAACCTACTTTTCTTAAAATTCGTGTCACCCTCTTCCGGGACATTTAAAAGGGGACGGAGGGAGTACTTATTTCGTTCTTTTTTAGTTTTAACGGTCAACATTTCACATTTGTCAACGCAGGTCTTTGACAGTAATTATATCTTAATTCTATTAGTAAAAACATATTAAAATTCAGATTTTGAAAATTTCTAATGAGATAGAATTGAACAATATTTTTTTAAAAAAATAATTTTCATAAAATAATACGGAGTACGTAAAATGTAGTCAAAGTAGAGCATGTGAATAGTGTAAAATTCAACATGTTGCGATTAAAACGGTACGGAGGATAGTAATAAATGAGACAAAGACCAAAAACGATAATAGATTTAGAAGAATATTCCAAACAAAAAATGTATAAGGCAATTGCAACTTACACTTTGATTGTGATTTACCGATAGTATAAATTTTCCTTAAGTTTTCCTTTAATGATTATAACCGTATATTTTGCTAAATAATGTATATTCCAATAATATTTTTGAAAACCTCTTTAATATTTTAAATTTTTGTGATTTACGCTAGGGATAAGGACATTGTGGAGGTATTGGCCCATAGGTCATGGCAGCCTTCTTTACTCTTGTTGGGTCTGTTTGCTTGCCTCTTGTCCTGGCCCATGTTGTTTTGCCGCTAGTCTTGTTTCTGGAACCCTCCTTTAGGGTTTCCCCTGCAGCCCTGGTACTTAAGATCCTCTTCGTCTTCTCTTGACGCTGAGGTCTTCGGTTAGAGAGAGAGAGAGAGAGGTTAGAGAGAATAGAGAGAGAGACTCCCAGTCTCTTCTTCTTCCGGTCCCTTTGTGTTAATTCTCTCTGTGCTTCCCCTTTTCTGACCTTTGGTGTGCGTTGAGATGGCTGGGCTGGCCTGAGTGTGATTGTCCCTTCCGATGGTGCTTGGTTGTGTGCTGTATGAGCGTGGTCTGAGCTGGAGAGGTGAAAACCTGACAGTGGTATCAGAGACGGACCTCCTGTCGTCCTCGTCTACAGCCCGAGAGCTCCTCCGCCGCCATCCGCCGCAGATCTCCTTTTCACTGGTAAGTCGAGAAGCCCATCCTCGGGTTCTCGCTCAGGTAAATTGGCGATAAACACCCTAGGCAGCCGGGTGCCTCCGGTATTGTGTGTTTTTTGGTGTTTTTTACTCGCTTCATCCCCTTCCCCGCTTTGCTTTTGCTGCTGACCTAGTTGGTCTGGCTGTCAGTTGTAACTGACGACTCCCAGGTGCGTTCTCTTTACCTTTGTGTGTGAAGTTGGTCTGCATGAGTGTTTTCTATCCTTGCATGTTTAGATCTATGATTCGTTCTCTTTACCTTTGTATTCTGTGCTTCTGTCTCCCTTGTGTGTTTATCTTTACTTTACTGCCCTTTTGTGCTTACTTCGTACCCTTGTGAACTGGGATTTTTTGCCTCTGTGACTCGACGCCTGAGGTTAGGACTGACAGGTTCCCTGCCAGTCACTCTAATGGCCTTCGGATCTGTGTGGCCTGTCAGCCCGCAGCCGGGTACACTGGTGAACCCTAGCTCTTTGGTTCTCTGTCTCTCTGTATGCTATCTTTCATTGACCTTGTCTTCTGCCACTGATTTTCAGTGTTATCCTTATTTTGTTCACCCTTATGTCTGCTCCTATGTCTGTCAATATGTATGGTATGTTACCTTTTAATGGGAAAACTGATTTTGACATATATCAAGAGTGTAGCTATAGAGAGAGATGACCTTGGTGAGGTTCTCATGGTGTGTGACCATGTTAATTCTGTTCGTAATACCTTGACTGAGCATGAATGGTTAATTGATTCTGGTTGTACATATCATATGACTCCTTTTAGGGATTTGTTTTCTAAATATGAGAAATGTGATATGGGTTATGTTTCCTTGGCTGATAATAAGAGATGCAATGTTTTGAGTGTTGGTGATATATGTCTCAAGTTTTCCCATTAAAAGGTAACATACCATACATATTAGCAGACATAGGAGCAGACATAAGGGTGAACACAATAAGGATAACACTGAAAATCAGTGGCAGAAGACAAGGTCAATGAAAGATAGCATACAGAGAGAGAGAGAGAGTGAGGTTAGAGAGAATAGAGAGAGAGACTTGACGTGCACTCGTCGTTAGGTGCACTCAAAATAATTAATCAATACAACACTAATACGTAGTATAGTGTAGTAAGGTTCGTATCCACAGGGAAAGGAATACTTTTCTTTTATATAAATAATAACAAGGGGGGTTTAGATTTGCTTGGTTTAATAACACTAAGATAAACGACCTATATGAGTTTAATTCAATGAGATGGGGACTTGGTTTTGCTTTTATCCACTTAATGAAATGTTCGTCGATCCCGGTTATATCTTTAACTATCTTCCTCTCGAATACTCAATCGAGGAGTATATCCAGTTCATCGAGGGTAGTTATTAATAACGAGATGCGTTCATTAATAAAACTTACTATCGAGTCAATATAGAACAAGCGCCGTATATTAACTTGATAGTAGCAATAAACTTAAGATGAAAACGATTGAGATTGATAACCTCAACACAAGCGGTTTATTAGTTTAATCAATATAATTAATTCCCCTTGGCATATTAACCATGAGATGCATGCATTAATATTCCAAGTTTACTACCGTTGAAAGAACCGGATTAATAACAAGCGTATTAACCGATTGATTCTAGTAATAATTAATATGAGAAACAATACTAGTTGATACTTTAAGTAATGTTTAAGATATTAACATGAAATATGAATAGGAATTAATCAATACTCAAGGAAGAATATTAAAATATATGAATCCTACTATGATTAATATCAAGATGTTAACTAATTGTCATCTTAGCAACACTCCCCAATATAATCATAGAGGAAGAAATAGCTATTACTATAACCAATGTCAAGATGTTAACTAATTGTCATCTTAGTAACACTCCCCAACTTTGATATAGAGATAGTATTTTGAAAGAAAGAATTAATATTCAAGGAAGAAGATTAAAGAAAATAACTCACAACTTACAAATTCATTAAGCTTCAAAGTAGCAAAACCAAGATGGAAGAGTTTAGCTCCTCATTTGGAGGCTAAACATGATGAAAAATATAAAGAAAGAACTATTCTATACTGAGCTTAGATGTACAAAGGGATTGGATCTTTTTTTTGTGAAGGAAAGGAGGTGTATTTATAGGTTTTTGGGATGGGATTTGGGTACTCGATCGGGTATATACATGGTACCCGATCGAGTATGTGTGTAACACCCGATCCGAGGCATACTCGACCGGTTTCAGGCTATTTTCTAAGTGTATACCCGATCGAGTATATATGAATACCCGGTCGAGTATGCTTAGAAAGTGGTATTCGGGCTATACTCGACCGGTTTTCGTTTGCAATTTAAAGGCATACCCGACCGGGTATGTCGGTCTACCCGATCGGGTATAGACATAGAATCGTGGCCAAAATCTTCCCTGCATGTTCCTTTGTCTTCGGATCTGATCCGATTTGAAGTTCCAACCTAATACCCGATCGAGTATAGCTAATACTCGACCGAGTATAGACCAAAATTCAGGATCTTCTTTTGTCTTTGAACTTTTGCACCTCTCTTCACTTTTTGGGTTCACCAACTGTACTTTGGGTGACCAAAACCTGCTTAAGCTCAGAATATGTCTAACCTATTTACAAGAATTTAACAATCTAACCTATTACACCAAAAGTGTGTAATTTCCAAAGTAAAAGTCAAGCAAAACTAATTAAAAACGTAAACATAGAAATGGAAATTACGAACGTATCAACTCCCCCACACTTAAACCTTTACTCGTCTCGAGTAAGATCAAATGTTTACAAGTGTCAATGTTTGTCCAAAAGTTCCACAGTTCAACAAAAATATAATACAAACACAAAGACCACCAAGGATTACAAAGAAAAATGAGTTTTAAACTCAAATCACAAAAGAGCATCTTGGGTTTAATGGCCTCCTAGTGTTGTCTTCTTTTCTCCTCCTCTCTTCTTCTTTATCTTGAATCTTCATATTCTTCATAAGGATACAATGAGTGCCTGCAAGAACAAACATTTCTCTCATATCTCTCATTTTGCCTAGGAGCCTTTTCAGGTTTTCATCCTAGCACCTCTTTTCATTTTCCATTCTCTCCAACTCACTCATTTTTTTTTTTTTATATATAAGCCTTTTTTGCTTAGATTGCCCATTTTGTTGGGTTTTCAACCTAACTAGCATTTATTTTCTTTTGTTTTATTTTTTTTTTTCTTTAATTTCTTTTTTGAGTGTAAAAGTTCAAAAGAATTACATGCATAGTGCTAGGTACAAATGAGAATTACATACCATCGTGAGTGTCTCCCCCGCACTTGAATCACGCACTGTCCCTAGTGCCCGCCTTCTCCTCCGTAGTAGCTCCCTCCAAAACCGCTCCCTTGGCCACCATCTCCCATGTAAGTGTCCCCGCCATCTCCGCCGTCGTACCCTCCACCACCGGAGCCAGATCCTCCAAAGTTACCCCAATGAGTGGGGTCATACCATGAGGGTGGTGGAGGAGGGTTCGCCGTGGTATGGAAGGATCCCTGCTGTGCCATAAACGAGTACATAGGCCCGTAGAACCTATGTTGGTCTTCCTCATACCGGTGTCTATCGGCCTCCCGGAGCTCCTCCAAACGTTGAAAGCCGGCCCTTTGCTCATCCTCCAATCTTTGAAAACCGGCTCTTTGCTCTTCCTCTAATCGGTTGAGCCGGTTGTCCATTTGAGCTATTCCCGTTAGAAGTTGTTGTTGACCCTCCAGAAGTTGTTGAAAGAAGTCGGGTGGTGGAGGGTTTTGGCTTTGTTCTGGGAAATCATGGCTCATGGTTGGATGGCTATGGAGTTGCTCGTAGGGCTCGTCATCGGGTTGGTTTTGGGGGGGTTCCTGTTCCGGTTCTTGAAGATGTGGTGGGAGGGCGTTTGGGAAGAGGTAATGTTGATCCGGCCTGCCTGTTTTGAAGTGGAGTTGGGGGAGTTCTGGGTTGGGCAAGAGGAAGTATTTGAGGGATTTGGGGTGGATGTGCCAGTTGTACATATTTTTGGGCCTTTCTTCACCATAAACGGTGTGTGAAAAAGAAGTACAACCCGAGTGGCCTAGCCAAGATATGTTCATTAAACAGTAGTCGGGTATAGGAGAGTCATCCGTATACCCGAACTTTGTGGCCAAGTGCATAATCACCCCGCCCACTACGATAGCACCCTTTGCCACACTTTCCTTCTTTAGATGAGCCCACATGAGATTACAGAGGTTGAAATCCACGTGGATACGGAATAAGGCAACCGAGATGAGGCATACATCCCCCATCCTTGTATGATGGTTGTTGGGACGTCCAAGCAAGGAGTTGGCAAGGAATTTCAAAAAGAGGCGTAGGACTGGATGTTGGACATGACTAATGTATAGTTGGGAGGAGCTAAATTTGGTCTCCCCGGTCATCTTGGTCCATAGGGTGTGGCCGAAGGCGGTATTGTCGGATATAGACTTTTGGTACGGGACCGGAATACCAAAGTGTTCGGCAAACTCAAGTTTCGTGATGGTGTGATTGTGATTAAACAAACGAAACCTGAGTTTATCATCCCTAAAGTCCTCCTCATTGTTCTCAAAGTGCACCGAACTTAGGAATTCATAGATAATTTTTTCATTTGAGTTGTATTGCATTTTGAAAATTTTATCCATATGCAACTCATGAAAAAATTTCTTCATTATTGAGTATACGCCTAATTCCTTTAGAGCATCAAGGCATAAAAAGCGGGAAGGTTTGACTTGCCTTTCAATTGTGGACAAGAAGCGTGTGCGTTGTTCGTTGTCCACGAAAAGGATGTCCTCGTAGCCCGGGATGATTGTCCTAGTGCTTGAGCTCTGCCCTTTCTCTTTCCTTGGAGCCATTTGAAGTGATTTTGGCCTTTGAAAACCGAAATTGGAATGGTGGGGGTAGGGTTTTTCGGACCTCTGAAAGTTGGGGGAGAATGGGATTGTTGGGTATGAATGTGTAGAGGAGGATGAGGGGAGTGTTTTGGCGTTGGAATGGGTTTTTTTGTGAAGATTTGGAAGAGATATGGTAGAGAGAAGGTGTAAAAATGGGGTTTGGGCGTTTTTTGTTCGAGATGGGGTTGGGAATTTGGGGAAGATGAAGTGTTTTGGGGCTGATTTGGGGTTATAAGACCCGTATACCCGATCGAGTATGTGCTGGTACTCGGTCGGGTATGGCTGGAAAGTGAAGCTTTTGAGCGGCCTGCCTCCTGTACTCGATCGGGTATGGTGGGGTTACCCGGTCGAGTATGCTTAGAAAATGAACTTTTTGAGCAGCCTGTCTCCTGTACCCGGTCGAGTATTCCTCCATACTCGATCGGGTATGTGCTTTTTTCCATTTTTGAAGCGTGTACTCGGTCGAGTGTGGGAATCAGTCCCCTTTAATTTTAGCATTTCTAGCGATACCCGACCGGGTGTATAGTGATACCCGATCGGGTATTGCTTATTTTTCAAATTTTGAATGCTCCCTCGATCGAGTAGTGCCCGGTCCCTTTTCTTTTTGCTCATACCCGACCGAGTATAAGGTTATACTCGATCGGGTATGTCCCCAGATGTTCAAAAACCTGCAATTTTTTTTTTTTTTTTTTTTTTTTTTTTTTTTTCAAAAACCCATGATTAGTGCCCTCCCTCTCAACCTCTCAAAGACATAATTGAAAACATTGACGGGGGGGGGGGGGGGGGGGGTTAACAATAAAAGAAAAATGTACCTTGCTTGGGTTGCCTCCCAAGAAGCGCCATAGTTAACGTCGTGGCACGACGCCATTGTTGTGTTCATTCTTCAAAGATTGGATCGATGAGATCCATGCATTCAATGCTTTCTTTCTGGAAACCTTCAAGGAATGGTTTGAGTTGATGTCCATTAACCTTGAGAATTTTTCCTGTATCGAGGCTTTTTATTTCCACTGCGCCATGGGTGTAGACTTTGACCACCTCGAATGGTCCTTCCCATCGTGATCTCAATTTTCCGGGGAAAAGGCGAAGGCGTGAGAGAAAAAGAAGGACTTTGTCTCCAACTTGGAAATCCTTTCTTATTATCATTTTGTCATGCCATACCTTCGTCTTTTCCTTGTAGATGGCGGCATTCTCATAGGACTCCAATCGAAGCTCTTCTAGTTCCTGGAGTTGTAGCTTCCTTTGCTCTCCTGCTTTAGCCATGTCGAGATTGAATGTTTTGACCGCCCAATAAGACTTGTGTTCAAGTTCGACCGGAAGATGACAGGCCTTACCGAACACGAGTCTATAGGGTGACATTCCAATTGGGGTTTTGAAAGCGGTCCTGTATGCCCATAAGGCATCATCCATGCGCAGGCTCCAATCCTTACGGTTCGGATTTACTGTCTTTTGAAGAATTGATTTCAGCTCTCTGTTTGATACCTCAGCTTGACCGTTTGTCTGTGGATGGTAGGCGGTTGAGAGTTTATGTGTGACGCCATATTTCTTTAACAAGGTACTCACAGTTTTGTTGTAGAAGTGAGTGCCTCTGTCGCTTATCAAGATGCGTGGTACCCCAAACCTTGAGAAGATGCGGGTTTTGAGGAATTCAGTCACTGCTTTGGCATCATCGGTCTTTGTGGCTTTTGCTTCCACCCATTTGGATACGTAATCCACCGCCAATAGAATGTATAAATTTCCATGGGAATTAGGAAAAGGTCCCATGAAATCTATTCCCCACACATCAAAGATCTCCACGTAGAGCATAGGAACTTGTGGCATCTCATGCTTTCGAGAGATGTTGCCCATGCGTTGGCAATTATCACAAGATTGACAATAGACATGTGCATCGCGGAATAAGCTTGGCCACCAAAAACCACATTCAAGTACCTTCATGGATGTTCGTTTTCCTCCAAAGTGACCACCACATGCATGTGAGTGACAAAAAGCAAGTATGGATGCAATTTCTGTTTCGGGAATGCATCTTCGAATGACTTGATCTTTGCAATGTTTCCATAAATATGGTTCATCCCATACGTATTGCTTTGCATCATGCTGGAGTTTCTCTCTTTGAGCTTTAGAGAAGCTTGGTGGAAACCTGTTTAGAACAAGGAAATTAACAATGTGAGCGTACCAAGGACGAATTTCCTTAAGGGAGAAAAGGGTCTCATCGGGAAATTCGCCTCGGATATCATCTTTGATATGATTGTTTCCTTCTCCCAAGACCAAACGGCTTAAGTGATCGGCCACCAAGTTCTCCATGCCTTTCTTGTCCTTGATCTCAACATCAAACTCGCTCAGGAGTAGTATCCATCGAATCAGCCTTGGTTTGGCCTCTTTCTTTGTCATCAAGAACCTAATAGCCGCATGATCGGTGTAAATGATCACTTTGGTACCAAGTAAGTATGACCTGAATTTTTCGAGCGCATAAACGACGGCCAACATTTCTTTTTCGGTGGTGGCGTAGTTGCGTTGGGCGTCATTGAGTGTGGTGGATGCATAATAGATTACATGAGATGCTCTTCCCACCTTTTGGCCCAAAACGGCCCCGACCGCATAGTCACTAGCATCACACATGATCTCAAAGGGGAGAGACCAATCCGGGGCTTGGATGATAGGTGCGGTTACTAATTTCTCCTTCAAAGTATTGAAGGCCTTCTTGCAGTCCTCGGAGAATATGAACTCCACCTCCTTTTGCAAAAGTGTGCATAAAGGAGATGCAATCTTTGAGAAATCTTTGATGAACCTCCTGTAGAAACCTGCATGTCCAAGGAATGATCGTATCTCCTTGACGGTGGTAGGATAAGGTAGTGATTGGATAACCTCCACTTTTGCTTTGTCCACCTCTATTCCTTTGGACGAAATTACATGGCCTAGGACAATTCCTTCCTCCACCATAAAGTGACATTTTTCAGAGTTTAGAACAAGATTTGATTCTAAACAACTCTTCAAAACAAGAGATAGATGAAGTAGGCATGAATCAAATGAGTCTCCATGGATTGTAAAATCATCCATGAAGACTTCCATAAATAGCTCAACATATTCAGAGAATATGCTCATCATGCATCGTTGGAATGTGGTCGGGGCATTGCAAAGTCCGAATGGCATGCGCCGGTATGCAAAAGTGCCAAATGGACAAGTGAAAGTGGTCTTCTCTTGATCTTCAGGGGCTATAGGCACTTGAAAGTACCCGGAGTAGCCATCAAGAAAGCAATAGAACTTATGCCCGGCAAGTCTCTCAAGCATTTGGTCGATGAAGGGTAAAGGAAAGAAATCCTTTCTAGTTACCGCATTGAGTCTACGATAATCTATACATACCCTCCATCCATTTTGAATTCGGGTGGGCATTAGTTCTCCATGTTTGTTTTCCACTACCGTGACTCCGGTTTTCTTTGGGACCACTTGGGTTGGGCTAACCCATTTGCTGTCGGAGATGGGGAAGATTATCCCCATTTGGAGTAGTTTGATCACCTCCTTTTTGACCACCTCCATCATAGGTGGGTTTAGTCTTCGTTGCGGCTGTCGTACCGGCTTGGCCTCATCCTCCATTAAGATGCGATGCATGCAAGTAGATGGACTAATGCCTTTGATGTCGGCTATAGTCCATCCAATTGCTAGTTTATGCTCCTTGAGCACCGCTATCAATTTGCCTTCTTGTTCTCCGGTCAATTTGTTTGAGATAATGACCGGTAGTGTCTCTTTTTCCCCCAAAAACACATATTTCAAATGTGTTGGGAGTGGTTTCATCTCAATGTCGGGTGCCTGCAAAACTGAAGGTAGAGGCTTCTCCTCGGGGATGGTTAGTGGAAATGCCCTAGACCCCGGTGGCATAAGTGGGAGTTGGAAGTGAGTATCCAATTCCACTATCATAGCTTGTGTGTTGGGGGTCAGGGCAAGTTCTGAAGAGTTTTCCCCGAAGTCATTTTCAAGTATACTTAACAATTCGTCCTCTTTATTGATTTCAAAAGTATTTTGTACAAGGGGGTCAACAATATCAATGGCAAATAAAGAATGATTTTCATTTGGATATTTCATGGAGTCATAAATGTTGAATTCAACTTTATCCCCATCAAATTCCATTGTTAAGGAACCGCTAAATACGTCAATCTTTGCTCTAGCGGTTTTTAAAAATGGCCTTCCTAAAAGGATAGGTACCGCATTCTTATCATTCTCCATTTCCAAAACAAAAAAGTCAGCGGGGAAAATCAAATTGTCAACCATAACTAGTACGTCTTCGACAATACCTTTAGGGTAGGCATTTGATCTATCCGCAAGTTGAATGACTACTCCGGTTTCATTTAAAGGGCCAAGCTCAAGTGATTTGTATAAAGAGTAAGGAATGACATTAATTGATGCTCCTAAATCGAGCATGGCTTTTGAAAACGTAGTTCCTCCCAACTTGCAAGGTATAGTGAACATGCCCGGGTCATTGTATTTCTTTGGAAGTTTCTTTTGAAAAACTGCCGAAACACGTTCACTAACTTGGACTTTTTGTTTTCCATTGAGTCTATGTTTCCTTTTTATTGTACATAGTTCTTTGAAAAATTTTGCGAATCTAGGGACACCCTTTATCAAGTTAAGGAGAGGGATATTTACCTCACATTTGGAGAATGTCTCATAGATGTCCTTGTCCTTCTCCAGTTTTCGTGTTTCCCTCAGAGCCTCGGGGAAGGGTGCTTCAATCTCGGGAATGACCGGTGGTGGGGTTGGGATTTGAGCTTCCACCTCCGGTTGAGTCACTTCCACCAGTTCCTCTTCTTCCTCCTCTTCGCCAATGTGGCTCTTTGCCTTCTCTTTGGCAATAACCAACTCTTTGCCACTCCGTAATGTGACTGCGTGGGCTTGTTGCCTAGGATTCGGCTCCGTTTGAGATGGTAGCCTTGCCGAATCCTTAGCTTCAAGCCTACTCACGGCATTTGAGATTTGGCTGATTTGGTTTTCCAAGTTGTGGATGCTGGATTTTGTTGTTTCTTGGAATTGAACCACACTTTGTTGCATTGTTGCCATATTCATGGCAAGTGATCGAATCATGTCTTCGGTTGACATATTCGAGTTAGAAGTTTGACCTTGTTGTTTATATTGTGGAGGAGGAGGATTTGATGGTTGAGGAGGTTGAGAGTTTCCGTACCTTAAATTAGGATGATCCCTCCATCCCGGATTGTAGGTGTTGCTTTGAGGATTATACCTCTTTTGATTTTGGAAACCCAAAGCATTGATCTGTTCAACGTCCTCCTCTTGTAGTGTTGGGCAAGAGTCGGTGGGGTGCCCTTGTGTCGAGCATATGCCGCAGACCTTGACTTCTTGAGGTTTCGGATTTAAGAGGAAATCTTTAACCAAAGAAGTCAAGCCGGCTACTTGACTTTCCAATGAGTTGTTGGATTCTGCCGCCATAACTCGTTTTGTTGATCGCCGATCATAGTGCCTACAATTCTCGGCCAACTCCGAGATGAGGTTTGTAGCTTGAGAAGGGGTCTTGTTGACAATCCCTCCTCCACATGCGGCGTTTATCATCCGCCTATCTTCATTGCAAAGACCATCATAGAAATATAAGATGAGGTCTTGCTCCGAATAGCCATGATAAGGGCAGCTTGCACACAGTTTCTTGAATCGTTCCCAATATTCGTAGAACGATTCATCATCCTTCTGCTCCACGTTGCTGATTTGTTTTTTTAGAGAAGATGAGACAGAGGCAGGGTAGTACCTTTCCAGGAACGATTTCTTCATGGCCGCCCATGTTCCTATACTTCCTGAAGGAAGATAGAATAGCCAATCCTTTGCGGTATCCTTCAGTGAAAATGGAAATGCCCGCAGTTTGATTTGTTCTTCTGTCACACCGTTTGGGCACATGCTTGTGCAAACGACGTGGAACTCCGATAAATGTTTGTTCGGGTCTTCTCCCCTTAGGCCATGGAAGGATGGCAGCAGATGAATGAGCCCAGATTTTAGCTCAAACGTATTACCCTCATCAAGTGTAGGGAAGGTAATACACAGTGGTTGTTGGTTGAGGTTTGGAGCTGTGAGCTCCCTCAGTGTCCTTGTTTCAAGAGCCATTGTGGTTGACTCTTCGGTGTCGCTAGAACTAGAGCTAGCGGTGTATGAATCTCTGGAGGATGATTCTTCCGAGTCGGTGTTAGAAAATTTACTTTTCAACCGCTCGAAAGTTTGTTCTATTTCTGGGTTTTTGTGATATGTGATTTCGTTTATGGAACGATGTTTAACCATAAACTCCACTAAGCTCAGGAAATAGAAAAAATTAAGAACTCTTTATATTTTTTTTTTTTGTTTGGTATATATATTTTTTTTTTATTTTTCTTGATATGAAATAAAAGAAAATTTTATTGCCAATCCCCG
Organism: Cuscuta europaea; assembly: GCA_945859875.1. NCBI lineage: Eukaryota > Viridiplantae > Streptophyta > Magnoliopsida > Solanales > Convolvulaceae > Cuscuta > Cuscuta europaea. The sequence continues at coordinate 11,282,341 of CAMAPE010000005.1, read as the reverse complement.
GCAACGGCGCCAAATTTGACGTGCACTCGTCGTTAGGTGCACTCAAAATAATTAATCAATACAACACTAATACGTAGTATAGTGTAGTAAGGTTCGTATCCACAGGGAAAGGAATACTTTTCTTTTATATAAATAATAACAAGGGGGGTTTAGATTTGCTTGGTTTAATAACACTAAGATAAACGACCTATATGAGTTTAATTCAATGAGATGGGGACTTGGTTTTGCTTTTATCCACTTAATGAAATGTTCGTCGATCCCGGTTATATCTTTAACTATCTTCCTCTCGAATACTCAATCGAGGAGTATATCCAGTTCATCGAGGGTAGTTATTAATAACGAGATGCGTTCATTAATAAAACTTACTATCGAGTCAATATAGAACAAGCGCCGTATATTAACTTGATAGTAGCAATAAACTTAAGATGAAAACGATTGAGATTGATAACCTCAACACAAGCGGTTTATTAGTTTAATCAATATAATTAATTCCCCTTGGCATATTAACCATGAGATGCATGCATTAATATTCCAAGTTTACTACCGTTGAAAGAACCGGATTAATAACAAGCGTATTAACCGATTGATTCTAGTAATAATTAATATGAGAAACAATACTAGTTGATACTTTAAGTAATGTTTAAGATATTAACATGAAATATGAATAGGAATTAATCAATACTCAAGGAAGAATATTAAAATATATGAATCCTACTATGATTAATATCAAGATGTTAACTAATTGTCATCTTAGCAACACTCCCCAATATAATCATAGAGGAAGAAATAGCTATTACTATAACCAATGTCAAGATGTTAACTAATTGTCATCTTAGTAACACTCCCCAACTTTGATATAGAGATAGTATTTTGAAAGAAAGAATTAATATTCAAGGAAGAAGATTAAAGAAAATAACTCACAACTTACAAATTCATTAAGCTTCAAAGTAGCAAAACCAAGATGGAAGAGTTTAGCTCCTCATTTGGAGGCTAAACATGATGAAAAATATAAAGAAAGAACTATTCTATACTGAGCTTAGATGTACAAAGGGATTGGATCTTTTTTTTGTGAAGGAAAGGAGGTGTATTTATAGGTTTTTGGGATGGGATTTGGGTACTCGATCGGGTATATACATGGTACCCGATCGAGTATGTGTGTAACACCCGATCCGAGGCATACTCGACCGGTTTCAGGCTATTTTCTAAGTGTATACCCGATCGAGTATATATGAATACCCGGTCGAGTATGCTTAGAAAGTGGTATTCGGGCTATACTCGACCGGTTTTCGTTTGCAATTTAAAGGCATACCCGACCGGGTATGTCGGTCTACCCGATCGGGTATAGACATAGAATCGTGGCCAAAATCTTCCCTGCATGTTCCTTTGTCTTCGGATCTGATCCGATTTGAAGTTCCAACCTAATACCCGATCGAGTATAGCTAATACTCGACCGAGTATAGACCAAAATTCAGGATCTTCTTTTGTCTTTGAACTTTTGCACCTCTCTTCACTTTTTGGGTTCACCAACTGTACTTTGGGTGACCAAAACCTGCTTAAGCTCAGAATATGTCTAACCTATTTACAAGAATTTAACAATCTAACCTATTACACCAAAAGTGTGTAATTTCCAAAGTAAAAGTCAAGCAAAACTAATTAAAAACGTAAACATAGAAATGGAAATTACGAACGTATCAAGACTCCCAGTCTCTTCTTCTTCTGGTCCCTTTGTGTTAATTCTCTCTGTGCTTCCCCTTTTCTGACCTTTGGCGTGCGTTGAGATGGCTGGGCTGGCCTGAGTGTGATTGTCCCTTCCGGTGGTGCCTGGTTGTGTGCTGTATGAGCGTGGTCTGAGCTAGAGAGGTGAAAACCTGACAGTGGTATCAGAGCCACAAGAAAACTTGAGACATATATCACCAACACCCAAACATTGCATCTCTTATTATCAGCCAAGGAAACATAACCCATATCACATTTCTCATATATTTAGAAAACAAATCCCTAAAAGGAGTCATATGATAGGTACAACCAGAATCAATTAACCATTCATGCTCAGTCAAGGTATTACGAACAGAATTAACATGGTCACACACCATGAGAACCTCACCAAGGTCATCTCTCTCTATAGCTACACTAGCCTGTTCAGGTTTCTTGGGATGGGGACAGTCCTTTATAAAGTGCCCAGAATTGCAACAGTTGTAGCACACATGTTTTCTAGACTTATTCCTCTTCTTACCATTTGGGTTACTATTTTTAGCTTGGGCATCCTGTTTCTGATTCTTAGACCTACTCTTAGATCTACCCCTCACAAACATAGCCTCACCTGAATCCTTGGATTGACTAGAGATACTCCTATTATGTTTAAGATCAAGCTCTTTACTCTTAAGAATGTGAGGCATGTCCCTGATTTGTGTCACAACTTGTTATCTGTTGCTGCCTTGGAGGGTAGTGGATTAGAGGGAAAGTGGGGGAATGGTTGTATGAAAATTTTGAAAAATTCTCTGGTGTTGTTTAAAGCTGAGAAGGTGAACAACCTTTATATGTGTCATGCTAAACCTTATATTGACTCTGTGAATGTTGTGCATACTGATAAAACCTTGTTGTGGCATAATAGACTAGGGCATATGAGTAATAAAGGTTTATGGATCATGCATAAACATGGTTACTTTGGTAAAGACTCTGTGAACTCTTTGACTTTCTGTGAATCATGTGTGCTTGGTAAACAACATAGAGTCCAATTCCCTCTATCCTCTTATCCTAATATGACAAAGTGCTCCTCTGTGCTTGAATATGTGCATGCTGATGTTTGGGGTCCTGCCAGTGTTCCCACACATGGGGGGAAACAGTATTTCTTGTCCTTAATTGATGATTTCTCTAGGAAAGTGTGGGTCTACCTTCTAGAACATAAGTCTGATGTTTGTGAGAAGTTTAAGGCCTGGAAATTACTTGTAGAAAATCAAACTGGACAGAATGTTAAGACCCTTAGGACTGATAATGGCCTAGAGTTCTGTAACCATGAGCTTGACCAACTGTGTGCCACTTCAGGCATTAGGAGACATAAGATTGTGCCCTACACCCCCCAACAGAATGGGGTGGCTAAAAGGATGAATAGAACCCTTCTTGACAAGGTTAGAAGTATGTTGTCTACCTCATGTTTACCTAAGAAGTTTTGGGGTGAAGTAGTTACCACTGCCACCTATCTGATTAATAGATCTCACTATGTTCCCATAAGGGGTCAATGCCCTGAAGTTAAATTTACTGGTGGGCCTCTTGACCTAACAAACCTTGGGGTCTTTGGGTGTGCTGCCTATGACTGGCTTTGGCTTTGGTTGCTCACCATGACTGGGAGATGAAACAAATGGATGTCACCACTGCATTTCTGTATGGTGAATTGGATAAGAAAATTTACATGACTCAACCTAAGGGCTTTGTGGATCCCAAGAGGAGTGACCATGTCTGTCTGCTTAGGAAGGCCCTGTATGGCCTGAAGCAATCCCCTAGGCAGTGGAATATTAGGTTTGACAAGTGTATGCAGTCTATGAAATTTGTGAAATCTGCCTGTGATCATTGTCTTTATTTCAAGAATACTAATTCTGTTCTTGTGTTCTTGTTAATCTATGTGGATGACATGTTGATTATTAGCCCTTGTCTTAAATCTATTATATCTATTCAAAAATGTCTTTGTGAGAATTTTGCTATGAAAGATCTTGGTGATGCCAAGAGGATACTTGGGATTAACATTATTAGGGACAGGAGCAAGCATACTCTTGTTCTAAATCAGATTTCTTATGGTGAGAAGGTTTTGAGTAAGTTTAATATGTCTTCTGCTGCACCTGTGCATGTGACGAGCACTTTGTCACGGTGCGTCAAAATAAATTCAATACTAAACACTTATACGTAGTATAGCGTAGTAGAGTTCGTATCCACAGGGAAAGGAATGATTCTCTTTTTATGAAACTAGTAATTAAAAAGGGGGGGTTTTGATTTTGAGTGATTTAATTCAATTAAGAAACTAAGATGAACAACCTATATGTGTTTAATTCAAAAGATTAAAAGGGACTTGGCTTTGCTACTTTCCACTTGTTGATATATTTTAGTCGATCCTTGTTATATCTATAACTTATCCTCTCTCGAATACTCAATCGAGGAGTATCTCCAATTCATCGAGGGTAGTTATTAACAACGACTGTTCATTAAAAACCCTTACTATTAATCAAATATAGAACAACGCCGTATACCGATATAATAGTAGCATTCAATCTTTTTAACTCCTTGATGAAATCAATTGAGATTGATAACCTTAACACAACGGTTTCGGTTTAACCAACAAAATTGATCCCTCTTAAGTCTATTAACCACGACCGTGCATTAATAAACCGAAGTTACTTACTTGTGAAACCACCAACGATTAACCATCGGTTCGTTGATCGTTTCTAGTAGTAATTATAGTCGGAACGTTAACTAATCGTCACTTAGCAACCCTCCAACATTAATATAGAATGAGATTGAGGGAAGAATTAATAATTAAGAGAAGAAGTTAAGAAAATAACTCACAACTTTAATAATCAACAAGCTTCAAGAGCAAAACCAAGAATGGAAGTTTAGCTCCTCATTTGGAGACTAAACATAGCTAGAAAAATATAAAGAAATGATATTCTAAACTGAGCTAAAGAGAATGGAAGAAGGGATGATTTTTTGTGAAGAAAAAGTGTGCTATTTATAGGTGTTTTTCAACACCTTTGGCCGGGCTCGACCGGGTTTAGTGCTTACCCGACCGGGTACCGGTCAAAATCAGATTATCTCCCACGTTTTTGTGTTTCAGCACGTTAAAATGTCCCGGGTCAAGTCAGACCCGACCGGGTCAAGTAGGGGACCCGACCGGGTTTGACTCAAAAATCAGATATTCTTTATTCGGGCGATCTTTGGCACGTTCTGGTGTTCCGGGTCACATCCGAACCGACCGGGTCAAGTAGGGGACCCGACCGGGTCTAGCTATTTTCTCAAGGATCTAGTCCTCAACTCAGACCCGACCGGGTGTAGCGCATGACCCGACCGGGTTAGCGCTCCTGGCCATTTTTATCTTCAGCTTTTCTCCTTTTCCTTGCTAAAAACACTACTACTATTCTACAACTATAAATGAAAGCAAAAGACAATTACAAACAACATAAAATAATTGTTTACAAACTAACTAAAGAGGAAAGAAAATCCACACAAAGTTAATACAAAAACATACATTTATGCACTATAAACTAGTGCATATCAGCATGTTCCTCTTGCCTCTCATTTTGTGCTAAGTAAGAATCAGTCTCCTAAGACTGCTTCTGAAATTGAGCTTTTGAAGTCTGTTCCTTACTCTAATGCTATAGGTTCTGTGATGTATCTGATGGTTAGTTCTAGACCTGATATTGTCTATGTTGTGAGTTGTTTGAGTAGGTTTATGTCTAATCCTGGTATGCCTCATTGGAATGCTTTGAAATGGCTTTTGAGATACTTGAAATTTTCTGCAAATCATGGTTTCATTTTAACTAAGTGTTCTGAAGGTGTGAAACTGAGTGGTTATGTTGATTCTAACTATGCTAATGATAAAGACAATAGGAAATCTACCACTTCCTATGTGTTCACTTTGTGTGGCTCTTGTATTAGTTGGAAATCTCAGTTACAACCTATTGTTTCTTTATCAACCACTGAAGCTGAGTATGTTGCAGCTACAGAAGCCTTCAAGGAAACCATCTGGTTAAGACATCTTGTTACTGAAATAGGTTTTCTTAAACAGGATGTTACTGTGTTTTCTGATAGCCAGTCTGCTATCCAGCTTTGCAAAACCCCTTTTTTTCATGATAGAACCAAACACATTGATGTGAGGTTCCACTTTATTCGTGATGTTTTAGATGCAGGTAAGGTAAAGCTGTGCAAGATACCCTCAGAGTTCAACCCTGCAGATATGGGGACGAAGTGTCTATCTGCGGAAAAATTATTGTCTTGTAAACGAATTTTAAATTTGGACTGCGGTTAACTCTGTTTGCAGGTTTTGGGTATGATGGAGGGTAGATTCTTGAAAGCGTGGTGCTTGAGAGAATCTGCTCTCATGGTTAGGGAGAGTACCTTGGGTACTTCTCCAATTTCCTTTTGGGAGTATTTTGTGTATCTCCAATTTGTTTGCGAGTTATGTCTTTAGGATATCACTGGTGACCCAACGATGATGAACCACGTGCTCATGTTACTTTGTGATACCATGCACCACCAATGATGGCCAATAAGGTGGAGAGTGTTGAGGTATTGGCCCATAGGCCATGGCATCCCTCTTTACTCTTGTTGGGCCTGTTTGCTTGCCTCTTGTCCTGGCCCATGTTGTTTTGCCGCTAGCCTTGTTTCTGGAACCCTCCTTTAGGGTTTCCCCTGCAGCCCTGGTACTTAAGATCCTCTTCGTCTTCTCTTGACGCTGAGGTCTTCGGTTAGAAAGAGAGAGTGAGGTTAGAGAGAATAGAGAGAGAGACTCCCAGTCTCTTCTTCTTCCGGTCCCTTTGTGTTAATTCTCTCTATGCTTCCCCTTTTCTGACCTTTGGCGTGCGTTGAGATGGCTGGGCTGGCCTGAGTGTGATTGTCCCTTCCGGTGGTGCTTGGTTGTGTGCTGTATGAGCGTGGTCTGAGCTGGAGAGGTAAAAACCTGACAGACATGAATATTACTAAAAATGAACTCATTTACAAAAAAGTGACATTTTTTTAAAATTCCCAAAAAGTGACCTGCTACAGTAACGCACTACAGTGACAATACTACAGTGACATATGCTACAGTGACAAACAATACAATGACTAATATCACAACCATATCCCTCAGTTACATTTCTAAAGTGACCAAAATTTGTTATAGTGACTAACATAACAATTAATTATATTAATTACAATATTATTGGTATATAGTGACAATTACATTTCTCCGATCATAGTTACATGCCCGTAGTTACGTGCTCGTAGTTACGATCTCGTCCGATGTAATGTTAGATCGTCCAGTGACAACCGTCCGCCGCCCATCCTGCCACTCGTCCCACCGCCGTAAGTCCTATCCGGTGATTGCCACCGCACAGTCCCTTCATGTAACTGCTGCTGCCGCTCATTTAAGAGACCCTACCGTCCGGTGACCCCGCTGCCGGCCAATGATCATCGTTGATCACAATGACACCACCATGACATGACTTGGACTCTGCCCCTGTCCCGCCTCCACGACTACATCTCGCCAGTACCAACGGTGACCACCACCCCGACACAACCGCTGACCACCACCTCCGGTCACCACACCCCACACCCTCTTGTCACCCTAACCTCCAACCAGCATCACCCAGCCCACACAGTAGCCCCCACCCCACAGCACCCCACCCCTCACAGCAGAGCCCAACCCCCCACTAGCCCCCAACCACCCTCCCACAGCTCGGCCACAAGGCCATTGCGCCACACCCGGCCGCCCCAAGCCGTCGTACACCACTGCTCTCACACAACCATAAGCCCGTCGCGACAAGGCCATTTTCGGCGCCGTTCGTCACCCTTAGCCTCCTTCGCTGCCATATCCGGTAACCCTTGCCGCTGTCATCAGTGACGTGCAACCCTAGCTCAATCGAGGATGGAGGATCCAGCAACGGCGTGCAACCCTGGGTCAATCGAGGACGGCGAATCCAGCAGCGGTGGTGGCTATCAATGACGATTGAACCAGAGGCGGCTATCGAGGAAGATTGAACCAGAGGATGCAGTTATCGAAGACGGTGCCTCGATCTTCGTTGTTGGTCGATTTCAGCGGCAGCGGTGAAGGAGAGAAGACACAACGGCAGTGATTGAAGAAGAAATGAGAAGAAAGAGAAGAAATCAGATCGATGGGAGATTTGAAGTTGCTGCTTGCAGTGGAGGAGGAGGATTCGAAGGTGTGGTTTGCGGAAAGCTGCGATGAAGAATGGCCGGTAACGAGGATGAAATAGGGTTTAGTTTATTTTAGTGTATTTCAATTCATTAATTAATGTTTACTCTCTTTTTTGGCCTAAATTAAAAAGGGCCATATTTTTGTCTACTGCAAAGCTATTAGTAATATTCTAGTCATTCTTCCTTTACGCTAGGGGTGCTTTTTTCATCTATAAACTTCTCTCGACTTCTCATATTTCAATAGAAAATTCCTTAAACATAACTAAAACTTAAGTAAAGTGCACAAATTGGTTCTTCACGGTTTTCTTTCTTAAACAGGTCTCTATTTGAGATCATTTTATACTTTTAATAGAATTGAATAAGTCTTTCTTTGAGAATAAAACACTTTATGTTTTAATTTTATTTCGAGTAATTTCTTTTTTAAGTAAAGTGTCATTTGTGCATAGTTTTTCCATTCAGCACAAGTCGAGGGTGTAATACTAGAAATGCACTCTCTCTTTCTCTAAATTTTATCAAGTTTAATCAGTATAGGAAATAATAAAATACAAAACTATGTGGTTGAAGTTTGCACAGAGGAGAGAGAAATAACAGAAACCACGTATTCATTGATTAAAAAGAAAATGACGTTCACAAATTGTGTGATTTGTGAATGTTTCATACACGTTGCAAGTGAATGCTATTTTATCTGTGAACAATATATTTATAAACAAAAAATAGCATTCACAAGCGGCGTGTATGAGGCCTGTATGGAAAGCGTACAAGAGGGATGTAATTGCATAAACAAAATTATGTGGATCTTACTTGACTAAAAGATACTCCGAATGATCAAAATATGAGCTTTCCTATTGATCCAAAAGGTGGAATCTCTCACCCCAGGAGCTCCCCACCCGACTCGACATGATGGTGGGAGGTTAGTCACGGTGACTCAGTCAACAGAATGGCAGTAGACCCATACATCCATGCGCACCAGAGGCCCAACCTTATTTCAGGTTCTGTGACCTCCACCCGGTCGCTGCGAGGATTTGAACCTTGGTCCATTGATCCAAATCTCCCACCACTCGACCAACTGAGTTACCCGTGCGGGTAAATATGAGTTTTCCTAATATATACGTAATGATGTTTTCTTTTGAACCGGTCCCAAAAGAATTCAAAAGAAAACATCTCAATTATACGATACCGTATATACTATGGTCATATCTACCGCTAGTGCCTCACCACCTACCCTTCGTACTTGATATGGAATGGCCAGATTCCACAATTCGTTGCAGAAGGATGTGACCAACTCTAAAGCCGACACATGGCTCACAATTACACGATCGGACAATCTAGCTAGCAAAGCAACCCCATGCCAGTTCGTCTACCTATAAATATACGAACTGGATCTCTGGATGCTTTCATCCTTGGATCAAAATGGAAGCACAAATGTTATATACATCTCTTGCTTTCATCTTTGCCATAATATTCATAGGCCTTCACAAACTTGGTTCTCAATCACATAAGAATCAGCTGCCACCAAGTCTGCCAGGCCGCCTTCCCATACTAGGCCACTTCCATCTCATGAAAAATCTCCTCCATAGAACACTACATGAATACTCCAAGAAACTGGGACCTATTTACTCCCTCCACTTCGGTGGCCGCCTTGTGGTGGTGGTTTCATCCTCCTCATTGGTGGAAGAATGTGTCTCCAAGAATGACATCATCTTTGCGAACCGCCCTCCGGTTTCGGTGGACCGCAAATCGCTAGGGTTCAGTAGCACAAGTGTGATTGGAGCGCCCTACGGTGACCATTGGCGCAACTTGCGCAAGTTGTGCGATCTTGAAATCTTTTCCCCTACTCGTCTCGCGTCGTTCCTCTGGATCAGACGAGACGAGAGGGATCGCATGATCTCTAGTCTTTATAACATCTCATCCGCGGGTGTTTTTGCCAAGGTGATATGAATAGAAAAATTATGTGCATGTCTATTTTTAAAAAAAAAAACTAGAGTTTTTAATAAAGAAATTGTCCTAAATAAGATAAAAGAACTAGCTAATGTATCGAGTATGTACTATGTTTTTCCTTGTAAATAGAAGTAAATACTACTCCATTCGTCCCATTTAAATCATTACACTTTCCTTTTTGGGACGTCTCATTTACTCCTTTACGTTTTCTTTTTAGCCAACCCCTTTTACATTAAATGTTCTAACTACCCTTCACCACCCACCCACTTTTTATAAATGGGTGAATAGCATTACTTCTCCCCAAAAGTCAAAGGGCACCCAAGTCATTTGTTCTTTTACGGAGTATTAATTGAGTTTCTAAAACACCGTGCCAAAAGCAAACGTAAAGATTCAACCGGGATGGAGGGAGTATCATTTTGAAAAATTCTACCATATTTAGACATCATGAATACTATATACTATGTGTCCTATTAAAGATGCTTTTACTTGGATTGAAATTTGATGGTTTGGTGTGGTCTATTTATATTTAAGGAGGTCTGATCTGGTGCGTAAATGTCTGGTCTCTATGTATTTTAAAACTATGAAAGTTTAGTATGGTTTGTTTATATTTGGTCTGGTCTGATCTCTGGTAAGAACATCTTAACACCGTATAATGTCATAATAATATAGTACGTTGTCCTTATTTTACTTCTTTTAAAAGAAAAATAACGCACTCTTACTCGGAGAAATAACTGTCTTCCTCATATTTCTAAAATGATAAAATTGTAGATTTTATTTCTTGTAAGTTTATTCACTTTGAAATTTGATCGTAATAGATTTTTCTACATCAAAACTTTTAATTTTTATCGGAAAGTACACTTACAAGTGGAAATGAAATGGGTGATGTTCTTTCCAATACTACGTATGTTTGTGTACTTTTCATTGGAAAGGCCTTTACAAAAAATTTATTAGTCATTAAAACTGTGCGTGAATAAAGATATAAGACTAATAACAAGCACCACATACCCAAAGTTGCAAAATACTCCCTCCCTTCTTATTTTATCTTCCAAATTGGTTTGTCACACAATTTAAGATAGTGAATATTGTGTGGTGGAGAGTTGTGTAGAGGAAAGAGAAATGTGTAAGAAATGTTGTGAACCACTAATTCTTTACTAAAAAGGGAAAGTGAAAGTTTTAATTAGAACAGACGAAAAAGGAAAATTAGAAGTTTTAATGAAAATTAGAAGTTTTAATGAGATTTATCATTTACTATTTGACTTGTCAAATTAGCATGTTGGCATGACATGACATATATGCACGTTGACACAACATATGACATATGTGACGTGTTAAATCAAGTATTTCATAGTCTAGTGTACTTGCAAGGCAGAAATATAATAAAGTAAGAAATAATTACTAAAATAAAGATTGTTGATTACATATGACTAAAATAAAGATTATTTATTACAAAAATGTGATTGGTGACTAGAATATTAATGAAATCACAGTAATGTATTTTTAATTTTCGAACTTAAGTTACCATATACTCCCTCCGTCTCACAAAATTGTTCTCACTTTTCTTTTCGGGTCGTTCCAAAAAATTCTTCCCACTTACCATTTTTGGACAATTTGTGTGGTTTACATTTATTTCACCTTTTTCTTACACAACTACAACCATACATTTCTACTTTATTCCACTTTCTTAATTCCGCGTCAAGTCAAAGTAGGAAGAATTTTATGGGACGGAGGTAGTACTCCCTCCGTCCCAAAAACAATTTCACACTTCGTTTTCCACACATATTAAGGAAATAAACTTACTGGGGTAAATTTTACTATTTTGACACTGTTTGGACACTGTTTAGCACTGTTTGGCACTGTTTGGCACTGTTTTGATGTAGATAATTTGAGAAATAAGGAAGTGGGAAGAAGTGTGAAGTTAATTTTGGGACATCCATTTAAGGAAAGTACTCCGTAGGAAGTTGTTTTTGGGACGGAGGGAGTATAACACTACATTATATTGAACTAAGTGTTAGTCATGTAAATAAGTTTTATTTTAGTACTCCCTCCGTTCCTATTAAAACTTCCAACTTTCCTTTTTCGTTCGTTCCAATTAAAACTTACATTTTCCCTTTTTAGTAAAGAATTTGTGGTTCACAACATTTCTTACACATTTCTCTCTCCTCTGCACAACTCTCCACCACACAATACCCACTATCTTAAATTGTGTGCCAACCCTATTTGGAAGATAAAATAGGAACGGAGGAAGTAATATTTTTGAAAACCCCATATACTCTCTCCGTTCTTTATTAACTGTCTCGCATTCCTTTTTGGGACATTTTTTATTATTTGTCTCTCTTTCTATTTTAGGAAAGTTTTTGATAAAATACCCCCACTTTTATTACTTTTACCCCTCTTACTTTTTACAAACTACTTTCTCTTTCATACTTTATCATAACTTTACTCTACTTAATATACCATCTTTCCTACTTTATCATCATTTTATCACCACTTCACTCTTTTTAATATACTCTCTTTTCTACTTTATCATTTACCCTACACGCTCTACATTTACCCTACTATTTTTCTATTAAAACTCATGTCCAAGGCTAGCGGGACGGATAATAAAGAACGGATGGAGTATATAATAACTATGTACTCCGTACTACTTAAGGTTTATATGTTGTTGAGTGGCAAATATTGATGCATGGATATATAATATATAGGTGAACGTGGAAAACAAGATTGTGGAGATGACATTCAATAACATAATGAGAATGGTGGCCGGAAAGAGATACTATGGGGCGGAAATGGAGGACGACGAGGAGGCGAAGACGTTCCGAGAGCTAACGAAGGAGGCGTTGGAGCTGACAAGTGCTTCTAATCCCGGTGAGATATTTCCGATGTTGAGATGGATTGGGTGCAATGGGCTGGAGAAGAAGCTGGCCATCCACTCCACCAAAACGGACGAGTTCATGCATGCCCTGCTTAACAAGCAGCGGCAGCAAAGCAAAGTTGCAGAGCGGCAGAACACCATGGTTGACCGTTTGCTAGCTTTGCAGGAATCTCAACCTCAATATTACACAGATGAAATCATTACTGGCCTCATAGTTGTGAGTAGTGCATGTATTTCATTTCCCATATAATTTGTTGTTTTCATCATCACTCATCCAGCTTCTATACTCTTTGAGTTTAATTAGAACTTCATTTCAGGATAAGATGAGCACTACTAGAACATAGAGAAAAATTCCCTGAAAAGTTCATAAATAGGACTCATTATTTTATTCCAAAAATAGGAGTTATCTACTCCTAGTTTGGGAAGTTTTAATCAACTTGTTTACTTAATAGGACTAAATCAATCATATTTGGGGAATAAAATATAGTTCATCCTATTTTTGAGTTTTGTGTATGTTTTAGTACGTCCTGCATTGAGCAATTTTTATAATGTTAAGTTGATATAAAAAGTAAATTTGCGTATTAAATTTGTGAGGTCTTTTTTTGTGGTATATGTTGATCACTCATTTGAGTTTAATAGATACTCATAACCATATGTAGATTGTAGACTAGCTTGACATTACATTCGAAAAAGTCATCATATACAAGGCCAGAACGGAGTAGTCTAAAGAACTTATACGTGGGTTATATGTTCAATCATTTTCGCTAGTGTTAGATAGGCAAGCTTAGCTTGTAGTAGGTGTTGACTATAAGTAGGTAGCTAGGTAGGGGTGGAAACAAGGAGAGGCTACGTCCTCGACCCCCCCCCCCCCCCCCCCCAAGAATTATGATGAACTAGTGTAGTCGTCCCGTTGGATTTTGTCAAGTGCAAAGTATGTGAAAAATAAGAATAGTACGAAGTACAAAGTGTGTGATTAAGATTTGTGTAGAGATGAGAGAAATGTACACAACCATAAATTAGTTGCTTTAATAGGAAAGTGAGAAGTTTTTTTGTGACAATCAAAAAAGAAAAGTTGGCAAAGTCCAATGGGACGCAGAGAGTATATATGTATGTGTAAATATTTATAAGTACTAAAAAGTATAATGAAATTTTAAATTTTGCCCAGAATATAAATTCACCTAAACTAATTTCGGTATAATTTGTACTTACTCTATACATAGATAGGGACCTTTAATTTGTTCCCAGCTATTTTTATAGTCATACTCATACAATAGTTTAGGGCAAAAGATTAATGGTCTTGTTTACATGTGCATGCAGGCCGTGATAATTGCAGGGACAGATGCATCAGTGGTGGCCACAGAATGGGTAATGACACTCTTACTAAACCATCCAGAGGTCCTAAGCAAGGCCAGGGAAGAAGTGGACCTTCACGTAGGGCACAACCGGATGGTAGAAGAAGAGGACTTACCCAAACTCCGTTACCTCCACCACGTTATTCTCGAGACTCTAAGGCTGTTCCCGCCAGTCCCAATGCTGGTCCCACACGTGCCGTCACAGGACGTCAAAGTTGGAGGGTACACTGTTCCTAAGGGCACCATGGTTTTGGTCAACGCATGGGCGGTCCACAGGGACCCTGAGGTGTGGGGCGAGGACTCTCTCAGCTTCAAGCCGGAAAGGTTCGAAAAGATAACGGCGGCGGACGATGTGGAGACCCACAGATTGCTGCCGTTTGGGAAGGGGAGAAGGGCGTGCCCTGGGGCTGGGCTGGCGCAGAAGTTTGTGGGGTTGACCGTAGCGTCGTTGATACAGTGCTTTGACTGGGAGAGGCCGACCGCGGATAAAATAGACCTTTCTGAATCTTCTGGGACCACCTTGCCTAAGGCCATCCCCCTTGAAGCTCTTTGCAGACCAAGACCAGTCATGAAAAACGTTCTTCAACTTGTCTGATCGATTCAAAGCATTTATATTTTTTTTCAATGTAACGCAATTTTCACATGTGACGATAATAAAGGAAAACGGTGTTTTCTATAGAATAATGCAATGATTTTAATTGGATTATAACTTGTTGATCCCGAAATTGAAGCATAACTTCTGTTTTTTAATAGTTGCAACGTTGTGACTCTTTGACTATTCAGACATTTTAGTTTGATTTAGATTTTCTATTAAATTACATAATCAAATGATTATATATAAAATGTTATTAAATTTCTATTAATGTGGATTTCCAAAATATCAACTTTTTATAATGTCTACTAATACGAAATTGAAATTAACTATAATTACAATCAAAATTGTGTGTTGGCAAGCGTGAAAATAAAATTGTTACAACTATTAAAGAACGAATGGCAGTACACATATTGTTAATCTCATAAAAGGGGAGATTGTTGTTATAACAAGACGAAAGCATATTATTAATTCATGTAAAAATAATACTACCTCCGCCTTGAAAAGGTTCTTCATATTGACTTTTCTTAGTCATTGATGTCAAATTTTGGATAATGACTTTAAATATTATATTTGCATATACTACTATAAGATGAGTAGTGCACTTATATTTATTTATTTAATGGGATGTAAATAGTACCTTTAATAGGATATAAGATGTAATTACTACTCCCTCCGTTCCTAAATAAACTTCCAACTTTCCTTTTTCATCCGTTCCAATTAAAACTTCCACTTTCCCTTTTTAGTAAAGAATTTGTGATTCACAACATTTCTTACACATTTCTCTCTCCTCTGCACAACTCTGCACCACACAATACCCACTATCTTAAACTCTGTGCCAAACCTCTTTGGAAGTTTTAATAGGAACGGAGGTAGTACTATTTACACTTATATTACATATATTATATATAAGTATACTGCTTATATAAGTATACTACTATAAGTCTATAAGATGTAATTAGTACACTTTAATAGGATAAATGTATAACTAATACTCCCTCCGTCCCGTTGGAATATTCCCGGTTTGACCTGCACACATATTATGGAAATAAACTTACCAGGAAGTAAATTTTACTGTTTTGGCACTGTTTCGACGCTGTTTGGCACTGTTTCGACACTGTTTGACACTGTTTTTCACTGTTTGACCCTGTTTTGATGTAGGATAACTTTCCATTTAGGGAAATGAGAACTTTCCAACGGGACATCCAAAAAAAGAAAGCAGGAACATTCCAACGGAACGGAGTATTAATGAAAATGTAACTAATAGGATAAATGTGTGAATGTATATTAATTAATGGGAATGTAACTAATAGATTAAATGTAACTAATATTAATGAAAATGTAACTACTAGAATAAATGTATAAACTATAAATTATACTTTAAGTAACCAATATATAATATAATGTTAATAGTATATAATACGTACTCCCTTCATCCCATATTTATCTCCTGAAGTACAAATGACACACAGATTAAGATAGTGGGAAATGTGTGATGGAGAGTTGTGCAGAGGAAAGAGAAATGTGTAAGAATGTGTAAGAATGGTTGTGAACCACAAATTATTTGCTAAATAGGGAAAGAGAAGATAAATTTGGGACAGACCGAAAAGGAAAGTATGAAGATAATTCCGGGACGGAGGAAGTAGTACATAAGTATACTAATACAAGATGAGTTTTACACTATGAGACTTGCAATTAAGTATACTAATACAATTAATGAATAAATACTCCCTCCAAACTCCATCTCGAAAAGGTTCGTCAAATTGATTTTTCTTGATCAATGACAATCAACTTTGATTAATGATATTCTTTAATACGAAATTATTTTGAATATGAAAATTACATCAAAGTAAAAAATTTAAAGAATACTAATAAAACTCATCATTAAAGTATAAAACAAGATGTATTAGTTCATCTCATAAGTCATAACATTCATAGGCATTCCAACTTCTTTCTCAATCACATAAAAATCTGCCACCGTATTGGCTGTTGCATCCTTGATTTGGTGCTTCGACAGGGAGAGGCAGACGCTGATAAAATTGACTTGACTGAATCTTCTGGGACCACCTTGCCCTAAGGCTACCCCTTGAAGGAGTTGAAGCTCTCTGCAAACCAAGACCAGTCATGAAAATGTTCTAGCACGTCTCTAATTCAAAGCATTTATATTTCCAATGTACAAAAATGACTCAAATAGGACTTTTTCCATGTGATCAGGAAGAAGTAAAAGTGAGGGTTAATCTAAAAAATGTTGTTAACCATTGTGCACCTTTATGTGCTTGAGCTTCTATACTTTAATCTTTTTTAATCTTTGGCCTCGCAAACCATTCCAAAAAGCAGCTGCATTAACCGCTTTTTTGCCTGGGACTTGAACTTCCAGTACCTGAAATACCACAAACAACACTTGGCCTTTGTTTGGTTGAAATTAGGAAATGAGAGGAGATGGGATGAGAGGGGAAACCAAGCATTCCAGTCCATCTAATTGTGAGGTTACCGTGTCTCGAGTTCGAATCCCGCTAGGTACACAAGGGTTTGAAACTCAATGGAGTGAGTTTCAGCTCTGATTACTCCAGCCCCACTCCCCAAATCCCCGGAGTAAAAAAAAAAGAAAAAAGAAAGAGGGGATGAGAGGGGAACGTAAGGATGTGTTTAGGAGTTTGGTTTTGGAGGGGAGGAGAAGGTTTATGGGGGTTTATAATCATCCTTTTCATGGTTGGGAGTTTAAGAAATTGAAGGGGATGATTTTGGAGGGCTTTTGTGACCCTCTAAAATCCCTCTAAATGCCCAATTTAAGTTCCCTCAATTTGGAGGGGTTTTGAAGGGTAATTAATAAAAAGATAATTTAAGCTTAATTTAAAATGAATATCAATTAAATTATTGAATTTGTCATATCTCAAGGTGATTTTAATTATAATTCCTTCAAGGATTCTCTTCTTCCAAATTTATCACTCCCAAATACGAAGGGTTTCCTCACCTTCCCCTCCCTTTCTCCTCCAACAACTTACCTTCAAAGTCTTCTCCTCCCCTTTCATCCAAACTCCCACACATACCCTAAGAGTTCCGAAAGACGTTACGTTTGACTCGATAGGAGTGAGGGGGAATAATTCCTTCAGAAAATATATATATAAATAAATAAATACTCTGTATATATATACTCCCGCCGGTCCTAAATAAACTTCACACTTTGACTTTATGATTTTTAAGAAAGTGGAATTTTTGCTTTTGACTTTCCCATCATACTCCTCAAAAAATAGATTAGATGTAGTGGGAGAGAGACGGTGCGTGTAAAGTAAGTAGGTAATAAAGTAAGAGTATAAGGGTAATTTTATGTTAAAAACTTACCAAAAATGGAAGTGAAGTTTATTTAGGACCGGAGGGAGTATATATATATTATTGTTGCAATTATAAGTATAGTTATCTTTATGCATAAAAAATAATAATGTCAAACAATTTTGATTTAATTGAAAGTGAATAAATAAGAACAAACATATCCTGCAAAATAAGCTGAATCGGTGGAGTGAGATATGAGGATTAAAGAGTTTGGTAGAGCTTATAAAAGAAAAAATAAGAAAAGTGAAAGATATTTTAATCTAAGAGCTGTAACAAGATATGATCCTCATAGATCTGGAAAGAGAAAAGTGATGCTCACTTCAAGTGTCGAGCCCCTACCACACGGAACTATTAGGGATCCTTTACGGAACAACAATTCATCATGTTCACCATCCTGAGTTAGTACATTGTTGTGAACTCTTGTTGTGATGATTTTCAGCTCTATGATGCTATTCCGGTTACTTCTGGAATCAACGACTGCAAGTCTAGCTCTAGTTCCAGGCCACCCTGCAAATGCTCGAACCTAAAAGCTAACTATAGCAAGTCATTTATTACTCAGAAGTCAGAAATCAAGAAACAAATTACAAATTTACCTTGTTGTGAAGGACATTGGCTTCTTCATCAAAGGATAGCCATGACTCGTCAGGACATATCTGAAGGACAACAAGGAAATCACTACTAAACCATAGTTTATATCCAGAACATCTGAGACTTGAGTTGTGATGGACATAGAGAGTTAGAGGCCCAACCCCAATTTTCATGCTAAAGTGTCTGCTTAGCAGAGCTTCTTTGGGATTTGGGATTTTATAGCATATTGTAAGCTCCATATAGGTTATATGTTCTGTTTGTTTAAAAATTAAGCTCTTGTTTGAAAAGCTATCTTCCGTAGACCATACGTAGGAGTGTAAATGAGCCAAGCCGCTCGCGAGCTGCTCGTGGATCGCTCGGGAAAAGCTCGACTCGACTTCGGTCATATTAAGCTCGACTCGACTTCGGCTCAACTCGAATAGTTAACAAGCTCAATTCAAGCCTATTTATTTTAGGCTCGTGGCTCGCGAGCCGGTTCACGAGCCTTTGTGTCATATTTTATATATAATAATTATATTTGTAATGATTATATATATACTTTTTTTGGGAATATGTATTCTGATTTAGGACTATTGCATTTTCAATACTTATCACGAAGTATATTATAATAGTAATAATTACAAAAATAATAACATGTATGTAGTATTACTATTGTAACCATAACCTATAATAATTATAATATGTACCTGTAATACTTATTGACAACAAAATAAAGAATAAAAGTGTCAGTACAGAGAGATAAACTAAAAATGAGAATGAATAAGTATACATATTATATTTTTAGCTCGAGTTCGCACATCTTATTCGAGTTCAAACCTATAAAAATAATTAGCAAAACTTGACCCGAGCTCGAACAGAGCTCGAATTGAGCTCGAGTGAAGCTCGGCTCGAGTTCGAGCCCGAATTATTTAACTCGTCCAAGCTCGAGCTCGAGCTCGTGAATTCTTATCAAGCTCAAGCTCAAGCTCAAGCATACCCATGTTCGGGCTCGGCTCAGCTCGTTTGCACGCCTAGACCATAGTAATAGAATTCAGTATTGGGTTGACTTCAGTAAACGTAGACGTAATGCACATTGATCAAACCACACACTAAACGATCGACTACTATTGATTAATTAAATCAGCTGAAGGTCTTGCAAACCCATCTTCCTCTAATATTTCGATATGGGACTCTGACACAGAACATTCGGTTAAAAAGCTACTAACTTTTTATTTAACATTAATTATCTTAGGTGTGTTAATATAAAAATTACGCTGTATCATTTATATTCTTTTACACATATAAGTGCTGCTAAACAACTAATTCTGCCAAAAAAATCAAACTACTAGGCTTTAACTTCTCAGCTATTAGATTTATCAATATTCATCTAGCTTTTCAGCTTGACATGCCAAACAGACCAAAAAAAGCACATCACATGCACATTGTTTTGTGATCCATGAACATTCCAGCAACACTACATCCTCATACATTAATGAAATTGAAGGTAGCTGCTCTAATTAGTGATGCACCCATGAATTTAGAATACTATTCTCTTGGTAAAGCTTTTATCATTTCCTGCGGTGACTTTCATTTCAATTTTGTAATTTCATTAATTGCGTATATACCTTTGGAGCCACGGTAGCTAGAGATTCATCTTGGTCTTGTGCCTTTAACCTAGCCGACCCATCAAAAATTGAGGGAAGCTCGCGGATTATAAGGCTCGACCCTACACACATTATCAGTGCCATAACTCAGTCTCGGATGGTCAAAGTATATCTTAAACATCCACTCGAAATAGAAACAATGAATGTTTTTTAAGGAATGATTATCATCAGCTGTGAACTAAAATAAGGAGCGCAGTAGGATATGAAATTATTTATTGAAAAAGTTGACCTAGTGAGAAGAGTAGCTCGAGTAATTCTGGAGCCTGCAGAAAGAAAGTTAAACCAGAAGTCAGAAAAAATGAACCCAATATCAGCAGAAGGCTGGTAAAAGTTGAGTAATTATAATGTAGGTGCCGCCTGTAAAACAAAGGCATGATCGAAGTTTTGGATAGTCTTCATATTAAAAAAAAATATTTCCATATAAAAAGTACAGAAGATCTCATTTTTAGCTGAAAAATAAACTCTATATATTATTCCTAGTCAGAAGCAGAAATGAAGTTCAAGTTGAATAATCAGGAGACCTTTATTTTATCATCAACTTCCACTTTTTCATAGGAAATAACTGGCCCAGCATCAAGTTGGCGAACAGTATATGCTAATGATACCCCAGTTTCTTTGACACCATCCTGAAGAAATAGATTCAAAAACTGCTATTATAAACTAAACATTTAACTCATATAGGTAAACTTCCATTAAACATTCATAAGAAGTGAACCTGTAGTGATCTTTGAACAGGGGCAGCTCCACGGTATAAAGGCAGCAAGCTTGGATGTACATTGACTGTGCCTAAAAAAGTAAATTACAAGATTGGTGGAACCCAGGGAAAAGCTTTCTGGTCTATATGCAAATGATATTCCAAAAATAAACCCTCAGTAAATCCAACAGCTTACTTTTTCACTGAATAAATACACTTGCAATTTAAGAAAAGCATCACGTGTTGGAAAGCACATTTAATAGTCCACCGATACATAATGAGCTTCACCCTTGATCTAGACAAACACAACAAATGATGTACTTATGTACTCATTCGTGATACAGAAATTAATAAAGAATTGGAAAACGGAGTTTTAATATGTGACCGATCACAAACATCTACGCATTGTGTCATCATGGTTTCACCAAACAAATTATTTCAGGTTTGGAACCTTCTGTTACCGAAATAAAAGTACAACTGGAAACAATAAAGAAAAACTGCATCAGTAGGAATGGTTCAGCAATGTACCAAGGAAGTAATTGAATAAATTCACATAATAGTGCTCTCCCCCATCCCAAAAAAAGTCATATCCTAAACACATCTTTTGTCCCAAAAAAGAGTCCACTTTGATCAAACTAAGACATCTTTTCGTGTAATTTGCCAAAAAATGATTAAATAGAGTCACAAACAAGTCGCATATTCTCTATTCATTTAAACCAGCTAATAAAATTTAAAAATACAAGTATGATTTATGAGAGTAGTACCTTATAAAATATCTACAATGGTAAAACGGGACTCTTTTTTCTGGGACGGAGGTAGAAATGGAAAGATATATTTACCAACCCGTTGATGGGATGTTTAGAAACTTTGTCGGCAGTATATTCCCATAAGCCGCAGTGACACAGAGTTCAGGCTCCAAAGCTTTGAGGTCTGAAAGAAAGGGTTCCTGTATTGAAGGCACTTAGACATATATACAAAGTCCAAATAAAAGCGAGGCTTTTAAGTAACTATAAATGAAACATAGATGCTCATCACAAAATGTAGATGCTCATCACAAAATGTATAATTAGATTAGTAGTAATAGCAATAACATACTAATAATAATAGTAATAATAATAATAATAATAATAATAAATTACCTCACCAGCTTTCGCAGGTGTGAAGATCATATCAGATGCAAAGCCGCGGTCAAGAGCGTGTTTTGCAACTGGCGAAGGCATAACTTTCCTTCCTCTATCTCTACCAGAGGGAGGTTGAGTGATGATAGCAGCTACCTGAGGACCAGTACCCCCAAGCTCACGTTTTTACAGAATATTCAATTGTAAAATGACCTCAATAAAGACATGCTTATGAGTTATGACCATGTTCTGACGAAGTAAATTGACTACTTCTACTAGTATACTTCCTCTATTACACATTAGCTGATGTTTAACAATTAAGTAAGCGGATTAAAAACTCATTAAATATAAATATAATATAACCTTGAAATAGATGAACTAGGATTCAACTAACCTTGACTTATAACATTTCCTGAACTAGGAGATATTACAAAATTGGGATTGAGATGGAAAAAGGTAAAGTTGAAAAATTGGTGTGAAATGCTCTCTCTATTTTTATAATGACAATTAAACAAAAAATAAATAAACAAAACAACAGTTATCGTGCAAAAGGGGAGTACATGAATGCACTTCATCTTAACTACTAGATGATGATGATTAATTAAAATACATCAAGCTATCAAAATGAATGATGATGATGATGATGAAGCTATCAAAATGAATTAGCGGTACACCAGATAGGAAATGTGTGATAAGACTTGAAATTGCTAAACATACGTATTTCGAGTAACATTGAACTGGTTAAGTGGTCATATTTAACATAAAAAGAAAGGTGAATAGTCAAGACCTCAAAGGAGGAATCCGGCGTAGCTGCTGCGTCGAATAAAGCGTCTAGAACCGACACAGATACCTGTGAGATGAATGTCAAATGATTTCCTGTTCTAAGAGACTAGTATGCAAAGTATGAAGATGGGGTAGAGTCTACCTGAGGGGAACCCAAGAAGATAAGACGGTTCTTCTTAGAAATGAATTTCATCACCGAAGTGGTAGCAGGATTTGAGACGGCGCTGAAGCAGCAGAACCGCCGAATCATCATTGACGACGACGGCATCATCATCCTCTCACACCTCGCCGGCGCCGCTGTTGTTGTCAATTGGTGAGACGGTGACCGCCAACTCGCCAAGACGCCAAGGTTACTTTTAGTCAAGTTCGTAACATTATTTGCCAAATTCAGATAAAATTTGCAATTTTGAGAAATTTTCGTAATTCTGTGATTGGGAAATTTCAGAGAAGTGGGGAGGAGAGAATTGATTTTTAACTTTGGGATAACTGGATTTATTAGTTTTAGAGTACAAGTAACTATATTATTATTAGGATTTTTTCCAAAAATAATGTCAAATAAAAAAATATTTATTAAAAAAATAATTTTGATACAAAAAATATTTTCAAAGTGTTAATTTTTTTATATATATAAAAGATAATAAAAAGTTATGAAATTTGATATATTTTTTTGTAAGAATCAGAGCACAAATAAAAAAGTTATATCACTTTTAAATAAAAATGGGATTTCATTTTTTAGTGAGGCCATATCTCATATTCTCTTCCTAAAAAAAGGATGACACCCCATCCCTGAAGGTCTCCCAACACCGACCAGACGGTACGTTGTGAGGATGTAAATCGGACTATAATCATAATCTGACAGATAGAGAGTGAGTCTCTGTTCTCGGTACTTGCAGAGGCCCTATGCATTTTTTAGCATAGTAACCTCTCTTCGCAGTTGCCGGGATTCGAACTCGGGACATAACCCTTGTGGCACTCCCTCGCTACCAGTTGAGCTACGCTCGCTGGTCTCATATTCTCTTCCTAGTACGTGCTTGTGTCGTGCGTTACTTGCTTCTGTATAAACTGTCATTTCAAGTGGAGGGGGCAGTATTTTGGGAATACTTTTAATCTAACCTGTTGGATAATTGATACTCATATTGTATGAAAAGGAGATATTGAACTTAGTAAATGGAGAAGAAGGATGAATAGTAGAAATGATATGAATTGTATGAGTTCGTGTCTTCTTTACAAGCCTCCTATAAGGAGTATATATAGGGAAATCCGGGTCTGGGCCTCTAATACGGGCCTAACAGATCCAGTTACATAAATGGACTGATAGTATGAAAAGCTAATCTAGAACATCTGAATAATAATGTACAACAATATGAATCCGCTAAACGTGTGTGGGCTGCTGTCCAGGCCTAATAGTCGGCAGGTCGGGGGGTCGGAGTCCATATACTCCATCAGGAGTCCCCCACTCCCTGAGCCGAGAGTACTCGAGGTGAAAGGGAGTAGTTCACAATTGTATTTGCAACGTTCTTCTGCCTTTGGTTTATTCCTCTTCGACCGGGGGGCCACCACCCTTGTCCATGATGGGGAGGTGCCTCGTTAAAAACCTTTACTAGGAAAAAATCCAGTGGGAAAAAATCCTAATAAAGGGAAAAAGAGTACACCTAGCGCCACCCACATGAAACAAGGAAGGTAGGCCCCTTCCGGCATAATCACTTTTGTCTAGTTCAACCTGTCTTCATCTGACTTAGCTCTCGTTCCTGCTCATGCGTGATCTTTGCTGCTCATCCAGAAAATCTGACCTCTCAGTCCCCCAGTCCCCCACTCCTTGAGGCGAGTGGAGACGAGGTGAAAAATGAGTAAAGTCATCTTCGTACCTACACATTTAACATGCATATAATTTTTTTGTCCTTGGGGTTTATGTTTCCGATCGGGAGTTCATCACTTGAAAAAGTGGAAATGTGAATTGTTGATGTAATGATAAAATACTTAGTAGAGTGGAGGTGTGAGCAATTCGTGTGCAACGGTCGCCACTCTTGGAATGACTAAGACCGGTCTTCGTGCCTGAGAGTCAGGGCTTTGTGCCTGAGGAGTCAGGGCTTTGTGCCTGAGGAATCAGGGCTTTGTGCCTGAGAGTCCGGGCTTTGAATCCTAGTGATGGGTCTCAAGCCACACTCTACTAGACATTTGATCATAATTGCGTGATAGTGTGACATTCACCCGACAAAAATATTGATCAAAATAAATATAAATAATATTAAAATTAAAGATACTTATCTTTTTGAAGTGGGCTGAATTTGTGGGCTGACTGGCATGAATAGTATCCAGCAGAACTCCCTGGAGCCGTTTTAACGCTGTTGACTGGCCCATGCTCCTTTTAATAATAGACCGAGTCAAAAGGAACCCACCGCCAGTCAATCTGGCCACCTTCTCCTGCAGCACATTGAATGAGCCATCTTATCTTCATTTCATGAGATTTTACAACATTGAATGAGGCATCTCATCTTAAATGTGTGGCTGGAGATTTTTGATAACATTGAATGAGGAACAAGGGGCTGCAGCGGATTTCCATCAAAGTGGCTGGAGATTTTATAGACGGTCTCGGCCGGATATGGATGCGAGAGAGACGATCCTTGCTCACTAAGTGAAAGATGTCGGACGCACCTTGCATTTGCTGCCGCCGGAAATGGAGGGAAGATAGAGTTAGACGGCGGCCGTCGGCCGTCGGTCAGAAGGAAGACGCATCGCGGTCGCAGCTGCTGTCGGTGGAGTGAGTGCGAAGAATGAGTCTTGCTTTCGCCGGACGGAGAGGGACGACACCCGACCACCGTGCTTGACTGGTCGTCCGCTGCGGTCGTCGCCGGCACAGGGAAGGAAGGGAGAGCTCTGGCCGCGACTGCGAGCTCTCCTCGCGGCGGAGCTCAACCGTGGGGCGTCCTAGACCGGCGGGTTCCTCAAACCGCGTCAGTGACCTGAGTTCCAGAGTAGCAGATCCTCCCAGTCGAGATGGGCCCACACGATTTGAGGCTGACTTGTTCTCGATAATAGAGCTTGCCGGCGGCCATTAATGGCGGACACGGTTGTTCAAGGTAGAGAGTTGTGGCTGGAGTGGGCACATGGGATAGGCGAACGGGCTAAAAGCGGCAGGAGGCGGCTCCATGCTGGAAGAGGGTTGAGCTGCACGTGGCGCGCCGGACCTGGCTCCTCCCCTACTGCTCCGTTGACCAGACAGTTCCGGTATGGCCGGAACCGCTCCAGATCTATAAAAATCCAGATATCTTTTTTTCTTTTTTTCAATTTTCCAGAACAGTTCCTTGTTGATCCTTTGTGATTTGGATGATTGTTTGAATGTTTCGGGAGGTTTTCTCACTTGATTGTGTTCAAACCTCTCAACGAGAGCACCATTGTTGGATAATTGATACCCATATTGTATGAAAAGGAGATATTGAACTTAGTAAATGGAGAAGAAGGATGAATAGTAGAAATGATATGAATTGTATGAGTTCGTGTCTTCTTTACAAGCCTCCTATAAGGAGTATATATAGGGAAATCCGGGTCTGGGCCTCTAATACGGGCCTAACAGATCCGGTTACATAAATGGACTGATAGTATGAAAAGCTAATCTAGAACATCTGAATAATAATGTACAACAATATGAATCCGCTAAACGTGTGTGGGCTGCTGTCCAGGCCTAATAGTCGGCAGGGCGGGTGGTCGGGGTCCATATACTCCATCAATACTTCTTCATAAGTTGCCTAAGAAGGTGAATGATTTGAGTTATTGAGAGACCAGTCATAAAATCAAATTGATTACTCGAAATCTTCACACTTGTTCAGTGCATTTGCTCAATTACTAGCTCTAAAAATTTTATGATGTGACTCATAAGCTGAATCCCTCGATAGTTGACATTCTTGTACATCACTGTTATTCTTATCAATCCCTCGAAAGTTGACATAATGCTCAATCATAACTATCACAACCTGAGCTCACATTCCCGATGAGGTTGCCTCATATGACCAAATTTTCTCCCCTTGACACTTGTCACACCACTTTCTTAAGATAAATCCCAAAATTGTTGAGTGATAGATGCATTCGACCGCATTTGTGGTGCATAGACACTTTGAATATACATGATCTCATCTTCTATCACCGATTTAATACGGGAGAATTCCCCAAATAGGACTAAATGAAACTTTAATTGTCAAAATGGACCATAACGTAAAAATTCCCTAAATATGACTAGCTTTCCCATTCTACCCTTGCTTTGTTTTAATACAATTCATATTTCATTAATAATTAACATGTAAAAGTAATAACATAACTTTATTTATCATATAAATGTAAAAAAATAAAAAACACGAAATAAGTATAAAATATAATTAATAAAAATAAAAAAATCGGGAAAAATGTAAAATAAAATAAAAATTAAAAATTAAAATAAAATAAATAAAAAATGAAAAAAGATAAAAAAAATATGCAGGTCTATGTTGCCACCTCAGCAAAATCCCAACACCTTCAGCTCCAATCACAGAAGAAATGCCAACATGTTCTAGAAATGCCATCTTGATGGTTGTTTTCGAGAAAATTTTGACATTTTCGTAGAGTAAAAAAGTCATCTTCATGACATTTTCAGAGAAAAATGGCAGTTTTTACAAAAAATGATTTTTTTAGCTGATCAAGGGAAACTTGGCTGGGCAGTGGCTGATACTGTGGGAAAGGCCTGTATATTTTTTTTATATTTTTAAGGTGTTTTATCTTTTTTTATTTATTTTTAAAGTTTTTACTTTTTTTATTTATTTTTAAATTTTTATTATTTCAGTATGTTTTTTTATTGCAATGGAGCCAAAGATTCATTTTTTGGCTTGAGATTATGATGGAATAAAGCAAAATGGCTCACTAAATTGTCTGTGCTTCTTTGTTATGGAACAGCAGTCAGTCCATGCAATTTTGGACACGATTTTCACTATGGGTCATCTGGAAACAATCTCTCTGTGCTTTAGTACATGTGTAAGACTGCATACATCTGACCCCCCTTACCCCACCGTAGGTAAGAGCATTTGCGACACTGGGGTAAATGAAAATGAATGAATGAATGATAGTATGTTTTAAAAATATTTAGATTTATTTTATATGTTTTTTACAATTTTTTGTATTGTTTTATGTATTTATTACAAATTAAAATAATGATATCCTATTCGGTTATGCCTATTTCATTTATGTTCTTCTCCTTCCCTGAATGCCACAATCCCACAACTTAAAACCTACATGAGTAATCTATCATACATTCTCTCCAATTCATTTGTTTTCATGCATGCATATAATACCGTTGTTCCTTCTCATAACCTTGACTACCTCAAAGATATTCTCGTAAGAGTAACAAGGTACCATGTTCCAAAGCACAATCTAGAACTTCGTCTTGTATTCTTATCACCTTAAACTCCACCATGTCCTCACATATTTTATTTATGTTTTTCGAATTTTAACAAACTCGTAATTTTTTTTATTACTCATTAGTTATTACGTGTCAAAATTGGTAAAAAGACTAGATAGACGTGAAAAATGACTATATAGTTGACGTAAAAAGACTAGATAGACGTTAAAAAGACTAGATAGACGTGAAGGATGGTTTTTTAAAATAAATGTACTCATATGCTATTTTTAAGGCTTTTTCACACATAAACCTAAAAGGGAAAATAATATCATTTTTTTCAGTTTTCAATATTTTTTTCAAAAATAGTCAAGGTAAAGTTTTCCTTTCATAAACAGACCACGTGTACAACTAACGGCTGAACACCTATGGCATGAAAATATGGATTAACAAAGCGGGCCGTAGGCCTGCAGGCTACACCGGCAAAAAGAAGAGCTGGGAAGCAGCACCATAAGTAGCTTCGAAGTTCAAAGGTGGAAAAACAAAGCCAGCTTTCAAATTACTTCTCCAGCAACTTACTTCTTCCGATCCATGCATCAAAACAAAGCCATATACGAAGTATATGTGTGTATACATGCATTACATCACATATTTGGTTACATGAAACATTTATTTAAAAACTCTAAAACAATTTAGAAATAATAAAATACTACGTATAATGTATCTTTATTTTATATATTTCCATTTTTTTGCTCTTCCCTTTCATTGAAGTATTGACAAATCTAAGTAAACATGATGAAGACAATTTAAAATTATCAAACAACTTTTTTTAATTGTGCAACAACTAAACATTAAAAGGTTAAAATATTGTGAATACTTACAAACTTAAAAACATGTCAAACAATTAAAAAATTTTAAATATAAAACTCGAAACCGAAAATGTGAAAACTCATACGGAGTAATTTTTTGAAATTGTAGAAAATGACAAAATGTGTAAAAATGAACATATTTTAAAAATGAATTTTAAGATGCGATATTTTTGTAATTTATTATTTATCTACAATCACAATATTTAATTGATATTATTTTTATATTATATTACTAAACAAATGTATGAAGTTTTTATATAAAAACATATAGAAATATAGAATACTAAACACTATTTATAGAAAATGATGATAGAGTATATCTAGAGAGAAGTGAGAGCTAGAGAGAGAAGTGCAATAATATGCTTCAATAGAATGAATTTGTAACCCCTATAACTACTCCCAAAGGGAGTATTTATAGAGAAAGTTAGGGTTGGGCTCCCAAGTCTTGGGCTTGGGAGGCCCATTTACAACTGGACCGCTACTGGGCCGAATACAAAGCCACTAATGGGCTGTACAAATGAATAAGTGTAAAATCCGGTTCTGTGAGGTCTTCCTTGGCCGACGAGGGCGTGGCCGACGAGGGCACGGCCGATGAGGGCACGGCCGACGAGGGCACGGCCGACGAGGGCACCCGGGTTTCTTGGACTCAGGACCATAATCCGAGTTGGCCCCTTTCCGGCCGACGGGGGCGTCTTGGCCGACGAGGGCGCCACTCTGTTGTCTTGTGCTTTCTGTTCTTCTGAGTATGTGGGTCCGGGGGCTCAGACCCATATACTCCATCAGGAGTCCCCCACTCTCTAAGCTGAGACGTAGACGAAGTGAAGGAGAGTAGATTCCTGTGCTTTAGTGCTTTTGGCCGATGCGTGCATCCCCGGCGTTCAGCCGTTGCGGCGCTGGCGTTGTTTCCTCTTTGGTGATCCTGTTCTGTGCTTTGGCCGTTACCTGTCCCTCGATGTGGGCGGGGAGGCCGTTGTTTCCTTAAGGTGTTCATTTTGAGGACGATAGGTGTCTTGTTTCAATGGCAGCCGTTGAAAGGCACGTTTCGCTTGGGCGTTGATGGTTGAAGTTTGTGTTTGGGCCGATGAGGCCACTGAAGTTGATCCTTGCTTCGAGGACGATGGCGTCCTTTCCTTTGGGTGGCCGATGAGGGTGCTCGTGCACTCCTTTTGGCCGTTGTTGATGATGTCATGTGCCTCTGGCCGATGTGTCCATTGTGATGCGTGGACGATGTGGCCATGCTTTGTGGTTACATTCATGTTCTTTGCATTGTTGCTTTTTGTTTCGTTGAGGCCGATGTAGTCCCCCAGTCCCCCACTGCTTCAGGCCGATGTAGTCCCCCAGTCCCCCACTGCTTCAGGCCGAAGAGTGTGAGGGGTGAAGGAGTTGTATGAGTCCCTGGCCGAAGCGGTCTCTCCGTAGTCCCCCTGAATCCAACCCTCATGGCGATTTTCTGGCCAAGGTAACCCTGTGGGAGAACCCTTGTGCGCAGATCGCTTGTAGAGAGTTATCATCAAGGGTTAGTACGAGGAGCCGATGACTGTGGGCTTCTTTGTTCATTTTGTTCTGTGACCGGTATGGGTGTTTGTTACGTTCCTGGCCGTTACCGTCTCCTGGCAAGTAAATGGGACGTGGGCTCCTGCTGGTACTTGTGAAGCCGGCGCGTGTGTAGGCCGTAGAGTCTGCTTTGCTGGTGGGCTGATATTAGTTTTGGCCCGTTGGTGACGTGGTGGCCTCCCATTGGCGACCGCTGACGTGGCCATTGGGAGGGTGCCACGTGTAGTGACCGTTGGGTGGGGGGTTCTATAAATACCCCTCCCCCTCCGACGAGAAATCACATTTGCATTCTGAATTGTCGAAGTGCTGGCCATTTTTCTAGAGAGATAAACTCCCAAAGTTGTTCTTCGTGTTCTTCGTTGTTCAAGGTTAGTGTTCATCGCGATCTTCCTCACTTTTCATATTTTGCTTCCTAGAGTATTGATCTAGTGTTAGGCGTTTGAACACCCTTAGATCTTAAGTTAGTCTCCTTAGGCCCGTAGTAGTAGTTATGAAGAGCTTGAACGAAGATTACTACCCCTACGACGACCAGCCCTCTACGAGGTCACTTGATTATGAGGTGCTCGAGGAGTTCGAGGAGGAGATAGAGCATTTAAGTCCCTACAAATCCGAGGAGCCGGTGGACGAGGAAGGCGAGAACGAGGAGTCTGCCTCCTCTTCAGAAGGTGAGGACGTAGGTGCGTCCCGAGTGGTGGACGGGGCGTCCACTTCTACTGTCATTCCCTGCCCGAGGCCGGTGTCTGCCGTGAAGGGAGCAGTTAAGCCGAAGAGGGTGAGGAGGCCGAAGAATGGGCCGGAGCTCTCCTACCTGGATCTCACCAATATCTTTTTGATCAAGCCGGAGAGCAGTGCGGCCGACTATCTTGTTGCCCAGATGTACGTGGGGCCGTTTGGGCGGGTTAGGGCACCCAGGCCGACAGACCATGTTCTTCTTCCGCCACCGGGATACTTTGGGGTATACCCGATGAGTTTTGCTAAGGGGTTGAGGTTCCCCCTTCACCCCTTCATCGCTGAGTACCTGGACATGGTAGGGCTTTCTCCGGCCTTGCTGACGCCGAACAGCTACTCCTTGATGGTGGGGTTTCTGCTCCGGTGTGAGGAGCTAGGCTACAGGCCGACAACGGCCCTCTTCATGAATCTGTACCAGATCGGCCGAGGAAGCCACAAGAACTGTGCGGCCTATGCTACTCTTCAACAGCTGCCGAAGAAGAGGAGCTTCACGGACTTGCCTTCGTCCATTCATGGGTGGAAGAGCAAGTTCGTTTTCGTATCCCTGGGTGAGAGTGGCACCGAGTTCCCCTCTCTCGGCCATACCGGGAGGTTCAATCTCCATGACCCGCCGAAGAGCTCTATCTTGGACGCTCAGGTGGAGGCTTTCCTGGAAGGGGGGCCGAGGAGCGTGAAGGATTACGTTACTGAATATAAGATGACCGCCCTCGGCTTCTTCAGATACCATCTGTATGGCGATAAGGAGGATGACCTCCAACTCTGGCCGAGGATGACCACCACTTTTGAAGAGGCCGACGGCCCGGATTTGGGCATCCCTGCTGAGGCCGATGGTAATTCTCTCTTCGGCTTTCTGTCTTTATGTTTTGTCCTTTGCCTTACTAATCTGTTATGTTTTTCCTTTGTAGATTTTGCCATGGACCGGCGTTCCATAATGGCTATTGCCAAGGCCAAAGCGGCTGAGGAGCTGGCTGCTAAGGCGGCCGAGGCGGCCAGACGTGCCGCGGCCGGTGGGAGTGGGGCTACTACTGATGCGCCCCCAAGGCCTGCCCAATCGAAAAAGAAGAGGCCGTCCACTGACGGCCAGAAGAAATTAACTGAGGCCGGCCTGAACGTCTCCAAGAAGACGAAGAGGGCACCTTCTCCTTCCCCGGCTAGCGAGGCCGGTACTCTGGCTGTTCCCAGCATGGACGATGGTGGTCCCGTCGTGGACCTGACTGTTGCTGGTGATGCTGCCTCGTCGCTTCCTCTCGTCCAGGAACCGAGGACGAAGAGGGCCGGCAAGGAGATAGCCGGTGCCACCTACCAGAAGATGGTAGAATACCCCGTCGGCGGGGGTGTGTTCGATGATGTTGTCCTGGGGCACGACGTCCTGGCCCAGGCCATGCCGGCCAAAGATCGGGCTTACTTGAAGAAGCTCGGGGACGTTAAGATTTACGAGGGCGGCATGGACCTCCTCGTCCAAGTAAGTTACTTTCCCTTGTAAGTGACGTTTTTCTCGTCGTCCGTGTAGAATCATTTGCCTGAATTTTGTTTCCCTTGTTTCTGCAGAGTGCCTTCATGCTTATGGAGAGCCACAAGAGGCAATACCGAGAGATAGCTCGCTTGAAGGAGCTGGAGCAGAAGGCTGCCTCGGCCGACGAGGCGGTAGCTTGCCTGGACCGGCTCCGGGAGGATGCCAGAGCGTTGCAGGCCAGGGCCGATGAAGCCGCCGCAGCCAGGGACGATGCCCTGGCCAAGCTCGAGGAGAGCAAAAGGGAGCTCGAGGAGTCCCAAAGGGCCCTGGAGGCCGAGCGGCACAAGAGCGAGGAGGCCGTCAAGGCGAAGGCTGAGGCCGAGGCCGCCGTCGTGAGGGCTGCTGACGAGGCCGTCGAGAAGTTCCTTGCCGAGGGGTGGAAGGCCGATGAGAGGCTTCCCTGGTGCTACGGGGTGGTGGCCGCCAGGCTTGAGAGTTGGGGGATGAACTCCCCCGCCGGCCAGGAGTATTTCAGCCGGGAGATGTCCGTGTATTATAACATGGGCCAGGAGCGGATGCAAAGGCTCCTGTGTCGGCGGCTCTCTCGTGCTTTGAAAGCCATGAACTATACGTCTGGGTGGGCTAGACGGAACCTGAAGCTGCCGAAGCTGATGAAGGATCCAGAAGAGCAGGCAAAGCTTCCCTTGTCGGAGCGGGAGTCCCCAATTGAAAGCTCCGGCCTTGGCGAGCCGGATTACACTGAGTTTGATTTTTTGGACGATGCCACAAGTGCTGCAGCCACCGCCGGCCAGGAGGCTGAGGCCGAAGAGGGAGCAGACGAGGCCGAAGAGCCAGCCGCGGATGGAGGTGCTCCAGAGGCTTGATCGGCTACTCCTTTGTAGTTAGTTTTCATTTTTTCCCAAATGATGTAACGGCCGAAGAGCCCACCTTTGTATTGAATGGAATATAAATGAAATATTTTTGCTGTCCTGATCGGCTTTCAATTCCTTGTATGCTTGTTTTGCTATTTGTTATTTCAATTCTGAAATGTCTAAGTGTCAAGGTCATAACTTGGGTCACCCGCGAGTGTCCGCTACGTCCATGAGGTCGGCCTCCCTGTCCGGTGGCCTGGTCGGCCTATTCATCTTTGCCTTACTATCAGGACACTTAGGAATTTTTTCAAAAAATTTCCTAAGTGTTTTGATCCACTTAGTTGCTTTCTTCCCAGTCTAGTGGCTTGGTCGGCCTGACCGTCATTTCTGTACTATCACAACACTTAGGATTTTTTCCAAAAACTTCCTAAGTGTTTTGATTCTTGTAGTTGCTTCCCTTCCGGCCTGGTGGCCTTGTCGGCTTGACCGGTGTTGATGCAGTATCATAACACTTAGAATTTTTTTTTTAAAAAAATTTCCTAAGTGTTTTGGATCAGTGTCGTTGTCGGCCTACATCGTTGTTTTGTGGCCGATAAGGGTGCCCTTACCTTGATCTCTTTGAACTTAGAATTTTTCCTGAGTGCATATGCAGAGGCGGAGGTAGCTATCGGCCCTTGGGTATAAAGGTACCCGCTTCGTCCAGAGTTCCTTCATTTAAGTACTTGAGAATTTCCCAAGTATAGATGTAAGGCATAGTTGCTTCCTTGTGGTACCGCTGTCGGCTTGGAGGTGGCCCTACCCTCATCGGCCAAGGTCTGGCCTTATGGCCAATGAGGGGGGCCCTTGCTTTCCCGAGATGGCTCTACCTTCGTCGGCTGGCCATAGTTCCTTCTTGAGGAACCTTTTTTTTCTCAAAATTTTCTAAGTGTTTAGTAGATACTTGGACACATTCCCAAAGATATTTCAATTCAGCAACAGCCTAGGTTCTGGTGCCTGCATCGGCTATCCGGGGTGCTGTAGTAAGTGGGGATTGTTTTTGATTGCTTGATTCCTCCGTGGGTGTGATAAGTGCCCGCGTCGTCCTGGTCATACTCAGGATTGTGGTTCTTTGTTTCATACCAAGCGTTGGT
This sequence comes from Cuscuta europaea, assembly GCA_945859875.1. Classification (NCBI taxonomy): domain Eukaryota; kingdom Viridiplantae; phylum Streptophyta; class Magnoliopsida; order Solanales; family Convolvulaceae; genus Cuscuta; species Cuscuta europaea. The sequence continues at coordinate 11,247,572 of CAMAPE010000005.1, read as the reverse complement.
GTTTCAAAGGACTGTGGCCGATGAAAGTCACCTGTCGCGTGTCACCCAACCGATGCGGTTAGGGTTTATAGGCATGTGTTTCGGCCTTGATCATTTCCTTGTGGTGCGTGGACGTGTCGTCCATGTTACCTGTCAGTGGTACTATACTTGTATTCAACTGATATGTACTTGGCCTAGTTGGGCCTGAGTTGTGGGGATTTTATTTTTTCATTGCTCGAGGCCGGCCAGTGTGCGCGGCCGTCGGCTTCCCTCTTTTTCCCTTGTATATTTTTTTTTCCGTTTCGGGGGGTATCCTTCTTTCAGGCTTCGGCCGAAGGGTGTGCTCGTCCTTCAGCCGGTTCGGACTTCGTTTATAACGTCCGTGATCTCAGGGCGGGTCCCGTCGCCTATTTATGACGCGAGCTAGACTTTTGGTCGGTTTCCAACGGCTGTCGTTGCCCATCCCTGAGTTTTGGGATTTTGTCACCTCGGCCATGATTTCAGGCTTGTCGTCCTGCGATCTGGCGCGTGGACGACGCGGTGAGCTTCCCGTTTCAAGACGTGGGCCGTTTGCGGGCCCCTCGTCCTGGGGACATCGTCGGCCATACCTGAGCGTTTCACTTCTAGGCTTACGGGGCCAGGACGATGTGCTCTCTCAGCTGGGTCTGAGCCCTTCGCTGATACAAAATACAATGGAGTGCCTGAGCTGGTTGCTCGTAGGCTTCAAATGCAAGGGGCCTCGTCGGCCATACTTGAGCCTTTCGCTCTAAGGTGGCCGACGGGGGCACCTGCTAATATTTTACTTTAAATTCCGGAGAAAAAACCAGAACATGATTTTATTCAAAAGTGGCTCGAGGCCGAGGGTGGCGTTCAATCAGTAACCCGTTAAGGGGTGAGGGCTTCGCCGTCTGCACCTCCTTCGGGTCACTGATAAACTTCACCAGATGGTGTACATTCCACGTTCGTGGTACATTGGACCCATTCGGGCGTTTAAGCTTGTAGGTGCCGGGTTTGACCACGGCACTGACGATGTAGGGCCCTTCGTACTTCAATGCTAGCTTGCCACCCTCTGTCGGCTGGCTTGCTTCCCTTCGGCGGAGGACGTAGTCCCCCACCTGAAATTCCCGGGAACGTACCTTGGCGTCATAGTATGATTTTACTTGACGCCGGTAGTTCTCTGCTCGGACGTAAGCTTGTTCACGCCTCTCATCAACCAGGTGTAGGTCAATCTTCATGTTCTCTTCGTTGGTGTCAGACTCATATTATTCCACCCGTCGGCTGGGGATGGCAACTTCCGTGGGCGCCTTTGCTTCAAAGCCGTAGCACAGGGCGAAAGGCGTTTCACCTGTCGCCCTCCTCGGCGTGGTTCTGTAGCACCACAGGATGTTGGGGAGCTCGTCGACCCAACTGCCTCCTGCGGCCTGGAGCTTCTTCTTCAGCCCCTCCATAATTGTTCTGTTAGCGTTCTCGACCTGCCCGTTGCCCTGAGGGTAGGCAACGGAGGAGAAATGATGCTTTACCTCAAACTCCCGGAGGAGTTCTTGGAAAGGGGCTGCCTCGAATTGGGTGCCGTTGTCTGATATAATCTCCTGGGGGACGCCAAAGCGTGTGATGATGTTCTTGTAAACAAATTTTTGGCATCTGGCCCCCGTGATGCTGGCCAAGGGTTCCGCCTCAACCACTTGGTGAAGTAGTCGACGGCGACGATGATGTAACGGTTATTCCCGACGGCTCTGGGCAGGGGGCCGACCAGGTCAATCCCCCATCTGGAGAATGGAATTGCGGTGCTGACAGGGGCATAGTTGACAGCTGGCCGACCAGGGGCCTTCTGGAGTACCTGGCATGTGGTGCACTTCCTGGCCAGGTCAGCGCAGTCGCGTGCCATCGTCGGCCAGAAGAAGCCCTGGACGACGAGACGCCGGGACATGCTGAAAGGGCCCTGGTGTGAGGAGCAGACGCCACAATGAACTTCTTCCATGGCTGTGTCGGCCTCGTCTTGGTGCAGGCATCGGAGGAGAGTGCCATTATAGGACCGTTTGTAGAGTTTGCCATCTTCAATGGTGTAGCTTGGGGCCCTGAGTTTGGCAAGTTTGGCCCTCTCCTCGTCCGGGGGCAGCTCCCCCGTTGTGATGAAGGTGACGATGTCGGAGATCCAGTCCTCTGGTCGCTGTTGGACGCATAAGACGGGGCTGGCATGGATACTGGACATGCTCAACTCTTCGATCTTGGCCAACTGGGAGATGTGCTCCGGGGTGTCCGAGCTGAGCTTGGAGAGGATGTCGGCTTCGGCGTTCTCGGCCCTTGGGATCTGAGTGATCTCGTGGGTTTCAAACGCTTTCAGCAACTCCTCCGCCGCTTGTTTGTACTGCTTCATCCGGCCTTCCTTTGCTTCGTACGATCCCTCCACCTGGCCCACTACCAGTTTGGAGTCGCACTTGATTTTGAGGTGCTTGGCCTTGAGGCCGGCGGCGAGTCTGAGACCGCTGAGGAGGGCCTCATACTCGGCTTCGTTGTTGGATACCCTGAAGTTGAAGCGGATGGCATAGTAAGCTCTGAATCATTCAGGGGATATGAGGACGACGCCGCCGCCGCATGATTTCGCGGCCGACGAGCCGTCAGTGAACAGGGTCCATGTATCGTCCTGTTCCGGCCCGGGGTTGGCGACGGCCGTCTCCCTTGCTGTGCATTCGATGACGAAGTCGGCCAAGGCTTGCCCTTTGATGGATGGCCTTGGCTTGATCTCAATTTGAAATTGGCTGAGGAAAATCGCCCATTTCACCATCCTAGAGGAGCTGGTGGGGCTTCTCATGAGTGCGCCGAGAGGTTGCTGGGTCAGTACATGGACGGCGTGGGCCTGGAAGTAGTGCCCCAGCTTCTTCACCGTGTGGACGATGGCCAGCACCGTCTTCTCAACGGGGGAGTACCTGAGCTCGGCCTCCCTGAGTGTCTTGTTGATGTAGAAGATGGCCTTCTGCACCCCTTCGTCCTCGCGGATGAGCACGGAGCTGATGGCCGACGTGCTCACCCCTAAGTACAAGAAGAGGGTTTCGCCGGCTTTGGGCTTGGAGAGCACGGGTGGGGACGACAGGTACCTTTTCAATTCGTCGAATGCTTCCTGGCACTCCGTCGTCCACTTGAAGCTGTTTGCCTTACGCATGATCTGAAAGAAGGGGAGTGCCCTCTCGGCCGACCTGGAGAGGAAACGGTTCAGGGCCGCCAGGCGCCCCGTCAGTCGTTGTACTTCCTTGACGTTACGGGGCGGCTCCATGTGGATGATAGCCTGCGTCTTCTCCGGGTTTATCTCGATGCCTCTCCGGCTGACCATGTAGCCGAGGAACTTGCCACCCTGGACGCCGAAGGCGCACTTCTTGGGGTTGAGCCGGAGCCTGAACTCCTTCATGATTTCAAAGATTTCCCGGAGGTCGGCGGCGTGGGAGGTGGCCTGCCTGCTCTTGACGATCATGTCGTCGACGTACGCCTCCATCGTCCGGCCAAGGACCGCTCTGAAGATCTTGGCCACCATCCTAGTATAGGTGGCGCCGGAGTTTTTGAGTCCGAAGGCCATGACGAGGTAGCAAAAGATTCCCTCTGGGGTCATGAATGCCGTCTTCTCAGCGTCATCTTCATGCATGCAGATTTGGTGGTACCCTCTGAAAGCGTCGAGGAACGACATCAACTCGCACCCCGCCGTCTCGTCCACCAGCTGATCAATATTGGGGAGAGGGAACGGGTCCATGGGGCACGCCTTGTTCAGGTCAGTGTAGTCAACACACATTCTGAACGTCGGCGGTTTCTGGGCGAGGACGACGTTGGCCAACCATGTCGGGTACTTCACCTCTTTGATGTGTTTGATTGAGAGGAGCATGGCGACCTCCCCTTTGACGAAGTCCCGCCTGTCGGCGGACAAGTAGCGCTGCTTCTGTTTGACAGGCGCGGAGGCCGGATCGACGGTCAGCCGGTGAGTGATCACCTGGCGGCTGATGCCTGGCATATCGTCCGGGCCCCATGCGAAGACAACGGCGTATGACCGTAGGACGAGGAGGATGGCGTCTCGTTGGTCCTGGGGGAGTTGCTTTCCGACCCGGAGAACCCGCTCCGGCCGGGAGGTATCCAGGGGGATTTCCTCGACCTCCTCGGCCGGCTCAGCATGTGGTCTCTCCTCGTCCATGGCGACGGCGGCCATGATGGTGTCTATCCTCTGGCCCTCTCTTTCGGCCGGCCTTGTCAGTTTGAGGTAGCATGCCCTGGCTATCCTCTGGTTTCCTCTGGCGTAGCCGATGCCGTCAATGGTGGGGAACTTCAGGCACAAGTGCTTCATGGAGATGATGGCCTCCAAGTCCTCCAGCGCTGGCCGGCCCAAGATCAGGTTGTGGGCGCACTGGAGGTTGACCACCATGAACTCCATGTCGATTTTGGCGTGGTGGGGGCCGTCACCGACCTCCACGGGGAGGACTATCGTGCCCTCGGCATCGATAGAGTCCCCGGTGAAGCCGGATAACGGGGTCTTGATCGGCTTCAGCAGAGCTCTGTCCAGCTTCAGCTGCTTGAAGGTGTCCAGGTACATCACGTTGACGGAGCTCCCCGTATCGATGTAAGTACGGTGGATGATGGAGTCACCGATCTCACATCGGATGACGAGGGCGTCCCTGTGTGATTCCGTACCCGGAGGCAGATTCTTGTCGGTGAAGGTGATCGCCTCCGTTCGCTGCCTCTTCGGCTGGGGGGGGGGGGACGTGGGACACCTCCCCAATGTAAAGGGATTGGGCCCATTTCTTTCTCTGAGTGGCGGAGTCCCCCCAGTGTTCCCACCTACGATGAGGTGGATGTGATTCTTCTTCGGCAGGGGCTCTTCAAAGTCCTCGTCGTCGCTGAGCCTACCAATCTCCCGCTTCTTCGCAGAGGGTTCGCCCCCATGTTTGCCGGTGTTTACCCAAGTGTTCTTGCGTGGGCCACCTCTGACAAACTGGGAGAGTTCCCCCTGGCGAATAAGGCGCTCGATGGCCTTCTTCAGTGTGATGCAATCGTCGGTGTTGTGCGACGAGTTCTTATGGAACCGGCAGTACGTGCTGCCCTGCTGGATGGCAAGGATCTCCTCGGCCGGCCGAGGAGCCTGCTCGATGAAGCCGTGCTTCTCGGCATAATCGAGGATGGTGCCGACCGGGTGGGTGAGGGTTACCCCCGGCCGTTCCAACCTCGGCCGCCAGTGGCGGTCTTTCTTACTCTGTCCACCAGAGCCGTGACGGCCCTGGGCACCCTGGCCGGCCGGGGACGGGCCCGGGGCCGGCGAAGGATTTGTCTTCTTGGAGGGATGGCCCCCCTCTTTCTTGTGATTATGGAGCTCGTCGGCATCGGCGTACAAGCCGCCGCGCTGGAGCGCCTTGGCGTACGACCTCGGGGGGTCGGTGATAAGGCTCCTAGCGTACGGGGAGCTGCGGAGGGCTCCCTGGTACAAGGCGAGGAGGGTGCGCTCATCGGCCCCCTCGACCTCCTCGGTCTCCCTCGTCCACCGATCGATGAATGACCGGAGGGACTCCTCGTGCTGCTGCTTGACGGAAAGGAGGTGGGTGAAGTACTTCTTCGCGCGCTTCCTCCCGGCAAAGTGAGTGAGGAAGCGCTGGGCGAGATCCTGCCATGAGTCGATGCTCCCTTCGGGGAGCCCGTTGAACCACTCGTACGCTGGCCCCTCGAGAGTAGAGAGGAACCAACGGCAGAGGTATTCGTCGGACGCATTCACCATCAGCATGTTGTTCTGGTAACGGCTGAAGTGCTCCTGGGGGTCTGATCGGCCATCGTAGGACTTGATGGCGTTCCCCCTGTACTTCTCCGGGATGGGGGCTGAGAGGACCCTGTTGGTGAAAGGGGTCCTGGTCCTGACCTGGATGATGGGGTCACCTCGCCCCTCGGCCAGCTCCCTCTCCAGGGCGCTGACCTTGTTCATGAGCGCGTTGAGGCCGGGGTCGTTGGAGGCGCCGGCCGTAGGGATGTTGGCCGACTGCTTGGCCTCCATCTGAGCCAGCCTCCTTTCCAGCTGGGCGATGACCTCGTCCCGGGGGTCCCTGTCGGCCGCCGCGGCGCCCGGCTGGTTCCTCAGGCGCTCGTTGTGAGCCGCGTTGATCTGGTGACGCACGTCATCCTCGTGCAACTTCCCCTTGCCCTTGTCCGGGCGGGGCTGGTCCGCTGTCCGGGACACAGACCCCAAGCTTTCCCTTGGCGAGCCTGGACGAGGATCACCAATCCGTCCCGCCATCCTCTCCGAAACCGGACGACGGCGCGTGTCACCTAGCCTATTGAAGGCAGAGGCTTTTCCACGCGCTGGGGTCTGCCCGGGCCGAAGAGGGGAAGCAGGGTGGGAGTGGGACGACGCCGTGTCCTGGGCCATAACCCCCTCATTGTTGCCTATCTGGACGGCCAACGGTTGGGGATGAGGAGGTGGAGTGACGTTTCCCCCGGTCCTTGGCAAGAGTGCGCTGAGGACGGTGGGGTTCTGGGCCAGGCTGGCGATGATGACCGACAGCGCGGCCTGGACCTGTGGATCCACGGACGGAGAGGACGCGGCCATAGGCCATAGGTGTAGCAAAGTTCTAAATACGGAGAGAGTAAAATGATTTATAAATTTCAGGAAAATCTATAAAAAAATTTTGTTGCATATGATTTCTTTGTGTTTCTTTTAGTTGATAAGTTTTTTATTGCTTCTTCTTGTTTCTTGTTGTTAATATTTATGAATCCGACTTTATCATGTTATGCATACATTCTTAGATTATGTTGCAGTCGCTAAAATAAATGAAAATTTTGAAGCGAGACACCACACAACAAAAAGCAATTGTATCTAAGAATTAACAACAAAATACAATAAAAAGAAATAACATGCAACAATAACAAAACAACTTGCAACAAAAAGAAACAAAATAGATAAACACAATATGTACAAGTTTCAAATGATGGATACATTATACATATTCAATCTAAGAAACAACAACAAAATACAACAAAAAGAAACATCATGCAACAATAAGAAACAACTTGCAACAAAAAGAAACAAAATAGATAAACACAATATGTACAAGCTAATTTCAAATGATGGATACATTATACATATTCAATTTATGATCAGAATTATCATTACAACTAGCTTTCAAGCCCGTGCGATGCACGGGCAGTATGTAATTTAGCTAATATAATTTGAAATTTAATTTCTATCGGATCACATATAATGTGATTTAAAAGAAAAATAAACTTAGTCTAATATAAAGTTTGTTTGATAATACTAAAGTAAATAGAATTAACTTATTTTGCTAAAATTGATTGAATTCTGGTTAAATAGGTGGAATCTTCTGAATCATGAAAAATATATGTGAAATATATTCCATTTGTGAAACAAAGAAAAAAATATATGAAAAAAAGTTAAATTGATCTTCTACATAAACATCTCAAGTAAACATAATTGTTATGAACCCAATAATAAAAAAATTCTATATTTCTTAATTGTTAGATCTCACAGTTTACTCATTAATAAGAACATTTTTAATTGAATTAAAATTTCAGGTTTGATTTGGTATGAATTAATATGGTCTATTAGATGTCTGTTTTTTATGTGACTTATTGTTATAATTATTAAAGTTTGATCTGATCTAATTTAATCTGGAACTGAAATCAATCCAATTAAAAACATTCTATTAAAATAAAAGTAGGAATTCGTAAACCTATAAAGATTTCTAATTTGGACTAGGACTATTTCAAAAGTGAAAGCATATTTGAATTTTAGGTGCAAAATAAAGAAACAACCAAAAAAATTTACTTATTTGGCTAAGCTAAACATATTTACTTGTGAAAATATATATACTTTATGCTGGTTATAATTTTTAATTTCATTTTTAATTATTTACTTATTTGAAGCTTACTAATTTATTAATAGGTGTCAAATTAATAAGTAAACTAATTTGCATATTTGTTTCTATTTAATTCGGTGTAGTAAACTAATATAAATTAGTTTCCATATCAATAAACGTTATTAGAATTTCACTTTGATAATCAAAAATTATTTTACTTATTTGAAGCTTACCAAATTAAGTAAGGTGGATTTATAAAGATTTTTGTTTCCATATCAATATGCAATCAAAAATAGAATCTAATAAAAACAAAAGGTATAAAAATAAGTAAATAATTGTTATATATAATGACATGGCGGGATTATGTGGCGCTTTGTATGTTCTTAAAAAGTTCTTCTTTTATATATATATTGATTTCATCATCTATGGCATTTCTATAAGCATGAGAAAAGAAAAGAAAACTATGCTCGAACATAAATGAAATAGGATGGTCAAAAGGGGCTCATTCGGGTAATTACCACTATTTTTTAGTATAGAAGTTTAAGTAATGATTATTTTGGGTTGAACTTTTATAGTATCTCTTGGAAGCTTAAGTAATGAATTGAAATAATAAAAGAATGTAGTTGACCTTTTCCTTTTTTAAAAATACGGGTATATACTACTCCCTCCGTTCCAATTTTATCTTCCATTTCCCATGGGCACACAATTTAAGAAAAGTAGGTATTGTGTGGTGGAGAGTTGTGCAGAGCAGAGAGAAGTGTGTAAAAAATGTTGTGAACCACAAATTATTTATCAAAAGGGGAAAGTGAAAGTTTAATTGGAACGGATGAAAAAAAAAAGTTGGAAGATATAATAGGAACGGAGGTAATATATAGACGTGAAAATCAATTTGAAGAATACCTTGAGGGCCAATTTGATTGGGGATCTCGCAAGGGATGAAAGGGGAGATGTCACGTTTAAATTTAAAATGCTACTCCGTATTTACATTTATAAAAATTAAAATAAGAGGAAGACAAAATAATATATATATAAATTGTGCTAGGTGTACACATTTTGGTGTACACCTTTCGTACACTCGTCTGTAGAGTTTTCTGTGAATAAACAATTCAGTTTGCTTGAGACAAACGAGCGTACATAAGGTGTACTGTAACACCGCCCCCGAGTATTTGTACTGTACCAAATTATGTATTGAACCTTGAGAAATGTATAAAAGCATTTTTACGTGATTGTAAATTTTTTTATCATTTCTATTACGTGAATAGTGGAATTCACGTGGGGCCCACACCGGATGTGGGGCCGCCCAATATTATCGGGACCACATATTATATTAATCTTGGACTAGATAATATGTATATGGTGGTGGATATCCTAATTGGGCCATGACAATGGCACAAGGGTGACCGGTTGGTCAAACGGGCTAAATTATCGGTATCGGCAATTTATCAGATAACAGCCCAAAAAGGGATTCCGAGAACCTATAAATTAAAGTTGGGGATTTCATAATGATTCTAAGGCCCAATAAGGATTGGGAACGAGTGTTATATTTTATTTGACCCGATAAAATAAAATATACTTAAAACAGTCCGGGAAATACAACTTTCGGGGCCGAGTGTACACTTGGGGACATAAAGGGATGACCTCCCACATGAGTGGGGGCCACCCCACGGATTTGGTGCTGCCAATGACAAGGGGAGCCGCACATAACCTGCAGGAGTAAGGAGAAATTGATTGAGAGACCAATCAATGGGAAGGTGGACCTCACCTTTGACATTATTTTGGAGAAATGCCAAAGAGGCATTCTCAATCATCAACCTAACCCTCCAGCTCGTCCAACCCATCCATCCTTGAGATAGAAGCTCTGCAAACACCTCACAACATCCACCATTCACGAACTGGAGCTAAGGAGGAAGAAGGAGGGGAAAAGAGAAGAGAAAAGTTGGTTTTCGGAGAGGGAAACTTGTGTTTAGCAAGGTAAGGACTCCATTAATCCAATTTCTGGTTCTTCAATACTCTTTTATGATTATTCAATCATATTTCACACCCTAGTAATGTTCTACACGTTGGGATGTGTAGAAAGAGGGGTTGGAAGGTAGTTCTAAGTCCAAGAACGGACTTAGAAGCCAAAGTGACCGGTTCGCCGGAAAATAACCTTTTGAGGTTATATGTATTGCTATGGGTTTTATGATGATAAAACCTTGTTAGTAACTTGTCTAAGGTATTCAAGGAACTTTCACGGAGTTGAAAAGGTCGTCGGAGTTGTCGCCGGAGTTCGTTGAAGTTCGCCGGAGTTTCGTCGGAGCTAAATCGGGAAGGCTAGAACTTCATAAGCTTCATTAAGGTGAGAAGACGGCTTTATGCTTTATAACTTTTGCGTGAGGCATGAGATTACCTAAAGTAATCAGGAATATGTTTTGTGGAATGATTAAAGATAACCAAGTGTGTGTTTATGTCATGATTATACACAAAACATAGTTAAAAAGCATGTTATGTAGGTTTGGTGATTAAAAATGTGATAACATATTTTGTGTGATGATCCAGGGATCCAAAATGGTATTTTTGGATCAAGGACATCAAGAAGTATATGTGTATAAAATTTCAAGTTAATCGGACTCCGTTTAAGGGGTCAAAAGGGGCGTTGACCGCCAAGTCAACTGCCATACCCGATCGGGTATTGACACATACCCGACCGGGTATCTGTTGAAAATCAGCTTTGTGGACTACTGTCTCCTGTACTCGACCGAGTATGGGTTAATACTCGATCGAGTATTGGGTTATGCTCAAAACGGGCAGTTTTGAGTAGGTTAGCGTGGGCCGTTCGGGTGGGACCCGCCCACGTTGGATCCTAAGGATTGTTATATGACTATAGGGCTAGGAATTGTCCATAGTTAAAGGAATGAAAGGTTAGCCATATCCAGGTTAGGATTTGGTAGAGAATAGACTGGGGATTGAGTGCCCTTGGACGGTAAATGATCCAGAATACTCCAGGTGGGGTCGAGTACCCTTGGACGGTAAATGATCCAGAATACTCCATGTGGGGTCGAGTACCCTTGGACGGTAAATGATCCAGAATACTCCAGGTGGGGTCGAGTACCCTTGGACGGTAAATGATCCAGAATACTCCAGGTGGGGCCGAGTACCCTTGGACGGTAAATGATCTTAAATACTCCAGGATGGGTTGAGTGCCTTGGACGGTAAATGATCCTAAAACACTCGGTAGTATGAATCGAAGGTAGACTATAGCTTGTGAGCTAGGTAACCGGGAAAGGAGTGAGAAAAGTCAGGCAAGAACTTTATCTCTAAAAGACTCTTTAAGGTAAATGACCTACGGGTTGAGTATTTTACGAGTATATATACAGTATGTATCATCGGGTGGATGAGGGACATCTATATGTATATATCACCCTATTTTTGGGTCTCGTGTCTGAAACATTAGTTATTCTTCATATAGCCTGCTTGTCACTAGTACTTCTATGGAGTACTGACCCCTCCGGGGGCCCTCACATTTTTCAGGTTGAGGCTAGAGTCCTACTACCTGCACCTTTGCCTAGGGTGACTGATCGAGAAGGAAGACGTGGTTCGTGCTTCCATTCTTATTTCAAATGTATAAACCGCTCATGGATTTTTGAACAATGTTTTCCTTAAAATAGTTGGGGGCCTGCGTGCCCGTGTTTGCCACGTGTGGCTAAGTATCAAACATTTTATTATTTCCGCAATTGTTTGATTATGATATTGATGTTGATTGTATGTGTTTACTAATCGGTTTGGCAATAGAATCAATCGGACGCCTTGTACAACTCAATGGGGATGGACTGTTGTTGTTCTTATCGGGTTGTACGGCGGTTGTCTACGTGGCTCGGACGCGGTCCGGGGCGTGACAATTAAGTGGTATCAGAGCCATCGATTTCTAAACTATATAATTAACCTCTCAATATGGTTACCCTCAAAAAGTTTTGAATAAAACCATGAGCAACAGTTTTTGTACTTAAGGAACCGTTGGAAACCAAGTTATTGACCTTTTATTGTTAAGACGGTACCCTTAACAGTTTGTTGGCCATAATGTTGGACCAAGTGGTGTCTTTTGTACTAATCCGTCAATTGACATTGAAACGAGTCTAATGACTCATTCCTTATTTCTTTCAGAAATGGAGGGTGGACGCAGGATAACTAGGAGGAACCCGACAGGGCATGTGCAGGGGGCCACCGGGCATGCCACTCGGGCGGAATCACGGACCTCTAGGGGTAGAGGCCGGGGCCAAAGCCGAGGAGGAGGCCGAGGCAGGGGTCGTGGGCGTTCTACCACGCCGACGACAAGTAGCACACGCGTCGGTTCCGTGCACCCGTCATGGGCCACCGAACCGGACGACTTCACCTATGCTCCAAGCACGGAGCAAGAGGAGACCCCGTACAACGGGGAGGACTTTGAGGAAGAAGATGAGGATGATGATCCTCATTATGATCGTATGAGTGAGGTACTAGAATGGTACCTCGAGAATAAGGCAAAGAGAGAACAGCGGCGCCAAGCTAGACAGGCTAGGCAGACCATGGGGCAGGGAAGCCGAGGTGCTTCTAGTGCTCCATCGGGGGCATTTGGAGGAGACACGATGGTGCGTATCTCCAAGTACCTCAAGGAGGCCAGGGCCTTGGGGTGCAAATCATTTGATGGCAAGGGCGACATATCTGAGGCCGCCAACTGGATTAAGAAGCTGAATGATGCTTCTAGGGACATGCAAATTTCACTCGACGTGAAGTTGAGGGTTGCCACCAGGTTACTAGAAGGGGTAGCCGCTGTATGGTGGGAAGGCGTGGAGGGAAAGTTCCACGGTGAAGCCACTTGGGAGAAATTCGAAGTGGAGTTCTATAATCAGTACTACTCAACTTTTGAAGTCAATCTCAAAAGAAGGGAGTACACGAACCTGAAACAGGAGGATGGTTGCTCGGTGAGGCAATTGGAACAAAGGTTCCGTGACTTGGCACGATTCATCCCAGAATACTCATTGGATGAAAATCGTATGGCCAATCACTTTTGGGATGCTCTACAGTTGGACATCCGTGACCGGGCTACTTACCATCACAGTATGACATTTAGCCAAATCGTTGATCAGGGGCTCCTTGGGGAAGCCCAATGGAACGAGAGGAAGTTGAGAGACGCCGAGGAGGCGAAGAAAAGAAGATGGGGAAACGCTGGACCCCAAGACCACTCCCGAAAGCATCATGCTGGGGGTGGCAGTTCATTCAGGGCGCCGGCACCACCGGCGAAAAGGAACAAAGGTTCAGGAGGGCAAGGGGCCAAACCAGGGAGTACATGGTCACCGAGGTGTGCAAACTGCGGCAAGAATCATGCGGGGAAGTGCAATGAACCACCCCGGTGTTACAAATGCGGTAGCACGAGCCACCTCAAATCCTCTTGTCCAATGCTGAACGGGGGAGGACCATCGGGAGCCATGGGAGGACCTACGACTAGTAGGGGACGTGCGGGGCCGTCTCAGACCGGCACGGGAAGGAGCGGACCCACGGCTAGCAACGCCGCGTCCGTTAACCAAGGGAGGACCCAAGCACGGGTGTATGCAATGACCGAGGCTGATGCTCGGGCCAACCCGGACTCCATTGCAGGTAATCTCTTGATTTCACACGTATTTGATCATGTAATGGGTTGAAAAAAATCTTCAAAAATATGAAAGACCCGATCGGGTACTCCTATAGACCCGACCGGGTATAAGCTATGCTTCGAGTTTGAAGTGTGCACCCGTTCGGGCAGCCAAGGCAGGATGCCTTATTTTTGACATTTCGAGCAATACCCGATCGGGTATGGCTATATACCCGACCGGGTATGTGTAGATTTTGAACTTCGAAGTGTGTACTCGATCGAGCGTAGAAGACAGGGAGCTTTTATTTGTGGATTTTGAGTGATACCCGACCGGGTATAGTATATACCCGACCGGGTATTGACATTTTGCCCGAATTCGAGGCTGGTACTCGACCGAGCAAGGAAAACAGGGGGGTTTCCCCTTAAGAATTCGAGAGATACCCGACCGGGTAGCAGACCCTACCCGACCGGGTATAGGGTAATTCTAGGCTGAAATTTTTCCGTCCGGTCCTTTTCTGTCGGGACGACGACTAGGGTGTCTTACATGACTTATATATGTAGGAACACTAAAGATCAACGATAGGGATGCGAGAATTCTCATCGATACCGGGGCACAACGTTCGTTTGTGAGCGAAGCGTTTGCCAAGGGATTGAACATGCCTTTGGTAGCAATGATGCAACCTTTGCTGGTCTCCACGCCATTGGGAGATGATGTAGAGCGGAAACACTACTATCCCTCGTGTAACGTAGGGATAGGGGGGCACTGTCTAACGGGTGACCTTGTGCCGTTAGATATGCTCGAGTTTGATGCTATACTTGGCATGGATTGGCTCGAAAAACACCATGCGAAGGTAGATTGCTACACCAAGGTGTTAGAACTAAAGGATGGAGAAGGAAACACTCTATGCTTCGAGGGAGATAGAGGGAAATTCAACCCTTGTATCATATCGGCCATAAGAGCAAGGCGTATGATGAGGAAAGGGTGTCAAGCATACTTGGCCTATGTCATAAGCAAGGAGGGCAAGGAAAAGAGTCTCACTGAGGTGAGAGTGGTGAGTGAGTACCCAGAAGTTTTCCCTGAAGAACTCCCGGGACTCCCACCAGATCGAGAAATTGAGTTCACCATTGAAGTAGAACCCGGTACAAAACCCATCTCGATTCCTCCATATCGGATGGCACCGGCTGAACTTCAAGAGTTGAAGGTGCAATTGGAAGAATTGCTGGACAGCGGATTCATCAGGCCGAGTCATTCACCATGGGGAGCACCGGTACTATTTGTAAAGAAGAAGGATGGTACACTCAGAATGTGTATCGACTACCGTCAGTTGAACAAGGTCACGATAAAGAACAAATATCCTTTGCCAAGGATCGATGACTTGTTTGATCAACTACGGGGGGCAACGGTGTTCTCTAAGATTGACTTGAGGTCAGGCTACCATCAACTAAAGATCAAGGAGGGTGACATACCCAAAAGTGCATTCCGTACGAGGTATGGTCACTATGAGTTTCTAGTAATGTCGTTTGGGCTTACGAACGCCCCCGCGGCATTCATGGACCTCATGAATCGAGTATTTCACCAATACTTAGACCAGTTCGTCATAGTGTTCATTGATGACATTTTGATATACTCCATGAATGAAGAGGAACACGAAAAACATCTAAGGCTTGTGTTTGAAACACTGCGGGAGAAGCAACTCTTTGCCAAATTCTCTAAATGCGAATTTTGGCTTGGGGAGATCGGTTTTCTCGGGCATGTGGTATCGGGCTCGGGCATTTCAGTTGATAACTCCAAGATTGAGGCGGTCACTAATTGGGAGAGGCCCAAGAACGTGAAGGAGATAAGGAGTTTCCTCGGTTTAGCGGGGTATTACCGCAAATTCGTGGAAAAGTTCTCGGTGATAGCATCCCCACTCACGAAGCTCACTAAAAAGGGGGCTAAGTTTGTGTGGGATGACAAGTGTGAGAAGGGGTTTCTTGAGCTAAAGAAACGTTTGACCGAAGCACCAGTGCTTGCCTTGCCCGTGCAAGGGTTAGGGTATGACATCTACAGCGATGCTAGCATTCAGGGACTGGGATGTGTACTGATGCAATCAGGGAAGGTAATTGCTTATGCTTCTCGGCAGTTGAGGAAGCATGAAGTAAACTACCCCACACATTATCTGGAGCTAGGTGCTGTGGTATTTACATTGAAGATTTGGAGGCACTACCTCTACGGGGAGTTGTGTCACATTTACACCGACCACAAGAGTCTGAAGTATGTGTTCACTCAGAAAGAGTTGAACATGAGACAGAGGAGATGGATGGAGTTGATTAAGGATTACAACTTGATCATTGACTATCATCCAGGCAAGGCTAATGTTGTAGCTGATGCACTGAGCAGGAAGAGCTCATCATCAGGGGTTTTACTCACATGCTTACGGGCACTGAGGGCACGCGTGGAGGTATCCACGGGTGGGGCGCTATTGGCCAGATTTGAGGTGAGACCCACCTTATTAGATGAAATCAGAACATGTCAAGGCAATGACGAGGAATTTCAGAAAATCCGGGAACGGATGCTTGTGGGGCCCGTTGAGGGTTTCCGTGAGAGGGAAGATGGACTTCTACTATTCAAGGAATGAGTGTGTGTACCATCGGATGAGGAGCTCCGAAAATCTATCCTTGAGGAGGCTCACTCATCTGCGTATGCCATGCACCCGGGCGGTACAAAGATGTACCGGGACTTGAAGGAAAGCTACTGGTGGTCGGGGATGAAGAGAGAAATTGCAGAATACGTGAGCCGTTGCCTTACTTGTCAACAGGTTAAGGCAGAGCACCAACACCCGGCAGGGTTACTACAACCACTTACCATTCCAGAATGGAAGTGGGAGCATGTTACCATGGACTTCGTGGTGGGTCTACCACGGACGGTTAGGAACTACGACGCGGTATGAGTGGTAGTCGATAGGCTGACCAAGAGCGCTCATTTCCTACCTATCAACACTACCTATACGCTCGAGCGATTGGCCAAATTGTACACAGATGAGATTGTGAGACTGCATGGGGTTCCGGTTACTATAATATCGGATAGGGACCCACGGTTCACATCACGGTTTTGGCCTAAGTTCCAGGAATCCATGGGTACGAAATTGAGGTTTAGCACCGCGTTTCATCCTCAAACGGATGGGCAATCTGAACGGGTGATTCAGATCTTGGAGGACATGTTAAGGGCATGTGCCTTGGAGTTCCAGGGGAGCTGGGACAATCAGTTGGCTTTAGTAGAATTCGCCTATAACAACAGTTATCAGGCAAGTATAGGCATGCCCCCATACGAAGCATTGTATGGGAGGAAATGCAGGACACCATTGTGTTGGGACGAGGTCGGCGAGGCTAAGCTTGAGGGCACCGAGTTAGTCGAGATCACTAAGGAGAAGATAAAGGTCATACAGGATAGGCTCAAGGCTGCCCAAGACCGACAGAAGAGCTATGCTGATAAACGTCGAAGGACGTTGGAGTTTGAGGTTGGTGACGAGGTATTTCTGAGGGTATCCCCTTGGAAAGGGATCATCAGGTTCCTCAGTCGGGGTAAGCTTAACCCACGTTACATAGGCCCGTTCAAAATCCTTGAAAGGATTGGGGTTGTAGCTTACCGACTTCAGGTTACTCCAGAGTTAGAAAAGATTCATAATGTATTTCATGTTTCTATGCTCAAGAAGTATGTGCGGGACCCGTCACATATTCTTGAGAAACCACCGGTAGAAATCCGAGAGGACCTACATTATACGGTACAGCCGGTAAAGATCATAGACCGACAGGTAAAGAAGCTAAGGAGCAAAGAGGTGCCGATGGTAAAGGTACTTTGGAAGAGTGATCGTGTCGAGGAGCAAACGTGGGAAGTGGAGACCCTAATGAGGGAACAATATCAATTTCTGTTTGATTAGACACATGGATTTCGGGGACGAAATCCCAAATAAGGGGGGTAGAACTTGTAACACCGCCCCCGAGTATTTGTAATGTACCAAATTATGTATTGAACCTTGAGAAATGTATAAAAGCATTTTTACGTGATTGTAAATTTTTTATCATTTCTATTACGTGAATAGTGGAATTCACGTGGGGCCCACACCGGATGTGGGGCCGCCCAATATTATCGGGACCACATATTATATTAATCTTGGACTAGATAATATGTATATGGTGGTGGATATCCTAATTGGGCCATGACAATGGCACAAGGGTGACCGGTTGGTCAAACGGGCTAAATTATCGGTATCGGCAATTTATCAGATAACAGCCCAAAAAGGGATTCCGAGAACCTATAAATTAAAGTTGGGGATTTCATAATGATTCTAAGGCCCAATAAGGATTGGGAACGAGTGTTATATTTTATTTGACCCGATAAAATAAAATATACTTAAAACAGTCCGGGAAATACAACTTTCAGGGCCGAGTGTACACTTGGGGACATAAAGGGATGACCTCCCACATGAGTGGGGGCCACCCCACGGATTTGGTGCTGCCAATGACAAGGGGAGCCGCACATAACCTGCAGGAGTAAGGAGAAATTGATTGAGAGACCAATCAATGGGAAGGTGGGCCTCACCTTTGACATTATTTTGGAGAAATGCCAAAGAGGCATTCTCAATCATCAACCTAACCCTCCAGCTCGTCCAACCCATCCATCCTTGAGATAGAAGCTCTGCAAACACCTCACAACATCCACCATTCACGAACTGGAGCTAAGGAGGAAGAAGGAGGGGAAAAGAGAAGAGAAAAGTTGGTTTTCGGAGAGGGAAACTTGTGTTTAGCAAGGTAAGGACTCCATTAATCCAATTTCTGGTTCTTCAATACTCTTTTATGATTATTCAATCATATTTCACACCCTAGTAATGTTCTACACGTTGGGATGTGTAGAAAGAGGGGTTGGAAGGTAGTTCTAAGTCCAAGAACGGACTTAGAAGCCAAAGTGACCGGTTCGCCGGAAAATAACCTTTTGAGGTTATATGTATTGCTATGGGTTTTATGATGATAAAACCTTGTTAGTAACTTGTCTAAGGTATTCAAGGAACTTTCACGGAGTTGAAAAGGTCGTCGGAGTTGTCGCCGGAGTTCGTTGAAGTTCGCCGGAGTTTCGTCGGAGCTAAATCGGGAAGGCTAGAACTTCATAAGCTTCATTAAGGTGAGAAGACGGCTTTATGCTTTATAACTTTTGCCGTGGCGTCCTCATCGTGCTCCCTGGGCTCTTGGTCCTCAGGGATGGCTTTGCTGACGAGGTTGCGGTTTGACTTAGTTCTTCCCATGATCAGTGGTTAGCTGTGCTTGGTAGCGACGAAGGGTGCTAACTTGATTGTTCTAGCTCTCAATGAAAGCACCAAATGATAGAGTATATCTAGAGAGAAGTGAGAGCTAGAGAGAGAAGTGCAATAATATGCTTCAATAGAATGAATTTGTAACCCCTATAATTACTCCCAAGGGGAGTATTTATAGAGAAAATTAGGGTTGGGCTCCCAAGTCTTGGGCTTGGGAGGCCCATTTACAACTGGACCGCTACTGGGCCGAATACAAAGCCACTAATGGGCTGTACAAATGAATAAGTGTAAAATCCGGTTCTGTGAGGTCTTCCTTGGCCGACGAGGGCGTGGCCGACGAGGGCACGGCCGACGAGGGCACGGCCGACGAGGGCACCCGGGTTTCTTGGACTCAGGACCATAATCCGAGTTGGCCCCTTTCCGGCCGACGGGGGCGTCTTGGCCGACGAGGGCGCCACTCTGTTGTCTTGTGCTTTCTGTTCTTCCGAGTATGTGGGTCCGGGGGCTCAGACCCATATACTCCATCAAATGATAAGATCAATTAAATAAAAAATCTGAAAAAGTAGGAAATTGAAGATAAAAAGTAGAAAAAATAATGATAATTGAGTATTTTTTTAAAGGAAAAACTTACCAAAAGGGGAAAATGTAAAAAACTTTTAAATACATCCCAAATAGGCAAGTGTAGCAAAGTTCTAAATACGGAGAGAGTAAAATGATTTATAAATTTCAGGAAATTCTATAAAAAATTTTTGTTGCATATGATTTCTTTGTGTTTCTTTTAGTTGATAAGTTTTTTATTGCTTCTTCTTGTTTCTTGTTGTTAATATTTATGAATCCGACTTTATCATGTTATGCATACATTCTTAGATTATGTTGCAGTCGCTAAAATAAATGAAAATTTTGAAGCGAGACACCACACAACAAAAAGCAATTGTATCTAAGAATTAACAACAAAATACAATAAAAAGAAATAACATGCAACAATAACAAAACAACTTGCAACAAAAAGAAACAAAATAGATAAACACAATATGTACAAGTTTCAAATGATGGATACATTATACATATTCAATCTAAGAAACAACAACAAAATACAACAAAAAGAAACATCATGCAACAATAAGAAACAACTTGCAACAAAAAGAAACAAAATAGATAAACACAATATGTACAAGCTAATTTCAAATGATGGATACATTATACATATTCAATTTATGATCAGAATTATCATTACAACTAGCTTTCAAGCCCGTGCGATGCACGGGCAGTATGTAATTTAGCTAATATAATTTGAAATTTAATTTCTATCGGATCACATATAATGTGATTTAAAAGAAAAATAAACTTAGTCTAATATAAAGTTTGTTTGATAATACTAAAGTAAATAGAATTAACTTATTTTGCTAAAATTGATTGAATTCTGGTTAAATAGGTGGAATCTTCTGAATCATGAAAAATATATGTGAAATATATTCCATTTGTGAAACAAAGAAAAAAATATATGAAAAAAAGTTAAATTGATCTTCTACATAAACATCTCAAGTAAACATAATTGTTATGAACCCAATAATAAAAAAATTCTATATTTCTTAATTGTTAGATCTCACAGTTTACTCATTAATAAGAACATTTTTAATTGAATTAAAATTTCAGGTTTGATTTGGTATGAATTAATATGGTCTATTAGATGTCTGTTTTTTATGTGACTTATTGTTATAATTATTAAAGTTTGATCTGATCTAATTTAATCTGGAACTGAAATCAATCCAATTAAAAACATTCTATTAAAATAAAAGTAGGAATTCGTAAACCTATAAAGATTTCTAATTTGGACTAGGACTATTTCAAAAGTGAAAGCATATTTGAATTTTAGGTGCAAAATAAAGAAACAACCAAAAAAATTTACTTATTTGGCTAAGCTAAACATATTTACTTGTGAAAATATATATACTTTATGCTGGTTATAATTTTTAATTTCATTTTTAATTATTTACTTATTTGAAGCTTACTAATTTATTAATAGGTGTCAAATTAATAAGTAAACTAATTTGCATATTTGTTTCTATTTAATTCGGTGTAGTAAACTAATATAAATTAGTTTCCATATCAATAAACGTTATTAGAATTTCACTTTGATAATCAAAAATTATTTTACTTATTTGAAGCTTACCAAATTAAGTAAGGTGGATTTATAAAGATTTTTGTTTCCATATCAATATGCAATCAAAAATAGAATCTAATAAAAACAAAAGGTATAAAAATAAGTAAATAATTGTTATATATAATGACATGGCGGGATTATGTGGCGCTTTGTATGTTCTTAAAAAGTTCTTCTTTTATATATATATTGATTTCATCATCTATGGCATTTCTATAAGCATGAGAAAAGAAAAGAAAACTATGCTCGAACATAAATGAAATAGGATGGTCAAAAGGGGCTCATTCGGGTAATTACCACTATTTTTTAGTATAGAAGTTTAAGTAATGATTATTTTGGGTTGAACTTTTATAGTATCTCTTGGAAGCTTAAGTAATGAATTGAAATAATAAAAGAATGTAGTTGACCTTTTCCTTTTTTAAAAATACGGGTATATACTACTCCCTCCGTTCCAATTTTATCTTCCATTTCCCATGGGCACACAATTTAAGAAAAGTAGGTATTGTGTGGTGGAGAGTTGTGCAGAGCAGAGAGAAGTGTGTAAAAAATGTTGTGAACCACAAATTCTTTATCAAAAGGGGAAAGTGAAAGTTTAATTGGAACGGATGAAAAAAAAAGTTGGAAGATATAATAGGAACGGAGGTAATATATAGACGTGAAAATCAATTTGAAGAATACCTTGAGGGCCAATTTGATTGGGGATCTCGCAAGGGATGAAAGGGGAGATGTCACGTTTAAATTTAAAATGCTACTCCGTATTTACATTTATAAAAATTAAAATAAGAGGAAGACAAAATAATATATATATAAATTGTGCTAGGTGTACACATTTTGGTGTACACCTTTCGTACACTCGTCTGTAGAGTTTTCTGTGAATAAACAATTCAGTTTGCTTGAGACAAACGAGCGTACATAAGGTGTACTGTAACACCGCCCCCGAGTATTTGTACTGTACCAAATTATGTATTGAACCTTGAGAAATGTATAAAATCATTTTTACGTGATTGTAAATTTTTTTATCATTTCTATTACGTGAATAGTGGAATTCACGTGGGGCCCACACCGGATGTGGGGCCGCCCAATATTATCGGGACCACATATTATATTAATCTTGGACTAGATAATATGTATATGGTGGTGGATATCCTAATTGGGCCATGACAATGGCACAAGGGTGACCGGTTGGTCAAACGGGCTAAATTATCGGTATCGGCAATTTATCAGATAACAGCCCAAAAAGGGATTCCGAGAACCTATAAATTAAAGTTGGGGATTTCATAATGATTCTAAGGCCCAATAAGGATTGGGAACGAGTGTTATATTTTATTTGACCCGATAAAATAAAATATACTTAAAACAGTCCGGGAAATACAACTTTCGGGGCCGAGTGTACACTTGGGGACATAAAGGGATGACCTCCCACATGAGTGGGGGCCACCCCACGGATTTGGTGCTGCCAATGACAAGGGGAGCCGCACATAACCTGCAGGAGTAAGGAGAAATTGATTGAGAGACCAATCAATGGGAAGGTGGACCTCACCTTTGACATTATTTTGGAGAAATGCCAAAGAGGCATTCTCAATCATCAACCTAACCCTCCAGCTCGTCCAACCCATCCATCCTTGAGATAGAAGCTCTGCAAACACCTCACAACATCCACCATTCACGAACTGGAGCTAAGGAGGAAGAAGGAGGGGAAAAGAGAAGAGAAAAGTTGGTTTTCGGAGAGGGAAACTTGTGTTTAGCAAGGTAAGGACTCCATTAATCCAATTTCTGGTTCTTCAATAATCTTTTATGATTATTCAATCATATTTCACACCCTAGTAATGTTCTACACGTTGGGATGTGTAGAAAGAGGGGTTGGAAGGTAGTTCTAAGTCCAAGAACGGACTTAGAAGCCAAAGTGACCGGTTCGCCGGAAAATAACCTTTTGAGGTTATATGTATTGCTATGGGTTTTATGATGATAAAACCTTGTTAGTAACTTGTCTAAGGTATTCAAGGAACTTTCACGGAGTTGAAAAGGTCGTCGGAGTTGTCGCCGGAGTTCGTTGAAGTTCGCCGGAGTTTCGTCGGAGCTAAATCGGGAAGGCTAGAACTTCATAAGCTTCATTAAGGTGAGAAGACGGCTTTATGCTTTATAACTTTTGCGTGAGGCATGAGATTACCTAAAGTAATCAGGAATATGTTTTGTGGAATGATTAAAGATAACCAAGTGTGTGTTTATGTCATGATTATACACAAAACATAGTTAAAAAGCATGTTATGTAGGTTTGGTGATTAAAAATGTGATAACATATTTTGTGTGATGATCCAGGGATCCAAAATGGTATTTTTGGATCAAGGACATCAAGAAGTATATGTGTATAAAATTTCAAGTTAATCGGACTCCGTTTAAGGGGTCAAAAGGGGCGTTGACCGCCAAGTCAACTGCCATACCCGATCGGGTATTGACACATACCCGACCGGGTATCTGTTGAAAATCAGCTTTGTGGACTACTGTCTCCTGTACTCGACCGAGTATGGGTTAATACTCGATCGAGTATTGGGTTATGCTCAAAACGGGCAGTTTTGAGTAGGTTAGCGTGGGCCGTTCGGGTGGGACCCGCCCACGTTGGATCCTAAGGATTGTTATATGACTATAGGGCTAGGAATTGTCCATAGTTAAAGGAATGAAAGGTTAGCCATATCCAGGTTAGGATTTGGTAGAGAATAGACTGGGGATTGAGTGCCCTTGGACGGTAAATGATCCAGAATACTCCAGGTGGGGTCGAGTACCCTTGGACGGTAAATGATCCAGAATACTCCATGTGGGGTCGAGTACCCTTGGACGGTAAATGATCCAGAATACTCCAGGTGGGGTCGAGTACCCTTGGACGGTAAATGATCCAGAATACTCCAGGTGGGGCCGAGTACCCTTGGACGGTAAATGATCTTAAATACTCCAGGATGGGTTGAGTGCCTTGGACGGTAAATGATCCTAAAACACTCGGTAGTATGAATCGAAGGTAGACTATAGCTTGTGAGCTAGGTAACCGGGAAAGGAGTGAGAAAAGTCAGGCAAGAACTTTATCTCTAAAAGACTCTTTAAGGTAAATGACCTACGGGTTGAGTATTTTACGAGTATATATACAGTATGTATCATCGGGTGGATGAGGGACATCTATATGTATATATCACCCTATTTTTGGGTCTCGTGTCTGAAACATTAGTTATTCTTCATATAGCCTGCTTGTCACTAGTACTTCTATGGAGTACTGACCCCTCCGGGGGCCCTCACATTTTTCAGGTTGAGGCTAGAGTCCTACTACCTGCACCTTTGCCTAGGGTGACTGATCGAGAAGGAAGACGTGGTTCGTGCTTCCATTCTTATTTCAAATGTATAAACCGCTCATGGATTTTTGAACAATGTTTTCCTTAAAATAGTTGGGGGCCTGCGTGCCCGTGTTTGCCACGTGTGGCTAAGTATCAAACATTTTATTATTTCCGCAATTGTTTGATTATGATATTGATGTTGATTGTATGTGTTTACTAATCGGTTTGGCAATAGAATCAATCGGACGCCTTGTACAACTCAATGGGGATGGACTGTTGTTGTTCTTATCGGGTTGTACGGCGGTTGTCTACGTGGCTCGGACGCGGTCCGGGGCGTGACATGTACACCAAAATGTGTACACTCCAAAAATAATGTCAATTAAAAAAATATTTATCAAAATAAGGTTATGATGGAGTATATGGCCCAGGGACCCCCAGCCCACATACTTCCTCTACTACAATCAGGCCCAAAAGGCCCAAACGGGCCAAGCCCAACAAAATGGAGCTCTAAGTAGCCCACAATACGCAAAGGGGTGCCTTCGGCCCCATGGCCGAAGGCTACTAGTGACGGAATCGAGCTCAGAAACATCACTGGAGAACAAGGCTTGAAAACCAAGCCTTCGGCAACTGCAGCCCTCGGCAGGTAGGAGCCCTCGGTTAGAAGAGGCATCACAGGAGAAAAAGGCTTGAAAACCAAGCCTTCGGCACCTGCAGCCCTCGGCAGGTAGGAGCCCTCGGTTAGAAGAGGCATCACAGGAGAACAAGGCTTGAAAACCAAGCCTTCGGCACCTGCAGCCCTCGGCAGGTAGGAGCCCTCGGTTAGAAGAGCCTTCGGCCCAGCACCCTTCAGCCGAAGGCATCCACCTCGACAGAATATCCTCTTCACATGCGCCTGGATCACCGTACCAAGTACAAACGTCACATCCAACCACCGCATTTAATGCGGCCACATGCGAGTGCCAGTGCCACCCCGGTCGAGGTGACCCCTTGACCACCAGAAAACTGACACGTGTCCTTATCTAGCATTTATTACTACTATAAATAGCACCCCTTTCTCCCATTGTAAACCACGCTTAATACATATCGAATATACACTCTCTCTTACTTATTTGCTCTGACTTCTCTCTAGTTATTCTCCGCAATAACCCCTCGGATAAGCTACCCCCCGGGTACATTATCCATCAAGTATATATAGAGATACAAACAAGGATCTGTATTTGTTCTTCACTGATTTAGAGAAGACGTATTGTGGGGTATCTCGGGAATTCCTTTAATGGGTTATAACTAGCAAAGCCACATCACGTAAATATATCAACATCATCATTAATATGTATGGGACCGAAATGCACTAGTGTAGGAAGGATTGCAGAGTTCTCTATTACTATCAGAGCACCCCAAGGATTATCTTGAGTCGTGTATGTTGTTTGTATGAATAGTTATTATCATGTTTGGAAAATAGTGTCAATTATGACATTAATGTTGTCGTATTAATACCTTAGAATGTCAAAATATGGCAACATACTCGGTATATGATTATAGGATGATTACAATTTAATCTTTAGGGGGGGAAACCCTTCTCTTTTTCTTTCTTTTTATTTTTCTCTTAATCTTTTTACTATTAAGTGCTTTTTCCTTTTTGGTTTTAGGTACCTCTTTTCTTACTCTTGTTGCGTGTCATGAATTCCAAGCAAAAATATGGAGTCTGAAAATGTGAATATATAAATATGTATGTTAGCCTGTTAGGTGGAAAAAACGGTTACATGTTTATATGCATACATGTGTACAATATTCAAATGATTGAACACATTAATTTGTTGCATCCATATATAAATTTAAAACATAAAATAAATTAACAGGTCGGACAATGTTTGAGACTCATAATTATATTGGTTATTTTTTGTATTTAAATTCATTTATTTTGTCTATATATTTTTAGTATATGAGAATCAAATTTGAGATATTGGTAGTACAACTTGCTCACATCACGTACTTTGAGGTGGGTCAATATATGCCTTAAATAACACTACATCACTAAAAAAAACTTGACAAATCTCCTTTTCAAGACTTGACGGTCACATTCTTGTTTCCAGCAGAGGTAACATTTTAGAGCCTCTCTCTCTTTTTTACTTATACTTATTTGTTTTGTTTTGTTTTGTTTTGTTTTTCTTTTTACTTTTTTAATTTTTATTTTGTTTATTTTTTCTTTAATTGTTTTTTTCATTTTAGAGCCTCTCTATCCCACATAAAACATAACTCAAATTGCTTGTAATTTAGATGTGTATAATCTTTTATGAATGAATAAAACTTATATTTTCAAGAAATACATACAACTGTGGCAAATTATACCGTGCAACCGGCGCACCATGAGGATGGTGCGCCCGGTTGCAAAACGACGCAGCTTGCCCCTCTTTTTTGTTTTTTTTTTGCTTTTGTTGTTAAAAAATGATAATAACTTTTTTATTTTTGATCCGATTTTTATAAAATTTATATCAACATTTTTTATTTTTTATGATCTTTCAAATGAGACCAATATTGCTTATGTAATTTTAAGAAATTATCGAACTATTATATTAATGAGTATTGGATTACAAGGAAAATTGAATCTGTTTGAGAGATGATAGGTTTGTGAAATAGAAGATCGAATCTGTTTGGGAGTGGATCAGTGGCCTCAGTTACATTTGATAATACATTGAGTTACATCTTTTTATGAGCGAGTTACATCTTTTTATAAGCAAGTTACATCTTTTTATAAGCAAGTTACATCTTTTTATAAGCAAGTTACATCTTTTTAAAAGCGAGTTACATATATATAAACACGAGTTGCATTTGACATGCCTGAACGCGACTTACATATATTTACACGTAAAGTTACATATTTTTACACGTAAAGTTACATATTTATACACGCGAGTTACATATTTATACACACGAGTTGCATTTGACCTATCTGAACGTGAGTTACATATTTTTTTACGTAAAGTTACATATTGTTACACGTAGAGATACATATTTATACACACGAGTTGCATTTGGCCTGACTGAACGTGAGTTACATATTTTAACACGTAAAGTTACATATTTTACACGCAAATGTTAATATGTTAAAATTACATAGGCAATATTGGTCTCATTTGAAAGATCATGAAAAATAAAAAATGTTGATATAAATTTTATAAAAATTGGATCAAAAATAAAAAAGTTATTACAATTTTTTAAAAACAAAAGAAAAAAAAATATAAATCCGTACCGGTATACGGTGCTCACCGTATACCGGTCGTACGGTATAGGCACTCTAGAACTATAGAAGGTATAAGTATGGAAAATGTTTTAAAATAAGCAACCCAACTTACGGTATGCACGTCCGTGAACATGTCTGTGTGAATCACGTCTATTCATACATACATCAGGAGTTCAAGACTTCAGGTACGGTGAATCTAGAAAATATGTTGAGCGAACCAAATTTAAAATTAAATATCAGGTATTCAGGTTTATTGACTATAAGAAATGCTTAATATGGCACACAAAATGTCATAATTTATCTCTACAACTTTAAAAATTTTGTAAGTTGGAACCGTGTAAATTACTTCGTATATAAATATCCACTACGAAACTGTACCGAGTGAAAAGTTTTTTCGTCAATTATGTCTTCATTTATGGAACTTGTGCAAGATTCAAGAGTTCTTTCCTTATTTTGTTATTGAATTTATCATTTTTTCCAAAAGGATGTCAATGGGAAAATGCCTTTTAACGAGGAATTTTTGGTAAAATGCTAAAAGCTTATTTAATTTATCATCCTTAGACTATGTAAATTGATCAATCTAGACAAGCAAGTAGGCCAGACTTATTGAAACAGGTCGTAGTTGGCTTCTCTATAGTTCCATTGGCTCTTTAAATCACTAGACTGGAAGATCATTTAACTGTAAGTCAATAACTATTGAAGTACATACTTCGTATGTAATACTATTTCAAAATTTATTCAAGGTATATCATCGGTCATGGGGTTTGCATCCGTTGAACTCCATATACAGACATCAAATTCCAGTTTCCCAGAACTATTCGTGTAAGTAAAAGGAATCAGAAGAAAATCTGGTGGGAATCCTTCAATCCTGCCCGGAAAATTTTGAGCAACAGATTGTAGCCTCAAAGAGCTGCTTCCTTTTTCTGAAACAATGTCATATGAGTAGTGAGTGGTTGTGGTGCTTGGGCGAATGCTGGTGATCATAACCCGATACCCAATGCTCTCTGTTTCCCTGGACAGCAGAAACAACATCCCGTCTTCTTCCGCTTGCAGCACAAGGAACGGTTCCTTCTTCCCCAACGTTACGCGTAAAGGAGAGTTGTATTGGAAGCGTTTCCCTGAATCCCAATGACAGCTGCTGAAATGGTGGGAGAGCTGTATGGATGAATCAATAAAGTCACAGGTCTTAATAGGGCATATGCATGGTGCATATGCACAGAACTCCGCATGGTCTTTACTGTTCACGCAATCCATGGTTACTAAGCATCCATAACTCGTGTTTCCACAAGGTGCTTGGTTGGAATAAGTGGGCACATCAATGGGAGTTTTTCCCTGGAAAAGGTTTCAGCAAAGCATTCAGGTGATGAGGTGAATAAATCACTTTCCGTAGGAAGACAATTAGCTGCGGGTTATGAAAAAACATAGACCTAGAGGTCATTCTCACTTTTGTCTCTAACATTCATTTTTTTCACAATAGATGCACAGCTATGGATATCTTGCTACTTTCAGTCCTTTTAATTACTGATCGGGCAAAATCCAACTGGATATTTTTCTAGAAAGATAAAAGTTGGGACTGCAAGTGAAGAATGAGCCTATGATAACGGAAACCTTTAGGAGCAGTGTTTCCCTATTTTTCCGTATATCAGAACTAGAAACCTTCCCAAAAACATGTCAATCAGTTACTGCATTATCTGTAACGTTTCAGAAACTGATAAGCCCAGGGTTGTTTTTGTAATCTCCAAAAGTTCAGAAACATGTTCTAGGGAAATTAATTTTGACCTACAATTAATTAAAAAAACTAAAATACAACAATCATTGAGTAATAAATTTCTACTAAAAAACATGTAGTAACCTCTATAGAGATGTGCCCTGCACACAGATGATTTGCAATTTAGTAAATATATACACCTTTTTTTAAGATTCCTGTTTTCAATTGCATCCATGTCTGTTTTAGTTAATGCAAACCCATGTTAAGACAAAGAGTAAAATCCTAGAGCATTTAGTTTCTAATTACAAGGCCATTTGTAGTGGGAGCTTGGATGGTAGAATGGAGTAAAAAATGTAGATTTGGGTTTATAGACTCCAAGCATTTATAAATTGGGGGTATTATTGGAGTGGAAATGTGGAAAAAAAGGAGGGGGAAACCCACGCCTCACCGACTCCATCAGGTGGAAATCAACTCGCGAGAAAGAAGGCGGAAAGCAACAAAGCAGATGTCAGGGCCTAGGTACAGAGTACAGACAATGGCATGACAAATAGGCGGGGATTGGGTGGTATTGATAATCAGAGTGTAACAGAATGAGAAGAATGATCTATTCATTATTTTGTTCGAATTGTCCACTTTACAAAGTATTTATAGACTTGGAATATACTGTTAACTAACTAACACACGAGAGTTAGTTAGTTAGGTACAATAGTTTGAACAGAATATATTCCTAGAGGTGGCCACTTTCTGTGGTGTAAACTACAATTATACTCTGTAAATAATAAATACATGGGCTGAGATAACTTTGATACTGCTTGAACGGTAATGAAATGATCTAATTATCCGTAATGAAATTCAACGGTTAAAATAATTTATTCCGTTTTCCCTTTATTTTATCCATATTTCAATTTTTTACATCGAAAAGTGGTGTTTTACTACCTCAACCCCAGTTTAAGGTTTTCATTAAAAAATGGCACGGTTTTTAGACAAAAAATAAATAAGGTAATTTGAGTAGTTTGGGTATTATCTTTCATATTTGATTATTAAGTTGTCATTTAAGAGTGCTAATTATTTTCTAAAGTACAAATGTGAACTTTTAGATGGCACGTCCAAAAGAGGCAAGTGAGAACCTTTAGTTGGGATGGAGGGAGTATTTTATAATTAATCAGAAAGAAAAAAAGATTATCAATACTAATTTAAGTAAAGTTTTGATAATTTGATATGCAAAAATATGTGACGTGAATACTCTGTATTCGTATAAACAGAGTAGATATTTGGATTTATTGACAGTGTATAAATGCATATAGCCTAAAAATGTAACCATCTAGGGCTTTATTGATGTACCCATAAAAAAACTCAATACACACACCAACATCCACACCCATACACTCATATAATGCAATTTTGTGAATATAGACCTAGCTAAGTTTTATAATCGCATGGCTTAAACACTTTTCCATTTCCTAACTTTTGAAAGATGCTATTTCGGCATTTCGTATTTCTTGTATTCTGGGGTTACTAAAATCAAGTTGATCAAAAGGGCATCCATAAGTTATCCTGTTTTCAATTGCCACAACGTCTGTTTTAAATAATAAAATCTGTGTTAAGACATGAGGACCAAATACCTCTACTGCAAGGATCTCTTCATTGGCTTGATCATCCATATCCTACAAAGCAATCATGTCATGAGTGCATCTATTAATGAACAGTGTAAGAAAGGAAAATAAATGAGATAAATCCGCTATGTTAAGCAAAGTTTATGATTACTATTTGTTACTGTGGACTCCTTGATGATCCATGGTTTTGTTTTATCAATAAACACCCACCCCAAACATGAGAAGGATAGAAATTTAATCTATATCCAATTGTCCATAATCAATATTAAATAAGGCTTCAAGCCTAGACATGATGGTGGAAGTATGCACAAAAGAGAAATGAATGCTCACTTATACCCCTAAACTGATCAAGGTACAAGTTTTTACAAATTACGATCTTATGAATGCTCACTTGTACTCCTAAACTAATCAAGGTACAAGTTTCACTTATTGGCCTTGCAGAAAGTCCGCTTTAAAAATTAAAGTTGTGTTTTAATAATGTGAGTTTTTATGGGACGAGCAAAGTTCTTGAAAGAAGAGTGTTTTATTTCATTTTGCTTCTCAAATAAATTTCAGCAATTTCATTATTTCCTTATTTTCTTTACCGGGGTTCTAACCTAATTAAATATTTAATTATGGTGAAGAAAAATAAGCAGGCGAGAGATTTGATAAATAAAGTGAGTTGGGGAGGACTCAGTTCAAAAGCTCTCATTATTGGCTCTTACTATTATTATCTAGCTCAAAGGTACAAAGGAAAAGCATTTGTGTCGTATAGTCAAATCTAGAACAACCCTACACACATAAGCTGAAATTGGGGGGCACCAAGAAACATCTAAACAAAACATAGCTACACTATAACATGGAACATATGCAAAATAAAATGTGTCACGTTAGAATGAAAATTACATGAACAAGATTAATAGTTTAATACTTGAACGCCTTTTATGTGCTCGAAACAGACCTCATCATTTGGCCCCATAGTCTTGAGCACATCACCGTCAATCTGTCCACGGTATCCCATTGGACCCATCCCAAGCCCTCTTTCCTTGCAAACACACTGATATTGAACGTGAAAGTTGAATTCTAATCTGAAAACGAAGCAGTGTGATATATATCAAGCTCAAGCAAGGAATGTTACCTCGCCGTTACCATAACCTCCCATCTCTTTTTCTAGTTTTTCTCTCTCAGTAATTTCCTCTTCACCCCATGAGAATAAACAAGGAAAAGCAACAGGGGCTAATTCATATACGGCCCTGACTGCGACACTCTCATAGTAAAAGAGCTGAAACATGTAACAACCCATAGAGAAGCACCAACATAAGTATCATCATTTAAAGTATTCCAGGTGGAACATGTGAGGGAAAGATTATCCTTTGCAAGTTGCAACCCATGTTTACCCAAATATTTTACTGTGCATCCCATATTTACCAACATGTGTGTGTGCATGCATATGTGCGTGTGTGCGCGCGCGTGTGCGCGCGCGTGTGCGCGCGTGTGTGTGTGTGTGTGCCATCTTTATAGCAGATATAAAATGACAGTTTACAAGCCGGATATACTTAATACATCGCATATTGGTGAAACCATGAAAGAAGTGATGTGCTGATATTTGGTTAGTTTTATAATATTATTCTTCACTGGTAACTTTTATAAAAATAATGTGAACATGGTTCAATTGTCCAATTAGACGGGGTAAAGCAGAAACAATAGAAAAATGGTGGTGTCCAAAAAGAAAAGTGGACATAATTACAGGACAAACTGAAAAGGAAAGTGAGACTTACAGAAGGGGGCAAGGGAGTACTAACCTGGAGAAACAGAAGGCAGCCCCCTACTGCACGTTGTTTTCCTTGGCGAAATCGAGAAACCTCACGCACTAATCGATCAAGCAAAAACTTTCCCCAGTTGAACTGGTGGATCACATTCATATCTGTTAAGAAATGGAGAAACGAAGGGCTAACATCCAATCTTGCAGTTGGGCACAAGAGAGTACCCAATACATAAAGAACGAATGATCTCTTGAAATCTTCCCCTGAATCTGGAGATGTCAACCGCTCCTCCAAAAGACGCACAGAAATCCCGCGATTTGTAGCTTCATACTTCTTACGTAGTTCTAGAATTGATTCATCTGGTCCTGAATTTACCACATCTTCCCCACTGGCTGCTAATCCCATAACGAGTTCCACATCCCGTGGAGTTAAAGGAACCTTCTCACCGCAAATTTCTAAACTGCACCTTACCCCATTAAACCTTTCCAACAGCCAAAGACAGAGACTCCGCCGAAGTGTCCGACATCTAAGACCGAGAATACTGCCAAACCCCATGCTCTTCACAGAATCTCTTTGCTCAGGAGAGAGCTGTTGTAACACATGTAATAAACGGCCTGGGGAGCATCTTGTCACCAATTTACTCTGTCCAACAATAGTCAATTTTCAAATGAAAGAAACTAAGAGGATAGCAAACACTTCTTTTTTTTAGTTAAAAATAAGCAATGACCAGCAATTCCTCATACCAGGGTGATTATGGACTCAATAAAAGGGCCGCCCGGTGCATCAAGGCATCCCCACAAGGCGTGGGTCCGGGGAAGGGTCCCACCACAAGAGTGTATAAGGGGAAAGCCTTCCCTTGTCAAATTTTTGAAAAGAGGCCGCTCCCAAGATGTGAATCTGTGACCTCTCGGTCACACAACAATACCTTAGTCGGTGTGCCAAGGCTCCCCTTCTATGCATTTAGGAGCTCAATGATTTGTGGTGGTTAAAGCGATAAAGTGAAAAAGTAAAAATGTGTTTTAACTTTTAAGCAAAAAAGGACATTTATTATTGGTGAAAGGCCTGGAAATTTGACTTGTCTCTTATCAATTCCATTGATTAATATTGCGTAGTAACGTATGCAAATTTTTTCAGTTGTCAAAAGAGAGCCCCGTGATTCGGGAGAAAAATGCTAATGGCACATTTGTACAAGGATAGAGAGAGAGGTTTGTAGGTCTCAGTAGGCATGACACTGAACTTAAACTTATAACAGCTGACTTAGGGCATATAGTAGTGCAAGGTTTGTTTACATTCTTCATTTCATGATTCATTCTTAGTGGAAGATTGTCTCAGGATAGGTCTAGATTTGCATCTTAAGATACCCTCGCAAGTTGTAATCTGGTAAAATATATTTGTTTTGGTTTTATACACTTCATTCAAGCAGTCTTTCAGATTTTTGTTTTGCTTTTAAGTGGAGGGCGCACATCCATGTGGACGATTGATGTCTTGTCTACCTTTCCTCTCTTGTTTCTTTTATCGTTTATCTTCCTTATCTTTTTATATTCTTATGTTATTTTTATCTTCTAGCTTTTTTATGCTCTTTTATTTATTTTTCTTTTATCTTGGTTATATTCTTGTGTTATTGTGATCTTATATTTATGTATCTTTATTTTATTCATTTTATCTTACTTTTTTCCCCTTTCTTGTCCGCCTTCTCTTTTTGGCATCGATATCATAGATCGATTCATGTTAGCCGACCCCAAATTCTTTTGGGATTAAGGCTTGGATGTTGTTGTTGTTGTATTTAAATGGTGAATCCTCTGGTTCCAGGAAAATCCCTCATTCAGAAAATATCTTTGGTACCTCTCTGTGACTGTGTCAATCCCACCATGCTCCCTCCTTAAGGGTCTGTTTAAATGAAGGGTTTTGAAGTTCTTTGGAGGACTTAGTCTATATCTAGATATATGATTTAGATTTTATATAATATGTGATCATATAACATTTTAATCACCTTTAATTCATTTTAGAAACATTATATTTATCAAGATATGGGCTAAGCCCTAAAATCCTTCTACATCAAAAACCCTCTATCTGAAATGACTCTAAAGGGACCCAAAGAATTAAAAAACAAAAAAACACCTGTTTCCTTGGCTTAGGAGAACGTGGGGGTGCAGAGCTTAAGTATTCATCCCATACTTCACGAGCGCGATTTGTGTATTTCTCTTTCTCTTCAGGGCCCATCTGCTTCCAAGCATCTGATGCTGCCTTTGTAGCCTATACAAAAAACAGTAGCAACTGCTATATCATGAGAATACATTCCAATGAGATAGAAAGACCACAGACAAAATGAAAAGGAAGAAAAAACATATCATCTATTGGTTTATAGGAAAGTGAGGACCCTTACAGCTTTCAGACCAGAAGATTCAGGATGTGATGCACTGTACTCTTTGATAAATTCACGGCTGAGATTATATCAGGGTTAGTATGAAGGAAGCATCATCTAGAGCATTAAAACATGAAGGAAATGCGTAAAATGTATTGAATTCAAATTCAAACGAGGAACTTGTCACCTAAAATGCACCCAAGAACAAGCAGGACGAATATAATCATCTCGCTTTTTATTCTTATTATTGCTTCCTTCAGCCTTCCTCTCATTTCCTTTCTTTCTCTTTAAGCTGACAGAATCATCTCCTTCACTTGTCAACTTAACAGTTCAACATAGTAAAAACACAGTCAAGTCTATGTCCATTTAAAACCATAGTAGGATAAAATATAATATAACTACTCGGGTCAGTTTAAGCCAATTTCAAAATGATTCTTTTTCTCCAGGTTTCTTTATTATACAAGCACAATTTTTAGCCAATTTCACAATGATCTCCTATTGTGAACATCAGCTGATATTACATTATGAGTGACCTTATTATACTTCATTCATTGCATGCTGTTGTCACTCAAATTATAGGTTAAGCTGTAAATAAGGTTTTCACTCGACAGATTCACCTCAAAAGTTTTCTTCATTAGATCATCAACAGTAATTACACTCAACGATAAGCAACAAACACATGATATGATATTTTATATAGCAAATTCCCAGACATCGCGATATACTTCAAAAGTTTCGTGCGATGTTCATCTAAATAGAAACAGAAGAGATAAAACATTAGATGTTAAGAAAATAAACCATTATCCGGTGAGGAGAAGAAGCATCATAGTTGAGATCAGGTGTAGGAGACTCCATGTTGGCGGTTGTTATAGTTTGTGTCTCCGAGAAGAAGAAAAAAACAGTGGATTCAGTTCATACTGGTTCTCTGATGCTGATCGAGAGAGGAAGGGGGTAAGTTGCCGTCGCCGTCTCAGTCGCCGTTCAGGCTTTGCAGTCTGTCAGCATTATGTGCAGATTAGGGTTGTACCTTGCGAGATAGCGTTTCCTTCGGGTATGGCAGTTAAGGTACAACAGTCGAACGACCTGTTAATTTTGTTTATTTTTGAAGTTTTGCTATGTAAAATATTGGTTTAAAATAAAATAAAGGGAAAACTGTCAAATAGTTGCTCGAACTTTCATAAAAAGATCAATTAAATCCTTCTATAAGAGGTTCTGTCCGGCCATCGCGATTTAGGGCAGTTCCCGTTGGAATTTTTTGATGAAATTTTTTGAACATCTTATTCACCAAGTCTAGTTTACTCATACCAAATTTTTTGTTTAAGGCTATTATGCAATTTTCTAAAAATTCTACTCCCTCCGTCCCTAATCTTTCTCCCTTTTCGGCTGGGCACATTTATTAAGATAGTGGGATTTGTGTGGTGGAGAGTTGTGCAGAGGAGAGAGAAATGTGTAAAAATGTGTAAGAATGGTTGTGAACCACAAATTTTTTACTAAAAGGGGGAAGAGGAGATAATTTTGGGACGGACGAAAAAAGAAAGTTTGAAGATAATTTAGGGACGGAGGGAGTAAACAAAATTACTTACGTGGAATGTCATCGAATCATATTTTACCACATCAGGAATGCACCAATACATGCTGCAACGAGAATGCACGAGAGAGCTACCCATTTTTTTTAATACTCAAGTAGTCATAAGACTATACTTTCGTAACTTTACCGTTAATGTTTTGTAAGAAAGTTTTATTTTAGGGAAAATTGTCAAATAGGTCCTTGAACTTTCATAAAAAGTCAATTAAATCCTTCTATAGGAGACTCTGTCCGGTTTTCGCGATTTGGGGCGGTTCCCAGTGGAATTTTTTAATGAAATTTTTTGAGCATCTTATTCATCAAGTCTAGTTTACTCATACCAAATTTAAGCTAAAAATTTAATTGGGAGCGCATTCAAATTAATTCGAGAACGCAAAAATGCGCAGTTATCTTCAAGAATTAATTTGAATGTCTTCTATATTGAAGTTTTAGCTGAAATTTGATATGAGTAAACTAGACTTGGTGAATAAGATGCTCAAAAAATTTCATTGAAAAATTCCACTGCGAACCGCCCCAAATCGCGACAACCGGACAGAGTCTCCTATAGAAGAACTTAATTGACTTTTTTATGAAAGTTCAAGGACATATTTGACAATTTTCCCTAAAATAAAACTTTCTTACAAAACTTTAACCGTAAAGTTACGAAAGTATAGTCTTATGACTACTTGAGTATTAAAAAAAATGGGAAGCTCTCGTGCATTCTCGTTGCAGCATGTATTGGTGCATTACTGATGTGGCAAAATATGATTCGATGACATTCCACGTAAGTAATTTTGTTTAGAATTTTTAGAAAATTGCAAAGTAGCCCTAAACAAAAAAATTCATATAGAAGACTTTAATCCGTTTTGAAAATTAATTGGCTCTTTCTCTCTCTAAGAGAGAAACCACAGCATAGCAGCGGCCGTCTCCTCTAGATTTAGGGGTTGTTTTCTCCGCTTTCGTCTTTGACGAAGTGTGGTTTTCTTCCGCCATTCGTGAGGTTTTTTCTTCGGCAGGCCACACCGCCTATATGGCGGTCAAAAAGTTGTGCACCCCTGACAATAGGTGGAGAGTTTCGAGGATGTCGTTCATGGTTGAGATCAAAAGGTCATGGACGAATCGTGAAGCTAGGGACTGGAACAGATCTGGGTTCGAGGGCATCCGTGTTAGGTGGCGACAAAGGAGGCTTGGTAGAAATCATGATGAATAAGAAGCAAAGAGAGGAAGAAGTTACAGTACTGTTGGACCGTCCTCCTCCTGAGCCACCGCCATGGAGTGCAGGAGAGTCTAGGCTTTGGAAGCAGCATTTTAATTTTACCGTTTGTTTGCTATTTATTTTTCATGATTAGATTGTTTGTTTTTCTATTGGTTACTTTTAATGTTGTAAGAGTATTGCATTAGGATTGGGTGATGGGAGGTCTGTTTTAACCGTCATTGGCTCATTTATGCTCATTATAGGATCAACGAGACATATTGCTTTTTTGAAGGTGATTGATTCTAAGTCTGGTTCGAGGGCTGACGGTTTCTTATGGTCCTTTTGTCATTTTACCCCCTATAATGTTGTGACATCAATTTAAGTCCCTCCTTACAAAAAAACAATAAATAATTCATGTACGTCTTTTTCACGTTTTTTCCTTCCAGAAATCCAATCATCCGCTTCTTCCAAAAATCCAATCTCGTTTTTATCCTCACTTTTAAAAGCAATTGCCAATAGAAACCCGACCAAGAATCAAAAATCTGATTAAGATATAATTTATGAGCATCTCCTCCTTCGAGTAGTCTTTCGTTTCTCTCTCCCTGTTACCATGTTTCTTCTTTCCTAGAAGCCTGAAGGCTTGTTTGGAGCTTCCGTCTCTAAAAGGACAAAATCTTGGAGGCAAGAAAGTCTCGCACACATGGGCGGACCCAGGAAAGTCATCTTGAGGGGGGGGCAAAAATATTTTTGGAGGTTCAAAATACTTTTTGGGAGCAAAAATTATTTTTCGTATACATATACATTAAAAAAAATTGTTGGGTGAACGGTAACCCCCTGGGTCTCTACTACGGTCCGCCCCTGCTCGCACAGCTTCCGTCTGCTTGAAGCTTTATTTAGATGATGATGCCAACTTATTTCGTAAACCCAAAATCAGAAAATAAAAGAATGAGTTATTGAAGGACTGGTTGTGCAATACTAGACGAATTTTAATATAAATATGAGCTGGATTAAAAAAACCAATAAAATGGTTCCATGTGTCGAATGTACCAAAACATTCCCGTAAGTGTATGCACCCTAAAATTTTCCAAATTAAATAAAAATTATTATAACTAAAGTCTAAAATTACAGTCACAACATTTAAAATGTCATATTTTCGTAAAGATCATCAATTTCCATAAATGAATAATTATTTCAAATAATAATACTATTATCATTTGAACTTATTAATACTAACTATGTAGTACTACATATGTATTATATCCGTCCAATTGACTTTGCCAAATTTGTGTTCAATAA
This sequence comes from Cuscuta europaea, assembly GCA_945859875.1. Classification (NCBI taxonomy): domain Eukaryota; kingdom Viridiplantae; phylum Streptophyta; class Magnoliopsida; order Solanales; family Convolvulaceae; genus Cuscuta; species Cuscuta europaea. Next base: position 11,208,708 of record CAMAPE010000005.1, on the reverse strand, counting down.
GAAATAAGAAAAATAAAAATTATATGATTGATAGATGTGCAAACGGGGGAGAAATAAACACACCCATAAATTATTTGGTTTTAAGGGAAAGTGACATTTAGAGAAACGAGAATGAAAAAATGACAAAGTCCAATTGGAGAGATCAAATATTATTTTACAAAAAAAATGTTAACAAGGAAAGTTCTATTCCTCAATTTAGATTTTTTCCAACTTTTCAATCTTCATCTAACTACCCAATTCAATCACATGAGATGTTACTTTCCCTTCGTTGTCATTACCTTTACGTTGTAGTATTTCTTAATAGGTGATTGTTGGAATATCAACTAGCAAGGATGTCAATTTGGTTAAGATATTATATTGTAGTATCCTTGTTAACAATAATTTCTATTGTTGGAATATCACCCCTTGTTAGTAAAGGGGTGTTTGGATCTGATTTTTAAAACTGTTTCTACTCTTTCAGGGATAAGAAGCAAAAGTTGGGGTGTTGGGTGAAAGTGCAGAAGTACTTCTGATGTTCTAATTTACTCCTACAAGCGGGTTTTTTAGAAGTTAGAGGAGAACAGCTTCTGAAAACTTATTCTGAACTTCTGATCATGTTTTTGCTTTAAAAAAGAAACAGATTCAGAATCAATTCCAAACATCCTTGAGAATGTCTCGGAGAGATGTACATGGTGTTTATTTTCACAAAGTATCGTTGAATATCAAAAGTGTGCTATTTGTCAATATTATTTGTTCTAAGCTCTCACATCACCACTTTATATGTCATCTTTTTAAAGATGTGTTTATTGGAATGAATTGAACCTAGGCAGACATTTTTTTAGTACTTGTTGGTAGGGTGGACCAAGCCAACTCAGGTTCAAGACTAGGGGTGGACTGAACCAGGTCGAATCAGCCCGTGAACCGGACCGGTCCGCTACTGTGCGAGTCCGGACCGGATGGCCGGTTTCGAGCTTTAGCCCGGGTTGGGCAGGCCTGGCAGACCAGGCTCGGGCCATGTTTTTCTTGAACCGGGCCGGGCAATCCAGGCCGGACCGCCGGACCCGATTCGTTTTTTTTTTCAATTTTTTTCCTTTTCCTTGGGTAGGGCTAGGTGTTTTGGGGAGGTTTGAGGGGTGGGGGTGAGGGGAGGTTGGGGGTTAATTAGAAAGCAAAAAATATATATACATTGGACCGGCCCGGACCGGTTTGACCCGGAGCCGGTATCAACCCGAGTCGGTTCCGGGCCCAACATCTGGGAAAAAAAGCCCAGCTTGAACCGGCCCAGAGCCCAGCCCGGGCCCGGTCCATGCCTATTCAAGACCCCCCGGTTCCGGGTAGGAATAGCGAAAACCCTGACAGGGACACTGCGTATAGCCAGTCGGATACACCAAAATATGAACAAAATAAGATTCAATAGGATTGATGGATCGATCATTCATTATTTCATTACGGTATGAAATACATGTAGATTCAAGACGAACACTATTTGAAAAAAGAAAAGCACAGCCGAACAAGCAGCAGTTCAATCACAATATACAACCAAACCATTCCTCTAGACAAATACTTCGTATAACTTATATACTACAAATAATACAAAGTATAAAACCAGTTTGAGTTCAAATCAGCTAGTAAAGTGGTTGACCTCATAAACATGTATGATCAACATCTCTAAATTACACCAACCTCCTGGTGTTTCAAGAGGCCCTTATGCAAACTTCCAACTCCAGCCTGCCAAAAGAATCTGTAAGATCAGTAGGGACCATAAGGAATACTCTCAAAGCCAATTCTTCTGACCAACTCGGGATGTTCTCTGCAAATGATTGCAGTTCCATATGGCCACCCCCATCCCGTGCTATGATTCCATAAGGGAACCTCCTCTTAGACGAGCCAGGCGAAATGCAAACTATATTGACAGCTCTTCCAAGATGCTCATTATGATGGTTAACTACAAAGATTACACCTTCCGTATTCTCTATAAGAATCAGCAAGTTCTGGTTCTTTTCAAGTGATATTGATTTCTTGCAGTTGAAAACAATGTACTTTACGGATTTCCTATGCCGATTACTGAAGTGAGTGAAGAGTTGCTCTGAAGAGCCAATAAATGAGCAGGTTCGAAGAGGGCATGAACAAGGGGTGAAGATACATAAAGATTCGTGCTCACTTTTATTGCTGAAAAAGACAGATTCTTTGCAGCCATACTTCGTGTTTCGGCACGAGAGTTTAATGCATTCAATGAGCTTCTCAATTGCCCGACAGCGGTTATATCCAATTGGCCAAGCACAAGATGGACACTTGTTGACAATTTTGGTGCAGCAAGATGAGCATGCTATGTGCCCGTTCTCACACTATGTTTATAGTCCACAGAAGAATAAATGGATGACAGTTTAATAAATTTCTAAATATTGAGTTTTATCATAAGAGAAATAAAACACTTCAAAGTCACGGTTACTACATTGTTAAAACAGCCTAGTCCATAAGAGGTACACCGTAATTTGAAGAAAATACTAGATCTTGTTAATTTCCTGAAGAATAAATTCCACTTTTGGTCCTATGAGTATTGAAACAATTCCACAATTGATCCACATCTTTAACTTTGACCACTTTTGGTATATGACTATTAGGATGTTTTTACTTGGACTATTTTTAGTCCCAGATCAGACTTAAACAGATTAGAGCAGATCAGACCAAACTTCCATAGTTATAAAATACACAGAGACCAGAAAATGTACGGTGGGAAAATGTTTTCCTAGAAAATAAATTGTTCCGTGTATAAATTATAACGTCATGTTTAATCCGCAAAGTAGAAAATATAAATAAAGGTATTTTCCACAAAAGTATGAATAACTCAGCAAGCCAATAGACCCTAAGCCCTGGATTTTCTTAAACAGATTGAATAAGCATAATATATAAGTAACCTGCAACCATAGTTTAAAAAGGCGCTTATGAGGCGGGTTCTGAGGCACACCTCAAGCTGAGGCGTACTGGTTGGGTATCAAGGCGTAGGTTTTTTCGCAGGTAAAGAGGCTTACGCCTCATAGATTGAGGCGCACGCCTTGAGACGCGCCTTGAGGCGCGCCTTGAGGCGTTTGTTGAGGTGCACGCCTTGAACACTTGCGCAGTGACTTAAAACAGGCCCAAGTATTTCATTTAATAAAAAGCCCAGAGTTCTTTCTAAATAGAAGCCCATATACTAAACCCTAACAAGTCTTATTTCATTCAAATCCTGATAAGGATTTGAAGGATTTGAACCTTAACGTATACTTTCTATTCACCTACGCAAAGAAATCTCTCTTCTCCTGTGACATCTCCTTACAACAGCCCAAAAGCTTCCAGGTAACTTTTCTTCTCCATCCCCTTCTCTTTCTCCTATTCTTATTCAACTCCTCTCCTTCATTTCTTCTCCTTCACTGCTTTTTATCCTTCTCTTACAGAACTGTTGTTCTTCTTCTCCTTCACTGCTTCTTATCATTCTTTTACAAAATTGTTGTTCATGTTTTCTAACTGGTAAAGGATTTACTTTGCTTCCTTAGTCATGTCATTAATAATACTTCTGTGTAGATTTAGTTTAATGGTGAGAGGTTCAAAGAAAAGATGTCATGCTTCTACTGCTACACCTAGTAGTTCTGAAGGCCTTGGTGATGAAATTTGTGTGGGTTGTTTCTGTGTGTTTGTGAGACTGTGATGTGTCTGTTTTTGTGAGATGTTTCTTTTTGTGTGTTTGAAGCCTAATGACTTACTGGAATAGGTCACATGTATTTGTGTCTCACACTTTTTGGACTTATAATTATGGATATCCTTTACTTCTTGAGTTGTTTGTTACTAGTTTAATTATATCAAGTTTTATATGTCTGTATTTTTTGAGGCTTACGCCTCAATACGCCTCAAGGCTTACGCCTCGCCTCTTAGGAGCAAACCGCCTTGAAACCCGAACCCGTCTTTTTAAACCTTGCCTGCAACCGTGTTCTAGGGCTATCTAGTCCACAGGTTTCGAATGAGATTGATGTTTAAGGTTGCATAGATTGGATTTGCCTACATTAGCATGATTTTTAAAGATGTAGAGTGTATTAGCTAAGGGAGAATTTGGCAGAAATATTTGATAGGTGCTGAAATTGCTGAAAGCTGCTTAGTTATAAAAATTAGATTTTGCACTGATGATCTTGATAACTCTTCCGGTCTTCCCCATAATGCATAAAATAATACTTCCTCCGTCCCGAATTGAATTGCAAACTTTGACCGGCACAAGGATTAAGGAATGACATAAATGATGCTTGTTTTTTTACATTTTTGTCCATCTTCATAAAAGTAGATGCCTTTAAATTAATGGAAAAATGTAAAAGTAAGGGTAAATTTGTCACTTAATTCTTATTTACATACCTAAAATAGAAAGTGGAAAACCAATTTGGGACAACCAAAATAGGAAATTTTGCAAATCAAAATGGGATGGAGGGAATATTATTAATTAAAATTTACATATTTCAAAACTACGCAACTACAGTGCTTATACCGTGGAACCGGTGCGTGGTGAGCACCATGCACCCTTTGTTATTTTTTATTTCTCATTTTCTTAAAATTGTTACTAATTTTTTTATTTTTGATCCGATTTTTATAAAATTTATATCAAAATTTTTTATTTTTCATGATCTTTCAAATGAGACCAATATTGCCTATGTAATTTTAATTTTTACATTCATACATTTTTTTGTAATACTCCGTATATTTTTATATGCATTCACTTTTTCTATAATATATCTTTTTATCACTTTTATATGTTTTTAGAGGTTTTTAAGATATTGAGTTTGTTTATTTTGCTTCTAGCTTGGAGTTTCATTTGATAATATACGAAGTTACATCATCTTATACTCCAGTTACAAGTTATTATGTGTGAGTTACATCTTGTTATGTGTGAGTTACATCTTGTTATACACGAGTTACATACTTTTATGCACGAGTTACATGTAATTATATGTGAGTTACGTGTGAGTTACATCTTGTTATACAGGAGTTACATACTTTTATGCGCGTGTTACATGTAATTATGTGTGAGTTATATCTAATTATTTGTGATTTTTTTACTTATCTTTATCTTGAACTAATTCAATTATAACTGAATTAATTTTTTTCTTTGCCAATTTAATACAAAATTTTATTAATCCACATAAAATAAGCATATTGTATTTCATATTCATACACTATTTTTCAAATGATAAAAATGAAAGATGTAGCAGGGAATTATTTCGTAGTGTAACTCACATACATTAAGATGTTACTCGCGTATATTAAGATGTAACTCGCGTACAATAAGATGTAACTCGCGCAGAAGAAGATGTAACTTCATGATATATTATCAAATGTAACTTCAAAATAATATGTTAAAATTACATAAGCAATATTGGTCTCATTTGATAGATAGTGAAAAATAAAAAATTTTGATATAAAATTTATAAAAATCGGATATCAAATAAAAAAGTTATTACAATTTTTAACTATAAAAGAAATAAAAAATAATTGAACTGGTATAAACTGCGTCGTTTTGCAACCGGGCGCACCATCCTCATGGTGCGCCGGTTGCAGGGTATAAACTGCGACGCAACTAGTTCTATCAAATCGCAAAAACTGGATTTGAAAATGAAAATGATTTATAATAAAGAATTAAAGATTAAAAAAAGTTAGGTTGACGGCATGAATAGTGCCTCAGAGCCTTAAACAGAGACAAATGGAGTACTTTCTTTATAAAATAAAGATAATAAGTAATGGAGAAAGTGAAATAGTCATAGCCATTCAATTAGCTTAAGCCAAATAAGAACATTCTGCACTAAAGCCAAATCTGCTAGCTCAATCACTATCAGAATTTTGTGCCTTTGGTGCTCTACTGCCTCTGCAGGACACACAGAGACCAGATAGTACGGTGTTAGGGACAGCCAAAGATCGGTGTTTAGCAGGATATCTAGGCAAAATGCAATTCTTCTCTTGGACCATGTGGTTCGCAGGTTTCCAAAGACATTTCAATTGACAAGGTTGTATTGAACTGGATGTGACCTATTATAGTACTATTAGAACGGATTGTACCAATATTAAGAGCCTGTTGGGTAAGGGTTAATTCATCTTAAATAACTTAAATTGCTAGAACAGGGAACTTGTTTAATTATAAAAGGGAAAATTGTCATTTGAATCCAAATCAGCAGCTTCAAGCCTTCAACCATAAAAACTTTTAGTAAAATAATTGTGCCTCCTCAGTTAACAAAATTGGTGTGTCAGTCTTCGAGAGAAAGGTTGATAAGCAAAGGTAGTGTAGGGTCTCCACAAGTCCAAAGGAGCAATTACTTTAGCAACCATTAATACAGAAAAAGTCAAGCCATACCACGACAGAAATACAGAGGGAAATTTGGGAATGCATGAAAATATATACTCATAGGGGCAGAATATAGAAGAATGTAGAAGAAAATGGACCTGAAACACAGGAACAGTAAGCGCATCGAAGCAGATAGGGCAATCCAACACATCCGGGTCGGTCAGGATCATAGAAATCGACGCGTCCCCAATCGGAATCTCTGAACCCGTACCCGTCTTCACAATAACGTCGTCATGTTCCGGCACCATATCTTCTTCACGCACTTCCTCATCATCCACTGCTTCTTCTTCAGATCCTTCTTCCTCTTCTCCACTTTCTTCTTCTTCCTCTTCTACAATTTCTTCTGCTTCTTCTTCCTCTTCCCCTTCCTCATCCTCCTCCCCCAATTCGCGTTCTGCTGTAATTATGAGTTCCGCGTCATCCTCCTCATCCAAAACATACGTTCTGCGTTTCTTGGATGCCGGCGTGCGAGCCGGGATGCTGGGCCCCGCTACGCAATCGTCTTCAGGAATGGAAAACCGAGTCATCTTTGCTAACCTCCAGCTGACCTTGGTGGAGTAGCTAGTTGTATCATGATTTTCAACCATCGTTTTTGCCCTAGGTTAAAAATGCTCGCCTGAGATTCACCCACCTCTACTCCTATACTGTAGTAGAAGGTAGACTAATTAAAACTAGGGGTGGACTGGGCCGGGTTGGGTCGGATCGGATCGGGGTCGGGCCAGGCTCCGGGTCAGGCTGGGGCTAGCTCCGGGTCCAAATTATTCAGGCTCGGTACCGTTCAGGGTTAGAACCGGGGCTGGGTCCGGTATGATTTATTTTTTACCTTTCGAATTAATTCTAACCGTCCAACCCCACCCACCTAGCAGCCAGACCAACCCGAAAAAATAAAAAAAGTCATTCGGGCTCGGACCGGGCCGGCCGGGCCGATCCACCATTTCTTAGTCCCCTAGCCCGCCTATTCTATACCCGGTTTGGAACCCAGTCCCGGTCGATCGGGTTGGGTCGAGCCTGCACATTACAGGGCTGGGCCGGTCTTGGGTCGGGCCAGGACGCAGCCTCGTCCCAGTTCACCCCTAATTAAAACTAGGAGTAATTAATATGCACATTCCTTGATTCTTTCAGTAGACAATTAAAATTTACACTTCACTAATTAAATATGGTGTGATGTTAGATTGCCAGAAATAAAGAAGTTAAAATGATATAATTATGATTTAAAATGAAAAGCAACTAAGTTTTACAAATGACAAGTTAGGGATTCACAATTCATTGTATGCTACTACGTATAATATACTTCGTATAATGAATAGGAAGAAAAGCTTTGAGAACCTTTATATGTACTGATTATGTACAGTCGTAATTTGTAGTAGCGATAATTATATGAAATAATTACATAAATATGACCCAAATAAAGATGGTTTACAAAAATATGACTAGTGATGGAATATGATTTCAGCGAAAAGAGCTTAATCAATCAAATATTCATGAATCGTAGAAGAGAAAGTAATAGTTGTATTATTAATCCAGAAAGGCTCCCCTTTACAAGAGATGTACATGAGTATTTATAAGTGTACTATTGTACAATTAATAGGACACTTAATTATTGTAATTAATGACTCTAATCATAGTAGGACTAGGGGTGGACTCGGGTCCGGGTCCGGGTCTAGGCCCGGGCGGGCCGGCGGTTCAGGAGTGGTGGACCCGAGACCGGCCCGGGTAACCACCGGGTCCGGGCCGAGCCCCGCCCATTATCAATTTTTTCCCCTCTTCCTAATTAACCCCCCTCCCACCCCCAACTCCCAAAACCACCCCAAATGGACCAAAATACTCAGCCCAACCCGAAAATTTAAAAAAAATTGAAAAAAAATAGTTTTGGCCCGAGCCCCGCCGGGTCGGGCCTTGTTTTGGGTGACTCGAGCCCGGACCGGAAAACCCATGGGTCGGGCCTACCCAGACCGGTCATTGACCGGGCCACCGGGTCGGGCCAGGCCGGAACGGGTGCTGGTCCCGGGCCGGTTCCAGGTCGGGCCACCCGGCCCGAGTCCATCCATAAGTAGGACTCTTGTAATGTGCCTGCTTGAACTCCTGTCTTTAATGTCTCCTTTGTGCTCATGACTCTTCTAAACCCTAGGAATATCTCGGTCTCACTAGAACTCCGCCCATGCTCGAGGTCTGCTGTCTAACCTGGCCTGGTTGTGAGTTCCAGTGACTCGTTCTTGAGCCTTAGGAAGAGTTCGACCTCCACGGGCAGACCACTGAGCCTGTCGCCTGCTGTCCAGGCCGGCTTAGGCATGACCAACCTCATAGTGGATTTGGATCTCCCTATTCAGGCCCGGCGGCTAATTATTATTAATCCCGTTGATGGGCTGATACCGTTGATGGGCTTTGCTTTGATTCAATCTTGGGTCATGGTAATGATCCATGGTACCATCACGAGCCCCCCCTACTCTCTTGAGCTGACCAGGCTCAACGAAAGAGAGTAATTTGATTCCTTTCTCATTCTTGAAATTCTTCATTCTTTGAGGCTGGCGTGGTGAGATGGAAAGGAGTAGAGTAGTGAATGCCTCGTAATGACTCCTCCAGAGGCTGAGGGTCATCACCTTTTGTCCACAATGGGGAGGTGCCTCGTTAAAAACCCCACTAGGAAAAACCGAGTGGGAAAAAATCCTAGTGAGGGAAAAAGTGTACACCAGATGCCCCCAATATGGGAAGAAACAAGTTAAATTGTATCTTTGAAAAATAGATTTTTGGACAACATTTGTGTCCATAATTCGCACGCGTACGCAAGTCGCGATTTTTCTTCTCCGTTTTCGGAATTTGATCGGCACCTCCCTGCGCGTGAAGAGAGCCTTTTCACCTAAGAATCTTAACTCCTTCAAAGAGGGTTCCCTTTATAAGGGGTGAAAATCCATTGGATTTTCCGGTGTGGGATAAATCCTGCTAGTAACCCATAATTTTCCCAGTTTTTTCATTTCAACGAGTGAACTTCGAGAATCAATTTCTCATTCACCCCGTTATCCGTTTTGAGTGTACCATATATCGAATTGTAGCCCTTAGCAAGGACAATCCGAAACCAGTTTGACCCGACCCAAATTGGAAGCGGACCTCACTCAAAATATTACCCTAGATTGACCATTTAATGCAATTTTAACACATTTTTCCAAGAATTGAATGCAGCACCATTCTTATCCTCTTCAAAGAATATCCTTCACAAGTTTGGGGCCGGGTAGGGAATTTCTAGTGGGAAACTTCAGTAGCCCACTCTGACATTTTTGACAATGTTTCGCACCGGGTTGTTGTGTCCAGAGAAGAGGTTGAGTAGATGCTCTCGAGGTGTCTTGCAGTATGAACACTAATGCCGGCTTGGGCAGCTACATAAATGTTTTTTGTCATCTTGTGTCCTATGTATTTGATCAAGAAGTGCTAAGTTTCAATATGGGATTTTCAATCTTCTTTTATTAAGTTGAAGATGATTGTCACATTTCTCTTATTTTCTATAACAAATACTTATAATCACTTATGTAAATTATAATACCTCCGTCCCGAAAAGGTTCATCATACTGATTTTTTGGGTCAGTGATGACAAACTTTGGAAAATGATTTTTATCATTATATTTGTATATAATTTATAAATTTTATACTTTAATGAAAATATTTTGAATAATGAACATTTTGACATAATATTCATACTTAAAATAATTTCGTATTAAAAAAATATCAATAATCAAAGTTGATTGTCATTGACCAGATTTACAGCCAATGGTTGCGTGCAGTATGGAAATGTTGCAGGGTCCAACCAAAATAAAAATATCAATTTTCTTTAAAGTGTTATAACTTTTTATCTATACTCCAATTTCTACAAAAAAAATATATAAAAAGGTAAAAATTTTACAATCTTTCGAATGAAATCAATATTGAATATATAAAGTTAAAAAGTGAAGTTTCAACTGCCACATATTTTCATCTCCCAACATTTTTCTTATATAGACCCAAATTTTCTTATAATATTTTTTCCCATCTTTCAGTTGTTTTTTAAAATAGGGTTGACGTAACAAAAATAAAAATAATCTCTAAATTTATTTTTTTTATATGAGAATGTTTAACTTTTAAAATCATAATTATTAGAAAGAATGAAAAAAATAATGTATAACAATAAAAGCAAGGCTTTGATTTAACAACTTTGCTTGTTAAATATATTGATGATTCTGAATTGCGTTTATTAGCCTAAAAGCATGGTTTACAAAGAGGCTTCTCACAACTTTAATAGTTTTTGTACACCATAAAAATAAATAATTCCAATTCCAAATATATAACTAAAATGAAAGTAGTGAACAAAACTTACACCATAAGTTACACCAAAAGTTACATCATAGTAACTATAAAACTTAAACTTAGTAACGTATAGTCATATTTTTAGTTATAATTTTTTATTAGTAATATTTTAGGAAAAAACTGCAAAGGAAACACTTCACACAATCACACTGCACTATCACTTCATTCATTCACATTAGTTTTATTCTTACACCATATATATAATTTTTTATTTTACTTGCAAAATTTGTGTATATTACACTCATTTTACAGAAAATATCCCAAATATGACTAAAACTATGACAAAAATAAAAATAGGATATTTTATGTTTTTATTCCAAAATAGGACCAAATTAGTCATATTGGAAACATACCTATTTTTCATCTCATTCTTACCCCTCCTTTAAATATGAGTAAAAGGTATTCAAAAGTCATAACTAAATATTTTAATTCATATAAACTCGTAAAAAATAATAAAAATTGTAGAAAATAATAAAAAAATTAATAAAATATTTATAAAATAAAATATCAATTTTTTTAAAAAAAATAATAAAAAATAGTAAAATTCCTTAAATAATTTCAAAAATTATGGATGCCTTTCCCATTGCCTATACTGCCTCCCTGCACCATCACATCTGACCGGTGTAAAAAATTCTTTTTTTTTTTCGAAAAATGCCTTTTTTTATGAAAATGCCAAAAAATGGCATATTACTTTTTGAGAATGCCAAAATTTTCATTGAATCTGCCATAAATATGACATTCCTAATGCATGTGGCATTTTCCCCCCGGTGAACGGAGGTGGTGGTGCTGGGGCGGCAGAGGCAGCGGTGTGTTTTTGTGATTTTATTTTTTTATTTTTTTAATTATGATTTTTTAAATATTTTTATCAATGTTTTAGAATTTTTTTACGAATTTTATTATTTTTATTATTTTATTATGAATTAAAACATTTCAATTACAACAAGGGTATATTTGTCCAACACACACATAATTAGTCCCATCAAAACATAATTTACTTTTTGATTTTATTTGTACAAACTGACCAATTTTTAGTTCTATTTTGATAATTAACCCTTCATTTTACCTACAGAATAGCATTATAAAATCAAAATTAGGACATATGGGTTATTTATATACTCCGTATTGTTTTTAATGTACTCCGTATTTCAAAGAAAATTAAGCAATTTGTATCATCGCAATACAGTGTAATTTCAATCAAGTTATTATTACTGTAATCTAAGTACTACGTAGGGGTGGGCAAGAAAAACCATAACCGACTAACCGTGATAAATAACCGCAAGATCGATACTTTTTTTTCTTAACCATACCGTGTTTTTAAAATCTAGCGGGATGGTTAACCAACCGATAGAAAATGCGGTTAACGGTACAATAACGGTTATGAAACTAAATACCGCCAGTTAACCGGCCGATAACTCAAAATTAATACGTAGTATATTACTACAGAATTCATATATTATTGTTCATTCCCGTTTAAGAAATCCAATGTGAATTCCTAAAACTTTTTGGTAAGTGCGTATTGTACGTAATAGGAGCTTTATTCAACATGAACTACAGATCGATTTGCAAACCGCAAATACTGTATTGCAATTTAAATTTATTATTTAATTTTACGTTCGAACTCTAGATTACAATTTCATTTTAAGTTCAAAATTGAATTATTCATGGATTAGTCAAACCAGAATTAAGAATCATAGAGGCAATTTTCTCAACTTTGGAAATGCATATTTCAAATCAATTTTTTTAAAGTTATATAATACGTAGTATGTATTACAGCACATCTGTGTACGAGCATAAATTATACTACGTACGTATTGTACTACTGCTCCAAGTCATCATTTTAGAAACAATAATAGTGAGATAGTATGTTGTCTCCTTTAAAAGTAATTTGCAAATTGCAATCCTTATACTACTATGGCCAATAATTGGTTAACCTATATTATGGTCAGGGCCGTCTAATGAATTTGGAGACCCCGGTTCCAAATGAAAAATTGAGGCCCCTTAAAGTAACAAAATTACAAATTTGAACAATGAAATACATGTAGACTAGACGTTTCAATGATATATAAGTTTTATGATGTTTAAAATGCACAAATTAGAGAATCTAAAAATTATATGCTTTTTGAATTCTTGAATAATACAAAACATCTATAAAAATAAACTTATAACTATACGGAGTATTACATTATAAATTTTTGGATGCCTCCTACATGAGTGGGCTCAGATGGCAAACACTTACTGCACCTCCTAAAAGACGACCTGATTGTGGTTAATTGTTTACCCAGTTAACCGTCCTTACGGTAAGATTAATGGTTTTATAGATATAGATGGTATCCCATATCTCGTTTAACCGGTTAACTGAAATACACTTAACCAAGGGTACCACTCCTAGTACTACGTAGAATATATCACGTGAAAGGCACAGCAGATTTGAATTGAACGCCGAGTGATGACGCCAAAACCGGGAAAGCCAGCGAGCGAGGAATCGTGGCCTACTACGCCGCTCCTTTCCGTTAGATTATCTCTCTACTTTTTCGTGCAACGAAGTCGTGGCCCAGAGTTTGTTGAATTTGATTTTTGAGAGGGAAAGAATGAATTAAACACAGAGTGATAATGCTTAAATGAACAGAACAAGGAAAGAATGAAAGAACAAAAACGATTACAAGCTTTAGCCTTAGGGAATAGGCCTTCCATTTGATTCCTTCTCTTTCAGTAATGTTATCCCAATGCATTTCTTGTAAGTCTTCCTTCCTCATTTCCCGATTTCTGTTCCTTAAACTGCCCTTGTTTCTAGTACCCAAATTTTCAGGTCATTCAACTTCCATTGTTTGTTCAACTACTTTTTGTTCTACTGGCGATTTTCCATTGACTTAAAATGGTGTTTTTTTGCATTCTTTTTCCTTTAAAGCAAAAGTCTACCTTATGCTGCTTTTACATACCTTTTATGCGATCCTGATTGTACCGTAGCTACTAGATGCTAAAATTGCTCATCTCTTTTGCTTATATGCAGTGTGTTTTCCCTCTTTGTTTGAGGCCCCCCCTTTTCTTGCCATTTATTGCTTTGGTTATTGCACCTCCCAATACTTTGAACTGATTGAGCACTGTGGGGTTACATTGAAGCTCCTTTAAGCAAATTTTACTTTCCATGGACTATACTATTTGTTTATTGAGAAGGACTTGGTCTATAGAAGAGACTGTGTATTATAGTATTTTTTGTTATTCTGAGAAAACTTCCCTCTTTATTGCCCCATCAACCCTTGCTAGATCACTACACTTTTGTTCCGTTTTTTTCATTTTTTCTTCTTCTTTTTGTGCACAACTATCGATTTCTTATCACGCTTGGTTCTTCCTGTCACTTATCCGGACCAGCCCAACCCACTCAATCAGGAACTGTCACCAAATTCATCAGTTTGTTGTGATGCACACATGGAATCTAGAGTCCTCTAACAAAATCTTGAATGTTTGAGACTCTCCTGCTAATACCCGTTTTTTTGATGCATAAGTGATTGTAAGGACTAAGGAGCAAAAGAGAAAAACTAGAAAAAAAACAATATGCATGCACGAAAACTTGGAAAAATTAAAGCCTGGGGGAAAATGAGATGACCTAATACTCGTGATACCAAAAATGGATAAGTTTCTTATTGTAATTGCTGATGAGTCTTCTTACAAAAATGAGTTTTTCCAAATTTGAACTACCTGGTTCCATCTTTCATAGATTGTGTAGGCTGTTTCAAAACAGTATCATGTGCTTTTATGTCTTTTTAGTTTTTATGGCTATAAAATATAATTATTCAGCTCTTCATTCATTGGCAGGCTTTAATGCTGTCTTTCTTGTATATTCATGTTTGTACTTCTTGATCAAGTTTCATATACGTGGGTTTGCTTTCATTGTAGTAGATATTTTTCTTCTTATAGCTGTTTTTAAGTATTCACATCAAAATTGTCATATAACACTCTTTGCTATGCAGGAAGAGTTGATTGTGACCTAATTCATAGCACATGATAAGGACAAGTTTTCCCATTGAGAATTGATTTTTAAGTGTAGGTTTTCTTCACAAAAAGTAAACAACCTCTTGAAAACCCACTATTTGAATATTATCTACTTTGTGTTGGATTGAAGAATGGGAGACCATTTTGTATTACTGGTAGACCGGTTGCTCACTGAATCCACGCTAGAAGCTGCTATACAGTGTGGAAACTCATTGCAGGATCCTTCAAGCCCTTTTCGAGATAAGAGAACTGATTTTAGTTCCCATAGGATGGACTTTAATGTAAATTCATCTCCAGCAGAATTAGTACAGTGTAGGATTTGCCATGAGGAAGATGAAGACTCTAACATGGACATACCCTGCTCTTGCCTTGGAAGCCTCAAGGTTTGTTGTGATATTCCTCAAATCATTTGATTCTACAAAAACATGACATTGTTTGAAAATTTCAATAGCGAAACATGAGAATATATGATTAAACTAATTAATTCACATCAGGGTATTAACATTCGATTTTGTTTAATTCTATGACCTAATTTAATTTTTGTCTGAAGTCTTTAGTTTCTCTTTATTCTCTCTTTTATAAGGAAATTAAATTTCTAAAATGCACACTGCTAGGCGTACAGGATCATATCCTTAGTTCTTATGTCTAACTTTGAATCATAACCATTTATTATTATATACAATTACAACTTGTAAGTAATTAAATTTTAAAATGCAAACTATCATATGGAAAAGTAATACTGAGTATGAGTTTTCATAATTAATTATCGATGTTATTGCATACTGACTTTAAAGTCTATTTATTAAATAAATTTATGGTGGAGGGAGTATAACTATGATGCCTCCCAGACAGTGGGTCAAGCTATCCAAGTTAAGGGTCTGTCCTTGGCTCCTTGCTCCACTGACTGCCTCACTTGCAAAGCCAAGAGGGTGCCATCGGGTTTGTGTTCAAACTCTTTTCCTTTCTAGAAGCTGTAATTGAGATTATAAGGATGGCTGTCCATCCTGCCTTAATTAGAGCTTCTTAAAAGAACGTAAAATTGTCTTGTTTGTTCGTTTCGTATTGTTGGAATGTGAAATTATATTAAAGATATTGTTTATCCATTTTGTAGGAAAATGGAATATAAAAAAGCAACTTAGCAATACTTATAAACCTAAGATAATCAGATTACACTAACATTGCCTCACCACTTAAGTGGCATTACTATGATATTGCCATGGCAATACGATAACTGGGATAAGGTAATATACCACTATCAGACTTGCATTACACAAGTAATGTGAGATAAGTATTTATCAAACACCTTAAAATAATGACCTTCAAAATAAAGAATTGTCTATATCTTTGTATATACATTTACATAGGAATAGGACACAAATATCAGTAATAGGAGCATAGAAAAGCATCATGACTTCGAAAATAAAACTATTGATTCTTCATAGCACACTTAGTATATGATCATTGCACTCTTGAAACTGTGGAAATGATCATCTGCATGGTTTTTTATTAATAAAATGACCATATTTTGTGGATTTAGGCACATGGATATCTTTATGCTAGTAGATCAGAACTTACTCTTAATGTGTTTTTTCTCCTATGCAGTATGCTCACCATGAATGTGTTCAAAAGTGGTGTAATGAGAAGGGTGACAATATCTGTGAAATTTGCTGCCAGGTCCGTTTGTGTATTGCATACTTTGGCACAACTGCACTTTATCTTAGTATTTTGTTAGTTGTTTTACATTTGGCATTAATTTTTCTTAACTTACATTTTCTTAGCATTTTGTTAGTTGTTTTTCATATATTTCATAATTCATAATTAGAACGGAGTCACTCAACTGACTTATGAAAATTGAATCTTATTGATTAACTGGTCTAACACAAGGCCTTATAAAGCTGAGTTCCTCTATCTTTTGATGTGGGTCTATTAACTTCCTCAACCTTTCCTTGCTATGTCTGTTGCAAAAGATCGGTCCTAATTTTTTTTCTTTGAACATGGATGTGGATTTGAAGCAATACAAGCCAAGTTATACTGCTCCGCCGCCTGTGCTGTATTATGGTGGGATCCCGTTGCACTTGAGGTACATATATATTTCGCTGATGTTTGTCTGTATGTGCAGGGAGAGTATAAGAATTTGTGTTTGGCTGGGCTGAAGAATTGGTGTGGGCTAAATGAAAAAAATAATGTTTTTGTTAAAAAATTTAAGAAAAATGTTGCTCTAAGCTTCAGCCTGCCATAGCTCTATTGTAGATCCGCCCTTGTGTGTTGCATTGTGATTGGATGCCAAGAAGGCTTTTCTGTTTTTAAGTTCTAACATATTGGTGTCTCAATCATTTGGTTACCTTAAACAGGGGTTTCAGAGGACATTGGGAGATTTCAAGAGAAGAACTCAGCAATCCTGAATTGTCTACAATGGTTCCTACAGATCCCTACAATTTTATAGACCAACAAGATTCAGATGAGTATTCAGAACATGCTACTCAAAGCTTGATATGTTGTCGATTCGTTGCTATAATTGTAAGATCTCTCTCTCTCTCTCTCTCTATATATATATATATATATATATATATATATATATATATCCATGTTGGGTGCTTGAGCTCAATTTCGATGCTCCAAAGCACTCAGATTCCATTTTTACTTTTTGTTTCATTTAGGTTATGTTTGGAACTTAAAAGGGCAAGGAAAAGGGAAAATATGTATGAGAAATCAGTATCTTTTTTTATTTTAGTGCGTGGTTTCGCGAAGGAAAATTAAATTTGACAAAAATGGTTGTTTTTGCATATGTTTACATTCCTTCGGACAAACTGAGATGTTAAACTAAAATGAGTTTGAACAGATACCTATAATTAGTTTTTAGGGTGTGAACCAACTTTATAAATTACCCCAAGATTTCTTCCCTATCAAACTTTCCTTCTGTTTTCCTCACATTTCTTTCTTTAGCATTTCATGTGTTCCAAACAGATTCTAAGTAGGGTTCTTTTCCCATTATTTCAAGGAATCTGACCAAACTTTCTGAAGTCAAAGGGGTAATCCATTTTATGTTGTACATGCAGTTTACAGTTCTTCTGATGTTTCGTCATACTCTACCAATTTTCATCAGTGTTGTAGGAGATGACTCTATGCCATTGCTTGAAGTAAGTTCTGCATGGCTTTGATCTTTGGAAAGAACATTATGACAATTGATGAAAAAGGATGCATCAAAATTTTGCAGGTACTTATGCTGAGTATTGGGATCGTGTTGCCAATATACATAATGGTGAAGGCTTTTATTGCAATCAGGCACAGAAGACGACAACATCAGGTCTGCCATTGTATTCTTATGCAATTATTAGGCACAGTTTGGTGTTTTATTTCTTTCTGTTTTTGGCCTTCGTTTTTTTAATTAAAAGCAAAGTTCTGAAAACCAGAAAGAGCTGTTTTCTGTTCTTTTGTCAATTTTCAAAAGCAAAAAGATTACTATAAGTTTAATCCTTTTTTAGCTCATATTATAACATATGCGGAGTATAATATACCTTTTCAAATCCTAAAACAAAAACAAAAACTGAAAACTTACAGCCATGCCGAACGAGCCCTAGTAAATGATAACATAATTTGGATTCATTTGGTTGTCGGAATTGGATTACAAATCATGTTTCAGAGTGATGTGATATAACCCAATCCTCGGAAATCACTCAAAACTCATGGCGTCCTTTGGATTGGCGTGTGAATGTGTGATTCTCGATAATTTTCCTTCTTTTCAAGAATAGGGTGTGATGCCATATTTAGATTCAGAAAACCTGGCAATCAAGGAATTCCTTTTTGCAGTCAATTCCTTAAATTGAGAGTGTTACTTGCCTCCAACACACAAGGTGTTGAGTTACTCTCGTCATTGCAGACATGATTTTATCTTATTCCCATGGGTTGAGTTTACATTAGTTCAATTCCATAAAAATAAATCAGTTCAAATGAGGCCTATTATGAGACACCGTGATCTGAGTTGAGCTTAAGGAAGTTCATCAAAGAATTCCCCAACCTCTTAGCTTTTCAAATCCAAACATGATAATCTCACCTAATTTCCTTGAAAAAGAAATTTCGCTGGAATCAATCCTGTTGAAGTTATGTTTAATTCAAAGAGAGATTGTTATGCTGAGCTTTTGTGACGAGGTTTTTTGTAGGATGTCCGAAGCAGCTCCGACAATGCAATGACAAACGTACCAACCCAACTGCAGCAGCCTCTGCCACATCTCATACATATTCATTGACTACAACCATCTTAAAATTCTGCTTTGCCAAGTGAATTTAAAGCCTTTGTTTGAGGCAATGTACATATCTAAACGTTGTACAGACTCCTTTTTCTTTACTAGCATTAAAGTGAACTAATGATATTCTTAATAGAATATTAACTTGAGGAGTCTAATGACATATGCCTTTGTATAACCACACTGCTCCAAATACTTAGTCTCACTTCTCGAGAGTGCAGTTTTTGACAAGGGAAAAATACGTCATAAGAACTCCCAAAAGTATGATTGGGTAATGTTTATTTCCGGCCATATGAGTAAGGAGCGTAAATTCCAAAACCAAGGGTGACCGTAACAGTTCCGACAATGCAATGACAAATGAACCGCCACAACTGCGACGTTCCCTGCTACATCTTGTACATACTAATTGACGGCAACCACCTTAAGATTCTGCTTTGACATTGAATTTAAAGCCTTTGTTTAAGGCAATGTATGTATCTAACTGTGGCACAGACTCAAAGAGGGTATATACCCTATTTCCTTGCGAGCACTAAAGTGAATTAATGATATTTATATTTTATAATATTAAAAATTGAGGAGTGTAATGATACATGTATTTCTCACACTTCGCCTAATGCTTTGTCTCACATCTCACTTTCTCAGGAGGGTGCAATTTCCATAAGGTCGTTGCCCAAAACTTTAATACAGTAACATGGTTTAGAAATTAGAATAGGTCTTAAAAGGCATGCCAATTGAATAGTGAAACATGAAAATATAAGAATGATACTCCGTATATAATAGGCAGGCATTGCTCTGACCCCATTCACATTTGTTTTTTCTCAGTGTAAGCCAAGCTATCTTTATCTAAAAGATCGTATCTCTTACTACCTCCATCCCATAAAATTCTTCCCACTTTGACTTGCCACGGAGATTAAGAAAGTGGAATAAAGTAGAAATGTATGGTTGTGGTTGTGTAAGAAAAAAGTGAAATGAATGTGAACCACACAAATTGTACGAAAATGGTAAGTGGGAAGAATTTTTTTGGGACGACCCAAAAAGAAAAGTGGAAAGAATTTTATGGGACGGGGGTATTTATTTCTTGTAGCCCCTTTGCCCAAGAGTTTATTTTCATTTAAATCATTTTCCTATACTGTGTTCACTTGTATGTACTCTCCTTGTCTGTTAAAGAATGCTCATCTTTGGGATTTGGATGTACAATCACCCTAATATGTTCTGTGATCATACTATTACAATATCACAGAATGTTATTTGGTGGAGAATGTTTTTTGTGGAGAGAGTACAGACCCAGGGGGGTTACCGCCCCCAACAAGAATTTTTTTAGTGTATATATATATGAAAAATAATTTTCTCCCTCCGAAAAAATATTTTGAACCCCCAAAAAATATTTTCGCCCCCCCCCCCCCCCAAGATGATTTTCCTGGGTCTGCCCCTGACTGGGATGGGCCTACTCGGTCCAGACCACCAATGTGCAGGCCCGACCCGGCCTGGTTGACCGGGACCGGTACTAGGCCCGGGATCCGATCCAGTAGAAGAAATAGGTGGGCATCGGGCTCCTATTTTGGTGGAATGGTCTAGGCCCAAAACAATTTTTTTTTAATTTTTTTCCCATTGGGCTGGCTGCTAGGTGGGTGGGGCTGGCGGTTTGGGGGGTTTGGGGGGTAGGATGTAGGGGGGGGGGGGGAGGTTGGAATTAATTCGAAAAAATAAAATTTAAAAAGACAAAATTAAGGCCCGACCCGGCCCCGGTACAAACTCGGGCCGGTATCAGGCCTGATGTTTCTGGGCCCGGAGCTAGCCCAATCCCGGCCCAGTCCACCCCTAGAGAGAGGGTTCTTTTGAAATGATTTTAAGAAATGATTTTGATGATTCAATTTTGTTGTTAAAAGTTGTATTTGAATGGTTGATATTAATTTAATTGAAATGCTCCGTACTTTTAAAGTAGAACCAAAACAGTTCTAGCAACTAGAAAGCTCAATAACTAGGCATGGCCATTCTCAAGGAAACAAAACCAACTATAAAGCACAACTAAAACCACGTACGGAGTAATAACAAAACAACCAATTTTACTAAAACTAATGTAACCTATGATGGTAAATGACTGCTTATATTCTATAATGATACTAAAAACTCATATACTGCTTATACTAAAAATTAATATCAACCATTCAATTATACGAAGTATGCTATTGACAGAATCAAACGTATGCTTAACTTAAAAGCAAAAGAGCAGAATTGGATTTTGGAGGAAGTCATTATCAAGAACCTTTTCGATAGCACTTCTTCCCGTCCCATAAAATTGTTACGCCGAGTACTTAATAATAATATACGGAGTAATATCATTTTATGTAAGAACTTTTGACAACCTAAACGGCAATAAATTATTGGGATAAGGCTCAAATTAGACACTATGGTTTCACCAGAATCTCATATTGGACATTAAAGTTTCAAATTGACCAAATTAGACATTATGGTTTCATATGTATCTCATATTGGACACTAAAGTTTCATAATTCAATATAAGTGAGTGTCCAATTTGATCTTTATCCAATCTAAGTGAGTGTCCAAAAACTATGAATTATGAAACTTTAGTGTCCAATATGAGATATATATGAAACCATAGTGTCTAATTTGGTCCATTTGAAACCTTAGTGTCCAATATGAGATTCTGATGAAACCATAGTGTCCAATTTGAGCCTTATCCCTAAATTATTCTTACAGAGAAACATATTCCTGCGAATGGAGAAATCTTCCTGAAACCTAGAAGCTCATTATAGACATTTTCTAAAAGTACAAAAACGAATGCATTCCATTGATTGGAGTGAGGTTGGTGGCAAGTTTTTTTTGTTGGGATTAGAATGTTAGATTGGTTTGGTTCAATAAATCCATTACGATAAGTCCTAACTGAGCCGGAATTGAACCGAGTATTACTAGTGCAGAGTCTGCCATTCCTCCCCCAATACTTTGGCCAGGACGCAGTTAACAAAATGTTACAATTTCACCGAGTAAAGACTTACGCATATCTCATGGCCATGATAGCAATAGGTCAACAACAAAGAGACATTATAAAGCAAGACATAACTCGAGGGAAAAATCCAAATCATTACATAAAAAAAAAACCAAGTACATGTCCAGCCCAAACAAAAACACTTGAAACAAAATAAGGAAAAACGGTGGAGGTATAGTTTCTAGGTAAAAAGTGTAATTGGATGGCTTCGCCTTTGATGATCTATTTGGATGAAGGGCTATGCATGTGTTTGGAGAAGAGGCTTTGAGGGATTCTGTCTATATCTAAGAAATAATCACAACCCTCGAGTCAATGCAAATCCATCCATCCAAACAGAGCCAAAATGATATAACTCTGAGAGATATCACTCAAAGGATAGTTTTGTCCTTCCACCACATCTACCTAAAACTTTAGGTGAACCAACCCTGCAGGTATAATTTAAAACAAAAAATGAAATAAGAGTTGCCCGAATCAAACAGGGATAAAACAGGAAACATATATTATATAGAATACGCAACACTTCATTCATCATTCCTCCTCAGATTCAGACTCCGCACTTTGAAGCCAGTCAACAAAGGGTTTAGCATTCTTCCAGAGTTGAGAATCCATG
The DNA here is from genome assembly GCA_945859875.1 of Cuscuta europaea. NCBI lineage: Eukaryota > Viridiplantae > Streptophyta > Magnoliopsida > Solanales > Convolvulaceae > Cuscuta > Cuscuta europaea. The sequence goes on along the minus strand of CAMAPE010000005.1, from coordinate 11,186,209 downwards.
CCCTCCTCCTTAAGTCCCTCATTATACCACTTGACAATATTTTCTTCCTCCAGAATATCAGAATCATACAATGCTTTCAAAACCAAAGCGACTTCCTTGACAGCACAAGAGGTTGATTTTCCACAGAATTCTCCAATTGCATTAAGCAAAAATAGTTGTGAGCCGTTATTCTGAGATACAGCAACTGCAAGATAACTCCTCTTTTTCTCAATCACCTTTGCATACCCTTTCTCGACACCATCCAATAGGGATTCATACAGGGCATTCATGATTTCCTGAGGAGTGCCAGAAAGTGACTGCAAGAGAGATGAGAACTGGCTAGCAGTGATGCCTTTCTTCATGTTTTCCTTCAACTCCTCAACAAGCTTCTCATGTCCCTTGTTGACTTTCTTTAACTTTTTCTTCTCTGTGGTCTCATCATTTGTGGAAAGTATGACCATGTTGGCAGTTACACAAGTTAGCTGCTCCTGGATGCGTTGTCGTGCAGCCTCCATTGATGTGTCAGTTTGCCACATCACACCATCATCATCATCATCATCATCAACAACAACATGGTTACTAGGGAATTTTTTAGGGCTAGTTTTTGCAGAAGAAGCATCTCTTGAATTGGAAGGAACCTTTTTCTTTGATTCCTTCTTAAGCTTCTCATCAGCAGCCTCACCTTCCTTTATCCTCTCCTTCTCAGCCCTCCTCAACAACTTCTTATCCTTCGAACTTTTTTTGGCTTCAGGTGGGTTCTTGAGGATAAAAGAAGTGAGCTTATCCCTCATGTCCACGTCAGAGATGAAACCACAGGCAGCACATTTCAGTTGGACCATCTGCGATTTAGTTATTAAGACCTCTGTTTCGGGGTTTCTACACCCATAGCACTGGACATACTTCTTGATGAAGTTTTCAAGCAGAGCAGCAAGCTTTGCAGTGTCGTGGGCCCCATTGACTAATGAAATTCCTGTTTTTTCATCAAATTTTGATTGTGCTCCAAGTTCACAACCAAAATATTTCGTGGTGTAGGATGCTGGCCTAGCCAAAGCCTTTGCGATGTCAACCATGTTGACAACATTAGTCTTGATACCATTCCCACGGCCTTCTGTCTTGGTGATCATCCTCGGCATCTTGTACCTGTAGAAGGCATCATCTTTGTTGCTTGCTCCTATATTTTGCAGAGCCATGTTCACAAAGTTCGTAGTTTTATGAGAGGTAGTAGTTGGGATTTGATGAGGTGAAGCCTTCAAGCAGGTTGTCAGCAAAAAATGATTCAGGTATGCAATGCTCCTGAAATGGTATGAGATGTATGCATTCAATTTGATCAGAGAAATGAGGGTTCCTTTTTCTTGACTTGGGGCAATCTTCTTCGAGCGGCCCTATTGTACCAAAATAGAGAATGGCTTGTTCAGACATAAAAAATAAACAAAGCTCCAGCTTCAACACACTGCAATGCTACGATTCGACCAAATGCAGACAGAGCCTGCAAAGTTTTATTACAAAAGTAGAACGTTAATACACAGAAAGCATAAAATATTTCTCTGAAAAATATAAACTGATTAACATAGACAGGTTTTAAATATGGCATCAATCTTGTCTTGATCTTAATATCCCTCCTATTAAGATTACTATGTTTTGGGTTTCAGAGACAAATATATCATATATGTTCCCAATGGAAGAAATTTATCCAACATGCCAGTTTACGTCACATACACAAGAATAGAATTTATGTCAGATAGGATAAAAAGCAGGCATTTAAGGTATGACGTAGTATAAGGGAAAAAATCTTTGAATGCCAACTAATGTTTTGATGAAGTCTCTTATTTGATGGTTTGATATAAGTTTTTTATGGATTAAAAATGCCTAGTTTTGTAGTCATTTTTAATTATACATTCAAATAGTTGGTATTGGATTTCTAAAGTTTGTGTTATTATTTGTCGGAGGATGACAGTTGGTATTACTTAACCCCCCATACTGTAAATTTGGCATTACTTAATTCTCGGGATGGTAAATTTGCAAGAACTTAGGGTGAGACAGCCCAACAATGAAACTGAACACTTTTCACCTAAAATAATATTTTTGGATTCAAAACTATCACATCCAATCTACCTAAAGCATTTAAAAAGATAACAGTTTGTAGACCAAAACTATTACTTATGATCCAACTAATAATAGGTCTCAGAAGAGCAAAAACTATGGACATTGACTCAAAAATAAATCAATTGATATCAGGATAAATCAACCTACAAATACACACAAAAAAATCATTTTTCTTAATTATAGATCATGGAGAAATAAAGTTCACAGTACACACCCATTAATAAAAAAGTAAATTTAACTGGAGAAGATTCTGTTTGTCTTAAACTGGATAATATTTAATATACACGGAGTAGTTCTTTTCTTGACAGAACGAATGGATAAGTCAAAACACAACATCAGATCCGAATAATGGAGATACAGAAACACCATCTCAATACAGTATACATCAAAGAAAGGCGAACCAAAGACGATTTTATAATCAATCGAATGATCGACCTGGCGATCAAACGTGAACAAGACCAACATCAAACATGATTAAAACGATATTCTAAAGAAAACGAAGATCAGAGGGGAAGGAGTTGTGTGATCGTAATAGAGACGTTACCGATGAAGATCAGAAGCGCAGCCTTGCAGCTGAGAAAGAGGGAACGAGGGAAGGACGGAGAGGGGTACAAAGGTTTATATAGTTTGGTGGTGGGGTGCATGAGACGGGGAAAGGCGGCCAGGCGTTTTCTCTTTATATAGGGTTTCCCAGGGTCCGTGATCGGGTACACCTCCCAAACCCCACACGCTTCATTGAATCGCAGCCGTTAATTTTATATTTCCTATATAGTCCGTGCGATTATAGGATTCATAAATTCAGGATATTGATAACCTCGAGGAGTTGTCCGGCACACGTATGTTGGGTTTAGGAAATGTCTAAAATGGTTTAGTGGTTTTTAAAATTCCTATTCCTATTACGGAGTATTAAACTAATTTAAACATGTTATTAGATACATAGGATTAGAATCATTAGATCAGACTAAACCAGCTTAGATTTCTAGTTATAAAATCTACAAAGATAAGCCATTTATTAGATTTGACCACACTAGTTCAGTCCAAATTAGATCAAATCAGATTTAAATAGATCATATCAGAATAGAATAGAACATTTCCGTCCAAATAAACACATCCTTATAGGTCTGCTGATTTCATTAATTCAAGATGTCTCTAAGCACAAATAATGGCTGCATTTGTTTTTCAGCGGATCGGCCAAGTAATGGAGGGTTTGACTGTTTGACTGTCAACGTCGCTGATTTCAAGCGTTTGGTAAGCTGATTAGGTTTCGGCGGATTGAAAAAAATACTGAATTCACGTCATTGCCCTCTCACCTATTCATTTTTTTTGGGAAAATGTAAATATATAGATAGTAACCAGAGTTATGTACATCATATGAACAAAATTGGAGGCATATCCAAGTATGGATACCCTATACATCCAAAGCATCCAAGGCTTAATATCTAAAGTCCATCATCTAGCAAAAAACAGCCATCAACTCATGACAAAAAATGAGGCTAGTTTATGATTCAAAAAGGGATCATATGGTACGGATATAATGAGTATAGCACTTTGTACACCATATATTTGATGTGTGCAACCATTTCATCCATCTTTAGAGTAGCTCCATCAAAACGGATTGCATTACGGGTTCTCCATATCCAGTAGATTGTATAGCTAAACGCTATCCTCGTAGCCTTTGCTCTAATATGTGATCCTTTGCAATCTCTTTGGATCCATTTCACCGCGCTCCTCAAAGATGACATTTGCCTTGCGATCCCAAGTCATGCTTTAATATCCTTCCAAACCTGCCATGTGCAAAAGCATTCAAAAAATAGGTGTGGTACCGTCTCCGGACCACCCTTGCAAAACGGACAAATATTAACAATATCTAGATAAACCATGTTATCATATGTAGGTAGTCTATTACGGAAGGCTAGCCACATTATGAAAGAAAATTTAGGAGGGATATAATTCTTCCAAATGAAAGACATCCATGTATGAGCATTCCCTTTCATCCTAAGAAGGTCATATACCTTGGAAGAGGAGAGCTTACCATTGTGAGCCATCTTTCCAAGGTTTGTGATAGTCTCGGTTATAGACATATATTTGGAGACAATGGAGTCTCGGATCAGTGCAATTCTTTTCATCAACTGTGAGTCCCTATTGTGTGGAACAAAGGTCCACACATCCCTCCCATGGAGGTAAACCCCATTTACCCATCTTACCCAGAGGGTATCTTGTTTAACATGGATATTCCAAAGTGTGCGAGATAATAATGCATTATTCCAAACCTTTGTATCTTTAATCCCTAACCCCCTTTCCTCTTTAGGTAGACACACATCTTCCCAAGCCACCTTAGCATGTTCCCCCCCCCATAGAAAGATTCTACAAAGGCTAACAATTCTGTCCAAAATTGTTTTAGGGACCGGAAATATGCCCAACCAAAAAGATTGCACCCCTTGGACAACTGACTTAATCAACTCAACTTTCCCCGCATATGATAAGGATTTGGTATTCCATGCATTGAAGTAGTCTGTAACCGTATCTATCAAAGGAGAGAATTGGGCCACAGAAATCTTTAAAGGGGCCATTGGAATACCAAGATACCTTACCGGAAAGGATCCTTGTTGAAAGTCAACCATTTGTAATATAAATGGCAGTTTGTTTTCAATATTTCCCCCCACAAAAATATTAGATTTGTCTTGATTGACCAATAAACCCGAAACCTTCCCAAAATCATTTAAAGCATCAACTAGAATCTTAATAGACTTGGGTTCCCCTTTGGAAAAAGCATTAAGTCATCGGCGTAAGCCAAATGTGAGATTTTTAGTTTGGAGCATAAAGGATGATAGTTAAAGCTAGGATTTGAGGTCCTAATAGCTAACATCCAGGAAAAATATTCCAAACATAACACAAACAACATAGGGGACATGGGGTCGCCTTGCCTCAAGCCTCTCTTACCTTCAAACAAACCATGCAAGGTGCCATTTATAGATATTGAAAACGAAGAGGTAGAGACACACTCCATTATCCAATTAACAAACAGGTTAGGCAGCCTAATACCCCTTAAGACCTTTTCAAGGAAAGACCAAGAAATAGTATCATATGCTTTCCTAATATCAACCTTAATCATGCATCTAGGAGAAACCCTCTTTCTAGCATATCCCCTCACAAGTTCTTGTGCAAGAAAAATGTTATCAGTCATTAGTCTCCCATCAACAAAAGCACCCTGTGATGGATGGACTACACTAGAAAGACATGGTCCCAGTCTAGATGCTAGAATTTTGGTTATGATCTTATAGGTCACATTGGTACAAGAAATGGGTCTAAAGTCAGCAACGGATGGAGAATGAGTAGTCTTAGGAATAAGAGCTACAATTGTGTGGTTAACCTGTTTAAGCATATTACCAGAGTCAAAAAACTCCCTAACAGCAGCACACACATCCTCACCAACTTTCCCCCAATTGGATTTGAAGAAAGCTGATGAGTATCCATCCGGTCCAGGGGCTTTGTCATTCCCAATATCAAATAGTGCTTCTTTGATTTCCAAATCAGTCACCGGTGTAATCAAACTATCAAAAAGGGATTGGTCTATGGTGTTACCCGAGGTCAAAATATTAGGATCAAAATCACAAGAAGGTACGGCAGTACCAAAAAGACCTTTGAAAAAACTAATAAACTCCTTTGCTACTTGGTCCATAGATTGGGTGAGAGACCCATCTTGAAGCCGAGTGGAAGCAATTGAGTTTTTGGCTTGTCTCTTTTTAACAATTGAGTGAAAGTACTTAGTACATCTATCCAATTGCATAAGATGAATAGCCTTGGCCTTTTGCTTGAGATAGGCTTCCTCGGCCTCTTTGAGAAAAAGGGCTCGTTTCTTAGCAACAACCATCTCCTCTTTAAGAGCATCATCATGGGGGTCCAAAAGAGCTAATTGATAGACTCTTTGATACTCCTTTTTAGATTCCTTTGCTCTTGCCGAGATATGGCTAAATTCATTGACATTTAGTAGTTTTAGGGGCTGTTTTAGGAGCTTGAGTTTACGGGCCAAACGAAATTGAGCCGTCCCCCCAACATTCCTATTCCAAACATCCTCTAAAATACCAAGAAATTGGTCATGTTTCATCCACATGTTAAAAAACTTAAAAGGTTTAGATCCATTTCTTATGTTAGGGCCAAAACTTAGTAGGGCAGCCACATGGTCAAACTCACATTCCATTTCAAAGAAGTGAGCCCTACAATTCATCCCATTAGCACTCCAAAAAGGGTTAACAAGAATCCTATCTAACTTAGCCCAAATGGCACCTCTATTCCAAGTGAAGAATTCACCCGTAGAAGGGGCATCATCTAGATAAGTTTGGATTTTCATCTCATTAATGTCCTTCATTAAGTAGCCTGTGGGAGGGGAAGAGCCTTTTCTTTCATGAGGGGCCCCAACACAATTAAAATCCCCCAAAACAGCCCAAGGTCCAAGTATATTTGTACTAAGTCTATTCAAATGATCCCAAAGAACTCTTCTTTCCATAACCGTGTACAAAGCATACACAAAAGAGGCATAAAAATAAACTTGCGTAATTTTACACCTAAATCTAGCATGCACATGTTGGGTGTCAACTTCCAAAATATCATCATCCACATAGCAAGGATCCCACAAAATAGCAATTCGGCCACCACCTATTTTATCAAAGTTGGTAACATACATCCAATTTGGCAATTTAAATTTCATAAACTTATCAAAACTAGTTAATGACATTTTGGTTTCAAGAAGGCAAAAAATGCGTACCTTATTTACCCTTATGAAGTTAAGTATATTATTTTGTTTTGAGGCTTGATTCAGCCCCCTTACATTCCATGATGTAACTATCATAAAAACATGCTAGTTTTTCCTCCCCTTCCTCTTGTTCGGCCTAGGCACTTCCCATTGCCTTCTCTTCCATTCTCGGTACTCCTCACAGCCCCTATACCTAGCAAGGAAAAGATCATAAACATTTATTATAAAAGTAGAGGAGAACTCATACCCTTGCTCCGTTAGAGTTGCCCCGGGAAGAGTCTTTAGACATTCGGTGGTGAAGGTTATCCCTTTGCGTGCCAAGCTATCCTCCTCATCCAAGTAGTTGTCCAATCTAGTCATCATCACTTTCACATCATCACAATGTGTCAAGTGTATCTTCGGCCTTTCCCCCTCTTGGAACTCTATCTTTGTGATTACATCATCCAAGTATGCCTCCTTTATGTCTCTTACAACCCAGACTGTTTTCCCTTTAAACTTTCTCATGTCTTTCACTTTACTTCCATTGCCCATTATGTGACCATCCTCAAAGTACCTATAAAGGTAATGCCTAAACACACTCCTCATGAAGAGTGATGAAAAGACATATTCCTTCTTCTTCCTTCTCACCCCCGGGAGCTTCTCCAAACAGGTTTTGGTGAAGTATACCCCTGGTTTGGTTCCATCTACTTCTTGTAGTAGGTGGTTTAATCTAACTGTGGGCTCGGTTACCTCATCTACATGTACCACTTTAATGGTGGGTTCCCCAAATTCTTCGGCTTCCATCTCCACAATGACTTCGTCATCAAAGAAATCCTTGAAGCTTGAAATCCTTCTTGGTTGATCATCCTCTTCATCATGCTCTTGTAAAGTTTCATAACCCGAAGATACTTCTCCATCATGCCCTCTCACCTATTCATCTTCCTATTTCATGTGAATTCTTCTTTATTTTTCTTTTCAGCCGCTTCAAGTATCGTTCCTCTCCTCATTGTAAGATGCCTCTGCTTCCACTGTTTCCTCTCCAGGATCTGCAGCACCGGTAATCTCTTCTATGGCTTCCAAAGGAACCTTCAAACACAAAACACTTTTAACCTTCACCCGTCTTTGTTTCAAATTATATCATATGACTAGGTGTAGGTTCGGTTATGACCTAGGAGGGCAAAGAACAGGACCTAGGCCTGGAACAGACAATTCTTAAATGTGGTAACTTATAGAACACTATGAAACTCGAGTTTACCCCAAAGGTTGCTGCTAGAGCGGCTTTGTCAAAGCCTAGAATCAATCTGCGTATACTTGAGTATGGTCTGATTGCTGGTTCCTGAGACAGATGGCAAAGACATATTTGTAAAACTTCTAATATACATGAAGGACATATTTTAAGCCACAAATTCAAATGGAGCTTTATTTATGGTTTCTGCATTGTTTTTTAGTGAAGAATGACATTTAGGGGGAAGAAAGAAGGGAAGGTGCATGCATGCAAGTCACTTCCTGTAGCCAATGTTGGTCCCCCAAAATATTATAGTTTGGTGGTACCCCCTCCCAAACCCCAATATCCATGTGGCTTTCAGTAAGGGAAAGTGGGGCTTGCTAAAAGGTAGATTCTATGGTACCCATAAAGTATCATACATTTATCCACATGGACCAATGAGAATGTATCAGTTGAATTATTTAAATCTAAATTAAAAATGATAAAGTGTTGTGATCCAATCAAATGAATGATAGGTACGGTACCCCATTTTTTAGAAAGGTACCAGAGTTGTCACCTTGCTAAAATTATATGAAACCCTCTTTCAAAGGCTGCTAGCAGATACTTGAAAGAGCAAAATGAAGAGAAATATGACTTTGAGTCTTAATTTTGTATCAATATATAGTAGTACACCTCACCTTAATTTTTGTGTGCATGTATTAATATGCATTCTCCTGAGTCCGAGCCAATTTTATTATTGTTTCATTTTTAAAATTGTTATCAAACATCATTGACTTTGAGTCTTCAAATCCTTCGATACAAGCATAACATATTTTGCTTCTCTTTGGACTACTCTTCTTCAGCAAACGTTTGTTCTCTCTTTTGTTCGGTGCTTTCTCTCCTCAGCAGTGCAAGACTGACAGTTCACACGGCTGCCCTCTCAAAGCTAAGGTACGTATTGTTCTCTCTTTGCTCTGACCAGTTCAATTTCTTAATCACTAAGTCCCCAACAGCTCAAATACATGACAGACAATGCTTTATCCCTTTCCTCTTAATCTTCATCATGTGTATAATTTGTATATTTCTCTGTTTTTTTAGTTGAAGTGTCGGTGTGAAATAAGTCCGGGTATAATTGTCTCTGTTTTTTTAGTTCAATAGTACTCTAGTTTGTATATTTCCCAAGCCTAGTCTTGTTGGTAACCCTTTTAATATCTTCCATCACGCACCGTTTAGGATTATTACCAATGAAAAGATGATTTTTTGCTTGAGCTGCATAACACTTTACCTTTCTTCCATAATAAACAATTAGATTCTTTATGATGTGAGAAATGACTAATAGAATATGTTATATGTTATTATTTAAACTAATTTGTTTTGAAATAAAATTTTAATAATAATATTATATTCAACTGTTAGTGTTTTGGTACAATTTTTCTTTTACTATTGAATACATATGCAAATTTTGTGGTATAACTTTGCAATTCTTTTAGTAATAATGTACAAGATCTAGATTAACATAATGTTTTAAGCACACTAAAAAAGTCTTTACCATTTGTAGAAGAAATTTTAATCTATAGATGACCCTAACGCAGAAGAAATTTGTAGAAGGAAGTCGAGGAACTCAAATGGAGAAGGATGAAAGTCATGGAGGGAGGGTTAATTGGACTAAATTGATTCATTGGTGGATCAAAACAGAATTATATGTTCATGTTTTGCTTTACACAACTACATAAGAAAAAGCAAACTTGATCCGACTTTTGATTTCATTATTCCAGATGTTCAAGCTAGTACTACACAAGTTGATGATGGAATGAGAAATCATCAGATGGCAATCATTCGTGATAACATTGCTTCTAGTTTGATGACATAGGGATTGTATTCTTTTTTTATCACTATAGGGATTGTATTCTTAATATTACAAATATTGCAATTCACCGTATTACTTTTTTGAGAATTGTATTACTTCTTAATATTGGTGTAGTTAATTGATGCATTTTATCGTCATACTTTTATCTAGTTAATTTTTAAATAATTTACTCGCATGTATTATGTACGTATAAATTAGTATAGTCATAACTTCATATTTAACAAAAAAACATGCAAAATTTTTAAAATGTCCTTTTTTGTCTTTTTACATATTATCCGCTACAAGCAAACAGCTAAGTTATCAAACATCTTTCTGCAACCTGCCAAGCTTATCCACTGGTCAAATCCGCTGATCCAATCCGCCATTTACTACCCGCTAACCAAACCCGCTAAACGCCGAGTGCTAAACAGGGCCAATTTATTTAGTTTCAATAGCGTTTTATGAATTTTCTGAAAATGGCGATTTTCCCTGGTTTTTATGAATTTTAAAATGGAGCATGACTCAATTTTATGGAGTATGATTAAGGTTAAAAACCAGTACAATGTAATACTACATTATGATTTGAAATAGTTATATATTTATAACTAATAAAAAATGTTTACAAAAATGTGATCAGTAACTTAGTTATAATAATCAATTTATGTACAATTTTTTAATTACCATGACACTATATTGTAGTAAACTATTACTTATATTTATGTAAATAAATTTTATTTTAATAATATTTTTGTACGAAACTCATTAATTATCATTATCTGCTTTATAAATTAAAAGGCATGTAAAATATTTTATTATCCCCACGTAAAGTATTTTATACTCCATCTGTCACTTTTTAATTAGTCGAATTTGATTTTTCAAGTCAATGATGTTAAACATTGACTGGTTATACTCCCTCCGTCCCGAAAAGGTTGGCCGAATTTCCTTTTTTGGATGTTCCAAAAAGATTTGCCATTTCCATTTAAAGTAAGGAATATGTGGCTGAAATTAATTCTTTCTCCTCTGCACAAATTTCAACCACACAGTTTTTACTTTATTAATCCATGTGAAAGTCAACTTTGGCTAATCTTTTCGGTACGGAGGGAGTATATTTGTACACGATAGTATGATACATTAAAAATGTATCATAAAAGTATAAGTTTATTAAGTTTCACATAAATATACTTCGTATTAAATTGGTTAAAATAATGGGGGTCAAAGTTTACCATATCTGACTTGAAAATTCAAAGATGGCTAAATAAAAAGCGACCGAGTCCAGTAATATGATATAGAGCTTGTTTGGTGATCTTGTTTTTCGGCTTATCGGTCTTATCAACCAATTTTTTCATCAAACATATAACTTTTGATTATGCATGTTGAAGTGTGGTTGAAGCTACTATATATAGATCAGAGAATTATTTTATTTAATTTTCATATACTCCCTTTGTCACACTATAATATAGTCTCATTTTTCTTTTTTTCGTCTATTCCACTAAATTTGTCTCGTGCCATATTTGGTTATATTTGTGTGACTCTAATTTATTCTTACTTTACTTTTCATTATGAACCACTCTCCTTTGTCTCAATCTTATGGTGATGGAAGTAGTAGTTTTTACTTTACTTTATTTAAAAATTATATTTTAATTTTTTTCCCATAAATCAGTAGAACCGATCAATCCACCCACTTAAACTAAAACTTCATAAATTTAAGCAGAATCATCTAATTCAGTTAAGTTCAGCTTTGCCAAATGAGCTCCTGAACTGAAAATGTCTGTTTTTTCCATTATAGTCAGATCAAATGATATAAACACCTTACATCCTGCTATACATGCATGACCTATATAGACTTTGAATGCGAAGTACTTCGTATTTACTTAACACCATTACTAATTTAGTAATTTACTATCACGATGTGAGCTAATTGAGCATTTAGTGTTTTTGATCATGCGGAGTACTTTTTTTGGAGAGATACTAATCAGTTTTTTTTTGTCTAATTAGCTAATTGAGCATATAGTGTTTTTGGTCTTAGTAAGTTGACTGAGAGGTCCATTTTGTTGGGCGGTCAACGAATCTATCTAGGGAACTTCATGTATGTGAACATGTTCACCCAGTCATTGATAATTAATATGGTCTTGTTTTGACCATTTATGTAATTTGTTAACCATATCCGTTGCTAAATATTTACAAGTGATAATGATTGGTTATATAAATTTTACATTGTACATGCATGTAAACATTTCTTATATCCCGAAGTTACTGCATGCACTTTTTAACAAGACACAAATTTACTAAATGTGAAAAAATTAATAAAAGGTAAGAGAGAAATATAATTAGAGTACATAATATTTTATTTTAAGGAAATAAGTAACAGTTGAAAGAAAGAAAAGAATGAAAATAACTTAGCATAGAGGGATATATAATAGAGTTTTTTACCTAAGTAGGACTAAATGCACTTTAATGTGCACAAATAGGACTTCTTCCGTGAGTCAAGTTTCATAGGATTAAAAAGCCGATGATCTTCCAATTTTAGCCTCGACATTAAATTAATTGACCATTCTGTCGATGGAAGTTTTCGAAAAAATCGGCCAGAATCCTGCGAGGAGAGAGGGCGAAAACATAGGGAAACGAGGTGCGGCAATTATTATGGAGTGTTTTCCGGCGCAAGGCTCAGGAATCTAGTTTCAAAGGCAACCACCCCATTTACTCAACCCCGTTCTGCCATCCGGAAAGTGCAACATGGATTCCGAGAACTGAGCGTAAAAAGGTGGAAGACTAAAACAAGGGAAGCAGTTGAAGCGCGACGATGGCCGGTGACGAGGTTCCGAAACAGACACGAGGACAACAGACAGAGCGGGAGAAAGCAGATCTGGTATGTTGTACTTATGAACATCAATTTATGTGTTTACGGACGATATTGTGTTGCAATTGTATGTGTTAGTAAATAATGGAAAAGAATGGCATATGTACATGACTTTGGAAAGAAAAACTGGAAGATTTAGTTCCTAGTGTTCAATACAAATTGTGAAATTTGTTGTGCTGATAAAATGTATGCAATAGAATGACATATTGTACATATAAGTGGTTACAATATTGTACATGAAAGAGAGGAAACTGGCAGAATGTAAAAAGGGTATCAAGAATCGGATGGAATAAATTCCTGAAAATGAAACTTATCAAAACAACATGTAAAAATTGGTAGTAGGGTTAAAGATGGGAATTTAAATGGCATAAATGGCAGAAACTATGTTGTTCAAATATATGACAATTCATTGATGAATGCACTTTGAAAAATTGATAGGATGTATAGAGTTTTAAAAGCAGTGTCAGAGGTGGTTGTAGTTTATTTTGCCAAAATTTAGGCAAATGAACTAGAGGAATATGGCAAAATCTGAATAGGTTTAAAACGTTGATAGCAGATATGCCTTAAAATGAAAGTTGTACAATGAAACATGGAAGAAATGGTAGTATGGAGAAAAAGTTGGAAGTCAGATATTTAGAATGGAATTAATGTGAGGTAGTTGGTTTTTGGAAGAAATGACAAAAGTAGTGGCTTAAAATGAAAGTTGTACAATGAAAACATGTAAGAAATGGTAGTATGGAGAAAAACTTGGAAGTCAGATATTTAGAATGGAATAAATGTCAGGTAGTAGCTTATTGGAAGAAATGACAATTTAGTGTTAAGCTATTGAAATATAAGTGGCAGAAAGTGAATGTGAACTTTATCAAATTTGAAAGCTTCACAGCAATGACAATGAATATCTGGCATGTATCTTGGACATTTGCACATGATATTTGTATTAATAATTACACTACTGTAAAAGAAATGTGTGAAATGAATGGTTTTGAGTTTATTTAGGTGATACAGAGAAAATTTGGAAAGAAACAACTGCAAAATGTAGAAAGCATGAAGATTAATTGCTATTGCAGTTTGAGTGAGGTAGTGAAGAGGATAAAACAACAACTTAAAGCTGAAGAATTGGTTGAATTCAGGAGGAGTGTATTTGGTTGGGTATTGGATGTGGAAGAGATGCGCACAATTAGTGGGCAACTTCAACTTGGATTTCTGTGCAACTACGTAAAAAAGGTGAATGGGAGGAAAGAGGTAAATGTCATTCATTTTCATATTGAAAACAGCCTAGTTACTTTCAGAAAAAATGATATGTGCATGGCTCTGGGTCTTAAATTTGGAGGAGTTAAACCACATGTAGAAGAGAATTTTACGGGGGCGTTGTGGAGAAAGTATTTTGGAAACACATCCGGGGTGAGAAGAAGTGATTGTCAAAATGCTTTAATGAATTACAACAGTGGAGACCCTGACAATGACCAAAACGATGGTGTGAAGCTTGCATTGCTCCATGTGCTGTCACATGGTTTGTTTGGGAACCACACGGCAAGAGAATTACCAGCAATGTATGTGAATTTGGTTGAAAACTTGGATGATTTCAATGAATATCCATGGGGGGATGATGTCTGGGCTGAGTTGGTGGATGACATGAGGACCAATGCCAAGAGTTTAAAGAAATGTAAAGGGACACGCGTCACACTGACAGGATGTTTAATTGCCATACAAGTTTGGGCATTTGAAACCTTCACAGGACTGGCCAAGGCAGATATATGCAGTGTAATTGAAGGGCGAGAGACTCGAATACCAAGGGCTGTGAAGTGGGAATTTGTAAAAATGCCATCACTGGAAGTTTTGAGCAAAATCATTTTCAAGAATGAACAGGTAATAAATAGCATTTAGTTGTTAATTACTATGTAGGAATCTGAAAAGATGGTCTTTGCATTTTAAATATAAATTGTTAATTTTTTTTTTATTTTGCAGTTTGAGTGGAAAAGGATGGAGCCTACAAATGTGGAAGGTGAACATTTTCCAATTTTACTGTCCAAGCAAATGAGAAGTTCTGCGAGGAGGAGTAATCCTGGAATTGCTGGGGGGATATAGGATTGATGGGGTGAAGGTATTTCAAAAAATAGAGAAGAGGATAAAGACCAAAAGTGCAGCCACAGTTTTGGAAAAGGCCAAAAAGAAAAAGTTGGAAGAAAAAATGGAAACTGAGGATGAAGGGGAGGAGGAAGAAGAGGAGGATGATAGTGGTGGTAAGGTGGGTTTTGGAACTGCCAGAAAGACTGATTTGACACTGAGAAATGTTAGGAAACTTAGCAAGGAGAATGCCAAGATTATGGCAGAATTAAAAGAAGTGAGGAAAACCCTGAAGAGACAGGAGTTGTTGCTCAAGCAGTTGTTGGAGGCCATGAACAGGAAGGATGAGACAGAGAGTGAAGGGGTTAGCAAAGAAAGCAAAGAAAAAAACAACACAGAAGAAGGTGATGAAGAAGCTCAAGGAGGTCAAGAGAATGAAGGAGAGCAAAACGCAGGTGATGGAGATGATGGTGCAGTGATCAGTAGCATGCCAAATTATAACATATTTGGTCCACAAACACAAGAAAAATTCCAGGAAGCACAAGTAGAAGATGGAAGTGAAGAAAATGTGTTAGAGAGGACTAAAGAAGTAGAAAAGGGCAAATGTGGGGACAAGGAAAAAGCTGGGGGAACCAACAAAAAAAATCAGGAAGAAGGCATGAGGGGTGTGGAAGAAAGTGTTGGCAGAGGGGTGAACAATGAGGAGGAAAATTGGGAAGATTTGAACACCCAATTTGTGAATGAGTTAATCACAAGCGTGGATGAAGTGGAGAAACTTGTATTAGGCGAAAAAACTTCAGAGGATCATAGTCGAAAGGGAGAGGTTCATAACAACTCACTTTGACTTGTATTTTAATATATATATATATATATATATCTGTTAATATTAATTTATAATTGCAGAAAGTTGCAAGTGTGCGTGTCCAAAAGATAGCGCAAGGAACTGGAAGTACAAGTGTTAATGCAGACGTGAACATAGAAAAGAGTGTAAGTGGTGTTGTATATAATTATGAATATAAATGCATAAAAGTGGAATATTAGTTCGACTATATTGTTTTTTTTTGTTGATGTGCAGGTTGAGATCACATGTGGTGCTGATACAAGACCTAAACGAAATGCAAGATCACCAGACAGATATACACCAGCAGAGAATGTGGTGGCTGCAAAGAGGAGACGGAAAGAAAGAGCGAGAAAAAGTGAGGAGGACCACTTTTTACCGGCTAGAAAGTATGGACCATTTGTAGAAAACCCAACTGAATCTTCACCGGAAGAAGAAGTACGGAAGTTAGAAACTTATCTTCAAGTTGGACTATTGAAGAGGGCAACAAAGGAAGCAGGTGGCAGAAGATACCGCAAAGATGAGGACAACATGAGAGGCGTACCATTTATTCTGGATATGGCAAAGATAGAATCAAAAACATGGTTGTACAAGTTGTTTGTCAATCCAGAGTGGCTGGACGAGATGGTAATGTTTCTGACTAATCACTTTTAGAAATATAAAAGCTTAAGTAAAATGTGGATCATAAATCATGACAATGTATGTTTTTATATATAAAAATTCAGAAATATTCTGTGATTAATTCTTTGATTTTGCATTTGTTCTTAGCACATTTATGCAGGGATGTACTACTTGAATGTCAAGCAAGTACAGTACAGGGTGCAGCACCCCTACATCGCTAGTGGGCCTTACTTTCTACAAATGCTGAGACGTCAAAATGAGAAGATAGAAAAAGGTGAGACGATGATTACAGAAGCAGCGAACATTGCAGTGATTGAAGACGAAATTCAAGGCAGTGCTTCACCATTCTCTAGGAGTTGGGCAGAATCTGAGTTCGTATACCTCCCTCTTAACAATAGCAACCACTGGGTGTTACTTGTTTTGGAAGTTAAAAAAAGAAAGATACGAGTTTACAACTCCAAAACCAGACGGGCTGATAGTTTAAGAGACATTAAACCGTTTGTAGAGAGCATACAGTGGTTGCTGCCAAAAATCATGGACGTGCATGGTGTTTATGATGAAATTGGGTATGAGCGTATGGGTAACGAAGTGTTAGAGTTGAAGCCTGCCGAGGATTGCCCACAGCAAGAAGACGGGTAAAATATGTTGTGTATAGTATTTTTCAGAAACATAATATTAATATGTAATACAAAATGATTTATTTCGTATTGGTGTGTCATGATTGTAGGGGAAACTGTGGCATGTATGTATTGAAGATTGCCGAATTTTTGATGATGGTGCTAGATATAAAAGAGATCAAGTCAAGGACATGCCCACGTATAGGCAAAAGATGGCCACAGAGTTGGTGTTGTATAACAACAAGAGGATGGAGGAAGGCAAAAAACAGAAGCAGGGACTGAGGAGTTGCATTTGAAACTTGAATGAAATGTTGTTTTTTGAATATTTACGTTTAATGTTTGATGTTTGACTTACAATGTTCACTGAGCGTTTTGCATAATGGTGTAGTATGTCCTTGACACTTTGAGTAATGTTTTGGATTTAAATTTTATGTGTAGTTGTTTGCAATTAAATCAAAGTGGAAAAGTTTCTATAATAGACGTATGCAAACGTAGTCTTTCTGCCATTAAATGTAATTTAAAATGCCTTTTTTATGGCAATTTTGCACTGTTTACGCTTATATTTTTAAATATAAGAATGTTAGACTACAATATGGAACGACTCATTGATATGTTGAGATCAACATTGGCAGTAAAGAAATTGTGAACATTACATTTGTTACACACATCAATTGTGTTTATTTGACGTGTAATGCCAAAACTATGGCATATATGGACGAAGCATGATAATTGTCAACATTGATTTGTAGAAATTTAATTTAAAAAAGGCACAATTTGTGGGTTGTATGGTACTAATAAAGATGGCAAAATGACATGAACATTGGTGGAATTAAAAATATGATATCCATCAACAATAGTGCAAAACACATAATCGTATAAAGGAAATTAAAACATCATGTAATCCAAATACATGAATTGAGGAAACTACTGGCTCTAAATTGTGCATAAATTTATGTAATAAACATGGACATTTCAAAACAATGACACCATAATTAAAAATTCTTAAAGAAGAAAACTTAAAAAATACATCAGGCATTTGATATGGGCAGTGGATTGCGGCAGATTTTTTGTTGTGGCCAATAGCATGACAGCGGGAACATTTTTGACGCTTCGTACGACGATGTTCACCAATTGATGGGATTCTTGACTTTTTGGGACGACCGGGTGGTCTTTTTTAACACGAAGGCGGCTTGCAACGAACATTCAAAACATCAGGAGGAACTGACCAAGACTCCACATCACAAATAGGGTGCATAACGCCACTCCAGATGGAAAACCAGTAATCTCGAGTGTAATATTTGGATATATAATCATAGCATGACATGGCTGGCCTGGTACCAATAGCAGCAACATCATGCACACAAACGAAATGAGACAATTGAAAGACCCCGCAACTGCATGTCTTAGAATTCAGATCAACTACAAATGACCGACAATGTCTATCAACCACCTCAAATTCTGTATAAGATGCTGGCTTCACCTGATGTTGTTTTTAAATATGATAAAAAATAATAAAATTAAATGATGGATATTCACAGAAATGATTTGGAGGATAAGGTTTGGGAAACATGGAAGAGGGATTTCGGTCGTAACCAAATGCCATATTTTTTGAATTGCTGCCAAGTATACAATACAATAACTCTGAACAAAAAATTAAAATCAAATGCATATTTCTTGCGAATAAATGTATACGGATTTAGCACACATTGAGTAACCTGCATCCTGCAAGCTTGTCCTTGAAGGGCCACCAAATGCTTCTCACGTGTGGGAGCAAAAAATGTACGTGTTTTCTCAGCATTTTCCTTCCTTTCTGAAAACCATTGCTGCATTCTTTCCCTCAAGAAATCAACAAGTTTTGATATAGAATACTCCCTTGCTGAGACATTGACGTTGTTCATAGATTCAGCACAGTTGGAAGTCATGATATCGTATCTCCTAGGACCAGACATGCACTTGGCCCACTTTTCAAAACCAATCTTCTCAAGCCAAGGTCGTATACGAATATCCTCAGAATCCAACAACGACATATATTCCTCAAATTCCTTGAGTGTCGATGCCATGTAGGCAGCCTTGAATTTCCAACCCAAATTCTTACCCGCGCTCCTAAACTTTGGAACCATGTTACGCCGAAGGTGCTCCACACAATATCCATGAAGAGCATGAGGGAAAATATCCTTAACAGCACTTAGAATACCTTCATGTCTGTCAGATATAATAAACATATCATGTCGGAAGGTTATACTGTCACGCACTTGGCTCAAAAACCAATTCCACGAAGCTTTGGATTCGGAATCACATATTCCAAAAGCTAAAGGTACAATATGACCGTTAGCGTCTTGGCCACAAGTTGTTAGTAGTGTCCCCTTATAGTATGCCTTCATAAATGAGCCATCAACAATTAAAACGGGTCTGCAAAAATCCCATGCCTGCCGCCAAGGTGAAAGACACATAAAAAAGTAACGAAACTCATCCTCATCACCTATTATTAAAGAAATTGCAGAATTCGGGTTTCTCTTTTCTAGCATATAAGCCATGGAAGGTAGTTTCTGATAAGACTCAAAATCAGATCCAAATTGCCTTTGCATAGATAGCTTTTGAGCTTTCCATGCTTTCTTATATGACATGGAAATACCATGGGCCACACTCATGTCTTCCCGGATTTGATTTGGTGCATACGGTTTCCTTGATGCATCCAAAAATTTATGGGAGATTAGCTCAGCAACGGTGCGATATGTTGTTTATCTCTGTTTTCCTTGTCTAAAGTCAATGGAGCAGGTATGTGTGGAGTCGAACCTGCAATGAAAAAATATATGTCATGATGGAAGAAATGCCACATATGTGGAATATTAATACACAAGAATAAAGGTAAAAAAAGATAACATGGGAACATACCTTCTAATCTGAAACATTTGAACACCACGTAACTTCACACCCCTCACAGCCCATTTACAGTTGTCATCACAACATACAACATGCAATACCCCTTTCTTTGATGTAAGTGTTCGGTATTGAAAGTCATTATCAATCGCATACAACTTCAAATGGTGACTGAGGTCAAACTTAGAATTGTATATGGCATACTTCATGATCTGTGTTGGATGATAGTGGGTGATAACTTCAACATTATGATGGAAGGAAAATGACTCAGTAGAATGTAAATGAGTAGGAGGTGACTGACAAGGGCTGACAGAAGACAATGGACTATGACATACATCATCATTGATTGCAATGGGACTAGGAGATTTTTGTGTGAGATTGGATTCATGTTGAACAAGAGTGTAAGAGTTGGAATCAGGTTTTTGTCCACTAATGTTATCATGTTCCTCAGAAGAAACATGAGATGGTGAAGCACAAATATGTACAGTATTTTCCGTAGCAGGCACCGTGCAAGGAGTATAACCATGAATTGAGAATTCCACACACAATGGGTACTTGCTGAAATCAGTCTGAAGAACCTTAAGGTTGAGGAAATAACGGAAACTGGCTTCATCATTGATATACACAGGTGGAGGGCAACCATCAACCATGTAAGATAACTTCAAGTCACTTGTTGCATTGTAAGAATCACTTAATATGGAAGAAAGTTGCTCTATAAAGTCTTTGTATGTAGATGAGTAAAGAACTTGAATAGCAAAGGTGAGGTTACTGTTGAAGTTACAGTCATTGGTCCAACTTCCACCCAACTTCAGCATAATCATAACAATGGAATCCATATTTATAACTAGATAAATAAATATAAATTTGTCAAATAAAATGAAAACCAATATGACAACTATGAGTACACATTATGTCAAGATTATGTCATTAAATTCAAACTGAAAACACCAAACACAGAATCCCAACCGAAACTCAAATGATGACCATGAGTACACATTATGCCAAAATTATGTCATTAAATTCGAAATGAAAACACCAAACACAAAATCCCAGCCGCAAGTCAAATGATGACTATGAGTACACATTGTGCCAAGATCATGTCATTAAATTCCAACTGAAAACACCAAACACAGAATCCCAGACGCAAGTCAAACGATGACCATGAGTACAACCATGAAGGATAAGCGCATATATGTATACTGAATGACATATTTTCCAGATTTCAACACAGACATGGAACATGATTTATGGTTTCGGAATTTATAACAATGACAAATAACAACAAATACATTAACATATCCTTCAATTGTCGCTACCTTCTTCTACAACATCCGATAATACAGAAGATGAATAATGAAGAAACTGATAATATTAGCAGTTGATAATTACCAGAACAATTGCAACACTTCACCTCAACATATGCGCTTGGTCGTAGCTTATGATAGACAGAGCAAAGATGAGATATGTCATAAGCGATTCGTTGATACAGAAACACACGGTGAAAACGGAAGGAGATAATACAGGGGAGCGTAAAACAAGGGGAAAGCATCGTAACTGAAAGTCTGAAAATTAGGAAGCGAACAAAATGGGAAAAAATGGTTACGCGAATCCGGACTTTTCAACGAAGGGCAAATCTGTACGGGTAAAATACGTTAGTTTTAGTATAGGATTAATAAAGTCCTACTTAGGGAAATAAACATACTTAGTCCTAATTAAGAATTTTAAATGTTGTTTAGTCCTATATGGGACAATTTCTATATATAATACAATCCCACCATCCCATTTTAGACTGGCAATGTAATTGACTTAATTGTGATGAGGACACATAAAAATCCCATGCCTGCAAAAGACACATAAAAATCCCATGCCTGCAAAAATCCCATTTCTATATATAATATTTCGTTTATGTGCGTGATCTAGTATAGTAAATATTGTAAGGTATGATATTATGTGAATTTTATTCTATATAATTATAAGTATGATCTTGTTGGTCCAATGTGATTTGATCGTGTCAAATGTGTTATACTTTCAGATAGATAGATTCCAATGAAAATATACTTGGTAATACCCGATTTGTCTAATTTTATGTTTCACTATAATTTGCGGTTACCTTTCCATGGTAATACATACTCCGTTCGTCCCGTTGGAATGTTCCCGGTTTGACCTACACCCCGGGGTAAATTTTACTGTTTTGAGACTGTTTCAACTAGGGGGGCTGCACATCGGGCGGGTTGGGTCGGGTTTGTTATATTTTTTGGGCCTACCCAATATGTTCGGGTTGGCTATAAACCAACCCGCGATATGCAATATAAGTTGTTAAACCATACAGGAACGGGTCGGGTAGGGTCAGGTTTTTGAAAAAAAATCACACCGGGTTGCATCTTTAATGTGGGAAACTAATGTAACCAATTTGAAACTCGATCAACTTGTTTCCAAAACACACAAACAAATACAAGTATCTTTTTAAAAAACATTGGGTAATAGTATTAAAACATCCTTTCGTAAAGGAAGTTCATTTAGAAACAAATGTAAATATATAATAATCATCTAGTCAAAATGATACGTAGTAAATGTTTAATTATAATTCTAATATCATAAAGTCCTAGATAGAGCACATTTGACGTAGATTGAAGTTGTTCAAGAAAAATTGTAGCACAATAATAGCAAAATGAATAATATTAGTCGGGTCGGCTACGATCGGGTTTGAGATTTCAATTCCACTACCCTACCCATTAGGTGCGGGTTCGTACATATTTAACCTGTGAATACTTTTTTAAATTAAATACCCGATTAAATAGGGTCGGGTAGGGTTGGGTCGGGCGTGTTATGCGGGTTCGGGTTATTCTTGTGCAGCCCTAGTTTCAACACTGTTTGGCACTGTTTCGATACTGTTTGACACTGTTTTGCACTGTTTGACCCTGTTTTGATGTAGGATAACTTTCCATTTTGGGAAATGGGAACTTTCCAACGGGACATCCAAAAAAGGAAAGCGGGAACATTCCAACGGGACGGATGGAGTACATGTTAGTATGTTACTATATTAGTACGAAGTACAATTTAAATATTTAAATATATCTAATTAAGTTACACCAGTACGTGCTTGGAATTGATTAATTAAAAATGAGCGATGGCCTCCAGAGAACCCTAGCGTATGGCGCCACCGGCTCGCAGCAGAGATTGATCGGACAAAATCGATGCAACAGGGCTTGAGAGGAGGATTGTGGATTGCACAACACATGACCGAGACTTAGCAGCGAGTAGATGTACGGTTTTGGCCATTGTTGTCTTGCTTCTGTTTGGTTTTCTGATTAGTCGGGTCCAACTGAGTTTCTGGCTCCAGCCGAGGGTATTTTGTGTTTGGTTTCGCTGTAAATGTTGTGTGCGCACAACAGTTTTTTTGTAATCCATTTTGTTGCGCGTGTTGATCTTTCCCCCAATGGAGTTCACCCGGGGAAGATGGTGAGAAAGAGAGACAACTGATGGGGATACAATAGAAGACTACAAAGGCAGGATGCTTCCTGATTCATGGGCTTATTTCAAAGGGAAAAGAAAAGATGGGAGCTGAAGCAAAGTAAAATCAAGCTAGAGTTCTTGACGAGGGAGAAACTAGGAAACGTAGGGTAGTGGACTTGCAGAATTTAGTAGAAGTTGAAGTTAATATGGAAATGGACCAAAGGAATTGAAGCGGGATGCTTTCTGTGGAGGTGGTTGGACAAATCTTTTCTCCCTTTCAGATGGCTTGTAAAATCGGAATGACGTTTTTGGAGGTGGTTAATAAAACCTATTTTCTCTTGCTGGTGGCTGAAAAAACTAAGAGTTTTGATTCCTTTTGTTGCTTTCATTCTAAGAACTCTTGTTTTAATTTATGACCCTCTATTTGACTAGCAAGTTCAACAATGCTATTAGTTTAACCTACCATGATGCGGGATTAGCGAATTTGATGAGCCCTCAGGGGACTAATCAATTCTATGTCTCACCATAGTGTAGCCTTGAGTTATTGTATTATTTTGTTTCTTACTACTCTCATTGTTAATAATAAATAAGTTTTTTCCTTTCAAAAAAAGTTACACTAGTATGTATTTCTATTGATCTGAATGACAAATAAAGTGGTAAAATTTTAGTAGATAAAATTAAAAATGAAAGAGAGGTAACTTGAATGAGCTGAGAGAGCACAAATTTAAAGAGGAAACAATTCAAATTAGGATTAAAATATGGGCATCTTTGAGACACAGAACCATATATTTTGTTTTCCTTAAACAAGACTTAATATTACATATTCACCTCTAATATATAATCAATTAATATCATTAATTGACTCGGAGTTCTTTTGCATCAATAATGTCAGTTTGTTGGCAGTGACAACGAACTCCGGCGACGGTGCAAAACTCCGATGGCCGCGTAGAACTTTAGCAACAACATTCTGGCAGCAGATTGGCAGTGGCGTCCAGCGGTCCAGCGGTCTGTTGACAACACTGCTCCAAAACCTATAAAAGTATTTTTATCCAGTCAACAGTATTAAGTTCTATTTATGAAATTTTAGAGCTAGTTAATGAGCATGTTTTTCCGGCTTATCAATCTTATCATCTAACTTTTTCTCACGCTGAATTGTGTAATAATAAGAAAAAGTAAAGTTGGAGTCACTTTTCTGGTTGTATTGGCTGAAGTTACTGTAGACGACCATTTAGCTATTTTTCATATAATTTTTTCTTTATTTTATTAATAAAATACTTTGTAAAATCAACCGATGCAGTCCACTTTGACATTACTGAACGGGGTCTTCAATATCAGGTCTTGTTTTTTAAAAACCCATGTTTTGATCTCGAAATCTCCCAAATTTAAAGTAATTAACTCAACCGTATGTTTATTGAATGAATATGAGCATATAAAGAGAATGAATGAAATAAAAAAAAAACACTCCAGATCTCTGAGAATCAGGATGTTTTTAATTGGACTACAATTTGTTGGTCTGGTCTGGTTTGGTTTGTTTTAGTCTGATCTGATCTGGTCTGATCTGGTCTAGGACGAATTATGGTCTAAGTAAAAATAAGCTCAGATCAGCACGGGCCAGGTAATTAATTGGGAAGGAATGAAACAAATGAATTAAGGGAAAACTGTCAAATAGGTCCTCGAACTTTCATAAAAAAATCAATTAAGTCCTTCTATAGGAGACTCTGTCCGGTCGTCGCGATTTGAGGCAGTTCCCGGTGGAATTGTTTGATGAAATTTTTTGAGCATCTTATTCATCAAGTCTAGTTTACTCATACAAAATTTCAGCTAAAAATTTAATCGGGAGCGCATTCAAATTAATTCGAGAACGCAAAAATGCGTAGTTATGTTCAAGAATTAATTTGGATGTGTTCCCGATTGAATTTTTAGCTGAAATTTGGTATGAGTAAACTAGACTTGGTGAATAAGATGCTCAAAACATTTCATCAAAAAATTCCACCGGGAACTGCCCCAAATCGCGACGGCCGGACAGAACCTCCTATAAAAGGACTTAATTGACCTTTTTATGAAAGTTGGAGGACCTATTTGACAGATTTCTCATGAATTAATGAGCATACAAAGAGTGTCTAATGGCTTGTTGTACATCTCATCATTTTAGTGTGGACTAGAGAGAAATAGTTGGATTCCACTTCAAAAGTCAAAGTGAAATGAGAGATTGAAATAAACCACTCTCTAGTTGACTCCAAATATAATGTCGACGTACTAAACATGAATAAATAGCAGGGATTTGTTAAAACCAAAGTTACAAATCTTACAATCATATAAGATTCATATTGCCATCAAATATTAATACACTTATACACTGGAGTAATATTAATGCTCTAATAAGTAATAATATAAGTTTATGTCATTAATTAATAATATGAAAACACTCAACAGTTCAAATTCATGACATTGGCGCACGCACATATATATAAATTTTATCAATCCGGGACCTGAAAGATAGACAAACTATCAATTCAGGACTTGAAAGATGAAATGTATCGGTATAAGACCCGAATGATGGAAAACTATCAATCTAGGACCCGAATGATTGAAAACTATCAATTT
Organism: Cuscuta europaea; assembly: GCA_945859875.1. Lineage (NCBI taxonomy): Eukaryota > Viridiplantae > Streptophyta > Magnoliopsida > Solanales > Convolvulaceae > Cuscuta > Cuscuta europaea. Next base: position 11,160,417 of record CAMAPE010000005.1, on the reverse strand, counting down.
CGGACCTATGTTTTCATAAATTTTATTATTAATTTTATTTTAAAAAATTTAAATAATATTTAGTTTTATTAAACTAATAAACTTTTGTGAACAAAATTTCACCAAATATTAGCAATGGAATTAATAAAAAATTAAATAAATCAAAACCTATGAAATGTTAGGTCCTAGATTGATAGTTTTTCATCTTTCGAGTCCTATACTGATACATTTAATCTTTCAGGTCCCGGATGAATAATTCGTCTATCTTTCATCCCAAATTGATAAAATTCCATATATTATATGATGATATGATACGACGACAAAATTACTAGGAAAAAAAATCGCACTCTTAATTAGGAAAGCTGTTGAGTTTTATGCAGGACAATTTCTCTAATGCCAACTCTAAACTGGATGAACATTTTTTAAAGAGAAAAAGGTCAAAGTAAGAAATTGTCAAATAAGATCATGTACTAAATAAAATGTCATATAGATACATCTACTTATAAATAGCAATCATACGAGTCCTAACGACTTTTTGACAAGCTTGTAATGCCGGATTAGCGTACGTCCGACTATCTTTTCAAAATATATTATAAGGCATATATGGAATATTTAATCAAGATTGAGTTACATACAAGGCAAAAGTAACGGCACTTAAGCTAATTAAAATTGAAATTAAGAGGTTGTCAACAGGTTGTTAGGACTCATATGATTGCTTTTTATAAGTAGATCTATTTATTTAAACTTATGTGACCATTTCATAATCGTAGAAGATCTTATTCGACTCTTTTTCTTTTTTTAAATAAGTATAAATGATGAACATTGAAAGATCCGAAGTATTAAATTTATACGGAGTACGTAACTTCCCAAAGTAGAACTAAATTCAACAAAATGTAATGAATACATTACATTGCTTTTTATTATTCTAAAAATCAAGCTTAATAAGAGACTAGTTACAATAAAAACAATTATATACTTCGTATATTTTTGTGTGAATGATATTTTGGTCTTCCTAGTAAACTATCCTGAAATAATAGTTTGTTCCCAAAAACACGGGATAAGCAACTACTCCGTTTGGCAAAGATCAAAAGAGTCGAATGAATTGAATTTCTTTTTGCTAAAATCCAAAGCAACAATAAATAAATAAATCATTGCTTTGTAGGTGGGACTGCGACCGACTCAGAAACATAGATTGAACGGACAGGATTCAGAAGCGGCGGAGATATCATCTCGGAAGAACCACTTCTTCAACAATCGTCTCTAACATAGGCTTCTTTGACCTGGACATAGACATCCGCAATCTGAACTCCGGCGACAAGAAATCGTCAATAATCTCATCCAAATCCAACTTAGGCAACTTCTCAGAACCATCTTCGTCTACTTGATCTAAATCGCCGTCTATTTCCTCGCTGCGATCGTGCAGGCGGCTTCCAGGAGCCGCGACGACGGTCCTTTTAGCCGCGAGGAACAACGCGGCGACATCGGCAGCGGTGACGGCGGAGCCGAGCCGCTTCATCGGGAAGACGGCGTAGACGTTGGCGATCTCGAGATCTTCATCGGCGTAGAGGGCGGAGAACCTGCGCCCAATCTGCAGAGACTTGGAGTTGACGACGAAGTGGTTCGGCGATTCGAGCATGACCTCCGCAGCGTTGATCGGGCGCGAGAAGTGGCGTATTTCGCCGCTTGGGAGGATGACCTTGGTTTGCTTGGCCGATGCCGGAGCCGATAAGGCGCAGGACACGTAATTTCCCATTTTGAACAATATTGTATTTGTAAATGAATGAAATACTGAGCAACAAATTTGGTTAAGTTGAAGAGATGGTCTCTGGGCATATATGTATTATATCTGGAGTATGATGTGTAAGCCAGTTGTAAAAATGTGTTGAGAATAGTTGACAGGGAGTGTCCGCGTAGGTTGGAAATTGGGTGTTAGTTCAGCGAAAGGAAATTGCCTCACCCCCTCATAATCTGTATTCTATACCATACTGCCATTTTTAAGTGCCAAAGATGAACTTTTCCTTTTCTTGAATAAAAGAATGTGTCAAGATTCAAGAAAAGACTTGGCTGAAACAAGGGGGAAAATTGCTAGTTTAAATTATCCCAACAATACTCACATGCATGAATTTATGATATTCTTTCTTAAATTTCACCCACCTGCTATAATTGTCCCATTTTTTGTTTTTCTGTCCGTCCAACTAAAATTGTTCCAAATCATATTTGATAATATTTGTGCGACTCAAATTGATTTTTACTTTATCCTCACTTCATCAACTCATGCCTCAAGGACAATGTTAATGTTTTCTTCTTTTACTATTATAGTGCATTAATTTTTTTCCTATGAATGTCATCTTTATGATTGTAGTTAGGGCTCTTAAAAATCTGGTGACCATGCATAGGTCGTTGTAGATGCTGTCAAATGACAATGATTGATTGAATGAAGGGCTTAAGAAAATATTATAGAGCTAATCAATGCTAATAAAGTGTTTGATAAAATGACTAAATCAAAACGTGTATAATGTGTTCTAGATTTGAAATGAAATGTAAGATTACATTGACACTTAAAAACTAAAAGGTTTTTTGGCTACATACTATAAGTGTTGTTTGATTTTTTAAAATCTGTCTGAGTCTAAAATAGTGTAATTTATTTATGAATATTTTCCCTTTGGGTACCCGTGGGTCTAGCGGGTCGGGGCAGGGGATATATGGGGCGGGTCGAATAGTAGTGGGGGATGGGGCAAGGGTGGGGGCGAGTTTTTAGACATGGGGTGGGGGGTGGGGGAGTGAACCCCCACAACAACCCCTCTCCATCGTCATCCCTAAACATTTGCGTGACTCTAATTATTTCTTACTTTATTCTCACTTTATCAATTCATTATCAATCACATAATTCTATTTTTTAAAAAATCACACCACTCTCTTCCGTTCCAATATTGGGGGACAGAGGTACTACATAATTTGTTACAAAAACATTCTAAGAAAATTTCAAAAATTAGTTTATAACGTTTGTCAAAATTTTGAGTTTTTTTCTTCGATTATGTGTAGCACTTGTGTGTTACGGAGGATTAATTTTTCTACAGGCACAAATAAAAATCAATAACATTTTTAATTTTAAACTAGGAAAAGTTGAAAAGGAATAAAAAATCCATAAATTTTAATCCAAAAGCATATTTGTAAAGAAATACGGAGTATGAAGTTCCAGTCTTTTTTAATCAAAAATAGAATAAGATAAAAAAAAGGATGACACCCCATCCCTGAGGGCCCCCCAACCCCGACCGGACGGTACGTTGGGAGGATGTAAATTGGACTATAATCCCAATCTGACAGGTAGAGAGTGAGACTATGTCCCCGATACTTGCAGAGACCCTGTGCATTTTTAGCATAGTAACCCCTCATCGCAGTTACCGGGATTCGAACCCGAAACCTAACCCTTGTGGCACTCCCTTGATACCAGTTCAGCTACGTCCACCAGTAAAAAATAGAATAAGATAGATGTGTTAATAGTTACCCATTTATTAAATGATCCAAAAACTTGATTGGCACTATTTATTTCAATTTCCAATAAACACCAGCTGCAAAATTCATTTTATGTCAATTCACGTGTTGAAAAAAGAGTGAAAAATCTATAGTATTGGTGTTCTGGTAATAGCGTGTGGAACCCACGCATAGCTTTGTTCTTCCGACTATGTTGCTTCTCTTCATGTTATTCATGTGGTAGATCTCACGTGCCTTGTAAGTGCCACTCGTCATTAAATTATTTCATTATATCAATATTCTATGATATCCTTTATAAATTTGTTTAATAAATTTTGATAGTCACTGAAGTGAAAAAACGAGTAATAGATATTTACGCGAAGAAAGAACATATAGACCACACACTAGAAAACACTTTAAAAGTCAAATTAGTTACTTTGATCAACCATGACATGGACGGATCCAGGATTTTGAATCAAGGGGTGAAAATTTTCGTTAGTTAAGGAAATAAAAAAATTCACTAGTGTAGCGGGGCGAATTTTTTTGCTAATGTAGCGAGGTGAAATTTTTTACTGGTGTAAGGCTTTGCGGCTATTTTTATTCAAAAAAATTATTAATACATACGAAGTATATGATAATATTTAAATCTATATATTACATTCTAAGTTTAGACAATGACAAAACAACTTTAATTTTATTAATTGCGGTGCTCTAGAAGAAAGTATTGATACATTAAAGCGTAAGAAATGACAAATCAAAGGAAAATAATATAAAAATTAAAAAGGATATATATCATTTTATTTAAATATAAAGAGTTTATAAGGTACACATTCACCAATACTTTTAAAATAACTTCAACATTGTTTAACTACATGAGTCTTATAGAAATAAAGAATTGATTTTTGAATTACAATTTTTGTCTACCATGGAGAGTGTTCATAAGTCACAAGGAGTTTTTTTTAATATTACAATGAGAAATGGTGCTAAATAGGAGCTTAAGTTTCCATGTGTAATTAAATAAGACCTTCACATTTTTAATTCTTAAATAAGACTTATTTTCCTGTTTCTTCCATATTTATCCTTAATCCCTATTTCCTTTTGTCTTCTTTGTCGACAAAGTCACACTAAGATCGAATGAGATGAGGCGAGTAATTGCGCGGAAGTGGCGGCGGTGTTTGGCAGACCTGAGCCTAAGACCAAAGGGACAATAGACGGCGAGTCGGTGAGGAAGAGGTGCACGGTGGCTCCCGAGAACGGAGAAGATGATACAGATCTATCTTCTCTCCTCCTCCTCTTTCTCCTCCTCACTTTCTCTTCTCCTCTCCTTCTCCTCTTCGATTCGGTCGCTGCTTTTTCTCTCTTCTTTTTCAAGCTTCTGTCGCTAGCGAAGCTTCTTCTTCGTGGATCTAGAATTGATCCTTCTGCCAGTTCTGTGCATCTTCGATCGAGGCTACAATATATATTTTTCCCCACTTCTTTAGTGCATCACCGTTGTTTTAGTTTTTCTCTTTTTACTTATTTTGTTATTCAAGTAGATTGTTCAATTGGTGATCTGAGTTCTGGATATGAGATATCGACTAAGCATATAAAATAATGGAGATTCTTGGAGTAACAGAGTAAAAATTTGCTTGATGTATGCGCTATCTACTTTTTCTTTTTCTTTTGTTTTGTAATTTTCATTTTCGTAATTTCTGCAGTTTTTTTGCTTGTGAGATCTCGTGGGCTGTTTTATTGTTAAAAAATTACTCCGTATTACTTCTTCTTTTTCAGTTTTTTTGCTCATACTCCATATCTCTTAAACATATATGCACTACGATTCTAAGAGCGATTAAACAATGTTTTCCACTAGTTTATTAAGTTATTTATTAAACATATACGCACTACATTATTTTTGTGTCATTTATATTATATTTTAACAGTCAAGGGAAAATAAACATAAAGTATAAAGTGATGAATGTGAATTGGTTTTGTCTTGCAAACGTTGCATTTGCTGAAAATAAAAATGTCATTAGTTTTAACAATGTCAATTTTATAATGATGATTGACATTCTTATGTCATTGTCATTGACATTCTTATGACTTATCATTGACATTTTTATGACATTATCATTGACATTTTCATGACATTGACATTGTCATCGTGATTAATTGACTTTACGACATTTTTTCGTCATTGTGAGTTTTTGTTTATAAAATTAACATTGTCATAATAGCTATTGACATTGTCATAATTACAATGTCATTTTATAGTATCGACAATGACATTGCCATTGTAACATTTTCTTAACCCGATGACATTTTTATACGTTTTATGACATTTTTATGACATTCTTTTGACTTTTTTTTTATAAAATTAACATCGTCATAATAGTTATTGACATTGTTATAATTACATTGTCATTTTATATCATGACAATGACATTATCATTGTGACATTTTCTTAACCCGGTGACATTTTGACATTGTCATTGGCATTAGCATTGTGCACTTTGACCATGCAAGTGTTAACATCTTTTTTAATAATGACTACAAAAAGTTATATTTATATTACTCCGTATCATTTAACATTTTATTATAATTGAGAGTCCTTAATCTTGAATTTAATGTCATCCTCCTTTTGAAAGTAACTGCCAATGCCAAAATAAAAAGATGCAAAATAATGAAGTAATGCGACTTTTACAGAGCACCACCAATCTCACTTTGAATAAAATGGTACAGAAGACGGAGAAAGTGGAGACGGAGTTCAAGGTCGTGCTGGAGACCATCACGCCGTGCGCGAACAACTGTGGCGTCGTCGGCATCCTGTCACCAACAACATGTGTCAAAAGTGCTTCACCGCAACCACCGTGTCCACATCCAGCTCCATCTCGGGTTCTTCGGTGGCGATTCTGTTCAAGTTCACCAAGAAACCCCCTAGATCTACCTTCCGATGTCGTCTCGTGCAAGGCTGGTTCCAGGTCTGGACAAACAGGTCCCGCCAGACAAGACCAATGAGAGAGATGATGATGTCTCAGAATCTGCTGCCAAGAGAGAGGTAAATCTTTGCTCCGGGTGCCAGAGGAAGGTCGGTTTGACCGGGTTCCGCTAAGGTCCGACGATGGAGTGCGGATGGTCGAAGTTTGGTGTTCGTTGTTGTGAGTTGCAACAGTTTTTTTGTTTCGCATAGAAAACGACGATAATTTGGAGACTTGGGCATTTTTGTCCCTCCATGTAAAAATTAGTCCTATTTGTGAGTTAAAAAGTCTCAAGTCCTATTTGCCTACCGTAGGAATGTTTTAATCTTATTTATGTCTTTTTCCCTATTACAATAGTATGTATGATATTATTATTTTTAGAATAATATTATATTGCTAATTCATATATATATATAGTGCATATTCTATTTGTATTAATGCTAAAATAATTAAAGTTTATTATCTATGCAATAAAGTCTTTTTAGAACGTAAGAAGTAAATGAATTGTGTAATTTAATGTCAATAAACATTTATAATTTGAATTCACTTCACATGATCTAAAAAATTTGTAGCTAGAGTGTACGTATGGTATTTAATATCGTTTGATATATATTTTTCAAAATTGTTTACTAGTTATCTAATAAAGATAATTAAACATTACAAAACTAATAATTTTTATATAACAAGTATCCTAAATATTAAATAGTGAGTTGTTCTATTGTTTATTTAAGTTATAAATGATTTTAGACGTTCCTTCTTTTAAATCTCCAATTATGTATTACATTATGACTATATATTAATTTTAAAAACTAAAGGTTAAGGGGGGCAATGTTTAAAAAAAGTTAAGGGGGACGAATCTAATTAAAGTATCAAAATTTTACAAAGACATTACATATATACTACTCCCTCCGTCTCATTGGACTTTGCCAACTTTCTTTTTTTTGTAATCCCAAAAAACTTTGACACTTTCCTATTAAAGCAACTAATTTTTGCTTCTGCATTTTTCTATCTTCTATGCACAAATCGGAACCACACAATTTTTACTATTCTTATTTGTCACCTACTTTGCATTTGGCAAAGTCCACCAGGACAAAGGTAGTAGAAAATTTGAAAGTCAAAGGGGGCGGTTGCACCCCCCCCCCCCCCCCCCTCTTAAATCCATCCATGGGTAGGGGGAGTCGGATGTAGTCTTACCCCTGTACTAAAGCACATAGATACAGTTTCCGGATGACCCAAAGTAAAAAACACGTCGAAAATTGCATGAACTAACTGTTGCTTCATAACAAAGAAGCGCTGACAGTTTAGTGAACCATTTTGTTTTATTCTATCATTTTTTCTAGCCAAAAAATAGCGAGTCTTTGACTCCATTGCAAATGATGGGAAAATAGTGTGTCCAGGGCCGGCTAGAGCAATTATGGGGCCCTAGACGATCATATATAAATTTTGTTTAAATATGTTTTTTTTAACACAATGACGATACAAAAAATATCAGTTAAGTAGAAGTAAATTACATATGAAATACTCCTTCTGTCCCGCTAAAATTGTCTCGTCTTTCCTTTTCGGTCCGTCCCAATAAGATTGTCACATACAAAATTTGGTAAAATTTGTATGGCTTCAAATCATACTCCCTCCGTCCGTTATAACTTTGTCAACTTTCATTTTTTTGTTTGTTTCAAAAACTTTGCCACTTTCTCTTTTAATCAATCAATTTGTGGCTCCTGTTATTTCTCTCTCCTCTGCACAAATCTCTACCACACAGTTTTTACTTTATTATTCTACGTGCCGATCAAACCTGACAATCCTTTTAGGGACAGAGGGAGTATTTACTTTATTCTTACTTTATCAATTCAATATCAACCACGTAAACCAACTTTTCATACTAATTGTGCAACCTCCTCTTGTCCTAATGTTAGTGGACGACGGAGTACATCATATACTACAGAGTATTAACAAAGTGAGAATATTCTTGGAAAGCAAACGATCCAAAGTTGATAAAAATACAAAGAGCCATTAAGAGAGAAGAATTTATGTTTACATGCGTCATAAAAATCCATAGAGGCGGAAAGTGATTTCATGACCAAATCCTTTCCTCCTACTTGTAGATGTGAGACCAAGGGTAGATGTAATTGAGGGATAAGTTTAATTCAATTTTTTTTTTTTTATTTCCAATAATCACAAAGCATAAAATTTCATTCAAAATAATATGTACTAAATATAAGTTTAAGCTTCATATATATTAGTTAAATTCACTAAATTTAATCACATACAAAAGATTATAAGTGGATAATATTTCAATAAATCCAAACAACAAATTACAATTTCAATTGTTCAATACATCAAGATATTTAGAATACTCGTATATACTCCCTAGGCCGTACTACCCTAGGCCCCTAGCCAATTAAGGAGTATAAGTCTAACAAAGGAAAAAACTAAAGAACTAAACATAAATAAGATAATAAAATTATACTCCTGGAAAAGCCTAAAGCCTGGAATGCCGATTGAGATTCTTGAAGGAGCGGAGACGGAAGTCTGGTTGACTACTTGCGGCTTAATCAGATACTTACAATTAAAATTGAACATATTATATATAATGGACTTGCTTTAAAAATTAGAGGCCCCAAAAATTTGGGGGCCCCAGACACTTATCTAGGGTACCTGCCCTTATGGCCGACCCTGAGTGTGTCTTGGTAAATAAATAAAAGTCCGGTGAACACAAAAATGTCTCTACATCATAGATTTATCAAGTATGAAGTACTTTATAAATAACAAAAAAAGGATGACACCCCATTCCTGAGGGCCCAACCCCGACCGGAAGGTATGTTGGGAGGATGTAAATTGGACTATAATCCCAATCTGACAGATAGAGAGTGGGCCTCTGTCCTCGGTACTTGCAGAGATCCTAAGTTGGCGGGATTCGAACTTGGCGGGATTCGAACCCGAGACCTAAATCTTGTGACACTCTCTCGCTACCAGTTGAGCTACACCAATATAATAAAAAAGTACAATATAATGCAAATCAATTGGCAGACTACTTTGCAATCTTATCGGCCTTGGCGATGACTTCCTCTATTCCCCCCACCATGTAAAAAGATTGCTCCGATAGATCGTCATACTTTCCATCTAAGATGCCCTGCTCATGAGGACGATGTAATTTGAAGGGAAATCTTAAAAGTACTCCCTCCATCCCGCTAACAATGTGACAAGAGGAATTGACACGAAAATTAATAAAAAATGGTTTATTTGGTTAATATTGAATTGATAAAGTAAAAATAAAGTAAGAATGATTTAGAGGCACACAAACTTTACCAAATTTGGTATGAGACAATTTTAGTGGGACGAACCGATAAGGTAAAATGGGACATTCATAGTGGGAAGGAGGTAGTATTAAATATGTTTATCGAAACAACTTTTATGAAAGACTCTACAGACATACATTATAGTCGATAGATTCTAATTTGTCACACATTAATTGGGTGATTAAAAGCTGTCTCAAGTCATATTACCGCATACTAGTAGTACCGCATACAACTAGTTAAGGTGAAAAAGTGGTCTTCAAAATTTGAACACCATTTAAGGTGGTCTCCATCCATCTTTACCCAATTGATGAAGGGCGTTTACCTATGAAAGCTATAGCCAGTCTTTATGAAACAAATTTAGGAGTCTAAAACAACAATCTTAAAGAAACTAGAGTACACGTAACTGATTAAAGTCAGCTAATGTGAGAGATCAGTGAGTACCATATGATTTTTAAGATTTGGACTTCAACTCAAAGTCTCTAATTGGTTAACTGATGTGAGACATGGGCCAAACCAGTTCTGAGTTCTATTCTAACGGGTTAACAGTTGTGAGGCATATACTTCAACTAGAGCCAAAGATAGATAGATGGACTATTTCCCTGAAAAAGATATTCACAATTCTGAAGTACCTGGAAACTTGTTATGCTCTCTTTCAGCTCCACATATTTCCCAGGAGCTCCAGTAAATACTTCTGCCCATGGTTAGAAATAGCTGTGTGAAAGTTAAATCACATCGAAATCTGCTATGTAACTGCTACGCTATCGCTATAGTACGCTACGCCGGCCGCTACAAGCCGCTACCGGCACCTCCGGCACTGCATCACGAACTGGTTGATGTATAAATGTGTAAATGCTTTGTGCATGATGTGAAATACATTAATAGTGGTGCATGAAGTGAAACTCTAAATTAGATGTACATGTGAGGGGTGTGGGACTAAACTTTTCCAACGTAAATGCATGTGCATGCTCACTAAAAATGTTGTAAATGTGGGCTAACTAATTGCTACTCTCTCCGTCCCAAATTGATTTGCAAATTTGAATTTTTGAAGTCAAACTGACTCATTTTAATCGCTTAATTAGGATATCAGTTCTTAATTAAATTTGAATTTTGCAATTTTATAGAGATTTTAATGTAGTTTCTAAATATGTAAATTTTAATTAATAAAACCGAATTAATTATTAATAAGGATGATGAGGAACAAATTGTGAGAGGAATTGGAGCACACATTTAGCTATATACACATGAAGATGAGGAATAGATTGAAACATATTATATAATTTCAGTACATGTTGAATTGTGTTTGTAATGTGTCACTTAATGTAAGAATCTATTTAACTTAAAAATGTGTTAAGACTTGTTTAGTTTGAAGACATTTTTATTTGTGTTTTTAATAATTACTCCGTATTTAGTTTAGCCATCTTTATAATTATTATTCTCTCTTAATCGTCATATTCTTATTGGTTGATTCGTTTTTCACACTAAGTGTTCAAACAAGTATTCATAATGTTCTTATTAACTTTTCACCCATTAATTCTATGTTGTGCGCACTTGAAAATATTTCACGTCGTTGCGACCGCTACATGCATCGCAGTGACCGCAACCGTGATGATAGCTAACACTACCGTTGTCACTACTGCTATTTAAAACCTTGCTTCTGCCACGTGGAAAGGCTGACTCAAGAACCGCTGAATCTTCCGCACATGAGCAATAGTGAGTTTGTCATCTTCACTTAGCTCATCCACTCCCAGGATGGCAACAATATCATGAAGGTTCTTGTAATTTTGGAGTGCTTTTGCGCCCCTCGTGCAGTATTTTAATGATAATAACCAAGAATATGGGGAGAAAGCATGCTGAAGGTTGAATCGGAAAATTATTAGGTACACCCTGGTGTAGATGTACATCCGGTATTTTTGTAATTATTTTCAAGTTTCGGATGTCCATTCATATAAACGACAGACAACCACTACAAAAAAATTCACTTGTAGTCACAGATGCTAGTCACGGATTTGGTCTGTGACTAGTTTGTCACGGTTCTAGTCTGATATTCATCTAATTTCCGATTGTATGTTTGTATTTTTAACTAGTTTTTATTATTTCTGGTTGAGGAAATTACACGTGTGAGTTACATGTGTGAGTTATAGAAATGATTTTTATGTTAGATATATGAGCATCACTTTCAAAAATGAGCATTGGTATAACATTATAAAATGAGTAAAAAAGGAGTTTTATGCTATGCCCAAATGAGTATAATATTTACACGAAATGTACATCGATATAACATTTCAAGATAAGTACTATTACGTCTGACTATTCAATGAATATTTTTTATGCTCAATAGGTTTTGAAATTTTTATGGTCAATTGCAGAGTTTCAATGTTCAATAGAAGAAAGCTGATGCTCGATGAAAATATTTTGATGCTCAATAAAATGTCTTGATGCATACTCTAAAAATTTAATATTAAATTAGATTCATATTATCCTCTGTTCCGTTTTAATCGCAACATGTTGAATTTTACACTATTCACATGCTCTACTTTGACTACATTTTACGCTATTATTTTATGAAAATTATTATTTTTTTAAAAAATATTGTTCAATTCATCTCATTACAAATATTCAAAAACTGATTTTTAGTATTTTGTTTACTAATAGAATTAAGATTTAATTACGGTCAAAGACGTGCGTTGGCAAATGTGAAATGTTGACCGTTGCAACTAAAAAAGAACGGAGGGAGTATATTGGAATCCATACGAGTCTATTATAAATATTATTTAAAAATTTATATAAAAGGAAAAATAAGAAAAAGAAAGTGAATAAGAAGTTATGAAGCAGAATTCACGATGCTCAATAATACTCACCAAAATAGGTTTGATGCTCATTAAAAGTTCATTAATGCTCATTTAAAAAAAATCATGATTTTCATCTCAATAGAGAAGGTTTGATGTTCAATGAAAATCGTTTTGTTAAACTAACAAACTTTACCATTTTCATATCAATGAATATTTTGTAATTTACGTATGCTCCTTTGATAGTCATGTTATGCTCATTTTAAAATGTCATATCAATGCATATTTCAAAATTATCATATTGCATTAAATTCGCATATTGAAATTCATAGGAGTTGATTATAAATAGAATTTAATAAGTTTTTATAAAAGAAAAAATACCAAAAAGAAAGTGAATCAGAATTTATGAAACAAAGATCACGATTGTGAATATTAGACTCCTAATACTCAACATAATAATAGGTCTGATGCTCATTAAATGTTCATTCACCAGAAACCGTGATTTTAATCGCAATAGCGGGGGATTGATGATCAATTAAAATGTCATGATGTTCAACTAACAAACCTTACAATATTCATATCAGTGTGCACTTTTTATATTATGTATGCTCATTTGGTACTGATGTTATGCTCATTTTTAAAATGTCATATCAATGCATATTTCAAAAGTACCATATTAGATCAGATTCACATATTGAAATTAATAGGAGTGGATTATAGATATAATTTAATAAGTTATTATAAAAGAAAAAATAAGAAAAAGAAAAAGAATTAGAAGATATGAAAAGAGATCGTGATATTCATTGTTAGCCTCGTAATACTCAATACCATAGGTCAGATGCTCACTAAAAGTACATTATTGCTCAATTAGCGTAAGCCGCGATTTTTTGCTTAAATTGCAAAAATGCTACCCAAAAAAAATGGCATGTATTAGTTAATGGACGTCTTCCTTAGTTGGACCGCCTTCCATATAGGGACTCCGTTGAATCCAGAGGATCAACCGCCGGATGAATGCCAAGCTCAGAAATCTGCAGCATAAACAAATAGCAACAAAATAAGATAAAAGATCAGTCGCTACTGTTGGCCTTAAGAAGGCAAACCCGGCCAGCATAAAACCCTTAGGAAATATAGGCTCAAACTCAAGAAGTTTGTTTTAGATCTCAATTTATTTATTTATTGCTATTATATTAGGAGTAACACATAATTATATGAGCAAAAGGTTAAAAAGATATGATGACGAACAGACATCTCATTATCCTTTGACTTTTCCATAATAAACTCGAACATAAGAAAATGACAAATTATACCGTGCAACCGAGGCAGCTTGCTCCTCAGTTTTTGTTGTGCTTTTGTTGTTAAAAAATGATAATAACTTTTTTATTTTTGATCCAATTTTTATAAAATTTATATCAACATTTTTTATTTTTCATGATCTTTCAAATGAGACCAATATTGCTTATGTAATTTTAAGAAATTATCAAACTATTATATTAATGAGTATTGGATTATAAGGAAAATCGAATCTGTTTGGGAGATGATAGGTTTGTGAAATAGAAGATCGAATCTGTTTGGGAGTGGATCAGTGGTCTCAGTTACATTTGATAATACATTGAGTTACATCTTTTTATGAGCGAGTTACATCTTTTTATAAGCAAGTTACATCTTTTTATAAGCAAGTTACATCTTTTTATAAGCAAGTTACATCTTTTTAAAAGTGAGTTACATATATATAAACACGAGTTGCATTTGACATGCCTGAACGCGACTTACATATATTTACACGTAAAGTTACATATTTTTACACGTAAAGTTACATATTTATACACGCGAGTTACATATTTATACACACGAGTTGCATTTGACCTGTCTGAACGCGAGTTACATATTTTTTTACGTAAAGTTACATATTGTTACACGTAGAGATACATATTTATACACACGAGTTGCATTTGGCCTGACTGAACGTGAGTTACATATTTTAACACGTAAAGTTACATATTTTACACGCAAATGTTAATATGTTAAAATTACATAGGCAATATTGGTCTCATTTGAAAGATCATGAAAAATAAAAAATGTTGATATAAATTTTATAAAAATCGGATAAAAAAATAAAAAAGTTATTACCATTTTTTAAAAACAAAAGGAAAAATAAATATAAATCCGTACCGGTACACGGTGCTCACTGTATACCGGTTGTACGGTATAGGCACTCTAAGAAAATAGCTTTCCTTAACCGTGTTTCCCTTTCTCTACAACTTTTCCGCAACTCAAATATAACCTTAGAACATAAAAATAATAAGTAGAAAGCACAAAGAAATGGATGAGTGGTTTACTATCACTTTTCCAAGGAAGTCCTTTTTTCTCAAGATACAACTCTCTATTCTCTAACTAATAAGTATGTTAATGTACAGATGTAAAGAAGAATATCCTGAAACCAGTTCTCAAATTTGAAATTTACATGCTGCTCTAAACAAATTCATCAAATTTATTTGGGGATGAAGGATGTAGTTAGGGCTGAGCACGGATCTGGGAATTCTCGTTCCGTACCGAACAATCGTCCCGAACCGTTCCAGAACCGATAAAATCGAAAAAATGTAATACCGTACCGTACCGAGCTTTTTTAATAATATGGTACGATACCGGTTCTTAGTGAAACCCATACCGGAACCGTCCCGGAACCGTAAGAGTAATGAAATCTAGGGCTAATAAAAGCGGACATAAAAAGCTATCCACTACGAAAGAAATTGTGCACAAGTCACTTCTGAGTTCTAAGGCCGACAAATATGCTTACCATTGCGCCTTGAGCCCTTGGCCTAAAATCATTGGTCTAAGACCATTAGCTACCATCAACTAAAAAACGGATGAATACTACTCCGTACTTCGTTAATACCTGTCGTGATAACACTGTAGTGACATCAAGGTGCGCAAAGGTGGCTGCGGGAGCAGATCAGTCAAGTCATCAGTCAAGTCAAGCTTTGATACAAGTAATGGAACCTTTCTCGATTGTAGTAATACGTTCTTGGAGTCCTCCAAGATTAAAGTCGGCTGATAAGTAACATCTGAGGGGATACGTCGTAGTAAAGCAGATACTTCAGAGTTTGCCTATGCTAGAAAAGACAACCATGTTAGTATTTAGTAAAACAAAATTGCTCTTTGTACACACAATTTGTACACTCAATGTACACACTATTTAAACCCAAAAAAATTTATCCCCCTCTTTTCCCCTCACTCCCCCACCCGGTCCACGCTTCTCACTCGCTCCCCCGCTCCTCGAAAATCAAAAGTCCCCCACTCGGCCCACGCTTCTCTCTTCTTCCTTACAACGGCGAAAATCAACGAGCCGCAACTTCCTGCGGCGAGCCTAAGCAACTTCCTCCTTCTAGAAAATCAAACCTGCGGCGACATCCCCTTTCTTCTCTCCCACATCCCCACGAAACCGGCACCCCCACTTACACTCTCTTCTTCGCGATTGATTCCAGGTGTGTGTGAAGAAACAGCCTCCTCGCTGCGGACTGAGGTTGGACCACGACGCACAACAATGGTGCGAACCCCACTCGCAGAGATGGCCGAGAGGTATGTATCATTTCCCAACCTTTGTTTGTTTTTAGGTTTATTATTTAATTTGTTGGGTTTTTTGCAATCTTCGAACATTTGTCTGTGGAGTGGTTTAAAATTTTGTCTATGATTAGTGTAAATCCTTTGTTGATGTGCGCAAGTTGTCTGTGTGGTGGTGTTAACTTCATTTTTTTGTTATTTATTGCTTGTGAATGAAATTATGTCTATGACATAGTGTAATTCCTTTGCTGATGTTTATAAATTGTCTGTGTGGTGGTGTAAAGTTCCTGTGGAGTGTTATTTATTGTCTGTGAATATACTTTAGGTCTATGAACGTCACCTTTTGTCTCTCTGCCCTAATAATTTATTGTTCTTCCAACTGCCAGAGCCCTGAAGTTACGCATTCCTAGTCATGACTACTTCCCTGCCCAGTATTCGATGTGTTCAAACTTTAGAAATGCTGCCAAATGGGTACAAAGCAGCTTATCTGCAACAGAAATAGAATTTTTTCGCGCTTTACCATGGGGCTATCTTATTGACATCCCACCCACACAATTCTCTGGCCAAGTCTTTCACATGCTGGCCTTACACCTTGTGCAGGAGCAACCTGATGAGGAGCTGTGGTTTGCCATTGGGGTACACTGTATAAGTTTACTTATGTGGATTTTTGCCGCATAAGTGGATTACCAACGGGTGCTGAACCAGTAGCTGCTGCAGGTGATGTTTCAGGATAAGAATCTGGCGATGAAGCTGAACCAGTAGGGGCCATTGCTAAGAAGTATTTAGGTGGCTCAGTCGACATTACACACGTCAATTTGAAGAACAAATTTGAGAAACTGAAACTTTCCAAACGTCGTGATCAGATGGATGCTGTAAAGTTGGCCTCCTTGTTCTATATTGAGTGTGTGTTGCTTGCTAAGGACAACACTACGAGGATAAATGCATCCTCTATAAGACTGGTGAATGATTTAGAGGAATTCAAGAAGTGTTCGTGGTCACTTCGTTCGTACAAGTTATTGGTGAGTCATATGAAGGGTCTGATGGATGGTCAACCTCAGAAGTTCAAGGACCGGAAGAAGAACAATCCAAACTATAGAAATGCCAAGCTATCTGTCTACGGTTTTCCACTAGTTTTGCAGGTATATATGACAACTTCCCTATTGTGCTTATTTATTTGTTCATATATAAGAGAACAATATCTATTACTTATTTCTTATTGTGCGAACTAGAAATCTATTCTTTGGTTATTATAGGTGTGGGCTTACGAAGAAATTAATGAAGTTGGGAAGAACTTTGCAAACAAAGTGGGTAATCATGATGTGCCATTACTCAATTGGAAGGCCGAACGAAAATTTCATTACTCTAAGTTTAGACGAGTAGTATTTCCAGAGGTAATCTGTCATTGATTTTGTTAATGTTATGTATTTTTATCATTTGACAATAAATCTTCAATGATTTTTAAGGAGGAGGAAAAGCTTTCTGATTCAGAGGGGGGAGAGGAAGAAGAAAACCAAGAAGAAGAAATGACTGAGGAAGACCTGCGCTTGTTCGAAAAGGTTAAAATATTGGAGGAGCTGCATGACCTACGGAAGTATGTTCAAAGGGTTGAAAACAAAATCACTTATGTTGAAAAAAGTCTTTCAGAAATAAAGGTACTACTTCTGAAGTTGGTTGGCAAATCGAACCCGTCGATGCAGGTTGAGGTTGTGAAAGGAGATGCTGACCATGTTGCTGATAGTGAAGATGGTGAAGATGCCACACGGGCAGATGTAATCATCTCCGTTGTAATGACTGAGGTATGGGTTTTTATCTATCTTTATTTTTATTTTTGTAGAATTAGAAATGAAGTTGTGAATTATTCAATAGGTGAATTGGGAAACTGAGCAGAATAAGGTAGCAAGCAACTTCCCAGATCTTATGATGTCTTTAAATGAGGTAAAGTTGTGTTGTTCTGTTTGTGATTGTTTGTGTATGAGTCTCAATGTTGGTGTCCATTAATAGTGTTTGTCTGTGTGTACAAAGACATAACAATGTATTATATTTCTTGTGAATAGGACAACTTACCTCCGTTAACAGCCCCCGGTCCATTTGAAAATTTGGATTGGGATGGAGATGATGTTGGGAGTGCGCCAATAGATGTTGAGGCCATACAAGTTGTGAGCAGGAAAGAAGTGAAAAAAAGAAAACGTTGTCGTTCCAAATACCAGTGCTCACCATATGTTGAGCCCATTGTCTCCATTCAACCTGCTATATTTCACCCAACTGATAATCATATTGCATCTCTAAAAGCTTGGATACAAGAAGCTGACACTGTTGAACCTAAAACGTTTGTTCTTAATCTGCCATCATTTGATGAAGTGGACAAGGACTTTTTCCGTGAGCTCGTGGAACCAGATGAGTCTTTATGGTCATATGTGAGTGCCTTCTCATTTTCATATATTGTCATGTATAAATATATGTCTGACATTGTTTTTTGTTAGCATATGGATGCTCTTTCCTACCTGCTTATGAAAGATTGTGCGTCGGACAAGTCGTATAAGCTAATAAGTCCTTACTTTGCGGTATGTGTTGTTTATCTGTACAGAACTTACATAATTATTTAAGATAACATTGCCATAATAACTTTTTGTTTGTGTAACATCAAGTCATGACTAAGGATTATAAGGATGAGAATGCCTGGACTGCTGATAGGTGTCTACCTAGTGTTGACTGGAGAGGTTTACAAAAAGTAAGTGATTACCTTCGTTATTCAATTGTTTGTGTGTTAACTATTTTTTGTTTGTATACAAACATAGCGCATAAGTTTTTTATTTATTTATTGTGTTCAGGTTTTTGTACCTTTGAATGTTGATGGGATGCATTGGGTTTTAGCGGAAGTTGACCTAGATGCAAAATTGGTACGTGTATATGACTCCATGAGAACAAGTAGGTCAATGTTGCATGCGGCGCATTTGTGTGTGAGACTTCCGCTACTCTTCCGATTCATACAAGCCCACCCAGATCTTTCTAAGGTAGAGCATTGGAATGCTCAGCTAGCTGCAGATGTTCCACAACAAGAGGGAGGGTAATGTTAATCTGTTCACCTACAAATTTGTTTATGTGTAGTGTACTAATTTGTCTATGAATACATATTAATTCGTTGTTATGTCTGTGTGGCAGAACTGTTTGCGGACTGATGGTTGTTTGTTATGCTGAGGCTTTGTTGTTGGGACTTCCCTTGACACCACATTGCGAGTATGCGAACGTGGCTACAAAGAGATGGCACTTTGCGCTACGCCTTTGGAGTTTGAGGAAGCCAGTTTCTTAGAAAACATGCAATGTACATTTTTTTGCTAATGTATCAAACATTATGTAGCTGTAAATATCTTTTTTTGCTAATGGTTTAGGTTTTGGTAACCGTTTTTGGAATGGAATGTATGATAATGTACATTGTTGTGCTATGATCAACGTTGTACAATGTCCTACAAGGTACTTCCACAGGAGGGTACATATGAAGGTTGTAGAAAACATTACTCTGCTGATTTTTGTGTAACGAAGTAACAATTTGGTATGGAATGCATCATATTGTTTTTTTTTTGTAAACCCTTGTGTCTGTGAGTATATAATATTGTCTAGGCGAGGTAATACGTATGTCTGTGACTAAATTATATTTCACAAAATATTATCAGTGGCAAAAACCAGACAAAAAACTATACAATTGTGCCACCAGTAGCTGCACCGTTTAACACCAAATATACATTTAACACCAATTAATTCACATCAAAGATAGATTTAAATCTAAACCAGTAGAGTACACAATTGGCACATTAGCTACACCGTTACTTTGGATCGTTGTGGCAGCGGCTCGTGCATTATCCTTCTTAGCCTTTCCTTTCTTCTTCCCCTTTTCTAGTGGACCCTTTGCTCGGTTTTTCCTTGGAGCTCCCTTGCGCTTCGTACATTTAGGATCTCCAATAGGTAGAACTTCGACCTCGCCACCTATACTTGTGGTTGGGTCTTCAAGTGGTGTCATGTTGCCACCAATAGAAGAATGGTTAACCGGAGGAGTATATGTGGACAATTGGGTGTCCAACCAAAGGAGGACTTCGTTGTATTTGGCCTCATCATCTGCTATCATGTTGGCAAAACTCTCAAAGGTCTTACATAACTTTTCAAAGCGGTGTTGTTCAACCGTTGTAATCCACCCGTCATAATTGATTTTCACTCGTTGGTACGCTCTTTTCATGTCTTTCCTCCATCTTTTCATTAGGTACACCTCGGGCAAGAGTTGTATATCAAGCCGAATTAGGACCACAATTAAGTGTTTACATATCATTCCCCTAAACTCAAACAAATGACAACTACATATTCCAAAACAAGTAATTGGGTCAAACTCAATATAGAAGTTCACATTCTTCTTAAACCCATTAATATCCATACGCTCCTTCACCATAAAATTTTTACCGTCTTCACATACTAGGAGATCACAATAAAGCTTTCCAAGTAATTCCTTTTGAAACTCCGCAAACTTGGAAAGAGTGTAAATGTGTTGCACTTGTTTTTCCATTGGATATGTAGTCACACATGGAATCATTTTGGTAAATGAGTTAGTATCCGCTTGAAATTCCTTTTCCACCTTATCACGCAAAGCACATCCGTATTGTTCAACAAATTGTTTGAGAGTGGTTTTCGAATTCACATACTTATCAAAAAATGCGTTCATGCTCTCACTTCGTTGAGTTGTGGACATGCCCGCCCAAAAGGTTGGCTTTAAATAACATGGTACCCAACGCTTTCTTTCATTGTACATCACCCCTAGCCATTCATGTTCTTCAAGTGAAAACCTGAAAGCATATACACTACAACAGCTCAGTTTCACAATAAATGAAAAATAAGTTGTTCACTGCCCACAAACACTTTTATGACTGTGAACTACAAAATTTATTGTCTATGACCGATACACATGTCTATGAGCCAGAAAACTTACTGCTAGTACACAAAATTAAGCATACAAATTCATACCTTTGAACCATGTCAACCCATTTCTCCTCAAACTCTTGGGTGTATTGGGAATCATAAATGCAGTCATGCAAAACATTCAATATTTCATCTTTTTGTGCATCCCCTCCGAGTTTTTCGGGTACCTTTTTCATGATGTGCCATAAACACCATCGGTGGTTCGTGTTTGGGAAAACAAGTGCAATGGCGTTTTGCATAGCACGATCTTGGTCGGTAATAATCCCAATTGGAGCAATGACATCCATACATTCAAGCCATGCTTTAAACAACCACATAAAGGTTTGTGTATCTTTATTAGAGACTAATCCACATCCTAGTAGCAGTGATTGCCCGTGATGATTTACGCCGAAAAATGGTGCAAATGGCATGTCATACCGATTTGTAAGGTAGGTCGTGTCAAACGGTATGACATCTCCAAATTCTTTGTACGCATATCTACACCTATTGTCGGCCCAAAAGACATTACACAATCTTGACTCCTCATCTAAGTCAAGTGCAAAGAAAAATCCGGGGCATTGAGCTTGCATTTTAGCGAAGAACCCTTGAATGGCAATTGCATCCCCACTACCTAACCTAAGTTTTCTAACTTTATCTATATAGTTCCTACAATCTTTTTCAATGAAGGGAAATTGATCATACCCACCGGCCTCAACAACGGCCGCGGTGAAGCTTTTATTAAGTCGTATTCCCGCAACATCATTTATTGCAAGTTTCCTCGCCATTCCATGAGTTAACTTCCGATTGCATCGGAATAGGCGAGCCTTTGTTGGACTCATAGGATGTGAATGTTGTAAAAAGACTTTTGAAATTTGCCAAATTCCCGCATAATTTACGTGCGCTCGTAGTCTAGCTTCACACCCTATTTGCATTGAAGGTTGGGGCTTCAATTGATTTTTTGACTGACTACATCTTCGACCAGCCCGCGAACATTTTAGTAGAATTGACACAATGTGTTCTCCTCTTTTGTCTTTAGTTGTGCTCCTAGTTCTTATAGGAAATCCCAAACGCTTCCCGTATGCTTTGTAAAAATCATAGACTGCTTTTCTACTTTCAAACTCCATACCAACTTCCGGATCTTGACCAACTTCATTCTGTTTTGGCAGCTCTTCTCCATCTGTTATGTTACATGATTCATTTATTAATGTGTTCTAACCAACTTACAATATCGCACAGACAGTGATATATGCACACAGACAATTCAAATCTTTCACAGACTAGTTGAAATACTACACAAACAAATAAATCTTCCACTGTCTTCATACACAAACAAACACACACATAAACAAGTGACAGCTCCTACGACTTGCATGTGTCACCAAACGTATGCATGCTTATGTGTCACAGACACGTTGAATACTACACAAACAAACATGTTTATGACATTCTGCAAACACTAACAACCCACAAAAACAAGCATAAACCCACTAAAACTCACATAAACAAATAAATTAACACATAAACAACTTCCACCTCTAACAACATGCCTGTGAGAGTAAACGTATTTCAACGTTCAAGAAGATTACGTCACTATACCAAGGTCAGAAACGACGTCCATGGCCGCCGGCGACGTCAGCCCTTCATCTACCCCGGCTAGGTTCGTGTGATCGTCATCTTCTCCGGCTCCAAGAGTGCGTCCAACAACATCTCCAACTCCGGTGTTATCTCCAGACCCCTCTCCGCCTCCATCCGTCATCCCGTCACCTTCTCCAGCTCCGGCCGTCTGTCCTTGAATTTCTCCAGCTCCGGAAGACATCCCAACTTCACTGCCTCCGGGATTCTCATTCCATGAAGCCCAAAAATCGTCGAAGTTAGTCACCAACGTGTCGTCGTACGGAAAATCCATCGAAGAGGAAGCTTTGTGAAGGTTGATGAAGGTGGAAGCTTGTTTGTTGATTTCGTTGAAGGGAAGAAGAGAAAGGAGTGGCCGAGTGGGGAGCGAGTGAGAAGCGTGGGTCGGGTGGGGGAGTGAGGGGAAAAGAGGGGGGTAAATTTTTTTGGGTTTAAGTAGTGTGTACATTGAGTGTACAATTGTGTGTACAAAGAGCAATTTTGTTAGTAAAAACTGAGAAAATGTTTGACAAGGATTATTTGGCTGAAATTAGTGAATATGCTAAATATATTCTTAAAAGAATAAGCTTTTGATCTAGAAAATATTGTTGTTATGATTATTTTTATAGTCACAGTTATTGGTGGAGTGTGAGCATATTGACATGAGTATTGAGTATTTGAGAATCGAAATATGCATGATGGAGTTGATATCAAAGATACAATTAGGTAAAGAGTGACCAAAGACACCCACATACACTTCTGCCTAAGTGCCGAATTGAAGAAGCATATGCACTTCCTTTTTCAACATTGATTATCTGCTTTCAAGTGTTTGATCTTTAAGATATAAACCGTATGAAAAATTATGGACAGGTACCTCACAAGAATACAACAAACATAGCAAATGATAAAAACACATTTTTGAAGGTAAAAATTAACATAATTTTTTGGTTAAGCATCATGTGAGACGCGCATCGGGCGTACCGGAACATTGAATGCTCCTACGTATTCTTCATGTGCGTCCGGCCGCACCACAGGGGCCGTCCGGTCGACGGCTTTTCGCCGCCTTCCCGGAAGAATATTTTGATAAAATTTTTATGACATGTTCTTCATCAAGTCTAGTTTATGTACAAAAAAGATCAGCTAAAAACTCAATCCGGAAGGTCATCAAATGATTTTTTGAAGTTGACTGCATTTTTTGTGTGTAATTTTGCATAGTTAACTTCAAAAAATCATTTGAAGACCTTCCGGATTGATTTTTTAGCTGAATTTTTGTGTGGATAAACTAGACTTGATGAAGAGCATGTCATAAATATTTCATCAAAAAATTTCACCGGGAAGGCGGCCAAACGCTGTCGGCCGGACGGCGCTTCTCCTGCGGACGGACGCACCAGAACGGCGCTTCTATACTGGGATTGATTCCACTACAAAGAGGGTGCCAGGCAGAAAGTAAGAAAACATGTGAACCGTGGAAAACAATAAAATAAGGGCTTGGATTATCGTAAATTAAGTTGGCGGACTAACACTTGATTTCGCTGCACGATGTCCATCATACGGAGAACTCAACCTTTTCCATTTATGATTAATCGTTCAGTTTTTGAATGCAGAGTAGTAGTTACTCAAATCAGGGGTTTCCATTTATGAAATATCTTTCACTTTTTGAATGAAGAGTAGTAGTTAATCGTATAGTCGTGTGAGACGAAGAGAAGATGAACGAAGAGCATAGTAAGACTTTCAGTAGGACTTCAAGATAGTTCAAAAGTGGAAGACTAGACAGAGAAACCAAGTGCAGAAGACGTTAGCGTAGCAACATGTAAGCAAAAAGTGTTATACATTGATTCACACTAATAATTAGTAGTGCATAATTATATGTTTTTATGTTTGATTTATGTCGATTGTTTGACGTTTTATTTAGTTTGTAAACATTTATGTGATTTCAGTTGTAATTGTATTTTAGTCTTTTTTTTATAAGTTGTAAAGTTTAGTTAGGATTTGTGGTGTTGGAAATGAAGACTTTGAAAAGAAGAAAACAAGAAATTTGACTGCCCAGGAGTAAAATCCGACCGGGTAGAAACTCCCACCCGGTCGGGTATGATATTACAGACGAAATTGCCAAGAAAGTCACTAGACCCGGTCGGGTCCCCTACTTGACCCGGTCGGGTCAGATGTGACCCGGGACAAAACGACGTGCGAAGATCACCAGAACGTGGCAGATTATCTGATTTTGACCGGACCCGGTCGGGTAAGTACTTGACCCGGTCAGGTACCCGGCCAAAGGTGTTGAAAAACACCTATAAATAGCACACTTTTTCTTCTCTAAAAATATCCCTTCTTGTATACTCCTAAGCTCAGTTTAGAATAGCATTTCTTATATTTTTATAGCATGTTTAGTCTCCAAATGAGGAGCTAAACTTCCATTTCTTGGTTTTGCTCTTGAAGCTTGTTGATTATTAAAGTTGTGAGTTATTTTCTTAACTTCTTCTCTTGATTATTAATTCTTCCCTTAATCTCATTCTATATTAATGTTGGAGGGTTGCTAAGTGACGATTAGTTAACGTTCTGACATTAATTACTACTAGAAACGATCAACGAACCGATGATTAATCGTTGGTGGTTTCACAAGTAAGTAACTTCGGTTTATTAATGCACGGTTGTGGTTAATAGACTAAAGAGGGATCAATTTTGTTGGTTAAACCAAAATCGTTGTGTTAAGGTTATCAATCTCAACTGATTTCATCAAGGAGTTAAAAAAGATTGAATGCTACTATTATATCCGTATACGGCGTTGTTCTATATTTGATTAATAGTAAGGGTTATTAATGAACGGTCGTTGTTAATAACCACCCTCGATGAATTGGAGATACTCCTTGATTGAGTATTCGAGAGGGGATAAGTTATAGATATAACAAGGATCAACTAAAATATATCAACAAGTGGAAAGTAGCAAAGCCAAGTCCCTTTTATTCTTGAATTAAACACATATAGGTTGTTCATCTTAGTTTCTTAATTAAATTAAATCATTCAAAATCAAAACCCTCTTTTTTAATTAATAGTTTCATAAAAAGAGAATCATTCCTTTCCCTGTGTTAGTCCCTGTTTCTGTAACAGCAATGAATAATCGATCTAGCAAGGAAGATTAAACGTAAAGATGAACACAGAATGAATCACCGTAAAACCTTCTTTGATAAACCGTGGAACGTACAACAGAATGATATGCGTAAGACTATGAATAATAAGTACGACGTTCAACCTATTCCTAAACCTCGGCTCCCTTTTTATAGGCGAGGTTTAGGTTAGGCGTACCAGGCTTTTAGCCTGTTTAAATGGGCCTAACACTTGGCCTGATTTCTATCTAATTTATGCACTATTTAAATACAAGGATTAAATATAAAGCTAATCTATGACCAACTTGATTCACAATTAAATATCTCCAACAATCTCCCCCTTTGTGATCAAGTGCCATTCTCTTATTGCTTCTGAGACTTGAAGTAGTGTTTCCTCATACCAAGTGCATGTTCATACTGCCTCAGCACATTTCTATTTTCGAGGCGATCGTCAATGACCTTTAAAATTGTCTCAACAGTAGAGTGTTCCTTTTGAACATAAGACGATGCCTCTTGAAGATTTTCCTCTAGCTTTGCCTTCATCTTTAGAATCTGCTCTTTGATTATTTTCAGTGTTCCGTCACAGTACTTCTCAATTTCACTGACTACCATCAGACGCTTTTCGTCCTTGTGGTTCAGATAGGTGACTGCTGGCGGTGTGAAGAAGATGTGGTAGGCTGGGAAATCTTCAAGTTCTGGACCATACAGTCTTGGCTTTGTCAGATTTGTCTTCTTTAGATTGCACTCAATAGCCATCTGTAGGTCATGTGAAGAGTGTACTCGGATTTGTCTTAGCATGAATCTCTTGATAGCTGCGAGGCCTTCGCTGTATATTATGCTCTGCCTGACTGGAAGGTATCTGTAGGCCATGAACATTTGGTAGATGTCATCCGGTTTCAGCATGATGAAGTCGTTTTCTTGACAAGTAAATTCGCTCCCATCGGTGCGTTGGAGTCTGTAAGTGTAGAATGTTACTCCATGATAGTCTTCAGCCTTCACTTGCAGAATTTGATGAATCGGGAGAATATTCGACTTCAGATCTTGTTCCATTAGTTCTCTCTGAGTACCGGTTGACCTTTGTAGCAACATATGTAGATGACCTCCAGCCTGCTTTCCTTTCAAGTGAGTAAGGCCTCTTAGCTTTAGTTCATTCAGTGGCTTGACTCTGTCTGGTCTACGCCAGATATGCTCTCTGATTTCTTCTTGGAAGGGGGCTTTGATGCGAACATTATCCCAGGGTTTCTCTGTCTTGGGAAGTCTTCCCGCTGTTTGTCTTACAACCGATTCAAGAGTCTTCTGGGATTCTTTGTAATTCTCCCCTTCCTTGCGTTCATCGTCCTCGAGCCTTATAATGTCTTCAGAGCATTTGTTGATTAGCTCTCGTAGCCACCAGTTTCTTTGCATGTCCTCTTGTTCGGCTTCAACCCGAAGATCATCCCATTCTGTCCATTTTCTTGGCCATTTGTCATATATCACCGCCTCTTCCAGTGCATCATGGATGTCTTTGCCTGGGGAAATATATGGAATTCTTTGTTCAGGCGGTGATTGTTCCTGTGTAGCACTACCGGGTTCACTAGGATTGCCCGTTGACATCAGCTTAGAACTGGGTTCCAACTGATGGCCTGATGGAGAAGATGTACCAGTGGTAACATCATCAGGACTTCCATCCCCTCCTCAGTTGGTATCTCTGGGAGATACGCCTCAGGATGTTATTTCTAGCTCGACCATGCTAGATAGTTTGGCTGTGGATGGTGGCTGTTGGTTTGTTGAGGTTTCAGGTTGAATTGGCTGTGGAGTTTGGCTTGGTAGAGCAGTTTGCTCAAGTGATCGAGGTCGCTTGTTCTCCCCCTCATGAGGATCCGAATCATCGGGGTCCTCATGGGAACGCTTGCGACCACGAAGACTCTCCTTGCAAGTACTCTTGGTTTCGGGTGAAGAAAGAAGAGCTTCTAGTATGGCTTGCTGATGAAGAGTGATCTTGTCTTCTGGGGTGTTTAAGAGGTTGTTCAGCAAAGCCGAAGCTAGTGTGTCAAAGGACAGTGAGGAGAGATCGATGGAGGGTGTGGTCGGGTGTGGGGAGAATACTGGTTCTGTATCCTGGGTTCCCCGAGAAATAGAGTGAATGGGAATTTGATTTATGGATTGGTGGGATAGAGGGGTTGAGGGTACGGGTTGTGTATGGGAGATGAACGGTTCAGGTGAAGGTTGGGGTGGTGTTTGTTCAGACCGAACCGCTTGGGTGATCCTAAATTCCTGTGCTAGAGCGGTCATTGCATCTTGCACCCATGGCTTAATGGTGGAATCCAGGAAGCGATTCAGTAGAACGTTTACGTCTTCAAAGGTAGGGTGACCAGTTACGGGGGTTGTAACTGTTGACACAGCATCAGTGAAGATTGCTTATGTGTGGCCTGCATTTAATGATGGAATCATTATGGGCGTAGCAGGGCTTCCAACCGTCATAGCTTGCGCTCTGGTTGTTGCGTTCAGGGTGAGTGCACCTGTATGTGCAGTGAATAGTGTAGGTGTCCTAGAAAATGAAGAAAATGTGGGGAATGTGACACCTAGACTCGATGTGTGAGAAGAAGGGGTTTTGACCTCGGGAGATAGGTCAATAGTATGCTCAACTGATTCAGAAGGAACCAGCGAGGGGGTTGAGTCCCGTTCTTTTGAAACAATAGCCTTTTGAGAGGCTATCGAGTGGCTGGGAGAGGGCTGTGCATGCGCAGTTGAGCCAGATGCTGCGACTTCTACCCGGGAACCGAAAAGATCGGCTCCTGTGCTTAGG
This sequence comes from Cuscuta europaea, assembly GCA_945859875.1. NCBI lineage: Eukaryota > Viridiplantae > Streptophyta > Magnoliopsida > Solanales > Convolvulaceae > Cuscuta > Cuscuta europaea. The sequence goes on along the minus strand of CAMAPE010000005.1, from coordinate 11,131,941 downwards.
GATTCGGCTCGGCTTATCTGGATAAAGGAGTCGCAGCCCGAGAAGATGTGCTCGTCTGCCTTATCAAACAGGCTTTTTCTGGCTTGGGGCTGGGTCTTGGCCTTGGCAGCTTTGTCATTCTTGACCTTAGCCCTGGTCTCTCGGATGACGACTTCTTCTGAGTTGATTGATGTCTTAATGGAATGAGCCGCCTCGTCGTAATCATCCTTGGAGCAATTTGTCTCGCTCGGATCAGGTCTTGGTTTAGCCTTTTCTTTTATAGTGAAGACTTGAGGTCTGCGAGCTATGATTGGTGCTGCGTCTTCAGCAGTAATTCTTCTCTTCTTCGGAGATTCGACGGGCAGCTTCCCTTTTCTGATCAGAGCATATGTGAGCTCCACATCATCACTATCGTTGTCATCATCGTCATCATCCGAGCAAGATTCTTCGCTCTCCGTGCCCACGCTCTCGGAAGCCTCGTCGTCAGTGTTTGTTTGGGCTTCACTGGACGATTCATTGGCCGTTTCCTCAGCGTCTTTTTCGGTGCCCTCAGCCGCCTGACTCGTCTCAAGAGAGTCGTCAGACTTTCCTTCATTAGGCAAACCGGCCACTGGTTTCTGTGGCTTTTGGGCTCTCTTAAGACCCTTACTCACACTCGGCTTTGTCCCTTGGGTAGGTCTAGCTGGGTTTTGCTGAACCATAGGGACGGTCTTCTCGGTGGCTTCCTTGTACTGCTGAACAGCTGGGTTTGAAGACCTTACAAGGTTGAGCAGAAACCCAGGGATCCGCAGACCGTAGGTCGGGTTCTTGTCCGCTTTAAAGTATTGCAGCTTTGGGGCTTTGTAATGTGGATCGGAGGTGCGTTTTGGAATTGTCGAATGCTCTGCCATGCAGTCGTTGATGATTAGCCCAAGCCATCTAGCGTACGGAATGGTACCTGGCCTATTCTTTTCTTTGGCCTTGACCAGGTCCATTAGCTCTGAGAAGAAGAGTTGTGCCAAGTCGTAGTGTTTGTTGAAGGCGATCCCGTGGAAGACTAGCAGTATTTGCTTGTTGCATTTGTCGAAGCCAGCATGCTTTGGCGACAAGCATTTGTTTACTAGCCCGAAGAGATTCTTCCACGGGTGACTGAGATATGCGCCGTTGAAGTTCGACAGTTGTGGCAGTAGAGACGTGTAGCCTAGTGATGCTACGTCTTTCAGTAGATCGGGGATTGACGGCAGCGCATCATATGTATCTCGGACTGGCAGCGCTAATGTGGATTGCAATGTTGATGGCGTCAGGGTCACGCGCATGCCATTCAGCTTGGTCTTTATTTTTGAGCGATCCTTCGGAGATTCTGTATGCATGTGCCCCCAGAATTGTTGTAGGTATATCTCTGGCACCGGTTTTGAGTTGTGAAGTGCAGGCCAGAGATAGTGACCCTTCATGATGGCTGGAACGATCGGGTTCTGGCATTTGAAGACTGCAAGGTCTAACTGGAAGTTATTGTCCAGCACCTTGATCCATTTGTCTTGAGAGTAGATGGCATCATCGATCTGTGCTCTTGTGTTTCCTGCCATTTTAAACTGTAGAAGCATGGGGTCAGCACATGAAGTTCAACTGTTTGATTTGATTTTGAAAGAATTTGATTTGCAGTTTTCAGATAAGTTTATGCAGGTGGAAAATTGAAAAAAAATTCTAAGTCCAAATCTCGAGATGTGAATCTCGAGATCATGATTTCGAGATCCAAATCTCGAGATCTTGATTTCGAGATTCAAATCTCTAGATCAAGATGTCGAGATGTAGATCTCGAGATCTTGATTTCGAGATTCAAATCTCGAGATCAAGATGTCGAGATGCAGATCTCGAGATCTTGATTTCGAGATTCAAATCTCGAGATCAAGATGTCGAGATGCCCATCTCGAGATCTTGATTTCGAGAAGTTGAACCGACGATCTCGAGATCCAAGGCCTCGAAATCGTGATTTCGAAACGAAGAATCCACCTGCAAAATCAAAGATATATCAATCAATAACAAACGATTTCGACCTAAAGTCTAACAAAACCTTTTTATGTTGATTTTGAAAAATTGATCGATTTGCGAGAATGATCGATTTCGAACTATGTTTGAAGATTATGATTTCGAGTTCGAAGGATGTTGATGAATGAGATTTCGAACGAAGAACTACCTAGGTAGTTGTGAATGAAAATCGGGAGATGGAGTTTTGTGAAATCGGTCTGAGGAGAAGAAGAAGGGGAAACGGCAGGAGCTCTGAGAAGCTAAACGTTCTGATCTTTGCGAAAAAGTTTGAGAAGCATAAGGATGAGAGGTTTTTCGAGGGTTTAAATACGTGATAGAAAAAAATTTGGGCCTCCTCCGTAACAATTGAGCCCGAATGATTGGGCTGGCACACAGTGCCCTTTAAAAATTTTCGAGGCCCAAACCAGTAAAAATAGAGAGCTCCCCCTTAATCAGTGAAAAATAGCTCCCCCTCAAACAGTGAAAATTTTCTCCCCCTCAAAAAATGCAACGAACAATATTTACAAATGCAACGCACACACACTATTTTTTGTTCTTTTTGATTTTTCACACACACTCAACATATGCAACGCACACACACTATTTTTTGTTATTTTTGATTTTTCACACACACTCAACACATGCAACGCACACACACTATTTTTTGTTATTTTTGATTTTTCACACACTCAACAAATGCAACGCACACACACTATTTACAAGGCACACGCACACACACTTTGCTGATCAGTGGAGACATAATTAAACAGGCTCGAGGTTCAACATGCCCAACTTGGAGACTAGGAACTGGAATCGTTTTTCATCCAGTGCCTTAGTGAACAAGTCAGCCAGTTGAAGCTCTGAGCTTACAAAATACATGTCAATATCTCCTTTCTCCACGTGATCCTTGATGAAATGATAGCGCAGGTCAATGTGTTTGGTGCGGGAGTGATGAACCGGGTTGCTGGTGATGGCGATGGCGCTCTGTGAGTCACTGTAGATCGGGATATGGCGGAGAGTGTAACCGTAGTCTTTTAGCTGGGTCTTCATCCATAATATTTGTGAACAACAGCTAGCAGCCGCGACGTATTCTGCCTCGGCCGTAGATGTTGACACACAGTTCTGTTTCTTGGAAGACCAGCAGACTAACTTATCGCCCAAGAATTGGACGGCTCCCGATGTGCTTTTGCGGTCCATCCGGCAACCAGCAAAGTCAGCATCCGAGTATCCGACTAGGTCAAAACCTGAGTGTTTGGGATACCAAAGGCCTAGATTCACAGTGCCTTTGAGGTATCTCAGAATTCTTCGAACAACGGTCAGATGGGATTCCTTCGGATTTGCCTGAAAGCGTGCACATAAGCATGTGGAGAAGACAATGTCAGGCCTGCTTGAAGTGAGATATAGCAAAGATCCAATGATGGCCCTGTAGTTTGTAGCATCAACTGGCTTCCCGGAGGGGTCTGGGTCCAGTTTGTTGTTTGGGGACATGGGGGTCGTCATGGAAGATTTGCCATCAATGTTGAATCTCTTAAGCATTTCCAGAATATACTTTGACTGATTGATGAAAATGCCGTCAGAGAGTTGTCTTACTTGCAGACCTAGGAAGAAATTCAGCTCTCCCATCATGCTCATTTCAAACTTTGTTTTCATCAGTTTCTCAAAGTGTTTGCACAGACGTGGATTTGAGGAGGCGAAGATAATGTCATCAACATAGATCTGAATCAGGATGATGTCAGACTTCTGTCGTTTGATGAAAAGTGTGGTATCAATCTTCCCTTTTGAGAAACCTGAGTCAACCAGAAATTCGGTTAATGCATCGTACCAAGATCTTGGTGCCTGTTTCAACCCATACAGAGCTTTCTTTAGCTTGTACACATGGTCAGGATATCTGGGATCTACAAATCCTTCGGGCTGAGCGACATAGACTTCTTCTTCCAAGACTCCATTCAGAAAGGCAGTCTTGACGTCCATTTGAAAGACGGTAAAGTTCTTGTGGGCCGCGTATGCAAGAAAAAGGCGGATTGCTTCAATTCTTGCTACGGGTGCAAATGTTTCATCATAGTCTATGCCCTCTTGCTGATTATATCCTTTTGCGACCAGTCGTGCCTTGTTCCGTATCACTATGCCTTCTTCGTCCTTCTTGTTCTTGAACACCCATTTAGTGCCAATGATGGTTTTCTGAGGGGGTTTAGGCACGAGTGTCCACACGTCTAGTCTGTCAAACTGATTGAGCTCATCTTGCATGGCAATCACCCAATCTGGATCAGCGAGTGCCTCTGAGACTTTGGACGGTTCATTCTTGCTTAGAAAGCATGCATAGTGACATTCATTTGTTGTTGTTGATCTTGTTCGCACACCTTGACTTGGATCACCTATTATCTGTTCAACAGGATGTGCTCTCGTCCACTTCCTCTCATGAGCTAGAGGATTTGGAGTTATTATTGGTTGATCTGAGTCCTGATATGAGGTTGAAGGCTCTGGGGCAGCTGTGGTGTGTAGTGGAGATGATTCCGGACTTATAGCAAAGCCGTGATCATCCACACCTCTGGGATTGGTTTGAGGGGTTGAGGGTGTGGATGGTACATCATCTGGTCCTGTGAGGAGCGGAATCTCTGTTGTTGGAGTTGATGTTGACTCTGGAGTGTATGCAGGAGGTGGAGATTGTGAGTTCTCGTAGAAGTTTCTGAAGAGAGAGTCGAGAATCACATCGTCATGTTCGGTGTTTGGTTCAGCTTTATCAGAAGCTACTGGTACAGAAGTGGATGGATCGGTCTGGAGATGTTCAATAGCAAAGTCTGCCATTTCATAGAATGTAACATTTACACTCTCGATGACAGTCCGCTTGTCTCTGAGATAGACTCTGTAAGCTTTGGATTGTAGTGAGTAGCCAATGAACACGCCTTCTCTGGCTTTGGGATCCAGCTTACTTCTCTCTGTCCGATCATTGAGTATGAAGCACTTGCAGCCAAAAACCTTGAGGAAAGAAATGTCTGGAGTTTTGTTGAATAGGATCTCATATGGAGTCTTGTCGAAGCGCTTGTGGATGAATGTTCTATTCAGAGTGAAGCACGCAGTATTGATTGCCTCTGCCCACATGAAATGAGGCAGTCTTGATTGAATTAACATGGTGCGTGCTGCTTCAACAAGGGTTCTGTTCTTTCTCTCAACAACTCCGTTCTGCTGGGGAGTTTTAGCTGCTGCAAATTGCTGAGTGATACCGAGTGATTCATAGAACTCAGTGAGAGTCTGATTTTTGAACTCGGTACCATTGTCAGTTCTAACAATTCGAACACTGTGCTGTAGCAGTTTCTTGATCGTTCTGATAAAGGTCATAATGTTTTCCGCAGCTTCGTCTTTTGAGCGGAGAAATTTTGTCCATGTATACCTAGAGAAGTCATCAACGATTACCAGAGTGTATTTGCGACCGTTGATGCTTTGTACTCTCATAGGTCCACACAGATCCATGTGTATTAGCTGCAACTGATGAGTAGATGAAGGTTCGGTTTTTGACTTGTGGGAGCTTCGCGTCATTTTGCCCATCTTGCAGGCACTACAATGATTTTCAGCGGAAGACTTTAGCAGAGGAAGCCCCTTGACAAGTTTCTTGGAGGACAAAGTTGATAGATGTTTGAAGTTCAGATGGGAGAGACGTCTGTGCCATAGGTTGTTCTGTTCAGTTGAAGCTTTGGACAGCAGACAGATGGAAGTGGTGGATTGGACGCTTTTCAGATCAATAGTGTACAGATTTGATGTTCTGTAACACGTTAATAATGTATTCCCTGTGCTGTCAAGAACACAGCATTGTTTTGCAAAGAACCTCACTTCCATCCCACTGTCACAGAATTGTCCAATGCTCAGTAAGTTGTGTTTGAGCCCTTTGACGAATGAAACATCTTTTATTGTGACACTGGCACAGACGACGTCCCCATACCCAAGAATAGGAGATGAGGTGTCATTCCCGAATCTGACATTTCCTCCGTAGCAGTTGGTGTAGTTGCTCAAGAGGTGCTTTATTCCGGTCATGTGGGTTGAGCATCCTGAGTCTAAGTGCCACACATGACTGTCCTGCAAAACAATCAAATAGGTTTAGGTACCCAACTTGGAGTGGGTCCTTCCTTATTATCAAGAAACACATTTTTAAATCTTGCTTTGAGCAGTGATCCAAGGTCAGCTGCTCTTTCAACAAAAGATCTATCTTTGGTGGGCTTTCCAATAGCCAGATCTGCTTTTGCAGTGTGTCTGGTTTTTGGAGTCCACCTAGCAGTTTCCAGTTTTGTGGGTCTGATGTTGTGAACCCACCTTTCCATTTTAGTCCTGGTGGGTCTAAATTTGGGGACCCACCTTTCAGTTGCAGTTTTGATGGGTCTTCGATTTGGAACCCACCTTTCAGTTTCAGTTTGGATGGGTCTTCGTTTGGGGACCCACCTATCTGTTTCAGTTTTGGTAGGTCTCATCTTGGGGACCCACCTATCTGTTTCAGTTTTGGTAGCTCTCATCTTGGGGACCCACCTCTCAGTTTTAGATTTAGGAGGAGAGTAGACAGGTGCTTTGTGATTGAATGGTTGTTTCTTAAGTTTGGTTTTGAAAATCTCCTTCTTAGAAAGCCGATTAAGATGTTTCCTAGAATGAACTCTAAGGGCATATTTCATATCAGGAATACAAAACGTTCCCTTAGTAGTTCCTTTCTTGGTTTCTTTTTCAGGTTTGAGCTTTCTTGAAGGCTTAGATTTAACAACATTCACATCACATTCATAATTATGGGGATCTGGAACAGAATAACCATAAGCATCACTTGTATTATAAATAGAACGTTGTCTAGAAGATGTCTCATAAATATTCAGCTTGGGACTCAAGACTGAACTACTAGAAGTTTGCTTTGTAGAGACAGAATTACAATTAACTTTGGAATAAAAAATAGAACTAGATCTAGGGCTGGCACTTTTCTCAAAAACTTTCTTTTTGCCATCTGCGATTTCCTTCCTCTTTTTCCTCCACTCATTCTTCTCTTCTCCTTCCTTGTTCACTTCATTCCCTGTAAACAAAGGAGAAGAGAGATGAGTGGACGAACCTTTAAAAGCATTGTTTTTCTCATGTGAGGTGTGTGAGCTGTCAGGCTTGGTCGTAGAAGGGTCTGTTTTAGCATGAAACTGATCACTCAAATCATTAAATTTTTGAAGAAGTTCCTGCCAGTTGCGCTCAAAACCTTTCTTTTCAGTTTCAAATCTCTCTCTCTCTCGTTATCAAGAGTTTTCTGTAGGTTTTTGAGCTTTTGAGCCATGGGAAAAATACACGGTTCCTCACCAGTTTTAGCAATACCTACTCTTGGGGGAGGGTCTAGAGGGTGTCCTATGTGAGGAATATCTTTAGCATAAGGGTCAAGGCATTCACTAAAGCAGGAAGTAGGTTTTTCTTCTGAAAGTTGTTTTTCATTTACAGAGGGATAATCACAAGAAATCGCAGGTTTTGGTTTCTTTCTCTTTTCTTCTTCTGCTTCAGCATAGTCTTCATCACTTCGAAAATACATTTTCTCGCCAAACCCTAGTCCCATGTAATCTTTGTTATAGAATTGAAGACAGTTAACTTTCTTAAGATTACGTGGGTTGGTTATGCCCAGTCCTGTTTTAGCATTGTAGAATCGGTCATCCTTTTGTTTGTTGTTAAGCAGAAAAACAGTTTGTTCAGATTGACCTCTTCTAGCAGCTAGATCTTCTAGTTCTTTTACTTTATTTAAAAGTGTTCTTCTTTTGTTATGCAAAAAATCGCATTCAGCCTTTGCTGTGCTTTTTTCCCGTTCACTGTCCTCAAATTTCTTAGTTAATTCAGCTATCTTCAGTTCAAAGCTTTCAAAATCTGAGGACACCTTTTTGACTTGATCTTTTGCAATTTCAAGTTGAATACTTAAGGAAGACTTTTGGTCTAGATTCTGTTTCAGAACTCTATGATTATTGTCTAGTCTCTCCTTTAGTTCTTTGATTAGATTGTCCTTTTCAAGTAAGGACTGCATTTGATTATTTAAAGAAGTATGTGAGGTACTTACAGAGCTTGTTGAGCACTTGCTTTCGGGGATCGCAGCATCACCCTTTATTTCATCTCCTTCCACACGTGCCATAAGGGCATAGTTGTCTTCCTCCTCCTCCTCCTCAGAAGAATCTTCTGCCCAGTTCTCATTCTCAGCAATCATGGCAGAGGTTTCTTCTTCTTTCTGCACCATCAGCATTTTCTGCTTATTCCACAGCATCTTCTGCTTGTAGAAGTTAGCATCTTTCTTCTTTGGGAGGCGGCAGTCTTTGATCACATGTCCAGGCTTGCCGCAATTATAGCATTTAGGAGCTTCTTCTGCTGATGATGCCTTCCTAGAAGATCCTTGATCATGGTTCTTCTGCTTGTAGTTTGAGGAGGAAGTTCTCAGCCTGTTGGAGGAGGTGTTCTTCTTAGCAAATCTTTTGGCCAGCAGTGCCATCTTCTTCTGTAAGTCTGCTAGCTCAGCCTCTAGATCAGATTTGTCATCATCACTCTCATCATCATCTGATTCAACCACCACCTTCTTCTTTTTCTTCTTTAGTGAAGTGGTTGTCCTTCTTGGCTGAGCCTCCATTACTAGAGCTAAGGGGTTTGTGGTGTGATGATCCTCAGCACAGGCAACCTCGTTGACGAATTGCTTCAAATGTTCATAGAGTGTGTAGAGGTCAATTTCGTCCAAATCTATCCGAGATCTGACATCCTTCACTGTCTTTTCCCATGCAGGATGCAGGCTGGATAAGAATCTAATATTCAGTTCCAGATTGGACCTGAATACTTTGATCTTTCTTAGTTCATTTACCAGTTGAACAAGTCTGTTATAAGTCTCATTCAATGGTTCTCCTGGACCTGCTTTGAAGGAGTCATAAGCGATGAGAATCGTAGTCTTCTTTGTCTTGAGGCTGATGCTTGTGCCTTGTAGCAGCTTCTCTATTTCATCCCACATTTCCTTAGCTGTCTGCATGCTATCAATGAGAACATAAACTTCATTTGGTATTGCTTGAAGGAGGTAAGTTTTGGCCATAAGGTCACCACGAAGTCTGAGCTTGTCAGCTTCTGTGTATTCAGATGTCACTTTTCTCCTTATTTCTGGAAAAATAGGAGGATTATTTTCTGGATCTCCACCAACTGAAATCAAGAGTTCAGCTGGTCCTTCAAGCAAAGATTCGAGCATCGCAGCAGAGTTCTCTTTGTGCTCGAGGAAATTTAGAAATCTGTTCCTCCACATTTGATATTCTCCCTTCCTGAGGCTAGGAGGGGTACTGCTGTTCCCTTGTGCATTGTATTCTGAACCCATTGTTGTACTCAACTGACCGTTCGAGAAAATTGATCAAAAGATTTTCAGAGGCAGAAAGTCGAAAAATCAGATGTCGAGATCTGAATTTCGAAATCTCAGATTTCGATAAAGGAGGCCCGGTATCGAGATTTGGGCTCGAGATTAAGGATCTCGAGATTAGGGATCTCGAGATTTCAAATTTCGAGATGCTGATCTCGAGATTTGAAATTTCGAGAAGTTAATCACTCGAAATCTTAATCTGAGAAGTCAAATGTCGAGACCAGATGTCGAATCCTTTTCTCGAAATCAAGATCTCGAAATCCTAGATGTCGAAATCCTCAATGTCGAAATCCTGCAACCTGTAAAAATCAGATAAAAAAGATCTGAAGGTAGTTTCCTGTAGAGTAGAATGTCGAGATCTTCGTGTAAAGTTTTCAGCTCGAAAAACGTAGCAGAACCTGTGAAAAAGCAGGATGTCGACAACCCCTGCTCGAGATATCTCGAAAACTAAAATTGCGTAAAACACAATCTGAAGTATACCCTTTGATCGCTTTGAAAAGGCGATTCCAAAGGTGTAACTTTTACAATTTTTGAACAAGAAACAAAATTACAGAGCAAAAAATCGACAGAATGAACTACGTTAACAAAAACAGAGTATTCTGCAGGAGTTCTTCTGATCGGTTCTCGATCGGCTCTGATACCAAATGTTAGTCCCTGTTTCTGTAACAGCAATGAATAATCGATCTAGCAAGGAAGATTAAACGTAAAGATGAACACAGAATGAATCACCGTAAAACCTTCTTTGATAAACCTTGGAACGTACAACAGAATGATATGCGTAAGGCTATGAATAATAAGTACGACGTTCAACCTATTCCTAAACCTCGGCTCCCTTTTTATAGGCGAGGTTTAGGTTAGGCGTACCAGGCTTTTAGCCTGTTTAAATGGGCCTAACACTTGGCCTGATTTCTATCAAATTTATGCACTATTTAAATACAAGGATTAAATATAAAGCTAATCTATGACCAACTTGATTCACAATTAAATATCTCCAACACCCTGCGGATACGAACTCTACTACGTTATACTACGTATAAATGCTAGTATTAAATTTATTTTGACGCACCGTGACAAAGTGCTCGTCAAATTTGGTGTCGTTGCCGGGGAAAGGCAATTATTTTCTTTTTATTTTATCTCATAAAAAATATATATATACTAAAAAAAACTTACACTTCTATTTTCTGAGCTTACATGAGTTATGAGTATAGGGATACCAACACTTCATCCTTAGAGAGTCAAATTTCCTTCTTGACTTCTCTAATAAAGGAATTTATCTTAAGCTCAAAAGCTCAAGATGCCAAGACATGCAATATTTGCATGTCTTACGGGCATCTTACGGATTTCTGCCCAAAACTCCAAGAGTATATGGAGCATATAAGTACATATGAGTGGTAATAAGTTTTTGACAGTAAGTGCACCATATTGAAGTGTGGGGATGGAGTACAGTAAAAGTGAGATGTGAATTTAAAAAAGTGAGAAGAAATGGGATGAAAATGTAATGAAGTTGCAAGAAGCTTGACTGCCTTACTTAGGGTGTAATAAAAATTAACAAAAGTGATTCTTATGAATGTAAAGTAGCAGGTAGACATGTTAGGAAGCATAGGAGGACACATGAATGGTAATACTTTTTTGACACTAAATGCAACGTATTGAGTGTGGGGATAGAGTAAAAGTGAGATGTGAATTTTAAAAAGTGAGGAGAAATGAGATGAAAATGTAATGGAGTTGCAAGAAGCTTGACTGTGTTACTTAGGGTGTAATATAAATTAACAAAAGATTCTTATGAATGTAAAGTAGCAAGTAGACATGTTAGGACGCATTGAAGGCACATGAGTGGTAATACTTTTTTTGACAGCCAATGCAACGTATTGAGTGTGGGGATGGAGTAAAAGTGAGATGTGAATTTAAAAAAAATGAGGAGAAATGGGATGAAAATGTAATGGAGTTGCAAAAAGCTTGACTGTATTACTTGAGGTGTAATAGAAATTAACAAAAGTGATTCTTTTGAATGTAAAGTAGCAGGTAGACGAGTTAGGGAGCATATAAGGACACATGAGTGCCATAATACTTTTTTTGACAGTAAATGTTGCATACTGAGTGTGGGGATGGATGTTTGATTGGAGTCGACTAAGGAATATTGATATATATTGAGGGAAAATGCATATAATGTTCGGTTCTTTTGTAGTTTTATTGTTAGTTGTTTGATTACATTATATGGCAAAAAATAAGCAGATTGTGAAAATGTGCATGTTTTCTAAATAGGCTTGTGTCAAAATGTGCATGTTTGAAGGTACTAAAGGGTATAATCTCTGTTTGTGTGATTTAAATAATTGAAGCATGTGTATGTGTATCGAATGAATCAGGAAAAGCTGCGGGAGAAGGTGAACATAGGAAAAGGAAAGGTGCAGTAAAAATGGCTGGGAACGGGAAGAGAAGGAAGCTTCAAATTGAAGCATGCAAATGCAGCGGAAAGAATGCAGAAGCTGCAACAAGGAGTGAAAAACAGATTGTCCATTTTTTTTACTTTTTCACTCTGTAGTAGGTGTTGTGATGCACTTTAGTGCTATACTGTACCACTTCTGCATTTTTATAGTCAAACAGTATTGGAAATGATGTCAAGTGAAAGTGTGATTCATATGGAAGAGAATTTAGTCATCATGCAGAAGTTAATGTTGCTTATATAATACGAAAATTTGCAGTAAAAGGATTCATAGTAGCAAAATTTAAGTACAAGGTAAGTTGATGAAACTTTGAATAACTTGAACAAGTGGGTGTTGTGCAATTAAATTGTAAGGATTTGGAACATCAAAGTAATAAAGTAATAAACACACAATGAGTATGCTGAATCAATTCGACTTTAAAAACAATCAGAATAACATGGTTCAAACTTTAATTAAATTACAAATAAAAAAATTAATAATCTAAGTTCTTTTGTTTGTGGGACAATTTCTACTATCGTGATGACTCGTTTGGTTACATGCCCTACACAATCTTTTTGCTCGTTTCTTTTCATCAATGGCAACCTCCTTTGCACCTTTAATCCGGCGACCAGAACCCCCATCCAGTTATTCTTGAACAATTGTGGAGAAAGAATAGACACTTCCGTTGGTGCAGATGAACCATAAAAACTTGAATGACACTTTCTTTTGATGATGAAATGTCATGAGAATCAACAACAGACATGAGAACTTCTTTATGTTGCTTCACAAATTGTGAAAGTAGTGTTTGAGACGCTCTGGGTGATTTTCAACCATAGCAACATAGACATGAAAGTCTGACTACAACTAAATAACAACAACTTTATTTTCTCCTATACCGACACATTACGTAGTATTTTAGAACAGAATCATCAATGGCAAACAAGCAGTCCCTACAACAAAAGAATAATAACAAAGTCACAAAATTTTTACAGGATTGAATTTGCACACTATAATAAAAATGTAGCAATAAATTGAGTAATTGTAGCAACAAAGACACATAATAAAACGTTTGGCTGAAAATAATACTAGCTGGGGAAAAATAATGAAAACATTAAAAAGTAGTATTCCATAATCAATCAGAATACATGATTGTTGAAACTTGAAAGCAAAAGAATACGAGAAACAAGAAAATTAATGTAACTACGGAGTATAACATTGTGAATATCAAATAAATACATAAACATTTACAAAAATTATGAAAATTGTAAATTTCAAAGACATGGGATGTTGCAGGGAAAATTTTACAGAGCAATTCATATTATTTCCCCACACACACATAGAAAACATATCTTACTTCAAAAATAATACCGTCACAACATAGATATTTTTAAAGACATGGGATGTTTCATGATTTATATGAAGTATTTGAAAAAAACAACAACATAGAATATACGATACTTGGAACTCACAAATAATAAGGATTTCACAAAAAGAAACACACAAAAAATTACCAGGAACCATCGGATTGCTGCTGTATGAAGAAAACAATGACAAACAAAACTCCTTATACTTCGAGTAAACGCTGAGGAGCCTTTGTCAAAGAACGAAATTTGGATGTTCAAAGTAGCGGTTACCATATTTGGAGTTTGCGCAGAAGATGATTATGGAGAGAAAGGATGTGATGAGCGGAAAAGGCGGAACAATCGTGACCGAATTAACTGAAATGGTGTGAGGACTAAAAAGCCCCTTTTATTTAATCTAGTAAAAGAGCAGCGAGGGTTGAGATGAATGGATGAGATAAATTCTCACTTTTCATATAAATGGTTCTTTTTATTTGATCCTCCCTATATATATATATATATATATATATATATATATATATATATATATATATATATATATATATATACATACATACATACATATATATATCTTGCTTATATTATAAGCGCCAACTATAGTTACTAGGTCCTTTTTCCGTCAAATTCCGTCAACTATTTCCCCTAGATATACATTCCGTACAAAGTCACCGTAGCCTTTTCCGTTTATAAAAATCTCCGTCTGGCAGTTTATACTTACCGTTTCCGAGCGACCATTCAAGCGTCTCTTCAACCGCAATCAGTTACCAGATGAAGAATACATATATATTCCATCTACGAAATGCATCTGTTAGTCTTCTGCCGTGCTTTCTTACAGATTCGCCAAGGTACTCATTCTGCATCCTTGGATCTCTTAAATCGTTAGCATCAAATCATCTCTGTTATCTACTCCTCTTCCTTGTTAATTTGTAAATACTTCGAACTGCTACTTCAAATGGAGTTGGGAAACAACAAAACTTAACTGCAATAGCCCAATTCACAGCATTCCTTTCCTACACAAAAATTCTTAACAACAGTTTAATCTTCGCTCATAATATGTTCGACAAAATGCTTAAACCACTGATTGAAACAAATAGTTCAGTTCTTTTACAAAATGCCTTAAGCCCTTAACCGTTTTTATGATTTAGGACAATTATCTCTTGGATTTCTATCACACTCAAACCTTTAAGAAAGAACTAATGTTTATTATATTAAATATGGTTAACAGTTTCACTAAACACTTTACAGTAACATTAAACACTTGCTTAGTATATCCTCTTCCAATAGAATACCTTAATATGCTTGCTTAACACTATAATGAAAAACTAAACAATCATTACACGTTACTTTCATATTTTGCGGGATTTCTTCATCTCCAAATCAAACGGATGTTATAATTATAAACTCTCAATTCAATTTGGTCTTTGATGCACTTACATTTTTAAATTTAGGCCAATGAAATGTTAAACAATTCAACTTTTTCTAAGATGGTTCTTCTCACATCGGTGTGTGATACCCTTAATTCAAACTGCATTAATGAAATGGGAATCTGGTGCATGTTATTTGATTATGGACAGGGTGTCCTATTATGGTCCCCTACAAAACATTTGGAGGGAAAACAGTCAATTGCTCTTAAAAAATTGCAGACACTTTGCATTAGGGTCTGTGATTGTTTTATTTACCATTTCTTGGGTGGTGAGTGAGTGGAGTTTTAAACAAACACCTTAGCCTAGCAGTAGCCACTACTGTTATAAAAAAAAGGCTCTGTAACATATTGACAACAAGCATTTGTTAATTGAAGTGGCATTTTGACAAACATTTGGTGGGCATTGATATATAGTGTGCAGATTAGTTTAATAAATGAAGCCTATGATGGTAATTTAAATTAGATGAAAAAGAGAGTGATAAGGAATTGCAGCCAACAAACATAAACAACTTCTTAATTTCTAAACTGAAATATCAGTTATGACACATGCAAAGAAATTTGCTGACGCAACCTTCTTACTGAAACATAAAAGATGAAACAGAATTCAAAAACAAAATTTGAAACAATCAAGGTCTTTTTGGTGGCCTTATTTTTTATTTTATTTATCCTTAGAGGCTTTTGATTTGTTCCCTAGAGGAATATGTATGTCACTAAGCACTTTTGCTTTCAGAAAATCAACATATATTCAGTCACTGTAGCCAACATGACCTTACTTTCTTACAAGTGGCCTGTTTACCAAAGTCCAGATTCACCATATTCATTTTGATATTTTGATAACTGCTTCTTCACTACACAAGAAGCCATGCAAAATACTTAATACATCAGAATTCATGATAATAAATAGGTTTTTTCGTATATATGTATATCAGATAGACGCCGGACCTTAAAACTCCCTGCAATATCTTAATTTAACATAATCAAAATATACATCTTTACAACCGCAAGAGTTGGGGTTTAGTTGTAGGAATTAGAGAAAATGTCAAGAAATTTGAGATATAGAAAACAAGGGGATTTAAAATGAAAAGATAAAAATTAGTTAATCAACTTTAAATGCCACTTCAGTTAAGGAATGCTTGCAGTCGATATGTTACACTCATTCTCTTTCTTTTAAACATTAGAATGCATTTAATCTAGCAAAATTACTACTATGAGAAAGAAAATAACTAATTACTTTGTAAAGTAAATTCTTTTCTTTCCAATAAACATACTGTCTACTAATTCTTAATAATTATAACAACTTTAATAATTGTTCAAGGGCTTCATTTGATTTTTTTCACATATGTTAAAATAGCTTACATTGATAAAGACATATACAAATTTACCACTTAAAAAAAGTAATGCACCTGAACTTAGGTGTTTTTGTTCTATAGTTCTTCTCTGATGCTTTTTCCTCAGGAGGATGCTAAAGTGTGTATTTATAACTAATTTCAATATTTCTTACTTCATGAGAAATTTCTCAACCCCTTCAAAAAAAGTTTTATAGATTGCCACCTATACACCTGTAAATTTCAGAAGAGAGTCCGTATGTGTAAACTCAACTTAACAATTTCAAATTTCATTTCAAAAAGAATACACTACTTAAAGTCTTACACCAACAAAGTGTTTGTCAAAATGCCACTTCAGTTAACAAATGCTTGCAGTAGTTATGTTACACTGCATATTTTATGAAAACTAAACGATAACGAAAAAAATGTCAAACAAGTGTAAGAAAAGAACCTTATTCCAAAAGGTCCATACGATAACCTACAAACAAAAATTCAAACACTAAAAATTATAAAAGTTACAAAGCATGTATATATCAGAGTGATTGCACAAAAATTAAGATACTAATTACACAACTAATAAGAAAATTAGTGCATTATTCCACGTAGTGCATAGCCTGCTAGGGTAGGATGTCTTCACCAATATACCAACATGCTCTTTTAGGATTCTAATCTTCTTCAATATGATTTTTGATACAAAAGTCAATTCCTTTAAAATATTTTTTAGATTTTACTTAAGTTTGTACTTTTCTATCAATATGATAATATCAAAACAATAACTATAAGGATAAAAAGATCCACATCTTTCAATATAGCTCAATCACTCTACCATTCAATCAACGACATTTACACATGAAGAAACTAAACATTTTGACATTGTCATTTTCAATAGGTACCTACAACGAAGAGTTACAAGTTCGATATAAAGGTCAGTTTCTTTCCTTATCTTTACAAATACAACCCTACATACACATTTAAATTCAATATGTGAATATTGTTTGCAGCATTGCTTCCTAATAATCCTAATTTTTACAACCAGGACACCGTATTCATACCATAAACCATAAGATAAAACCACCAAAATCTGGACCTTGGTCCCTAGACCTCCCAATTGTTTTAGATAAATAACACCATACAACAATGGAAATTGGGGAGTGTTCATCGAATAACACTAAAATACAGGAACACCGCCAAAACCGAAACTTTAGGCGAAGGCTACGAAATTTTGAAAAGAACTTGCCCCAAAAAACAAACAACAATAATAATGCAGATCATACAGGTTATTTACCTCTTCCTAATATTAATTGAAACCTTTGATAAATTACTAATTTTTAACCCTAACTAACTTCTTCATTCTCTTATAATCATACACCCAACAATAAAAACAATTAAATCTATATCAATTCTATTGCTCCAAATATACTTGATGTTACTAATATCACATATACCCACATATCAAATACAACAAAACATGATCACTATATGATATTGTATATCACAGATACATCAATCGTATATAAATATTGTGACCTACCTTTTTCCTTAAACAAAATTCGTAATTGTTCCTTCTGTGACGCCAGACGTATACAGTTTGAATCATTAGGGTTTTGTTGTTGTCAAGGTCAAGTTGTTCTTGCATCCAATGAAATGCCTTCTGCCCTAAGGGATCTTTTTATTGGCAAAAATACTCTAGCCAGACAATTTCAAGCCTCTGTTAGGACGTATAACAATACATTTGCGTTCACTTCTATAGGTATTTATAACTACGCTAGAGATTTGTGCCGTAGAAACAAAGGGATATATACATTCAAAGTCCAAGGACAAATCTATCATTACATCGATGACTTAATCCCAGATTCTTCCCAACCCCACAATCTCCAAATGTACTTTTTTGACACAGATCACCAAATTTCAAACCGTCTGGCAAGCTGCGATAGGTTAGATAAAGAAACTGTGAGCACTATAGTCCAAATTCTAACATCTAATCCATATGCCCAGTTCTTCAAAAGCCTAGGTGATGTATCTTGTGAAACTGAATTTAGCATCACCTTAAATTCAGATGCTAATTTAGATCAGAGAGTCTATAACACCCCTTCTGTTTCTCAAGTAGCTGCACTTTGGATTGATGACTCTTATGAGGATATACCAAGGAAGAGACACATTAGAGTTTATGCTCATAGTGGTCAATCTAAAAACATCCAATATTATTATGGATGTTACGATCCTTTACAATATCCTCTATTGTTTCCCAAAGGTGACATTGGTTGGCATGAAGGCATCGAAAAAGTTAGTCAAAGAGGTGGAATTATCAACCACAACACAACAAGTCTACAATCTGTAACAACAAGTATCAATTTAATAAACAATCTTGATGATCTTATCCAAGAAGAGGAAAGGAACTTTCAACAAAGTCGAAAAAGAAAGACAGTTTCTTGTAGAGAATATTATTCCTACAAGCTTCAAATACGCCCTAGCGATAGGGGTATGTTGTTACACACTGGAAGATTACTGCAACAATTTATTGTTGATATCTACGTAAAAATAGAAACGCAAAGACTAGATTACTATAGGCTTCGCCAACATGAGTTGAGATCAGAGATATACCACGGAATTGTTGATAGTATGAATATCAGAATGGTATATGGTAAAGACGTTGGACGAAGAATCATTTTACCAGCTTCTTTTATAGGTGGACCTCGAGACATGCGAAAACGATATCTCGATGCTATGGCTATAGTTCAACAATTTGGAAAACCTGATATATTCTTAACAATGACTTGCAATCCAAATTGGCCAGAAATAAAAGAAGTACTTCAACATGTTGATGAGGCACAAAATAGACCAGACATAGTTGCTCGAATATTTCACGCTAGATTACAAGAGTTAAAGAATGATATTGTCAAGAAAAAGTTTTTTGGTGAGGTTGCCGCATATATATACGTCATTGAGTTCCAAAAGCGTGGTTTACCACATGCACATTTTCTCATCATATTAACACCTAATTCTAAAATATCTCAACCGAAACTTTGTGATGACTTCATTTCTGCTGAGATACCTTCCAAAGAAAATCAACCACGATTGTACGATCTCGTTAAAAAACACATGATTCATGGACCCTGTGGTTCCCTAAACCTAAAATGTCCTTGTATGATCCAAAAACAAAAACACCTTCCTCTATCTTGCAAAAACAATTACCCTCGTCCTTACTGTACCAAAACTATGTTTGACAAAGATTCATTCCCAATCTATCGCAGACGCCAAAATGATATGGTAGTTGACATCAAAGGAATTTCACTTGACAACTCATGGGTAGTACCCTATAACCCACAATTACTACTCAAATATGATTGTCATATTAATGTAGAGCTATGTGCTACTATAAAGTCTGTGAAGTACTTATATAAGTACGTGTACAAGGGACATGACAGGGTGAGTCTGAGCTTAACGGATTGTGATGGTGGGGGCGAGATAGATGAAATACAAGATTTTCAAAAAGCCCGATGGGTTTCAGCGCCAGAAGCCGCTTGGAGAATATTTTCGTTTCAAATAGCAGAGATGAATCCCTCCGTTTTCCAATTGCAAGTGCACTTGGAAAATTTTCAATACATAAACTTCTGTGGCGGTCAAAAAATTACAACCATACTAAAAGATGATACTCAATCAAGAACCATGTTAACAGAGTACTTTAAAATGAATTCTACAAATGTGGTTGCGAAGACACTCAATCTTTTATATATACAATTTCCGGAATATTTTGTTTGGTCCACCACTACCAGATCTTGGACACAACGTAAAAGCAAACATGTCATTGGCAGAGTTGTAAATGTAAATCCCGCAGACAGTGAGCGTTATTACTTGCGAATTTTGCTTCAAAATGTAAGAGCACCAACCTCATTTGATGATCTAAAAGTAGTTGATGGTTTTAGAACATCTACTTTTAGAGAAGCAGCAGAAAAGTTAGGGCTTTTAACTGGAAACTCATCAATTGAAGCTGGCTTAAGTGAGGCAATTACCTATCAACTACCACAAAGTCTGCGTAATTTGTTTGCAACCATATTGATTTTCTGTACAGTTCCGGATCCGAGAGATTTGTGGCAGAAATTTAAGGCTTACTTATGTGACGACTTCAATAGAACGGGTTTATACAACCAGCAAGAGATTGAATCAATTGTATTACGTTTAATAGGTGAGATCTTAGAGAAATTCGGAAAATCTTTGGATGAATATCAATTGGTCGATTTCGAATTATCTTCATCATCGATGGAAAAGTATAGTCGAGAATTACGAACTGAGTGTTGTATTAAGGTAACAGACACTGATCTTCAAAGTATCACTAAATTCAATGTAGAACAAAAATATGCATTTGAAACAATCATGGAGAGCATATTGAATCAATTAGGAGCAGTTTAATTTGTGGATGGTCCAGGTGGCACAGGAAAAACCTATCTCTATAGAACATTGCTCGCGACTGTAAGATCTAAACAATGGATCGCACTTGCAACAGCAACTTCTGGCATTGCAGCTTCCATTCTTCCAGGTGGTCGTACTGCACACTCCAGATTCAAATTGCCTATAGATGGAGAAAATAAGTGTGTTTGCAATGTTGGAAAACAAAGTGCGGAAGCTCATCTACTTAAACAAGCAAAATTAATTATATGGGATGAGGTCTCCATGGCTCACCGGAAACTTATCGAAGCACTTGACATAACCCTTAGAGATCTAATGGGTTCTGACAACATATTTGGTGGAAAAGTAATTGTATTTGGGGGAGATTTAAGACAAACTCTTCCGGTAGTTCGCTCTGGAAAAAGGAGGACTTCATTGATGCATGCTTAGTGAAATCGTTGACCGTGTGGCCTCAAATTATTCGATTATCACTTGTGCAAAATATGAGGGCTCTAACGGATCCACAATTTTGTGACTATTTAATGAAGGTAGGAAATGGATCACTACAACCAAGCTTAAACAACACAATAAAAATACCATCACATTTCATTGTTTCATGTTCCAAAAATCAAGATCCATTAATGTGTTTAATTGATTCAGTTTATCCCAACCTATTTGTATTTCACCAAGATCCATATTTGTTGATGGGAAGGGCAATTTTAACAACAAAAAATGAATTTGTAGACGAGATCAACACAAATATCATTTCACGCTTCCAAGGAGAGTCCAAAACTTTTTTGAGTTATGATGAACCAATAGATTCAAGATACCTAAATTGCCAAGACTACTTACATACATTAACATTCGCTGGAATGCCACCACACTCTTTAACACTCAAGAAACATTGCCCAATCATTCTATTGAGAAACATAAATCCAACTAAAGGATTGTGTAATGGAACATGATTAATATGTGATTCTTTTGGTGATCATATAATCAGTTGTTACATTGCAATTGGTGAACACAAAGGAAAACACGTATTCATTCCCCGAATTCCACTAGAGACATCTAAAGATGAAAAATGTTCTATCCCCTTCAAAAAGGAATCAATTTCCAGTGAAGCTGTGCTTTGCAATGACAATTAACAAATCACAAGGTCAAACTTTAGATTTTGTTGGAATTTATTTAAAGGAACCAGTGTTTAGTCATGGACAATTATATGTTGCCATGTCAAGAGCAAAAAATGCATCATCCATAAAAATGCTTATCCTTAATAAAAACAACAATGGAGAGCCAACAAATGAAACAGAGAATATAGTGTACCAAGAAATACTCCAATACATTACACCAAATTGATATACACTTGATACTTATTAATTATGACATTGCCTACCAATAAAATTGTAAGTTTTATTTATGTAATTATGTTAGAAAATTTGTCCATTTTTTTGTTTGCTAAATTCAATGTATAAAGTTCCTTTATTTTTTCTTTCAGGAAAATAAAAAAATATGGCTGATTCACTTTTAATAAGTGACATCACTCCTCAATTAGCTTCTTGGACTTGCAAGGTTTCAATTGTGGAAAAGCTCAACATACGTGAATCATCAAAAAGTCCAGGGAAATTGTACAAGCCGTTTGTGCTTCAAGATATTGTAGTAAGTAATAAAAGTTAAGAAATACGACATTAATGCACAATATATAAACCTAATGTCAATACATTCTATATAGGGAAACAAGGCTAAGGCCATGGCATATGGCCAAGATATTTCTGTTGTGGACCAAAGATTAGAACTGTACAAGACCTACAACATATCTAATGCATTGGTCACTGCGGTCTACCCAAATTTCAATGTTCCTGATGAACATTACAAATTTCTTTGGTCCATCAATAGAAGGACATTGATTCAAGATGTGGATGAAGAGGATAAAATAGAAGTGCAAGAAAATGCTGACATAGTTACAACACCATTTTGTCTCTTCTATAACTCCATGACTAAGAGAGAGACTATAAGTAAGTTTATAGTTCTCAAACCAAAGGTCTTTGTACTCATAATAAATACATACTTAAAAAAATTCCCTATATTATAATATTTTCAACCCTTTGCAGATGTGCTCGGTGCCATTATCTATAAACTCCCACGTGAGTTTGTTGTCACAGAGAAGAAGAAAAAACAAGCAAAGGACTTTATCTTTGTTGATGAGCAGTAAGTACACACAAAAAGTACATTGTTTTCAATTATTCGTATCCACTTAAATATACTAACTAAAGTAATATGTTTTTAGATCGCAACCAATCATTTTCACAATGTGGGATGAATGTGCTAGCATTCAAGGTGTTGAGATTCAGAAATTACTGGATGTCGGAATATATCCAATTGTTCTTGTTAAGCGTGTTGCTGTGACTACATATCAAGGTGATATTTAGATAAACTGATGTAGTTATTTACAAAATTACACATTTCCAAAAACACTAAATCAATATTGTTTCTTATAGTTATCTATTATTCATTTTACGTACAAGCCTAACAATTAAAAAGTGAATATTTTGTTTTTTTATATTTTCTCACTTCATTTTCATTTCATCATTTTCATTTCATCATTACACAAATCTGACTTCAATGTTGGTGATAAAGAAGTATACATCATTTTCATTTCATCATTTTCATTTACCTCATTGCCGCAAAGGCTCCCACCTACAGTGGGGTAAGGGGGGTCGGATGTACGCAGTCTTACCCCTGTACTAAAGCACACAGAGACTATTTCCGGATGACCCATAGTGAAAATCGCGTCCAAAATTGCATGACTGACTGATGCTTCATAACAAAGAAGCGCAGACAGTTTAGTGAGCCATTTTACTTTATTCCATCATAATCTCAAGCCAAAAAATAATGAATCTTTGGCTCCATTGCAAATGATGGAAAAATAAAGAAGTATACATGTTCAATTTTAATTAAACGTACAAGTAATCTATTAGTAACTATTGATAAGCATTGACACCTGATTTGTTTACAGGTTTTTAGTTTCTCTTGCCTTCTAAAAAACATATATTTGCACATTCTATAAAACATAGCATTAAAAATTTCACAAATTAAGCAACACAAAACTCCTTCTTCCTTTCTGTGTGCATCTTAATGTATATATTTTGTCTTACATGAATTTGTTTGTTGTTTGATTTACTTTATTACTTCAATACATTAAACATATGTGCAGGATTATCTTTATCAACAAGATATGACACATGTATAGAACTATATCCTGATACCCAACATGCTATTGCACTAAAACAATGGTAATTTATACTGAATCCACTTTAACTAACTTATGTACACTATTTTGAGGTATAAAAATAGAATTTTTAAAAAGACAACTAATTGTAAAATTTCACTTAACAGGAGATCTACTAATGCTCAAGCTATTCAGAATATGAACACCGAACAAGCGTACATGGACTCACTTGTTAGGTTTGCACTACCGGAAATGCAATCTAAATCTCATGTCATTGATGTCAAGAACAGTGTTGACGAGGTAACATATACTCCCAATGAAGAAATTGCCCTTATTTAATTTGTTGACTATAATTTGTGATAGAGAAACTTAATTAATTTTTGATATAATAGGCTAGGGTGTTTTGGATTTTGAGCACCTTACGATTTCTGGAAAACGGTTTCATTCCGTTTTACATCGGTTGCAATAGCTGCAATAAAGGAATTAACTACACAGTTGAAGGTGTTCATTTTCAATGTTTGAATTGTGGTAACATTAATGGAGTTAGCACAAAGAGGTAAATCTGAGAAGTTTAAATTTCTCATCTTTTATTGATTAAGCACAAAAATCACTATAACTAACAATTGCAGATTTCGATTGAGTGTTGAGGTATCTGATGCAACTGGGGAACTGCAAACAAATCTATTCACCAATGAAGTGTACAAGTTGCTACGGATGCTGGAAATTAACATCAATCCCGATTGCATAAACAGTGCTGACTTGAATGATAAAGTCAAGGCTCTCACTTTCATTGTTGCACTTAAAATAGTGCGTCCTAAAATACATTCAAAGGCAAAAAAGAATTTCTATGTGCTTTCTCTTTCCTTTCCAACAGATATTCGTACATGCAGTGATGCTCAGTCCACAGTTGTGCATGACAATGTGCTACCAAATTCCCCAGAAGGCAAAAGGAAGCTAATAGGAGGCGAGAACTATGACTCACAATACAAAGAAGCAAACTTGCCTGACCTCCCAACAATTGCAACAACTTCAGCCAAAAACAAAGGCAAGAAGCACAAAAAATGTTAGATCAAGCTAATTTAACTATGGGATCTTACTAATGATTATCTATGTATTTGAAACTTATAACTTTGATGCATATTAAATACTTTAATAGTTGATTACTAATAATTAGGTGTATCCTAGGTATGACCTTTGGATGTAAGCCGATATAATGTACTGCAATGTAAACTTACTACAACTTATACACTATGATAAAGTTAGAAGCACTATTATATTAATTTAATTATCCTATTAATATAATTTCTGTGGTCTTAAATTTGATTTTTTCCTTGTATCATGTACTATTATTGTGTGTGGTGCCATTTTCATAAACTCAATTTATTTCTTGACTTCATTACCATCAATTCTTCACATTTCCTACAGGAAGTACCTTCATTATAATTTGTTGACTTTGCACATTTAGGAAAAAATATTAAATTTTGTGTCATTAAATTAGTAGCATTTCTAATGCAAATCATTCATGCAAATTTTATGAAAATAATAATCCCTTTCAAAATATATGGAAACATCCATGCATATTCTGTGTCTTTTAAATATCAATTCTACATGTATTCAAAGTGTGATTAGGAGTGTCATTTTTACATACCAATAACATTAATAATTTATGCATGTAATTTCAAAATGTTAAGCATATCCGCATGTAGTACATACCCAACAACACATTTCAACATTGTACTCCAAACACATTACATCAATCGTCAACTACTAAATTATGGTAAAAAAGTTACATACACTCTTATTAAAAATATGCCAATGTTAGAATTTAATATCACAATAACACAATATCTTTAATCTTATGATTATTTTTTCTTGTGTCACATACATAATATTATACTTATTTGTGCCACTACCATATTTCAACTTTTACTTAACTTTTTGACTATGAATTATTCACAATAACTACGGAAACTCCAATACTCTCTAATTATTGACTTTGTACATTTAATATATACATATAAAATTACGTCTCACTAAATTAGGAGTATTCCTATACAGATAGACTACACACTAACCAAATTACATTAAATGTAAATTAAATTAAACAATGACTCGAAATATGTCAACAAGTATTATAAAAGAAGCTTTATTCCAAAAGTTCCATACAATAACCTACATGCAAAAAGTCAAAAACTAAAAATTATAAAACTTACGAGGCATGTGTATATATTATAGAGTCATTGCAGAAAAATTAAGACACTAATTTAGACAATTAATAATAAAATGTTGGGCATTATTCGCACGTAGTGCGTAGCCCGCTAGTATATATATAGATTTATGATCAAGTGAGAAAATCATCTTGGGAGAGAAATGAGAATGAACTACCACCCTTAGATTATCTTATCTTATTATAAATGGTTAAGGGTATTTTTGAAATTTACGTTCCTTATTTAATGCACCTTAATTGTTGACCCATGTAAATAGGTAAAGTTATTTTCTTCCGTTTAAGTTTCTTAGTCTTACTACATGTAGTATATTTTTCATATCCTTTTCTTGTTCATCTTAAATCATACTACGTATTTTCATGAGTTTTTTTCTTCAAATGATTAATTCTTAATATTACAATCATGTTTCACCATATTCTCCCCATTTTATTTTATTGTTTCTTTCTTTAGTTAGGCTATATGAAAAGCTCATCAATTTTGTTCATTTAGCTATGCACTTTTTTTTATTTTATTTTTTTTAGATATGCACTTTTAACATATTAATTTTGCATACTGTCACAAGTGAATATTACGTATATATTTATGATATTGTATTTAAATTTTAACTATGCACACTTATTGTATAATTATTTGCATTATAAAAAGTTAGATATAAAAAAATATCAACATGTCTAATTTATTTGAGAGCAAATACCAAATAATTATTAAATTTTAATTTCCATTGTCTAGAAAATTCGTCTACCTAAATTGGCTGTCATGCAAATTTTTAGAAGCTATGCGCAATATAAAAGTGTACATGTTTATAGAATTAGGTTAAAATGAGAAAAGATCTTAGGAGATAAATGAGAATAAATTTGAACAATTAGATTTTTTTCTGTGAAATTGAATGTACAGTAGGTGAATCTAAAATGTGCATTAGGTGATGAAATCAAAATCTGCAGGAAAAAAGGTACGACATAATGACATTATGTGAAGCTAAAGTGTGTATTAGGTGAAATTGAAATGTGCATTAGGTGAAACCAAAGTGTGCAAAAATAAAAACTACGATGCGGTGTCATTTTGGGCCTTTTATTATGCACATTTCAATTTCACGTAATGCACATTTGTGTTTACCTTTTACTCTGCACATTACAATCTCACCTAAAGCACACTTCAGTTTCATCAAATACACATTATACTTTATCGAATTATTAATGGGTTTGCATTATTACTTCCCAGAGTGCAATTAACAAATGACAAATGTGCATTTATACACTTGAACAAAAAAACTACTTTTATTTATGTCTATAAAACCAATAATGTAAATTAAAAGGAACAATCATAACATAAAATTGCATCACGAATTTTGATAAAGTGCAAAAAAGTGTTCATTACTATTAATAGTGCACATAAAAAAATATAAGATTATTGCTTAAAACAGATAAATAACCTATCAAAAGTGCAAATTTCGACTTTATAAAGTGCATATCTTACATAAATAATAAGATTGTATATATAACATTGGGATATAATTATCACGGTAATATAAAAATGTATTAATGCACTTTGAATATTTACCACATGCACATTCATGATTTGGTTATTGCACATATAAAATCTAATTGTCTTTGTATGCATAAAATATGCACTTTACATAAAATAATTTATATTTTGCACATGTACTTTAATAACCATGTATTGCAATAGAATAGTGCATGATCATTGTCATTGTCTATTATATTAACAAAATGGATGATCATTTTGCAATAGAATAATGCACGATCATTTTGCACAATCATTATTATATTAATAAATATCTAATATTTAATGGACGATCACTTTAATGGCATGAAATTGCCCATGATTTTAGCAAATGTGTTACATGCGTGCCAAACTACCTTATTACCATTGAGCCCCTACGTATTTATTAAAATGAATTCTTTCCATTTAAAACTTCTCCACCTTACCGAAATTAGTGGACGGATGTTTTAACTCCACTAGAATCCTAACCATCCGATTAGATATATGAATGGTGAGATGTCATTCTTTTTTCTCTCCCGGGACTCCTTTCTCATTGGAACCCTCCCCTATATATATATATATATATATATATATATATATATATATATATATATATATATAATAAGGATCAAATGAGAAGAACATGATCTTAGGAGAGAAATGAGAATGAATCTAGACCGTTAGATTTGCTTTAAGTGAAATTCAATGTGCATTATATGAAACTGTAATGTGCATTAGGTGAACTTAAAATGTGCAGCACAAAGAGTACAATACAATGACATTATGTGAAGCTGAATTGTGCATTAGTTTAAATTGAAATGTACACTAGGTGAAACTGAAATGTGCAGAATAAAAGGTTCGATGTGATGTTATT
Source organism: Cuscuta europaea (assembly GCA_945859875.1). NCBI lineage: Eukaryota > Viridiplantae > Streptophyta > Magnoliopsida > Solanales > Convolvulaceae > Cuscuta > Cuscuta europaea. Next base: position 11,103,870 of record CAMAPE010000005.1, on the reverse strand, counting down.
TTTGTACATTTTATTCCGCATATTTTAGTTTCGTCTAATGCACACTTGAGTTTAAATTTTATTCTGCACATTTCAATATCATGTAATGCACATTTCAGTTTTACAAAATGCACATTTCCGTTCCACATAATACAATTCAATGGTCCAGATTCGTTCTTATATATTTCTCTTCTGGGAGTCCGTTCTTACTGGAACCACTCCCTATATATATATAATAAAGATCAAATGAGAACAATGCTTAACGTGAGAACGTGAGAACACCACATTACCCCAAAGTGTTGCACAACGAAACTTGTACATTGCACATTTTCATATTTTCACAATATTTACCAAAATGCCACCGTGTTATTTAATACAGGCATAATTTGAACAAATTGAAAATGTGCAATAGAATAGCTCCATTGTGCACCACGTTGATTTAAATGTGACCGTTCTCACGTTTTCACGTTAAGCATCGTTCTCACTAGAACCGCACCATATATATATATATATATATATATATATATATATATATATATATATATATATATATATATATATATATATAGGGTTCCGGTGAGAATGAAGTCCCAGGAGAGAAGTGAGAATGAAATCCGACCTTCAATCCTCTCAATCTAATGGCCTAGAAATTGTAGAAAAAGAGCCATGTAATTCGGACTAATCAAGTTGTAAAAAAGGCAAGATACCCTTGGTATTAATTAATGGGTACAATGGTAAAATTAATTAGACTAGTTATCATGCACGAGTGATCTAAATAGGAAGTAATCCTACTTTTTAGGATAACCATTAATACGGAAGTAACTCCCACACAATTAGCAAGATTAGTTCTTATAAATGTTTCTTTATTATTTAATTCTCTTTCCATTTTTTAATTCTCACTCATATAATTTGAATAGTCAATTGGGAAAAATATATTTAAAATGGGCATCATCATTCATGTCATATCCGTTTATTTTTATATGCAATATTCCCATAGTGCAATCAATATGAGTTTGTTGATTTGCACTCCAATATTAAATAATTGCACTTTTATTCGCAATATTATGTAAATGAGTTATTTATTTTTTTGAAAAAACTCTTTGTAAGCACTTTTTTAAATGCACTTTTTTTTAAAAATCAACGCCATTCATCAACAAACAAAAATTAAAGAGAAATAGCATCTTTATTGTACTAATTTGCAATTTGTAATTAAATTGCACATTTATGACATTGGCTTGCACTTAGTATAATAGTTACTGCATTTTACGCATACCATTGTGCACTTCCATACATCTCTCTAATCAAATTGATTTCAAAAAATGAAAATAAATAAACACGGGTGTAAAAAAACATGAGCATGCTATCATGTGCATTTAAGTGTACAAAAGTGCACTAGTATACCACACTTTCTAAAATTTTACAATAATACTTTTACCCAAAATGAAATGCACTTTAAACATGTGCATTTAAATATAAAGAGGGGTGCATTATTGTTTCACACTTTCTAAATTTTTACACGGGCTTTGCAGTGCAGTTATAATACAAAAGAGGTGCAACATACACGGTTATGTTGATGCAATTTTTAAATAAAATATAAAGCATAATAATAAATGGAAATGCATTGTAAAACAAAGCAGAAGATTTATTTTAAATAAAGTGACAAAATGATCAAGTTTTTTTATAAAAATTGAAAAACGGATGTCTTCCTCCGTGACATCGTACTTGAGAATGATGAAGGTATGGAAGAATCAAATAAGATAAAAGAGATTTGATAAAAACTCAGTTAAGAATCGTAAATCAATAAAAGCAAATAGGATGATTGGTCATGCAAGACAGTAGAGAAGTAACCGTGTGATTTTAATATGTTGCCAATTTCTCTTATTTGCCCTTAATGAAGTGCTAAGAAAATCCTAGATCCAATGGCTATATATTATTCTAATTTCTCTCCTAAGATGGTTTTATCACATGAACATATATATATATATATATATATATATATATATATATATATATATATATATATATATATATATATATATATAGACACACATAACATTTTAGCTCAATTAACAATCACTGACATAAAGTGAGTACTAGTATACTCTTATATCCCTCAATTTTTTCTTGATCTAGAAATCCTCCATCATATGGGCTTTATATTTCTGCATTAACAATGTATTTAGGAAAGTTGCCCTAAATAGAAGTAAACAAGTTTAGAAATTCTTAAATAGAACTGGTATATTTTTCTTTCCGAAATAAGAATCGTTACTGTCATGATTTAAAAATACATACATTAATGATAGAAATATTGTCACGTTTAATGCATAATACTGCAATTATTTGACAGTCATAACTATAAGATGACAGTAAATATTATCTTGTACTCCTATTTCGGAAAACTCATAACAGTCCTATTTTGAAATTCCAAAACTTATTTACTCATATTTCTGAAACTTTCCCTTTTTATGATTTTCACATATAAATCCGTGTTTCTATAAAGAGTTTTTTCCATTTTTGGTCCCCGACTATTGTGTCATTGACATTTATGGTACTCGACTTTTAATTTTTCGAATTCTAGTCCTCGACTATTGTGCTAAAGACATTTTTAGCCCTTGACTTCAAAGTTTCCCACATTTAGTCCTCTGTGTATTATTAAATTGACACTTTTAGGGTATGTTTGGCACAACTAGCTGAAAAGATACTTTTATAAGCTTTTTAGTAACTGTTAGCTTATAGTGACTCAAAAGATCTTAAAAGAAAAAGGTAGCAGCTGTTTGATAAAAAGCCGACTGTTTGATTTAGCTCTGTTTGGTATATAAGCTGTAGGACTAATTAATGCTAGAATTACAGACTTATATGAGATGCTACTCACTGTAGCATCTGAAAAAAGATCTTTTATTTTTGTAAAAACTCTTAAAAATTGGCATGTCAAACATACACTAGAAGCTTCTAAGGACTTTTTAAATACTACCTCCGTCCCTTAAAACTTTGCCAAGTTTGACCGGCACGAGAATTAATAAAGTAAAAACTGTGTGGTAGATGTTTGTCCAGAAGAGAGAGAATTAATTGGAACCACAAATTCTTTACTTAAAAGGGAAAGTGACAAAGTTAGTGGGACATCCAAAAAAGGAAAGTTGGCAAAGTTTTAAGGGACGGAAGGAGTAGTACAAAAGCTAGAAGGCATGTACTTATGCGTGCCAAACATAGCCTTAGTCACTATGATTTTGATACAATAACTGGTGGACTAAAAATGTCATTATTATAATAGTTGAAGAACCAAAAGTGTCACTTTTAGGAAAGTTGGAGGACTAAATATTGAAAAATTTAAAGACATGTACCAAGAGTGTCTCTAGCAAGATAGTCAAGAAATAAAAGTGGAAAAAATCAAAATCGAGTACAAAAAATGTCAATGACATAATAGTAGAAGGACTAAAAGTGACAAAAACTCTTCCGTAAATTATCATGCATCTATAACCATTTATTTACATTTACATGTACCTAATCTTTGTTCTATTTATGTGATACTCTATATTGCCAACTAAAAACACACGCATATCATCACATATTTTGTTGCTCATACTTTAGTTTGTCTTTGTAATTCCAAACAACTTAGCTATACTAATTATGAGCATTCAATGAAATTAACCTTAACAAACTAGTATTATTATAAAATTAATGCATACTCCGTATAATTTAGTCCTTAGTCTACAGTTTGCCATAAAATTGTCCGTGTTTGTAATTTGTACTACATCCGTCCCTTAAAACTTTGCCAAAGTTGATCGGCACGGAGAATAATAAAGTAAAAACTGTGTAGTTGAGATTTGTGCAGAGGAGAGAGAAATAACAAAAATCACAAAATAATTGATTAAAAGGGAAAGTGTTAAAGTTTTTTGAGACAATACCAAAAAAGAAAGATGACAAAATTTTAAGAGGGAGAAAGCATTAGCCATTGGTTTTATCAAGTGAGAAAATTGTTATTGGAGTATTCGACTACATGAGCCATACGACGTTGACGATAGGGGCTTTAGTAGTTAAGCTTGGCGTTGACGATGCCACGGTGGCGGCCGGCGACAAAAGGACTTGAAAAATGAGAGCTCATTTGGCCGTGTTGTCTTCAAGCTTTTCTCCCCCACGCTCTTCTGCCTCCGTAAGATACACGCCCTTCCTGCTGCAACGCCATCGACCTTTCTTACTCCATAAGGGCGCGACTATTTACAGCAACACCCTCCCACTCTCTAAATTCCACCACCCTTCACGTACAACCACTGCTTCAGCTTCAATCATGGCCGCTTCGCTTCCACCCGGACAGGCTAGGGTTCCTCCAGCTATCAAGTTACCCGTCCCTCCCGTCACTAAGGTCTTTCCTACTCTTAAATGCATTTGTCGTTAGAATTACTGGAAAAGATGAAATCATTTTAACAGATATTTTATTCATATTTGAAATGGTTGATCTCTATCTGATAAGCAGTTTAAGATTGGTCTTTGCCAATTGTCTGTGACGGCGGATAAGGAAGTAAACATTGTTCATGCTAGAACTGCAATTGAAGAGGCTGCGGAGAAGGGAGCCAAGCTCATTGTTTTGCCTGTCAGTAATTTTCAACTTTATTGTTACTCATTTTTCTGCTTACTGGTTGATGTCTTCATGGTGAATTACGATCATTCTCAATAATGGGATTTTTTACAGATATGCTTGATGAAATTAATTATGAAATAATTGTAGAGTCAAAATTAGCATTTAAATTGAATTTCTATCACTGTATAATTTTCCACTTTTGTCACGTTCAAGAGTCAAAATTAGGGCGATAGCACGGATGGGAAAGCTTCAGGAGTGTTTACTTGTACCTTATTTCACTAATTTGATTGTGGTTATGTTACGGTATGTCAATCCAAAATGAGTTTATCCATATGTTAAGGCATAGCATTCCATTTACTTTCCTTTTCATATTAAAGCCTGTGTTGTGAACTGACAAAATTTAGTTTCTTGAAAAACAAGATCTCTTTGCAGAAACTAATTTTTTGGGCTGTTGGGTGATAAATGCACAACTACCTCTATTATGGAGTTGTTAAAGTGCATAGGTGCCACTAGTTCTGGACTTTTGGGGTTGTAGTGTTAGCCTGGAGTTACACTGTTCGAACATGTTCTCTACTTCTCTTTATTTAAAGAATATTATTTGGTCTAGAAATCTTTCTGGTCTGGATTTTTTTTGTTCTGAATCTTTCTGGTATGAAAATAAGAAGTAATAAGCAAAAAAGGTGAAGACTGAAGAGAACACTGCATTAGGCACATAATTCTGTCTTTCAAAGAAAAGAAATTGAAAAAGGCTCACACAAAGGAAAGACCTGGTGTTTGTTTTGTTATTACTATTGCTTTCTGTATTCTGATAATAGTTTACTTGCTTTTTCCAGGAAATATGGAACAGTCCATATTCAAATGATAGCTTCCCAGTTTATGCTGAAGACATTGATGCTGGTCCAGATGCATCTCCTTCAACTGCCATGCTTTCTGAAGTTGCTCGTCTTCTAAAGGTCACAATTGTCGGCGGTTCAATACCAGAACGAAGTGCAGATAAGCTGTACAACACCTGCTGTATCTTTGATAGTCAGGGAAATTTGAAAGCAAAGCACAGAAAGGTAATTTTTAGTGCATCAATCTGTAGTGTCTGAATGGGTTGTTTCCACCCCAAACTCTGAAAGTGTCAAGTGATAAAACTGAGCACTTGACTGAATAGTCATCCCAGGGACCTACTCCCTCTGTATATTGAAATGTTTGCTACACTTTATTATTTAGATGTATTTTAATTTTTGCTGCACTTTCCCTTTTTGGTAAGTTTGGCCTTTAAAAATACTCAACTTCCATTACTTTTCCTACTTTTTATCTCCTCTTTCATACTTTTCCACACTCTCTTCTACTTTTTCTACACTGTTCATTACCCCTACTACTTTTCCCTTAAATATTATGCCAAACCCGATTGTAGTCTTGTAGCAAACATTTCAATACGGAGGGAGTATATATAATGGGATTGGGGCAACAGTGTCTTATATGGTTAGACATTTCTGGTTCCGCACTTCTGCAATACACAGCAGGATTAATTTTTTGGTTATTGATGTCTATGTTTCTAGTGCCCTTTTCTTCTTTCTGTTCTGGAAGATGGCATTGAAATAGAAACATAAAGCATTTCGGCCATTTCCAAATCATTGTGTTTTGACCTCACAAGTTTTGTCTCACATCCTCTCCTAAACAAACATTGTATTGTTCTTTAAGTGTGATTTTGGGCGACATGAAACTGGATTGAATTCAAGTTCCAATTAATGTTTGAATTACGACTTCACAGATACATCTTTTTGATATCGATATTCCTGGGAAAATAACTTTTATGGAATCCAAGACTCTCACAGCTGGGAAAACTCCTACAATTGTGGATACAGGTAATTCTCATGATTTAGTATTTGGATGCGTAATCAAACTTATTATAAGTGGAAACGTTTTCTCCTTAGATACGAAGGAATGATGATAAAAACAACAACAATAATAATAGTAATTAATATTATTATCATCATAATTGTTGCTATCTGCACTTTGCAGAGGTTGGACGAATTGGTATAGGCATTTGTTATGATATTCGATTTCAGGAGCTAGCTATGCTATATGCATCAAGAGGTCGTTCTTTTTCCTTTTGTGCATTATCTTTTGTATTGCCAGCCAACTGATGGTTGTGCCATCACTGACATTTGATCACCAGGCGTTCACTTGATCTGCTATCCCGGTGCCTTTAACATGACTACTGGACCACTCCACTGGGAATTACTACAGAGGGCAAGGTAAAAATGTCATTTTTCTTTTAAAGATGTTCCCTTTCCGCTGTAATGGAAGAAGTCCTCATCACCAAGTCCTTTGGTTTGAAGCTCACACTATCATGCTAGTACTTATTTTTTTTCAATTAAGGATATATCCTTGCTGACTGCTATTATCAATCTTATTGCAGGGCTGCAGATAATCAGGTATCATGCTCTCATTTTTTCTTGAGATCTATATCTTATCAAATGAGACTTTGAAGCTATGGGGTTAGGAAAAAACCTAACTTCCCTGCTGTAGGTAAGGTGGTGATCGACCAACACTGTTAGATTAAGTATTTCCAAAGCTAGTTATTATTCCAAGTGATAAGCCTTATATAGGAAAAAGACAGAGTCCTAAAACAAGAATGGTAAGAGTTCTAAACTATAAAAAACTCAGAAATAAGAGATTGACTAAAATTTGGAAAGCTAAATAATAGGAAATGGCTGGGACAAAGAAAACTAATTAAATAGAAGTAGCCAAGCTGCCAAGATAACTTGTGGACCAATTAATTAGGCTCCTTTCTTCGTCGGTGGTACTAACGGACAAAACGGCTTGTATCAGACTAGTATGATACTATTTTGTATGACTAGTCTTAAGTACTTATACTGCATTCGCTAGCTCGAATGTGGATCGGGATATCACATAAATCTGTTAATATGCTTTTCTATACGCAAATCACAACTCACAAATTAGAGTGTGTATGATGGTTAGTTTGGGTACTAAAGGGCATTGCTGTTGTTGTGCCTCTTAAAATATGTTATTGAAAACACAAAAGGAGTATCCAAGATGAATTAATTCCACTTTTGGTCTCCAACTTCTGTATTTATACTTTTGGTCCCACAAATCACTTACCGTCGTCCCGAGTCCTGACCACTTAAGCCAGTCAATTTATGTACAACTTCAGGCTGACTTCGGCTGAAAATGTGGTTGGATGGACCATAAATGATCAATAAATCTATAACCATGACAAAAGTGGAAAAATAAAAACGCAAGACTAATTGTAAGAATGTCCTAAACACCTAATTATGTGGAGACCAATAGTGGAACCAATTCATCCAAGAGTGAGTACTGACATGTTGCACAATATTGCCGAAGTGTATATGAATATATTTTGCAGCTTTATGTAGCAACATGTTCCCCTGCTCGAGATGCTGGCACCGGATATGTGGCTTGGGGGCATTCCACACTTGTTGGACCAGTGAGTTTACTTTCTTCTTGTTCTTGTCCTCTTAAACGCTCAAAATTGATAGGTGGGATCAGTGGATAAACAAACATGTTTCTCTATTGAGATGCTGGATTTTGCAAGTGGCCTCTCCACACAAGATGAGTATTAAGAAGAAAATAGATTTCTGCTACAATTAATATTTTTACTGCATCCAGTCCTGATTACGAGACACAATTTTCAGTTGCACAGAATAAAGAAATCTGATTAAAAGTATTTAAAGTAATCTTAGTTTCCTATTGTGCCCTTAAATATTTAGTCATTTATGAAGGAAATGTGTTTGAGAGTTTTAAGCGTGACATAGATAGTATAAAAGTGACTAACATAGAAGACCATCGTACTAATCTACTATGCCATGTAAGTTAGGAGCGGAGGGAGTAGTTTTCACTTTTACAATCTACTCTCATCCTAGAACTATAGGTTGCTAGTTCATCATTAGCAATTGATACCAGTAATTTAAATTTTATGTTTTGTTGTAATTTTAATTTGTTGTGATTTGATTGGCAGTTTGGGGAAATAGTAGCTACCACTGAGCATGAAGAGGCCATTTTAATATCGGAGATAGATTATTCACAAATTGAACTTAGGAGGTAAAATTTGTGAGTGGATTTGTTTATGTTCTTGCTCACCTTTCAGTTACATTTATTTGCTTGATGCACACAGGACAAATCTGCCATTGGAGAAGCAAAGGCGCGGTGATCTTTACCAGTTAGTGGATGTCCAGAGATTGGATTGTCAGTGAAATATTGTCGCTATAATTATCAGTTACACAAAATCTAGCGATGGAGTAGATAGTAATAATCCATTGGACAACTGTATTTTCTGCTTGAAGAAGAAATATTGCGAATTCTTGTGCACGACACAGCATTTCTTGAAAGATACTGGCAAGTGATAAACTCCCGCCTGTGCTGCCTTTTGAGACTGCAATCACTGAATAAGAGAATATAAGAGAATTGCCCTATTTGTTCCGGTACTCCACTTTATTTTAGGGGTGGGTTCAGTTTCTTTTAGTTCGATTTTTACCCAAATAGAAGTAAACAAATTCTAAAATAGGACCGTTATATTTTTATTTCCGAAATAGGAGTCGTTTCTGTCATTATTGAAAATTACATACATTAATGATAGGGCTTTTTCACAAATAGACTCAAAAGGCAAAGTAATATCACTTTTATCACATTTTAATTTTTCTTTCAAAAATAGATGAGTTAACCTTTTCCTTTCACAAATGAACCATGTGTCCGTATACCCATTCACTGGAACTCAAAGAAGCACACGTGAAGCCCAAGGGAAGATCCCACTTTAACATAATACTCCGTACGACACATAAACTAAAAGCTCCTATGTTTACTCTTTTTTTCATTTGTTGTATACCCATTCACCGGGTCATTTCCATTTGTAGAATTCAACTAAATCCCTATTCACTGTTGTTCTATCATGAATAAAGAGTACTTTTGTGGACTGATGGAATTGCCTCACTTTCTTCTACAGTTCTCAGAGGATTCCACTAAATGCAGAACATGTCTTGGGGGTGGGAGAATAAATCCATAAGCACCTCACTTTTCTCCACTTCCCTATCATCCCTTCTATGTCTCTATTGGTTATTATTATATTGTGCATGAAGTATGAGTGAATGAGATGCACCTTTCAAATATCTTTCAAGATTGAATTTTACCTTGGTGATCACAGGGGCCAATAGAACTTGTTCAACAACAAACAATAGGAATAAATATGAATTTCCAGAAAAAGTTATTAAAAGGTGAGAAGAAATCTGAATGAGACTAAAAGTTCAAATGAGAAATTCAAAGAAATTCCGACCAGTAAAAAAAAAGATTGCTACATTTGGAAATACCAGATAGAGGTGAATCTAAGAATAAAACCATGATATTTGATTTTAATTTAATATTAAATACTACTCTGAAGCAAATACAAATCTGAGATCATCTCACATGCACAGTACAAAAAATATGAATCTGAGATCATCAGACATGAACAGTACCAGAAATACTAATATCAGATCTAGACCCAAAAACCTATGAACAAAGCATAAATCCAAGATATAGCGATTAAATACACACTGACGCAGTCCCCGCAAGCAGGAACGGAGGGTGGCTGGGCGGAGCAGTGGAGCGAGGGAAGCCGGATAACACAACATGCGCAGGGCGAGAAGGGATCAGCAGCGCACGTCTCTGACTTAGCTACTTAACGCTTCAATCGATCTGCGATGATATCGTGAGGATGTTGGAACGAGCTAGGAGTGAATACCGAGCTTGACTGTCGTCAATCGACGATCATTACTTTAGTTTGGTATTTAGCTTATTTTTGTAATAAAAAACTTGAAGTGAAAAGGTGAAAGTCTATAAATGAGAAGTGAATAATTAGGAGACATAAATGAAATGCAAATAGATAAAGTGGACCTGATGGATTATTTCCACTTAATGATACTACCTCCCCCCCATATCGGGACGGAAGAGATTAATGTGGTTTTTAATTGGAGACACACAAATGTTACCAAATATGATACGGGACAATGATAGGGGGATATCCAAAAATGAAAAAATGGAACAATTATAGGGGACGGATGAAGTAATAAATATTGTCATGTTTAATGCATAATAATGCAACTCAAGGGTATAGAGAGGCGAGAGCTTCTCACTCTATGGCTGTTTTGTGATCATTTGCGTTTCTATAGAAATTCTAATATAGTTTGTAGATATATAATTTTTGCAAAAGAAATTGAGAAGGATTATCTTTATATTCAATTAAACTTGTAAACCATTTTTGTCAAATCGTGACAATGGGAGTACATTATTATTATTCTTGCGGTTGTGCATAATTGAAGAACAATGAAAGTGTTATATACGAAATTTTTACTATGAAGATTTTGATTGTGTTCATATTGTTATCATGTTTTCATATCATATTGTCTTTACTCACGCAAAACTGAGTGTATTTATGCATATAATTAAAGTATTTAATTTGAAAAATAAGTTACAATATGATTTAATGCACACTCCAATTAATAATTAAGCATATTTTGTAGATGTTACTAATTATTTAAATATTGTAGTGTAAACGTAGTAATTATTTTTTATATTGTATGTGCATTTGCATCATTTATTGAGTTAAACAATGGTTGTAAAAGTAATATCAACATTTATTATGTGAAATCAATAAGAGAGTCATACATGGCATTTCATAATTCAAGTTACTATATACGGTGTACAACAATAAGGGATGGACCGGGACTAAAAATTTAAGGCCCGTTACCAGCCCGGGTTTGTACCGCGACCGGGCATAAACAGTACCGGGTTGGGACCGAGACGGGCCTAGGCAATAACTTAAAAAAATAGTTCAATCGGGCCTGGGACCAGCCCAGGCTCAGCCGGGTCGGGCCTAAAAAAACAAGCTTGAAGCCTGCCCTTATAGTCACCGGCCCAGGACCGGGCCAGACTCCGGACCTAAAGAGGACCGGGCCGAGCCGGGAGTAATGAGTGTCGGGCCCGGGCCGGGCCCGGGCCGACCCGACCCAGTGCATCCCTAACAACAATAGATAACAAAGAATTTGGTGTTTAAGACATTTTTTTGAAAAATTAACTTAGAATTGTAAAAATTAATTATGAATCTTAATTTTAGGATTTGAATGTACTTTAAAATAGTTTGGGCTTTATTGACAAAAAAAAAATCTATGCCTAAGACACTCACCAATTGGATCTTCATTTTTTTTACATATGCAATATTGGTGTCATATAAAAAAAATATGGATTATTATATATGTTTTATAAAAATTGGAGCACAAATGGAAAAGCTATAACACTTTAAAAATTGGAGAATTTTTTCTCCTCTTTTTTCTCCAATGAGTTGACCTAATTAAGATGAATAGCTCGTGATGCACCTTGAATTTGGGAGAAATAATTAAATGTATTAGTAGGAGTGATAATAAAATTCTTACTAACCAATAACAGATTGACATATCATTGATTTATAACTTAGTTTTACTATATAAAATACTAGAATTTTAGTCATTACTAGTTATAATAATACTTGGTATTACTTTAACATTACAAATTATACTTATAAGAATACTTACTCCGTAATTTATAAAATACTAAAATACATTTAAAGTACCAACTTCTAAATTTGGACAAGCCAGTTTCTAACTACTTAGTTTCTCCCTCCATCCCTAAAAGGATTGCCAAGTTTGACCGTCACGTAGAATAATAAAGTAAAAACTGTGTTGTAGAGATTTGTGCAGAGGAGAGAGAAATAACAAGAACCACAAACTGATTGACTAAAAGGAAAAGTGACAAAGTTTTTGGGACAACCAAAAAAGGAAAGTTGGCAAAGTTATAAGGGACGGAGGGAGTATTTATTAGAAAACTATTATGTTATTAATTATGAAATTATTGTACTTAGTTAGAAAGTAACTATCATTAATTATACTAATATTTTTTGAGAGCCTTTTATTCAAATAATCTTACTCCCTCCGTCCCTTATAACTTTGCCAACTTTCCTTTTCTGGTTGTCCTAAAAACTTTGTCACTTTCCATTTTAGTTAATCAATTTGTGGCTCTTGTTATTTCTCTCTCCTCTGCACAAATATCTACCACACAATTTTTACTTTATTATTCTACGTGTCGGTCAAACTTGACAAATCTTTAAGGGACGGAGGGATTATTACTTATTACCTACATTTTTAAAACAAAAAATTATATAAATTTTGAATATCAAAATAAATAAAATATTTGGAACTGAAAATCGAATTGGAAAAGAATTGGGTTGGAACCAGAATCGCCGGTTTTGGAACTAGTACGGTGCGGTTCCGGTTACCCCAAATTCGGAACCACGAACAGGCAGTTTGGTTACAGTTCCCCAAAATTCACCTACACCTTATTCAGTAGTAGTTTTTTCGATTTATTAGCTTTTTTTTAATGCAAACCACTTCTAAATTCAGACCGCTAGGTGACCCTATTTTCACATACACTCAATTTCAACATGTTTAACTTAAATGCACTTACACAATTACATGCACCTACTCAGGGACGGATCCAAGATATCGAGTCAAGGGGGGCGAATTTTTTCTGTTAGTATAGGGGGCGAAAAAAAATTCGCTAGTGTATCGTGGCAATTTTTTCCGCTTGTGTAGCGGGGCGATTTTTTTTGCTAGCATAGAGCTTTACGGCTAATTTTCATTCAAAAAAATCCATCGGTACATACACGATGATATTTAAATATATTACATTGTATAAGTTTTTTTTTGAAAGAATATTACATTCTATGTTTAAACAATGGAAAAATAATTTTAATTTTTTAATTGTAAATGCTCTAAAAAAAGTATTGATACATTAAAGCATAAGAAATGACAAATCAAATGAAAATTATTTGAAGATAAAGAGATTAAAAGGTACACATCAACCAAGATTTCTAAACAACCGTGTGTCTAAAGAAAACCGAGATGTTGTGTGTGGAGGGGAGGGTATACATAGGCAGTAAAACAAAACTGAGGTGTTTAGAGGAAACATAGCTGAAAATGAAATACCAGTTGTTCCGTTTATTATAGTATGTCTAGTTAGGATTAGGTCACAGATTTCAGTATAGAGATCCACCTCATCATCATCATCATCACCCCCGTGCCACAGGACAGGGGATGCAACACGAGGACTTCCATCTTAGTACTACTCTAGTCCAAGAACGCTTAACTTTGGAGATCTGATGAGATCCGGTGCATTAGTGCTGGTATGATCGCATCCAGTGGCGGACCCAGAGATTTGTGAGAGCGGGGGCACACTAGACACTAAACTTAGTCTATAATAAAAACTCCAAATATAATAAAAATGGTAAAAAAATGTATTAAATTATACAGAATAGTTAATTACATATTAAATAGGTCACGTACTACTGCAACTTTGGTAAATCAAGCCTACGAGTTTTCATATTCTGAAAATGTTGCATAATAGTTTCATTTAAGTGCTTCTAAAAACATCTCTCTCGATGTAGAACACCAAGCAATCCATGAGATAGTCATCTTTCATCTTATTGCGAGGATCTGTCTTGATAATATTCTTCTCAGAGAAGCCCCTTTCAACGGTGACTGTTGCAACTGGTAATACTAAAGCCAACTCAGCCAGACGATATTACCAAATCAAAAGAATTTTGAACTTTAAGCTCAACCATTGAGCGGTGCGGCGGTGCAGCGTCAATTCAGCAAGACAGCGAAATTCCCCGAGGCCAGAGCCAAGGCAACGACATCTCCAAAAGTCGTAATTCGTAAACTGTCCGTCAGGTTTTGTTTTTGGAGAATTTCTGCTATTTTCATTCTAGTCTTCCAAATGTTAGTGGGTTTTGTTTTTAGACTTTTAATAGTTTTAGATGGCTACACATTTGGCTACTTTTTTGCATTTTAACTTTTTTTGTTTTCAACCCTTAATTTTTTTTGGTAATTCTATATCTTTTAATTTAATTCAGCTAAAATTTAAATATTTTTTATTAATTTTTTATGTATATAACTATAACATTTTAGTATCTTAATAATCAAATATTGGTTATGAAGCAGGGGCACTGCTTTTTACCTTAAGTGATACTAGTGAAATTCCGAGCTCGAAGCGGGGGCACGTGCCCTCCCTAGCCCCCCTTAGGTCCTCCACTGATCGCATCCAATATAGAGATCCACCTAAATAGGAAAAAAACGTTTCCCAGACTATTATTTTACATGTTCTACAATGCTTATTATTAGCAAATGATTAGATTTCTTACGTATATATATGTCTATCTTAGGTCATCTTATAGACATAATTGTCATGGACGAATGGACCGCAATTGTTTGAAATTCAAAAGCACATTTGATGTTTCTAAATAATCGTGTGGCTAAAGAAAATACTGGAATACAGCACAATATGTATGTGCTTCTTCTTAATTTGTTCCCTTAGGATTAAGTTCTACTGTATTTCAAAAAAGTTGATCGACTTGGTCATTAGATTAGCAAACATCTTTAAATAAGCGTATAAAATGGGATATTTTTATCTTGACTATTTAGAAGTGATATTTGGAGACCACTTTAGGTTTGTATATTACAATCCCACTATGAATTTTTAATTAGTATATTGTATTTGTTCTTTAGTACTTGTACACTATTTAATGGGAAATAATGCGTCAAAAGTAGCGGTTATTCCATGAAGTATCAATCCACTTATTTTTCTTTCATCGGGAGATAATAGGGGATTGTTTAGGGCTTCAAGCAATACACGATTTTCAACACTTAAAACTCTCCTAGAGTTATAAATTAAAACCAGCCTTCAAATTTTTTGTTCTTTGGGGTTTCCCATATTTCATGCATCAACATGAACCCATTAGTCTATCACACACTTCATCCTTTGAGAGACTATATAAATATAATAAAATCTCTATTACCCATGTTTTGTACTATTTTTTGTTTAACAAGCAACTCAAGTTGATGCATTATTTGGATGTTTTTTTTGTAATCCAGGTGTCGGGGCTTACGCTTACATAATACTGGAGTCTATGAACTACCCTCCAAAGCCCCTAGACAGTTAAATCCGGATCTGATCACAGTCAGGCTCGTCAGTACTGACTTCAAAGGATGAATCCAGCAGGACTTACATCACCTTTCAGGTTGCTCCTCCCACCACACGAACTCGCTACCTTCATTACCATCATCTCCCTTCTGAGCCGCTGAGCAACTCCCTGAAGGTAAGAAGAATCATTGGGAGCAAGACCTCCCTCATCTCCCCTTTGGTGGGAATTGAACCCAATACCTCCCACAAAGGAGAGACTTGGGGGTGGATGGTCATCCATTGGACTACACCCACCAACCCTTATTTGGATGTTTTAGCGCACTGAAAGGGACATTTTTTAAACTACGGTAAACTTATAAGATGAGAATTAAGATGCTAAATAGCTTTCAGGTACTATATGAGAGTGTTTGCGATTGCTTTTACTTTTAAAAAGTGATTTTTTAAAGTGATTTTGGAAAAAGTGTTTAATTGTAAAAGTTGGTAGTGTTTGAGACAAAAATATTTTTGAAAAAGTAAAAGTGAGTAGTGTTTGATAAAATAAGTGTTTTTTGTGTAATAGAAAAAATCAAAAGCAGTTTAAAGCAGCTCTCTACCACCTTCCAGTTTTTAGCTTTAAAGTGTTTTTTAAAGTAGAAGTATGCATTAGCAAACACTTTTTCAGCTTATTTTAAGTTAAAAGCTGGTAAGTGCTTATTTTAAGCAATTGCAAACACTCCTTATATCCCGTGCTCATTATTTTTGAGGCATGTGTTTGTAAAACTTAAGCATACCACTACTGCCTTCTATACACACACATTTTGTTTTTCCTTGAAATCATTTATTTCAATTTATAGGTTATCCAATTCTTCAATGTAATGCTTCAGTCAACGAGAGACCCTTTTGTAGTCACGAATAAAATATGACACTTCCTTTTGCAACAAAAAGCAATTTCAGCATCTCTTTTGTAACCATTACCCGTATTTTTTAATTTCTTACTCAACTCACATGAAATGAAACTGATGACTAAGCAGATTCATTCTCAACTATTTTCTATAAATTATTTTAAACCATTAATGTGATTTTATTTCACATATGCTAAAAAATTCACATCCCCAGAAATGATAGCCAGAAGGCTCCACCGTTTGTCCTCGCTGCCCTCCATCTTCAGAATCTCTACTGACCATGGATTCTCCACTGATGGCAACACTTTTCGTTATTGGCTCTCATCAAGATACCCACTCCATATTCAAGGTTTTCATCTCTTCTTTGGATGCACATTACCTGTTTGCCACAAGTCTTCAATGAAAAATTTCAACTTTTGGTTATCTGATTCATTATCTGTGTCTTTAGGCTCTTAGTTGAATGGCATTGTTTAGATTCTTGCAACTTAATTAATCATAGAGAAGACTATTGCGCCAATTTACCTGTTTGCTTTTCTTTTGCAGCATCACGATCATATGCTCGAAATAGAGGCCATTATGATCTATTTGGGGGCCGTGTGCCTGGAGCCAAAGAATTTAGGAAAACCTGGGCTAAAGAAATGGAAGATGAGGATGGCTGTTTATGGACTGCAAGTGAGGACGAGAGTGGCCCTGAAAATGAGCCGAGAAGCTCTTTAAAGAAGGAAATAAAAAAGGCCAAGCATCGAGCTATAAAACATTCAGGTTGCATTGATGCTGATGACAGTGATGAACTAAGAAGTGTGTGGTCTGGTAGTGATGAAGATGAAGAGAAGACACTGTGGACAGGTAGCGAAGGAGATGATGAAGACGATGTTCCCACAGAAGCTTACCCGAATGAGAAGAGTGATGAATATATCGATAAACTGTTTGAGTTTGATGAACAACCGAAGTACAGAACACTCTCTGAGGCTTTAAAAGAAGAGGAAGAACCGGAAGAATTATCACCTGGAAAGAAAGCAAGGAAACTTGCAGTTGAAAATGCTCTTAAGAAATTAAAGAAAGGGCCGGATGGTAGATACATTAATGTGTGGGAGGTCATGAGTGATGTGGACATTCTAATAGGGGCTTTCGAGAACATCATTTCTGGGCCAGAATATGCTGAACTGAGGCAGGGAGGACCTAAGCAGCTGAATATGCAGTTTTTTAAGGATATTCAAGCTCGTATGAGAGATCCAGACTATAAGTTCTCTCCTGAATTAAAGTTAAAACCAAAGAGCAAAGTGGTTCCTAGAAAGAAGTGGCAGAAGGTGGAATCTAGACGTAGGAAAGCCCGGAAACGTTAGCTATTCTTGTATTTGATCTTTCCTAATCTTTGCCTAGAAACAAACTTGTTCATTACCCGTGTTAATACAATTTTAATGCAAAAAGAGTTTCAGTTTCAGTTTCAGAGCTAGTGAGTGCATCATAGACAATTAGGTAGATGATATATATTTGATGCACACACCATCCAAATACAAATGCCATATAGTCATTTAAGGAAATACATTGTCCTACCACATTTTATCTTTTTGGTTTCAAAATTACCTTAAATCTCTACCTCTCTAAGCTTCCTTTTAACCGCCTTGTTGTTAAGGAACTCTAAATCAGAACCATCCTCAAAAATATCATTACAAATGATATCATCCTCAAGTGCAGGTATGGATGTATGTCCCTTGGTAATCATTGTCCCAAAGCTCACAGTCGGAAACACTCTCTTTAGAAGTGTCATAAGACTCCTCACAATCCGTTGTTTTGCTACAAGATGTTGGTGTTTAAATAAGGGCAATGTCTTCTTCATCATGCCCCAAAGCTTTGTCTACAACAATATCACAACCAAAGTAGTAATCGTAAACTACTTTTTGATAAATGTTACAAGCTTTGTCTACTCCAATACCACTTTTTCAATTTCTAGCACCATTTCTACTTGATTATCCTCCGCATTCAACAACATACTCTGCGCTTTCTTGTCTTTCAAAAAAGTACTTAAAGCTTTAACCCCAACAACATCATATGGTACCATCCTTCTCCCAAATTGTGGAATTTAAGTCCAACCTCAACATATATGCATTTCAAAAATAAGTAAAAACCATGCTTCAAGTCATCCTTAAAACTAATACTCATCATTTTCATTCATCTTCCATTGTTAGCCATACATAACATACAACAACATACGAGCCATATCTGTACAAAATTAAGGGTATGTTTGGCATAACTAACTGAAAAGATACTTTTATAAGCTTTTTACTAACTGTTAGTTTTTAGTGACTGAAAAGATCTTAAAAAGAAAAGGCAGTACGTGTTTGGTAAAAAACTGACTGTTTGATTTAGCTCTGTTTGGTATACAAGCTGTTAAGACTAATTAATACTAGAAGCTACTGACTTATCTGAGATGCTACTCACTGTAGCATCTCAAAAAAGATCTTTTATTTTTATAAAAGTTCTTAAAAATTGGCATGCCAAACATACAACTAGAAGTTTTTAAAGATTTTTTAAATAGTATAAAAGCTAGAAGTCAGGGACTTATGCATGTCAAACATAACTAAGATTACCATGAATATTTTTCGTAATAGAATGTCATTTAATATGTTAGGTAAGAAAATATATGAAAATAAACGGCTTATATATGCTTAAATTAGTTGAAATGAATATGAATTAGTTAAATATGGATGACTGGGGGGGGGGGGGGGGGGGGGGTAAAAAAGGATAAGTATCGGTTGAAAATGGTTATAATGTTATGAGATGTTATGTGTTTGAAGGACAAATTTAAAGCTATACACTTCAAAATGTGTGATAAATGAAATGCAAAAAGTATAATTTCCTCAAATCGCAACTATCTCTAAATTCAAATAGTTGGTTACATACTATCAATGGTCAAATAACTTTTGCCGTAAAAAGTGAAACCTATTTATGCTAAAATAACCGTGTCCTCAAAAGATCTATCTTTTCTCATCACCATTAGGTTTCAAGATCCCATCATCTATATAAATGTCGAACATCCTCACATATTCCAAGCATTATTGAAGTCTTTCTCAAAAGCAAAAAAAAAAAAGAAAAAAGAAAAAGGATTAAAAGAAAATAAACTCAAATCCAAAAAAAAAATGGAGTCCAAAAAATTCATCTTTCTTCTTTTGGTGTCCTCTCTACTCTTTTCCATGACAGAGTGTCAAATATTTTCCGGTTCACCTTCCTCAATGTCATTTTCTTCTATGTCATCAGATTCACCTTCGGGATCTCCATCGTCGTCTCCCTCGTCCTCACCGGTGGCTTCAACCATGGAAGAAGGAGCTGCCGCGGCAACCTCGGCATATGAGAAATTGAAAAACAAAATAACATCCTAATTTTTTTTCCTACAATTTTAAAGGCACTCCATAATAATGGCTTTATTATTATTTTTTGTGGAGAGGCAGAAATATGCACGGGCATTTCTGCTATCTCTTTTTTGAATGGTCAGAAACTGTTTTTTTTAAACTTATAGTTATAGTTTCGTGAATAAGAGCAATAATTCCCTTGTATTAAAAATAAATTCATAATAAGTTTGTGATAGTTTTGATTTTATAGTTTGTGAAAGGGGATGGCTACCTCCTGTTGTGCTAGCCCACGTGCATGGTCTTTTAGGCCATCATGAATGTATGCTCTCCATATATACTCGTAATCAATCTAATAATTGTCGTTGTTATTACTTAAATTATATATTATTACCTTTATACTTCGTATTACTTTAATTTTTTTTTTAAATATTACAAAAATAAAATTTATTTATAGAAATAAAATTTATTTACGCTTAAGTTTAAAAAACAAGCATGGGTTACTATAAGTCTATAACTAAAATACTACTACGGTCATTAGTCATATTTTGTACATAATATTATTTCTATAATTACGATTAAAATAAAGATTAATCTTTATTTTAATCGTAATTATTTTTACTTAATTATATAAATATGTATTATATTATTATTATAATATAGCCCAGACGGAAGCATCTACTAGATTGGAATATTTCTGTCATTATTCAATTCCAATTCCAATTGGTTCTAACTCTTCTAGCTTTGTGTAGGAGTTGAAGGAATTATAATTGGGAAATTTTCACAAGTAGACAAAAAATGAAAATAATATTACATTTTTCACTTTTCAAAATTGTTTTTAAAAATGACTAGACAAATTTTTCTTTCACAAATAGACTTCACGCGTTGAACTCCAATTATACGAATCTTCACTTCTTAAGACCCCAGTTAATTAGATTGCCGAAGATCAATTGACCTTAATGCCATGTTGATATGCAAAATACTACTCCGCATCTCATAACTTATTCAAGTATGAGAACACATAAAAGAGAAAATTGCCATGGCCAAGACAAAAACATAGGTTTTTTCTCAAAATAGGACTCAATATTTGGTTTTCCCTAAATAGGACTAACCATTCCATTTTTACACCTAATTGAATTAATTAACTAATTAACTCAATTAATTGCCCCCCCTAGTTTTCTTGCAAAACCAAGGCAGTTCGTCGGTGGCGGGGCAGTCCGGTGGTGTCGGCAGCTTAGCGGTAGTGGCGGCGGATTCCGGCGACGGCGGCGGCAAGAAAATAATAGAAATTAGATAGACAATAAATAGATAATAAGTAGACAATATATAAACAATAAATTCTGATAAACACCATTGCCGCAATCCCGCAACCATG
This sequence comes from Cuscuta europaea, assembly GCA_945859875.1. Lineage (NCBI taxonomy): Eukaryota > Viridiplantae > Streptophyta > Magnoliopsida > Solanales > Convolvulaceae > Cuscuta > Cuscuta europaea. The sequence continues at coordinate 11,082,705 of CAMAPE010000005.1, read as the reverse complement.
ACCCTGCCCTACCTCAGGCCCGCTAGATCTAAAAATGTTGAGGCGACCATCAAGGTGGCATAGAGGAGGAGTTGCGACCTCACAAAGACAAGATGCTGGCGGATCTGGATGGAGATTAAAGACGGGGGACGAGGCTTGAAGATGGAGGCGGCTTGGCTGGCGGATTTGGGCGGAGCGTGAAGACAGATTGAAGACAGGGACTGATGCAAAAGGTTTCATAGCTAGTGCGGATCAATCGGGCGGCGGCGGTGGTGGTGTGTGGCGGCGGCGGTAGAATCTGTCAGTCTGCCAGATTTTTTTTTGGAATTTTCCAGCGACAGCGACGGCGGCCGGCTGCGGTGGTCGTAGGTCTAGCGGCAGGCGGCTGGCAGCAGGCAGCAGTCCATGGGCAGCAGTGGAGGTATTTTGGTCCAATCACACATAAAAAGTCATATTTAAGAATGTTTAAACTAATTGGTCCTATTTCGAGAAAAAAACCATGTTTTGATACTATTAAGGTAAATCTCCCCACATAAAATTCTAAATATAAATTTGATTTTATATATCAAATTCATCGGTTCGCTAAAAGAAAGTTTTAGAGAACAGATAAATTTTAAATCTTAAGAAGTATAAATAAAATAAAATGGATTTTTTGAACATATTAAATCTTTTTAAAGAGTAGGAACTTTTTTTTGATAACTCTAGTTGCTCACGGATAGTTGGTGTCACTGACTCACTGTTGATCTCTTTAAATTTGTTGTAACGATCCGAATCTATTACTTTAAGCGATTTTTCATTTTAAAGAGTAGAAACTTTAAAACAAAATTCTAAAATATTCTAAAAGACAAATAAACTAATTAATAAATAAAAATCATAAATTAAGAAAAAACATACAAAAGGGAGAAAATAAAAAATAAATTATCAAATATTCAAAAAATATGAAAAAGAGTGTGAATCGATATTTGAAAAATTATCGAAAATAAAAATATGAAAAACTTAAGACAAGATAAATTCCTAAAATTTGTACAACCTTAAAACTTTTGAATTTTTTGGTTTTAAGACATTAAAACATCTCAAATTAATATATAAAGTTTGAAAGCATTAAAACATTCCATTAACTTTAAAAAAGGAAAATAAAATAAAATAAAATTAAAAATAAAATTTCTCGGAATTTTTAAAATCAGAAAACTGATGTAAAATAAAATACATGTAAAACATAATAAACCCCAAAATAAAAATGTAAAAAACCAAAATAATGAAAATGTCAAAAAATGAAAAATATAATATTTTAATTTTTGAAATTCAATATTTTAAAATTAATAATAAATGATGGATAGTCTACCCGGGGGTATATATCCGAAGGGTTATTACGGGGAATAACTTAGAGAGAAGTCAGAGCAAGTAAGTAAAAGTAGAGAGAGAGTGTATTCAGTATGAATGTCGTTTTCAGCGTGGTTACAAATGAGGAAATGGGGTGCTATTTATAGTAGCAATAAATGCCGGGCAGGGACACGTGTCAAGCGCTCATTGGCCGAGGGGTCACCTCAACTGGTTGGCGCTGACAGCCGCATGTGGCCGCATTTAATGCGGCTGTTGGATGGGACGTCTATGCGGGGTACGGTGATCTGTGCACATGTGAGGCGGATATCTTGTCGAGTGAGATGCCTTCGGCTATAGAGCAGTAGTCGAGGGCTCTTCCACCCGATGGCACCCTGGTGCCGAGGGCTCACAATGCCGAGGGCTACTGTTTTCGCCGTTTTCTCCCAGTTTCTTAATTTGCTTGAGAAACCCGTTCTGTGAGAAATTGGAGCCTTCGGCCAGGGGGCCGAAGACACCCCTGGCGCGTAGTGCGGACTGCTTGGTACTCTGGGCGCTGTGATTTGGGCCTGTTGGGCCTTTTGGGCCTTCGCTGGAGTAGTAGGAGTCTGTGGGCCGGGGGTTCCCGGGCCATATACTCCATCAGGAGTCCCTCACTCCTTTTGCCGAAAGGTACTTGAGGGGAAAGGAGTAATTTGTGCTTGCCCCTTGATGTTGTCCCGTCGTGATCTCTGAAGTTGGTGAGGAGTTGTTGCTTTTATGTCCCTGCCGAAGGCAGTCCCTCAGTTACCCACATGTCGGGACTTGAGGGCTTGCTCTGTTGTTTGTTGGAATTTCTACACCTTTTGTAATTTAATGATTTTCCCAAGGGGGTCCTCCAGTCCCCCACTCCTTGAGGCACTTGTAAAGTGGTGAAAAGGAGTAGAGTAGTTGCGTTGCTGTTGTGGGCCGAAGGCTGACACTTTTCGTTTCATTTTGGGGGGATGCCTCGTTAAAAACCTCATTAGGAAAAACCCTGGGGGAAAAAATCCTAATGAGGGAAAAAGAGTGCACCGAATTCCCCCAATGATGAATCGAAAATGTCAAACCTTGGTCAAAAATGGAGAATACGGTAATGCCGAAGGCTCTTCTTTTCCTGAGGGCTCATGTATTGATCAGCCGAAGGCTTGCTGTTGATATCCTGGGGGTGCCGAAGGGGAGCCCCTCAATCCGGGGATCGAGGGCCTGCCGGATGAGGGCAGTAATTTAACTGTCGCCGGGGGGTCCACTGTTTGTTGATTAGTTGGTGATGAAGATACCCGAGGGCTCCCATTACCTGTGTGCCACGGGCTCCCATTCCCCGGGGGCTACCCGGTTTTGCAGCGCTGAGGGGGAATCCCCGAAGGGTGCCCTGATATGAAGCCCTGGGTTTCTGAGGGAGTGATCCCGAAGGCGTCTGTTATGTGCTGTGTGGGGCACAATCCGGGGGCACTTCTGAGTGAGTGTACCCGGAGGCTATCCTTGATGAAGTGGAGTGAAGTAGAAAACCCGGGGGCTTCCAGAATATAGCCGTTGGAAATATAGCCGTTGGAATATGTAACGACAGGCTATAGTCGTTGGGGGGTGGTACACGCGGCGTGTGATGGCTGGCTGTTCGCGGGCGGCGTCACCGGTTGGGTGAAACGGCGGTGTGTAATGATGGCGGTCCGTCCGGAGGCCCGGTTTCCGGGCCCAAGCCCGGATTCCAGCGCCTATAAATACCCCAAGGCCAGAGCCATTCCCGCTGTGCGAACTCAGTTGTCTTAGCGAAGCTCTCCCAAAAAATCTAGTGAGAGAAACTCAAGCCTTCGGTCCTAACTCAGCTTTCGAGGTCAGTGCTCCCTGCCTTTCTCCTTCTAGTATAGCTGTACATTGCGCCCTCGGGTTAGGAGATAGAATTCACTAGAAACCTTAGTTCCCCCGAACCCTCGAGCTAGAGTTAGAATGTCGTCCCAGAGTGACTCTCAGGACATCTCGAGGGAGCCTTCGGTAGAGATGGAGACATGCTCAGATGTGGAGTCTTCGAGTGTGGAGTCCTCGGCAGGTGGTGATGCCGCAGTGGCCATGGAAGTGGAGAAGGACCTCCAGGCCGAAGTCGAAGCCGAGGGCTTCGAGCAAGAAAACGAGGATGAAGAGCTCGCCCTCGCCGTGCAAACCGCCGAGCAGGAAGAGGAGAGGGAGAGGCTGAAGGTGACGGTTGCCATTCCTCCCCCCGGGGTGCCGGGGAAGACAGCTCCTCTCGGCCATTGGACCCGACGCCCATAAGTGTGGCTCCCGGGAAGAAACACAAGACGAAGGCGGCCCCGAGGAAGAAGCAAGCGGCAGTGGATGCCGGGCGGCCGGTGGGCATACCCGAGGGCCATTCGTTCCTGAATACTGCCGCTCTGGAGCTGAAGACGAAGGCATCCCCGGCAGAATACCAGTCCACCCAAATGCTGGTCGGACCTTCGGCGTGCGTGGTGGAGCCCAGGGCGGATGATTTGCTGCGATACGCGCCCGAGGGGTGCTTTGCTGCTCACACCCTCTCGGTGGAGATGGGGCTCCGGTTCCCGCTCCATCCTTTTCTCTTGGAGTATCTAAGATTTGTGGGGTTGGCCCCTTGCCAGCTAACGCCCAACAGCCACTCCTATGTGGCCGGCTTCCTCTCCTTGTGTCAGAGCCGGGGGGTCGAGCCCACACTCGATCAATTATTCATGTCCTTCAACCTTTGCCGGGGGGACATTCAAATGCTGAGGGCTTTGCCAACCTTCAGCAGGTACCGGAGTTCCGGCTTTTTGATGATGTGCCCTCGTCTCACAAGGGGTGGAAAGAGAGGTTCTGCTATGTCCGCCTCGAGGAGAATCCCTTCCCGGCCCAACTCCGTAACATCTTCCGGCGCCACCCGAAGGTGGGGAGCGCAGCTTTGGAGAAGAATGGCAAAGTGCTTGCCAAGAAGCCGGAGGGGTCTGACAAGCATGTCAAGATCAGAGAAGTCACCCTTCCGGAGGATTTGCTTAGCCTGGGCTTCCGGCAGTTCAGGCCGAGGGGCTCTTCGGATGAGAGATACCCTCCCCTCGATAGGGTCTTCGAAGGCGCCGGAGGTGATCACCGAATTGTTCACTGATGCGTTGATAGTTAGCTCTTATTCCGCTTTTTTTTATGACGTAGTATCTGGTAGCCTTCGATCTAACCCTCCTGTTTTTGTTTTGTTGCTTGCAGGCAACAATATGGACGTTGGTTCCCTCTTCGCTTTGAAAAACGCGAAAGGAAAGAAGAAGGCCCCGGCGGGCGCTTCTGCCAGGGAGGGGCCCTCTCAAACTGCTGGCGCTGCTGCTGGCGCCGGAGGGTCCAAGGGTGCTGGGCCCGTCAAAAAGAAGACTGCTGGAAAGGGGACCGAGCCCCCGGCCAAGAAGCCGAAGACCGCCGCCCCTACCAAACAACCGATCACCGATGTGGTGGTGATTGTGGACGAAGGGCACGCTTCTGCCTCCACCCCCCAGGAACAAATCAATCAGGAGTTCTTTGGGCGGGAGAGGTTGGAGGCGATAGTACCGAAGGGGGCCTCCGTGTTGGAGGGCAGTTTGAACCCTTCGGCTCTGATGAGCCAGATGCTGCCGTCGACCGACCGGCTGGCCCTTACCCGGCTGGACGAGGGATCCCTCGAGGCGAAGGTCCTCCTGAATGCTGCCTCCGTAAGTCACCCTCCCTTCTTTGCTCATTGTTATGTTTTCCTTCTGCATCATGTTCATTATGCCTTATTCTTGCCTTCGTGAATTGCAAGCTTTTATGGGCCTCTGCGAGCACCTCCGAAGGGTGGATCAAATGAGGGAGGCCAAGGGTGCCGCCGAGGGGGAGGCCGCCCTTCTCAGGAAGAAACTTGCTGAAGCCGAGGACTCTCTACGGCTGGCCACCGACGGCATGGAGCAGAGGGTGCAGGCTGCAAGGGCCGAAGGGGTCAATGAGGGGCTAGCCAGGGCCGGGGAGGCCGCCGCCAAGGCCACCCGTATTGCTGCCGATGAAGCCCGCGCGGCTCAAGAAGAGGCCGTCTCCAAGGCCCGAGAGGATGCGGTGACCAGCTTCATGGCCGAAGGGTGGAAGGCCGAAGACCGGAGGGAGTGGCTCGCTTCGGTGGTGGGGGCTTCAATAGACGAGTGGGTCGGGGGCCCCGGAAAGATGTGGCTTGCTGAGAGGGGCGACTCGTACTACCAAGGCGGGGAGTTCTTCACCCAACGCCTCATCTACCGGAAGCTTGCGAAGCACTTCCAGGTGGCACCGGAGGAGTTCCGTCCCGAGGCTTATGGCCTCCCCCCGCCAGCCAGATGTCAGGATCCCGCTCCCCGAGGGGGAAGAGAGATCGGTTCTTGAAGACTCGGAGACCCTCCGGGAGTGCGGCCTTGGCGGTGAAGAGGATGAAGCCGAGAGCGAGGCGATATCTACAGTTCCCCCCTCTTAAATTGTATTCCCCCTTTTGGTGTTGTAATTGTTGGCCTCGGCCCCCTTTGTAAAGCACAATCAAACTTCTCTTTTTTTGAATGAATGAGTACATACGCCCTCGGGCCTTTGATATACAATCTGCTTCCTTTGGATTTGTTTATCGTCGAATGCATGCCTTCGTCTTGATTTGGATGTATGTCTTGATCCTTTGAATGTATGTTTTAGGACTCAGAATGTTTTCTGATTGTAGCTTGCCACTAGAAGCCTTCGGTAGTTGGGCACCCTCTGCTGGACACACGACCGAGGGTCCAGCAGGAATTGGGACTTAGAAATTTTTTCTAAGTATAGCACAGCATGAGGCCTTCGGGCGTTTGTAGTAACCCAAATCCTAGGACTTAGAAAAATTTCTAAGTGTAGATTTCCCCTTGAGCCTTCGGGATATGGCATCCCTTCCTGATGTGTGAATGTTGGACCGAGGGCCCAATGTATAGGACTTAGAATTTTTTTTGCAAGTGTAGTATGTCACGTAGCCTTCGGCTACTGTGGAGCCCCAACTGAAATATTGATTAGGCCGGGGGCCAATTCTTCAGGACTTAGAAAATTTTCTTCAGTGTTGATTCCTTGTGTACTGTAGCCTTCGATTGATAAGCAGCCTTCGGCAATTAGGTCCCTTGAGATGAGGGTGAAATATGTAGGACTTAGAAAATCTTCTAAGTGTAGAGTTTCCCTTGGGAGCCTTCGGGAGATGGCATCCCTTCATGATGTATAAGTAGCTGACCGGGGGGAAAATATGCAGGACTTAGAAAATATTCTAAGTGTAGATTTTCCCTTGGGAGCCTTTGGGAGATTGCATCCCTCCTTGATGTATGAGTAGTTGACCGGGGAAAAACATGTAGGACTTAGAAATATTCTAAGTGTAGATTTTCCCTTGGGAGCCTTCGGGAGATGGCATCCCTTCTTGATGTATGAGTAGTTGACCGGGGGGGAAAATATGCAGGACTTAGAAAATATTCTAAGTGTAGATTTTCCCTTGGGAGCCTTCGGGAGATGGCATCCCTCCTTGATGTATGAGTAGTTGACCGGGGAAAAACATGTAGGACTTAGAAAATATTCTAAGTGTAGATTTTCCCTTGGGAGCCTTCGGGAGATGGCATCCCTTCTTGATGTATAGCCTTCGACTGTCATATTCCTCTAGTTGCAATACTGCCTGAGCCGGAGCCCCATCTTTAGGACATAGGATTTTTTTTTGTTTGCAAGTGTTGTTGTATCGCATAGCCTTCGACTATTGTATTCCCCTGGCTGTAATGTTGATTGAGCCGGGGGCCCAATTTTAGGACTTGGAATATTTTCTAAGCGTAAATTGGTGTTGAGCTTCCGGATGTAGATCCCTTGTGTTGTATGAGTCTCTGGCCGAGGGCCAAAATATGTGTGGAATCCTGTTGTTGTGAAGAATGCCAACGATGAGTGTGTGCCCTTGGCATAATTTTTAAAAGGTGTAGATTTCGACCCTTGCTGGAGCCTTCGGTGCCTGTGTGACCGGAGGTGACCAGGCAGTGGACTTAGCCGTTTCCTGATGATATTTGTTTGAGTAGTATCCTTCGGGACATAGGAGCCTTCATTTACCGGAGGTGTTCCCGTGGGGAGCCCTCGGCTTGTTGTGATCTGTTGGAGTGTACTCTTTGATTTCTCGCTGAGTCTACTCCCCTCTACCCCCTTTTTTTTTTTGGTTGGTGGTGAAGGGAAGGCATCAAGAAACTTGGTTTCTTGGTAAGGATGGGCCTATTAGGAGACCATCAGAATACACCAATGGCTCTCCTCCCTCGGGTTAACCTTCCGAGTTCCGAGGGGATCGAGGGACGTTTCCTGGGCACAAGATATGGTGGTCCGTAACCTGCCTCCCCTTGGGGGATGGCGCGGAAAGCGCCTCATTTTTGAAAGTCGTCCCCTCGGCGCTAGACATAGTCCGTGGCCTGCCACACCCTTGGGGTGGTGGCGCGGGGAGCGTTTCGGTTTGGAAGTCGAATCCTGGGCATTTCTCATGCCTGTCATACCCTGGGGGTAGTGACGCGGATAGCGTTCCGTTTTTGAAAGTCGAATCCTGGGCATTTCTCATGCCTGTCATACCCTGGGGGTAGTGACGCGGAAAGCGTTTCAAGGAAGGGTTTTCATTTGCACACTAGTTGCAAATGGCCGGGGGCACTACGTGCCGCCGGCACCGATGGTGGCGCCTTCGGTATATGCGTCCTCGTGGGGTACGGCTTTTAGAAACAACACTTGGTGTTAGTTTCGATATGTAGCCCCCCGGTACTTGGTACCGAGGGGTCTTCTGTAGGAACACTTGGTGTTCTCTTCTGTCGTAGTTGATGTAGGCGTCTACCCTCGGTACTTGGTACCGAAGGGTCATCAAATGAAACACTCGGTGTTTCCCAACAGATGTTTGGAAGTTGATAGGAGAGCATATCCCTGGCACTGGGTGCCGAGGGGTCTTCTTTGAAACATTTTGGTGTTTTTTTTTTTCGTTTCGACGTTTGATGATGGAGGTGTACCCTCGGCACTGGGTGCCGAAGGGTCTTCTGTAGGAACACTTGGTGTTCTCATCTTTTCTTTTTTGATGTTGAAGGTGGGGATGTACCCTCGGCACTGGGTGCCGAAGGGAAATGAAACACATGGTGTTCCTTGTTGTTGGTGATAGGAGTTCCTTCCCTCGGCACTTGGTACCGAGGGGTCTTGACTGAAAACACGTGGTCTTTTCACTGATGTTGTAGGTGTTGATGGCGTCCGCCCTCGGCACTTGGTGCCGGAGGGGGTTTTCTCGTGGTGAGGCCTGGGGCATGTAGTCAACATGAGGGCTTGATGTCTTGAATGTATCTTCATTCTTCGAAATTGGAGGCCTTGGGCCATAGTACATTCACTAGTTATGAGGGCTTGGTCGCTCTTACATTATTGATAAAATTTAACTAAATGGTGTACATTCCAGTGCCTAGGGACTTCTTTCCCATTGGGGCGTTTGAGCTTGTAGGTCCCGGATTTGATGATGGCTGCTATGATGTAGGGGCCTTCGAATTTTGGTGCCATTTTTCCCCCTTCGGTTGGTTGGCTGGCTTCCCTCCTCCGGAGGACATAGTCCCCCACTTGAAATTCTCGGGTTCGAACTTTGGCGTCGATGTAGCTTTTAACTTGCCTTCGGTAGTTTTCTGCCCGGATGAAGGCCTGCTCCCGGCGTTCTGAAATGAGGTGGAGGTCGAGGGCCATGTTGCTGTCGTTGACCTCGGGGTCATATTGGATCACCCTTCGGGTGGGAAGGGTGACTTCCGTAGGGGCTTTGGCTTCAAAACCGTAGCAGAGGGAGAAGGGTGTTTCACCTGTTGCTCGCCGAGGGGTGGTGCGATAGGCCCAAAGGATGTTGTGGAGTTCTTCCACCCAGCCACCACCCTCGGCCTCCAGCTTCTTTTTGAGGCCCTCGAGCAAGGTCCGGTTGGCGTTCTCTACTTGCCCGTTGCCTTGAGGGTAGGCAACGGAGGAGAAGGTGTGTTTGATGCCCCATGCCTCCAGAAGGGCGCAGAAGGGGGCTGCCTCAAATTGTGTCCCGTTGTCGGAGATGATCTGCTGGGGGACGCCAAACCTTGTGAGGATGTTCTTGAGGACGAAGTGACGGCACTTCGCCTCTGTGATGCTGGCGAGGGGTTCAGCCTCCACCCACTTGGTAAAATAGTCGACGGCCACAATGATGTATCTGTTGTTGGAGGTACCCCTCGGCAGAGGGCCCACAAGGTTTATCCCCCATCGAGAAAATGGGACAGAGGTGCTGATGGGGGCATAGTTGACCGCTGGCCTGCCGGGAGCTTTCTGGAAATGTTGACATGCGGTGCACCTCCGGGCAAGGTCAGCACAATCCCTGGCCATGGTTGGCCAGAAGTAGCCCTGGAGAATGAGCCTTCGGGACATGGAGAAGGGTCCCTGGTGAGCTGAGCAAGTGCCACTGTGCACTTCCTCCATTGCGACCTCGGCTTCATCCGGATGAAAGCACCGAAGTAGCGTGCCATTGTAAGATCGTTTGTAGAGCCTTCCATCTTCGATGGTGTAGCTGGGAGCCCTCAGCTTTGCCAGTTTAGCGTGGGCCTCATTCTCGAGTAGCTGCCCTGTGGAGATGAAGGCGGTGATATCTGAGATCCAATCCTCCTGACGTTGTTGTATGTTCATAACGGGGCTTGCATGGATGCTTGAGAGGCTGAGTTCCTCGATTTTGGCAATTTTGGAGATGTGCTCGGGGGAGTCGGCCGAGAGCTTAGATAATATGTCGGCCTCGGAGTTCTGAGCCCTCGGTATTTGAGTGAGAGAGTGCGCCTCAAATACCTTAAGCAACTCCTTGGCCGCTTCCTTGTACTGCTTCATTCTCCCCTCCTTGGCCTCATATTCCTCGGAGATTTGGCCAACGACCAACTTGGAGTCGCATTTGATGTGGATCTGCCGAGCCCTCATGTTGGCAGCCAGCCGAAGGCCACATTGGAGGGCCTCATATTCGGCCTCATTGTTGGAGACCTTGAAGGAGAAGCGGATTGCATAGTAGGCCCTGAAGCCCTCGGGAGTAATGAGGACTACCCCTCCCCCGCATGCTTTGGTCGCGGAGGAGCCGTCGGTGTAGAGGGTCCACCAGTCGTCCGAGGTAGCCGAGGGCTCCCCGTCCGTGGCTGCCCTTGCGGTACACTCCGTCACAAAGTCCGTCAGGGCTTGGCCCTTGATGGCGGGCCTTGGGCGGATGTCAATGTTGTATTGGCTCAAGAAGATAGCCCATTTCACCATGCGGGAGGAGCTGGTGGGGCTCCTCATGAGGGCGCCGAGGGGTTGATGGGTGAGGACCTGAACCGGGTGAGCCTGAAAGTAGAGGCCCAACTTCTTGACAGTCCAAACGATGGCTAACACCGTTTTTTCCACAGGGGAGTACCTGAGTTCGGCCTCCCTCAGGGTCTTGCTAACGTAGAAGATGGCATGTTGGATGCCGTCTTCCTCCCGGATGAGCACAGAGCTGATGGCCGCCGGGCTGACCCCAAGGTAGAGGTAGAGAGTCTCTCCTACCTTGGGTTTGGAGAGCACAGGGGGTGAAGATAGATACCGTTTGAGCTCGTCGAAAGCCCCCTGGCATTCTGGAGTCCATAGAAAGCCCGCCGTCTTCCTCATGATCTGGAAGAAGGGTAGAGACTTCTCCGCTGATTTAGATAGAAAGTGGTTGAGGGCTGCCAGGCGGCCCGTCAACCGTTGAACTTCCTTCACATTGCGTGGGGGCTCCATGTCGATGATGGCCTGGATCTTCTCGGGGTTGGCCTCAATGCCCCTTCGGCTCACCATGTAGCCCAAGAATTTGCCCCCTTGGACGCCGAAGGTACACTTCTTCGGGTTTAGCCGAAGGTTGAACTTTTGCATGATGGCGAAGATTTCCCGGAGGTCGTCAGCATGGCTGGAAGATTGCTTGCTTTTGACGATCATGTCGTCCACATAGGCCTCCATGGTGCGTCCTAGGACGGCTTGAAAGACCCGGGCCACCATCCGGGTGTAGGTGGCCCCCGAGTTCTTTAGGCCGAAGGCCATCACTAGGTAGCAGAAGATGCCCTCGGGAGTCATGAAGGCAGTTTTTTCGGCGTCCTCCTCGTGCATGAATATTTGATGGTACCCTCGGAAGGCATCGAGGAAGGACATGATTTCACACCCCGCGGTCTCATCCACCAATTGATCAATGTTTGGTAGAGGGAATGGATCCATAGGGCATGCTTTGTTGAGATCGGTGTAGTCCACGCACATGCGGAAGGTAGGGGGCTTCTGTGCGAGGACTACATTTGCTAGCCATGAGGGGTATTTTACCTCCTTGATGTGTTTAATCGAGAGGAGCATGGCGACCTCCTTCTTCACGAATTCCCTCCTCTCGGCGGAGAGGGGTCTTCTTCGCTGCTGTATTGCCTTTGCCGAAGGGTCCACCGAGAGGCGGTGGGTGATGACCCTTCGGCTGATTCCCGGCATGTCCTCCGGCCCCCATGCAAAGACAGTGGAGTAGGCGCGGAGGGCGTCGGTGATACCGGTCTTCAAACCTTCAGGGAGCTGGGCTCCAATCTTCACGACTCTCTCCGGCTGGGCCGGATCGAGCGCAAAGTCTTCTACGTCCTCGGCCGGTTCAGCCCTCGGCCTTTTTTCCTCTTGGTCGACGGTTCCGGTGATGGTGTCAACACGGAATTCTGTCTTGCTTACCTTCTTAGTGACTTGAAGATAGCAGGCGCGGGCAATTTTCTGGTTCCCCCGGGAGTAGCCAATTCCCCCCTCGGCGGGAAACTTGAGGCAGAGATGCCTCATGGAGATGATGGCTTCGAGGTCCTCGAGGGCTGGCCGGCCGAGGATGATGTTGTGGGCGCAGTCAATGTTGACGACGACGAACTCCACCTCGAGCTGGGCTCTATGGAACCCGTCGCCGAAGATCACCGGGAGGGTTATTACCCCCTCGGAATCAATAGTATCGCCGGTGAAGCCGGCAAGAGGGGTCTTAATGGGCCGAAGGGACCCCCTCTCCAGATGCAGCTCTCTGAAGGTGCTGAGGTACATTACATTGACGGAGCTGCCCGTGTCAATGTAAGTTCGGTGAATAATGGTGTCGTTTATCTCCGTCCGAGTCACCAAGGCATCCCTGTGAGGAGAATAAGTAGGAGGGAGATCTGCGTTGGTAAAGGTGATGGGTTCCTCCCTCAGTCGCTTTACCGGGGGCATATGAGTGACTTCCCCCACGTAAAGCGATTGAGCCCACTTCTTTCGTTGGCTGGTGGAATCGCCCCCTGTATTGTGTCACAGACTTATTCTCGAACCCGTGCGGCACTAGCAACACTCACTCAAACTATGCTAGTCAGCCTAACTCTTGCGGAAACTAGGACACCGATTGTGGAGAAACTTGTATAAATGCTTTATTGCTCTCAAGCTTTCGATGATACAAATGAGCCAGCCATGAGGGTATTTATACTTATCCTCCTCCTCAATGGACGGCTTAGATCTACTTGATCTAACGGCTACAATTCAATTCTAGAGTATTCTATACAACTCTATGATATTCTAGAGTATTCTACTCTATTCTATACAAGTGTACACTTATCTACATGAGTCTAGAAGGTTCTCTTAGCCTCCAGGATTCTGCCCCTCTCTCTTAGGCATCTCTAGACTCCAACTCGCCTCCAGGCCTCGTTATGCCGCGGCCTATGCCACTCAATGCCGCGGCGTTCAGGAGAGTCGTGACATTCTCCCCCACTCAATCTCACGACGTCCTCATCGTGGTCTTCCTGTAAGCCTCTATCAAACCCTTGTAGTTCCACAAGGTTAACTCGTGTTCCCAACTTGCCTCGCTGTCCGGAGCATCCTTCCACTTGATGAAGTACTCCACGTAGCTCGGATGTGCGCCTCTCCTCGGAATGACTCTATGAGCCAATATTTCTCCAACCTCGCGCTCGGGAACCTTTGTTATAGCTGTCGGTGCTCTCTTCGAAATGCCCCTACTCGGATCCTCCTTGTCTTCCTTGTAGGGCTTAAGCAAGCTCACGTGAAACACCGGATAAATCTCCAAGTGTGAGGGTAAGGTCAAGCGATAGGCAAGCTTACCAACCCGCTTCTCTATGGGAAACAGACCCTCATATCGCCGCACCAGCCCCTTGTGCAGCTTGGCGAACGTATGCTTCTGGTGGGAAAGGAGCTTCACCAGCACTAAGTCTCCTTCCTCAAACTCCTAGTCTCTCCTCTTAGCGTCAGCCCACTTCTTCATCTTCTTCGAAGCCTTAGCTAAGTATGCCCTCGCCATGTCAGCCTTCTCATGCCATCCCTTGGCAAACTTGAATGCGGATGGACTCGGACCTCGATATCCCACGGCCAAAGAGTGCGGAGTAGCCGGCTGCTGCCCCGTGGCAATCTCGAACGGACTTGCCCCCGTCGACTCACTCCTTTGCAAATTATATGAGAATTGAGCTATGTCAAGCAACTTTGCCCAATCCCGCTGGTTTGCACTCACGTAATGCCTTAAGTACAGCTCCAACAAGGCATTAACCCTCTCGGTTTGGCCGTCGGTTTGGGGGTGAAAGCTCGTAGAGAAGTTAAGCTCGGACCCCATTATCTTGAACAGCTCCATCCAAAACTTCCCGGTAAAACGGGTATCTCGGTCGCTTATGATGGTCTTCGGTATGCCCCAATACTTTACCACATGCTTGAAGAATAAGCGTGCAGCATCTTCGGCGGTGAACTTCGTAGGGACAGGAATGAACACTCCATACTTACTAAACCGATCCACCACGACCATGATGTTCCCACACCCCTCGGACTTAGGCAAACATGTGATGAAGTCCATAGATATGCTCTCCCACGGCTTCTCTGGTGTGGGCAACGGCTCCAGCAACCCTGCTGGCTGTTGTTGATCCACCTTGTCTTGTTGGCACACAAGACAAGTATTCACATACAACTCCACCTCTTCCTTCATTTGGGGCCAATAGTACACACGTTCTATCAGCGCCATCGTGCGTCTAATTCCGGGATGTCCAGCCCATCTCGAATCGTGGCACTCCTTGACGATCTCCTTCCTCAATCCTTGCCACTTCGGCACATAGATCCGATCTCCCTTGGTCATGAGCAACCCCTCTCTAAGCCAAAACTGGCGTGTCTTCCCTCGACTTGCCAACTCCATCAAATTCTTGGCCTTTGGGTCATGCTCCAGTCCCTCCTTGACTCGATCCACCAAAGGAAAACTCGGGCTTGTGATGGCAGCTAGCTCGGCCTTCCTACTCAATGCGTCGGCCACATTGTTCGTCTTCCCCGGCTTATACTCCATCACAAAGTCAAACTCTGCAAGAAAGTCTTGCCACCTTGCTTGCTTTGGCGTTAACTTCTTTTGATTGAGGAAATAACTTGTTGCCACGTTGTCCGTCTTCACCACGAACTTGGACCCCAACAAGTAGTGCCTCCATGTCCTCAAGCAATGCACCACGGCTGTCATTTCTTTCTCTTGGACTGTATAGCGGCGCTCGGTATCATTCAGCTTGCGGCTCTCATAAGCAATGGGATGCCCTTCTTGCATCAATACTCCTCCTAGAGCAAAGTCTGAGGCGCGGCGGTCGCTGTAAAACCTTGGGCGTGAGCCTGGGCGGAGCGGCCGTCGGTGCAGATCTTGGTGGTAGTAGCAAATATTCAAATGAGAACTTTGAACGGTCTTGACTTCATACGGCTTTGTGTGATCGGGGAGTGCTAGGACAGGCTCCTCGGTCACAATTCTCTTCAACTCCTCAAATGCATGTTGGCACCTCTCGTCCCACTTCCATGCAACCTTCTTCTTCAACAGATCAGTGAGTGGAGATGCTATAGAAGAATAGCCTTGAATGAACCGTCGATAATAGTTTGCAAGTCCAAGAAAGGATCGTAGCTCGGTCACCTTCTTGGGCGGCTCCCATCCACATATTGCCTCGATCTTCGCCTTATCCATCCGGATCTTGCCCCCTCCAACAATGTGCCCAAGGAACGTCACCTCCTTTTGAGCAAAGGCACATTTCTCCTTCTTCACATAGAGCTCGTTCTCCCTCAACTTCTGGAACACTTGCCTTAGGTGATCAATGTGCTCCTCCAAAGTCTTACTATAGATGACTATGTCATCCAAGTAAACCACCACGAACTTGTCCAGGAACGGCTCAAATACCCGATTCATGAGGGTGCAAAACGAAGCTGGAGCATTCGTAAGCCCGAATGGCATTACAAGGAATTGGAAGGAACCATACCTTGTCACACATGTGGTCTTCGGCTCATCTCCTTCGGCAATCCTTACTTGATAGTAGCCCGACCTCAAGTCCAACTTTGAGAACCACTTTGCTCCTCCAAGCTGATCGAACAAGTCTGCAATGAGTGGAATCGGATACTTGTTCTTCACCGTAATCTTGTTTAGCGCCCTATAGTCGACGCACATACGCAATGACCCATCATGCTTCTTTTGGAACAACACGGGTGTGCCATAGGGTGCCTTGGATGGTTGGATGTATCCCGCATCCAACAAGTCCTTCAACTGCCTCTTCATTTCTTCTAACTCTGGTGGTGCCATCCTATATGGCACACCTGCTGGTGGTGTAGACCCGGGGATCAACTCGATCTTGTGGTCTACATCTCTCTTGGGCGGAAGTCTCTTCGGCAACTCGGACGACATCACGTCCTTGAACTCCACGAGCACCTTAGCCACTCCCTCCGGCATATCACTCGTCGGCACCGGTTCTTCCTTCAAGATGGCCAAGTATGTAGGTCGCCGCTTCCTCATGCCCTTAGCAAGTTGCAAGGCCGAGATTTGCTTGGACTGAATCCTCTCCTCCCGGGATAGCTTTACCATGCAAGTCTCGCCCTCCTTCATTATGCACATAGTGTTGGCAAACGGAATCGGTATTGCCTTCACCGAATCCATAAACTCCATGCCCAACACGATAGGATAGTCGTCCATAGGAACGACCGAAAAATCAATTAAGCCACTCCACTCGCCCAAGGTAACCCTAACCCCACGAGCCACTCCATAGATTGACTTAGGCTGTGAGTTAACAGCTTTCAGCCAACCATGGTCTTCAACATAGGGGATGCCCAATCTCTTTGCCTCCTTAACTTCTAAGAAGTTGTGAGAAGCACCAGTGTCAACAAGGGCTTTAGTAGTTTGTCCACGTACCTTAGCTTCCACGAACAAACGCCCCTTCTTCTCCGTCTTGGTCTCGGTTACCTTGGCCTTAATGGCGTTGAGAATGTGAAGGGAACCCACCATAGCTTCCTCCCGTTCTCGTTCCTCCCTTTCTTCAACTAAGGCCGAGAGCTTGGCCTTCTTCGGACAATCCTTTGCCTTGTGTGGTCCATCACAAAAGAAGCACTTCAACGGTCTCTTCTCCCATGTCTTGGTCTCCTTTGTCCCCTTGCTCTTGTCAAAGTGCTGGAAACCCTCTTTGTGTGGACGGTGGTCTCCCCCACTCTTTTCCTTTCCCTTCTCCTTAGTCGGTGGCTTCACCTTCTCCGGCTTCTTGAACTCCACCAAGGACTCAGCAATAGCAATGGCAGTGTCGAGATCTTGAGCCCCACGCCTTTGGACCTCGATCTTAGCCCAACCTTGCAACCCATCCGTAAAAGCAAAGAAAGCTTCCTTATCAGGATAGTCAGGGATATCTAGGAGTACCTCAGTAAATTCCTTCACGTATTCGCGCAGGCTTCCCTTGTGTTGCAAATGCCTTAGCTTAGCTCTCGCCTCCTCTTCCGCATTCATAGGGCAAAACTGTTTCTTGAGTTCACTCTTGAACTCCTCCCACGTGTTTATAGTGCAAAGACCCTTCTCTCGGTCCCCGTACTTCCTTCTCCACCACAACATGGCGGTATCCTCCAAATACATGGTTGTCGTGTCAACTTTCTTGGTATCATCAACAATACCAAGAGCCTTGAAGTATTGCTCCATACTCCACACAAAGTTCTCTATCTCCTTAGCATTCCTAGCCCCTTTGTATGTCTTGGGTCTAGGAACATCAACCTTAGAGGGAGTAGGACTTACCTCACTTGACGACGTGCTTCCTCCTTGCACGACCGTCTTCTTGCATAGGACCAGCTCTTCCTTGGTTTCCACCAACTCGTTGGTGACCTTCTCCAACTCCTCCCGCAGTGAAGCAACCATGGTCATAAAAGTCCCCTCCAAGCTCTTGACCTCGGAAAGACACCGGTCGAGGATCTCATTGACCGCTCCTTGCACCTCCCCTCGAAGATCTTCACTATTCTTCGCAAGTTCCACGATGCGTTGGTCGACTTCCTCAAACCTTTCTTCCCCATCGGCTATGGCAAGCTCCGCCTTGGCTAGCCGAGTCTCCACCTCCGTCATGGCTTCTCGAGACTTGAACCTTCCCCTCTTGGTTTGCTTCCCGGCATCCATGTGAGTTGTCTCGCTATCTGAACCGGCCATCTCTTCTCAAGGACACGAAACCAAAAACCTTGTCTCTGATACCAACTGTCACGGACTTATTCTCGAACCCGTGCGGCACTAGCAACACTCACTCAAACTATGCTAGTCAGCCTAACTCTTGCGGAAACTAGGACACCGATTGTGGAGAAACTTGTATACATGCTTTATTGCTCTCAAGCTTTCGATGATACAAATGAGCCAGCCATGAGGGTATTTATACTTATCCTCCTCCTCAATGGACGGCTTAGATCTACTTGATCTAACGGCTACAATTCAATTCTAGAGTATTCTATACAACTCTATGATATTCTAGAGTATTCTACTCTATTCTATACAAGTGTACACTTATCTACATGAGTCTAGAAGGTTCTCTTAGCCTCCAGGATTCTGCCCCTCTCTCTTAGGCATCTCTAGACTCCAACTCGCCTCCAGGCCTCGTTATGCCGCGGCCTATGCCACTCAATGCCGCGGCGTTCAGGAGAGTCGTGACAATTGCCACCGGTGATCATGAGGATGTGGCGTTTCTTCTCCCGGTAGTGGGGGTACTCCTCCTCCTCTTCTTCCAAGTTCCCAATCTCCCTCTTCTTGCCGAGGGGGATGGTGTTCGGATTTACCCAGGCATTTACCTTCGTATGGTGCCCTCGGGGAGGTCCCTGATGAGAAGGTCCCTCCTGCCGAGGGCTCTGGACAAACTGGGACAGGTGCCCCGCCTGTATTAATCTCTCGATGGCCGTCTTCAGCTGATGACAGTCATCAGTCCTGTGCCCCTGGTGTCGATGGAAGCGACAGTAGGGGAACTGAGGGTTGATAGCGTGTACCTCCGGGGGTGCGCGAGAGTCGCGCTCAACGAGGCCCCTCTCCTCGGCAAAATCGAGGATGATGCTGACGGGGTGCGTCAATGGTGTCCGAGGGCGGTCCAGGAGAATGGGCTGGGCCCAAGTCTTAGGGTTGCTCTTATAACCTCCCCCGGGCTTGGCTTGGCCTTGCCGAGGGCGATCATCAGAGGGTCCCGAAGCCTTGGGGTGATTTGGAGGAGCCCCCGGCCCTCGGTTATGCTTGTTGTCAGCCCTCGGGGGCTGCTGGTCCGGATGCTGGTGATACTTCTCCACCTCCTCGGCCTCAGCATATCGGTCCCCCCGCTGCAAGGCCCTTATGTAGTCGCGGGGGGGTTCAATGATGAGGCTCCTTGAAAAGTTGCCGGTGCGGAGGACGGTTTGTAGGAGGGCCAGGAGGGTCCCGTCATCAGCGTCGTTGACCTTGTCGGCCTCCGTACTCCAGCGCTCTAGGAAGTCCCGAAGGGTCTCATCCCTCTTCTGGCGTATTGTTAGGAGGTGGGAGAAGTGCTTCCTTGTGCGTCGCCTCCCGGCAAACTGTGTCAAGAATCGCTGGGCGAGTTCTTGCCACGAATCAATACAGCCCTCGGGCAGCCTGTTGAACCATTCGTATGCCGGCCCCTCTAAGGTGGAGAGGAACCAACGACACAAATATTCATCCGACGCCCCTACCATCATCATGCTGTTCTGGTACTTGCTGTAATGTTCCTGGGGGTCCGTTTTTCCGTTGTAGGGCTGTATGTGTTGCCCTCGGTATTTTTCCGGGATCCGGGCCGCCAATACCCTTGGGGTAAATGGCGTCCGAGTCCGGAGCTGGATGACGGGTTCCCCGGAGCCCTCGGCCACCCTCTTCTGTAACTCCTCCATTTTGGCCATCATGGCCTCGTATTTGAGATCTGAATGAGGGGTGGAGGTGGTGGCGTGAGCTTTGTTGGACTCCATCTCGTCAAGCCGGCGTTGGAGGGCCGCAATAATCTCGTCCCGGGGATCCTTCGGGAGGGTCTCCGCCCCCTGCGAACGAACCCGGGCCGAGTGGGCCTGGTTGATTTGGTGCCGAGCATCATCGCCATGAAGGGGTGCCTTGCCTTTGTCCCGAGGGGGACGCTCCTCGTCTGCCCTCGAAACAGATCCCCCGCTTTCCTGGGGCCTTTGGAGTGCCTTCCCCCCGAGGCGGTCTTGGACCCCTCGGCGGTCTGGCCCTCCTCCGAGCCGATTGAGGGCGGAAGTACGGGGCCTTTCCCTGTTGTCATTATGGCGGTCCCAGGACTGAACTTCCTGGGAGGACGTATCTTGGGCCACCACCCCTTCGTCGTTCCTCACCCGAGGGGTGGGATTTCCGAAGGGGTGTGGCAGAGGGGGAAGTATGATATTTTCCGGGTTCTGGGTGAGCGTCTGGATGAAGGCGGAGAGCGCCGATTGCACGTCGATGGTGAGAACCGGAGGGCTGACTTGGTCATTGCTCCGGTTTTTCTTTTTGGCCTCGATGCCGAGGCGGGCATCGGGGGCATTTTGTTGGATCTGAAGGCGTAGGTCGACAGCCGCCTGTTCCAGCCCAGCGATGACACCGCCCTCGGGAGCCCTGTGAGGGGCTTCGGGGGCGTTGACGTCGCCGAGGGCCAGGTTCTTGTCTTCTACGTTCTTTGAGTTGGCACGTGTTGCCCTCACCATTTTGATAGAGGGCTAGTGTTTTGTGTTTGGTCGAGGGGGAGGGTTTCTTACTCGATTGTTCAACCTCTCAACGAGAGCACCAAATGATGGATAGTCTACCCGGGGGTATATATCCGAAGGGTTATTACGGGGAATAACTTAGAGAGAAGTCAGAGCAAGTAAGTAAAAGTAGAGAGAGAGTGTATTCAGTATGAATGCCGTTTTCAGCGTGGTTACAAATGAGGAAATGGGGTGCTATTTATAGTAGCAATAAATGCCGGGCAGGGACACGTGTCAAGCGCTCATTGGCCGAGGGGTCACCTCAACTGGTTGGCGCTGGCAGCCGCATGTGGCCGCATTTAATGCGGCTGTTGGATGGGACGCCTATGCGGGGTACGGTGATCTGTGCGCATGTGAGGCGGATATCTTGTCGAGTGAGATGCCTTCGGCTATAGAGCAGTAGCCGAGGGCTCTTCCACCCGATGGCACCCTGGTGCCGAGGGCTCACAATGCCGAGGGCTACTGTTTTCGCCGTTTTCTCCCAGTTTCTTAATTTGCTTGAGAAACCCGTTCTGTGAGAATTTGGAGCCTTCGGCCAGGGGGCCGAAGACACCCCTGGCGCGTAGTGCGGACTGCTTGGTACTCTGGGCGCTGTGATTTGGGCCTGTTGGGCCTTTTGGGCCTTCGCTGGAGTAGTAGGAGTCTGTGGGCCGGGGGTTCCCGGGCCATATACTCCATCAATAAACTTGAGTTATTACTATTATTATGATTAATAGATTATATTTATTTTTGTTGCATATTGTTTCCTTGTGTTTCCTTTTTATGGTAACTTTAAAAGTTTTGTTTTTTAATGTTTCTTCATGTATCCCGTTGGTTAACTAAAGATTAACTTTCTTTTCTCTTATACGCCTCCAATGAACATTTTGTAAGTTACGTATGATCATCTGGTAGTGATCTTATGCTCATTTTGCAAATGTCATATCAATGCTTTTTAAAAGCACTATTCTAAATTAGATTCACATATTGAAATTCATAGGAGTTGATTATAAATATAATGTAATAATTTTTTATTAAAGAAAAAATAACAAAAAGAAAGTGAATTAGAAGTTACGAAGTAGAAATCACGATTCTGAATACTAGAATCCTAATACTCAACATAATAGATTTGATGCTCATTAAAAGTTCATTAATGCTCATTCACCAAAAACCGTGATTTTCATGTCAATAGTGGATGTTTGATGTTCATTGTTAGCCACCTAATACTCAATAAAATAGGTCAAATGCTCTATTGAACATCTGACTTATTTTTATGACATTTAATTGAGCATCAAGACATTTTCATTGAGATCAACTTTCCTATATTGAACATTGGAACTCTGCAATTGAGTATCATGGTATGTTTGCTCTAGTATCTATAATCAACTTTTACGTCAATCTAATGTAATATGATATTTTTCAAATATGCATTGGTATAAAGAAATCGGCGAGGCTTTGGTGTGAGTTGGTCACTGCTATGGTTTGTTTCAATAGTGAAGTGAATCTCAACATAGCGTTATGGCTAGGCGTTGGTGCCCTACTGGGATGGGTTTGGGTTCATGCGCATCCTTTGGCGGAATTGGAGTTATTCATAGAAGCCCGGTGCTCCATCGTGATTACTTATTTGGATGAACGGATGTTTTGCCCTCCTCCAAAATCAAGCGTGATGGAGTATATTCCTGTATACCTCAGGGGTATCATAATCGCCGGTTAAAAAGCATCACAGAGTCACATCGGAGTGCATGAAAAGACTAAATCCACAATGAGACCGACCCCGACTGACCAAGGTCAGGAATGAGCGCCAGACAACGAAATGACCAAGGACGACCAAAAAGTCATCCAACCCCGACCTCGACCCCCGAGGTCGGGAAAACACCAGGCTCAGAAATGGGCCAAACTCGTCAAGTTATAAGCCTGACCTCGAATGCCCGAGCTCGGCACCAAGCCTGACCTCGGGAGTCCAGCATGTGGGCAACCAAAGTCAAGTATCAAGCACCACAGAGCAGGTGTGTTTGGAGTATTTTATTTTCGTATTACTTTTGGGGAAAGCTTTTATTTTCGTATTACTTTTTCTTGCGTAGTACTTATTTTTATTTCAGTTCGAGCAGGTGTGTTTGGAGTATTTTGATTTTTGAAGAACTTTTGATAGGCATTGCTTCATTTTCGATCGTTTTAGGCTTCTTCTTGCCCGTTTTGTGTCTAACGAGTCAGATTGCTTTGTACGGATGGTCGACTCTAAGTCTATTCCTAGGGCTTACGATCAGATCTGTAGTAACTGTCTGGATTTTGTCTTGCATATTTGCTCTATTTTAATGAAAAGCCATTTTGATGATAAAAAATGGTCTGATTGGACACTTCCAAGTTCAAACTGCAGGGTTAATCCGATTTTTTTTAAAAAATGCTTATCTCTATTCGGATTGGACATTTCCAACTGGAGGTTTAATCCAAATTTTTAAAAAATTCGTATCTCTAGTCGGATTCCTCAATTCCTCAACTCCCGTATTTTCAAAAACCCTAAAAAAACACACGTGTTTTAGCAGTGCATGTAACGTTTTCCCGTATATTGGGAAATCACCCAATCGAGGGAGATCTGGCTTCCAAAGCCGCTTCATTTTTAGTGTTTGAATAATAATAATAATAATTAGGGAAAATAACTTTAAATAATAACAACTACTCCCTCCGTCTCATTGGATTTTGTCAACTTTCCTTTTTTGGTTGTCTCAAAAAACTTTACCGCTTTCCTATTAAAGCAACTAATTTGTGATTCTGCTCATTTTTCTCTCTCCTCTGCACAAATCTCCACCAGACAGTTTTTACTTTTCTTATTTCTAACCAACTTTTAACTTGACAAATTCCACCGGGACGGAGGTACTATCACTTATCAACCAATAACAATACATACTTTGAAAATGATTTTTAATAATACCAACTATTTGAATGGAGTCACTTTTCAATAAGAAATTCAGTCGTTTAAGTCATCAAAAACTAATATCAAACCATCAAATAAATGATATTCGGTAATACAGTCACTTATTTGATATTTTAATATTAGTTTTGACGAATTAAATGACTAAATTTTTCGTGAAAAAAATTCTCTATATCACTTTTGGTCTATATTTAAAGAGAAAATTACCTCTTTTATGATTAAAAGAAAACCATGTTCCCAATATATGACTTCTCCACTTTTTTCTCTAATGTGATACTCGCATGATGTACAAGATCAAGCACGTTTCTTTTTATTCCACTAATGTCCTCCACACAATAAGAATAAGTAGTTATTTCATCCTAAAATTAAGGATTTCATTAGCTTTCCACGGCATGTATGTAAATGTATTAATTAGCCTCCTAAAAATAAGGAATTGCTTCTTTATGGTAATTGCCGATGTACTGCTTCTATTATTATTATTATTATTATTAATTAGATTATTATATTATATAATTTAGGCTAACGGGTCAAATAGGTACATGAACTAACTTAAAGTGTTCAATTAGCCCTTTATTAGGAGTTTTTGTCCGGCCGTTGCCAATTGGGGCGGTTCCTGATGGAATTTTTTGATGAACTTTTTGGAGCATCTTCTTCATTAAGTCTAGTTTACACATATCAAATTCCAGCTAAAAATTAAATCGGGAAGACAGTCAAATGATTTTCCGAAATGTACTGCGCTGTTTAACTGCGCAGTTATCTTCAAAAAATCATTTGACTGCCTTCCTGGTTGAATTGTTAGCTGAACTTTGGTATGGGTAAACTAGACTTAATGACGAATATGCTCAAAAAAGTTCATCAAAAAATTCCACCGGGAACCACCCCAATTAGCGACGGCCGAGCAGAACCTCCTATATAAGGGGCTAATTGAACACTTTAAGTTAGTTCATGTACCTATTTGACCCTTTAGCCTATAAATTAATATATGATGATACAGAGTATTATATAAATTAATAAATTATATTATAAATATTAATGAATTATTATATTATATAAATTAATAAATTATATTATTATAAGTAGATTACATACTACACATTTTACCGCTCTCCTACACATTTAATGCCCTCTTACACAATTACTTGCATTTTGTATTTACTGTCTATTTCATTTATGAATCATGGAATGCAAGGATTTAGTGATATACAATAATCAATTTATTATCTTTTAGTTATTGCCTATATGATTATTTGCATCATACATTTGTATTGCACTGTGATTTATGTGTTTTCCTTCTGTTCAATACGTTAATTTATTGTCCATTTCTTTATTGACCTCTAATTACTGCCATTATTGGACCTATATTATCAGCTCATTCTTCTCAAATAAGGAATTGGTTAGTACATGCATAAGGTCATAATCGGTTATTTATTTTCATAATTCTAACCGGTCATGTGTGCCATGTTCAATTTGGTCATACATAAGAGTAAAATCATATATGATCATGTTCTTGGAAAAGTCGTGAGTTTTAGTAATATTAGAGTATTTTTCCCATCTTTAAATAGTTGATATTATCATTACAAGTAATTTTTCAAAGTACATATTATTCTTAGTTCATAGAAGATATTTTGTGCTATTTAAAGTTATTTTCCCTAATAATAATAATGCAGAATTTGATTATTGATCAATATATATGATAATACTCGGTATATTATAAGGAGAGTACACATATCTGAAACACAATAATAATGACCTAAAAGACCACGTCTCGGCTAACACAACAGGAGGTAGCCATCCCCTTTCGCAACTCACAAACTATAAAATCACAATAGTTACACCTAGCTAGTGCAGAAGAGAGGACTTGGATTCCATAGCTCAACCATCCACTAAGTGTAATTATTATTTATTACATATATCATTATTATTAGAATTGAAGGGCATAATTGCTCTTATTCCTACAAAACTCTAGCTAAATCTATTTAGACACTTCAAATCAAAACGAAATGGCAGAATTGAAATGGCCTTTCAATTTTCCACCTCAACAAACCAAACTTTAAAAAACATTATTACCGAATTTCTTTTGGCAAAAATTAGGATGTTATTTTGTTTTTCAATTTCTCATATGCTGATGTTGCGGCAGCAGCTCCTTCTTCCATGGTTGAAGCCACCGGTGAGGACGAGGGAGACGACGATGGAGATCCCGATGGTGAATCAGATGACAGCGAGGAAAATGACATTAAGGAAGGAGAACCAGAAAATACTTGACATTCTGTCATGGTTAAGAGCAAAGAAGACACCAAAAGAAGGACGATGAACCTTTTGGATTCCATTTTATTCAATCTTTGTTTTTGTTTTTATTTTTTAACCTTTTTTCGGTTGAGAGAAATTAAACTCCAATGCTGTTGGGAAGTATATGAGGATATTTGACACTTATATAGATGACGGGATCTTGAAAATGAATGGCCATTAGAGAAAATAGGTTTTTGTGAGGACAAAGTTCTTTTAATAAAGACTTTTTTGCGGCGAACGTTAATTCACCATTCACAATACGGAGTACGGTATAACTAATCAACTACTCCATAATAACATACGGAGTATAAAATTATATATGGTTCTTCTATAATACCCAATTAATATCAATAATTTTAATTTGCCAATCATTTTAATCGACTTCAATTTTTTGAGGTGGAACTCTCGTAACGAATACCGGACCCACGGTGTATGGGATTCTTTTATTAACTAGTACCTCCATCCTAGTAATATTGGGACGGAAGTGAGTGACACGATTATTAAGAAAAGTTGATTTATGTGATTGATATTAATTGATAATGTAAGAATAAATTAGAGTCATACAAACTTTAACAAATTTGGTATGTGATAATTTTTATGAGATTTCCCGAAAATGTAAAATGAGACAATATTAGTGAGCGGAGAAAATATTACGTATCAGAGATTTCATATAATTTAATATAAAGTATATTAAGATAGAAAAATGGGATTTAGGGGCCGGGTTTATGTTTATTTTTTAAGTAGTTACACTTTTAAAGTGATTGCTTTAAAAATAGAAAGTAAAACAATTACGTACGTAGTAGCTCGTCACTAGATATATTTTTCTTTTAATATAAGTATCATTTATATGTAGGATGTCATACCTGGTATTTTTGTTTAAACTAGCACAGTACCCGTGCATACGCACGGGAAAAAACAGTTGGTCCATAATATATATTTATTCACGGTCTGATTCAATAAAAAAAATAGATTTTTATATAATTTTACATCATTTACAAAATGGGGTACAATGAGTGAATATAAAAAAGTATAAATCCATTAAGCAAATTAAATATTGAAAGTAAAAGAAAATTATAGTCAAAATATTTGACAACATATATTAGAATTTGCTACGAACGTAATAATGATTAGCATTGTTGTTAACGGATAATGAAATATTGAACTTTAGTTGTTAGAGGTTTTGTAAAACTACTTTAAAGAGAAGTTTTAGTGGTAATGTGTAATGGTTTTCTCTTCTTATCATGTACTCTGTATTATAAATCATCAATCCATGTTTTTTAAATCCTAAGTAACGTGACATATATAAAGCTTTGCATGACTTAAAAATGTCTAAGGGAGACATACGCATGCAACTAATGTAAAACTCGTTGTTTGGGTTGCTTCTAGACATGATTCTTGCTCCAATGTCATGATTTCCAAGTAGTGTAGCAATTAATCTAGTTTCTTGCACACTCATTTAGATTGGTCTATATTTCCTAGCATTATTAGAATCCCAACATTGAATCTTTTTTGGGATTTATATTAGAAGACTTGATATCTTTAAGGACATTTTAATCTTTTTTATCATTGCTTCAAATGCTTCCGTTTGAACTACATAAGACTTGTCAACAGAATCCCAATTTAGATATCATTTCTTCATTTACAATACTAAAGCGTGATTAGAATTAATTCAAATACTATTTTTTATTTAGTTTTTGGTGTTTAAGAAAATAAGAAAGTAATATATCTATAAAATTACGTGGGAGTGATGAAAGAACATAACCATTGATTTGATTAATAATTTCAATACTCGATCACAAAATAGCTCAAAACTTTAGCAATTCCTCAAATTGGTAGTCCTCTAGTAGATTAGGATATATGTAGTGCTTCAATTTATTATATTGTATCAATCTCGAGTCACGGGTATTATTAATAATATTATAGCACACATAAGATGACACACATAAGTAACGTTTTTTATTTTTACCAATAATGTGACATTTTTTGACAATATTGACATTTCTTCAGCAATACCTTTTTCTTTATGATTCACTAATGATGATATTATTTTCCTAGATCACATTCATATGTAAAGCTTCATATTTTCACCAATAAGATGATCGGACATTTGAGGATTTTGACATTATTGTCAACATTGTGACATTTTTTTCTTTAAAAATTGAATGACTCACCACTACATTATCATTTTGAAGGATTACAATGCAAACAATATTTGAAAGATATATTTTTAAATTATTTTTGTCATATTATGATGATTATTGATGAAATTTTTATGTGGGGTTAGAACTTAAATTTACGCAAAAAAATTAAAAGTTTCGTGTGTGAGTACCCAGAAAATGTTAGGTCCTGAATTGATGAGGAAAATATGAGAAGAAATGCAACAAATTCTAAAGTGCCATAAATTTGGTGATATTTTTAAAAATAAAATGTGACATTTTATCAAACATTCTCACCGAAAATATATAACAACATTAAGCACTAGTAGAAAACAGGCTTATAGTGACACTTTGTTAGTGACACTTTTTAATAAAGTGTCACGAAATTACGACATATCTTTTTTACGATGTATATGTGTCATTAGTTTGTGACACAATAGTATCAATATCAGATAGTGACGTTCACACCCTATTTTATTTTCTTTTAACATTATTTTGTCATATTTTTTAACACCTACGGAGTAATATTTTCACTCTTTCTCTCTTCATTCACATAACCTGAGAAAGCTCCGCCTTCTTTCTAGACTTGCGCATCATCTTCTTCATAAGGCCTGATGCCTGTGCGGTAGTCTTGCCGCCGGCGGAAGGCATCGGACCGGTTAAATCGCAGAGCAAACTCTCGTATGCGGCGGCGGTAAGGGACCCCATCCCCGACCAACGGGCACACCACACCCAACAATACTCCTTTTCAGGCGCATCTCACCTGGGTACGTCTGGAAATTTCTGCGGCTTCCCGTCGTTCTCTTTCTATGGCAATGATATACAGGTTCTATCCAATCCTTTCAGATACTGAGGGGTGAAAATCAGAGTACCCTCACTATTTCTAATTTCATCTTACCGCCGAATCCTTTAGAAGCGACAAAGGCCAAAGCGAAAAAAAAATAACTTCGTAGGCTGAAAATAAGAAACCCTTGAGCAGTGAAGTGAAAAACCGTGAGATCTGCGTTAGAGATATCCAAGTCCGGCGTCTAACAAAACGATTCTTGCTTCTGGTCCAATCCATTCGAGAGATCTACGCCGATTTTGTTTGGATCTCCGCTGTATCCCACCGGCCGCACCTCTGCTATGAAGCTCTTGTACGGTTCGCACAATTTAACTCTATCCACACTACGGTGAACCCTAACCCCCAGGTTTCGCTCAGTTCTAATCGTTTAATCGCCCCATTTGGTAGCCTGACGTTTTTTTATAATCTATTCTTACATCTATGTTCTGTGAATAAATCTATATAGAAGGTTTTGTATGCATCTTCCTCGCGTTTTCAATATCCCTCTCGATGAACTTCATTATCGAGATTAATTTTTACATATCTCTGATCCTTGGTTGAGATGCTTATGAGGTGTGAATTAGGGCAGTTTTTACATATAGTTGGACAATCTGCTCTGTTGATGGACTGAAGACTATTGACAAGTTTCATGTATGCAAATGACTCATTTACCATACTTTTTCTGCCGGTATGTGTAAATGGTTTTTTATTTATTTTTACTGGTTTACCATAGTTTTGAAACTACTAAGTTAACTAAATCTAGGATTTTGTAGATTTAGCTTTCATTACTTGACTTAATTTTTTGTAGATCTGATTCTTTTAGGGCGGTTATGGCTAGAAGGGGTAAAAAACAAATGAGGAGCTGCCTAAATTGTGAGTATCCATTTGATAATTCTAATTTTATCATGCTTTTAGTAAGTAATAATGGTATACAATACTTTATATGTTGATCTTATTTACAGCTTTAGGAAAGAACAACATTGAGATGTATCATTATTATTTGTTCCAACAGTTCAAAACAACACAAAGAAAAGTAAGGTCATTCGTATTGCATGTTCATGTTTTATATTAGTGTGTATAAGTATATTTCACTACTTTATAACATTTCATATTGCAGGTGATTTGAATAGTGTTCTTTCTCATACTCGTCATTGTTTGGAAGCTGCAACATTTGGTAAACCTTCTTAATGGATACTCTTATTTATGCACTTTCAAGAAAAGAAACTAAAATATTATAATTTCAATATGATAACTCTTTCTTGGATATCTTGAGCTTATGCAAAAAGTTTTTTGATACCTATCCTGATGATATCAAAGTGCTACGTTACAATTTAGAATGTTAAACATGAAGGTGTTCCATCAATTCCATGTATAGATGTTTAGTTGGAAAAGAATAAATTAATAAAAAGCCCAAATTCTTGGCTTTAAGATGCCAGAAGACATGTGAGAGGGAGTTAAGGTATGTTTTTAATTTTTTTAGGGGCCTAGTTTACAAAAAAGTTAAATTTCTCGGTTTTCAACCCAACAAAACAAATTAATCGAGTTATGAAAACTCAATTCGAAATGAAATGTCACTTCAGTTTTGGTTTTGGATTTTCAAAATCTTGAAAATTATGAGTCTTCTTTACTTTTAGACTATAATCAGATTCCTGAAAATTGTCCATTGGCGTGTAGACTTGACTTCATTTGATTAATATCTTACATTTGAAGTCAGAAGGTTGTAATGGAGCAAAATTGTTTGGTTTCTAGCAATATATGTGGAATAGGATTATTGATTTTGTAGTATTGGCTAGCCTTTTCTTTTAGAGTTAGCGATTATTTATTTTGTTCATGTTCTATGAGGGTAGATCCAATAACATATGACTGGTTTACGTTCTTCACCGTTTTATTTCACTTCTTGTCAGAGAGCTAAAATGTGGAAAGACTTTAGTTGCTGGAAAATTGGTAAGAAACATGATAATGATTCGTTTTATTTTGTATATCGATTCATGTTTATATGCTTACTATTGTCTTGTAATTTTTATGTATTGAACAAAATATTAGAAATCCCATCTGCCTAAACTCATAAAGGTTAGAAATCTATTGAACAATGAGTAGTAATAGAGTAAAATAGTTTTAATTCTCAAGCATATTTACACATAAAGTCACCCTTCTTCACCCGTGCAAAAGGAGCAATGTTTTATACTTCATATGTGATATTATCCATTTCTTCTTTCATCATATGTTTTGTCTTAGGCCGGGCAGTTGAGTAACTAATAACCATTCTATGTCATAGTGTGTTATGGTATACATTTTGATATTATAAATTATATGTTAATAATTATGGTTGGTTGCTTTTATATTTAAATTATAATCACGTAAAAAGTTTGGAAATTTTCTTTTCAAGTCTAAAAATTGGCCTATCACTTATGCATGTGCACTTAGAGAACTGGCGATGAATCTTTTATTAATTGATGTAGGACAAGCTGCAACAGATTTTGAAGTAAAGCTTGACAGAAAAAGAGCTGGACAAAAATGGACATAACTCTCGTCCCAGTGCTCCTTTTGAGGCCCACAAAAATATCAAAACAAAGGTTTTGACGTGCTCTATACACTTGTAATGCATTTCTCTCATGTATAAGGTTTCTAAACATTATGTTTCAGCACTTTTTTGATTAAAAAACATCATCAGGATTTGAAAAAAGGACATGAAAAGCTGAAAGAGTTTGATCCAGAAAGTGCTTCAGGTATGGACTTGAAAAAACATATGCATGAATTGAATATAGTTGAAAATAAAATATGTGAGGCCATTTCTACATGTAGCATATTAAAGTGAATGTGATTTATTTTACTTGCTCCTTAGTGTAGCATATGGAATTGAATTGTTATCGAGGTGTAATTTGCCTTTTACTTTATACACAACTTGATTCTTTTGACGACAATGTATTTTGAGGTTAGATTTTGTTTCATTGATTTCAGGTTACAAGTTATGACAAGTCTTGTACGTATACACTCTTGTTTACAAGGCAGATTTAGTCGCTCCAAAATATGATCTTTTTTTAATACTTCTCCAATCATGCATTTTGTTATTGTTATCACACGTGACAAGTTGATGTGAATGGAGAAAAGGGAGCACTTGTTGTTGATTACTTCCATAAAAATGCCATTGTCGGGGCTTGGCACTTAAAGATTGTTTTATGTCCTATAGACCATGCTTTATCTCAATTCTAGCTTTAATTGTAACGTGTGTTTTGTTTTTTGAGTTGTACTTAATTACATTTATGATTTCCGGGTATGCCCCTATGAATCATGTACATTCATATGAAATCTTGAGATATAAATAAAATGTTTGAGATTTTGGTTAATGTTAATGTTTTGGTTTATTTGTATTAATATATATACTAATATAAAAAATATATAAAAATATACATACTAATGAATCATGTACATCAACACTTTTTTAGTGTCACAGAAATTTTTGGTGACACTAATTTGGTGTCACTGTAAAGTCTTTTTCTACTAGTGAAATGTATATATCGCTAAAAAGAATGATGCATTGGTATCACAAAAATCCTTGTTACATATATATCACAACTCTCTATGATGTTTATATGTCATAATTTTGTGACAATAAATTTAGTGACTTGTTAACGGTGACACTAAATTTAGCGTCACTAGCCCCGCTTTTCTGTGACACTTTCAGAGTGTCACTAAATCATTTAGTGACACTAATTTAATGTCACTATAAGCCATTTTTTACTAGTGACGAAGTACTCCTATTTCCTAGGATGACATTCCTATTTTGAATTTCTCATTTTTACCTATACGTTATATATTTTAAAACTATTGAGTTTATTAACATTTTGGCAACACATAATATGTTTTCTCTCTAGGGTTACCATCCAGTAACGCTGTTACTTAGTTTAGGTATGTCTGCCATCGGCTTTGCCAAGGGGTGGTGCTGGAGTTTTCGGGCTCTAGGGTGGAATTTCACTTCTCTCTTTTTGGATTGTTTGGTTTGGGAAGGATTTTTCAGTCGAGCAGTGCGCCTGAGTTCGGTCATTAGAAGATTTTGGTGCTGAGAAGAGAAACTGTTGTTTGGGTGTTTCGACGATTTCAAGGGGGCTTCGAGCTACGGCAGCGGTCCGGAAGGAAGACAAGGCAGTGGCTTTGAATGGAAGGTTTCGTGGATAAGCATAAAAAGATGGCGATTAGGGCAGAGGAAGAATAATTGGATCTTGACGATTTCGATACAGAGGAGATACCGGTGGAGGAGAGAAGTTCGGGATTTCCAGTGGTGGGAGTGTTGTTGACAGACAGTAAGGTCAAATTTCCAACTCTCAAAGAGCTCATGACATCGCTTTGGAGGCCGGGGAAAGGAATTTCGATCAAAGAAGTTGGTGAGAAAAGGTATGTATTTAGTTTCTATCATCGTGTTGATATGAATCGTGTACTTGATGGAGGCCCATGGCAATTTGAGCGTAATCTGTTGTTATTGAAAGAAGTTAAGCTTGATGATATTCCACATAAGATTGTTTTAAATGAGGCTGATTTTTGGATTCAAATTCATAATGTTCCCTATAGTGTAGTAAATCTAGGTACTGCCAGGCGGGTTGGAAATTTTATTGGAAAATTTATAAAATATGATGATAATCAGAATAGTGAGAAGTGTGAGTCTTATATGAGAATCAGGGTGTGCATGAACGTGGATAAACCTCTGAAAAAAGGAACCAATGCAACCTGAAGAAGGAAGGAAAGAGGTATTGGGTGGATTTCAAGTATGAAAAGTTACCCAATTTCTGTTTTATATGCGGTTTAATTGGGCATTCAAATAAGTTTTGCCATTTAAATTATGAAGAAGATCTAGTTTTGGAAAAACATTTTGGGGTCCAGCTTAGAGCAGGCAGTGGGGTGAAGACCAGTCATACATGAGGAAGTAAATGGCTACTGGAGGGTTGATCGAGCTCTGGCCGGCAGAGACCGTAGGTATGTGGGGGATAATAAGTCTGATGACAAGATGGGGACGGGGGAAAAAGTCTATCTCAGAATCAGCGGCGCAGAGTATAACTAAAGGCGTGGGAGCCGAAACAAAGGAGGAAACACCGGGGAAACAAAAGAGAAGAAGGATTTGGGATATATGCCTAGGGAGTAAAAAAATACTAAAAGCACTACATATGAGAGATAAAATTCTCTCGCTTGAATATTAGTATATTTATATTATTTTCTTATACCGAAAAGTTCCACATATGAAAGGCAAAATTTTGCTGAGTTACGATCAATTATTAGTTTGTTTATCTTCTTATACCTAAAAGCACTACATATGACACACTACAAACAAACTGCCTTTTACCAACGCTAATAAAATCGTTGGTATAGATATAAAAATTGTTGGTATAGACATCAATTAGCTATACCAACGGAAATACTAGCTATTCCCATAGAAACTTTATCGTCAGTATACGTTCCGTCGGTGTATACCAACACCAACATATTTCTTACCTGTGGGAATAGCTTATAAACTTGTACCAACAAACCAATAACCGTTAGTAATTACATTTACCGTTAGTATAGAGATGTAATAGTTTTGCATAACTTTTTGCTATAGCAACGGTTAATATACCATTGCTATTGTCCTATTATATGAAGCAATAATAATTACGTGATATTTAGAAACACAAACACCACATATCCAAAATAAAATTATAATTTGCAATAAAAAATAAAAACATCATTCAATGTATTTTTCATAATAACACCAGTCTTCTTTATACGGTGTAAAACATCTATACTCAACCAATATAAATATCAAGTACTAATACTGAATTTGTTGATAAAATATAAATCCATGTCAAGTCTTTTACAATCCAAGTCAAGTCATTATAATGCAATTATGGTTGCATTTGAAATAGAACACTTTGAGCAGTTTGCTAATTCCCAAGTTCCATGTCTGATTTTCTTCATCCTTAGAACACTCAGAATGCAGAACTTGTTATATGTTGAATCAAATCTTGAAAACCTACAAAATTCACATCACTTTGAATTTATTTTCTGAAAAAAAAGTGAAACCTAAAATGAAGCAATTAACTAGTACAAATAGCATACCCCATATATACTCTAGATGGTGAAATAGAGGACACTGAGTACCTGCAGAGAGTTAAAAATCAATAAATACATCGAGCAATATCAATAGGAAAGAACAATAGGATTAAGTGATATTGAGTCATTTTTCAATATGCACGAATCTGAAGTGTAATAGCCTATTTTTTATACTTTTAGACTCGCAATAGAGCATTTTTTCCTATGCTAGTGAACAATGAAATAGTAGAGTCGTATCTTGGGTTTTAACATTACTCCGTAATCAGTGTTACACTAATACACTGTCATCTTGTGTTTTTCACATTTGTTCAAAGTGTTAACCACTGAACCCAGTAATAGGATTCTCTCCTCCTCACCGTATTGTTTGGAGCTTTACTGCTATATATATATATATATATATATATATATATATATATATATGTGTGTGTGTGTGTGCATACTCCGTATATATATATGGAGATGAAAGTTTAGATTATTATTAATATTAAGAATAATCAAGGTAAAGTAAAACTTAAGAGAAACCAAAGATTGAAAGTGTAAACATGAATCAAAGTAAAGCCAATCACGTAATTATAATCGAGAAATCCTATAAAGAAATAAAACTTGATTCAACCAAGGAGGATCCCACAAGAAGTCAAGAAAGAGAACGAGAATTAGAGAGGCCAACAGAGGCAGTCCCTAATTTTCGTCGCCTTCATTAGCGGTTGCAGGTGGACGCGATTGCGGCGGTTACAACTCGTGTTATTAATGCTCCTTTGTATTCTTAAGCTTTCATTAATGTTCTCAATCAAGTTTTCTATTATACTCTCAAATGGTTGCTTCTACACGCTGAATACCACAATACTCCATCTGCTTTGTTCTATAACCTATAGGCCACTCTACAAAATAGAATTTGCCACTTAAGCCATAGCTGATAAGTGCTCCGTATGTTTTTTCCATCTTTTTGACTATATCTCCTTAAAGAGTAACTCATGTATTATTTGAAGTACACATAGTATTTATTAGATTTTTGTCCTCTCAAGACTTCATAACTTGACCATGGAGTTGACCATAGACATGGGAGAACAACGATAACACATAACAGGGAAAAAATAACCTGAATCCAGGAACCTTGAGGGGTTGAAGGGCATGGAAAGCATTTGCTAAAGCAGTCAGAACCTAAAACCAGATGCACCAACAAAAATAGTTAATACCAAACCAGTTAAAGAGCAGCATCGAAATCCAAGAGCCAATTAATATATAGTCTAAAATATGGTCTGGGATTAAAGGAAGCCTTCTTTTCTTCACAATCTTTCGGAATGAACTTGACTGTTATGGCAAAGACCAGTCATGGAAATAAATAGCTTCACACATCTAAGGCAAACACACAAAATGTAAGCTCTCCCTCAACCTCCAGAACACATACCTTCGGCAAAAGGGAAAGCGTACTCACTCCTTGATCCGCAGGATAAAACTGCACAAGTGCACAAGAAGTGAAATTAATAAGAAAAACAAAACATTACCGATCTGATAATCTTCAAACAAAGTGTAAAGAATACAAAGAAAGACAGTAAACAAATACAAACCTTCAGAATAGAATACACCAGTTTAGCATAAATATCAATATCAAGGAATGACAGAGGTTGCACATGATGTGATTGAGGACTTTTAAGTTTTATAGCAAAGGTGACTGAGAGTAACTCAAAATATGTCAGCTTTTAAGTTTGGTAGCTTTAATTTTTTTCTATTAATATACATGACATCTAAGGACCAAGGCTTCTATTGCAATCTAATGCCTATTTCCATTGGATGTCTTCGGTTTTGATTATGTTTTATTATATATATAAACTATAGAGTAGTTTTTTCATCTGCTCCCAATCAGCCACACAAAAGGCAGCGAGCAGGTCCCAATTGGAATAGCTCTCCTGCAGCTGAACTACCCTCCGCCTGGAAGCTGCGAAATATCATCTTCTTAGACGCCGCCATGATCCATCGTCTCAAAATTAAATCAAAACACGAAATATAATGATGGAATCCATACCTTAATGATGAAGATACGACGTTCAGAAGTTGCACAACTGATCTGCTGCTAATGCATGGCCGAATCGGCGAGCCTGTGAGTTACGAACAGGAGCGATGTTTCAGATTTGGATTGATAAAGGATAGATCTTAAACTTCCATTTCATGTCTCGGTAATTAAAAAATTCCAGATTCTCGGTAATTAAAAATAGATCTCAATCATTTTTTGTTGGAGAATGATTGAAAGAGTTGAGAAGTTGAACCAGAGTCTCGACATGAACGGCCAATTAGTCTCGATTGAAAGAGCACTGTACAACTAAACGGTGAATGAGTTTTTGGAAGGGTTTTCAATTACAATGGACTATATTTTAACTCTTGGAATCTAAATGCTCCAGCCCAACCTTTTTACGGAATTCTCAAACTTACTCTTCTAAATTTAGTAATCATATTTTACTTACATTTTTTGGGAATTTTTTACTTACATTTTTAATAATAGTTGTTGGTATATTCTAACAATATACCTACGGATATGATTTTAATATAAGAAATGCATAACATATACCAACAATATAAACTAGTCGTTGGAATTGATATTGTAATAACCAACAGAAAAGATTAATCGTTGGTATAGCTATCCTATACCAACAATAAATGTCTGTTGGTATAAAAAATTGTTGGTAAATGTCAGATTGTTTGTAGTGACATAGAATTCTCCCGCTCAATTATTAGTTCGCTTATCTTATCTAACCTATGTAATACTTAATTGTACTATGTATTAGAGAGCAAATTATCCCGCTCAATTATTAACTAGCTTATCTTCTTATCTTCTTATCTTCTTATGTACTTGAAAGCACTACGTATAGGAGACAAATTCTTCCGTTTAATGAGTAAGTTGTTTATCTGTATACCTAAAAGCACTACATATGAGAAGAAATTCTCCCGTTTAACTATAAATCCGCTTATCTTATACTACCTCCGTCCCGAAAAGGTTCACCATATTGACTTTTCTTGGTCAATGATGACAAACTTTGGATAATGATTTTAATTATTATCTTTGTATATAATTTATAATTTATAAATTTTATACTTTTATGAAAATATTTTGAATAAGGAACATTTTGATATAAATTTCATATTCAAAATAATTTCGTATTAAAAGATATCATTGATCAAAGTTGAGTATCATTGACCAAGAAAAGTCAATTTGGCGAATCTTTCCGAGACGGAGGGAGTATCTAAAAACACTACATAGAGAGAAGAAATTAGCTCGCTCAATTATTAGTCCGCTTATCTTATACGGAGTACCTAAAAGCACTACATGTGAGAAATGAAAATTCTTCTGCTCAATTATTAGTCCATTTATCTTATACTTTTTGAGAAAATTCTCTCGCTCAATTATTAGTCAGTTTATCTAACTAATAGCTAAAATCACTATATATGAGAGAGAGAAAATATTGTGCTCCAGTATTAGTCCATTTATCTTATAGAAAGTGAAACAATTACAGAGTAGCTCGTCACTAGATATATTGTCCTTTTAATATAAGTATCATTTATATGTAGGATGTCATACTTGGTATTTTTGTTTAAATATGTGTTGTGCTTCCCATGATTGACCATAAAACCTACCTAGCCCAACCATGACTCACCAATGAACAAAAGTCCATGTTCATCACATACACTTCCATTGTCACTACAAAACCCGACTGTCAAATGTGAATGACCACCTTCCTCACCCCTATTCAAACACAATGATTCAATTCATGCCCAAACACATGAATGACCCAATTCAACCAACCTTGAGTCCTTGACACGGTTCACGTCACACTCAAACTCTAACCCGACTATGATTTTTTCTTTTTGAAGATTAACCCGACTATGATTTAATTAGTCATAAATTTGGAAATTCAAATTATTATAATGAATCTATTATAATATAATAGTAAATTGATTCTAAACGGTGTTCCCGTCCAAATGCTTTGCAAAATGCATGCACTAGATTATTCTGTCAATTAATGTTGCATGTGTGTTTGTTATGACTCTAGATTGTTCTATCATTTTATCATTTAATGCATTTGTCCAGCCTGTTGTTCCGTCCTGTTTTATTGTCTGCCCGTTAAAATTCCGACTAAACTTTTGATTTCCCCATACTTCCTATTACGCCAATGCAACCATTGGTTTTCACTTATACGAATTTAAGACTTTTTAAAATAGCTGTAATTGGAAATATGTTGAATTTATTAAATTGGCAGGCTCAATGTCATGAACTTGACAACTACTCCGTATTTTCCATTGTACCATTGTTGTTCCGTCTTTGCAATTGACTTTAGAGATTGTGTTTGCTGATTATTTTGTTGTCTTTGTTAGTCACTCAAATCCGAAAGAGACCGAGATTGTAGCTAGGGCTGTGGAGTTGATAGAAGACATGAACCAATGTTGGTCTTCATGGGTGAAAAATATGGGCCGCCTGAGTTTAGTTGAATACGAATGAGAAACACCCACCCCGTATAGAGTGTAACTTCAGTGATGCAGAGGTTAACAGATGTAAATTCAAAATAAAATTAGCTATCATGATAAAAAAACCAAAGGTCCTTTTAAATGAGGTAAAAAGGGTTTCAGTGAACAAGATACAAGGGCATGCTAAGAAAGTACCAAACGTCAAAATTTCAAACTATCTATGTTATACAAGAAAGACCAAGGCTTTTAAAATTCAAAGAGATGACTTCCTCTTAACTACATCTGTGAACCGTACCAGCAAAACAACTAAAATATCATTAAAATAGGCATTTTGTCAATTGTTTATATTGTAGTATTATTAAAACGAATCAAAATTGGCAGTTTGTCAATTGTTTTAGAGCATCTTCAATGCTAAAACGTTAACGGTAAATATGTGGCATGAGAAATAACCAATTAAAAAACAATAAATAGAATCTCTCTCCTTATTTGAAGGATATTACATCATTTTGGTAAGTTTTTCTTCACAATGTCAAACACAATGTCTAGATGTAGACAATGTGGTTGACTTTGAAGAGAAAAACTTACCAAAAACACATAAGACCGTGGAAAGAAGAAGAGAGAAATGTTATAAAATCAATATTTTAGGTCTATCCACTACAAAAAAACTCGCGTGTTGTCACAGATTTTTGTCACGGATTACGGCCGTGACAAAGTTGTCACGGGCTTTGTCACGGAATATTGGGATTTGTCACGAAACTGTGTTGTCACGGATAGGACTGTGACAAAATCCGTGACAAAATATTGTCACGGATTTGGTCCGTGACAAATTTACTCCGGCGACCGGTTTTTTAATACAGTGAATATTTTTTTGCTCCCGGGCATTTGTCACGGACAAATCCGTGACAAATCCGTGACAAATTTCAAAAAAACTTTGTCACGGATGGATCCGTGACAAAATCCGTGACAAACTTCAATTATTGATTTTCCCACGGTAACCTTTAATAATACAGTACGAAAAAGGGTTGTCACGGAAGCAGATGCACGAGAAACTATTGGAGGAACGTGAAGCAGAGGCTTGAAGGCGGGATGAAGAAGCTCGGATACGGGATGAAGAGGCAAGAAGAACGAGAGAAAAGTTGGAAGAGATGGAACGACAAATGCATATGTTCAACGCCACCTAACACCTATCCATGCACATACAGCACCTCGAGATGACTCCACAAATTCCCTTCGCGAGCAATATGGGCAATATGGACAGTATGGGCATTAGGGGTTTTGCTAATTATAGCCATATCTCCAACAATTTTTCATATGGATATTATGATGATACCCTTTATTGACTCTCGGAGCTCAAGCATACCGTGGCAACAGCCGGACTGGCAGCCGTGGTGGCAGTCGAGGCAGTCATCGTGGCAGCAGCCGTGGCCACGGAAGACAACCCGATCATCGTGAGGAACCTAATGATAATGATAATGATGATTATGATGACCATTGATGATTTGTAATAACTAGTTTATTGACATTTTAAGGATTTTTAAATTTTGATGGTTACTGTACGAATATTAAATATTTGTATTATATAATGATGGTTTGATTTGTTTATTATTTATTATGATAAATAATGTTTAATGGTGATTAATGATGATTAATGATGATTGTTTAATTATTTACTATAAACAATTATTTACTAAAATTAATGATGATTGTTTAACTATTTATTATAAACAATGTTTATTAAGTTTAAATTTTTTAAAAAGCGTCTAAATTTTAATGGTTATTATTTATTAAATAAACTTTTGAAATAAACATTCAAAAAATTAATGCGCTGAATTTTTAATTTTTTTTAAAATTAAAACTTTTGTCACGGACGGTTCCATGACAAAATATAAATTCAATTTAAACATTCAATTTAAATACCCAAAACGCTGAAAATAACGTATTTTTTTTAAAAAAATGTTTTGTCACGGATGAGATCCGTGACAAGTTCAAAATTTTGAATATTTTTTTTGAAAGTTTTAAAATACCCGCCCACCTGTTTCGAAATTTTTCAAAATTTTTTCAAAATCTTTTGTCACAGATATGTCCGTGACAAAAATAAAAATTTGAATTTTTCATATTGTTTCAAATACCCGCTCACTCTATTTCGAAAACTTTTTTTTTAAATTTGTCACGGATATTTCCGTGACGAATAATTATTTTTTTTTGAAAAATAAAAAAATTTATTCACGGATGTGGCCGTGACAAATAAAAGGTGATGGAGTTCCGGTGAAGTCTTTTGTCACGGACGGTGGTCGTGACAAATCTGTGACAAACGGTCTCACGGATTAAAGTCCATGACAAAAACGTTATGACGCCCCTGGTGTCACGGATTTGTTCCGTGATAAATCGATGACAAAAAATCATTTGTCACGGATTTTTTGAACTACAGTCCGTGACAAGATCCGTGACAAAGAGCGAGTTTTTTCGTAGTGATCTCTCTCATGCCACATGCGCGTCGTGCGCATTATAGCATTGGAGATGCTCTTATACCCCCTGACCTCATAAAACACTATAAACCTGTGCGAGCAAAATATTCATCGTAGTCATCTATATGCTATTTAAATCATGTAACCACTGTTAAACAAAACATACATAAAATGAAATTATTCAAACTTCTTAAAAAATAAAATTATGTATTGACGATCTAGAATATATGCATTGCAAAAAATGGTTTTAATGATGTTTACAAGTGTTGAAAATATGTGTTTTATGACTTCAAAGTTTTTAGATCAAAATTTAATTGTTATATGAATACAAAAACTAACATATGCATAAATG
The DNA here is from genome assembly GCA_945859875.1 of Cuscuta europaea. Lineage (NCBI taxonomy): Eukaryota > Viridiplantae > Streptophyta > Magnoliopsida > Solanales > Convolvulaceae > Cuscuta > Cuscuta europaea. The sequence goes on along the minus strand of CAMAPE010000005.1, from coordinate 11,040,974 downwards.
GATTCCAAATTTAATACTATATATAATTCAATTGTTAAATTTAATACTCATCAAATGAATCTTGAATAAAAATGGTGTGATAACAGCAAAATATAAAATGTAAATTAAGGGGAAAAATAGTTTGATTCATCTTACACGGATTTTTAAATAAACTGCTATTTTAATCCGAAGTCGTGTATGACATATTTTGGAAAAATAATCATATAAAATTAAGCACTGCTATTCTAAAGTTAGTAGCTGGTGATGAACAAAGCACAACACAGACTACAAATGTTGTCTATAGAGAAGGTGTTCAGAATTTGTAGATCTAATGTTTGCTATTCAACATTAGTTCTTTTAATTGATGCAACAATGTGCCTTTTGAGAATTTGTTTTTTAATTATATGTATTTATTTTTTTGTCGTGCATCTCACGGGTGAGCTACTAGTTAATTAATAAAGAGCGAAAGTGGTATATGTGGTTATTAATTTTAGTGGATTAGTTGTAGTTATTAATTTTAGTGGATTAGTTGTCAAATTTTTTTTATATAGTGGATTGATTACATATGGTCAATGCATATGATCAACTAATTAACTGACTTTCACCGTGAAAAGTAACCCTATTTCGTTATTAAAAAAACCTTTGTCCTCATAAAACCTATCTTCTCTCATGATCATCAATTGCCAAGAGCCTATCATCTATATATAATGCTAAACATTCTCATATATTTTCCCAACATTATTCAAGTCTATCGCAAAAAGGAAAAAAGTTTTAGAAAAATAACAAAAACAAAACAAAACATGGAGTCTAAAAAGTTGATGGTTCTTCTTTTGGTGTCTTCTCTTCTCTTAACCATGGCAGAGTGTCAAGTATTCTCCGGTTCGCCTTCTTCAATGTCATTTTCTTCTATGTCATCAGATTCACCATCAGGATCTCCATCATCGTCTCCTTCATCCTCACCGGTGGCTTCAACCATGGAAGAAGGAGCTGCCGCCGCAACCTCAGCATATGAGAAATTGAAAAACAAAATAACAACCTGAAATTTTATTTCAACCATTTAAAAGAACTCGTAATAATTTTTTCTGTTACCTTTTTCTATTGAAAGGTGGAAAATTGCAAGGACATTTCAGCTGCTATCTATGTCCTTTAGTTTCGTTTGGTGTCACAAGCTCTTTTTAGGTACATATATTTATAGTTAATAAATAAATATACGAGCAATAAATGTTGCTCTTCTCGTTGTAAGTTTGTAGCAATAAAAAAGTAGTATATAAAATAACCATTTGAATGCTAGAGCACTGCTTAATTTTGTCCGAAAAATAACTTTTATGATATTGATTTTTGTTTCAATCAAACTCGGAAACAAATCTTGATAGAGAGTAGATGTTAGGAAATATGTGGTGTTATTTCTCGTATATTATTCTTATTTTTAAAAAACTATGGTGTCATTCTTTAAAATTTAAATGTACATTTTTATATGCATGTGCACACAATTCTCTTTAGTGGTGTCGATTGACACCATAATGTTGATCCTAGCTCCATCCCTCCAATGGGGTAGAATGGTTTAGGACCTATACTCATAGATTTTATCTTTCAAAATCTTAATTAATCATTTATTTATCTTAAAGGTTCAGGATGTTTTCTTTTGGATTGTATTCAGTCCCAGACTAGACCAGACTTAAACAGATCATACCAGACAAGACTTGGACAGTTATAAAACACATAGAGACCAAATGTTTATCAGACCAGACCAAACTAGACCAGATTTAAACAGACCAGATCAGATAAGATCATATCTGACCAGATCAACAAATTTCAGTCCAAAAAAGATCCTAATACACCTTTGCAAAAGTGCATGGCTCGATTGGCTGCCCTTTGGTAGACTTTTCAAAAATACTTTGTCATATACGGAGTGCTACGGTTTACGGAAGGTAAAACGTGACTATACCTCTTTTTTCCCATCATCATTATGTTAATTAAAAGTGTTTTACAACACTTTTAATTATTGCATTTACGTAACTGGCCTTTTGTCCTCAAGGTTACAAAAAAGAAGATAAATGACAAAATTGTGACCTCTTTTTTCTATTTCCAAAAATGTGACCAATTTCAAAATCATACCATGCAGTGATCGACAAGTGACAAGGTGACTCCATCCAAAGTGACTCCGGTCATAATGACTCCGGCCACAGTGATTGTCCGCTCACCGATCAAAGTGACTGCCCACCCACCGCCGACCGGCCACAGTGACTGCTCGTCCACCGCCCACGAGCCACAGTGACTCCGGCAGTCCGACCACATTGACTCTGATCATAGTGACACCACCACACTGACTATCAAAGTCATTCCGGCATAGTGACACAATACCTTGACACCACCTTCAATGCACCACCATCATCACACCACTGGTCACCGCGCCACCGCACCACAGTCACAACACCACCGACAGCCCCACTCTCGCACCACCCCAACCTCACCTTTCCATCCCCTAAGTCACGCCGCCGCCCAACGTTGTGCCCCACTATCCCAAACCTAACCCTATCCGCCAAGCCATTAACGTACCCTAGCCCCAATGGCCTGGCTCTGCCACGCCGCCATTAAGATACCCTAGACCCAACGGCCTGGCTCCGCCGTGCCATTAACGAACCTTAACCTTTGCCTACAACCCCGTTTCATGTTCTCTACCCTAGCCTCCATCAAATTCAACTAAATCGCACAAAAAATGATCAAAGAAGGAGAAGATTAAAGCGTGTGATTGAAATGCGCAGGTGGCCGCGCTTGAAGTAGGGCGGTGGCGGTGGCTCTCATAGAGACAGTGGCGGCGGCTCTCACAAAGATGGCGGCGGTGACTCTTCAGTGACGGCGGAAAAGGCTGAACTCCATGTCAGTTGCAAAAGCTCAAGGGTTGGGGTGAGAGGAGATGCTAATTTAGGGTAAAGATAATTTTGGGCTTTTGATATCAGGAGATACGGAGTAGCGGAAGTAACTAAATGTTACTTTTGTGTCCAATTGAGTTTTAGTCACATTTTTGTCAACTAAAAGCGTATTAGTATTACTTTTGCCCTTCTTTCTAAGTAATTTAACTTCTACATACAAACTTAGGGAAATGGTCCAACATAGGAGCAAAACATGGCCCTTGTGGCCAAATATGAGCTCTTCTTTTTAATTGCAAAAATAGAAGTATTTTTAATGCGTCAGGACATATTTGCCCCCTCTATAATTTTAATGTATCTGTTTGCATGAATAAAAGACCCTAGAGCCGCCAAAATGGTCCAAAACTCGCAGGCTGACCCATTTAAACCCATTTATTGGTGGGTTAGGGTTAAAATTTTTTACCCATTTAGTTCGCGGGTTACGCGGGTCAACCCACACAGGTTGCAGGTTTAATTGGGTTGGCCCATCGGGTTGTGGGTTGATCCAAGGGCCAAAATACAAAAATATAGTTGTGAATTTTATTATCTTAAATATTGTTCTTTTACAACCAATTTTATTATAATTACAATTAAAAAATTACAACCATGGGAAAGCAATATTTATTTCTATAATAAACATTCAAATAAAATGTTGAAAAGTATATTTTATGTGAAGTTTGATACAATATTTAACAATTAGTAGTCATTATTTACAAATAATCAATCAAAAGGTTTGTGTAGATCTTTATTTTCCCGTGACCGAACGACCACCGGCAACCACCACACGCGCCGACACACGCCGGCGAGTGGGAGAAAGTCGCGGCACGGTCCGCACGCTTCGTCTGAAGGAAGAAGATGACCACGTCAGTGCTGAGTCAGCCGCCACATGATCCGAACAAGCCATCTGCTTGATCTCAAGTCAAACCCATGCATCTTCATATGATATGGAGATAAAGAATTCGGATACCGGTTGGGGGATCCTGAAATGAAGAAAGTTATTCGAAGCAGAGATGTTGTATTTCATGAAAACGAGTTTCATGAGTGTGCTCCAAAAACCCACAAACAACATAACTCTCACATTGCAGAAGAAGTCCATGTGTCATCAAACATTTCTCTCAGCAACGAGGAAACGAGGAAATGCATGATACTGCTGAACAAGAGAGTGATAGTTCAATAGATGATGATGCTCACAGTGATGATATTTCTCAGCAGGGGAGCCTTCACCTGAAGATACTCAAGTTCGATGTTCTATGCGAGGTATAGTTCCACATAGAAAATTCTCCACATCCAAATGGATACTTGTTGCCAGCGAGCATCGCAGGAACAAGAGAAATAAAAAAAGGTGGAGGGGGAGATTTGTGGGGATCTTTCACTTTTTTTCTTGGAAGCTGCCAAGAGGCATCTAACACTTTGGAAGGAGCTCTCCAACAAATGAACATGGGAGAAGATATGGAGATAGCTAGAAACCTCCTTAGCCATGTGAATGGAAGCTTGAGTGCAACTTTCTTTTGTCTCCAAACTAATCTATTAAACATAGTGCTTCTTGTTGTTCATTAGTATCAGTTTCTAAAGTGAGAAAAGTGAGTCAAGACTCAAGAGTGAACTACACTTAGAGTGTTGGGTGTGTTTCGGAAAATAAAGAAAATTAATTAAAATAAATTAATTAAATAAAATGACTAAAGAAAAACAGGAAAGGAGATGAAGCAGAATTAGTCAAAGCTCGTGCTACGCACGATTTCCTTAAAACGTATTTGTTGCCTCCCACGGTGGTAGGAGCGTTGCAACAATCGTTTCCCAGGATACGATGACTACGAACTAATGTTTGAGCACACAAACAAGAGTTCCAGCGAACGAGAACCAAGTATGAACACAGAAGGAAGTTTGCTGAGTAGCTTTAAGTGTTTTTAGCTCAAGAAATTCGTGAGGAATGTATTGTGCATTGTGTTTGTTGCAAAGCACCTGCCAGCTATTTATAGGAGGATTTGTTGTGTGTTAAATGGGGTGTTAATGGACCTGAACGTTGGACTTCAATGACCAGTCCGTTGGGCATTGAATCATCCATAAACTGTCCATTTAACGTTGCATTAAAAGACAAGAACGTTGGGCATTTAATGGTTGTAACGGCTTGGAGCAGTTCTGGTGCGCGATCAGAATACCCCCATCAGAGTTGGAGCAGTTCTGGTGCGCGATCAGAATACCTCCACCAGAGTTGGAGCAGTTCTGATGCTACCAGAAGACCTCCACCAGAGTTGGAGCAACTCTGGTCCGAAGCTACCAGAGTTCGACCTTTATAAGGGGGTGAAAATCCCTTGAGTTTTTCGGTGTGGGATAAAACACACTAGAAACTCACCATTTTCCCAGATTTTCCATTTCAACGAGTGAACTTCGAGAATCAATTTCTCATTCACCCGTTATCCGTTTTGAGTGTACCATATATCGAATTGTAGCCCTTAACAAGGACAATCCGAAACCACTTTGACCCGACCCAAATCGGAAGTGGACCCCACTCAAATAATTGCCCCAAAAAGACCATTTAATGCAATTTTAACACATTTTTCCAACATAGAGTAGGAGTGTATTAGTGAGGTTTTTTGTTGTAATAGTTGAGTGTGAGAGTTTGCTCATTCTATTGTAATTTTGTTCTTGATATTGAGTAAAACAATTTTCCAATCCCAACAACAATTTTGATCTCAACACCCAATTCAAAACTCAGGTGTTATATCGTCCTAGACTGTCCAAAACTTTTCATAACAAATTTACAATAGTTTGACTTTATATTAAACAGAGTAATTAGTATACATCAAATGATTAATTAGAGAGATGCTCTACCACGCGCAATGTATAACTGAAAACAAGTGAAAAGAAGTCAGGTGTTGAAACAAACAAGACTCTTTTTTGTTAGGGAGTGGGGTGGGGTGGGGGCTGTTTCACATAGAACCAAAGTCCAACCCTTTGATGACCTTGCGGCGCCACATGGCTGTTTCAGGATCAAACCTGAGGTCCACTGTTGGCCAATAGTGTAAATCTTGCTTCAACGTAAGCACTTGGTCCTTCCCATTCAACTTTACCGTTCTTACACGAACAAACCCCTCATGCTCTAATCCCTGTCCATTTGACCACATTCATTATCAGAATATACCAATTATTACTTAGACTTGTTGATATTTGTTTATTGCAATTTTGAGTTAATTAATAGCATGTTCTTCAGGATTCTCTCACACCTAGACTATGCCTAACTACTTAGCTTCGAAGCTCGTTTGGTGATCATGTTTTTCACCTTATTAAGCTCATTAGCAAACATTTTTACCAAACACGCAATTTTTAATTTCGCGCGTTGAATTGTGTAATATAATACTTCCTCCGTTCCATAAAAGTTGCAACATTGGAATTTTGGCACTATTAAAACACCTTACTTTGACTACGATTTTCTAATAATATATACAATAAAAATATTATGTATAAAATATTAATAAATTTGTATTAATATAAATTTCCAATATATTAACTTTTTTTAATGTTTACTAATACGTAAATAAATATAATTACAGTCAAAGTTGCGCGTGTATTGATTGTATTGATTGAAGTTACCGTAGAGGAACATTTCAGCTGTATTGTCATATAAGTATTTCTTAATTTTATTAATAAGATATATTTTAAATATAATTTTTACACAAGTCAGCAGAATCAGTCAATCCAAACACTTAAGCCAGAACTTCATAAGTTTCAAAAGAATCATCCAGTTAAGCCATAACTTAATAAGAATTAATCTCAACTGTCCAAATTGTCAATCTGAGGCACAATAACCCTATCTAATGCATTTTTCGAATGAATAATATAGATAAAGGATCAAATACAAACACTTCCTAATTTATAAACTACAAACTCATCTTAGCCATTCAATGAGTTGATCTAAAGGCTATAGACGCACAATGGCATTTTGATAATAAAACAAAACTTTTTTCGGATGTAGTACTTTGAACATTAATATGTAACTGCTTATTCGTTACAGAATAATATGTAACACTTTGAACGTTAATATAAAATACAAATAGTGTAAAGATGCATCATACAAATATTTGTACAATAAGAACTAGTTGTACCTGATTTCGTAACCGAATAATATATATATATATATGTATATATATATATATATGTGTATATATATATATGTATATATATATATGTATATATATATATATATAGAGAGAGAGAGAGAGAGAGAAGTTCATGTCCAGAATTTTGGACAGAAACCGCCTTCCGGACAGCGGCGTTTGGCCCACTTCTCGATAGTATTTTTTGATGCAATTATTATGACATGTTCTTCATCAAGTCTAGTTTATCCACAAACAATTTCAGCTAAAAATTTGATCAGGAAGAAAGTCAAATAAGTTTTGGAAGATAACTGCGTTTTATATGTAAATAAAGGGCGCAGTTATCTTCCAAAAATTATTTGACTGCCTTCTCAATCAAAATTTTAGCCGAAATTGTTTGTCGATAAACTAGACTTGATCAATAACATGCCATAAACATTTCATAAAATAACTTGACAGGGAAGCGATCCAAATGTCGTTGTCCGGTCGGAGGTTTTGGCTAGGAAGGCCTGATCGGAAGATTTCTCTCTCTCTCTCTCTATACACACACAAACGTATATAGTGCGGTTTTAATAAGAACGATGTTTAACGTGAGAACACCCATAACGCATTTATATCAATGCGGTGCACAACGGAGTTCTTTTGTTGCACATTTCTAACTTTGCTTAAACTAAGTCAATAATAAATAACACGGTGACATTTTAATAAATATTATGATAACACGAAAAAGTGCAATAGACGAGCTTTATTGTGCATCACGTCGAGTTAAATGTGGCATTCTCACGTTTTCACATTAGGCCTTGTTCTCATTTGATCTAATGTGATACTTTTATCCATTATCCTTATTTTGATCATATACTACGAATTAGATATTATTTCAGATATATAAGGCACCTATTAAGAGAGAGATTTTCATGCACTTAATTTGTTTCCACCTTGAGTAGCATACCAAAACCTATAAAAACTTAGGTGGAAATGAAGACAAGAACCACCACATAGAATTGAGTCTAATATGCACGACAACAGTCACAACACGGGTACTCGATCAACTGCGTATAGCTTGCAAAATTAATAAAATCATGGTGTATAGTCAAGGGATTAAATCAAGTATTAATGCTTAAAATAATTGGAGAAGTAATAGCACACCTTAGTAACCTCAATAAAAGCATCCAAATTAGGAGTTGCTTTTCCATTTATTTCAACAATCCACTGAAAAGCATCCAGACCATACCGATCTGCAGCGCTGCCTCTTAAACAACTGAAAATTTGAAGACACGAAAGCTAATGACCATCTATTTTTAGTTTTCATTTGGTAGAATTTCATTTGGAGCTTTTAATATTTTTAGAGCTCAAAAAAATGTTGTTTTCAAAAACCAATGATGCTCGTATGTGAAACGCTGTGTCGTTATGTCCTAAAGCATTTCAAATACAAGATCGCCTTTATTTGTTTGCAGTTTTGCACTAGTAACCTTATTTTATACTAAAAATTAGGGAGAACTATCAAATAAGCCCTCGAACTTACATATAAAGTGTAAATCAGCCCTTTTATAGGAGGTTCTATCCAGCCGTCGCTATTTGGGGCGGTTTCCGGTTGAATTGTTTGATGAAATTTTTTGAGCATCTTTTTCATTAAGTCTAGTTTACCCATACCAAATTTCAGCTAAACATTAAACCGAGAAGGTAGTCAAATGATTTTCTGAAATATACTGCGTTGTCTAAGTGCGCAGTTATCTTCAAAAAATCATTTGGCAGCCTTCCCGATTGAGTTTTTAGCTGACATTTGGTATGAGTACACTAGACTTAATGAATAAGATGATAAAAAAGTTTCATCAAAAAATTCCACCTGGAACCGCCTCAAATGACGACGTCCGGACAAAGCCTCCTATAAAAGGGCCTATTTGCACTTTTTATGTAAGTTTGAGGCCTTATTTGATAGTTCTCCCTAAAAATTACCATCCATTAACCATCTTTAACCAATATGAGGCTATGGAATTCTTTGCCAAACACTTCTAACCACGTAACGAGTGCCTATGTACATTGCGCTAATTTGATGATCATGTTTCTTATTCACTTGGTCAACACAAATCACTCTTAATCTCTTACTTTGTGGTTATGTTAGACTATACTCATAGTGTTTGGATGTCACAAATTTGAAAGACAAAACAAGCTAAGTACATAGGCACTTAAAAACTTACCATGTCACATATACACCATGGCCTTCGTCGGGAAGAAATCCAAGTGCACGGACTGAAGAGTGAGGGTATTGGACAGTACACCCACACCAATTTATCGCATGTGTGGTTCCATTACCATCCCTCATGTCTGTTCCCACAAGTAGTTCCTTTTCAGTCCCCTGACAGACATTAATTAACGACTATTGAGGGGCGACATTTGAGGGGCAACATTTACAAACTTGAGAATACAGATTTGACATTTCAATATTGTGACTATTTGAGGGTCTAAAAGTGCGATTTTCCCAAGAAATGATGTAAAGATGACAAAACTAGCTGAAGTTATGCCAGCACCTGACGAAATATGGTCACACACAGCTTGCCATCACCATTGTTTAAAGCTTGACAAGCATCTTCAATGTCACAAAAGCAAGTGACTGGCTCTTTGTTGATGGCCAACAGCGTGTCACCTTGTTCTAGTAATTTTTCAGCACTTGAGCCAGCAAAACAACCTGTGACCTTTAAAGCCTGCCGTCTAATAGAGTCTTTTTTGAAAAGGGCCTGAAACTCAAAAAAACAATGTAGTGGTAAAAAAGGGAAGCTCCTCAAAAACATATACTGTATTTTCTATCTCCACCAATTGTGGGACTTCCCTAGACAAAGAACTAATGTGGTAGGTTGAAAACCAACCTAGAACTGTACTACAAGAATAAAGTAAGGAAAAGGAATGAGGAACATAAAACATGCCTAAAGGAGCTCACCTGGATCCAAGTGTCACTTAATCCAAAACTGCGGGCCTCAGAAAGTAATGTAGGATGAAGTTCAACTTCTAATATTCTCATTAGTGGCAAAGACCTTCTCACACCATTTATAACGCGAAACGGTCCATTGGCACCATAATCAATTTTTTCAAGAACTCGACTTATGGCATATATTGGAATTCCATAGGTTATCTGATCCAAATGAGAAGCTTTATTCGACTGGAAATACAAAAACTCCCATCAAAATTTGCTTAAACGAATAGAAGCTGGTGAGAAATTATGAAAATGAGCTTTTTCTTATATGATGGTAATCTTGTGAATTCCTATCAAAACAAGAATACACCATCTTATTTTTTAAAAGCCTTCTCATAGATAGTTATGAATGCCGACCAGATTTGAAAAAATTCCCCATAAGGCTTGAACTCTTCCACGCTCATCAGTCAGCACACCATTAATTGTAGAACCAAAATCTGAAATTGAAAGAGAGTAATACTGTGGACATTTTATGAAGTTTGAGAAGAATGCCTCGAGAAAACAATGAAATAAATCATATCATGATGCCCAAGATTGAAAAGATCGGAGAATTCAACGTACCATCGTCGAGCTCAATAACTTCCATGTTAATTGCTCTATATCGTGGCCTATAGTTTGGTTCAGTATACACGGAAACATAAGGATTTATAACATTTACTTTCCTAGAGATTGTCTGCATGGTTCTGCTTAATCGCACAAGTGACACTGAATCGCCACGACGAAGCAGGGGCTCTGTTCACATCCAATGAGAAGTTAGTTAACATTATATAGAAGTGCAATACTCTCATATAGGCAGTACAATCTGATGTACAATGAAATCAGATCAGATTTAACAACATTCACCTTACTTTTATTCTTTTTGTCGAGGTTTCTTTAAATAAATGAGGCCAAGATCAAAAGAATTAAGATGACCTTTTTCTTAATTTCCAAGTATAAGGGTATATCCAAAATTAGAGCCAAAACCCTTTCAATCGGTATACCTATACATATATGCATCCAAAATAATCCAAACGGTAAAGTTTATCTTTTCCCAGGTGGAATAGAAACCATAATTGAAAATTATATAATGCACATATACCCTGATAAAGAGCAGAAAAGTTTTGTTACCAGGGAAAAGCTCAGCCGCATGAACTGCAGAGTAACCATTAGGTCCAAGTGCAGAAGGGTCATATGCAACAAGAGTAAGATTGTGGACATGATCAAGGAAGACAACCTATTAAGAAGAAAAAGTTGTGCTTCAAAAGAAACATATAAAATTTCACAATCCTAAACTCAACATAAATAAAAACTGACCTCCCCGGGGATTACAATAGGAAAAGCAGCAAATGACAGCATGATATCACAAGCTGATACTACAACAGTGTTCTTATCTATAGCAACCAAGCCCATACTTTGTGAATGGTATACAATCACACCAGTACCAGAAAGATGTATTTCGTTGGCATCGTCGAGAAAACATGACATTGGAACATGAACCTACAATTTTGACTCCATAAATGAGTATAAAAAGAAATGAAATGAAACTGGTGGGCATACCTCAACTAGTACCAAGAGAGTGCCACAAGTGTTAGGTCCCTGGTTCGAATACTGAAAACTGCGATGAGAGGTTACTATGCTAAAAATGCATAGGGTCTCTGCAAGTAACGGGGACCAGAGCCCCACTCTCTATCCTATCCTTTTTTATAAAAAGAAATAAAATGAACAAAATCTGTGAACATCAAAACCAACAGTCAACTACAACAACGTCACTTAGGCCCAGAATCTTTTCTGTCATTCTCTAATGAAATAAATTTTATATAAAAATGTGACCGTGTATATGTGTAGATAAGTATTAGAGTAATTAGCTATCATTAATTAATTGTTAATTATTAGATACGTATCAGTTCATTATTAGATCGGTATTAGTAGTTAGCTAGATCCTATTTTTAGGATCTCTACGGGGAGGTTGTTACTCTTGTATCCTATATATGTAAAGGCCGTATGGCTCATTGAATACAAGAAAATTTATTCCTCAAAACTTACATGGCATCAGAGATTTAAGTTTAGCATCAGAATGGTGGAAATCACTAGCCCTGAATCATCTTCCCAAACCAGTAACCTTACCTCCCAAATGAGCTCGATGGCAAATTATCAATCTTTTCTTCACTCATCTATGCTCATCACTGGTCATAGAATTATCCGGAGTGGTCTCAGTCTACCAAACTAGCAATCGATGGAAGGTTAAAGTTGGGATATCTTACTAGAGAAATCAAAGAGAAACTAAGCAGTGATGATGGCTACAGAATCTGGAGGTCATAAATTTCCTTGGTGACAACCTGGCTACTGGCTTCTCAGTTCCACACTTCCATGGATGCATCAATTGCTAAGCCACACATGTTTATGAAAACAACAAAGGAGAGGTGTGGGATATCATCAAAGAAACATACTCAGAACTTGAGAACTCCTCTCAGATATTTGAATTGAAGACTCTTCTCAGGCAATCCAAACAAGGAGATAGATATGTCACAACTTATTACAATGATATGGCGTCTCTATCGTAGGATTTGGATCAGCGCCATGATGATGAATGGAAAGTGCAAAGGATATGGCCATACTCAAGAAGAGAAAGGAGAATGGCAGAGTCTATATGTTCCTAGCAGGAGTCAATAGATGTCTAGATGATGTGAAGGGAAGGATTCTTGGAAAGAAGCCTGTGCCCTCGATCAGAGAAGTATTCTCTGCAGTCAGGCTTGAAGAAAGCAGGAGAAATCATGACATAATGATGGATTTGGAGATCATTGTAAGAGATTGTGGAATACAAGGGAGACATGTTGGAAAATTCATGGCAAGCCACCAGGAGCTGGAAAGAAGATATTTGAGAAGGCTCTTCATAATACTGTGACTGAAACACAACAAGAGCAGCAAGTCAATCTCAAGTAGCCTTCTTTCACAAAGGAGCAAATAGAACAACTTCTTCACCTTCTAACTACTCAAAAAATATCCAACCCAAAAACTCCTTATTGTTCTTGTGCTCAAAATGGTACAATTACATCATTTTTCAGTTTTGGAAAGTCAAATCACACCTGGGTCATTGACTCAGGTGCCACAGACCACATGACCTCTATTTCAAATCTCTTTTTTTCATATAAACCCTACGCAAGAGATAAGAAAGTAAAAATTGCAGATGACTCTCTATCGGTCATTGCAGGGATAGGAAATGTTAAAGTTTCCTCATCTATTGATCTTTCTAAAGTCCTACATGTCCCAAACATGTCCTGTTAGCAAGTTAACCAAAGATCGTCAATGTTGTTTTACATTTTACCCTTCTTATTGCATTTATAAGGATCCGACATTGGGGAAGATGATTAGTAGTGCTAGGGAGGAAGATGGACTCTATATCTTTGATGAAGCAACTCAATCAAATAAAAGAGGTTAAAGAAATGCTTGCATGCAAACTATTTCCTTTTTCAATAATAAAGAGTTGTATTTGCTTCACTATAGACTAGGACATCATAGTTTTATTATTTGAATAAACTATTTTCTCAATTATTTAATAATAAAGATCCTTCATTATTTCATTGTGATATGTGTGCACCTACAAAACATTATAAAAACTCTTATGTCCCTCATAGCTACAAACTTATTAGCCTTTTACCCTTGTGCATAGTAATATTTGGGGTGCATCTCGAGTGTCTACTATAAAAGGAAAGAGATGGTTTGTAACAATCATAGATGATCATACACGGGTCACCTGGTTTTTTTTATCAAGAAAAAATCAGAAGTAAAAAATGTGTTTAGAAATTTTTATGCAACGGTCCAAACTTAATTCAATACCAATATTAAAATGGTACAAAGTGATAATGACCGTGAATGTTTTTCTCAAAACATAAACAATTGTTTTGCTGAAAAAGGAATAAGTCATCAAAATTCTTGCATAAATACACATGCTCAAAATGGAACTATTTTTAATCATTACCTCTTATGTTTTGAATACAATGACATTTTTATCACATATTTTTAAACAGAAACTATTATTTTTATTGGATATCTTATCAGGAAAACTTATATATCATTATATTCACTAAATGTTTTTGAAAATTAAAATCGTTCTTTTATACTCTCTCTGTCCCTTAAAACTTTGCCAACTTTGAATTTTTTAGTCATCAAATTCAACTTTGACCAATTATATGTTTTTATATGAAGTTATTTATAATATGATTTTTTTAAAAAGTACTTTCGTAAAAGTACATAATCTATAACTTCCTAAATGTTATACTATTCAAAATAAGGGTCTAAACTTTATCACCATTGACTTGAAATGTCAAAGATGACAAAGTTTTAAATGACGGAGGTAGTGTGTTTTTTAGATTAAAATAACTATTATCATAAAAAGAAACTTAAAATTGTAGAATAAAATTATATTGTGCATATGAATAAATATGTGCGAATATGAAATAAAATTACATGATTGAATTACTTTTTTAAGAAAAGTTATACGGACTATATTAGAATTGAACTAATATTTCTCGCATATTATTGGTCACCCGTGCATCACGCGGGGTTGAAATATACTCCCTTCGTCCCTTAAAATTTAGTCGACTTTCATTTTTTTGTTGTCTCATTAACTTTGTCACTTTACCTTTTAAGTAAAGAATTTGTAGTTCCCGTTAATTCTCCCTGCTCTGCACAAATCTCAACCACACAATTTTTACTTTATTAATTCTCGTGGTGGTTGAACTTGGCCAAGTTTTGAGGGACGAAGGGAATAGTATTAGTGTATAAATTGAATGGAATATGAAATATATAAAAACATTTCAAAATATGCGTATTTTCGTAGAACAAAATATACAAAATATTTATAAATATCAAATGAAACTTTTCAATATATGTGGTTTTCTAGAAACAATTCGATAAAGATTTCAATATTACAAAATATTTCAAATATGTGTGTTCTTTTAAAATAGGATGATTATATTCTTTGAAGTTTATTTGAAAAATGAAGCACCATAATATGTGTAAATTTAGGATTTAATTGCAATTGATGACTATCCACTAATTGGACTCAATAGCAATTAATTGAGAATTCAATTTCAATTAAAGGTTGTAGTTTATTACTATCCTCCGTTTTGTTTTAATCGCAACATGTTAAATTTTACACTATTCACATGCTCTACTTTGACTACATTTTACGCTATTATTTTATGATTTTTTTTAAAAAAAATTGTTCAATTCATCTCATTACAAATTTTTAAAATCTGATTTTTGATATTTTTTACTAATAGAATTAAGATATAATTACGGTCAATGACGTGCGTTGGCAAATGTGAAATGTTGACCGTTGTAACTAAAAAAAGAACGGATGGAGTATTAAGTAAGTAGATAGTGATGAAATAGTTACCTCACACTTTACAAGGGAAGGCTGAATGACACGCTCAGCAACTGAGGCATAAGCTGCCTCCGTTTCATTGGTGGATGAATTTTCTTCCACCATTCTTTTCTTTGTACCAGAATGAATATCATCCTGAAATTGTGGTCGCTCTACTGTGATCTCATAACTAGATTCTGCATCTATAAAACTATTGCTTGACTCTTTGCTAACATGTTGTGGCACATTATAACTCAACAGATCTTGTTTGACAGGAATTATGTCCGAAAGGAAAACGCAGTCGGGCAGTAAAGCCGGCTTAGTGAACCATAATCCAGAACCATCATCACGAGTGTAAATTAGAGGAGGGGCATGCCACTCCTGGCGGTCAACTGTTACTAACACAGACTGCATTACAGGATATCATCAAAGTCAGACAATATGATGTAGAGGCTTAGTTCTCCTTCCCCGAAGATTATCCCATTTTATTTTTTCGGTCCGTCCCACAGAGATTGTCTCGTACCAAATTTGGTAAAGTTTGTATGACTCTAAATCATTCTTACTTTATTCTTACTTTATCAATTCAATATCAACCACATAAACCGAGTAAAATGCATAAACAGTACCGTAACTATCGTTAATGTTGCACTTTAGTACCTTAACTTTTTAATGAAGCAAATCAGTACCTCAACTACGTTTAAATGTTGCAACCGGCGGTACCATCAGTGGCGGATCTACGATATAAGGAGGGTAAGCACCGACTTCACCTCAAACGGTTTCACTAGCGTATGTGGTAGTAGCAAAACAATTAGATGCTCCATTAGACTTCAGGTCAATGGTTTGAATCCAACTGAGGCTATACCCAATTTTAAAAAAAAAATCTGGCATTTTTAGCATATGGGCCGTGCTATGATACGTAGTACATCCCATTTACACCCAATTGAAAATCCCTAGACCAGTAGACCCTATTTCCTTTCTTATTCAAAAATCAAAACATGTCCTTTAGACCTTAGCGTACGTATTTTCAGGAAAAATCAAAATCTCCCCTTCTATCAAAATCAAAATCCCAAGAGGTACGTATCTTCGTCCAAAAGGTTGAATCCCCAACCCCAAGGGTCTCCCCACCCCGACCCGACAGGATGGTGGGGGAGTAAATCACGGTGACTCAGTCGGCAAAGTGACAGTAGGCCTTTACCCGTGCGCACCAGAGGGCCAGCCTTATTTCAGGTTCTGAAAACCCCCTTTTGGTCGCTGCGGGATTCGAACCTTGGTCTACGTCCAATTTTTCCCACCGCTCGACCAACTGAGCTACCCGTGCGGGTCAAGAGGTACGTATCTTCTCAGCGGGGAATGGCGATTGAAAATTTGAACTCCTTAGTTCTATTTGAGTTTTTTTTTTTCTCTAGCATTAAAGCTTTAGTACTTAGTAGATATTAATCATTGTTATAATTCATTTAATGTTCGAAATTATTATTGTTATTAACAATGAAACAATCAATCTATTTATTTAAATATGTATTATCTAATTTATCTGTGGATGAAGTTGCATAGCAGTAGAGGACCGGAGCTGGAAATCTGGAATTCACAATCACTCAACTTCTCATGGTTTTATTCATCTTTTTTTTCCTTAAATTATTAAAGCCTAATTAATATTATTGTTAATATTGTATTTTTTAATCTCTAGTACTTAAACGTACTTCACATTTAAACAACTAGTAATGTAGTTTTACTTTTGTATGTTATTAATCTTATATTTGTAACTTGGGGGAAATAACAATAACCAATTTTGAATTTATATTTTTTTTTTCGTTTTTCGGTTAGTATATTATAATATTAATATTGACATATTCTAGTGTTCATATTTATAATCATATTTTGATTTATACATTTTCTGTGGATACAATGTCCATGTATAATGTTGTTACGGTTACAAGAGCAAGTCATGATGTAATTCATAATGAAGCTAGCGAGTCTCATGCTTTTAAACAACCTTGGATTGAGGTCAATTTAGATGATTTGCCCACATAGCTTGGATTCCGTCCAAAAATTTGTAGTTATCATCCGAGCACACCCAACTATAAAAGGTACCTTTTCTTTTACTATATATATTTTATTTAGCCTTTTTTAATTCATGTAATATACTATTTCCTCCGTCCCAAAATGACAGTCCTGTATTTCTTTTTTTGGATGTCCCAAAATGATGTTCATGTTTCCCTTTTTGGAAAAAAAGATGTGGTCCATATCATTTCACTTTATTATACTCAAATCTTAACCACAACTTTTACCTTTTCACCAATTTTATTAAAACTTGTACGATTGTGCCCAAAAGAAATGAGACTATCAAATTAGATGATTTGCCCACATAGCTCCGATTCCTAGATCCACCACTGGATATACCATTCAATATTCTGGCCCAAAAATGTCACATGTTCGCCGGAAATCCACATGTGTATTCTAGCATCATTTTTATCCACATCATTATTGTCCACGTCATTTGTAATGACAAAGCTGTCAAAAATTTAAATATGCCCCAAAAGCTTCGGTTGGGAATCGAAACCAGCATCTGTAACGTAAATATGCCCCAAAATGCCAGCTCCATCAAACAGCAATACTCAAGTGTTAATCTAGAGAAAAGAAGCGTATAAATATTACTCGTATTGATCTGCTACATCAAAATAAAAAGTGCCTCAGGTTTCAATGTTGTTACTTTTCAAAGTTTTATTTATTTTGGATTTTTTAGTAGAGACTTTTTTTGGTGTTCTAATTGTTTTTATATGTTTTAAAAAAATATCAAAATTCATTCTACCTCCATCCCGAAAAAAATCGCCATATTCACATTTTTTTATCAATGATGACAAACTTTAAATAATAATTTGGGAAAAATGAAAATTAATAATCAACCTTTTAGCGGTCATCATTCGTTGGTCTCACATTATCGTTATTCATGAATTATCCAACCTTTGCACCTAGTCTTCGTTCGTTGGTCCCACATGTCATTTTTCTTTTTAGGTGGAACTGTTTGGAGAAGATTTGCGAAAGGTCAGATTTATGGTTGAATGATTTGTAAAGAAAATGAAAAAATCGGAAATAGCAGGTCATCAACCGGTCAGGGACCAACGAATGAAAATGAGGTGCAAATGTTGGATTATTCATGAATAACGATAAAGTGGGACCAACGAATGAAGGCCGCTAAAAGGTTGGATTATTAATTTCCATTTTCCCTAATAATTTTCATTTATAAATTTATAAATAACTTATAAAAAAATTAAAAATCTATAATTTATAAATTTTATTTTTTTATGAAAATATTTTGAATAAAGAACATTTTGATATAATTTTCATATTCAAAATCATTCGTAGTAAAAAAAATATCATTAGTCAAAGCTCATTGCCATTGAGCAAAAAATCAATTTGGCAAACCTTTTCAGGATGGAAGTAATAATTTTTTATAATCTTTAATGTGACACCAAAATTACATATATAAAGTACTCCCTCCGTTCCTATTATAACTTCCAACTTTCCTTTTTCGTCCGTTCCAATTAAAACTTCCACTTTTCCTTTTTGGTAAAGAATTTGTGGTTCACAACATTTCTTACACATTTTTTTCTTCGCTGCACAACTCTTCACCACACAACATTTGTACGTGTGTCAAACCTATTTGGAAGTTATAATAGGAACGCAGGTAGTAAAAAAAGTCTGGAATTTCAATTGTTTGAATTTTAGACTAAAAACGTGAAATATAATTTTTATCAAAAATATATAAACATATATAATATGGTGTGAAAAATATACTCCGTATAATATACTACAGATTTATGGTGTAAAAGATACTTTGGAATACTCCGTATAATATATTTGAGGTAATAAATTTGTCAAAAACTATGTACGGTAAATGTATGATATTAATACATTTCCTTTCTCTAGTGTATCAATTAAGTATTGTCGTTGGATGTTTGTGGTGTCGGAAGTACGATTCCCAGCCAATGTTTTTTGTGCATATTTTAATTTTTTACAGCTTTGTCATCACGGAATGACGTGGATAATAATGATGTGGATAAAAACGATGACTAGAATACACACGTGGATTTCTGGTGGACATGTGGCATTTTTTGGCCGGAATGTTGAATGGTATCAACATTTAAACATAGTTGAGGTACTTATTTGTAAGAATGAATTAGAGTCACACAAATGTTAACAAATATGGTATGTGACAATAATAAAGGGACAATCTAAAAATGAAAAAAATTAAAAAATTGGATAATTATAGGGGGACAGAGACACAGTATTACTTAGCCGGATCTAAATGGCCCCAAAGGTACCTGCATCCGGTGACGGTTTTCGTTTCTGATGTACTCAAGTGGTACTCTTGAGCCCCTAGTCAAGTTAGAAAGGACATGTATCAACTCTTCAAGATTTGAAATAACTTTGTCTCCGAATTTGGTTATGATAGCATGGTTAGGAACACCAGCTCTATAGAGCATATATCTGCAATTACAATTAGAGCAAACTAGCATAACGTAAAGGACCCACAAATGTCAATTTTTTTACATTGTTAGTTAATAAAAGTCATGAATTAATTAAGTTTCGAGGAACATCAACGTCATATAAAAAATAAAATGATGAAAGGTGAAGACATACCCTGGGTGTGCCACATAGACAAGCCCACATTGAAAATGGAAATTTCTAGCCTGCATTAAGGAAAGGGGAAAAGATTAAAAAAATCACCATGGGGATTAACATATACTACCTCCGTTCTTCAATAAATGCAACACTTTGACTTTTACACTATTCACATGTTCTACTTTGACTACGTTTTATTTATTAATGTAATAATATTATTTTATGAAAAAAATATTGTTAAACTTGTCTCATTGTAAATTTTCATAATCTATTTTTTTTTAATTTTTTTACTAATACAAAATCATTTATATTAAGGGTCAAAGTTGTGTCTCGGCAAGTGTGAATTGTTGAGCGTTGCATTTATTTAAGATGCTTTAACTTTTAGCCTTCATTTGAAATTTGGTAGTTATCTTCAAGTCTTGAAGATAACTGCGCAGTTAAAAGTTGCTTTAAAATTTGGTAGTTATCTTCAAGACTTCATTTGAATGTGCAAAACCCGAAGAATGAAGAACCCCACAGCAGATTAGAGCTACAAAATGGTTTTAACTTGTAAGAGCTGATAAATATTAAAAACCTGTTGATATGAAAGGGGGTGTATCACTGCACCACTAACTTCCAAGAAGCGGTCAGGAGTTATTGAGTGCAAATTCTGGACCTAAAATTAATCAAGTGAGTCAGTTAATCCCTCATTCTAGACTAGCATACCACAATAAGTATTACTGATAATTACATATGGATTACACAAAGGAATTACGCAGAACTGTCCAAAAATATGCATTTTCTATTGTATATTGCATGGATTAGCAAATGACTGCAATAAAAGCTTGGTGGTTACCATGCAGAATCACAAACTCACCAATAAGTCAACAGTTAATGAGGCACCACATCTTTCAATTTTAAGTTCAACATTCTTTCCAACCATGTCATCAAGTATACTTTCCAACTCAAGGAAATGCGTAGTCACCTGCATAAGATGTTCCTTAGAAAATGATATTGTTACAAAAATCATAAAATATCTTGGCCAGAACATGAATATAAATCACAACAACGATCTTTGTGAAACGCAGCTTGAAATTTGAAACTAATAGAACAATAATTTACAGAGAGTTGAAAAGGATTCTTAATTATCGTCATGCACTATGGTTTGATGGACTATTGAGTAGTGTCAAAATTTCAGCACAAAATATTTGGAATAGCTCAAAATGTTCTTTCATTTAGAATAACCACGTGTATAGAGAATAGTCATCTATAAAAATATCAAGATAATGGAAGCCTAAGGCAGATTTCCATTATATGAACCCAAACATAAGTTTGAACTTTGAACCAAATCAAAGGGTGATATATCCCTATTAATGACTCTTCGTACGTACGATTGATAGATTGTTTTACAAGATGACACCAGGGACAATCTTGGGACCACTCTTTGAAGTTTTGAGAGAACTGGATCCCCTAAGAAGTTATGCAAGATATGTGTTGACTCAGAATACATACAACTGACACGACAAACTGGATCAGGATGGAGATCGATAATGGCTAGAGGTCCTAAGACTTAAACTCAATTCCAATCACCTTTCCTCCTACAACAGTCCTACACAACAAAAGGATCAACTGCAAATGTTACAGATTGAGAAATTAACTTTGCTGATAGACACAAATTTAAATGGACTATTTAGAACATATAAGAGATCTTCCAAGGGTAAGGATAGCTCAGGAAGAGCTTGATCTATGCTTATGGTTGGGTTTGATGTCCACTGGCAAGCAAAGAATGAATGTGGTAAATCCCGAAGTTTAGTCAAATTAGATAAAAGTTATGAACTACCAGAGATGTGACCGGAAGTGCTTGATTCAAGATCCTCAAACTAGAAGTGCAAAACAAAGGCTGTAGACACACCACACAATTCTGGAGAGAAGTGATGCTTGGGACTTTTGGCATTCTTCAAATTTGGTTGGTAAAAGCACAACCAGATATAGCGGAAATTTGAATGAGTTTTTAACAGGAGGCTTTTTTGTGGAATAATACCATAAATGAAACGTGGTACTGAAAATTCAATGACAACACAAGAACGTGGCATGATCAGCGGCGGGAGCTGTGACACCAAATTCGAGGGTCACAATGATTGGTGGAGAAAGGGATAGATGTAACAAAAAACCTGAAGCTTGGTGCAGTAGTCTTCCGTAGTACATAAATGATGCAACAATGGTCATATTCTTTACCGGTGGGATGCAAAGCTAAATGTAACAAAATCATATAGATACGCCGGAAGTGAGAGTAAAGAAACACTTTATTCTTATGTATCAAAAGGAGGTATATACTACAACTAAAGTTAACATACCGGGTAAATCCCAATACATAATTCATATGTTCGACAAGTTAAATGTGAATACAGACCTTCTCTTGCATACAAACAAGCACATCACCTGGCTTTAATAAATTACAAGCTTGGGCACACGGCACCTGGAACAAACCAAGATCTCTAAGAAAGGAGTATACAGGAAATTAGATATATCCTACAAAAGCACTAAGATGACATACCACAGAATCAACAACAAGCATTCCAGTTTCACCTCGACGAGAAGAACGTCGTGCCAACTAATTTGTAAGAGACACATTATTAGAGTTTTTACTATATTTAATTATTTGAGATGCATAAAACCATCAGTTACATATACCCGTTCTGTTTCACTTTGAACACCAAGACGACGGGTCTCGTCAAATCCTTTATGGACAAATGTAACCTATACAAAAAAAAATCCAACCATGAATTTTACCATTACGAAACAGGGGGAAAAGTGCAAGAAATAAAGCGTTTCATTGAAAGGGAAAAGGAATGGAATGCAGATGCTAGTGCCCTTTGAAGTAAAAAAACTATGAAAGAAAGTAGGTTTTTTCTGATGTCCTAAGTATGAATTTCATTTAGTATGTTATAAACAAAAACAATGAAGAACATCAATGACTTATTAACTTCCAGTATTGTTAATGGTGATGTATAATTGTAAAGAAAATGTGACTTATTAACTTCCAACGTTGATAATAAAGATGTAAACACGACATTCCATCTATCTAATATCCTGAAACAATGTGAACAATGACTAATTAATATGAAGTATTGCATATGAAAATGAAGTCAATGTCCCAGGAATAAAATTGTTTCAACTCTGAGAAAGAATTTTTTTTACTGTCATGAAGTCAATGAAGTCAATTAATCATACGTTAGCAACAATGCTTCATACAAAACCTTACAAGGATAAAACTTTACATACCTGAAGCGTGCCACGAGGAATAGATACTACCCCCCATTTGTTGGTAGAATCTCTTCCTAATTGTAAGAAAACTAACGCTCTCACAACCTAATCCAAATGAAAATCATACTGATTGAGCACTTTCAAGAAATCTAGTTAAAAATCAAATCTTGTACTTTCAAGGGGAAAAATGGATTGAGTTTGAATCCATTGTATGCCATCCGAAAATTGAAGTGCAAATTAAGAGTGTATTTTAATCAGTCCTTAGTGCTAATAGATACAAAATTTTGTACCAAATGCAATCATAAAACTACAATATTTGTGTTTAACTCGCTATATCTTTCAATAAATACTAGAGTATTATCTTACTCGCTCTAATGGAAGGAAAAAAGCAGAGGCACTTGATGTCTTGCCCCCTGCATTCAAAGCAACCGCTCTGCCCTGCGAGTCAATTACCGGAGAGCCACTTGAACCACCCTTAGTCCCAGATGCAGCCTGTGGTGTAAGTAACAGAAGAGATGATTAGGTGATAAAGCTTAGAGCCCAAGAAAAGGTTATAAGATTGCCAAGCTTACTTGTATGTAGAATGTAT
This sequence comes from Cuscuta europaea, assembly GCA_945859875.1. NCBI lineage: Eukaryota > Viridiplantae > Streptophyta > Magnoliopsida > Solanales > Convolvulaceae > Cuscuta > Cuscuta europaea. The sequence goes on along the minus strand of CAMAPE010000005.1, from coordinate 11,017,237 downwards.
TGAAGTCATTGTAGCCATCACTGCACCCAAAACACAAATCATCATAAAAATGCAAGCTTTGTGGAAATCTTACTACATATGATCATAGATAAAAATAAAACAGGCCATTTCAAGCTTGCTTCCTAATCACACACATCTAATCAATAATACACCATATTAAATATTTCTAAAGCTCAAGCATAAGCTACAAAAATCATTTAAATCCATGTTCAATCTTAATGTTTGCTCGTAATTATCAATGAGGCTAAACCAAATTCGAGTAATACCCATTACCCAGCCCACAGGCTTGCACAATATGCTACTGAGGCGTAAGCGAAGAAGCACGGAAACCATGCAAGCTTCCTTTAATTAGCGATTTCAAAAACTTGAAAAAGCAATGGAAACTTTAAAATTGAAGAAAAATCCAAAATAATAATCTCAACTGTAGGTTCACTGTTATTAATATTATCCATAGATTATTTGAGTGCGGTCCCAACTTTAAGGATCATTTTTCAAAATTAGTCTCTAACCGACTACGATCATTTTTAAACATGTAAAACTAATTACGAAAATTCTACGTACCGAAATTAAGTAAAAAAAATGTATTTGGTTTTTATTTTCAATAAAATTTTATTTTTTCTATTTTCCCGAGTTGTATTACCAATATCTGAGTCATTATTATTTTCCTTTATTTGAGTTTACATTTTCTGTTCTCAAAAAGTAATTTGTGATTAAAAAAAATAGAACTTAGAGCTTTGTTGTAGCTTTTTTCATAAAAATATATTTAATTTAATTTTTATGATATCTTAATTCTAAAAATCTACATTTTCTTTTTTTCCCATTTTACTAATTTTAATTTTTTTATTTTCTCTTTTTATACTTCTTCCGGTCCATTGGGCTTTGTCAACTTTCCTTTTTTTGGTTGTCCCAAAAACTTAGCCACTTTCTTATTAAAGCAACTACTTTGTGGTTATGCACATTTCTCTCTCATCTACACAAACCTCAATCAGACAACTTTTATTTTCCTTGTTTCTCACATACTTCAAACTTGACAAAGTCCACCGGAAGGGGGGTGTACTATTATTATATTCTATAAATTATACTCCATTCGTCCCTTATAAATTTGTTAACTTTCCTTTTTTGAATGTCCCACTAACTTTGCCACTTTCCATTTTAAATAAATAATTTGTGGTTCTAGTTCATTATCTCTCCTCTTCACAAACCTCAATCACACAGTTTTTACTTTATTATTCTCCGTGTCGGTCAAACGTGATGGAGGGGGTATGATATAGTTGGGAAAGGGGGCAAATAAGCCCACGTACTAACAAAAAAAGATCAAATAAGACCCTATATAGGAGACTCTGTCCGGCCGTCGCCATTTGGGGTAGTTCCCGGTAGGATTTTTTGATGAAAGTTTTTGAGAATTTTATTCATTAAGTCTAGTTTAGTCATACCAAATTTCAGCTAACAATTCAATTGGGAAGACATTCAAATAAATTCTTGAAGATAACTGCGCAGTTATTTTCAAGAAATCATTTGAATTTCTTCCCGATTGAAGTTTTAGCTCAAATTTGGTATGAGTAAACCAGACTTAATGAATAATATTCTCAAAAAATTGCATCAAAAAGTTTCACCGGGAACCGGCCCAAATGACGACGGCCGGACATAGACTCCTATATAAGGGCTTATTTGACCTTTTTTGTTAGTACGTGGGCTTATTTGACCTTTTTCTCGATATAGTTTATTGTTTAATTTTAGTGATTTGAAGTATAGGTTTTGGTTATTTTGAATGAAAATTTATAGGTATTATAATTTCAAGTCATATATTGGAAGTTGAAAAAAATATGTAGAAATAGTGTGGTTAGTTTGAAATGATGATGGAAAAATGTTTACCAAAATGTTCACCAAAATTTCACACCTTTTCTATATTAGATAGGAAGGAGGTTAGGGGATACTAGAAAACAGAAAGCTTCAAATTAAAAGAGATGATTTAGGTACGTACGACTCGTAATTTGGAGCATCTCTATCTAAACGAGCAAGAGTGCCGGCCAAAATAGATACCTGAAAATTAATCCACAAATACAATTATATATATATATTACTCCTGTGTGAATTTCACTCACAATGATAAATACTATGTGGTTCTATTCTTCAAGCACTTCTACAATTTTTTTACAGTTTCGAGCACTTTTATAGTTGTACATAGATATATTACTCCTGTGTGAATTTCACTCACAATGATAAATACTTCGTATTTTTGTTATATTAATTGTATTGTATGTAATTATGCATTAAGCTTCAAAAAGCAGCATGTAATATTGAAATGTTCAAAGTATAAGTTTGGATGTATTTTCCATTTATACAATACATGTTAAATGCATGTATTGTATACGGAGTATTTTATTGTAGGTATTGGCTATTAAACTGGGTTCTATTCGTCCATTTGTATTTACTATTTGGTATCTTCCGACGGAAATAACCGTTGCTATAAGTATTTTATTGATATAATTATTGAGAAGATAGCGCCGGTTGTTTCCGTTGCTAATAGGGACGGTTTATTCCGTCAGAAATCCGTTGCTGTTTAAAAAACCGTAGCAAATATCCGTCAACAACTTTTCCAACCACATTTCGACGGAATTTTCCGTAGCAGTTCCGTCCCTGATTTTCTTTCCGACGGATAAATATAATTTTCCTGTAACTATTTGCGTCGCTGATTCAATGTTTTTTTTGTAGTGAAGCAAACAAAATATCCTTCCTTTCTATTTAATTTTTTCTTCATCTTTCTTCTCCATTTTTTCAATTTTGTGTTATATATGAAATATGAGTTTGATATTGATTCATGTGTATTAGATATTGGTGGTTGTGTGTTAGATACATGTTTTTGTGTGATGGCTACTTAGCTTGTTGTAACTTTTATGTACATACTATGTGCTAGATATAGGTTCTTGGGCGTGTACACGCATTTTGAGTGAGATATATTGATTCTTGTGTGTTAGTTATTAGTTGAAATTGTATGAAGTTTTTAATTATGTGTTATATGTTAATTTTTAATTGTTTTTGTGAGATACTTATTTTTGTTTGCTCAAGATATAGGAACTAGGGGTATTATGATTTTGTTGAGTAAAATAAGTGGGTAATTTTTACCTAAAATGGAAAAGGTTGCATGCTTTAGACCTTTAGTGGTTAATTTTTACCTAAAAGATCAATTGAATTAAATCTATACAAAATTCTCAGTGGCAGCTAATAATCAAAACATAAACATGTCAAACTATACAATGAAAAACAAAAGGGCAAATGTCCCATATCCAGGTATAAAAAATGGTCTCAATTTTCATGACCAAATAGTACTATATTGAAGTGACACACATGAGTAAAAGAATTATCCTTACCTAGCTTTTAAACATCACTACTTTTAGTTTCAGGATATGATTGTTGTATACTCCATATGTAATCAATAAAAGTTTTAGAGGACCGAAAGACTTAACCAAGATATTTCAAGATTATGTTAATATATACACTAAATGCATTTTTGGTGGGCATAAATCTCTGCCTTCTAGCTTTTGTAGTATTTAAAAAATCACTAAAAGCTTCTGGTTATATGTTTGGCATGACAAATTTTAAGAGCTTTTCAAAAAATAAAAAATCTTTTTTGAAATGCTACAAGGAGTAGCATCCGAGAAAAGTTTTTTTTATCCCGGAGCAAACCACACGGGGTGGGGGAGTGCCGGAGAACACTTCCCTATTTTATTAAATAAAGTTTGAACTTACAAGAGAAAATTATGAAAACAAACTAAACAAGTACTAAAAATTTTAACAATTGAAATTTTGTGTAGGAATCCCCATAGCAGCCGAGATAGACCTATTGATTTTTTTGTGAAAAATGATCGCCTTTTGTGTAGGGATCCCCATAGCATTCGAGAAAAGTCTGTGGCTTTTAGTATTAATTAGTCTTAATAGCTTGTATACCAAACAACTATCACTTTTTTATTTTAAGATCTTTTCAGTCACTAAAAGCTAACAGTTACTAAAAAGCTTACAGAAGTAATTTTTCAGCTACTTGTGCCAAACATACCCTAAAGTAAAAAATAACTTTTAATTGCATAAAGACCCATGTTGTATATACAATAAGGAATACTTCCTCCGTCCCTTATAACTTTGCTAACTTTTATTTTTTGGATGTCCCACTTGTAACACCCCCGCCCCGCAGGCCCCGAAGTATTTACTTCTGGCTTCTAGTAATGTCCTCACAAACCACCTCGTGCGCGCCCTGAGAAACTTCACATAGGGTCACCCATCCCAAGACTACTCACATGCAAGCATGCTTAACTTTGGAGTTCTTGGCTGATGAGCTCCCTTAAAAGGAGATGCACCTCTGTTGGTATGAGTGATACTATTAATCCTCTTAAATTAATCTCGGGTATTACAATCACCCCGACTTAGGATCGCAACGTCCTCGTTGCGCCCTTAACAATCCTAATCAAACCCCAGAATCTTGCCTCGCTAAGTGCCAGCCCGATATCCAACGGGTCAACACACTATCGCATGGTTGCTCTGATACCACATGTAATACCCCTGCCCTGCAGGCCCTGAGGCAGTTACTTCTGACCTCTAGTACTGTCCTCACAAATCACCACGAGCCTTTACCGCGCACTTTGTCCTCACTCGTGAGCGCCCTAAGAAACTTCCCAGGAAGTCACCCATCTCAAGACTACTCCCATCCAAGCACGTTGAACTTTAGAGTTCTTGGCTAATGAGCTCCCTTAAATGGAGATGCACCTCTGTTGGTATGAGTAGTACTACTAATCCTCTTAAATTAATCTCGGGTATTACACCACTAACTTTGCCATTTTCCCTTTTAAGTAAAGAATTGTGGTTACGGTTCATTCTCTCTCCTCTACACAAACCTCAACCACAAAGTTTTTACTTTATTATTCCCGTGCCGGTCAAACTTGGCAAAGTTATAATTAGCCAAACGGCATTTCAGCCGTTACACTAGCCGATTCTTACCATATTTCTTGTATATTGTATTTGGTTCAATTAGTGGCTAGATTCATTTAGGTAATTATGGATAGTATATTCTTTGCATTATGTTAGCCTTTTCCATGCATCTCCAGCCGTTTAGTTTAGGAGAATACTCCATGTATTTATAGTAGATTATTTCTCAATGAAAGAAAGGATTTCACATTCCAATTTGGTATCAGCAGCTCTCTTCTTCCGGCCATGGCTTCCTCCTCCAAATTTCACCCCGCCTTGGCCGTCTCCAATATTAAAAACTTCATCCCCATAACCCTCGATCTTGAAACCGTGGAATATTCTTCATGGGCGGAACTCTTCCGTATTACCGCCCGGGCCTATCAAGTCCTCGACCACCTACTGCCCGCCGCTCTTGCGACCGACTCCCCTTCTCACACCGCTACTACACTCGAACAACGGCTGGAACTTGAAGCTGCCGCCGCCGAAGCTAAGGCCCTTTGGGACCGCCTTGATGCCGTCGTCCTACAATGGATATACGGCACAATTTCTCACGACCTCCTCCACACCATCATCGAGCCCGACTCCACGGCTCACATGGCTTGGTCACACCTTGTGGACATCTTCCAGGACAACAAACACTCTAGGGCGGTGTACTTGGAAAATCAGTTTTCCAATACCCGTCTTGATCAATTCCCCAACATTGCCTCCTACTGCAAAGCCCTCAAGCTCCTGGCCGATCAACTAAGCAACGCCGGCGCTCCGGTCACCAATAGTCGCCTTGTCCTTCGCCTTGTTAACGGACTGCCGGAACATTTTTACACCGTGGCTTCCCTCATCCAACAAGCCGATCATCTCCCACTTTTCTCCAAGGCCCGGTCCATGTTGTCTCTCGAAGAGGCTCGTAAGAACCAACAAGCCGGTAACCCACTCGCTGCCGCCATGGTGCACACGGACCGTAACCCCCCTCGCTCACCTCCTCGTCCCCAGTCTCTTCACCCCCGCCCGGAACCTCGGCACAACCGCTCTCGGGGCCATGGTGGCCGCCAACGCTCCACCCGTCCTCCATACTCGGCCCCTGCCCCCACCCCACCACCCTGCCCATACCCCTCCAACCCACTGCCACACAAGCAACCCCCCTCTCACCCCTCCCCCGGCATTCTTGGACCACGCCCACAGGCCTAGTACTCTACCACCGGTTCCACCCCCAACCAACATACAAGCTGCCATGCACACCATGACCCTCACTCCGCCGCACAACAATTGGTATATGGACACCGGGGCAACCTCACACATGACATCTTCCTCAGGTACTCTCATTCCTTATTTTAATTTGCGTACGAATAATCGTATCATGGTTGGCAACGGCATGTCCGTCCCCATCATGGGTCACGGCTACACCACACTGCCCAACACCCCCTCCCCTCTTCACTTGCAAAATGTCCTACATGCCCCCCACCTCATTAAAAATCTCATTTCTGTCCGTCAATTTACCACTGATAATAATGTTTCCGTTGCATTTGACCCCTTTGGTTTTTCTGTGAAGGATCTCCACACAGGGACACAAATACTGCGGTGCAATGGTTCCGTCCACCTCTATCCCGTTCGCCCAAGTTCCGGCTCCTATCCTTCTCATGCTTCCGCCCTAATAACTATCCCCGCTGAACTTTGGCACAACCGCCTTGGTCATCCGGGAGATCCCGTTTTTAATTCTCTTAGATTGAATAATGTTATTTCTTGTAATAAACTTCATGCGTCTGTTTGTACTTCATGTCAAATGGGCAAACATGTCAAGTTGCCTTTTTCTCATTCCTTATCTACTACTTCTAAACCATTTGAAATAATACATAGTGATTTATGGATATCCCCTGTACTAAGTCATAGCGGACATCGTTATTATGTATTATTTTTGGATGATTTTTCCAAGTTCTTATGGGTGTACCCTCTACAACATAAATCACAAACTTTCTCCACATTTGTCACATTTTATAACTTTGTTCACACACAATTTGAACAACGTATAAAAATCTTACAATGTGATAACGACACCGAATTTCGTAACCACAATTTTAGTCACTTCGGTGCCACTCATGGCATTCATTTTCGTTTCTCATGCCCTTACACCTCCCCCTAAAATGGAAAAGCCGAATGCACCATCCGCACCCTCAATAATATGGCTCGTACCCTCCTTATCCACGTCTCACTACCCCTCACCTTGTGGCCGCATGCCCTTAAATTGGCCACCTACTTACACAACATCCTACCCTCTCAAACTATACAATACCGCTCTCCCACACTTCTCCTATACCATAAAATACCCACATATACTCACCTTCGTGTCTTTGGATGCTTATGCTTTCCTCATACACCCCCCACTACCCACAAACTTCAACCCCGGTCCACCCCTTGTGTATTTTTAGGGTATCCCGACAATCACAAAGGTTACATTTGCATGACATTAACCTCTCCCAAAATCATAATTTCACGACACGTCACCTTTAATGAGGCCGTATTTCCATTTCGCACTCGTCACAAAAATCCTAATTTGGTGGCACCTACATATGACCTTATCCACCCTCTTTTACGTATGCCCCTGGATACCTCTGCATGGCCCATGCATACGCCCAATTCCCCCCAAACCAACCCCCACATGCAGCCTTCTTTGATCAATGCTCAAACCCCATCCGACACCTGTCAACCTCTTTCACAAACAGACCTCTCTCCCTTTTCCTCCACTCACACCCCCAGTCAACCCCACATTCCCATGCGGTCAACCTCATCCACCAGTCAACACACCCCTGACCACTCACCTACACCCTCCATTAACACCGAGCAGTTACCCACTTCCCCGCATCCACCCGATTCCCCCTTCGTTCCCAACCACACTGCCCCAGCTCCTCACCCCATGGTTACCCGAGCCAAATCTGGCATCTTCAAACCCAAACAGATCCTCAACCTCTCGGCCAACCTCACCCCTTCTCCCATACCCAAAAGTCCCATCACTGCCCTCCGTGACCCGTGTTGGAAAGCCGCCATGGATGACGAGTTTAGTGCGCTTATTAAAAATAGGACGTGGGAGTTGGTTCCCCGGCCGCCCGATACTAACATTATTCGTTGTATGTGGTTGTTTAAGAATAAATACAGGTCCGATGGCTCTCTTGAACGTCACAAAGCAAGGTTAGTGGTGAATGGCAACTCTCAACAAATAGGGGTGGATTGTGATGAGACTTTTAGCCCGGTTGTTAAACCGGCCACTATCCGCACCGTCCTAAGCATTGCACTCTCTCATTCTTGGCCTCTCCATCAATTAGACGTCAAGAATGCTTTCCTTCACGGACAACTTGAGGAAACCGTCTTCATGCACCAACCGCCCGGCTACCGTGACTCTTCCCGCCCACAACATGTTTTTCGGCTGCTCAAATCCCTTTACGGACTATAGCAAGCCCCCCGGGATTGGTACCAAAGGTTCACCACATATGTAGCTACCCTCGGCTTCGTCCATAGCAAGTGTGATCATTCTTTGTTCATCCTCCGACATAAACACGACACCGCTTTTCTCTTGCTATACGTTGACGACATCATCCTCACGACCTCCTTCGACACCCTCCGGCGCACCATTCTGGCCCACCTCCACCGAGAGTTCTCCATGACTGACCTTTGGGCCCCTCTCCTTCTTCCTAGGCATTTCGGTAACCACACTGCACAGCGGGCTTTTCTTATCCCAAAATAAGTACGCCCAGGAGATCATTAGTCGTGCGGGTATGGATAAATGCAACTCCAATGCTACCCCAGTCGATTCCAGTGCTAAACTCAGTGCCACAGCGGGTCCCCCAGTACCTGACCCGTCTCTTTACCGTAGTCTTGCCGGCGCACTACAATACCTCACCTTTACCCGACCCGATATCTCCTATGTTGTCCAACAAATTTTTCTCTTCATGCATGATCCACGGGAGGCTCACCTTCATGCACTTAAACGGATTATTCGGTACGTTCGTGGCACACCTCACTTCGGTATACACCTTCATCGTTCACCGGCCCACTCTCTTACTGCATACACTGACGCCGATTGGGGTGGCTGCCCTGACACTCGATGGTCCACGTCTAGCTATTGCGTCTTCTTGGGAGACAATATTCTATCTTGGTCCTCCAAGCGCCAAACCACCATATCCCGCTCTAGTGCCGAGGCCGAATACCGTGGCGTCGCCAACGTGGTCGCCGAAACTTGCTGGCTTCGCAATCTCCTCCTGGAACTTCATTGCCCTCCCTCGAAAGCCTCTATTATATACTGTGATAACATAAGTGCCATATACATCGCCGGCAACCCCGTTCAACATCAACGGACCAAGCACATTGAAATTGATATTCATTTTGTTCGGGAAAAGGTTGCCCGCGGAGAGGTCCGAATACTTCATGTTCCCACACGGTACCAATTCGCGGACATCTTCACCAAGGGACTTCCGCGCCTTTTGTTTGAAGAATTCTGAACCAGTCTCACCGTTCGACCACTTCACGATGGGACTGCGGGGGCGAATTAGCCAAACGGCATTTCAGCCGTTACACTCTAGCCGATTCTTACCATATTTCTTGTATATTGTATTTGGTTCAATTAATGGCTAGATTCATTTAGGTAATTATGGATAGTATATTCTTTGCATTATGTTAGCCTTTTTCCATGCATCTCCAGCCGTTTAGTTTAGGAGAATACTCCATGTATTTATAGTAGATTATTTCTCAATGAAAGCAAGGATTTCACATTCCAATTGTTATTAGGGACGAAGGGAGTATAATTTATAGAATATGATAATATAAAATAAAGAAAATAAAAAGAAACTAGAAATACTAAAATTGAAAAATAGAAAATTTAGGTTTTTAGGATTAAGATAGCATAAAAAAGAAATAAAATTTTAAACATTTTTTAATTTTTGAAAACAGAATATGTAAATTTGAATTGAAGGGAAATAATACAAAATCATAAATTGGTAACACAAATCGGAAAAACAAATTGGAAATAAGGAAAAAATAAAACTTTAGTGAAAATAAATAGAAAAATGACTGATTTCTTTTATTTAACTTCGGTACATTTTGACTAATAAAAAAGTACTTAATTGTTTATATGAAAAATATTTAGTTTGAAAATTTTTAAAAAGTATTTTTATTTCATCCAAAATTTGACAATTCATAGTTGGGATTAATAAAAAAAGATCAACTATAGTTGAGATTATTTAAAGCTTACACATAGTTCACATTTAAAAATGACCTGTTATTCAACCGATTAGGGACTGTTTTTAGAAAATAGTCCCTATAGTTGGAATCACTCATGAATAATTGATAGTTGAGATTATTAACAGCGGATCAGCAATAGCTGAGATTATTATTTTCAATTTTTCCATTCCAACCGAGTACTTCTAAATTAATGTAATACGGAGCATCACTACTATGAATTCTAAAGTAACATAAATTCTAGAGTCAATTATCAAAATAGGACTAAAAGTCATTCACTTTTCACAAACAGGACCAAAAAATAAACTATGTTTGCATAGGACTAATTATGTGTACCTTGGACAATTATACCCTTATAGCTATTAAAATGTTTTAATTCCTAATAAAATAATAAAAAATAATAAAATTCGTAAAAAATACTAAAAAATTAAGAAAAACATTTCGATATTAAAATTTTAATTAATTTTTTTTTCAAAAAATTAAAAAAATTAAAAAAAATTAAAAAAAAATTAAAAAAAAATAAAAACTCAAAAAAAAAATCGCCGCCGCCTCTGCCGCCTCAGCACCACCACCTCCAGTCACCAGGGGAAAAAATGCCAAGTTCATTACGAATGCCATATTTATGGCAGAAAAAATGAAAATGTTGGCATTCGAAAAGAGAAATATGCCACTTTTTTGGCATTTTCTGAAACAAATGGTATTTTTCTGGGAAAATGACATTTTTTCATCGCCCGGAGGTGGTGGTGCTGGGAGGTAGTACAGGCGGTGGGAAAGGCATCCATATTTTTTTAAATTTTTTTTACGGAGTTTTACTATTTTTTATTAATTTTTTTAAAAATAAAATTATTTATAAAAAAAGTTTTTGAATATTTTATTTTATAAAAATTTTATAATTTTTTTAGAGTTTTTTACAAGAATATTACTAAAATAAAACATATTTACATAAATATGACTATTAATTACTACAATGTGGTGTTGTGGTAACTTAAGATCAAAATTTGAACATGAATTACTATGATTTCATTACTACTCTAGTCATTAGTCATATTTTTGTAAATCATCTTTATCTTGGTCATATTTATGTAATTATTTAAATTTTTTAATTATATTTCTACGAATTTTTGAATTTTTTTCGAATTTATTATGAATTAAACATTTAATTATGGCTTTTGACTATTTTTAATTCATATTTAATGGAAGGGTAAGAATGGAATGCAAAAATAGGTATGTTTCCAATAGGACTCATATGGTCCTATTTTAGAATAAAAACATAATAAGTCCTATTTTAGGTTTTTGTCATAGTTTTAGTCCTATTTGAACTAATTTCTATAAATTCTTCTGTGAATTGTGATGATATACGGGAGAGGTTTTAGGTATATTTTCAAGTGTAATTGGGATGGATCAGAATAGCTGCGGTAATAAAGCAATCTAATATGAATGTGTTCTAATTTTTAGCAATATTAATTTAGGAAGGAGCAGTGTACGACGTCTTTTTGGAGTAATCTAAAATATTTTATATGATGGAGGTGCTTGATTTAGCAATATTTTTTTGGTCCATAAATATATCTTTGAAATGTATTATTTATAAATTATATTAAAAATATATTTTATTAACAAAATAAATAAAAAATTATATAAAAAATAGTTAAAATGGTTCTCTACAATAACTTCATTGATGTAGTCAGAAAATTAAAGTAACTTCTCAATTTCTCATACTTTTGTTTTATTTTTTAAACAATTGGGTGCACGAAATCATAAGTAATGTTTGATAACAAGTTGATACATAAAGCTGATAAGTAAAAAAAGCTAAGAAGTTAAAATATTGTGTCACCAAACCAGATCTAAAAAAGTAGAAGTATAATTAAAAAGAATGATATACCTTCTCTCCACTATCATTCCCAATTACCCTTATTTCAAGACCTACATGAGCCGCCTCGGGAGCAAGAGTTATTTCCTCATAATCGATAAATTGTATTGCACCAGGATCATAGCGGAAAAAACCAAAATCGTGAACCTATGAAATTAATATAAAATAACAGGTCATTCGCCTCTATACTATAGTAAGAATTGAAGCATATATATTTATATATGTGCAAGAATATAATCATTTAAATATTCCTTATAAAGCAACTCATGCAATTGAAAACCCTAAGTGCTAAAATAAAAAGTTTAGTCGACAGCCACAATATATTTACGCGACAAACTTAAAACCACACATCCAATGTTCTTAAAGGCAGCGAAAGACATGGTCTAGGCGTGCCTAGACGTGATACGACACAAAAAAACCTCACATAGTAGAAAGAAGTGAAAAAAACGAATTTGGATCCTCTCCAGTGACCGGAGAGTTCCAGTGACTGGATAGTTCCAGTGGGAGAGAGATAGAGAGGAGGGGATTTTAGATGAGGTATGTAGATGAGTAAGATAGAGAAAAAGGTAGAGAGAGATAGGAAGACAAAAAGAAATGGATGAGAAATGGAGAAGAAAAAATGGAGAGGAGCTGCACCCGAAAAAAACGGTCAAACAGAAGAGTTGAGCACCCGGCCAAAGACGTGATTACGTGAAAAGGTGTAAGTTTAGGCGGGCAAGGTGTGAAATACGACAGAAAAACACCCCGCATAGTAGAAGGACGTCGAAAAAGCGATCAACTGAAGAGTTGACCACCAGGGCAAAGACGTGAAAAGGTGTAAGTTTAGGCGCTGCAAGATGTGAAGTACGTGGTATGAAACATTTTATCCCTTTAGGGCAACTAAACTATCGACTAGGTCTGGCGTTCTGGAGATGGAAAATGCTAGCGCGCTACGGCTTACGAAGTTGATCGGGTCAGATAGCCTTTCAGGCAACCAACCGCAAAAAAAATCTGATCAACAACTTGGAGGGATGGCTAAGTGGCTTAAGGCGCATACGTTTTCTTCCTCTTTCGGAAAACTATGATCGTTCAGAGGGCGATCGCGAGGTCACTGAATGAAGTCCTCCGTTTCTTTCGGAGGTGCTGACCCGCAGCGAGGCAGAGTGCTCTCTTTGAAATCTCCGCTTCTAGAATGAAAACTTATTTCGGAAGATAAGAAGTTGCGATTGTGGACAAGAGAAAGGGTGAGGAACGAACAAGAAGCGGAGGAAAATGAGGCCTAGGAGAGGCCCGGCTCCGGCCAGGCATGGCAAGAAAGGCAACCAGGTTGAGTAGCCGAAGTCGTCGAGTCATGAAGACAACAAAAAGATAGTCAAAACCCACAATATATTTAGAAGCGCGACAATATAATGTGCTTTTAATTTTATAATAAGTTGAACTAGTCAAGACCTTGAGTCCGTATACGGTACATCCGGCTGTACAGTGTGCATCGTACAGTCAGTGGCATTTTTGTAATTTAAGTAAAAATCGCGGCTTCTATTATATGAGCATTAATGTGTTTGTAATGCACATCAAACTTATTAGTTTGAGTATTATGAGTCTTATAATGAGTATCATGATCTCTTTTCATATCTTTTAATTCACTTTCTTTTTTTTTATTTTTCCTTTTACAAAAATTTCTTAAATTATATTTATAATCAACTCCTATGAATTTCAATATCTGAATCTAATGTAATATGGTACTTGTTGGGTTAATGGCCCAACGCGGGCTGGCCCATAAACCCTTAGGCGAACCCTACGAACGTCCCTGGAAGGCCCAATAGAACGGGTTACCCTTCCGCTTATTCTGGCGAGGTTCGTCCCCAAGAGGGCCAAGAAATGGGAAGTACGTATCCTAGCGTGGGCGGACACCTTGGCCCAGGAGCAGCACAAGACACTCGTCTGCAGTACTTTCGACCCAGTAGAAAGCATGAAGCACGCTCGAGGGGACGAACGTCCCCACCCTTGGCGGGAGTACAAGATCCCAGCAGGGAACAAGAGGCAAGCTCATGGGGACGAACGTGCTCACCCCTTGGCGGGAACCCAAGGTCCTAACAGGGAACCAGCTGTAAGCTAATGGAGACGAACGTCCCCCATCCCTTGGCGGGAAGCCAAGATCCTGGCGGGAAACGCATTTAATGTAGAAGATCCTGGCGGGAAGCGCATTTAATGCAGAGATTCGGTGGTTGAGATCCCAACCAGCCACAGCTCGCCACGTCAGTTTATCCAACTACCCATTGGTGGTATAAATAGTAGCATTTATTTCATTGTAAAGGGGGATAACTAAGCACTGTACTCTAATAGTGTAGCATTGTAGCAACTCGTAGCATAGCGAGGGGACGAACGACGTCACGCCTTTGTGTCGAGCTTATCGTATTAAGACTTCTTACTGGGCCTTTCTTGCTTGTTTCTGCATCTACTTCTTTATTTCTTCCATTCGAAACCCTTGAGTCGTGTGTTGGGCCTACGGGTTGATGGAATAAACCTCAACAGTACTTTGGAAATATGCATTGATATGAAAGTTCAAAATGAGTATAACATGAGTACCAATGAGCATACATAATTTACAAAATGAGCATTTATATGAAAATCGTAAACTTTGTAAGTTGAACATCAAGACATGTTCATTGTGCATCAAACTTTCTTTGCTGAGTATTAATTAGAAGCACGCAATTGAGTATCATGATCTCTGTCTCGTGTCTATAATCAACTCTTATGTGAATGTAATGTATTATGATACTTTTGAAATATGTATTGATATGACATTTAAAAATGAGCATAAAACCAACACTAGATGAGCATACGTAACTTATAAAATGAATACGAAAAAATTAAAAAAGCTCATTTGAATTCTCTGATTTGCTCAAATATTCGTATGTGTATACTCATTTCATTTAAGCATTATACTCGTTTGAGTTTAACGCTTTGGTGTTTTGCTTTCAAAAAACTTACTACATAAAAATTTGGTAAATTGGTCGCTTTGATTCCTGTTACAAGGCTTGATAGACGACAACGATGGGGAGTGATTAGTTACTAGAGATGGCTATGAGCCTATGAAGGAGATGAAATTATCAATTTGGGTCGGGTCTTTTGAATCTGGAGGCCAGCGGAAACAAGTTACAAAAGCTCCCAGCGATCTGTCGCCCTTTTTCTACAATTTTTGTTTGTCTTTTCATTCAACGAACCAATCTTCCCATTCATGAGAGTTGGACATGGGACACATTATCAAAAGCTCCAAGATTGATATTTTACGGCAAAAGCTCCAAGCTCCAAATTTTCTATAGCATATCCGCACCATTCGTTTTATATTTACAGATATTTAATATCTTCAAGTTTGATATTAGACGCAATGACGGATTAGCAAAAGCTCCAGCCACTGTGCAAGCAAGGATTTGAATCTGGTTTGAAGTAATCAAGGAGGAGAGGTAATATATATAACTAGACATCAACTTGGAGTTAATTACAAAAATATCCAACTCTACCAAGCACATGGTGCAGCGGTTGAATGGTATAATCACCCAATTAAGACCTTAGAGTATCTTTTGACTATCTTTAGTCAAAACCTAAACTTATACTCCGTACTACGTGAAGGAGCCTAAGAAAATATAAATAAAGAAAAAGTTTATCCAAATAAAGAAAATATAAATAAAGAAACTGTTTAATTAAATATAAATAAAGAAAAAGAAGTCTAGGGAAAATAAAGGAGATGGTGCTATTAGATGTGAAGGTACGTTGAATATGAGTACATTACTGCGAAGTTTGGCATTAATATGCTTTAAAACATGACATTTTTTTCAAACTTGACAGATTACTCCTATTCAGGGAATAAAAAACATGATACTCCTATTTTGGAATATCAAAATGTTTTTGCTCCTATTTAGAACAATTTCTAATAAAAATACCGTATCACCATTTTTTGTAATAGTGGAGGTAGCGATTGAAAAAGTACTAAATCTAGCATAAAATTTCTTCGAAGGTATGTACTCTCTCCGTTTCACACCCAAATTAAATTCTAGTTTCATATTTTGACAAAAAACGTGTGATTCATCATATTTGGTTTGCTTTAAAGAATTCTCAACCATATAATATAATTCTCACTTTCTTAAATCACGTGCAAAACCTATATATTTGACGGAGGGATGAGTAAATACAAATTCGTGTTGATACAAATAAAATTTATCTAAAATATAATTAAACAAATCTAATGTGTTCCTCGATCATATAAGAGCAAAACGTATGTGAGTAATATTACTTTCAAATTTTGATCCTCGCGGTGAGGCCATCTCAACGTGTCAAAGAAGTCTTAACAGCTTGTATACCAAACAGAGCTAAATCAAACAGTCAGCTTTTTACCAAACATGCACTGCCTTTTCTTTTTAAGATTTTTTCAGTCATTAAAAGCTAACAGTTACTAAAAGCTCATAAAAGTATCTTTTCAGCTAGTTGTGCCAAACATACCCTATATGTACCTAGACACCAATTCAAGCAGCTCATTATAAGTGTATGAGGTGGAAATTAAAGGACTTACGGGGTCTCTATATATTGGATAGATAGGAATTTGTTCATTGTCCACAAACGTAGCTTCAGCCACCACAGGTCCTACATTAGATATAGGAAAAAAAAACTGATCAAAATAGGAGGAGTGAACACTAACCAAGTTCAAAAATAGGAAAAAGAACCACATGATCGAGTGAGGGACGAAACAAGAATGTAGTATGACTGGTGTCAATGTACGTAATATTAAAAGTGCAAACAATGTGAAATCAAAATTAAGAGTACATATTGTATTTCTCCCCTGGCCTACTATTGTCATGTTTAGATAATGATCCAGTGTGTTTGAGTAATAGCGGCTTATTGGAGAATCATAATATTATTAATTATTGTTCCTATCACTATGTACATTCGGTAGCTAGTTTGTTATTATACATTATCATCTCCACAATTATAGCTAGTCATGATTATTCTATTAGCTGTCACAGTTAGCCTTTACGTGTATATAAACAACAATGTATTTGATGATCAATACAATACATTCATACTTTACATGGTATCTAGAGCCAGCCTCAAACGAGCATAAATTTTTTCCCGATGACTATCACCGCCGCCACCCCAGTGATTCAGCTCACTGCAACCAGGCCACCAACTTCCCAATCAAATTCACATCTTCCAACTACCCGGTTTGGAAATGCCAAGTTCATGTTGCTCTTGTCGGCCTCGGACTTGAAGGACATGTTGATGGCACTATCACTACTCCAGATCAACTTCTGGATGCTGCAAAATCCCAGACCAATCCTTGTTATACCATTTGGTATCGACAAAATAAAGTTATTTTGAGTGCCCTTCTAGGCACTTGCTCCGACACCATTCAACATGTCCTATCATCCGCACTCACCGCTCATGGTGCATGGGATACACTAGCGCTCACTTATGCTAGTGCATCCCATGGTCATATTATTTCCCTTAAAAATACACTGGCCAAGACTACCAAAGGAAACAGATCGATTTTTGATTATTTGGCAGAGATGACGGCAATCTCCGATGCACTTGCCCTTGCTCAAAATCCCATATCTGAGGAGGACTTGGTTATTCATATCCTCAGAGGTCTTGGGCCGGATTGTGGAGATATTAAATCTGCTATTCGGATACGTGAAAAGGCACTACCTCTGGCAGAACTTCGTCCCATATTATTGGAACATGAGCAACAAATTAATGAAGCAGCACCAACTGATTCCCTTCTGCTTACTGCAAATGCTACACATGTTCATGAACGTGCTCCACGTGGTCCTTATCCCACTGACAGGCACCGTGATGGTTCAGGCCGTGGCAGAGGTAATTCATTCAAGAGGGGAAGAGGTGGCCCACCTCATCAATCCAACCGGCTAGTACATGCAGGTCAACCTACATGTCGTTTCTGTGACAACATAGGTCACACAGTCCAACAGTGCAGAAAATTGCAAAGGTTTCTTCATGATAATCATATTCCCCATCCCACCTCGTCCAACAATCTGATGGTCAATTATGTTGTTGCTCCGTCCGTTCCACAAAATCAGTCTTGGATGCTTGACAGCGGAGCCTCTCATCATGTGGTTAATGATGCAACTCGTCTACCTACATATGCTGAATATGGTGGTCCGGATGAAGTCCACTTAGGTGATGGTAAGGCCCTTAAAATCACTCATATCGGTTCTTCCACCCTACCCACACCCACCCGTCCCCTCACCCTCTCTCATATATTATGTGTTCCTCATTTAAACAAAAATCTCATTTCCGTAGCCAAATTATGCAGAACTAATAACGTCTCTGTTGAATTTTTCTATAATTATTTTCTTGTCAAGGATCGGGTCACGGAGGCGCCATTACCTCGCGGGGAGAGCAGTAATGATGTTTACTATGCGTCCATTATTCAACGTCCTCAGCTTAATCATATTCAATGTCTTGCTCCGTCTTAGTGGCATTGATATTCATGTAATTTCCGATTGTAAGTTTGTATTTTTAATTAGTTTTTATTAGTTCTAGTTGAGGACATCATTTAATCTCGTGAAGATGAAAAGAGGAGATGAGCATAGAAGGCCATGAAACTCAAGAAGATATTATTCTTTGAGCTAAACACTCAATGTAAAACCCATATGTTATCCTTGGTGGTCTTTTGCTTTTTCTGGTTGATTGTTGAACTTTTGAGGACTTGGAACTGTTAAACATTTGACTTTACTCGAGGACGAGTAAAGAAGCTAAGTGTGGGGGGGTTGATATTCATGTAATTTCCGATTGTAGGTTTGTATTTTTAACTAGTTTTTATTAGTTCTAGTTGAGGAAATTACACACTTTTGATGTAATACTTTATTTTCATATTTATTTGTAATTTTTTTAGATTAGGACTTTTCTGAGCTAAACAGGTCAAAGATCATCCAAGGGATCAAGATTGGACCTTAAAAGATCAAGGAAAGTGCAAGGAGGCAAGAAAGATTTCGATTTGGAAAAAATACTCATGTACCCGGTCGGGTATTGTCTATACCCGATCGGGTATTTGCTTGATTCGATTGTCCAAATCAAATCCGGGAACAAATGATCGTGGGAGCAAGATTTCGTTAAGATTTGTCACATACCCGATCGGGTATGCCGACATACCCGGTCGGGTATGCCCTGAAAAGTGACTTTCTGGGAAATTTCCTAAGATACCCGGTCGGGTATCCTATATACTCGGTCGGGTATCAGCCCCTGCAGCTCCCAAAAACCTATAAATACACCTCTTTCCTTCACAATAAAAGGACCAATTCACATATACTCTTTAGCTCAGTTTAGTTAAATATTTCTTTAATATTTTTAGCATGTTTAGTCTTCAAATGAGGAGCTAAACTCTTCCATCTTGGTTTTGCTACTTTGAAGCTTAATGATCTTGTAAGTTGTGAGTTATTCTCTTTAATTTTCTTCCTTGAATATTAATTCTTCCTTTAAATACTATTTCTATATCAATGTTGGGGAGTGTTACTAAGATGACAATTAGTTAACATCTTGACATTAGTTATAGTAATAGTTATTTCTTCCTCTATGTTAATATTGGGGAGTGTTACTAAGATGACAATTAGTTAACATCTTGATATTAACTATAGTAGGATTCATACTCTTTAATATTCTTCCTTGAGTATTAATTAATTCCTATTCATATTTCATATTAATATTTTGAGCATTACTTAAAGGATCAACTAGTTTTGTTTCATATATTAATTATTACTAGAATCAATCGGTTAATACGCTTGTTATTAATTCGGTTCCTTCAACGGTAGTAAACTTGGATTATTAATGCATGCGTCTCATGGTTAATAATCTAAGGGGAATTAATTATATTGATTAAACCGATAAACCGCTTGTGTTGAGGTTATCAATCTCAATCGATTTTCATCTCAAGTTTATTGCTACTATCGTGTGAATATATGGCGCGTGTTCTATATTAACTCGGTAGTAAGTTTTATTAATGAACACGTCTCGTTATTAATAACTACCCTCGATGAACTGGATATACTCCTCGATTGAGTATTCGAGAGGAAGATAGTTAAAGATATAACCGGGATCGACGAACATTTCATTAAGTGGATAAAAGCAAAACCAAGTTCTCATCTCTATAAATTAAACTCATATAAGTCGTTCATCTTAGTGTTAATTAAATTAAATCAAATCAAACTTAAAACCCCCCTTGTTACTATTCACATAAAAGAAAAGTATTCCTTTCCGTGTGGTTACGAACCTTACTTCACTATACTACGTATTAGTGTTGTATTGTAATTATTATTTTGAGTGCACTCACGACAAAGTGCACGTCAGGCATCATATCCTGGGTCATCCATCTAGTCGTATTTTTATGTTTTTAATGAATAAAAACAAAAATATTTTCCCATGTAATTCTGCTAGTTCGTTCCATTGTATGTCTTGTTCAGTCAATAAAAGCACCGAATTACCGTTCTTTGTTAATTCTATGAGCGCTCACCGTCCTTTAGAACTTGTTTACACTGATGTCTGGAGTACGTCTACTCCATCTGTTGATGGATGCAAGTATTATGTTATCTTTGTTGATTATTTCACCCGCTACATTTGGTTATATCCACTTAAACAAAAATCTGATGTCACCAATGTGTTTCCAAAATTTCATCGGTTGGTGGAAAAATATTTTAATCATCAAATTACTACACTCTTTTCTCACAATGGGGGTGAATTCATCAAATTACGTGCCTATCTAAACACTCATGTAATTTCACATATGATTACTCCACCTCATACACCTGAACATAATGGACTAGCAGAGCGGAGACACCATCATATTGTTGAAACTGGACAATCTTTGCTTCACTATTCTGGTCTTCCAATAAAATATTGGACGTTTGCATTTCAAACTGGTGTTTATTTAATCAATCGTCTCCCTACCCCGGTCCTTGACAATGATACCCCATAACAACTCCACCCAAAATTCAAACTTATCATCATCTGCCGAACTCCTCAACACTCCCCCACCAATATTGACTCATCACACCAATTGGGTCCACTAGCAATAACATCTCCTCATAATAATAATAATATCACTCCTCCTATCTTGGAACATAACTCCACGTATCAAACCACTACTCCAACTTCTTCCATGCATAATATATCCAACGGACAATCCACATCCTCACCACCCTCACCTACGCATCCTCCCCATTCTCGTCCTAGCCGTCACCGTATTCCTAACCCCAAATATTTTGGGAGTCAATTTGTCAACTACACCACCACTCATCCCATACAACCTGTCATGGAACCACTGAGTGTGAAAGAAGCCTTAGCAGACCCTAAGTGGCGTCTGGCCATGCAAGAAGAAATGGAGGCTCTTAACCGTAACCATACTTGGACTCTCGTCCCCCGTGACAATCATACACCGATATCATGCAAAAGGCTTTTTTGTATCAAAAGGAATACTGACGGCAGTATTGCACGGTACAAGGCACGACTTGTTGCGCGTGGGTTCCTGCAACAGGCTGGCTGTGACTATGCCGAAACTTTCAGTTCGGTCACTAAACCGGCTACTATACGCATTGTCCTTGCCATAGCTCTCTCTCGCCACTGGCCCTTACGTCAATTGGACGTAAATAATGCATTCCTTTATGGCTCGTTGACGGAAGAAGTTTACATGTTGCAACCACCGAGATTCAAAGACTCATCACATCCCACGCATGTGTGTCGACTTCAAAAGGCACTCTATGGCCTTAAGCAAGCACCACGTGCGTGGTATCTTGAGCTATCTCGTTTCCTTATTTCTGCAGGTTTCCGGAGATCCAAGGCAGATGCATCCTTATTTATATTTTCTCTCAATAATATTTTGTTGTACTTTCTTGTTTATGTTGATGATATAGTGATCACTGGGAATCATGCTACTGCTCTGGAACAATTTATTACACAACTCACAACCCGGTTTTCTGTTAAAGATCTTGGCATCTTGCATCATTTTCTTGGGGTTGAAACCATCCCACATCCTGAGGGGATTTTTCTGTCACAACGGCAATACATTTTGCATATTCTTGAGGAGTGTCCTATGGAAGGGGCTAAGGAGTCTGCCACCCCTATGAGTTCTTGCTCTTCACCCCATCTTACGGATGGCACGCATCCCACTGATCCCATATAGTACAGGCGGGCCCTTGGCTTATTACAATACTTGGCATTCACAAGACCTGACATTTCGTTTGGTGTCAACAAGTTATCTCAATACATGCATGCCCCCACGGATGTTCATTGGCAAGGAGTTAAACGTATTCTACGGTATCTCAAAGGCACTTTGAACTATGGTCTTTTCTTGAAACGATCCTCCCCCTCACACAAACTGCTTTCTCGGATTCGGATTGGGGGGGAATTCATGACGGGGGGAAATCCACCACTGCATATGTATTATATCTTGGATCAAATATTATTTAATGGAAATCAGCAAAGCAAAAATCTTTATCGCGGTCTTCTACGGAAGCTGAATATAGGGTTGTGGCACATGCTAGTGCTGAGATTTTATGGGTTCAAAATCTCCTTCATGAATTAGGAGTAAAATTATCTCACTCCCCTCAGTTCTTATGTGATAATCAAGGAGCCACGTACGTGTGTGTAAATCCAGTTTTTTACTCTCGTATGAAACACGTAGCACTTGACTTCTTTTTTGTTCGGGATTTGGTTGAAATTGGGCAACTCTCAGTTCGTCACATTTCCAACAAGTTTCAAATTGCCAACATACTCACAAAGCCTCTTGGAAAAGTTCCATTTGAGCGGTTTCGGTCCAAGCTTGGAGTTTCCAACGGAACCTCCATCTTGCGGGGGCGTATTGGAGCATCATAATATTATTAATTATTGTTCCTATCACTATGTACATTCGGTAGCTAGTTTGTTATTATACATTATTATCTCCATAATTATAGCTAGTCATGATTATCCTATTAACTCTCACAGTTAGCCTCTACGTGTATATAAACAGACTTGTACAATGTATTTGATGATCAATACAATACATTCATACTTTACACAGCTTAGCTCCAATCCGCCATTTTTTCTCAAAAGAAATCGTTGCATTTTGCAACGGTTAGGTCTGGATTTGCCAAAAAACAAATAGGGCCGCTATATATATATATTATCAAATATGTCATCAATACTACCTTGTTAAGTCTGGTAATGCCGCGCCAAAATCTAACAATATGATTTCAATATTGAAATAATTTGCACATGTTTTGGGAAAAATAAAGTACCTCACAATTTAGAATATTCAATGTTTTTACTGTCAGTACGTTCGTAAAATTTCTCAATACTACAAATGAGTGTGTGTGTAATGTTTTTATTTGTATACGCATGATTATGTGGATGTTGTCACTTAATTTTTACTCCATTATAAGCTCTATTTTCCAAATATTTTAGGAAAAGCCCTGTCTAGAACACTATATAGTAAATATATATTAAATTTGTTAATTAACATATGTAACCCTTTCATATCTTCTTGTGAAACACTTTAAAAAATCTTTTTAAAGTTTTTATGTTCAACTTTATTTTGTTTGTAGCATTCATTTGTTCACTAAACAAATATAGATATTCACAACTTATGAAATGCATATATACTAACTAACAATAAAACCATAGTTACTCATCAATCCAAAATACATCAAAACAAACTTCTATTTTTCTTGTAAGAAGAAAGTTTCAATTATACTGTTTCAGTTTGTAATTAAATAAAAATCAACATTGTTTTTGTGTTTCAAATTTTCAGTCACACACTCACACATGGAAGAATTTGTAAGATAGAGGAAATGTGCTTTATATAGTGATCTAGGGCCGGTTCTGGGGGCAAGACCTAAGAGGGGCGACCACCCTATGCCCGAAAAAAACAGAAGGAAAAATAGACCCAAATTTTCTTCTTTATATATAGTGTGGGTAGGTTTCTTTTTTTATTCTTAAGTTCAATTAATTTGGCCTAATTTTTAATTATGTTGAGTTGTTGACAATTTGAAAATTTAAAATGTAAATAAAAAGTCTTAAACAGAGCCAAGTTTATAAAAGAAAATATACATTAATTTTAACTAGGATCGGTTGTAGTTTTTAAAATCAATAAAATTGTTGCTGCATCAATAAAAGACATGCCCCTTCAGTCTTCACATCTATTTAGCCTTTAAGAATTTTTATTCATTTTAATTATAACATAACAAATTTATATAATTATTTTAGAGCCTATCTCTCTCAAATCTCATCCCAATTATTTATTTGTTTCCAAATTTCAATAAACTATATCTGAGTTCCTAATAGTAGTTTTAGAGGACGTCTATTTGGCAGACTTCTTGCACGAGTCTTTTTGGCGGCCAAACATTTTGTCTCTTTGAAAACTTTCATTCTTTCGATACTTCAAACTTTAAACTTACATCAGCGATCAATAAATCATTCTCAACTTATGTATTCAATATGTAGTAATATTTTTTTCCCATTATCCTTTCAAAAGAAAATTTAGTGTTGTTACATGTGACAATTTTATTGTTTGTCATATTTATTATTGGAAAGAAAGTTGCCTATGAAGCGATTATTGATGATTTGCTTCACATTGTTCTACGATAAATAATTTTTAGTAATATTTTTTTTTCTTTTTATCTGATACTCGTGATGTTACTTTTGCCCAAATATGTAAATTAAATAATACTATCGTAATAAAGTGATTATCGTCTTTATTTTATGAACTTCATTGGATATTTTTATTATATGTCTTGGGTATAAGTCCATAATAGAGTCCCGCCCATTGACCCAGAAGTTGGCAGGACCGGCGCTGTAGTGATCACTGAGTTATTTAAAAAAGTATTTTTAACATTTTCAAAAATGAATGTTACAAACGACATTCGATCAAGCTAAGGGATAATAAAATTAAAGGTGGCTATTTACATGCAACACTTAGCTTATTTTCATGCTGCATGCATGAACAATGACATATAGGTACGTACGTACCAGCACCAACAACATGTCTGTTAGTAAGAATGATTCCCCGGCGCTTATCGACAACAAAGCCCGTTGCGACTGCAGAACTGACGGACTCGGTGTCGAAACACCGGCAAGCGGTGACGTTGATGGCGACCACCGCCTGAACCACCTTGTTGACCGCCCTTTGCCAGTCCTCGGCCGTAGCAACATTCTCCGTAGACGACGATGATCCAAACTTCGCCGACATATTCCCCATCCCGGACTTGCTAGCTTAAGTATTGCACGTTAATCGTGCGTGCTTGCTAGTTCAACTTCTTGACTACTGTATTATATATAAGTTCGCAAATTTATCTGGACGTTGGTTTAGGTTGCTTAATGCTTAGGTAAAGCTTTTCACAAATTATACTCCAATTTTGTACAAGCTACAGGCACTACATTCAATTCTTTTAATAAAGTGCTACTTCACAAGGGTTAGGTCCCGGGTTCAAATCCCAGCAACTGTGATGAGGGGTTACTATGCTAAAAATGCATAGGGTCTCTGCAAGTACCGGGGACAGAGTCTCACTCTCTATCTGTCAGATTAGGATTATAGTCCAATTTACATCCTTCCAACATACCGTCGGATCGGAGTTGGGGGCCCTTAGGGATGGGGTGTCATCCTTTATAAAGTGCTACTTCCATAAGCTAATTAAACACTCAACGTCTATTAAAGATTCTCATGTACAGTACGGCGTATCTATTAAGCCATGTATACATGGCGGGTTGCGTGCATTGGAGAAAAGTCAAAAACATAATTATTCTAGCTTAATTCCTTTTCGGAGTTACATACGGAGTATAAAAATGGCGGTCAACGTAACTGGTTTACAATTTCAGTTCAATTTTGCTACAGGTATCCCAACTTTACCCCATTCCCTACCCCATATAAATACACCACTACAAAAAATAGAGAGAATAGCGACGGAGATAGCCACGGTATAAGTTCAAATAACCGTCGGTACAAAATTCACCGACGACTTTCCAACGGATACTTTCCGCCGAAATAGCGTGGTTGGTAAACCCAACGACGGATCTAAGCGACGGATTACAAAAAGTACCTACGGATTAGGGACGGAAATATCCGTCGGTGATAGCGACGGAAAATACGGTCGCAAATTGGTATGCGTGGGTTTTTGAATGTGTACACGTGCCTCTCAATTACCAACGGTTATTTCCGTCGGTGATTTAAAAAAAAAAATTATTAAATTACCGACGGATAGTTCCGTCAGAAAAAGTCCGGCCATATTAAAATTGTTTCATTGTTGCCGACGGCTTATTCTGTCGCTACTTTTGAATTTGCAACAACAACACTATACTTCTATACTTCTGATCCTCATACTGTTTTCAAATCAGACTCATTTACAAACAACACCCTTTCCAGAATACCATTCACAAACAAGTTTTGCATAATACCATTCACAACATCATTCAAAGTCATACTGTGAACTTCCATTTCACAAAAGTATTCATTCCAAAAACCTCATAATGGTATGCATTAGAGCTTAACAAAAACAAGTAATTTAAAAGTGCAACATCCTACATAAATATTCCAAAACAAACAAAATGTCAAGGACATTAAAAGAAATTGCACATAGTGAACAATTACTACAAGTCTTCATTGTTGTCCTTCACCCTCGTTATTAAACCCTCCGCTACCAAGTAAATTATCGATAAAAGTGTTATTGTCTTCTTGGGAGAGAGTATTATTTGTGTTGTGAAGAGGGACAAATGGGACAGCTGCAGGTTGCATTGATGGTTGACCCTCCATGAAATAATTTGGAAACATTGGAGGCGTAGGAAAGACAGATTGGCTTTGTTGAGGAAAAGTAGCTTGTGGTTGTTGGACAAACATGTAAGGCATCTGTTGTCCATTCCCAGGAGAAGGATGACCATATGCAAACATTGGGAATGAGTTCATAGATGAAGTCCCTGTATTACTCCCTTGCATTTTTATTTGTTCCCGCAATAGCTTCATTTCTGCTTGACAACTCTCCACCTGCTCCGTGAGTTTATCAATGCGGTCTTGCTCAGAAGAGCGAAAATATGTCGGGTTCAAAGACCTAGTGCTCAACAAATGTGGGGCAAGAGAGCCCACTCCCATGAGCCTTCCCCGGTTCGGTTGCACAACTTTCAAAAACAATGCATTCTTATCAACTATTGTGTCTGGCCCTTGTGTCTGTGTGATTTCTGCTGCCCCAGCCTTAAGTTTTTCCTAATTATAATGTATAGAATAACTTAATTAATAAGTACACAATCAAGTATAACCTACCATATATGTTAGCAATCTATATATATAACAATGGAATCGTGTGGCAATAATAACTGTTCCCGCCTTGGATTACGCTTGCAGCACATATGATCTAAATTGTAATTATCATGCAAATGCTGGAAATATAAAAAAAAACTGCAGAATCCATAACCGTAACATCAATCCCAAAATTCAAGCATAATGTTCTGAATACTTCTAGCGATGTGTTCTACTAATGTGGCATACTTTTGTAAATTAATATATTTAATAAATCAGCCAAGTAGAGAAAAAAAAATAAACACCAACGATATTGTGGCAGTTTACTCTCCAATTGCTGCCACGATCCGGTCTACCTCCATTGCCTGTGAGAAGTAACGTGACGCTTCAGACTCTGGTTGAGATTGAAAGTCCTCGGGTGTTTGAGAGGGTGTGTCGTTATTCTCCTCTGTGTCACCCTCTTCGCTTGAGGTGTCCTCAACAGTAGGCTCATCTCTACGGAATTGAGTAAAGTTCCCTAATTCCTTGTCTCTTGGCATATTAGTTGACCGCTTTGCCGACATTATATTGAACTAAATAAAATTAACCTCAACATATTCAATCTCATGTATGCTGGCGTATTCATTAAAATGAATATACAGAAATATACATAGATATATAATTCAATATTGAGAAGCAGATAGTTCACAACCATATATACTGGAAAACAAAATATATTGGACTCAATTTCATTCACAGTATCAAAATCCATAGCATAGAACAAAATAAAAAAGTATACCAACTGGCTTTCATAAATATCTGCGGGTTAAATAAATGCATAGTGATAGCAATGTTGATGATATCCTCTGTATAATGAACGTTCGAACTACATATATAAGATTTTACCAGAATTAGTTGAAGCAACTGGCGGAAACCTTGAACCCTAGAGCAAAATCGAATAAACCAGATGGGGGAAGATGGGGTGAGGAAGATAGGGGATGAGGAAGATGGGGGATGAAATCGCAGGATGAAATCAAATATATGGAAAAAGATTAATTACTTACTTACCTGGAAACGAGATGAAATCGCAGAGTGAAAGTATGGAGCGAGGAAGATGGGGGATGAGGCAAAGTCGTATAATGAGGAAGAACGAATGTGTGGGGGTTAGGTTTTGGGTCGCGATAATTAGCGATGGAAAAATCCGTCGGTAGTCCGTCGGTAATCCGTCGGTTATCCGCTGCTAAATCACAGTCCGTCAGTAATCCGTCGGTAATCCGTCGGTAATCCGTCGGTAATCCGTCGGTTACCAATTAATACTAAAGTTTAATATTAAGGTTTAATCATCCAAATTAATTCAATTTTAAATATTTAAAATTAACATATTAAGAAAGGACATTAAAATCTCTGTACAATATCAATTCTTAATTAAAATTTAATTAATAATTGATATTCTAATTAAGTGATTAAAATGACTCAATTTTACTCAACAAGTCAAAATTTGCAATTCAATTTGGGACGGATGGAGTATTACCGGGGTTTTTAGAATCAATTTGGTAACGGAGAGATAAGTGCCCGTTTGGTGACTCTGCTTTTAACTATTTTATATGACAATTTAGCAAACTTATTAAAGTACAAATATAAGCATATTCTAGATGGTTTAATTGAAATATCGAATAATCCAAATAAAATACGTTCATCGTCATAAATTTATTTAGCAAACTTATTAAAGTGCATTTATAAGCTTAAAACAATATCTTGTCATTGCAAAATATTGTACGTTACTCATCAATAGTGTCTTTATTCATCATCACTTTCTTCATTGTCATCCTCATCCTCGTGTTCTTCTTCACCTTCATCTTGGTCAGTAAGATATTCACTGGTAACGTTATCATCTTGACCATAATCTTCTACATATTCAACTAGTAAATCGTCGTCATCTTCCGTTGTCGCAGCTTCAATCACCTTTTCTACAGGGACCGAGATTACTATATCTGAATCGTGCAAATCAATAGATGCTTCAATGTAGGCCTTATTTGTGATTTTTTTCTTGAGAGTGCCGAGGAACCTACAAGAATTTTATATAATACATGTGGATCTCATAATATGTAAGATTTTGTTCAAATAAGTTTGTAGGAATGCATGCCTCTCAAACATGTACATCCATCGATATTGTGGAGGACCACATACTCTTGCTTCATAAGGTAAGTGGATGATTAAATGCTCACTCACATCAAAGAATCCCGGCGGAAGAATTTTTTCCATGTTGCAAAGAAGTACAACGACAGTCCTTTCTAATCGTCGAAGAATTTCGACATCCACAACTCGTGTGCATAGAGTTTGAAAAAATTGACTTAATTCAACAACTAACTGCCACACTGTACCGGGTAGAATGTCCCAAAATGCAATTGGAATTAGGTGTTGCATGAAAACATGACAATCATGGCTCTTCATGTGTATTAAACTTAAACCATCTGCACTAATGCATCTTCGAAAATTTGATGTGTACCCATCCGGGAATCTTATTGAAGCAACCCAAGCTAGGATGATCTTTTTTTGGGCAGTGGTTACAGTGTACACAGCCTTACTGATTTTGTCAACGTAATCCGTTGGAACTCCAATACCAGGCCGATCACAATACAATGCAACATCTTTTCTAGCATTCAAATTGTCTTTTGTTCTTTCTTTGTCGTTCATTAGAGTATAAAATAAATTGTCAAACACATTCTTTTCAATGTGCATAACATCTAAATTATGTCTAACTAATAAACTTCCCCAATATGGGAGTTGCAAAAATATGCTCTTTTTTGTCCATGTGTGATCAATGCCATAACCAGGGGGTAGTTCATTAGGATCCTGAATAGCGGTTGGTATCATAGTTACACGAGAAAATAGTTGAAGACCAGTCAATCTAGATGGACGACGACTAAGTTCTTCTTTTCCCATTTTAAATGAATGAATGTCCTTACGATATGGGTGTTGTCGTGGTAGGAATTTTCTATGACAGTCAAAGTAACAAGGCTTACGCCCATACTTAAGCCACGTTGCATTGTTGTTCTCCATACAAATAGGGCAACCTAAAAGTCCTGCTGTGCTCCAACCTGACAACATCCCATACGCTGGAAAGTCGCTAATTGTCCACATTAAAATGGCACGCATGGAAAACATGACATTATCTACAATGTCATATGTAATGGTACCCTCATCCCACAAATGTTGGAGTTCATCAACTAGTGGTTGCAGATATATATCAATTTTCTTTTTTGGGCATATTGGTCCAGGAATAATGAGAGACAAAAACATGAAAGGATATTTCATGCACATAGCGGGGGGCAAGTTGTACGTCGTAAGAATGACGGGCCAACAAGAGTACGATGCACCATATTGTCCATGGGCTGCAAAACCATCAGAACATAAACCAAGGTGAACATTTCGAGGCTCGCCTGCAAATCCCGGATATGTATTGTTGATGTGTTTCCATGCTTCACTATCACAAGGATGACCCATTATAGTCCCGATTACCTCATGTGTGGCATGCCACCTCATCGCTTCAGCTGTTTGACGTGATGCGTACAACCTTTGCAACCTCGGTGTTAAGGGCAAATATCTCAACACAGACACAGCAGTCCATTTCTTTTTTTTTGTTTTACATTGTTCTTCCTCCTCCAACTTATACCGATTTGCACCGCAAAAAGAACAGTGTGTTAACTCTTTATTGCCCTTCCAAAATAACATACACCCATTTGGACAAGCATCAATATTAATCACGGGAAGGCCCAACTTTGAAACAAGTTTTTTGGTCTCATAGTAATTACGTGGGGACGTGTTTTCACGAGGTAAGTATCGACCAAATAGTTCTAACCACCTATTTACTTCATCCTGAGGAACATTAAAATCAGATTTTATACTCATTACCTCAGTAACGAACTGTAATTGAGAGCCTTCTAGACATCCTTCATACAAAGGTTGATCTGCAGCCTCTAGAACATTACGGAATTGGTCCGCCAAATATGATACTTCATTTACATTTGGTGATCCATCAATGTAAGTATAATCTGTGGTTTCTGGAATAGAGTTTGTGGTAGATGGTTGCTCCACATATCCTGCAAAAATATCTCCAAGCATTCTTTCATCCCACGGTATGTCTTCATGAGTTCGAGAAACTGAAGATATATTGACCGAATCATTATGACCTTCTTGAGAGACAATTTGTGGTGATTCAAATTGTACCGTTTCACCATGAGAGGTCCAAATACTATAACCAGCAACGAATCCATGTCGATATAGATGAAGCTTCACAGTTTCAACATCATGGAAACGTCGATTAGTGCATTTTCGACATGGACATCGAATTTCTTCTCCACTCATATATTCATGATGAACAACAGCGAATTCAATAAAACTCTTTACACCGCTAATAAATTTATCAGAAACATTTTTTGTTAATGGATTGCATCGCTCATACATCCAACTTCTGTCTGATCTAAACATTTTCGACAGATGTATTTGTTCATATGGAAGGTAGCTTATAAAGATATATGGCGATGCAGATGTTTTCGACGGAATAGCTACGAATTATAAAACAACCAAATGAGGTTGCTACGAATTACGGACGGCTCACCGACGGAATATTTCCAGCTATTTCAGTGGCGGAAAAGCGACGGTAGGTTCAAAAATCCGTCGGTATTCCGTAGGGAAATCCGTCGGTAATTACCGACGGTTTTTTCCGTCGGAAAGCATCCGTCGCTATTTCACAATGTTTTTGTAGTGCATCCTTTTTTACCATTCCTTTTACCCCTTTTCCAAAAACCCTTCCCCCTCCCCCACTTTTCTTCTTCTTCCCTCCCTCTTTCCTCCATCTTCTCTTTTCACGTCCCTCCCCTCCCCTTTCTTTCTATTTTCTCCAAAACTTGATTTATTTTCCATTTCAAGATCTCTCCCCATCAAGTCTTCTCATTTTTTCAATCTTTTCTCCCTCCAAGCTTCTTCTCCTGCTTCTCTCCTCGTCGGCTTATTTTTTTTGTTTCAAATGGAAGAGCTACAGTAATCGAACGAAAAGGAGAGCTTGGTGACGTGGGGAGACAACGACGAAAGTACAAACCAAGAAGCTTTGAATGACTTGGAGCAGATCTACTTTTCTTGATTTTTTTCTTGATTTTTTGGTGCGTTTTAGAAAAAAGGGTTGTCTGTCTAACAGACAACTTGTAAGTGCAGTGTCTGTATTTGTTAGTCTAGGAGAAGAATATGTTGTTTTTCATCATTTATTTGTATTTTGTTTGGTAGACAGACAATTTGAAACTGCAGTGTCTGTCTAGCATAAAGTGAACATGGTTTCATAATTGTTTAAAGTTGACGTGATTTTATAGTTGTTAGAGTCATACATAAAATGTGTGTGTGGCCAGACAACTTTAAATGTATGTGATTTTGTTTGGAAACATGGTTGTATTGGTAATGTAGTTTTTATATAAATGTGTGTGTCTTGTTTTTTGAAACATGGTTGTATTGGTAATGTGAAGACACATGTGGTGAATGAATTACATATGTAATCTCTACAAGGAGAAGAGTAAGGTTTCCTGTTAGAATAAAGAATACTCTCTGTCTTACAGCCAGACAAATTTTGTCTTGGTCAGACATTAATAATCTGGGACAATTAACTACTCTCTGTCCTACAACCAGACAAATTTTGTCTTGGCCAGACATTAGTAGTCTGGGTCAATTAAGTACTCTTTGTCGTATAGCCAGGCAAATTTTGTCTGGGCCAGACATTAGTAGTCTGGGCCAATTAAGTACTCTATGTCTGGGTATCTATGGTATTGTCTGTATGTGTAAAGTTATTGTCTTTTTACGTGAAAATAATGTATGTATGATTATCTCTAATGTCTGTCTAGATATATGTATTGTTTATCTATTCACAACAAATAATTTGTTGCAATAAATTGACGGACAACTTAAATGGAATGTCAGACAACTACTTTCACATGACAGACAACTACAAACCAATTTTAAACAATTGGATTTAACGTGCCATACAACTAATATGCCTTGCCAGACATCTCAATATCATCACAGAGCAATCTAAATATACACAACTACTTCACAATTTCACCAGAAAGACAACTATCTTCACATTACAGACAAATCAAATGGAATGCCAGACAACTCTTTTCACTTCACACACAACTACAAACCAATTTTCAACAAACAAAAATACAACAAAAAAACTATGAGAGCATTCAACTTCGAGAATCTTCAAACACAGGCAACTCTTTCCAAGTTGAGCAGCAAATGGGGCAAATGAGGCTGCCTTGTTTCTTCACATGTGCAGCAGCTCTTTCCAGACAGACATCTTATGTAAGATTCCACCAATTTTGAAACTATGCTCAGCTAGACAGACGCTGTAATTCAAATTTGTCTGTCAGACAGACAACTGTTTTTCATGTGGAGTTGGACAAAATAATACCAAAAAATGAGAAAAAAAGACCATGGCGTGCGAGGGCTCAGCTGCTCCAGCCGCTAGCTCCTCTTTCCGTCCAGTCGCCGCTCGCTCCCCTCTTTTCACTAGATTTTGAAGCTAACAGATCTGAACCAAAGCTAACAGATCTGAACCATCACATGTATGTTTCGAAGTTATGTTCGCTGGAATTTGAAGGTTTTGAACTGAAATTACAAGTTGGTGCAGAAGGTGTGGAAGGTTTTTAAATCTGGTCGGTACTGAAATTACTGGGACGGCGATCAGGTGTCGCCGGAGAAGATTGGTCGGCTTGCCACCGGACCTGCTTGGGTGTTCGCCGGAACCAAGCAGGGGGGCTTAACTGAGGGAAATGAAAGGGAGATGAAAAGGAGAAGGGCTGGCTGGAAAAGAGAGAGATGAAAGGGAGATGAGGGGGAAGGAAGATGAGGGAGTGGGGGTAAATTTTTGGGAGGGTATTTATATGGGGTAGGAAATGGGGTAACTATGGGGTACCTATGGCAAAATTGATTTCAGTTCACTAATTTTAGGTTGTTTCCATTTAATTATAGTAACTTACAAGTTTGATCCTTAAATTAATAATTCTTTTTTATTTAAAGACGTTTCCCTCAAGTGTATACTTTTTAGCAAAAATGTACTAGAAAAGTTGTTGTTGGCGTTGGATTTTATGCTCGAAAGTGTATTTTTCGGTGAATAATTCCTTAAGTTATAAAAATTTATTAGTTAGGACTTAGGGGACTAATATGTATGTGAATAAAGTTATAACACCAATAATGTTAACAGATTAAAGTTATAGCACTAACATTACAAATCTTCCTATCTTCAACCGTGTATGTGATAGATATAAGGCAAAAAATAGTCAATGTATCAAACTTGGCGAGTAAAGAATTTGTACCTTAAATTAATTAGCTAGGTGGTAGATTTCATTTAGGCTGCTCTTTAAAATATTTTTATTAGTAATTACCGTAAGTAAAAATCAATTTAAACATAATAACAAATACGACTAATAAACCTAATTATCCATAATAGAACTAAACATTAATTTTCTACCCTTAATACCCATAATCTAATTATGTAATTGATATGCACTAGTTTATAGTGTATAAATGTATGTTTTTATGTTGATTGAGTGTGGATTTTCCATCGCTTTTAGTTAGTTTGTAAGTACTTGTTTTATTTTGTTTGTAATTGTTCTCTCCTTCTTTTCGGAGTTATAGAATAGTGATAGAGTTTGTAGCAAGGAAAAGGGGAGAAAAACTGAAGACAAAAATACCCAGGAGCACAAAAACCCGACCGGGTCAGACCTTGAACCCGGTCGGGTCAGTTGAAGACCGGATCTAAGAAGAAAAAGTAAGACCCGGTCGGGTCCCTTACTCGACCCGGTCGGGTCAGATATGACCCGGAACACCAGAACATGCTGAAGATCACAAAGATTTGGAAAAAATCTGATTTAGACCAAACCCGGTCGGGTATGTACCTATACCCGGTCGGGTACCCGGCCAAAGGTGTTGAAAAACACCTATAAATAGCACTCTTTTTCTCCTCTAAAAATCGTCCCTTCTTCCAATCTCTTTAGCTCAGTTTAGAATAGCATTTCTTTATATTTTTCTAGCTATGTTTAGCCTCCAAATGAGGAGCTAAACTTCCATTCTTGGTTTTGCTCTTGAATCTTGTTGATTATTAAAGTTGTGAGTTATTTTCTTAACTTCTTCTCTTGATTATTAATTCTTCCCTTAGTCTCATTCTATATTAATGTTGGAGGGTTGCTAAGTGACGATTAGTTAACGTTCCGACATTAATTACTACTAGAAACGATCAACGAACCGATGGTTAATCGTTGGTGGTTTCATAAGTAAGTAACTTCGGTTTATCAATGCACGGTCGTGGTTAATAAACTTAAGAGGGATCAATTTTGTTGGTTAAACCGAAACCGTTGTGTTAAAGTTATCAATCTCAATTGATTTCATCAAGGAGTTAAAAAGATTGAATGCTACTATTATATCGGTATACGGCGTTGTTCTATATATGATTAATAGTAAGGGTTATTAATGAACGGTCGTTGTTAATAACCACCCTCGATGAATTGGATATACTCCTCGATTGAGTATTCGAGAGGGGATAAGTTATAGATATAACAAGGATCGACTAAAATATATCAACAAGTGGAAAGTAGCAAAGCCAAGTCCCTTTTATTCTTGAATTAAACACATATAGGTTGTTCATCTTAGTTTCTTAATTGAATTAAATCACTCAAAACCAAAACCCCCCTTTTAATTACTAGTTTCATAAAAAGAAAATCATTCCTTTCCCTGTGGATACGAACTCTACTACGCTATACTACGTATAAGTGTTTAGTATTGAATTTATTTTGACGCACCGTGACAAAGTGCTCGTCAGTAATTCCCCCCTAGTTACCTTGGGCAACCAGGTCAGTCCGTTGGTGGCGTGTAAGTTTGGTGGTGGACGGGAAGTCCGGCGGCGGCGGCGATCAGAGGCGGCAGTGATGGAGTTCTAGCGAGTCTCAGAGGTGTCATTTTAGGTTGTTTTCGTTATAAGTCTCGTAATTATAAGACCTACAAGCTAGTTTGATCCTGTAACTAATAAATCTTTGTGATTTAAACTAGGACATTCCCCACAAAAGTATACTTTCCGGCAAAAATATACCGGAAAACATGCCGCCAGCGTCGGATTTTATGCAGGAAAGTGTATTTTTGGTGGAAAATTCATTAATGTTGAGTATGTTCTTTTGTTGATCATTAACCCTGCAGGTGGAACAGAGGACAAAAATATCTAATGCGCGCTCCAATGGATATTAAGTTCACCACATACTTATGATTATTTGTTGATGACTGACCCTGTAGGTAGAACAAAGGACAAAACTATTCATAGTTCCGTGGTTGATTTGAACTAATGTGTTTGCACCTACTCGGTTGTAAATTAATGTGCTTTCCTTATATGAGTGTGCATACTTAGTCAAAAATATTATTTTTAGCAAGAATATTTTTTTATGCATGACTATTTTAGAAGTACGAAGCATGATTCATTTAAATCCCTTTCAATGCATGATTGGATACTCATTCAATAATTGCATGTCATATATATCATTGTTTGCTTGGTATGATTGCGTAATTTAAGAAAAGATCATAGCATACTTATATATGGTAAGTAAATGATCTACTTCCTTTCTATACGATAGTATCTAAGAGCATCTCCAATGCAAAAACGTGAACGATGCATACGTGGCATGAGAGATAACCAATTAAAAAATAACGAATAGAATATCTCTCTCCTTATTTGAACGGTCTTATATGTTTTTGGTTAGTTTTTCTCTACAATGTCAAACACAAAGTCTAGATGTAGACATTGTAGTTAACATTGTTGAGAAAAACTTACCAAAAACACACAAAACTGTGGAAAGAGGGAGAGAGAAATGTCAGAAATTTAATTATTTATTTGTATCTATCTCTCTCATGCCACATGTGCATCGTACACATTGTAGCATTGGATCCATATATGTGTATATATGAGTTTGTTGTTCTTTGAAAGTAGAATCTACTAAAAAGGAAGGACTTTCAAATTATAACAAGGCAAGTCTCATGATTGATGACCGGCTATCCAAGGAAAGAAGGCCTCAACGGATCTATCTCTAGCGGCCTATATAACGATATCAAAAGAAAGAAAGAATGCATGCGTGACCAGGATAAGTATTGACTACTATAGCACCCTCTGAGTTCTTAAGTGTGTAGTGAGAGCTTTGTTGTAAGCTGAGAGGCTCTCTACTCGCAAGATATATAGAGAAGCATAACTCTTCTTAGAGACGATAGAGTAACACTAGGAGAGTTTCTCTTGTAACCATTCAAAGTTTTTTAGTGAAAGTTGTTAAAATTCATCCGAGGAGAGTCGAGGTTTTTTATTCCCTTTTGAGACAAAGAATTTTTCCTCGTTAAATCCTTGTATACTTATTTACTTTGTCTCACCCTTACCCCACACTAGAACTTGGCAAAAAATTGACACGGTTCCTCATACACAATCCCCCCGGTGTTACTAACCGTTTCATCAATCTATTGTTTTATATAGTAAAGCTCAGTTTTAAAAAGATGATGTGTCAATCTAGTATTGGTTGATCAAAATATCAATTATCAATAATTTAAACTAGGTCACGGCTCACCATCTATGGAGAACTAACCGCCAAAAATCTGGCAAACGTAATTCTAAATCAATTAAAACTGTCTAAGAGCAATTCGACTTGCAAGAAGCAACTGGGAAAGTCGGCCGCTATTAATAAAATTGTACTCCTTCCGTCCCATATTTAACTCGGGTTTTGACCGGGCACGGGTTTTAAGATAGTGGGATTTGTATGGTGGAGAGTTATGCAGAGGAGAGAGAAATGTGTAAAAATGATTGTGAACCACATATTCTTTACCAAAAAGGAAAAAAGAAGATAAATTTGGGACGGACCGAAAAGGAAAGAATGAAGATAATTCCAGGACGGAGGGAGTAGTTTATATTAATAACGTTGTTTATAAATTAAATTT
This sequence comes from Cuscuta europaea, assembly GCA_945859875.1. Classification (NCBI taxonomy): domain Eukaryota; kingdom Viridiplantae; phylum Streptophyta; class Magnoliopsida; order Solanales; family Convolvulaceae; genus Cuscuta; species Cuscuta europaea. The sequence goes on along the minus strand of CAMAPE010000005.1, from coordinate 10,978,979 downwards.
GTGACCTTTTTTATTAATTTCTACTTACAATTAGCAAATGAGAAAGTCGGCCGCTATCATGTAGTATAATTAATACTCCATAGTTATTGATGTATATATTATCTACTCCGTACTAATAAAATTGTAGCAACTATATTTATATCATCTTTTCTAAGATTTTATATTTGCATTGTATTTATATATTGTCCATCCAATTGACCTAAAACATATTTTAAATTTTGTAATAAGACTATATTTTGATGCAATGATTATGTTGTCTATTTTTGTACTAATCATTAATCATTAAATTGTAAATAAAAGTAGTTTTAGACATACAACTCTATTACTACGTTTCATATATAACAATATATATTTTATATTTTATTTCTAGTGGATAATGTCACGCTAACCCGCCCACTGGGTCCAGGTTGACCCTTGACCCGATAGATAATTTTTTAAAATATCTATTATCACTATTCAGGATAAGCGATCAAATACAAACATCTTCTAATTTACAAATTACAAATTCATTTTAGTCATTCGATGAGTTGATCTAAATTAAATGCTATAGACTCACAATTGCATCTTGATAATAAAACACAACTTTTTTCAGATGCAACATTTTGAATGTTAATATCCAATTGTATTGCTTATTTTATTGCAAAGTAATATGCCACACTTTGAACGTTAATATCAAATACAAATAACATAAAGATGCAGCGTAAAAATATTTGAACAATAAGCAAAGTTGTACATGATCCGCATGCATTATTCGGACTCTATAGCCTAGATCAATTTGTTCTGAAATTATTCAAAAATCAATTTCTTGCACACACTAACATTCAAATATTGAATAAGTAGCTTATTAATTTACTCATCGTGTAAAAACAGCCCTTTTCTGAGGGAGACAGAGAAAAATGTTAAAATGCTAGATGTGGGAATAACTAGAAGAATGAAATGATGAGTTGCAAAAAGATGTTTGCGAATTCAGCTGTTGGTTGTAGCGGTTAGTAGATAATACCATATTTCAAAACACTAAACTCAAAACATTTCTACTTGCAGTGTTTATATTACAGCGGTCTCGAAAAAGATGCTATAGTCGGGCACTTATTTACCAAACAACATGAGTCAGTGTATACACTAATTGAAAAAGCTAAAAAGGTCGACCATTTTTTTGGCTGAAACACGATTTTCCAAACGCCCCCTATAATGACATACTCCACCCGTCCCTTAAAACTTTGCCATCTTTCCTTTTCGGGACGTCCAAAAAAACTTTGTCACTTTCCCTTTTTATCAATTATTTTGTGGTTTCTGTTATTTCTTTCTCCTCTGTTATTCCTTTTCGGGACGTCTCAACCACACAGTTTTTACTTTATTATTCTCCGTGTCGGTCAACATTGGCAAAGTTTTAAGGGACGGAGGTAGTATATTGTAGTATTTCTATTTTATGCTAAAGTGATATCACGTACTTACAGTTCGACCTCATCATTACAGATATATTTTACCAAGAACATTGATCCAATGTCAATTCTTAGTGTTCGTTATTGTGGCATTTACAATCAAATTTTATATTTAAGTTTTCCTATTACTACATGATATGAATCCTTTTCAACTAATGTGATCATAAAGTGAAAACAGAAATAATAATGATGATGATGATGATGATGATGATGATGATAATGATGATAATAATGACAATAACAATGACAATAACAATGACGATGACGATGACGATGACGATGACGATGACCATGACCATGATGATGACGATGCCGATGACGATGACGATGACGATGACGATGACGATGACGATGACGATGACGATGACGATGACGATGACGATGACGATGATGACAACGACAACGACAACGACAACGACAACGGCAACGGCAACGGCAACGGCAACGACAACGACAACGACAACGACAACGACAACGACAACGACAATGACAACGACAACGACAACGACAACGACAACGACAACGACAACGACAACGACAATGACAACGACAAGGACAACGACAATGACAACGACAATGACAACGACAATGACAACGACAACGACAATGACAACGACAACGACAACGACAACGACAACGACAGTGACAACGACAACGACAGCGACAACGACAGCGACAACGACAGCGACAGCGACAACGACAGCGACAACGACAACGACAGCGACAACGACAGCGAGAATCACAGCGAGAATAACAGCGAGAATAACAGCAACAATAACAGCAACAATAACAGCAACAATAACAGCAATAATAACAGCAACAATAGCAGCAACAATAGCAGCAACAATAGCAGCAGCAATAGCAGCAGCAATAGCAGCAGCAATAGCAGCAGCAATAGCAGCAGCAATAGCAGCAACAATAGGAACAACAATAGGAACAACAATAGCAACAACAATAGCAACAACAATAGCAACAACAATAGCAACAACAATAGCAACAACAATAGCAACAACAATAGCAACAACAATAGCAACAACAATAACAACAACAATAACAACAACAATAACAACAACAATAACAACAACAATAACAAGAACAAGAACAATAACAAGAACAAGAACAAGAACAAGAACAATAACAAGAACAATAACAATAACAATAACAATAACAATAACAATAACAATAACAATAACAATAACAATAACAATAACAATAACAATAACAATAACAATAACAATAACAATAACAATAACAATAACAATAACAATAACAATAACAATAACAATAACAATAACAATAACAATAACAATAACAATAACAATAACAATAACAATAACAATAACAATAACAATAACAATAACAATAACAATAACAATAACAATAAGAATAACAATAACAATAAAAATAATAGTAAAACTAATAGTAATAATAATAGTAAAACTAATTGTAATAATAATAGTAATAATGATGATGACGACGACAACAATAATAGTAATAATATTAATAGTAATAATAATAGTAGTAATAATAATATAATAACAATAACAACAACAATGATGATGATGACGACGATAACAATAATGAAACCAAAAGAATAACAAATCATATACACATCAACGTTTTAAAAACCCCTTTCTCATTTCTCAACACATTATTAGTAAGCATATTCTTTTTTCAATATAAAAATGTTATTTAAATAAGTCATAACCTCTATTAATATTTATCATTTTAAATCACATAAACATGACACTACCGGGGCATGTCCCGGGTGTTACACTAGTTACAGGACTAAATTTGGAAGTGGATAAAGTTACAGAACCAATAAAGTTACATAACCAATTCATAATGGTTTTGTTCAAATGAGTTGTGTTGCTTCATAAGTCGGATGAACAAAGGAATGTTGATTCTAGTTATTTGAATGTGCAGATTAAAATTAAGTAGGACTAAAACTCCATCACTTTCCTAAGCTATTACTTAATTAATTTTTCCCCAAAATAATATTTAATTGGCAATACTCAAATGATGTATTTAATTGTTTGCTTGACAGCCACATATAATTTACACCATAATTTGAGAATTCCATCAAACATTGCTAACACCATACTGCACTTATATATTACTGCTCTGAGATTATAAATAACATTTTTAAACAATTGAAAATAAATTGCAGGAGAGCATGCAGTTGTAATCCTCCTATGAAGAGAAAACAGTATATCAACCATAGGTTTAAACCTAGCTTTAAAATTCACCAAAATATTAATAGTGACATTAAAGATGACAATAATCCAAATTGATCTAGGCATAGGTTTAAACATGAAGTTGTTGAATCAGATTTTGATGTACATATAAATATGAGGTATATTAAAAGCTATGCATACTGAATAGGAATCAGAATTTCACATTTTAAAATAAAATAAAATAAGACTTAGAATTGTAACTTGGCAGGAGCTTGACAGGGTGATAATTATCCAATTTATTAAGCAGACTTCGATTTTTACAAAGTGATATTAACAACTAAGCCAGATTAAAAATCTGAATGACATTTTTACAAACACATTAAATGCACTAATAAAAACTAAGAGTCCTAGAACTGAATAGTTTGACACTCCATCTCAAATTCAAAGCAATTGAGTTTAAATTTTTAAATTCACTCGTTTTAAATTTCGGTTTCTTTAAATACACTTAATAATAAAGAAGAAGAATAAGAGTTGTACCTCCTCGTCAATGAGAGCCATTTCAATCATATACGGCTCTGAGGAATTTCTCTTGTTACGAACATTCCATCTACGTATGATGGATTATAGGAATCCAAACTATATAATAAATGGAGAGATTTGAGCTAATGTGAGGAAGAAGATGAATGAATAGTAATGTATGAATGAGTTGTGAAAATTGAGACTTAGGTTTACAAGAGCTCCCTTTTGGAGTATAAATAGAGAAACGATGGGTCGGGCCACTAATATGGACCCGATAGGCCCAATTACATAAAAGGCTAATCTAGTACATACAAATGATATATGAACTCTACAATAATACAAATGATATAAATGACGTCCGATAAGCGTGAGTGGGCTGCTGTCTGGGCCCAATAGTCGTCAGACCCGGGGGTCCGAATCTATATACTCCATCAGGAGTCCCCCACTCCCTGAGTCGAGAGTACTCGAGGCGAAAGGGAGTAGAACTGTGTGCTAATCTATCATCTGATAAGGAAACTTCGTGAAAAAATTTGAATTTCTGCTTCTTGGGCTAACGGAGGCGCTAAGTCCCCCGCTCTTCCAGTCCCCCACTCCTTGAGGTGAATGTAGTGAGGTGGAGAGGAGTAGAGTAATGCACATCATGAATAGGGGGTCGAGGGTCGACACCTTTTGATCCACAATGGGGAGATGCCTCGTTAAAAACCTCATTAGGAAAAAACCCAGTGGGAAAAAATCCTAATGAGGGAAAAAGAGTACACCGGATGCCCCCAAAATGAAGCAAAAGGGGTGAGCCCTTCGACCTAGGTGTGGAGCTGCAACGGTGTCCGTCTGCTGAGGGGATAGCCGAGACCAGTCTCTAGATGTGAGTAGCTCGGCATGATAAGTAGTCCTAGTCATCAAATAAAGATGACTAAAGGATGGGTCGAGCGACCGTCCACAATATGATGTCTGGTTCATCAAATAAAGATGACCAGAATGTAAGGCTGATGGGCCGAGAGGCCTGTACGAGAGCTCCACGTTGTCGAATAAGGACGACGAGGCGATGTATGGCCGAGGGACCTGCATAGAGCTCCACGTCGTCAAATAAAGACGATTGGGCGATGTGTGCGGCCGAGGGGCCTGCATAAGAGCTCCACGTCGTCAAATAAAGACGACGGGGCGATGGTGCGGCCGAGGGGCCTGCATAAGAGCTCCACGTCGTCAAATAAAGACGACGGGGCGATGGTGCGGCCGAGGGGCCTGCATAAGAGCTCCACGTCGTCAAATAAAGACGACGGGGTGATGGTGCGGCCGAGGGGCCTGCATAAGAGCTTCACGTCGTCAAATAAAGACGACGGGGCGATGGTGCGGCCGAGGGGCCTGCATAAGAGCTCCACGTCGTCAAATAAAGATGACGGGGCAATGGTGCGGCTGAGGGGCCTGCATAAGAGCTCCACGTCGTCAAATAAAGACGACGGGGCGATGGTGCGGCCGAGGGGCCTGCATAAGAGCTCCACGTCGTCAAATAAGGACGACGGGGCGATGGGTGGCCGAGGGGCCTGCATAAGAGTTCCACGTCGTCAAATAAAGATGACGAGGCGATGTATGGCCGAGGGGCCTGTATGAGATCCACGTCATCAAATAACGATGACGGGTCGATATATGGCCGATGGGCCTATATAAGAACTCCACGCCATCAAATAAAGATGGCGGGGCGATGTACGGCTGAGAGGCCTGTAGGAGAACTCCACGTCATCAAATAAAGATGACGGGGTGATGTATGGCCGAAAGAGGCCTATATGAGAGCTCCACGTCATCAAATAAAGATGACGGGGCAAGATATGGCTCAGAGGCCTACAAATGAGTTCCTCATCATCAAATAAAGATGACAAAACGATATGTGGCCGATGGACCTATAGATGAGCTCGACGTCATCAAATAAAGATGACAGAGCGAGATATGGCCGATGGGCCTGTAAATGAGCTTCGCGTCATCAAATAAAGATGATGAAGCGATATATGGCCGATGGGCCTGCAAATGAGCTCTTCGTCATCAAATAAAGATGACAGAGCGATGTATGGCCGATGGGCATGTAGATGAGCTCTTCGTCATCAAATAAAGATGACAAAGCGAGATATGGCCGATGGGCCTGTAGATGAGCTCTTCGTCATCAAATAAAGATGATAGAGCGATATATGGCCGATGGGCCTGCAAATGAGCTCTTCATCATCAAATAAAGATGACAGAGCGATATATGGCTGAACTCTGGGCTCCTTTAGCATTTCAGCCGGAGACCGCAAGATGTTCACTATATCTGAATAGGGGGACGAGGTGGTGGACGCCTGTCTGAATATGATGATGATGACGCTGATGAGTCGGTCCGAATATGAGGACGACATCGCTGACGAGCCGGTCCGAATATGAGGATGAGGCAATGATAAGCCGCGTGTCATATGAAGGCGACGGTCACCATCCAGGAAGGGATTGGCGAGCCTGGTCACTAGATAAGGACTTCAGCGCTGGGGCCGGTCTAAATGTGAGGACGAGGCGATGATAAGTCGTGCATCATATAGGGGCGACGGTCGCCGTCCGGGAAGGGATGGCGAGCCCAATCGCTATAACAAGACTTCGGCGCTGGGAGCCGGTCTTGAGATAAATAATCATGTTGCAGTCGAGAGGCTGATCGCGATGTGCGGATGACAATGATGAGGAGCCAGTCCGAAATATGATGACGAGGCGATGATGGAGTCGACCGTCATATAGAGCCGATAGTCACCATCCAGGAGGGGATGGCGAGCCTGATCGCTAGCCCAACACACTCGGCGCTGATGAAGCCGGTGTTGGGATAGGGTGTGACGTCGTGGCCGAGGGGCCGATCGTGATGCGAGGTCGTCAGCACTATGAGGCTGATCCAAAAGTCCAAGCAGCGGTCACCATCCGATGAAGGAATGACTGAGACCGGTCTTGGGGATAGATAATCACGCCGAGGCCGAGGGGCCGATCGTGATGTGCGGACGGAGATGATGAGCCAATCCGATAATATGATGACGAGGCAAGAATGAAGCCGATCGTCATATAAGGGCGATGGTCACCATCTAGGAAGGGATGGCGAGCCCGATCGCTAGCTCAAATCTCTCGGCGCTGAGGAAGCCGGTCTTGAGATAGATAGTCACGTCGAGGCCGAGGGGCCGATCGTGATGCGCGGATGGCGATGAAAAGAGCCAATCCGAAATATGATGACGGGGCAATGATGAGCCGGTCGTCATATAGAGGCGATGGTCACCATCCAGGAAGGGATGGTGAGCCCAATCGCTAGCTCAAGATCATGTTGAGACCGAGGGGTCTGCCGCGATGTGAGGATGACGGCGATGATGAGTCGTTCCAATAAATGATGACGAGGCCATGATGGGCCAATCGTCATATAAAGGCGACGGTCACCATCCAGGAAGGGATGGTGAGCCCGATCGCCAGCTCAAGACTCTCGGCGCTGAGGAAGCCGGTCTTGAGATAGATAATCACGCCGAGGCCGAGGGGCCGGGCATGATGTGAGGACGACAGCGATGAGGGGCCGGTCCAAAAATCCATGAAACGGTCGTCATCCGGTAAAGGAATGACTACGACCAGTCTCGAGATAAATAATCACGTCGAGGCCGAGGGGGTCGGTCGTGATATGAGGACGAAGGCACTGAGGGGCCGGTCTGAAGATCCACGCAACGATCGCCATCCGGTAAAGGAATGACTAATACCGGTCTCGAGATAGATAATCACGTCGAGGCCGAGGGGGCCGGTCGTGATATGAGGACGAAGGCACTGAGGGTCGGTCCGAAGATCCATGCAACGGTCGACATCCGGTGAAGGAATGACTAAGACCGGTCTCGAGATAAATCTTCACGTCGAGGCCAAGGGGGGCGGTCGTGATATGAGGACAAAGGCACTGAGGAGTCGGTCCAAATGATGATGACGAGGCGATGGTGAAGCCGATCGTCATATAAGGGCGATGGTCACCATCCGGGAAGGAATGGCGAGCCCGATCGCTAGCTCAAGACTCGCGGCGCTGAGGAAGCCGGTCTTGAGATAGATGATCACGCTGAGGTTGAGGGGCCGGTCGTGATGTGAGGATAACGGCAATGAGGAGTCAGTCCTATAATATGATGACGAGGCGCTAATGAAGCCGATCGTCATATAAAGGCGATGGTCACCATCCAGGAAGGGATGGTGAGCCTGATCGCTAGCTCAAGACTCGCGGCGCTGAGGAAGCCGGTCTTGATATAGATGATCACGCCGAGGCCAAGGGGCCGATCGTGATATGAGGAAGGGCAAGGAGTTGACGTCGGACTGAACATGAATGACGGTGGAGCTGGTCCGAAGATGAGGGACGGCGCTAGGCGCTCGTCTGAAGATGAGGGACGGCGATGGGCGCTCGTCTGAGATGAGGGACGGCGCTGGGCGCTCGTCTGAAAATGAGGGACGGCGCTGGGCGCTCGTCTAAGATGATGGACGGTGCTGGGCGCTCGTCTGAGATGAAGGACGACGTTGGGCGCTCATCTAAAAATGAGGGACGGCGCTGGGCGCTCGTCTAAAAATGAAGGACGGCGCTGGACGCTCGTCTAAGATGAGGTACGGTGCTGGGCGCTCGTCTGACATGTATAGTATTTGTCTGATATGTACTTAGTATTGTTGTGGGGATTTCATTTTTTGTTGCTCGAGGCCGGCGAGTGCGCGCGATTCTTGGCTTCCCTCTTTTTTTTTCGTTCCCTATTTCGGGGAGTGTCCTTCTTTCAGGCTTCGGCCGAAGGGGTCGATAGTCCTCCGGCCGGTTTGGACTTCGTTTATAACGTCCATGATCTCAGGGGGGTCCCGTCGCCTATTTATGACGCGGGCTAGACTTTTGGTTGGTTTCCAACGGCTGCCGTTGCCCGACCCCGAGTTTGGGGATTTTGTCACCTCGGCCATGATTTCAGGCCCGTCGTCCTGCGATCAGGCGCGTGGACGACGCGATGAACTTTCCATTTCAAGACGTGGGCCGTTTGCGGGCCCGTCGTCCTGTGGACATCATCGGCCTTGCCTGAGCGTTTCGCTCAAAGGGGCCGATACGACGTGCTCTCTCAGCTGGGCCTGAGCCTTTCGCTGATACAAAATACACAGTGGAGCATATCTGAGCCCTTCGCTCTAAGGTTGCTGATACGATACGTGGTATCTTCTATTTACCTTTCCAAAAAATAAGCGGAATACAATAGGTGCGTTGTTCATGGCAACGGCTTTTGGGCGACGCGATTAGCGTCTCGGAGAACGAGGTGTACCGTTTACCGTTCTCTGGCATAATGCCATGTGCGGCCGGTAGCGGCTCTCATTTTTAGATGTCCGAGTCACCAAATAAAGGTGACTAGGGTAGGTCGATGGACCCAAACATAATTCAAATCATCAAATAAAGATGTTCAGTAGACTAGAGCTCGGGTTCACCGCTCTAGGGTTTTTAACCCGCTCTAATGGTGATGATAAAAATATTAATGCCAATAATAATGCATCATTAGCGACCTCGGGAAATTTTAATCCGTCATAATGGTCTTCACCACCTCGGAGGTTTTTAACCCGCCATAATGGTGGTGGAAAATATATAATTAATTAATAATAGTAATAATTATACTACTATTATTTAATAAATATTTTAAATGTATAAATACGAGTATTGAGCACTTAGCTCTTATTTGGGCCAGAATAATGGATAAAGTGTTGATAATGGAGCTCATCACAGTTGGACAGCCCATTAATTTTGACTTGAACCAAGTTCTGGCCCGATAGAACTCAAGCCCTCCATCTTCACTGAGATTTCTCTCAGGGGTTACGCCATAAGAAAAAACAGAAAACGCACCTCATCCGTCTCATGAAGGACCTTCGGCTGTTAAAAATCATAGTTCGCAGGTCAACTCAAACGGCACACCAGGTTGCAGGCATTCAACTGTTGATGATGAAGCACCCGTAATAATCCTTCTCTGCTGTGAGAGAAGACAGTGTCGACAGCAGGGAGTTCTGATATACGCCCCAAAATATAATCTGAAGTAGTAGTTTGTTGTCAAAGAAAATGCTCTGGCCGCCATGAATGGGGGGAATCCATCAGAATCCGAGCTCTATAAAATAAAACCCACCTAGAACCCTTTTGGCGAGAGCTATGGGGGTTAAAATCCGTCAGATTCTGTGGTCTCGATTCTTGGAGCTTGCGATCCGCCATAGATTTAGAGAGAACAGTAGATCCGAAGAGAACCTGAGAGTAATGTTTTACCGGATGATGTTTTGAGCCTGTTGCGCCAGAGAGATTCCATTGCGAGATTCCTTTGATCTACAGATTGGGATTTGATCTTCGTTTTTTTCAGAAAACCTTTGATTTCTTTTTACAATCAAATCGTTAATGGCCATTTCCCAGATCTGTAAAATTCGGATCAAATTTCCAGAATTTTCCACCGATTTCATCATATTTTATGAATCTGCTGTGGATTTTTTTTATGAATTTGGGGAGGATCTAACTTGATACTGTCCAATCTCTCAATGAAAGCACCATTGATTGATTATAGGGATCCAAACTATATAATAAATGGAGAGATTTGAGCTAGTGTGAGAAAGAAGATGAATGAATAGTAATGTATGAATGAGTTGTGAAAATTGAGACTTAGGTTTACAAGAGCTCCCTTTGGGAGTATAAATAGAGAAACGATGGGTCGAGCCACTAATATGGGCCCGATAGACCCAATTACATAAAAGGCTAATCTAGTACATACAAATGATATATGAACTCTACAATAATACAAATGATATAAATGACGTCCGATAAGCGTGAGTGGGCTGCTGTCCGGGCCCAATAGTCGTGAGACACGGGGGTCCGAGTCCATATACTCCATCAGCGTACTACTCTCAGAAACAACACAGCCTTGTCGTCCAGCTGCGTATTAATATTCTTCAAAACAGCCTTGTAGGGAGCACGGTCAGCCATTGGAAAATCGATAGAGATGATATATGACTTTCTCTAATTCTAGGGTTTTAGACGAATTTAAATAGGGTAATTCAGATATTAAGTGCAGAAGACATCTATATAAATACTCTGTATGAAGTATAAAGAGTTTGAAATCACATAGAATACTAACTGAGATGGACTCTCCAAGGCTTGGGAAACAATTCCAAAGTTGTCGGCAAAACCAAATGGTTCGTAGGAGTCCAGACAGTAGTGGCGATTGAAGTAGTAGGAGTCCAGATTGAACACAATACTCTAGGCATTGTAGAGGTGATACGAGTAGGAGTCCAGAAGAGGGTAAAGAAAGAGGCGTAAGAGAGTGAAACGTAAGAAGAAGGTAGCGGTGATTATTAAAAATTTAGTTTAATATATACTCCCTCCATCCCATTTAAACGTTCCCACACGGGTTACGACATTTGACTGACCATTAAGTTAACTGATCCCTGTCATTAGTACAATTATATTTAGTAAATAAAATTTACATATTCAGAAAGTACATTAAAACCGCTGCAAAGCCTGATCAAGAAAATTTAAATTTGATAAATATAGATATATAAAGTAAAAGATTAAGAACAATGCCCGTTGACCGGAGAATAGTGGACGAAAACCTTTAAATGGGACAGAGGGAGTATATAGATATAGATACTTTTCATCAGATAATTATTTTGTGTGCTTATACTTTATGGTATCAGTTTATTGTAGTTTTTTTTCGAAAATGTAGAACTCTAAAAGATGTTTTGTGATAATATTTAATTAGATCATAAATAAAAATATATGCACCAACTACCATTTCACGTGCGTATACATTGGTACTATACTAGTTTAATATAAAACTCATTCGAGATATACGCTCCTACTCAGCACTACATCGAACTCCTAAATCACGCTCAATTTGTCATCTTTGGACTTCTTCTTCTCGCAGCATCGTCGAACAGAGAAGATCCCCAAGAGGCATCGCCTCTGCACAGGAGGAAGGCGTTCGTGCTTGAGGAGAAGAGCGCGGTGACAAAGAGCAGAGATCCTGCTGTGAATGGCGATCAAGAAACAAAACAAGATCGAAGAAGCGCAACGTAAAGGAAAAATCGGTTATACCGTGCGTATGGTACAATACACTTCTACTGCACGTTTGCACCATATAAACGTACCGTACAAACTTTAAGGACATCCCTATTTTCAATTTAAAATGTTTGCAGCCGTTGAGTGGGGATTTGTCTGCCGTGCATCATTCCGGCCAGACGGGCGGACGGCGGCAACCGTAACGTGCTTATTCTGGACCCAAAACCCGGTCACCGTTGGAATCGTAGGAAATCTTGCCTGAAAAATTCCATGGCTGACATTTTTGCCCTTTAACAACATTTCTCTTCCATATAGCTCCATCATCATCATCCTCCGCCACAACCTTCCTCCAAGATATTATTTTAGCCATCAAAAGCGCCTTACACCTTATACCACTAACAATCATCATCATCTTCTTCTTCTTCTCCCCTAACCTTTCACTCTTCTTCTTTCTGCTGCTTTCCTTCCTTGAAGCTCTATTGGAACGGCAAAACAATGTACCTGCCTGACAAAGAATTTTCATGCCTAAAAATATGTTGTAATGAAAATTAGATACTCAGATCTGCCAGTTCTGTGAATGGGAACTTAATAATGAGAAACAAGGCAGGCTCGATGTGGTTATAAATGGAGCAAAATCAATCGGATTCAAAGCAGGAGGCAAAAAGATTGAGAGAAGTTGCAGGGGCGGGAGGTATTAATGAAAACAGGGGAGAAGACTCACGATTGACTTGGAGTTGAGTCAACACTGAAACTTTGAAAACTAAACCGTGGAATCGGTCTAAGATCATTGTAATGTAGATTCAATCCACAACATTATTGTCGATCCGTTAACAATAATCTCAACTATTGATTATTTTTGTAGTATTCTAATAATGGCGGGTCATTATTCTAATAATGAGATTATTACTGTCAATTTTTTTTAGAATATTAGTTAGATCAATTTCCTGTTTGATTAATTAAATTGACTCTAATATGGTAGTAAGATTACTTAGCATTCATGATTCATCATTGATGGTAAATAAGGTTGTGAATTATAATTTGCTGGTGTACACACATTCTTCAATTATTACAAGAAACCTAGATCAAATCATGTAAACAAGTCAAACAACTTCTTTGCACTCAAGTTAATCGTCTGTGAGGGAAGAAAAAATGAAGGATTTTAATTTTTTATAGTTTAGTAGCTTGGCAACATTTTTTTAAGGATTATTGTAATATACAACGTACTCCAAAGATACGTTAACTATCAATCAAGAATTTGTAACCGATAAAATGTATAAATTTTAGCCATAATGACTACAAACTGTTAATATACTCCATAAAACTTGATAAATCATAAATAGACAGTTCTTAAATTGTTTTTATTGTAACTTTCAATGGTTTTTTCTTTATGAAAGTTGCATATAATTTAGCAAGTTAAATATTATTAAGATTACTTGAAATGAAAAGTCAAAGTTTATAATAAATAAAGTTCCTATCTTAAAAATTAATTAATTATATATATATATTGGATTTATTTAGGATCAGGTCTCAGAAAATTTTAGTCCTATTAAGTACTCCCTCCGTTCCATAAAGAAGTTCTCGTTTCGATTTCCGATGTTTGACTGAAGATAAAGTAACTTGATCCATGTTCAGACTCAGATTATTTTTAGTCAATAAAATCTATATATTCAAAAACTACATTAAAAAATTTAAATTTGATAAAAAATTGATATATAAAGCAAAAGATTAAGAGTGATTTAAATTGATCATGTTAATAGTGAATAAGAACTTCATTTTGGGACGAAAGTAGTATACTAGTATATTACTCCTATTTGTTAACATCCAAAATTAATGAAGTGATTGAGTAGTAAGCTTGTAGCCAATCAAATCTAACAAGGTAGTATACTAGTATATTACTCCTATTTGTTAACATCCAAAAAACTATCAAATCTTTTATAGATTTTTTTGGTAACGGTTAGTTTTTTTTTAAACTGAAAATCTACCTCTTTTAATTAAATAGCCATGTTTGGCAAAACTAGCTGTTATAAGTAGCTAAATTATAAAATTTTAGTACTCATTTTGAGTCTGAATAACCAATATTTCTTCACCCATTGAGTTGCTGATGTGCATTGGACAATAAAAAATAACAGCTAAAATGTGCTAAAACATACTCCCTCCGTCCCATAATTTACTTCCAACTTTCCCTTTTCGTTTGTCCCAAAAAGAACTTCCCTTTCCTTTTTTGGCAAAGCATTTGTGATTCACAGCAATTCTTACACATTTCTCTCTCCTCTGCACAACTCTCCATCACACAATTCTTACTTTCTTAATCCGTGTGCCATTTGTACTATGAAAGTAAATTCTGAGACGGAGGGAGTACTACGTATAAAAACAACAAAACATCACACACACAAAGGAAAAAGGACAGCAAAAGTGCAAAATGTTAGGAAATAACAGCAAAAATTGAAGAAAAAACATAACATGAATACACAAAAAACTATGAAAAAAACTAGGGAAATAAACCCAAAAGGCTAGTAATAAAGCAAAATAAAAGCCAAAACAGTACGAACTACAATGAACGAAACGAACTTGAACATGAAACAAATCTACAACCCAAAATGCTGCCAACATTTCTGTTGATAAAATCAAGAAATATATTTCAATTCGTAAAAACAGAGATTAAAAAATTAAGATAAAATCAAACACAAATTTCAAGTACATTGTTTTACCAAATTGATGTAAGCTGGTAACATCTATCAAGCTTGAATATCACACAAGTTTTGGCAACATACTATTAAAAAAAACAAAAACAAAAATCAACAAACAAATCGGTTGAAACTTGAAAATTGAGATGGATTGAAGGGTTTAAGAAAGATAATCAAGGGTTTAAAGGGTTACTTGGGGTATTAATGTATTATGTGGACTTAAATGTGGAGTTTTTGGTTGACATCGTACGGACTCCTTTTCTAGGCTGTTTAGGTTTAAATGTGGAGTTTTTGGACTCCTAATTGTGTGTAGTAGGAGTTTAAAAGGGATATTATAAGACCATTTGGAGTGGTCGGGTATTAGGAGTCCAAAATGTTAAAAGTGGAATTTTTGGACTCCTAAATCATTGTTGTGGTTGGTTAAAATGGGAAGTAAAAATGGAGAAGGGGATGGAGGGAGTATATATGAAGGGTGTAGAAGGAGGGAGGCTAAAACAGGGAAGGGGTGGGGGCGGCACATGTGGTGCGCAAAGGGGAAAAGGGGGAAAAGGCCAGTGGACCATGTGGCTATTTGGGATGTGCGCAGGTAGTAGTGGACTCGGGCCGGGCCAACCGGCCCGGAACCGGACCGGCCCGCTACTGTGCGGGCCCGCACCGGCCCGGTTTGTCGGTTAGGTCACGGTTCGGGCCATCCGGCCCGGTCATGTAGCGGTTCGGGCCCGGGCTGATATTTTGGTGAACCGACCCGGCAGGGCCGGGCCCGGTCCGGGCCTCAACGGTCACAAAAAAAAAAAAATTGAAGGCTCTACTAGCCGTTGGGAGACCTCCCAAACGGCTCTATAGCCGTTGGGAGCATAGGAGGGGGGGTCTGGGGGGTTAGGGGGGGTGGGGTGGGGGTGGGGTATACAAAAAAAAACCTATTTATACTCCTATTTTCTATACATTTTTTACACCTCTTCTTCTACAACTCTTCCTACTCTCTAAATCCTCTATTCTCTCAATCTCTCATATTCAATCATCTTCATTCTTCATCTTCTCCAAATTCTTTCTACATATATATAATTTATATAATTATTATATCTACTTATATATTATAATATTAATTATCTACTTATAAATATATACTTATACACATTCATATTATAATTCTTTACGCATTATATTATATACTATATATTGTTATACATTATATTATATATTACTTATAATATATTTACACATTATATATTTATATATACTATATATAGTTATACATTATATTATATATTACTTATAATATATTTACACATTATATATTTATATATACTATATATATATATATATAAATTACTTAATTTATATATACACTTCTCGTTTATCTATTTAATTACTTAATTGTTTCATTTGTCATATTAATATTAGTTAAAGTAGTTAAAGTTAATTGTTTCATTTGTCATATTAATATTAGTTAAACTACTTAATTATTGTTACATTTCTCATATTAGTTAATTAGTTAATTGCTACATTTTTACATTTCTCATATTAGTTAATTGCTACATTTTTACATTTCTCATATTAGTTAATTAGTTAATTGGTACATTTTTACATTTCTCATATTAGTTAATTGCTACATTTGTACATTTCTCATATTAGTTAATTAGTTAATTGCTACATTTTTACATTTCTCATATTAGTTAATTAGTTAATTGCTACAATTTTACATTTCTCATATTAGTTAATTGCTACATATCTCATTAAAGTAAAAACAACTAGTTAACTTTTACATTTCTCATATTAGTTAATTAGTTAATTGCTACAATTTTACATTTCTCATATTAGTTAATTAGTTAATTGCTACATTTTTACATTTCTCATATTAGTTAATTGCTACATATCTCATTAAAATAACAAAACTAGTTAATTTTTACATTTCTCATATTAGTTAATTGCTAATATTTGTTCAATTTTAAAGATGGAGCGTGGTAGACATTCTGTAGATGTGGGTAATCTCCAACGCAACCGCAAGAGGGAGATTGCATCGACTCGATCTACTTCACGCAAAGGCAAAGGAAAAGCGCGGGCCGAGTCTTCTTTTCAAAGTCGAGATGATTTTGAAACGGATTACCAACGGCGAGATGGTATGATGATGTCCGACGAGGAACTACAACACCTATTGTCCCAAAATGATCCACGTTTTGCACAAGAACAACAATTCCCGACAACCATCGATGAAGAGGAGCTCGAGGATGACGATGGGGAGGAGGACGCGGGGGGTGACGGGACTCCGGATGATGAGCAAGAGGACGAGGGCCCTTCAACGACTACAACCCAAATTGGTAAGAAATCTAAATCTCCTATTATTGAAAACAATTATACAAAAAGGAAAGACGAAAAAACCGAAAAATGGTACGCAAGTTGCAATCATTGCAAGAAAGAGTTTAGCTTGGGAACTTCTGGCGGATACGGGAGTCTCAAAAGACATCTTCAGTCCGCCCACTTAGTGGAGTATGCGAAAATAGACAAAGGAAGGGGGAAGCAAACACAAATATCAAGGTTTGCAAATTCTCAACCCTTTGGTAATTTTTCCTATGATGATAAAAAACATTTGACTGGTATGTCTCATTTAATTGTTGAAGAAAATTTACCCTTTATTTTTTCCGAAAGTCTTGCTTTAAGAGATTATGCTCAAGGTACTTTAAATCCTCAATTTAGAAATTATAGTCGCAAAACGATTAAAAAAGAAGTTATAAGGCAATATAACTTGGAAAAAGAAAAATTACAAATATTTTTCGCAAACTTTGATGGACGTGTTAGTATTTGTAGCGATATATGGGAGGATACTTATCATCATTTATATTATTTGGGTCTAACTGCACATTATATTGATGATGATTGGAATATGCATAAACGTGTTATTGCTTTTCGTGAATTCAATGATCGTCACACTGCTGATAATATTTATATTCTCATTGAACGTATTTTAATTGAGTATAATTTGATTGATAAGGTGTTTGCTGTAGGTTTTGATAATGCTAGTAATAATACTGCTGCTATACCTAGATTACGTGAATTGTGTGGTGCTTCTACATTGATGGGTAGATTTTTTCATCAACGTTGTGCATGTCATGCATATTCTAAATTTGTGTGTACAAGATGGCTTAGCGGCATTAGGAAATGCTTTGGAGGTAGTGAAGGGGGGAATTAAATTGATTTGGGCTAACACTCCACTAAAAATGCAATGGCGGCAATATTTGAAGGATAGACGTGTGAATTATTGTGCTTTTCCTAAAGATTTGTCTATTCGTTGGAATAGTACTTATAATTTAATTCAAGTACTTGTTAGATATAAAGATCATTTTCCAGCTTTTTTAAGACAAACTTGTAACTATATTATAAACCCGGCTGACATCGACACTTGTGAAAAAATTGTTAATGTTTTGGCATATTTTAATAACGCAACTCTAACTTTTAGTCATGTTTATAAACCTACCGCAAACGAATTTTTTGTTGAAGCTGTTAATCTCGCCGGCGCTTTTTGTGAATTTTCCGACGCCACTTACGTTAGTTATTTTTGTGATTTCATGAAACAAAAGTTTTTAAAATATTATTCACATATTCCGCATATATATGGTATTGCATTTGTTCTTGATCCTCGTTATAAACTTCCTTACTTGGCAAATTGTATAGATTACTATTATGCTTCTTTTTTTCCAACTCAAGAGTTCGATGATAATCCCATCGACCCTAAACAAGAATTCAACGAGGTTAGTAATTTATTTCATCAATTGTATAATGAATTTCATGCACAATATGGTAATGCACCCCCTCCCATGCAACGAACATCTTCTTCATCTAAAGGAAAATCACTTTTAAAATCCGCTTTTGGTTCTCTTTTGAAAAAAAGTAGAGCAACTCCCGCTACTGAACAAAGCTCAGGTAACGAGATTTCTTTGTATCTAACATTGAATGTTGATTATGAAGTTGGTGATGACTTTGACGTTCTTAAGTGGTGGAAGGAAAATGAAAGAACATTCCCGATTTTATCAAAGATGGCTAAGCAAGTACTAGCAATGCCGATATCAACCGTTGCCGTGGAACAAGAATTCAGTGTGGCCGGCAACGTCCTAACCGATTATAGAACGAGGTTGAGCCTGAGCTCTCTTGAGACACTAGTTTGCTTTCACGATTGGTTGAAGGCCCAACGAAGAACTCAAGAAATTACCATCACTCCCTCCCGCCACTTTATGGAGGAAACAACCGAAGGCGGAGAGTCCGATTGATTTTTTATTACAAAATGTATTACATTTTTTAAATTCATCCTAATTCTCAATTGTACTTCTTATTTGAAATAAATATACTTCAATTCGAATATAATATATTGTAATTGTAATAAGAATTATTCTAATTATATAATATTTTAAAAAAAATTAAATAGGCCCGGCCTGGCCCGTGAACCGGGCGGGTGACCCGAACCGAACCGGACCCGGGGTTATCCGGGCCGGTTCCGGGCCTGCCTTCCTAGAACTTAGGCCCGGCCGGTTCTAGGCCCGAACCGGGCCCGGCCCGAACCGAGTCAACCACTATGCGCAAGAAATGTTTAGGGTGTTGATGTCAGACTAACTTCGTGCTGATGTCACAGAGTACTCTTTTTTAAAAATATTGGTAGATCCAACGGTTGTGATGATTTGGACACTGTTCGAACGGGGAAAAAATTGATCCAACGGCTGAAATTGAAATCTAATAGTTAAAATAATTTATTTTATTTTTCCATTATTTTTAATTAATATTATGTCCGAAAAACGTAAAATAAAATTATTAATGAAATTTATTTATTTTTACATCGAAATGTGTCTTTTTTATTTTATAATTTATAAGAAAAAAATTAAAAGAAAAACATTATCTATAATAATTTAATTAATGTTTTACTAAATTGATATGTAAAAAAATGTGCAGAGTGTATTTTATTGACGGTACTGGAATGCTGAGAAATATGAGTCAAAACATTGTTTTCATATGGACGGAGTCCATTTTTGACATTTGAACTCTCCCACTACTCCAAATTAGGTGTGGGCATTTTGGTTTTCGGTTCGGTTATCTTTGGTTTCGGTTCTATTTCGGTTAAAGTGAGAAATGAGATGGCGGAGGTTAAATGTAGAGGGGTCTATTCAGAGGATGAGAAAAGGAAAAAATAAAGAAAAAAAAAATGGGAATGTTGCATGTTTTCTTTGGGTGCAGGTGATGTCATGCTAATATCATTCTTGCATCATTATATCCTAAATTTTTTAAACTTATATAACTTCCTTATTCGTCCTTTCAAAAAATATATCAAAGTTCATAATTTTTATGATTTTCATATTACACCAATATGTAATACTCCCTCTGTCCCTAAATAAAAGCATATGTTTCCTTTTCGGGCCGTCCCTAAATAAAAGTTCCCTTTCCTTTTTTGACAAACAAAACAGTGCAAAACAGTGCAAAATAGTGCCAAACAGTGTCCAAACAGTGCCAAACAGTACCAACCAAACCCACTTTCTTAAGATGTGTGTACAATGAATGGATACTTTTATATAGGGACGGAGGGAGTATATAAAGTGGAAAAAATGAACTTCTAACTCTTGAAGTTTTCTTCAGCCCAAAAAAACACAAAACACAAATTTTTAATTCATGAAACCTTTACAAATAACTTAATATTCTATAACCAAACTTTACTTGAACTAAGTTCATTTTTTGTTAACCGAAAAACATTAAAAAAATTAATGAAATTTGTTTATTTTTACATCGAAATGTGTATTTTTTATTTCATGACTATTCAAGGGGAATATTAAAAGGAAAACATTACTTTTAATAATTTAATTAATGTTTTACTAAATTGATAAGTAAAAAAATATGCAGAGTTTGTTTTATTGACGGTGCTGCAATGCAGAAAAATAGAAGTCAAAACATTATTTTCATATGGACGGAATTCATTTTTGACATTTTAACCTCAACATCACTCCAAAATCCAAATGGTCTTAATATAGCCTCTGGTCGGACCACCCGGCCCGTGTACCGGCCCGGCCCGCTACTGTGCGGGACCGGGACTGGCCCGGTTCTCGGGTCCGGGTCGGGCCTACACCCGGGGGGTAGGGCGGGTCCAGGCTCGGGTCTCAAATTTGGTGAACCGGCCCGGCCGGGTCGGGCCCGGTCCCGGGCCAAATTGAATTTTTTTTATTTTTTTTCATTTTTGGGGTTCCACCCGGGTTGGGCTTGATGGGTAGGATAGGTTTGGGGGGGTTTGTGAGGGGAGGGGGGTTAGGAAAGCAAAAAAAAAAATCCGAACTGGAGGCCCGACCCGACCCGGCCCGGACCCGGATCCGGACCCGGTGGCTACCCGGGCCGGTCCCGGGTCCATCATTCCTGAACCGCCGGCCCGCCCAGGCCTAGACCCGACCCGGACCCGAGTCCATCCCTATTGGGGATGGCCGCCTGGGCTTCCCCTAGGGCCGGCTCTTCAAAGTCCGCTGTTTTGCTATTCTTCTTTACCCAAATTTAACTTTATTTAGAAATAGACCTAAATTGGAACCAAATTCGGAATAGTTTTTCCTACTTTGTTTCTGATTCCTCATTTCCTCCCTACCCCTAATTAAAACTTGCCAACCTGAAATCCAAAGTAGACCAATTATTTTTGTTCTGATTCATATGCTCAGTTGGATGTGTGTTTTTGTACAAATGCCAATATAAAGCTTAAAAATTTATGTGGCCTTAAACAGGCATGGACCGGTTCCGGTTCGGGCCCGGCCAGGCCTCGGTTCATGAAGGGGAGGCCCGGAACCGGCCCGGGTAACCCCCGGGTCCGGGCCGGGCCGGGCCAAGCCAGGTCTTGATTCTATTTTTTTTTTTTTTTGGCTTTTCCTAGTTAACCCCCAACCCTCCCCCTCACCCCCAAACCAACCCTAACCACCTCAAATGGCCCAAAATACCCAGCCCAACCCAAAAACTTAAAAAAAAAATCAAAAAAAAAAAAATGGCCTGGCCCGGGCCCAAACCTGCCGGGCCGGTTCACCTTTTGAAGGGCCCGAGCCCGAACCGCCATCCCACCGGGCCGGTTGGCCCAAACCGGCCCTGGTTGATACCGGGTTCGGGCCTAACCGGGTCGGGCCAAGCCCGGTTCAATGTCTATTTTTTTTTTTGCTTTCTTGTTATCCCCCCCCCCCCTCACCCTCAACCCCCAAACCTCCCCAAAACACCCAGCCCTACCCTAGGAAAAGAAAAAAAAAATTGAAAAAAAAATTGACCCGGACTCGGCCCGAACCGCCCGGGCCAGCACTACAAAAAAACACGCCGTTTGTCACGGATTTTTGTCACGGATTCCGGCCGTGACAAATTTGTCACGGGCTTTGTCACGGAATTCTGGGATTTGTCACGAAAATTATTTGGTCCGTGACAAATTTACTCCGGCGACCGGTTTTTTACTCCGGTGAATACTTTTTTGCTTCCGGGCATTTGTCACGGACAGATCCGTGAATAATCCGTGACAAATTTCAAAAAAAACTCAATTATTGATTTTCCAGCGGTAACCTTTAATAATACGGTATGGGAAAAGATTTGTCACGGATAAATCCGTGACAAATCCGTGACAAATCCGTGACAAATTTCAAAAAACTCAATTATTGATTTTCCAGCGGTAACCTTTAATAATGCGGTACAGAAAAAGATTTGTCACGGATAAATCCGTGACAAATCCGTGACAAAGTTTTTTATATAACCCAACTCCATCGTCCATTACAATTGCAAGAACAACAATCAGTTCAAAAATTCGTAGATTCGAGTGATGTAGTATCGGTTTAAAGATTGAATGATGTAATCCGTCAGTTCATCATTTTCCGAGTTTATGCTGATAAGGTATGTCATTTTAATTAATTTCTTTTAATTGTGTGATAAATTAATTATTAGCTTAATTAATTAATTATTATTAGTGAGGTTAGGATTCTTTTTTATTTATATAATAATAATTAACTATTAGCTTAATAATTAATTAGTGAGGTTAGTTATTGTTAATTTATTTAAACTATTAACGTAATTTAGTGAGGTCATGTTAATTTTCATATTATTAACAATATATTATTAAACTATTAACGTAATTTAATTAGTTAAATTTAAATATAAATATTAATTAGTTAAATTATTGTTATTATTAATGCATAATAATTTAGGATGTGTAGTGATGATTTAAGTATTAGCTAGCTTATTATAGATTAATTAATTAGTGACTTGTAGTGATTTAATTAATTAGTTAGCTAGCTTAATTATTAGGTTATTAATTATCACCAATTATTATTTATTAGCAATTATTGTTAATGGGATGCATAATTAATATAGCTAGCTAGGATTGAAACTTTATTATTATTTAGTTTAGTGTGAATTATTATTGTGAATTATTAATGAGATAATATTTAACAATAATATTAGTTAAATGTAAATTAATTAACTAATTAATTAAGTTAAAACATTGAGGAAATGGGTTTAGAATTTGATGAGTTGATAATATTAGTTAGATTTAAATATTAGTTAATTGATCAATGATGATAATGCATGATTAGGTTTAATTTGTTTATTAATTAGTTAATTATTGTTAA
Source organism: Cuscuta europaea (assembly GCA_945859875.1). Taxonomy (NCBI): domain Eukaryota; kingdom Viridiplantae; phylum Streptophyta; class Magnoliopsida; order Solanales; family Convolvulaceae; genus Cuscuta; species Cuscuta europaea. Next base: position 10,955,531 of record CAMAPE010000005.1, on the reverse strand, counting down.
TGCATAATTTAGGATTTGTAGTGATTTAAGTTAGGATTCAAACTTTATTAGTTAAGTGTGAATTATATATTATTGTGAATTAATTATATTTAACAATATTAGTTAAATGGAAATTAACTAATTAATAAGTTAAATTAGTTAATTATTGTTAATGGGATGCATAATATATATAGCTAGGGTTGAAACTTTATTTTTATTTAGTTTAGTGTGAATTATTATTGTGAATTATTTTTGTGAATTCACAATAATAATTCACAATATTAGTTAAATGGAAATTAACTAATTAATTAAGTTAAAACATTGAGGAAATGGGTTTAGAATTTGATGAGTTGATAATATTAGTTAGATTTAAATATTAGTCAATTGATCAATGATTATGATTAGGTTTAATTTGTTTATTAATTAGTTAATTATTGTTAATGCATAATTTAGGATTTGTAGTGATTTAAGTTAGGATTCAAACTTTATTAGTTAAGTGTGAATTATATATTATTGTGAATTAATGATATTTAACAATATTAGTTAAATGGAAATTAACTAATTAATAAGTTAAATTAGTTAATTATTGTTAATGGGATGCATAATATATATAGCTAGGCCGGGTTGAAACTTTATTTTTATTTAGTTTAGTGTGAATTATTATTGTGAATTATTATTGTGAATTATTAATGAGATAATATTTAACAATAATATTAGTTAAATGTAAATTAATTAACTAATTAATTAAGTTAAAACATTGAGGAATTTGAGTTGATAATATTAGTTAGATTTAAATATTAGTTAATTAATTAATCAATGATGATGATTAGGTTTAATTTGTTTATTAGTTAATTATTGTTAATGCATAATTTAGGATTTGTAGTGATTTCAGTTAGGATTCAAACTTTAGTAGTTAATAATTAAAACGATTAATGCCATTGACATATTACTATTAGTTAAATATTAGTAAATCAACGCTTTTAGTTAATGTCACAAATTAAAGTTGGTTAATTCAAATTATTAATGCCACAAATTAAATAATGTACTGCTTTTAGTTAATTAATAATATTAATGTACTTATATATTATTTTGATTATAATATATATACAAGCATAATGTATAGACAAAACAGAAGTTGGATGTACCAAAAACATCGTGATAACTATGGAATACGCAGTGAATTTTTGAATGGTGTTGAAGATTTTATTAAATTTGCACAAGAACAGAAGAATTATATGGATGGAGATAAAATCAGATGTCCATGTACAAAGTGTAAAAATCTTCAATTTAAAGATGTCGACCAAGTTGTGTGGGATTTGTACGAAAAAGGTTTCGTTGCCAATTATTATAATTGGACTTCTCATGGCGAACCTTTCGATCCATCACTTTTACCGCAAACAGTGGGTTCATCTCGTAACGTCCCTACCAAGATGAGTGGATGGGGAGACTATGATCAAATGACGTGGGATCAAAGAATGGCATATGATGTATACGGTGCTTCAACGATGCAGTTTAACCCACCACAGCCATTTAACGATCTTCCCGAAGCTTCGACCTCGTATCAACCCGATGCGGATGAAGATCAGACCTTTTATCAGTCTGCTGCGGATGAGTATCCGAATTCTCATGTTCCTCATATTGAAGACTTAGCTGAAAGATTTCAAGATGTTTTAAAAGCTGCTGATCAGCCTCTGTATGCTGATTGTGAGGGATACTCTCAGCTATCCGCCGTTACAGAGTTGATGAACATTAAATCTGAATACAATCTTCCTGAATCTTGCATGTCTAGGTTATTGCAGTCATTTGGAGGAATGTTACCGCGTGACCATAATCTTCCTGATTCATATTACAAAATGAAACAATTAATGTCTCAGTTGGGGCTTCCTTGTATAGAAATTGATGTGTGCCCAGAAGGATGTATGTTGTTCTGGAAGGATGATGTGGCACTTGAGACCTGCAAGTTCTGTGGTGGAGAGAGATACAAGCCTGTTCCTCATAGACGAAAAAAACCACGAAAAAGGTCTGCATTGTCTAAATTGTTTTACCTCCCTCTAGCTCCACGCCTGCAGAGGATGTATGCTTCAAATGCTACTGCGAAACACATGACGTGGCATGTTGAGCACGAAACCAAAGAGGGTTTGATGTCTCACCCTTCCGACTGTGAAGCTTGGAGACACTTTGACCGTTGTCATCCTCAGTTTGCAATGGAGCCACGAAATGTGCGACTGGGATTGTGTTCAGACGGATTTGCTGCTTTTGAAAAGTTTGGGAAGAAATTTTCATGTTGGCCAGTCATGTTAACTCCTTATAATCTTCCTCCCGACATGTGCATGAAAAGTCATTTCATCTTTTTAACTTTAATTTGTCCAGGTCCCTCGGATCCTAAAAAAAGGATAGACATCTATCTCCAACCCCTGATCGAGGAGATGAAAGAACTTTGGGTCATTGGGACACCAACTTATGATGTTTCGAGAGATCAGATGTTTATCATGAAAGCTGCCATCATTTGGACCATTAGCGACTTCCCTGCTTATGGTATGCTTTCAGGATGGAGCACACACGGTCTTATGGGATGTCCGATATGTATGGATCAATCAGAGGCCAATTGGTTCAATTTTAGCGGGAAACCAAGTTACTTTGATTGTCACCGCAAGTTTCTGCCTATGAACCATAGATATCGAAAGGACAAGAAGTCTTTTATTGCCGGAAGAGTGGTACGAGATCCCCCTCCTCCGAGACTTACACGTGAACAAGTTTTTAACCGGGTTCGACGTTTTCCTACGGCCGTGCAGCAACCCCACGGGGAGCCAAATGGGTATTGTGATACCCATAAGTGGACAAAGAGGAGTATATTTTGGGAGTTGCCGTATTGGAAGGACCTTCTCATTCGTAACAATTTAGATGTCATGCACGTTGAGAAGAACGTCTTTGACAATATATTTAACACGGTTATGGATTTTACCCACAAAACCAAAGATGGTCTTGCATCTAGAAAAGACATGACAATTTGGTGCGACAGACCCGAACTCGCCGTCGATCTAGAATACGTGGGTAAAAAAATTCCAAGAGCAGTCTACCAACTCACAGCCCCACAAAGGGAATCAATATTAGAGTGGCTTGTTTCTCTGAACTTTCCAGATAGCTATTGTTCTAACTTGTCAAGATGCGTGGACCTGGACAAACAAACAATGACGTCGAGCATGAAAACTCATGATGCTCATGTAATCATGCAACGACTTCTGCCGATTGCACTGAAAGAGATGCTTCCTGCAGACGTCTGGGGCTGTATTACCGAAATCAGTCAATTGTTTCAGTCGATATGTTCCTCCGTTTTGGATGCCGAATCCCTGAGGAGACTAGAAGACACTGTTCCTATTCTGATGTGTAATCTGGAAAAGATACTGCCCCCATCATTTTTTGATGTAATGGAACATCTTCTAATACATCTTCCGTATGAGGCTTTGAATGGAGGGCTCGTCTTCTATCGTTGGATGTACAGATTTGAAAGGTTAGTCATAATTTCATTTATAAACGATGATTTGTTTAATAAGAACATTTGTTTGTTTACAAATTTTATTTTGCATGACAGATTTCTGGGAGATTTGAAAAAGAAAGCGACCAACAAGGCACACATTGAGGCTTCAATTTGTCAAGCATATATTCAACAAGAAACCTCAACGTTTTCATCTTTTTATTTTGAGCGTGAAGTAATCAGTAAAAGAAAGAGACCTGCTCAGAACGATGACATTGGCGAGGATTCATATGATAAAGTAGTTTCTATTTTCAACTACCCAGGTAGAGGTAAAGGAGCTGCGACTTACCGTTACATCGTGGGCGGAGAAATGAAAATTGCACATACTTACATCCTCATGAATTGTCCAGAAATCTTACCATTTTATAAGTAAGTTGAATTGGTAGTTACATTTGTAATATAGCTAATATTTTTTTAATAATTAGAGTGTTGTAATAATATCTTTATGTTCAATTCACAGTGAATTTAGAGCGTCTTTATCAGCATTTCCTGATGATGCAATTGATGCAATGGTGGACTCTGACTTTGCATTATGGTACCAACAGCAGGTATTATATATATATATATATATATATATATATATATATATATATATATATATATATATATATATAAATACATTATATATACTATTAGCTAGTAATTTTTAATCATTACCTAATGTTATCATGTTTTAATTTGCAGATCAGGTACCGTGGGATTAACGACCCTCTGTTAGCATCATTATCGTGGGGCCCTTCTTCCTATGCAAAGGTTTGGCATTCATATGTGATAAACAGTTATACGTATCACACAGTTGAATATGGAGAAGGTCGACCAACAATGAACAGCGGGTTATGTGTCCCGACCATCGGTTCTGATTACTCGGAAACCAATTTTTTTGGTTTCTTGCATGAGATTCTCGAACTTCAAATGCCTTCTGGTTTGCAAGAATTAACATGCGTGTTGTTTCGCTGCACATGGGTCGACCCTACACGTGGTGTGAGAAAAAATTCAAAATATAATATAATTGACGTCAACCACTCTCGTGTGTATCAGAAAAATGAGCCATTTATACTCGCTCAACAAGCAGCCCAGGTTTATTATGCAGAGTATCCTTCAACGAGGCGCACACGGAATCCTTGGGTGTGTGCCATTAATATCCGTCCGAGCAAAATTGTAACACAAGCTCAACAAAGGGATATTGACTTTGATGCTTTTCAGCAAGATTTTTTCCACCCTCCGCCTATTGCTGATACGGTCAACCATAACATTCAGTTAAGTGACCCAAATGGCGGAGATGTTGAAGTTATGCCTGAAACACACCTTCCGCTCCCTATACCTCAAAATGAGCACGAAATTGAAGAATTATATATACAACAACTGCACGATGACCAGGAGGAAGAAGAAGAATGGATATCTGGTGATGAAGATACAGAAGAAGAAGTTGCCTATCAAGAAAATACTGATTCTGATAGCGATTAAATGTATAATTAACAACCAATGTAATTACTTTTAATTGAACTATTTTAATTTGAATTTTTAACTTTCTTTCGTCATTATTATATTATTCCAAGATATAATAGTTAGGTATGTAATTCGCAACTATCATTTCTAAACAAAATAATTATTCCATATTATATTGTAAAATAGCGATTAATTAATTAATAAAATTAAGTTTTTAAAATTATTCAATTGAAAATTAGTGGTTCATTATTATCGATTCGTAAATTTAAAATTAATTAGGTAATTTCGAAAATCGAAAATTAAATAATTCGAAATTTAACATTATTTAAAATTCGGAAATTAGTTTTTTAACATTATTTGTTATTAGTTTTTTAACATTACAAAATTTTAATAATTCGAAATTTAATAAACAAGAACATGAATTTATTTATTAAATTTAAAAACTGAGTAGAAAACACACAATTTTTTATCATTTATTACATTCAACAACTCACAATACAGATAAACAAATAAACACAATATTATTCATTAGCGTCAAAACTTTCATCTAGAGGCCTATCAAGTAGCTCGTTAATTCTTTCTGCAGCTTCCGCGTTTATAGGTATCATATACTCCGAACATTGTTCTGCACGTAAAAGTGCCCTACGCAAGTTTTTCCCTCGTGAAACGTTGTATGAGTCTGATTCATAGTCTATAATATCGCCAAAGCTTTCAAGCGATCTACTCATCAGCTCACGGATGCTTTGAACTGCTTCTGCATTTCGAGGCTTCATCAACTGTGTAACTTGTTTTAATCTTTGTACACTTCTACTGATCAACTTCCACACATCTGGTTCTGGATTAGCCATTTTTTCGCACCGAAAAAATGGGACTCTAAGCACATATTTATACTTAAATTTTTCACGGATAGGTCCGTGACAATTAAAGTAGCTGACGCCTCGTCTGATTAAGGCTGAAAAAGCTTTAATATTCCCTGCACCGGTTTGTCACGGATTCATCCGTGACAAACCGGTCAACCTGCCGTTCACTGCTGTTCCGCAGTTTACAAGTTCCGATAACTTTGTCACGGATTAATCCGTGACAAATTTCAAATTTAAAAATCCGTAATTAATTTCTCACGGGCTTTGTCACGGACGGGTCCGTGACAACCCCTAATATATAAACGACACTTAGCCATTTTTTTCTCTTACGCTTCCCAATTCCTTCAGCAACCCTAAACGCCTCCCACTACTCCCTTACGCCTTCCGACACCCGCCCACCGCCACCCTCCCAAACGCCTCCCACTCCGCCGCCCTGCTGCCTCTCTTACACCCACCGACCGCCACCCTCCCAAACGCCTCCCACTCCGCCGCCCTTCTGCCTCTCTTACACCCGCCGACTGCCGCCGCACACATCTCACCGGCCACCGCGGATTATCTCCACCCCTGCCGTCGTTCTTCGAAGCCGGCCTTCTCTTCTTTCCCTTTCATTTCTTGCCTTCTTCTCCGAGGTTATGTTTCTAACTCTTTAATTTCTGAATATTTTAGAATAAATGTTTTAAAATGCCAAAAAGTAAATGCATGTTTTTCTTAATATTCTTTAATTGTTTAATTTAATGTGTATATGTTAATAAGTTATCATGCATTGAATATGTGTATATGTTTAATGTTTACATGTTTCCGAATATTAATATGCATGCTCGAAATTTTTTGGCATGTTTTTAATTATTTAATGCATGTTTTTCTTAATATACATGCATGTTTCTATGTTTTTCATAATATTCATATGCATGCTCGTAAATTTATTTATTTAATGCATGTTTTTCTTAATATTGTTTTAATGTTTATATGTTTCCGAATGTTCATATGCATGCTCGTAATTTTATTGCATTTTTTTAATTATAGTCGGATTACACGGATATAATGCATGTTTTCCGAATATTCATATCCGAATAGTCGTAATTTCCATATAAGGCATGTTTTTCTTAATATTCATGCATGTTTAAATGTTCTTCTTCATATTCATATGTGAGGTTAGATTTAACGTTTCATAGAATGTGTATCATTTGTTTATATGCTTTAAATATGCCTTAGATATTGTTAATTTAAGAATGTCTGCTTTAGAATAGTTAATTATTAAATTTTCAGTCAAGGTTATTTTGAGTTTTTGTTAATTTCGGATATTTATTAAGAATAATAATTTCAACTCCATTAATTTTCGCCCCCTCATGTTACACTTTCAAAAAAGTTAACATGTCTAACCCAACAAAATAATGAAACTGTTAATTGTTTTTTTTATAATATTTCGGATATTATATTATTTTTTTAATATTATAAAACACTTTAAAAAAAATTGGATCATTTAACTGATTTTTAAATAATTTCGGATATTATAATATTTTATTTTAAATAAAACGTTGTTTCATAAATAACATAAAACAGAAATGAAGTAAAAAAATGTATTTTATATATTAAAATAGAAATAAAAAACCAAACAAACTGTTTTTGTTTATATAATACGAAAATGATTTCATATGTTTCATGAAAAATTGATTTTATGGGTTTCATGAATAAACAAAAAAATGAAACTGATTTTTAAATTTTTTTTGAAAAAAATTGATTTTATAGATTTTAAAAACCAGGTCACTGTTTTTTTATAAATTAATACCATACACAATTAAATTCCATAACATAAAAATCATACAAAAAACTCATTCTACCCCTCATATTAAACTCAAGTTTAATATGTTCTAGATTTCAAAGATTGATAAATACGTAACACAATTAAATTCAATAACATAAAAATCATACAAAAAACTCATTCTACCCCTCATATTAAACTCAAGTTTAATATGTTCTATATTTCAAAGTTTGATAAATAAATAGGAAACTAATAAGTTTAAACCATGATACCACACAAAAACTTCATAAACTGATTTTAGAAAACTGTTTTTTATAAATAATACCAAATACAAGATGTAATAAATTGTATTTTTCTAAATTAATGCAAAAAACTGATTTTCGATGATTTATAATTTAATAGGGAAAAACTGATTTTATTAGTTTAAAACTCATAAAAAATAAACACAACACAACACAAGTTACCTCCATAACATAAAAATCATCCAAAAAACTTGTTCGACCCCTCATATTAAACTCAAGTTTAATATGTTATATTTATCAAAGTTTCCTACCACACAAAAACACCATAAAATAAAACCTAACATCATGAAATTCAATAACATAAAAATCATACAAAAAACACATTCTACCCCTCATATTAAACTCAAGTTTAATGTGTTCTCATATTAAACACCAGTTTAATATGTTCTATATATTATTTCTCAATAATTTTAGATGAGTGAGCACGAACGCCGCCTTTCCACCATTGCTCGTCGTGGGCGTCAGAATTCACGATGGGCCTCAAATGCTGATCGTGATATCAATGATGATATCAATCCCGACGAAGGACAAGCTCTTGACGGACATGTCCAAACTCCTCCCTCCGAACAATCAGACGCTCATATAAGCGTGCATGGGGAGGGGGCATCATCTCATGCACCTCCTTCATCTCGTGCAATATATGCCCCCCCCCCCCCCCCCCCCACTCAAGAAGAGCGCCACAATCCCGGTTCGCTTGAGGTGACACCTCAATCGATCCATAGGTAATAAAAAACTAACATTCTCTAATATAAAATAGTATAATCTCTTTATCTAAGAATTAATACAATTGTTTTTATCAATTATCAATTTTTTGAAGCGATTCCGAGGTCTTGAATAGAATCAAGGCCATTGTTTGTGGTCATTTCACCGGGCCGTGGTCGACTTATGGTGAGGTTCCGGCGGCCACTCGTGAACTATGGTGGCGGTTGTTCAAGGTAAAAATAAATATTTTTGTTACATTTTAGTAACTTAAATTTAAGAAATGATGATATATCAATGTTTTTCATGAAGGCTTCCCATCGTTGGCATTTTGCCCTAGACCAAGCGATTCTCAAAGAATACAATTCTAGGATTTCTGGGTGGTTGAGACCCACTTTTAGGACCGCCCGGTCTACGGGTAAAAAGCCAAAGTTCCTTGGCGATGATGTGTGGGAGATGCTTTGCCGCCACTGGGCTACGGATGCCTCATTTTTGCTGAGAAGCGAAATGGGCAAGGCAAATCGGGCTTCCGAGAAAGCCAAGGAAGTTCAATGGCACGGGGGCCGCAAACCCCAAAGTCAACATAAAAAAGATCTGGTAAACTCTATTTAGTTAAAATTATTCCATTCCATACCATTATGTATATATATTTTTTTATTAACTTTGAAATCCGTGTAGGAAGGATCTGGACCCGTGCCAAAACGGGTCACGCCATTGAAACTCATGGCACATTGCTGGACTAAGAAGGGTGCCATGCCGCCTCCCCGCCTTTCTGAAATTGAAGTAAATAATGAAACATAATTCAATAAATTTCGATTTTTTTAGATCTCTTATAATAAATTTTTGAACTTGTAGAAAAAAATATGAGGAAGAGCGGGGTAAGAGAGTTGATGAGCTAGCTGATTCTGATGACGAACTTGATGAAAATCAAGATGATGAAGCCATCTTGGCGGCAACCGGAGTTTACAAGGGCCGAGGGCCGTTTATGGGTTCTGAAGGCGTACGGATCCTCGAGAAGACCAAAAGAGCTAGCTCATCTTCTCATTCGGCATATGATGATCGGGTTACCCGCCTCGAGAAACTATTGGAGGAACGTGAAGCCGAGGCTCGAAGGCGGGATGAAGAAGCTCGGATACGGGATGAAGAGCAAAGAAGAACAAGAGAAAGGTTGGAAGAGATGGAACGCCAAATGCGTATTTTCAACGCCACCTACCGTCCATCCATGCACATACAGCACCCCGAGATGACCCCACAAGTTCCCTTCGCGGGCAATATGGGCAATATGGGCAGTATGGGTAGTAGGGGTTTTGCTAATTATAGCCACATCTCCAACAACTTTCCATATGGATATTATGACGATATCCCGACTCCCGGAGCTCAAGCTTACCGTGGCAGCAGCCGTGCTGGCAGCCGCAGTGGCAGTCGAGGCGGTCATCGTGGTGGCAGCCGTGGCCACGGAAGGCAACCCGATCATCGTGACGAACCTGATGATGCTGATGCTGATTATGATGACCATTGATGGTTTGTAATAATTAGTTTATTAACATTTTAAGGATTTTAAAATTTTGATGTGTTAATGTATGAATATTAATGTGTAATGGTTTGATTGTGTTTAAATAATAGTTTATTTGTGTTTTATAATGATGGTTTGATTAGATTATTATTTATTATGATACCTAATGTGTAATGGTTTAATTATTTATTATAAACAATTATTTATTATGATTATTGTTTAACTATTTATTATTAAGTTTAATTTTTTGAAAAAGCGCCTAAATTTTAATGGTTATTTTTATTAAATAAACTTTTGAAATAAACTTTTAAAAATGCGCTGAATTTTTAAAAATTTTTTAAAAAAATTTAAACTTTTGTCACGGACTGTTCCGTGACAAAATATAAATTCACGCTAAATTAACGTTTTTTTTTTTAAAAAAAATGTTTTGTCACGGATGGGATCCGTGACAAATTCAAAATTTTGAATTTTTTGAAAATTTTAAAGCTCCCGCTCACTCTATTTTAAAATTTTCAATTTTTTTCAAAATATTTTGTCACGGATATGTCCGTGACAAAATTTAAAATTTGAATTTTCCGGACCGTTTCAAATACCCCCCCACTCTATTTTGAAAAACCTTTTTTAAATTTGTCACGGATATTTCCGTGACAAGTAATTATTTTTTTTTGAAAAATAAAAACATTTAGTCACGGATGCGTCCGTGACAAATGAAAGGCGATGGGATTCCGGTGAAGTGTTTTGTCACGGACCGTGGCCGTGACAAATCCGTGACAAAGAATCTCACGGATTAATTTCCGTGACAAAAACGTTATCACGCCCCTGGTGTCACGGATGGGATCCGTGACAAATCCGTGACAAAAAATCATTTGTCATGGATTTTTTGAACTACCGTCCGTGACAAAATCCGTGACAAACGGCGTGTTTTTTTGTAGTGCAGTTCGCCCAAAACAGGGCCCGAGCCCGGCCCACCCGACCCGCCCAAACAAGCGAAAAGCCTGGAACCGACCAACCGGTCCCAGTCCAGGCCCGCACAGTAGCGGGCCGGGCCAGTTACGGGCCGGGCCAGGCCGGACCGGTTTAGTCCATCCCTAGATAAGCCTGATAATGTGAAAAACAGAGTCACCAAACGGGCTCTAAGAGGTCAGAGTAATTTCTAATTATTTAAATTTAAGTAGAACACATATTGTTAGATAATTAATTAGACAAATGACCTTGACATAATTTATACCCTCCACGGCTCCACCCAAGTGTTCTTTCAATTTTTCATTTTGGACCGTACCAAAAGAAGAGAAGCACTATCATTTGTATAATTCCTTCTTGCGAGATCAAATTGAATTCCTTCTTGAGAAATGGGAAACAACATTATAAAAAAAGTTTACAATACTTTGACTTCATATTAAATATATATACAGTAATTAGTACACATTAAATGATTAATTGGAGATGTTCTATCACATGCATTGTGTAACTGAAAACCAATGAAAAGAAGTTTGGTGTTAGCGATCCTCAAATCAGTATAACAAACAAGACACTTTTTGTTGGGAGGAGGGACTGTTTCACATAGAACCAAAGTCCAACCCTTTGATGATCTTGCGTCGCCACATGGCTGTTTCAGGATCAAACCTGAGGTCCAATGTTGGCCAATAGTGTAAATCTTGCTTCAAAGTAAGCACTTGGTTCTTCCCATCCAACCTTACCGTTCTTACACGAACAAATTCCTCGTGCTCTAATCCCTGACCATTTGACCACATTCATTATTAAAACATATCAATTATTTGTTAGGCTTGCTGATAGTTATTTTGTTGTGAAAACTTCAATATAGTTATGGTCACTAAAAGTTACGAAGTCACATTTTTATCCATTATTCCTATTTAACTTTGGCCATATATTAGTTATTATTTCATTCATACATATAAAACAGAGATATCTTGATTCAGTTAAATTTTTTCCACCTTGAGAAGCATATCAAAATCTATAAACCTAGATGGAAATAAAGAAATAAAGGCAAACTGGTGGGCGTAGCTCAACTGGGAGCAAGAGAGTGCCACAGGGGTTAGATCCCGAGTTCAAATCCCGGCAACTGCGATGAGGGGTTACTATGCTAAAAATGCATAGGGCCTCTGCAAGTACCAGGAACAGAGTCTCACTCTCTATCTGTCATATAGTGATTATAGTCCAATTTACATCCTTCCAACGTACCGTCCGGTCGGGGTTGGGGGGGCTCGGGGATGAGGTGTCATCCTTTTTTTAAGAAAAGGATGACTTGCAGTAGCCTAATATGCACAGTAGCATGATAGCTCAACTGAGTATAGGTTATAACTTGCATAATCAAGGAAATCATGAGTGTACAGTCATGGGATTAAATCATGTATTAAAGCTTCAAATAATTGAAGAAGTAACAGCACACCTTAGTAACCTCAACAAAAGCGTCTAAATTAGGAGTTGCTTTTCCATTTATTTCAACAATCCACTGAAGAGCAAACAGACCATAGCGGTTTGCAGGGCTACCGCTTCTCCAACTGAAAATATATGAAGATAAGACCTAAGTTAATGACCATTTGGTTTCAATTTGCATTTGGAAGAACTTCATTTTGAGCTTTTAATTTATTTAGAGCTCCAATAATATTGTTCGGGAGCTCAAGAGAAGCTTGTATTTCCAAAAAAAAACTAAAGCATTTCAAATACAAGCCTGCTTTTTATTTGTTTTCACTAGTAACCTAATTCTATTATTAAAATACCATCCATGATCCATATTTAACCAATATGAGGCTCATGAGTTCTTTTTTAGGTCCTTTTATAATTATCAGAATCATCACAGGTAACTTTACCAATCACTTGTAATCCCCAACAACTACCTACATACTCTTCGGCTTTAGCTATTTTATATTACCTCCATCCCATAAGAGATATGTTGTTTTAGTTTGGCAAAATTATTAATAAAGTAAATTAAAAGTGAAATTTGAGATTTGAGTACAATAAAGTGAAATGATACGCATCACATATTTTTTGCCAAAAAAGGAAACAAGACATTCATTTCCACAAATCATGAATATCCGTCGTCATTTGAGCTAGTTTGTTTTTGTATCAATGGTATGATTTGTAATGCTATAAATGATTTTAAACTGTGGTTGCGGTCAATGCAGTTGTGGCTATTACGGCCACCACAACGTGAATAGTATGTACGGTCCTGATGTGGTCTGATGTGGTACGGATGCGATTACATTGCGGTTTTAGCCGTGAATTCAAAAAATCACTGCAATTACAGCGTGATGCAGTTGTCCTGCGGACCGCAACACGTGTTGCGGTCCACAATTTTAAACCATGGTTCTATTAGTATATACCCATGGTGTTTGAATGTCAAGTATTTGGAAGATAAAACAAGTATATAGACCCTTAAAGTCTTGACCTGGTCACATATACACCATGGCCTTCGTTGGGAAGAAATCCAAGTGCGCGGACAGCTGGGTGAGGATATTGGACAATACACCCACACCAGTTTACTGCATGTGTGGTTCCATTACCATCCCTCATATCTGTTCCCACAAGTAGTTCCATTTCACAACCCTAACATACATTAATTAACAACTTGTAAGAAACAAATCCTCATTCAAATGTATGTGACCAGAAGAATAATATAAATATGACTAAACTGGATGAAGTTATTATGCACCTGACGAAATATGGTAATGCACAGTTTGCCATCACCATTATATAATTCTTGGCAAGCATCTTCAATGTCACGAAAGCATGTAACTGGCTCCTTGTTGATGGCCAACAAGGTGTCACCTTGTTCTAGTAATTTTTCAGCACTTGAGCCAGCAAAACAGCTTTTGACCTTAAGAACCCGCCGTCTAATACAGTCTTTTTTCACAAGGGCCTGATACCCAAAAACATGGTAGTGTTACTATTGTCAGAAAGGGAAGAAGACCCTGATGTTCGATATATCAGCATTATTAATATTTCAATTTATTTATTAAAAGTTGACACACAGATATGAAATCATGTAGCTCTAATTCTAAACACACCAACATGCAGCATATTTGTATATTGTACTTGGAACTTCAAATCACCATAGTGAAAATTTACAATCTACAAATCCCCCACATAAGCTTCTCAAAAGTATACTTTTTATATATCCACCAATGATAGTACTTTCGTAGACAAAGAACTAATAGTGTAGGTTGGAAACCAATCTACAACCCTATGACAAGAATCAAGTAATAAAAAAACAATGGAGAAAATAAAGCATGCCTAAGCACCTCACCTGGATCCAAGTGTCACTTAATCCAAAACTGCGGGCCTTGGAAAGTAATGTAGGATAAAGTTCAACTTCTAGTATTCTCATTAGTGGCAAAGGTCTTCTAACACCATTTATAAGACGAAAAGGTCCATTGGCACCAGAAATAATTTTTTCAAGAACTCGACTAATGGCGTATATTGGAATTCCACGGACATTTTGATCATTTTTAACCGAACCAGAAGGGTACTTTGTCTGCAAATACAAATACACGGATCAAAACTTGCTTAAACAGACAGAAGCTTATGAGCATACACCATCTTATTTTTTAAAATGAGTAATTGATTATATGAAGAGAAGCTTTTGAAAAACTATCAAAATGAGCATACACCATCTTATTTTTTAAAATGCCTTCTCATACATATCTATGAATACCAACCTGATATGAGAAGCTTCCCCATAATGCTTGAACTCTTCCACGCTCATCAGAGAGCACGCCAGTAAATGTAGTACCAAAATCTAAAATTGCAGGACAGTAATGTCATGGATATTTTATGAAGTTCAAGAAGAATGCCTCCACAAAACAATGAAAAAAATTAGACCATAATGCCTAAGATTCTAAAGGCAAGAGACTCCAACATACCAGTGTCAAGCTCAATAACTTCCATGTTTATTGCTCTATACCGTGGACAATCAGTTGATTCAATGTTCAGGGCGGCATAAGGATTTGTAACAATTGATTTTCTAGAGATTGCCTGCAGGCTTGTGCTCAATCCCACAAGTGACACAGAATCACCGCGACGAAGCAAAGGCTCTATTCACAACCAATAAGAAGTTAATGAGCATTATATAGAAGTGTCACACTATCATATAGGCCATTAGACCCAGTACAATCTGATGTAAATGAAGTCATATCAGATTTAACAACATCCACTTTCATTTTATTCTTTTTGTCAAGCAATCGTGGAGAAGATTTCCTTCAATAAATGAGGCGAAGATCAAAAGGCTAAATTTGATTTTTTGTCTTAATGTCCCCATAGAAGGGTATATCCAAAAGTAAAGCCAAAACCATTTCTATCATTGCAGCTATAAATATGCGCATCCAAAATAATCCAAAAAATGCAGGTTAGCTTTTCCGAGTTGGAATAGGAAACCATAACAAAATATATGTCATGCACATATACAATGAAGATGAGCATAAAAGTTATATTACCAGGGAGAAGCTCAGCAGCATGAACTGCAGAGTAACCATCAGGTCCTAGCGCAGAAGGATCATATGCTACAAGAGCAAAATTGTGGACAGGATCAAGGAAGACTACCTGTTAAGAAGAACAAGTTGTGCTTCAAAACAAACATTTTAAGTTTCACAATTCAAAACTCAGCATGAATAATAAGCTAACCTCCCCGGGTATTTCAATAGGAAAAGCAGCAAATGACAGCATGACATCACAAGATGATGCTACAACAGTGTTCCTATCTACAGCAACTAGGCCCATACTTTGTGAATGGTATACAATCACACCAGTACCACAAAATTGTAGTTTGTGGACAGCCTCCAACAAAAATGATATTGGAACATGTACCTACAATTTTGAAACCATATGAGTATACAAAGAAAGAAAGTGAACAAAAGCTGCGAACATCAAAACCAATAGTCAACTACAACGAAATCACTCAGGCCCAGAATCTTTTCAGTTTATAATGAAATTAAATGTTAAATATATGAAAAGTACCTCATACAAAGTAAGAACTTCAAAACTAAGACTGGTTCAAACATTGAAAAGCATGCATAACCAAAAGTCAATAGCCATTTTTGCATTGCAAGAAATCTTTAATGTTTAGGTATTGAATTCCCAAACGAATGTTCACAAAATAGACTGGTCAATGATTCGACCAGTGGTTGGACTGCAATCTAACTGTCAAAATATAATACACTCCCACTATACCTAAATTATCATTTCACTTTCCTTTTTCTGTCCGTCCCAAAATTATTGTCCATGTTCATTACAGGGGAAAATAAATTCGGTTCACAATATTTATCAATCTTCTAAATCGATCTCAACCACAGATTTTTCATTTTCCCAAATCCAATGTCCAGCCAAAGTGGGCAATAATTTCAGGACTTTTAGAGTAATTAAGTTAAACTAAATACTACTTGATTATATGACTGTCAAAATCTATATTTGATGATCACAATGAACAATACATAGTAATCACAATTAAAAGCTTCAACTTTAATCAGAAAAAAGCTACATCTAGGGGCCACTCCTCCACGTCGGAGTGAAAAGTATGTGTGAATCACAGCATGGGTAGTTAAACATCCTCTTAGTATTTGTGCTACAAAGTAATGCTTTTATTGATCAACACAAATGGTGCAGTGGGAGGTGAGGGAATACAAGCATAGCTCTCAAGACCAAATGAGGATGAACACTTCTAATCATTACCTTATTGTGGTTCAAATTTTTGTAAACCTTTATTCACATGAATGATTGCTCCTACTTAAAAAGTACCCGAGAAGAGAAATAAATAGACCAAATAGTGAAATAGTTACCTCACACATAACAAGGGTAGGTTCAATGACACGCACCGCAACTGAGGCATTAGCTGCATCTGTTCCATCAACAGATGAAATTTCTTCCACCATTCTTTTCTTTATACCAGAACCAATATCGTCCTGAGATTGTGGTCCCTCTATAGTGATTTCATAACAAGGTTCCATATCTATAGCAGCATTGCTTGACTCCTTGCTAACATGTTGAGGCACATTATAACTCAACAGATTTTGTTTGGCAGGAATTACGTCAGAAAGGAAAACACAATCAGGCAGTAAAGCTGGCTTAGCAAACCATAATCCAGAACCATCATCACGAGTGTAAATAAGAGGAGGGGCATGCCACTCCTGGCGGTCGACTGGGACTAACACAGACTGCATTAAAAGAGATTTTCCAAGTCAGGCAATATGGTTTAGAAGTAGTGGTCAAGCCGAGGCAAGTTAAGTTAATATTAATATTTAACAGGATCTCAATGGCCCCAGATGCACCTGTATCCGGTGACGGTCTGTGTTGCGTATGTACTCAAGAGGTACTCTTGAATCCCTAGTCAAGTTAGATAGGACATGTATTAACTCCTCGAGATTTGAAATAACTTTGCCTGCAAATTTCTTAATGATAGAGTGGTCAGGAACACCAGCTCTAGAGAGCATATATCTGCAATTGCAAATAGTGAAATCGAAAAGTGGTTACAAATTCTTTCAAACTAGCATAACTAAAGGCTCCACGATTATAGATTTATATAGTCAAAACTCAAAATGCATTGTTTAGTACATAAAAGTCATCCATTGAGTTCCAAGGAAGGTCACTATGGGGAAAAGGTAAAAGTCATAAAAGTCAACATTTTTTAAGTTTAGTAAAAAATAAAATGATGAAAGTTGAAGACATACCCTGACTCTGCAACATAGACAAGGCCACATTGAAAATTGAAATTTCTAGCCTGCATCATGGATAGGGGAAAAGGTAAAAAATATCACCATGGGGACCAACATACACATAAAAAAGCAACCAAGAAATCCGATAATATTTCAGATACTTAAACTGTTAGCCTTTTCACTAAATTTTCAGGTTTTATTTTGAATCGCAATATACATTACAACATAACAGTGAAAGATTCAGCTCCTCAAAACACATTATACATGACTACATGTTACCACTGTTGGGGCCAAAACATCTGATACAAACACACAGTCACACGTTGATGAGTTGCTTGTTACTAAAAGGTTTTAACTTTTAAGATCTAAGGTTTCTTATATTGCAACACTTCCTAGCTGGAACATCTACATTTTCCAAGCTTGAATTAATACAAGCACTTCACCTACCTTGAACTCTATCTTTTGTTAGGATGACATAAACACTATTTTCATAAGCGCTGATAAATATTAAAAACCTGTTGATATGAAAGGGGGTGTATCACTGCACCACTGACTTCCAAGAAGCGGTCAGGAGTTATTGAGTGCAAATTCTGGACCTGAAATTAATCGACATAGTCAATTATTCCCTCATTCTGGACCGGGATAGCACAATATAACTCGTCAACCAAAACTTACTAATATTTAAATATACATTAATCGAAGAAGTTACATAGAACTGTCCAAACATATGCATTGTCTATTAAATAATGCATGGATTAGCAAATGACTGGAATAAAAGCTTGGTGATTACCGTGCAGAATCACAAACTCACCACTAAATCAAAGGTCAAAGAGGCACCACCTCTTTCAATTTTAAGTTCAACATTCTTTCCGACATTGTCATCAAGTAGAGTTTCCATCTCAAGGAAATGTGTAGTCACCTGCAATAGTTGTTCCTTAGAGAATGATATTGGGACAAAAATGAAAAATCATAAAATACAATGTTGCTTGAAATTTGAAATTAACAAAATAAGCGATTACAGGGTGTTGGAAACCATTTTTAATTATTATCACGCGCAACGGATTGAAAAACGATCAAACTGTATCAGACTTTCTGCACAAAATATTTGAAAGATTTGCAATAGGCATCTATAAATATAACAAAATAATAAAACCTAAGGTAGATTTCCGTTATACTGACATAAACATCAGTTTGAGCTTTGAACTAAATAAAAAAGGTGATAAATCCTTATTAATGACTCCTCTTAGGTATGATTGAGAGGGTTGTTTTCCAAGATGACACTACTGACTGTCTTGGGATCACTCTTCCAAGTTTTAAGAGAACCAGATCACCTAAAAAATTATCTAAGATAATATGAATCAACATATACACAACTGACACGAACAACTGAATCAGGATGAAGATCATAGAGGCCCTAAGTCTGCCACTCAACGCCAATCACATTCCTAGTACAACAGACACATCCAAAGAATCAGCTGAAAATGTTATAGAACAATTGATAGAGAAAGTAATTTTGCTAATAGACACAAGATTAATGGACTATTTAGAACATACAAGACATCTTCCAAGGGTAAGGATGGCTCATGAAGAGCTTGATCTATGCTTATAGTTGGGTTTGATGTCTACTGATAAGGATGAATGTAATAAATCAAGAGGTTTAGTCAGATTACATAAAAGACAGGAATTACCAGAGGCGTTATCAGAAGCGCCTGAATAAAGGATCCACAAACAAGAAGTGTGAAACACAGGCCGCAGACACACCTCATTGACTATGTTTCTATTGGAGGTATTTTTGTGGAATAATACCATAAATGAAACAGCAATACTGGAAACTAAACAATAACACAAGAAGCCGAGGCGTGGCATGATCAGCGGCAGGAGCTTTGACACAATATTTGGAAGTCACAATGATAGATGAGTGGAAAGGGATAGATGTAACAAAAACTCAAGCTTGGTGCAATAGTCTTCAGTAGTACAAGAACGATGCAAGAGTGGTCATGTTCCTACCGGTGGGTCTCGAAGCTCAGATCAGCACAGTGGTAGAGTGAGATTAGTTGGATGACCTCTGGAAGTACTCCATCATCGCCTGTGGCTATTTTTCATGCCAAAAACTAATATTTACGCTGGAAGTGAAAAATGACAACTAATATTGGCTCCAATACCATGTGCAAGTAAAGAACATTTTTGTTTTTATTATCATTAGGAGGAACTCCGTCATGAGATCATTTTTTGGTATCATGCCTGTCCCAAACCAGGATAAAGGAGGAGGGTGTTGTGGTAGGTGCGTGACAGCCAACAGTATCGCTTAGTCACATCATATGACATGAATCGAAATATGAATATCACTATAGCTAGGTCGTCACCCGTAAGTGACGTGTCATCCCTCCGCCTGGGGGTGGTGTCAAATGAGCAAGGGCGTGCTACACTTCATAGGCCTGGGTGTGGTGATAAGAATGCTAAGGGGGGGAGAAGCTGGTCATAGGAGGCGACCTCAGCTGGCATGTGGGCCCAAGTCGTGATGGTTTTGCGAGTATCCATGGCGCACATGGTTTTGGCACTAGAAATGAAGCCGGGAAGAACATTCTGGATTTTGCCTTACATATGAGTTGGCTGTGATGAACACCTAGTTTAAGAAAAGAGACTCACCTTGTCACCTATAGAAGTGGAGCTAATAGTACCCAAATTGACTACTTTTTAGTACGGACGAATTGCAGCTACACTGATTGTAAGGTTATCCCAGGTGAGAGTGTTGTCACTCAACATACGATGTTTGTGCTTGATTTTCAAGGTAAAAAGAGGAGGGGGTTAAGGTACAAGAGGAGCCAAAGATAAAGTGGTGAAGGCTCGAGAGGAATCTCCAACAAAGTTTTGCACACAAAATGTTGGAGGAAGATGCATGGTCTATTGATAATGACGCACATGTGGATGATGTGTGATTATCAATGGAGTCCACCACTAACAAAGTGGCGAAAGAGATACTTGAAGAATCTAAGGAATGTCTGCCACCAAAAAAGGACATGTCTTGGTGGAATGATGAGGTGAAACAAGCAATAAGGACCAAAAGAGAATGCTATAAGAAATTGGGCAAAAGTTGGAGCGACGAGAACACGGAGGAGTACAAGGAGGATAGAAGAAGAGGAAAGAAAGTTGTGAAGGAAGCCAGAGGAAAAGTGAACAAGGAATTGTATGTAAAATTGGACTCCAAGGAAGGAGAAAAAGATATTTACAGACTTGCTCGCCTTCGTGACCGTAGGACTCAAGATATCGGAAAAGTTAAGTATGTGTGTGAAGGATGTCGATCAAAGGGTAATAATGGAGGACGAGGAAATAAAAGAGAGGTGGAGGTCTTACTTTGATACCTTGTTCAACGGGAATAAAATGCAATGTATTGATGATCTTACTATACCAGAGTGTATGGTAAATCGGGACTTCGTGAGAAGGATTCAAACAACAAAAGTTAAAGAGGCTATGAGAAAGATGGGGTGGAAGAAAGTAGTGGAACCAGATGGCATACCGATCGAGGCTTGAAGGAGTTTGGGAGAGAAAGGAATCTAGTGGCTAACACGATTCTTCAACATGATTTGGAGAAATAACGAAATGTCAGTGAGTTAGCGCAAGAGTACTCTCATTCCCTATTTAAAAATAATGGTGATGTACAAGAATGTGCCAATTATCGAGGGATTAAGCTTATGAATCACATCATGAAACTTTGGGAGCGAGTCGTTGAGCAACGACTTCGTAAAAGTGTGAAAATTTTGGAGAATCAATTTGGTTTTATGTCTGGACGCTCAACAACTGAGGCCATTCACCTTCTTAGACAAGTTATGGAGAAGTATAGAGACATTAAAAGGATCTGCATTTGGTGTTTATTCACTTAGAAAAGACATATGATAGGGTACCTCGAGAACTCCTTTGGTGAACCTTAACTAGAAAAGGCATATCACGTAAGTATATCAGTATCATCATGGATATGTATGATGTTTGTACTACACGTGTCCGACTAGTGTAGGGAGGACCACAAAGTTCCCTTATTTCCCTATTACTAGCAGAGTGCACCAAGGATCTGCTTTTGAGTCTTTTCTTATTTGTTATAGTAATGGATGGACTTACGAAGTCGATTCAAGAAGATATATTGTAGTGCATGATGTTTGCCGACGATATTGTATTGATTGATGAGACGCAATCCGGTGCTAAAGCAAAGTTGGAAGTATGGCGACAAACATTGAAGACCAAGGGTTTCAGACTGAACCGAAGCAAGACTAAGTATATGGAGTGCAAGTTTGGTGGATGTAGAAGTAGTAGCAACAGTGGGATTACTCTTGATGGTAAGGAGATACCGATGTGTGATATGTTCTGTTACTTGGGCTCCATAATTCAGAAGAATGGTAAATTAGATGGAGATTTATGCCATAGAATCAGACCTGGGTGGATGAAATGGATGAGTGCATCAGGATTTCTATGCGATCAAGGTATGCCGATTAGGCTGAAAGGTAAATTTTATCGAACAGCGATTAGGCCTGCATTAGTGTATGGCGAAGAGTGTTGGGCGGTGAAGCAATGCCACATTCAAAAGATGAGTGTGGCAGAGATGCGTATGTTGCGTTGGATGTGTGGACATACCAGAAAATACCATTTGAGGAATGAGATAATCAGATAAAAGGTGGGAGTAGCACCTATTGAACATAAGATGTAGGAGTCTCATTTGCGGTGGTTTGGGCATGTGCGTAGAAGACCGAGTGATGTTGTTAGACGACTTGAGTGATGGGGAGAAGAGGCTGAGAATAGAGGGAGGGGAAAACCAAAATAGACTTGGATTAGAAAATCAAAACTCATATGCGTCTTCTTGGTTTGGATGAGAGTATGGCTTTGGAGAGAGCAAAGTGGAGGGCGCACACCCGTGTGGACGATTGATGTCTTTTCTACTTTTCCTCTCTTTTTCTTTTATCGTTTATCGTCTTTATCTTTTTATATTCTTATGTTATTTTTATCTTCTAGCTTTTTATGCTCTTTTATCTTTTTATATATTTTATCTTTCTCATATTCTTATGTTATTGTTATCTTATATTTATTTATCTTTATTATCCGTTTTATCTTCCTTTTTCTTTTTTTCTTGCTTCTTTTATTTTCTTTTTCTTTTCTTTTTCTTTTTTTCTCTTCTTGTCTTTCTTCTCTGTTTGGCATAGATATCATAGATCGATTCATGTTAGCCGACCCCAAATTCTTTTGGGATTAAGGCCTGGATGTTGTTATTGTTATATCATTAGGAGGTGCATACTACATCTATGGTTAAGATAGCGAGTAAAGCCCAATACAATTAGGGTTAAAAATTTAACAACATGTGACATACTTAGCAGAATTCATGTGTTCAACAAGTAAATGCTAACACTGACCTTCTCATTCATACAAACAAGTACATCACCTGGCTTTAAGAGATCATAAGCTGGGGCACAAGGCACCTGAAACAAACCAAGAACTCTAAGAAAGCAGGAGTATACAAGAGATAAGATACATCCTAAAAAGCATCAAGATGACATACCACAGAATCAACAACAAGCATTCCAGTTTCACCTGAACGAGAAGCACTTCGTACCAACTGATTTGTGAGACAAATTATTAGTGTTTTTATTATTATTTATTTTGAGTGCATAAAAATACATAAAACCGTCACTTCCATATACCCGTTCTGTTTCGCTTTGAACACCAAGACGACGGGTCTCATCAAATCCTTTATGAACAAATGTAACCTATACAACAAATTTCCAACTGTAAATTTTACCATTACTAGAAAGGGAAAAAAGTGCAAGAAATGAAGAGTTTCATTGAAACAGAAAAGGAATGGAATGTAGATGTCAGTGCCCTTTGAAGTAAAATACTATGTAAGAAATAAGGTTTTTCTGATGTCCTAAATATGAATTTCATTTAGAATTTTATGAACAAAAAACTGTAAAGGACATAAATGACTAATTGACTTCCAATACTGTTAATGGAGATGTTTAATTGTGATGAAAATGTGAGTTACTAGCTCCCTCCGTCCCGCTAAGATTGTCTCATATTTTTTTTGGTCCGTCCCACTAAGATTGTCTCATACTGAATTTGGTAAAGTTTATGTGGTTCTAAATCATTCTTACTTTATTATTACTTTATCAATTCAATATTAACCACGTAAACCCACTTTTCTTAAAAAATTTACCCACTTTTCTTAATAACCGCATCAGCTCCTCATGTCCCAATTTTAGATGGACGGGAGCGGTTAACTTCCAATGGTATGAACGGAGATGTAAACATGATATTGTATATATCCAATATCCGAAAACAATGTGATCAATGACTTATGAATATGAAGTATTGTATCCGAAAATGAAGTAAATTCCCCAGGGATGAAATTATTTAAACTCTGAGAAAGAAAATGGATTTAGATTGTCATCCAGTCAATCATACTCCAACCACAATGCTTCGCTTCTCAGTCTAAACACTAGAATAAATAATACTACGTACAAAACTTTAAAAGGATAAAACTTTAGAAGGATAAAACTTTACAAACCTGAAGCGTGCCACGAGGAATAAATACTGCCTCCCATTTATGTGTAGAATCTCTTCCTTGTTGTAAGAAAGCTAAAGCCCTTACAACCTAATACAGATGAAAATCATACTTATTTAGCACTTCAAGAAAAAGAGATTGAATTCGATTCCATTAGAAGCCAGCAGCAAATA
Organism: Cuscuta europaea; assembly: GCA_945859875.1. NCBI lineage: Eukaryota > Viridiplantae > Streptophyta > Magnoliopsida > Solanales > Convolvulaceae > Cuscuta > Cuscuta europaea. Next base: position 10,931,069 of record CAMAPE010000005.1, on the reverse strand, counting down.
AAAGTGCGATAATAAAACTACAATATTTTGTGTCTTATCATAAGCAGAGATCCTTCAATAAACACTAGAATATTATCTTACTCGCTCTAATGGAAGGAAAAAAGCAGAGGCACTTGATGTCTTGCCCCCTGCATTCAAAGCAACCGCTCTGCCCTGCGAGTCAATTACCGGAGAACCACTTGAACCACCCTTAGTCCCAGATGCAGCCTGTGGTGTAAGTAACAGAAGAGATGATTACGTGATAAAGCTTAGAGTATCTGGTGGTGAAACTTCTTATAACGATTTAGAGCCCAAGAAAATGTTATAAGATTGCCAAGCTTACTTGTATGTAGAATGTATTGAAGTCATTGTAGCCATCACTGCACCCAAAACACAAATCATCATAAACATGGTCATGTGGAAATCTTTCACCATATGATCATGGATATAAATAAAATATCCCTTGAAACATTTTATCATTTAAATCCATGTTTAATCTTAATCCATTTTCGTAATCTTAATCCTAAAAATTAAACTTTAAGTTGTACCGAGGCTTGCACAATATGCTACTGACGTGTAAGCTAAAGAGCACGGAAATCATGCACAGCTCCCTTTTGCCATTTCAGAAACTTGAAAACGTAATGGAAACATCAAATGCATGACTCAGTGTCGTTCCATAATGGCAATCTTTTTTTCATTTTGATTTCTTGACGGAGAGTTGGACCAGTTGGTGGCGGATATGGCAAAGAAAAGTATTGGGGGACTAATACAACATTATTAGTTAACATGCTTCTTTACTGAACTCTAATTTGTATGAAGTATATTGTTAATTTAGGAACATGATAGATAAGAAAATATAATTTCATTTTGAAATTCAAAATGAAATTTAAATTTCAAAAAATTTAAATTTCATTTTGAAATTAAAAAGCATACGTGGTATTAGCTGAAGGGTTGATTGCCAGGTGAGATGGGGATTGTGCGGGTTGGACGAAGAGTGGCTGTTACATCCGCTCGTCCGGTGTCCGGTAGCGTCTGAGTTTTGGCGTGCTGCTGGCTGGAGGACGATCGAGCAGGTCGGTCAGACGGCCAATTCATTTCTTGAGTGGTTGGAGTTGGCTTTTCAGGTGGAGAAGAAGGCGAATTTACAGAAATTGTGTGGGGGTTCTTGGGGTTTATCCCTTAATGGTGCCAACATAAAAGTGCGTCACCCCTTCCCTTTTTCTTTTTCTTCCCCCTCTTTGCGTCACCTCTACTTAAATGTTTAAATAAAAATAACGTTGTAGAATTCTACATTTTCAAAAAAAATAAGAGTAAAATAAGCTAATATCATAAGTCTTGTGGTATTAGGTATGGGCTCATACAATAAAGAGTTAAATATTCAATGAAGAGTATATCAGAAAAATTTATTAGTACCACTCATTAGAATATGCTACTTATTAATTCTCACGATTAAATTATTTTAAAATTCAATACTATTCTAAAAAAGTGAATACAATAAATATTAAAATTAACGAATACTATGTATTAGTTAAATAAGAACTTGTTACTCATTTGTTAAATTAGTGCTAGCATATGAGAGAGAAAATTATCTTGTTCAATTCTTAGTCGACTTATCTTATATAAAAACGAACCATATATGAGAGGAAGTTATTTCACCCGGTTGTTACCCGGATTAACTTTTACCTAAAAGTACTATGTATGAGAAAAAAATTATACTACTTAATTGTTAGCCTACTTATCTTATTATGAGTACATATATGAGTATTTCCCTACTCAATTATTAGCAAGTTTATCTTGTAACATACCTGATAGCACTACATAGGAAAGAAAGTTCTCCTGCTCAATTATTAGCAAACTTATCTTGCTATATCTAAAAGCACTACATATGGGAGAGAAAATTTCGCCCTTCAATTGTTAGCTAGACTATCTTATATACTTAAAAAGAACTACAAATGAGAGACAAAGTTCTCCCGCTCAATTATTAACAGTTATTATCTTTTTATTTATACCTAAAACCCTGACATATGAGACAGAAGGTCCTCTCGCTCAATCATTAGCCTGCTAACCCTATATGTAAAAGCACTACATATGAGAGAGAGAATTATTCCCCTCCATTGTTAGCCGATTTACCTTATACCTAAAATAACTATGTATGACAGAAAAAGTTTATATGTTAGCTTGTTAGCATGCTTGTCTTCTAATTCCTAAAAAATTACATATGAGAGAAAATTCTACCGCACAATTGCATCCGGCTTATCTTATATATAATAGATAAAATCCCCCCTCTCAATTATTAGCTAGATTATTTTATACCTTAAAAGCACTTCTTATGAGGGAAAAATCTCTCGCTCAATTGTTACCCGATTTAAAAGCACAACATATGAGAGAGAAAATCATCTTGCTCAATTGTTACATGACTTGTCTTACCATATATTAAAAGCCGCTACATATGAGAAGAAAACTCTTCTGCTCAATTGTTAGCAAGTTTATCTTTTTAGCTACTTATACGTAAAAGCGATACAAATGAAAGAAAAAATTATCTCGCTCACTTGTTTGCCGGCTTATCTCATCGTATACTTAAAAGAACTCATATGAGAAAGCAAAATTAATACTGCTCAAATGTTAGCAAACTTATCGTCTAATACCTAAAATTACTACATGTGAGAGAAAAAAATCTTCCCCTCAATACCCTTGCTCAATTGTTGCAAGTTTATCTTCTATAATACCTAAAAGCACTACATATGAAAGAGAAAATTTTCACGCTCAATTATTAGCAAGTTTATCTTCTTATACCTAAAACCACTACATATAAGAGACAACGTTCTATCACTCAATTGTTAGCCGACTTACCTTATACTTAAAAGCACAACATGTGAGAGAGAAAATTTTTTCTATCACTTGTAAGTTGACTTATTTTCTTATAGTTAAAAAACTACATAAGAGAGAAAGTTCTTCCTCTAAATTGTTAGCATGTTTATCTTCTAATACCTAAAAACATTATATATGAGACAAAAAGTTTTCCTGCTCAATTGTTAAGCGGTTTATCTTATGCCTAATAGCATCATATATGATAGAGAAAATTCTTTCCCTCAATTGTTAGCCTCCTTAATTATGGCCTAATATTCTCATACCTAGAATTCTATAGCTAAAAGCATTACATATGAGATAAAAAGTTATCACTCAAATGTCAGTCGGCTTATCTTATACTTAAAAGCATCACATATGAGAAAGAAAATCTTGAAGCTCAACTGTTAGCCGACTTATCTTATACTTAAAACCACTTCATATGAGAGAAAGTTATTTCGTTCAATTGTTAGCTAGCTTATCTTATATCTAAACGCTCAATTATCTTAAAACCACAGATGTGTAATGATTCACCCAATTAAGTACTTCCCCCGTCCCGAAAATTTTCATGATTGTGTTCGGCTTTTGTATCTCATTTGCATCTCTTTTTCTCTCTCTACTTTTTCTTCTTGCGCTTCAGTAAATCCAATGAAACACTGAACTTTGAGAGATTTATTTTTTAGGTGAATTATTTGTATATCGATTTCGCTATTATACATTGTAGGTTACAAATTTGTTTTTTTACTCCGTATAATTTAATCAATTCTCTAATATTTACCTGATAATCATTTTTTGAATTTTAATGAACCAATGTTTTAATTTTGTGCCAAAGAAAATAGTGTGTTTTTCTATGAGAGAGAAAATTCACCCGCTCAATTATTAGTCTGCATATCTTCTTATATCTAAAAGCACTACACATGAGAGAGACAATTCCTTCTGCTCAATTATTAGTTCACTTATACCTTTTTTATTATACTTAAAAGCACTACATATGAGAGAGAAAATTATTTCGCTCAATTATTACTTCATTTATCTTATCTTCACTTATAACTTAAAACACTACGTATGAGAGAGAAATTTCTCCGATCATTTATTAGTCTGCTTATCCTATATAGAATACAAAAAACACTACATATGAGAAAGAAAATTCTTCTGCTCAATTGTATGTTATTACTAACCATATTGAAGTTGAAATCTACCTATTTGATCGAAGTGTATTGTACTAATAATTAGACAATAACAAATATAATGTTGTAAAGATAGAGTTGCATCATGGTCGGCTTGGATTCTCAATTGAAATTTATGATGTACATGATTGTGGATAACCAATCATATATGTGTTTGGACATTATATAATATATGACAAAGTCTATAATTACATTCTTTAGTAGTAACAGTTACTGGCATGAAGTGTCAAACACACACACAAATGAGTGAGAATGAGCGTGTAAATCTTCCTGATGGGACTATGGTAAGGTATATTTCGATTTTGGTTAAAAAGAAATGTAATGACTTCAACTTCTTTATTTATTAAAATCAAGTATTGCTTTTATGAGATGTCAAAATTTGGATTGAATATAAATAACTTTATTAATAATAATGTCTTTAATCTTTAATCTTAAAAGTTGAAATAACACTCAAATGTAACTTTTTTATAACTCAAATCTTAAAAGTTGAAATAATGAATACGACGTAACACTTCAAAAAACATCAATTTTTTGAATTGATATAACTTTTTTAATTTATACTCTGATTGTAAAAATAAGGATACTGCAAAAAATGTGAGTTATTAGCTCTTGGGAATTGTAATTATGTTTTATTTTACTTCCTCCGTTCTTTATTATTTGCAACATTCCTATTTTCACGTTGCCAATGTACAACTTTGATCGTCATTATATTTAATTCTCTATTAGTAAAAACTATGGAGTATGTAAAATCAAATTATAAAAATTTGTAATGAAAGAATTCAACAATAACTTTCAAAAAATTTAATTCTCTTACATGAACAAACAAAATATAGTTAAAGCAGAATGTGTGAATGATAAAAAATTTCCATGTTGCAACTATAAGAAACGGAGGATACTATGGAGTATATCAAAGTGACCGTAGAAGTGTACTCGTAGAAAATTTAGTGACTTGTTTGTCCACAAATATTTATTTGAGACATTTTCCTTATAGTCACACGGATATATATAATGTTAAACATAAATATAGTCACTAAAAATTATTAGGTTATATTTTTTATCTATTATATTTATTTTAGTCGTATATTAAAAATTATTTATTTATTTAATACGGAATAATCCGTATCGAGGTTGGAAAAGAAGAAGGTTGTTTAAAAACATTTCGGGTTTTTTTTAGAATTTTATATATGCAATATAGGTGTCATATGAAAGATCGTAAAATAATATGAGTTTTGATATACTTTTTATAAAAATTAGAAAAACGATGAAAAAGTTAAAACACTGAATAAAATGGTGTTTTTGTATTTATATGACCCATCAATCGATATCACGTATGTTTCCTTTCTTTTCTTGGTATATAAATGATTAAATGCTTCCCTTCCTTTGAATTTGGTTGTTCGTTATTATCCTTCAATTTGTCATGTGTCAATTGTAGAGTAGAGGAGTGAATTGTGAGGAGAATGACACATAGATTTTATCAAAGGTAAAATTGTATTGTTATGAGATATTTCTTTTCTTATATATAATAAATAGATTACAATAACTAAAAATTAATAAGCCATATTTGTATCGAATAACCTTATGTTGGTTATATATTATAAATTATTTATTCATTTAATACGGAATAATTGATATCGTGATTCGAAAATAGGAAGGTTTAATAAACCTTCATACAACAACAATAACATGCAAGCCTTAATCCCAAAAGAATTTGGGGTTGCCTAACATGAATCGATCTATGAATCATATATAATAAACCTTCATAATTTTTTAAAAATTTATATAATAAATATTGGTGTCATATGAAAGATCGTAAAAAATTATGAATTTTGATATATTTTTTGTAACAATTAAAGTAGAAATTAAAAAGTTATACCACTTTGAAAAAAAAGAGTATTTTTATACAATTGGCACCAAGAATTTAATCTCTACTCAACCTACCAATGCTATTGCTATTATTACGTTAAGTAGTTAGTTCTCTGGTATTTTTTATCCTTTTTCCAAATACAAAATCTAGAATTTGACACATGACATTTTTATAGCAAAGGAGCAAATTGTGGAGAGATGGACACATAGCATTAATGAAGGGCATAATTGTATTTTAATGAGCTATTTGTTTTCTTATATATAAATAGATAGACTGCACATAATTAGGAGTCCAAAAGCTAAGCATTTAGCTTTTTGGACTCATAATTCCCCACTACAAATGGTCTAAGGAACAAACTTGGGAGTATGTTGAAGTGGAATTGGATACATTACGGGCTATTGCTGAAATCATGGGCGGAGATGGGATGACCAACCTTGGTCCACCCCAAATTTAAAAAATGATTTAATTTTTAATGTAAAAGATTCTGTTTAAATTTTTTTCCAAAAATATTCTTTGTACCGGTCCAATACGGCTCAGTGCCTTGGCTCCGCTCCTGGCTGAAATCCATAACGGGTCTAGTACCTTTGCCATGGGAATGTTAGCGAAAGATGTTAGAGAAATGTGTCTGGAATTTAAAGAACTCTATTTTTGTCATATTAGCCAATCTGAGAACGGAGTTGCTCATGAGTTAGCTAGAACGACTTATTTTTTGTCTGATAGCCACTTTTGATGGGTTGTCCCGCCTAATTGCATTATTGATGTTTTTATCTTTGATTTGATTAATTACAATTAATTCTTTTTCATTCAAAATACATACAAGGTATTTGTGAGAGCTATGGTTCTTGAAAAATCAATAATATTTATGTCAATTGTTGAGATTCAAGATCTCCCCCTAAATTTACTTATTATTGATATTGCATTATATTGTAGTGTATGGAATTGAACCGAAAGGGTAAAGTTCCAAACGGTTTCAACCCTTAATTCGGATCGTACCATACTGTTTGAAATCTCATAGTATCATATCGTACACATTTTGGTAGTTTATCGCACTATTCCGGATTGCGTCCACCCTATCTAATTAAAGTGAACTCTCTCGTTACAAAAAATCATAATTTTTTTTAATTTCTTATTTTTGAACCACTTATTTATTATATGAATTTTGGATTACCTAATTTCATTTGAATAGTTAACTTAGATTGTTAACTTTTAGGGAAATTTACCACAATATTATATTACTAAAAGAGAGATGATTTTCCATTATTATATGACTAAAAATCTTGATTGATCAATGTATGACTTAAAATTCGATAACGGTGAGTAGGATGATTGAAAATAAAGGAAGAGAAAGTTTCCATGTGCATATGGAACGTGAGTGACATATCACTCTCCCACCAAATTAGAACAAAAAATAACTAGGTCATTGATGTTCATGTAATCTCCGATTGTATGTTTGTATTTTTAACTAGTTTTTATTAGTTATAGTTGAGGAAATTACACATTTTTGGTGTAATACTTTATTTTCATATTTATTTGTAATTTGTTTAGATTAAGACTTTTCTGAGCTAAACAGGTCAAAGATCATCCAAGGAATCAAGATTGGACCTTAAAAGATCAAGGAAAGTGAAAAGAGGCAAAAAAGATTTCGATTTGGAAAAAATACTCATGTACCCGGTCGGGTATTGCCTATACCCGATCGGGTATTTGCTTGATTCGATTGTCCAAATTAAATCCGGGAACAAATGATCGTGGGAGCAAATTTTCGTAAAGATTCGTCACATACCCGATCGGGTATGCCGACATACCCGATCGGGTATGCCCAGAAAAGTGAATTTCTGGGAAATTTCCTAAGATACCCGGTCGGGTATCCTATATACTCGGTCGGGTATCAGACCCTGCAGCTCCCAAAAGCCTATAAATACACCCCTTTCCTTCACAATAAAAGAACCAATTCCTATATACTTCTAAGCTCAGTCTAGAATAATTCTTTCTTTGTATTTTCATCATGTTTAGTCTCCAAATGAGGAGCTAAACTCTTCCATCTTGGTTTTGCTACTTTAAAGCTTAATGAATTTGTAAGTTGTGAGTTATTCTCTTTAATTTTCTTCCTTGAATATTAATTCTTCCTTTAAATACTATTTCTATATCAACGTTGGGGAGTGTTACTAAGATGACAATTAGTTAACATCTTGACATTAGTTATAGTAATAGTTATTTCTTCCTCTATGTTAATATTGGGGAGTGTTACTAAGATGATAATTAGTTAACATCTTGATATTAACTATTGTAGGATTCGTACTCTTTAATACTCTTCCTTGAGTATTAATTAATTCATATTCATATTTCATATTAATATTTTGAACATTACTTAAAGGATCAACTAGTTTTGTTTCATATATTAATTATTACTAGAATCAATCGATTAATACGCTTGTTATTAATTCGGTTCCTTCAACGGTAGTAAACTTGGATTGTTAATGCATGTGTCTCATGATTAATAATCTAAGGGGAATTAATTATATTGATTAAACCAATAAATCGCTTGTGTTGAGGTTATCAATCTCAATCGTTTTCATCTCAAGTTTATTGCTACTATCATGTTAATATACGGCGCGTGTTCTATATTGACTCGGTAGTAAATTTTATTAATGAACGCGTCTCGTTATTAATAACTACCCTCGATGAACTGGATATACTCCTCGATTGAGTATTCGAGAGGAAGATAGTTAAAGATATAACCAGGATCGACGAACATTTCATTAAGTGGATAAAAGCAAAACCAAGTCCTCATCTCCGTTAATCAAACTCATATAGGTTGTTCATCTTAGTATATTTAAATCAAACAAATCTAAACCCCCCTTGATACTACTTATATAAAAGAAAAGTATTTTTTTCCCTGTGGATACGAACCTTACTTCACTATACTACGCATTAGTGGTGTATTGAAAAATTATTTTGAGTGCACCTCACGACAAAGTGCAAGGTCAGTCATAGATTGGAAAAGAGACACTCTTTTAGTCATATGATAAACAAAAATCAATTCGAAAACAAAAAACAGTCAAGTCCTATCTGGCCAAGAAATTTAATAAAACACCTAAGAAGAAGATTGTGGCAACGAGGGCATCCAATGCAAAACTTCATCATTGTGCTTCTTGCATGAATTTAAATGCTAAGTTAGTAAATTACTAACTAATTTTAAACAATTAATTGACATAGTAAGTTACTACCAACATAATTGGGATTAATTAAGGCGTTGATGGTGGTGGTGGGATAGGGGCTATGGCCTAAGACCAGGGGCCACAAGCAAATAGAAAGCTTCAAAAGAGAGGGTACATACTTCATGTACGTTGGAGCATCTCTGTCTAAACGAGCAAGGGTGCCGGCCATAATAGAGACCTGTAAATTAATTCACAAGTAAAAGAATAATACTTAAGTTGTTCTTTATAACCTTGCCAAATTTGATTGATATAGAGAATAATGAAGTAAAAATTGTATGATAAAATTTGTATAGAGGACACATATAACATAGAAACATAAAATTAATTGATTAAAATGAAAACTGACAAAAATTTTGGAACACTTGAAAAGGAAAAACTATAAAGTTACAAGGAACCAAAGGAATACATGTTTATAGCATGAGGATGGTGCTATAAGACATTATTAAAAACCACTAGACTCTCATGTCAAGTGCATGAGCCTCAGAAACAAGGAAATTTGATTATAACATTTCGGAAAGAGTTGGACTTGGGGTACACTTTTTGTGTACACACTTTTAAAAATATGTTACGTCTGTACAAACATAAAAAAAACCTTACACAGACATGTGTAAAAAGTGTGTACACAAAAGTGTGTACCTTTAGAATTTTTCTTTCTGAAATAGGATAGCATGACCACTAGGATATACATTTTTTTTCTTTCACTTACCATTTAACCTTTGGATTTTTTGTGGAACACTTGATACTTTTTTCTCATTTTGAAAGATCACAATTGTAAAAGAGAAATTGTCACCTTTTTCTTGAATTAAAATCAAACCAACCCCATATGTTAATCTACTTCTACGTTATGAGAGAAGTGCACTACTCAAATATTTTGTGTCCATTTTTTTGGAAAATCTTTTTAACCTATTATAGTATGTGTTCTGTTAAGGTCAACATCCTTGAATTGGGATGAGATTCGAGCCTGTGACCTCCTCTTTGGAAGTGCCACAATGATGTCATCAGACCACAATCTACTTGACATTTATATCCGTTTTAATTATTTCGTTTAAAAAATTAATGCTGACTGGATGTAATTAATAAAAAAAGTAGAAGTATGAATTAAAAGAAGAAAGATGTGATACCTTCTCACCACTATCATTCCCCACTACCCTGATTTCAAGGCCTACGTGAGCAGCCTCAGGAGCAAGAGGGATTTCCTCATAATCAAGGAATTGTATTGCACCAGGATCATAACGAAAAAAACCAAAATCATGAACCTGTCAAGATAAAATAGAAACAAATAAATTAATTTTTCATTATACTTTGAACATTCTGTATTTAACTTACTCGTATTTCTTTTCAGATAGGCGTTTTTTGTTTAGGACATGGTTTTTTAGTACTTACTCGTTTATTTTCTTTACACCACAAGTGGGGTAGAATTGATTTTCTTTAACAAATTAAAGTACACTGCAAACATTTTGAGAAAAGCATTATGAAGGTTAACATCCTAGGGAAGCTAATTTATACTACGATGGTCATTTGGGTTTAAATTTTGAGTTTTAGTTTGGAAAACTTCATATGCAGAGCAAGTCATGTTTCTGATGTACATCATTATATTGATGATGCACGAGCCCGTTTACATCTATTTCTCGTCTTATCAGAATTATGATCCAACTTTTTATCAAATACATAACTTTTGATTTCGTGCACTAAATTGTGTAATAATAAAAAAAGTAAGGTTGAAATTACTTTTCCGACTACATAGGTTGAAGTTACAGTAGATGATCATTTTAGCTATTTTATCATATATTTTTTTCTTTATTTTATTAATAAAATAAGTTGAAATATAATTTTTCATACATCAGCGGAATCAGCCAATACAACCACTTTAGCCAGAACTTCAAAAAATTCAGCAAAATCACCTTATTCAGCCGATTTTGGTGCGACCAAACGGGCTCCTAATTTATCCTCCCAATATAGTGAATGATCGAATTTGATTATGTAATTTAGGATCTTTTGATATCGGGCAGTTTGAATTTTCTGGAAAATTGATTGATTCCCTATTACATAGGAATGAATAGCTGCAAAAAATGATCAACTCTCTTGAAATAGTAGTTGCTTATATGAAATATATAGAGCTCAAGAGATGGGGAAATGCCAAAATGATATAGTTAAAGTACTTACAAAATGGCAACAAAATGGTTTAAAATTGATTTAGTAATGTAGTAGATCATTTTTAAGTATTCCCTCTGTCCCATTTTAACTGTCCTACATTCCTTTTTGGGTTATCCTAAAATAAGTGTCTTTTTTATCTTTTGGAAAGAAACATGTGGCTTACACTATTTCACTTCATTATACTCAAACTTTAACCACAAATTTTACTTTTTCAACCACTTTAATAATAATCGTGTCAAATCAAAGTGAGACACATGAAATGGGACGAAGGTAGTATTATTTATGGAATTTGATGATGATACAAACTCCTACTGTTGTCTCACTTAGCTTGTACCAAGCTGGCTTATAAAGCATCAAAAAATCTGTTTGTACTCACTCTTGTACTCACTCTCCTATTTTGCATGTTCACACAAGCAATTCGTTAAGAAGAAGACAACATTTTATCTGTGTTTGTCTGTGTACACAGACAAAATAAGGGGGTGAGTACAAATCTGTGTACAAAAGTGGGTACAACAAGAAGATTTCATAAAGCATAATATCCATGAAATTTTAGGTTGTGTTAGGATATCAGAAAATGCTACATAAATTTATTTTCTCGTGTTTACTTTTACCACAAGAAACATTAACAATAAAACATGATTACGAAGTCGTTTGGTAACACCGTTTTTCGGCTTATCAGGCTTATAAGCCAATTTTTTCATCAAACACGTAACTTTTGTTTTCGCGCACTGAATTGTGTAACAATAAGAAAAGGTAAGGTTGGAGTTACTTTTTTGACTGTATTGGTTGAAGTTACTTTAGATGACCATTTTAGCTATTTTTACATATATTTTTTTTCTTTATTTTATCAATAAACGATATTTTAAAAATAATTTTTTCTTAAATCAGCAGAATCAGTCAATGCAGCCACTTCAGGCAGACATTCATAAATTTCAGCAAAATCAGCTGATTCAGCCATTTTTCCTGTTACCAAACGGGCTCTACATTTTTCTTTTACGGCATTCTGGTATGGCAGGAATACCACTTTTTAGGTCATGCGATTAAATTTTATAATTCTCCTTTATATAATGGAAATGGATAAACAAATAGTTTGAGCAAATACATATGTGTATACAAAATCTGTTTCAACAAAAAAGTTATTTTTGCAGTATCTTTCCTTCTAAATTTTACTTATATTTTACTCCCTATTTTGTATTTTGATTTCCTTAGGGTATGTTCGGGAGTTCGGAAGGAAGAGGAGAGGGAGACTTTGGAGGTATGTTTTTGGAGGGGAAAGGGAGTGGAGAGTGAGGAAGTCCTTCTTTGTATTTGAGAGTAATAAATTTGGAAAAAGAGAGTTTTTAAATGAATTATAATTAAAATCACTTTGAGATATGACGAATTTAAATAATTGAACTGATATTTATTTTTAATTGGGCTTAAATTACCATTTCTTTAATTATCCTTCAAAACCCTCCAAATTGGGGGAACTTAACAATTGAGCATTTAGTTGGTTTTGGAGGGTCGTGAAAACCCTGCAAAACCATTCCCTCCAACTTTATGAACTCCCCAAACATGAAAAGGAGAGTTATAAACCTCCATCAACCTTCCCCTCCCCTCCAAAACCCAACTCTCAAACGTACACTTAGGGTGTGTTTGGGAGTTTAAGGGTGATGGAAGGGGAAGACTTTGAAGGGAAGTAGAGAGAAGGGAATGGGAGGGAGATGAGAAGGGATTCTCTCATCTTGTTTGGGATTCCAAATTTCAAAAGATGAGGGTTTGGGGACTTGAGAGATTTCAGCTGAGGAGAAATGAAGCGAATAGCAGCTCATAAAGATTTTATGCGGAAGCGGTTTTAGTTTCAGAGGATAAATCTCTCATTTGCGTAGCTAAACCTTATAAAACCCTCAAATCGGGGAATTAGAAAACCCATGTTTTGGAAAATTTAGAAGGATTTTATAACAGCCCAAAACCTTTCCCTCACATGTATTCCTCTCCCCTCCAAAAACCAACTCCCAAGAACGATTTTTCAATTCCAAATGGACCGTTACTGAATGAATGCATCTAACTTGCGTTTCTAATGTGTTGGCTATATTGTTACTTTTTACTCACGAAGTAAATGAAATTTGTTCACAACATTTTCTAAAGTTTAGTACACAAAAAAGAACTCATGCAAACGTAGACATGTGGCTAAAAACAATTAGCTTAGTTTGGTTGTAGAGTCATCCGGTTATCAAGGTCAGGGGTTCAATTCCTGTGGCGCCGACATGGCCTGACATGGCGCACATGTGCGGGCCACATCATTTTTTCTTTTCATTTTCCATTTTGTTTGCCTTTCTTTATTCTCTCCCTATTTCTCCAAAAAAACTCCAGCCCCCTCATCTCCTCACCAAAACAAAACTCAAGCTCAGTCTTGGTCTTCCTTCCTTTATTTCTTTCTCTCGTTTTTCTCTGCCAACGACCGGTGAGGAAAAGACGCTAAAATATGAATAGGAGATCACCGTGAACAGGCGCACCTTCTCATATTTTTTGTATAGTTTTTCGAGCACCCTCCATTTTTTGCGGTCACTGCTCATGCCGGCTAATTAGAGAAGAAGAAAGGTTCGCATGGAAGAGAAAGAAGGAAAAAGAAAAAAGAGAAGGAAAAGGAAAAAAAGGGAAAAGAAAAGAAAAGCTGATGTGGCCCGCCACGTGTGCACCATGTTAGGCCACGTAGGCGCCACATAAGCAGGTGACCCGCTGACTGGCGGGTACCTGCTAAAAGGTGGTTTTGACGAAAATTTCAATGTAGGAGGACGTAATTGATGAAACTTAAAGTACGGAGGCATAATTGACTTTCCGTACAAAGTACGAGGGTCAATTTGACACTTTTCTCTAAATAGAGAATCAATTCAAAACACCATTAAATATGTCGCATATATAGGACTTACAGGGTCTCTATATATTGGATAGATAGGAATTTCTTCATTGTTCATAAACATAGCTTCAGCCACCACAGGTCCTACAATATATAGAGGAAAAAAGAAATTATTCTAAATAGGAGTAAACATTAACAAAGATAAAAAAAACTAGGATAAGAGAACCACACAAGTAGATCTATACAAAAATGACTGGCCCCTCACACCCAGCCTGTCTAGTATACCCTTATAAATGGGCGGGCTTGGACATATGAATTTACCATCATCTTGGCCCGCAATAACATATGAGCGGGCTTGAGTTAGGGTGTAGGACCGTCTGGGCCAATAAGCCCTGTCGTATAAATTTACTATGTAATATATATCCAAAATATATACTACTTCCGTTCTTAAATAAGTGCAACATGTGAAATTTTACACTATTCACATGTTCTACTTTGACTACTCCCTCCGTTCCTAAATAAACTTCAAACTTTCCTTTTTCGTCTGTTCCAATTAAAACTTCCACTTTCCCTTTTTGGTAAAGAATTTGTGGTTCACAACATTTCTTACACATTTCTCTCTCCTCTACACAACTCTTCACCACACAATATCCACTATCTTAAACTTTGTGCCAAACCCATTTGGAAGTTAAAATGGGAACGGAGGTAGTACATTTTATTTATTGATGTATTAATTTTTTTTTTTGAAAAATATATTATTAAATTTGTCTCATTGTAAATTTTCAAAAACTAATTTTTTTTAAATTTTTTACTAATAGAGAATTATATATATTAATGGTCAAAGTTGTGTCTCGTCAAGTGTGAAATGTTGACTATTGCACTTATTTAAGAACGGAAGAAGTACATACACTATATATACATGTAAGTATTTATTTATTTGTTTATTTATTACTAGTAATATGTAGAGGTGCGTGTGGCCCACTATCTTTATACTCCGTATATATTTATGATTCATTATATTCAAATTTAAGCTTTTAGCTCTTAACTATAAGCTCAATCCAATACGGAGTATAGTATCTATTCGTACACTTAATAAAGACAATAACATCGTGTTTGAATATTAAAAATTAGCTACATAATTTTTCATGATTTTTTATTGTGTAAACATTTTTTGTGTATGTGGCCGGTGAGGGCAATTTATATCCTACACCCGCGTGTATGTACACCTGGTTATTTTGTAATTTTTATCAACTTTAAACCTTTGCTCTTTAATCTTCTTTTTCGTTAATTCGCATGTTTGCTCCATCATCTTTCCTCTTCCGCCGCCATGCTCTTTCTTTCCTCTCCCGCAGTCATCCCCTTTTCTTTCTTTTCTTCTGCCGCCATACTCATGCCAATTTTCTTCTACCGTCATACTCATGTCACTTTTCTTCTGCCGCCGTACTCATGCTACACTCATTCATGATTGTTACTCTTTTTGTTTTTTTTTGTTTACTTTTACTGCTAGCTAGTTGGTTTTACTTTCTTTTTTTTTTCTTTTTTCTTTACATTTTTTGGTTTCTTTATTTGTTATTTACTTCTTTCTTTTTCTTTATATATTAATAATGAACACTTTAGAAATGAGTTTTACTTTAAACTCAAATGAGTAAAACGTCAAAAAAATGAACATACACAAATGAGCTTTTGAATTTTGGTATACTCGTTTTGTAAATTATGTATGTTAATTTGGTATCTCTATTATGCTCATTTTAAAAATATTTTAGCAATGCACATTTCAAAAAGTCTCATATTACATTCGATTTATATAGATGATGATTATAGACACGAGACCACAAATCATGATACTCAATCGCAGATTCTAATACTCAATAACGGAGGTTTGATGCTCACTGAAAATGTCTTGATTCTCAATTAAGCTACATATGCTCATTTTTATAGGTCTGATGCTCATTAAAAAATCATTAATGCTCATTTAACAGAAATCGTGATTTTCATCGATCTCAATGAAAATGTCGTGATGTTCAACTAACAAAACAACTAACAAATTCATTAATTCTCATTTTGTAAGTTATATATGCTCATCTGATACTGATCTTATGCTCATTTTATAAATGTCGTATTAATGCGTTATTTAAAAGTACTATTATATGTTGGACTCCTAACACTCAACATAATAGGTCTGATGCTCATTGAAAGTTCATAAATGCTCATTCACAAGAAACCATGATTTTCATCTCAATATATAGCGGAGGTTTGGTGCTCAATTAAAATGTCGTGATGTTCAACTAACAAACCTTACGATTTTCATGTCAATGTGCACTTTGTAAGTTATTATGCTCATTTGGTACAGATGTTATGCTCATTTTTACAATGTCTTATCAATGCATTTTTCAAAAATATCATATTACACTAGACTCGCATATTGAAATTAATAAGAGTGGATTATAGATATAATTTAATAAGTTTTTATAAAAGAAATTATAAGAAAAAGAAAAAGAAAATTAAAAAATATGAAGCAGGGATCGTGATACTCATTGTTAGCCTCCTAATACTCAATAAAATAGGTGAGATGCTCATTAAAAGTACATTATTGCTCATTTAGCTGAAGCCGTGATTTTTCACTTAATTTATAAAAATGTCACCGAAAAAAATTGACTTGTTTTTTATATTGGGCTGTCTTCCTTGGTTAGGTCGGGTGTACATACACCCGGATGTACTGTATAGGCACTGGCCGGTGAGAGGCCTATGAACATTATAAAAACATTAGCAATTTTTAAAACTACAATACTACTACGAGTATGTATTATTTAAAGAGTTCTAATAATATTTTGATAATTCTTGGGAAAAAATGCAAGGTTTTTTCCCGGTCAGACGATCCAGTGGACTTCTCGGCTCGCTCTTATGGGAGAGTATGTATGGATATGTGATTAGACATGCGTGTTGCAGGCTGCGCCGGACATGCCCAAATATACTTATAGGAATTTTGTTTAAGAAAAGCACAATCTGTGCCCGTTTTTATACAAGTCTACACATGAGTAGTACTGTAGTAAGGATGTTTTTAATTGGACTGAGATTTCTGGTCTGTTCCGATATAACTAGATGTTTAGTCTATGTGAATTTAACAACTCTCAAACTCTGATCTAGTATGACATGTTTTATTTATTTCTGACTAGTCTGATCTAATATGTTCTAGTCTAGTTTGATTTAGTCTGAGATTGAAATAAGTCTAAGTAAAAACATCCAAACTACTTGGTATTTATTTGTTGTGGTTGAAATACCGACAATACAGGAAAAAGAGGCTTCTCCGAAAAACAATTTGTTTCCCTCGGTTAGAGCTTAGAAACCCTCCATCCCTCCCCTCACACACATCGGTGAACGGACCCGGAGCACTAGCCAGTGGCGGAATCACTAAGGGTTCCACGGGTCTCGGGACCCCACTTACTTCCAAAAAACACCTATATATATTATATATTATTTAAAATTTACCTATAGATGTATATTTACAACAAAAACTCGTATGAATGATTGAAGACTGTCAATCTAGGACGTAAGTTGTCATGATTATTTATTATTTTTTATTTTAAAATTTTTAAATATTATTTAGTTTTATTAAACTAATAAATTTTTGTGAAAAAAAGTTCATAAAAATTAGCAAAGGAATTAATAAAAAATTAAATAAATCAAAATCTATGAAATGTTAGGTCCTAGATTGATAGTTTTCATCTTTCGGGTGTTATATCGATACTTTTCATCTTTCGAGTCCTAGATTGATAATTCATCTATCTTTCATGTCCTGAATTAATAAAATTTCTTAATATTTTGATGATGTACATTAACTATGAAATGTTACGCTACTTTAATATTATACTTCATTTTTTTATTTTTTATTATTTAGAGTTACATTACGGTAGGGACCGCCACTGTTTCTGGGTCACTACCAGAAACAGTGGCGGATCTTTAATTTACTTTAATATTAACTCTGATTTTCTGGGTCCGCCACTGTCACTAGCGGATCTTGGGCGACCCGGCGTCCTTGCCGACACGTATAATTAGCATGCAACACTTACGGTAGGGATTTTTTATTCATCTATCTTTAATTTACTTTAATATTAACTCTGATTTTCTGGGTCCGCCATTGTCACTAGCAGATCTTGGGCGACCCGGCGTCCTTGCGGACACGAATAATTAGCATGCAACACTTACGTATACGTACCAGGGCTAACAACATGTCTGTTAGTAAGAATAATTCCGCGGCGCTTATCGACAACAAAGCCAGTTGCGATTGAAGAACCGGCGGACTCGGTGTCGAAACTTCGGAAAGCCGTGACGTGGATCGCGACCACCGCCTGAACCACCTTGTTCACCGCTCTTTGCCACTCCCCGGGCGTAGCGACCTTCTCCGACTCCGACGATGATCGAAACTTCTCTGACGAATTCCCCATCCCAATGAACTTAATTATTGCTTTGCTTGTTGTGCTAATTTGATGCTGAACTTAACTTGAGGCTGTGACTAATTTATACTGGACGTTGGTTTAGGTTGCTTAATGCTGAGGTAAAGTTTTTCACAAATTACACTTCAATTCTCTACAAGCTACAAGCACTACTGTTAATAAAGCGCAAGCTAACTCGATAAGCAATCAACGTCCATTCAAGATTCTCATGTACGCACTACGCAGTAAGTATTAAGCCACGCATGGCGCGCTGTTTGGAGAAAAATAAGAAAAAATTGGTAGAAGTATGACTAAGAGAGGTGTACACGTGCATCCAATCCAAATAAGGAAAAAAGTCCATTAATTAATACAACCCATAATAAAAAAGTCCAGTGTTTGAGGTGAAAAACAAACGGGGTCAACTTTTCGGTGTCATTTTTGTAATTTAAGCGAAAAGTAACGGTTCCCGCTAAATGAACATTAGTGTACTTTTACTGAGCATCTAACATATTCTATTGAGTATTAGAAGCAAAACAATGAGCACCGCGATCTCTATTTCATATCATCTAAGTCTGTCACGCCCCAGACCGCATCTAAGCGCGTGTACCGGTGTACAACCGCCGTATGATCAGGTGACGTCACTCGCAAGTCAACCTCACTTAATTATACAAGGCGTTCATGAACATCGTTCGTACCATATCCATGCTCACTAAGTAAACATACATAACAACATCACATTACAGATTGAATGAATAGTGGAAATTAAATATTCAATAGTCAATCATGGGTCATATATGGAAAAATGTGGGCTCGCAGGCCCAAAACAAAGTATTCATTACAAAAATATCCATGAGCATAAAATAGTCCATGACCCTTCTTGTCTCTTTTCGCAAATGAGTGAGGGAAAGGGTCCCTCTTTGTACCTTTGATGCTCATCACCTCACTCCTCTTTCCTTCCAAGTCAAACTAGCTCTCTCAAATTAATTTGAGAACACAAAAATGTGGGGTGGCCCCCACTCATGTGGGAGGTCATCCCAATATGTCCCGAACTGTACATTCGGCTCCGAAAGTTGTATTTCTTGGACTATTTTTAATGATATTTTATTTTATCGGGTCAAATAAAATATAACACATGTTTTCAATCATTATGGGACTTTAGAATGAATATACATTCCCAAAATTTAATTTAGAACTTCTCGAAATTCATTTCGTGTTGTTATCTGATAAATTAGCAATTCCGGTAATTAGGTCTTGTTTGACCAACCGGTCAACCATATGCTTTTTCCATGGCCCAACTAGAATATCCACGACCATATACATATTATCTAGACAAAGATGAATATAATGTATGGTCCCGGAAATATCGGGTGGTCCCCGTTCCCTGTGTGGGCCCTACGTGCAATTTACTATTCACGCAAAAGTAATAACAAAAATTTACAACCTCATAAATTCATTAACCATTTCTCAAGGTTCAATACATAATTTACACAAAAGTAAATATACTTGGGGATAGTGTTACAAAGTCACTTTCTTTTTCTTATTTTTTCTTTTATAAAAACTTATTAAATTATATTTATAATCAACCCTATTAATTTCAATATGCGAATTTTATGTAGTATGACACTTTTTAAATATGCATTGAAATGACATTTTACATATGAGCATAAAATCAGTACCAAATGAGCATATGTAACTTACACAATGCGCATCGATATGAAAATCGTAAAGTTTGTTAGTTGAACATCACGACATTTTCATTGAGCATCAAACCTCCTCCATTGAGATAAAAATCATGGTTTCTATTAAATGAGCATTAACGAACTTTTACCGATCATCAGACTAATTCTGTTGAATATTAAGAGTCTAATATTGAACATCGTGATCGCTGCTTCATGTCTTATAATTCACTTTCTTTTTCTTATTTTTTCTTTTATAAAAAATTATTAAATTATATGTATAATCAACTATAATGAATTCCAATATGAGAATTTAATTTAATATTATACTTCTGAAATATGCATTGATATGAAAATCGTGTTCTACTAGTTGAATATCAATACATTTTCATAGAGCATTAAAATTCACATATTGAGTATTAAAAGCCTGCAATTATGTATCGTGACCTATGAGTATCGAAAAATTCAAAACATCATTTGAAATCATTAATGTGCTCAAATCCTCATTTGTCTATGCTCATTTGTACTATTGAGTACGTGTTGAAATTATACGAGCAAGCTTCAATCTAGTTGCGTGAGTTTTTTTTATCTAGTTGCGTGAGTTTCGAGTTTTTTCTCAAAATAATGTTTAATAAGAAAATAATTCCCAAAATAAGTTCAGATTAAAAATATTTCCGAAAATACTGCTTATTAGATTAAAAATATTACCGAAAATACTGCTTCCTAAACTCGATCTGGTTAGGAGAATTGCAGCTTCAAGTGGTGGCTTATTAGAAGTTATATACGCACAAGTATACGCACGTAACAAGGAGCAATTCAAGGGAGAACATGACATAGTCATGGGTGTCCCACAAAAATTAAAATCCCAATTTTATTTAAAAGTTATATAACTTTTTATTTGCAATCTGATTATTACAAAAAATATATCAAAATTCATAACTTTTTATTATCTTTCATATGACACCAATATTGAATATATAAAACTAAAAAACAATTTAACACGATAAATTATTTTGAAATGGGCATAAAACCAGTACTGAATGAGTATACACAATTTACAAAATGTGCATCGAAAAATTCAAAAAATCATTTCAAATCCTCAAATATTCATTAATGTTACATCAATGCTCATGTACTTTAAACGTTATACTCATTGTCATATAACACAACACTCATTTTAATAGCCTCCATGGGTACTCATTTTAAAACATTACATGAGTACACATTTCAGGTAAACATTACTCATTGGAGTATAAGATAAAACTCATTCAAAGGTATATTATTTTCAAATAGCCTCAATATGGTTAATTAATTCAATTACTCAATTATGAGTATATTTTATAATGAGAAATATTAAGTAAATTTATTTATAGTATGTAATTTTTATACAAATGCATCAAACAGTAAAATAATTCATCAAGATAAGAATGAACATTCACTTTGAAATTTTTTCAATCACTTGATGGGCATTCAATATTTAGGAATTAATTTTAAAAATATGGAGTATTACTAATAAGAGAGATAAATATTTTAATCAAATTATCATCCCATTTAATTTATACTTTAAAAGGAAGAAAATTCACTAGAAGTAAATTAAAAATTGTTGATATAAACTAAAAAGAATGAAAAGAGAAGAAATAAAAAGAAGGAAAGGAGAAGAAACAAAAATGAAGGAAAGATTGCACTGGGAGCAGGAGATACGCACAAGATACGCAGAGCTAAGTAAGGTAAAGCATCCGGTAGTAGGAGATTACCTAATGTTTGCCATCAAAGTTGTATTATATATTTCAAAAATGATGTTTGTACACACTCTTATACACACTTTTGTACACACTTATGTCTGTGAAAGCTTTTTTTTTGTCTGTGAACATCGATTCACAGACAATGTTTTACACAAACAAAATATTGTCTGTGAACCGGATTCACAGACAAAAAAAAAAAGCTTCACAAACATGGTGTGTATAAGGTGTGTACAAGAATGTGTACATCAAGAATGGTTGGTGGCGGAGCCAGAGGTTTGTCCAAGGGGGGCGTACCAAAGACTAAAATCAATGTTAATTCTATACCTTTTGTATGCAGTCTAACTTATTTATCTACCTCTTAAACATCACTTTTAGTGTCAAATTGTTACATACAAGTATGTAATTAATAAAAAACGTAATTAACTCCATCCCAAAAAGGTTCGTCAAATTGACTTTTCTCGGTCAATGGCAATCGACTTTTACCAGTGATATTCTTTAATACGAAATTATTTTGAATATGAAAATTATATCAAAATATTTCCTATTCAAAATATTTCCGTAAAATATAGAATTTTTAAATTATATATAAATATAATAATTAAAATCTTCGTCAAAGTTTATCACTATTTACCAAGAAAAGTCAATATGGCGAACCTTTTTGGGATGGAGGTAGTAAAACTTTCCAGGAGCTGAAACTCTCAACCCAAATATATCAAGATTATTACTCGTAATATATACACTAAATTGAAAATAAATTTTATACATAAGTTTGAGATAACATTAAGACAAATTTTTATTTAGCAAATTTTAACACATGCAATCTTGATATTTTAATTTTTCACACTTTCATTTTATGATAATGTTTCACTTTTTTCAATTTTAGGAAAGATTTGAAAGTTAGTATAATTTTCTAAAAAACAATTATTGAAATGATTTGGGGGTGCTTAAAAGAATGAGGAAAGTGTTAGTTCAGTACATGAAGTCGTAACCGATGGAGTAAAGAGTACCTGATGATGCAACTGAGACTGAGAGGTATATAAAATAACCAAACGAGTGTTAATTCGGTACCAGGTTGTATTTAAGCGTAATAAACATTGTCATGGCCAATGGTTTAGTGATGTGGCAAACCCCTCCCCGTATGAATGCCGCCGGCGAAGGGACCAAACCTTGCGCCCGCTCGAAATGGATCCTCCTATGCTACGGCGGTAAGGGAACCTCCCCGGTCGTCGCCTGCATCCCCAACCGTGCATTTTCACCGAAGCTAACTTCTTGGAACTTCCTGCCAAGTCTCCAGGTCGATTCAGAGGTTTCCCTGCAATATCTTTTACTGAAGAAGACGCCCAGGTTTTATCCTCCAATTTCCGCTATACTCTTGTTGGTACCTTCCCTAAAGGATGCCCCCACCTATTTGCGATTCGAAGGGCTCTGGATGCGATAGGGTTCACTCACCCCTATTCCGTGGGGCTGCTTCGATCGAATAGGATTCTTATCAATTTTATTTCTGATTCCGACTTCCAGCGTTTTTGGTTACAACAAATCTGGGATTTTTTGGATTTTCGATGACTGTTACTAGATGGACGCCCTCATTTTATTTTGATCGAGACTGCCCTATCACCTTCATGATATTAGGGCATTATTTTCTAAGGAAAATAAAAACTAATAATCCAACAAATACAACAGGGCTCTCTCCGCTTCAGTTGGGATTCCCACACAAAATTTCAATTGTTAAAATGTTAAAGTCTCTGGACTTGTAACTTCATTTACTTCTTGCACTCAATTGGCTTGTTTTAAATTTATTTCTCTTTGTATCTTCAAACTTTTATTAATAAAATTGGGAAGTGTTCCCCGTCACTCCCCCACCTCGTGTGATTTGCTCTGGGCTTAAAAAAAACTTGGCTGCTCAACCTTAGCCGCTCAACCTACCTTGGTACATTTCTCATAACCTAGCTCTTCTTGCCTCCTTATGCTCCTCTTTCCTTTCTTAGCCTCTGCGCTTTTGCACTCCCCCTCCTTCCTCCCGCACCAACTCATTTTAGTGTTACTCTCCGACCTTTTACTTCACCAACAACACATGGACCTCAAACGATCTACCCATTATTCTGTTGGAAAAATGTGTTAAAAATTGCATTAAATGGTCATTTTGGGGCAATTATTTGAGTGGGGTCCACTTCCGATTTGGGTCGGGTCAAAGTGGTTTCGGATTGTCCTTGTTAAGGGCTACAATTCGATATGTGGTACACTCAAAACGGATAACGGGTGAATGAGAAATTGATTCTCGAAGTTCACTCGTTGAAATGGAAAAACTGGGAAAAAATGATGAGTTTCTAGTGTGTTTTATCCCACACCGAAAAACTCAAGGGATTTTCACCCCCTTATAAAGGGAAGCCTCTTTTAAGGAGTTAAGATTCCTAAAGGGAAAGGCTCTCTCTTACGCGCAGGGGGGGGGGGGGTGCCGATCAAATCCCGAAACGGAGAAGAAAAACCGTAACTCGTGTGCACGGGCGACCTGCGGACACGAATGCCGTCCAAAAATCTATCTCTCAAGAGATTCTGTTGGCTTCGGACAGAAACCCTCCAAGGGGTGTTCTGTTGGCTTCGGACAGAACCCCTCCAAGGGGTGTTCTGTTGGCTTCAGACAGAACCCCTCCAAGGGGTGTTCTGTTGTCCGTTACAACAATTAATGCCCAACGTTCTTCTCTTTTAATGCTGCGTTAAATGGACAGTTTATGGACGATTCAATGCCCAACGGACTGGTCATTGATGTCCAACGTTCAAGTCCATTAACACCCCATTTAACACACAACAAATCCTCCTATAAATAGCTGGCAGGTGCTTTGCAACAAACACACGGTTTTGACACAACGCACAATACTTTCCTCACGAATTTCTTGAGCTAAAAGCACCTACAGTTACTCTGCAAAATTCCTTCTGTGTTCATACTTGGTTCTCGTTCGCTGGAACTCTTGTTTGTGTGCTCAAACATTAGTTCGTAGTCATCGTATCCTGGGAAACGATTGTTGCAATGCTCCTAGCACTGTGGGAGGCAACAAATACGTTTTAAGGAAATCGTGCGTAGCACGAGCTTTGACTAATTCTGCTTCATCTCCTTTCTTTTTTTTCTCTAGTCATTTTATTTAATTAATTTATTTTAATTAATTTTCTTTATTTTCCGAAACACACCCAACCATCTTAAAACGTATTTGTTGAGCTTGTATCATACGGATACAATCTTAAAACGTATTTGTTGAGCTTGTATCATACGGATACAATCTTAAAACGTATTTGGTGATTGTGTTACTGTGGTAAACAATCTTAAATCGTAGTTTGTCACTTTGGTGAACGAACTTATTTTTTTTGTGTTTTCGGAAAAACGTTAAAGAACGAAAATGACTTCTCAAGAAAACGAGATTGGTGTTGGGCAGAATGTTCTGAACGACAATCACTCTGAAAGTGGAGCACCGGTGAACAATGGTTCACAACGCGGTGCATCTGCTTTGGCCAACCAAAGGGTTATCCCTATGGTGACTGTGCCAAGCAACTCTGTGGAGAAACCCGAGAAATTCAACGGGTTAAACTTCAAAAGGTGGCAGCAAAAGATGCTATTCTATCTCACTACTCTCGGTCTTGCTAGATTCTTGACCGAAGATGCGCCGGTAGCAACCGGGGGTGAGGTGGATGCGCAATCTTTCAACGCGGTTGAAGCTTGGAAGCATTCTGACTTCCTTTGCCGAAACTACGTGTTGAACGGGCTGCATGATGCTTTGTACGACGTTTATAGCAAATTAGCTACGGCTAAGGAGCTATGGAATGCTTTGGACCACAAATATAAAAGCGAGGATGCCGGCGCAAAGAAATTTGTTGTTGGTCGATTCCTTGACTTTAAAATGGTGGATTCGAAGACGGTCTTGAGTCAAGTTGAGGAGATGCAAATGATATTCAACGAAATTCGAGATGAAGGAATGACAGTTAGTGAGTCTTTCCAAGTGGCGTCAATTATCCATTTATTGCCGCCGGCTTGGAAGGATTTCAAGAACTACCTTAAGCACAAGCAAAAGGAAATGAACTTGGAGCAATTGATCCTCCGTCTGCGGATTGAAGAGGATAACCGGAAGAACGATGGGAAACTCCCAATTGTTCATGGCGCCAAGGCAAACGTGGTGGAGCATGCAAAAGGCTCCAAAACCAAAAATAATGGGAAGAGCAAGCTCGGTCCCAAGGGAGACGTTTCCAAGACAAAGTCCAATGGAAAATGCTTCAATTGCAACAAGAACGGACACAAGTCCGCGGATTGCAAGGCACCAAAGAGGAAGAAAGATTCTCACGTGAACTTGGTGCAAGGTGGGCAAAAGGATGAAGACATCATCCTTGCGGCTGTGGTGACCGAGGTCAACCTCGTTGGATCCAATTCCAAGGAGTGGTTCGTGGACACCGGTGCAACCCGGCATATTTGTTCAAACCGGGAGTTATTCACAACTTTTGAGCCATCAAATGGTGAGAAAGTGTGGATGGGTAACTCGGCTCATTCCGCGGTTGAAGGCGTGGGCAAGATGGTCCTGAAGATGACTTCGGGCAAAGAACTGACTCTCAACCAAGTGTTGTTTGTTCCGGAAATACGCAAAAACCTGATTTCCTGTTCGTTGTTGAACAAGCATGGCTTCCGCATGGTCTTTGAGTCAGACAAACTGGTTTTGTCTAAATCGGGAATGTATGTGGGCAAGGGATATACATGTGATGGGCTTTTTAAGCTCAATGTAACGACTATTATTATTAATAATAATAAAATCCCTTCTGCTTACTTGCTTGAGTCTTCCAATGTGTGGCATGGTAGATTAGGACATGTTAATTTTAATTCTATACGTAGATTAATTAACATGGAGCACATTCCTAAATCCACAATTGATGTGAAGCACAAATGTGGAGTTTGTGTGGAGGCAAAACTAGCGAAAACGTCTTTCAAATCAGTTGAAAGAAAACCGGAACCACTTGAATTAATTCATAGTGACGTTTGTGATTTTAAATCAATACAAACACGCGGCGGTAATAAATATTTTATTACCTTTATCGATGATAGCACACGCTATAGCTACGTTTATTTATTAAAAAATAAACACGAAGCAATCGATAAATTCATTCTTTATAAGAATGAAGTGGAAAACCAACTTAATCGAAGGATTAAGACGGTTAGGAGTGATCGAGGTGGTGAGTATGAAGCACCAATTGGGGACTTTTGCGCTAGTGTGGGTATAGTACACGAACGTACCGCACCCTATTCACCTCAATCAAACGGTGTTGCCGAACGAAAGAATCGCACATTGAAAGATATGATGAATGCGATGATAGTAAGTTCGGACTTGCCACAAAATATGTGGGGCGAAGCAATCTTGACAAGCAACTACCTTTTAAATAAGGTTCCCCGGAAAAAATATGATAAAACTCCGTACGAGTTGTGGAAAGGCAGACAGCCTTCCTATCAATATTTGAAAGTGTGGGGATGTCTTGCTAAGGTGCTTGTACCAAAACCTAAGAAAATAAAAATAGGTCCAAAAACGGTGGATTGTATTTTTATTGGATATGCACAAAATAGTAGTGCCTATCGGTTTTTAGTGTACGATTCGAATAATCCGGATGTACATAAAAACACAATAATTGAATCAAGGAATGCTTCATTCTTTGAAGATGTATTTCCATACAAGTCCAACGAAGGGCCTAGCACGTCAAAACGAACATTTGACGTAGCTATGGAAAATACTAGTGAGGGATCCGAAGAAGAACCCGAACCCAGACGTAGCAAACGTGCTAGAATTGAAAAATCCTTCGGACCGGATTTTCTCACCTACTTGGTAGAATTTGACTCGGATATTCTAACATGTATGGTAGAAAAAGAACCGGATTTTCTAACATGTTTGGTAGAAAATGAACCACGGACTTATACGGAAGCCGTGACGTCTACTGAAGGTCCTATGTGGAATGAAGCCATCAAAAGTGAGGTGGGGATTCTATCCTTAAAAATCACACATGGGAATTGGTTGATCTTCCTCCGGGAAATAAACCTTTGGGATCCAAGTGGATTTTTAAACGGAAAATGAAACCTGACGGTTCCATCGATAAGTACAAGGCCAGACTTGTAATCAAGGGATACAAGCAACGTGAGGGTCATGATTACTTTGACACGTATTCTCCTGTGACGAGAATAAATTCCATTAGGATGATACTAGCAATTGCCGCATTGAGGAAATTGGAAGTTCATCAAATGGACGTAAAAACCGCTTTTCTAAATGGCGATATAGACGAAGAAATCTATATGGAACAGCCCGAGGGCTTTCGTGTTCCAGGCCAAGAAAGGAAAGTGTGTAAATTAATTAAATCATTGTATGGATTGAAACAAGCCCCTAAACAATGGCACGAAAAGTTCGATCATGCAATGTTAATTAATGGGTTTAAAATAAACGAAAGTGACAAATGCGTCTATGTGAAAAGCACGGTAGAAGGCTATGTCATTTTATGTTTATACGTGGATGATATACTCATCGTGTGTAGCAATAATCTAATGATTAATTCTACCAAAAGCATGTTAAATTCTAAATTTGACATGAAGGATATGGGGCTGGCCGATTTAATCCTTGGGATTAAAATAATTAGAGGACCTGACGGTCTTACGCTAAGCCAATCCCATTACGTTGATAAAATCCTTACGAAATTTAATAAGGATGATTATCAAGAGGCAAGGACTCCATTAGATAAAAACGTACAACTTACCAAAAATCGTGGAGAGTGTATTTCTCAAGTAGAATACGCTAGGATTATTGGAAGCTTGATGTATCTAATGAGTTGTACCAGGCCTGATATTGCCTTTGTGGTTAGCAAGTTGAGTAGATATACTAGCAACCCCGGTGCTGAACACTGGAAGGCAATAGTAAGGGTTTTGAGGTATTTACGTAAAACCCAAAACCTTGGACTGCACTATGGAAGATATCCAGCTGTACTTGAAGGGTATAGCGACACTAGTTGGATATCCGACATAAAGGACTCTAAGTCCACAAGTGGATATGTTTTCACTTTGGGAGGTGCAACCGTATCATGGAAATCCTCTAAACAAACGTTAATAGCTAGATCCACGATGGAGTATGAGCTAATAGCCTTGGATAAGTGCACTGAAGAGGCTGAATGACTACGCCATTTTCTTGATGATATTCCAAGTTGGGAAAAGTCTGTCCCTCCAATATGCATACATTGCGATTGCCAAGCGGCAATTGGAAGGGTACAGAGCAATATGTACAATGGTAAGTCTAGACACGTTCATCGTAGACATAACACCATTAAACAACTCCTCACAACGGGTGTTATCACTGTTGACTACGTGAAGTCAAAGGATAACATAGCGGATCCGCTAACCAAGGCATTGGATAGAGAATTGTTGGAGAAGTTGTCACGAGGAATGGGACTAAAGCCCGTGAATTGAAAAGTTCTATAGTGGATACCCAACCTAGTTGGTCCTAGGTTCAAAAGTGACAACTAAATTATAGAGCGAAGGATGGTCACTGTGGGGGTCCCGAACTCCTACCCACTCCTCGTTAAAACAGTGACTCCCGCACGAGGTTAGTAAAAACGTTTGCTTTAATGATTCTAAAATGTTGATCTACTCGATAACATTGGAAGAGTATGCGGGATACTCGTGAAAGAATCACCTATGTGAGAGAGAAGAGGGCCGCTTCAAAGGAGAACTGTAAAGGCTCAGTTCTTTAGAAACTCTTGCAGAACCAGGACGGTGACCCATGGCCAAAACGGGCACACCCATGAGAACGGAACAAAGTTGGAAGGTTCTTGTGCAAAGATAAGTCAATGTTTACACGACGGCAGTATAGTTCAAGGACATCGAGTCTACTAGACAGCCTGTAAATAAACGTGTCTTTACAACGGAAGGTTCAAAGGATAAAACCCTACCTCTCCGTATGCAAGGATCATCCGGTGAACACAACGTGTCCTCCTATCTTCGTGTCTTTTTAAGTCTCGAAAATCAATTTTCATTCATGTGGGGGATTGTTGGAAAAATGTGTTAAAAATTGCATTAAATGGTCATTTTGGGGCAATTATTTGAGTGGGGTCCACTTCCGATTTGGGTCGGGTCAAAGTGGTTTCGGATTGTCCTTGTTAAGGGCTACAATTCGATATGTGGTACACTCAAAACGGATAACGGGTGAATGAGAAATTGATTCTCGAAGTTCACTCGTTGAAATGGAAAACTGGGAAAAAATGATGAGTTTCTAGTGTGTTTTATCCCGCACCGAAAAACTCAAGGGATTTTCACCCCCTTATAAAGGGAAGCCTCTTTTAAGGAGTTAAGATTCCTAAAGGGAAAGGCTCTCTCTTACGCGCAGGGGGGGTGCCGATCAAAACCCCGAAACGGAGAAGAAAAACCGTGACTCATGTGCGCGGGCGACCTGCGGACACGAATGCCGTCCAAAAATCTATCTCTCAAGAGATTCTGTTGGCTTCGAACAGAAACCCTCCAAGGGGTGTTCTACTTAGTATGATTGATTTTTCAAGATTGAAATAATAATCTACTTAATATGTACAGAGTAATTAACTATAATTTATGTTAATGACCATTTTTTTTTAATTTTATCATTTTATTATATTTGACGTTATTATAAAGTTAATTTTGGTGTCCCGTTTGCCCCTTTCACAAATTTTTTAGGTCCTTCCACTATATACACGGCTAACTCAACTTCCATAATGTTAACTTAAACTAATAACTGATAAAATATTTCTGATTAATTACATCATTGCATACACAAATTAGTTCATCCTGTAAAAATTAAAAAAATTAAAAAACAATCAAAGCTGGACTTTTCCTAGCTGGTTTTCAGGGTTTTGTGGGTCCTGCACGTCAACCAGAGTTTTTCACATTTTAACGATTTCCGGATTTTTAACTAATCGATAATTGCGGGGTTTTCCTAGCCAACTAACTAAAATAAAATATATTTTGGCCCGGACAGGTCCACTAAAATGACATTCCGAAGCCCGCCCATTTGACCCCCAGTTCAGGCCCTAAAGCCCTATCCAGGTCGGCCGGGCCAGGCCGGTATTGCACAGTAGCGGTCTGGGTTGGGTACCAAGTCGGTCCGAACCAGCCCACTCCATCCCTAAGTATTACTCTCTCGGTCCCCCTAATATTGGTACAGAAGGGAGTAGTGTGGTTTTTAAGAAAGTAGAATTATGTGGTTTGTAATGAGTTGATAAAGTGGAAATAAAGTAAGAATGCATTAGGGCCACACAAATGTTACCAAATATGATATGAGACAATAATAAAGGGACATTCAAAAATGGATAAATAGGACAATTATAGGGGGACAGAGGGAGTACTAAACTACTTTAATATCTCTTTTATAATAAATAAAAAAATGAATATAAATAAAATAGTGATAATGAAGAAAAGATAGTAGAAGGAATCAAATGTCAAGATCAAATTAAATCATCAATCATACGGAGTACACTTCTATTAAAATATAAAAACTACTTAGTATATAAACTACTCCGTAATAAAAGTAAAAGGAAACATCATAACAATGTTTACAGTACTATGACTTTATATTAAAGATACGACAATTTACAATACTTAGACTCTATATTAAATGCACATACTTAGTATTTAGCACACATTAAATGATTAATTGGAGAATGTTCTACCACACACAATGTGCAAGTGAAATCAGTGAAAAAGGGCAGGTGTTAGTGATCCTCAAACCAGTACAACAAACAAGATTCTTTCTGTTGGGGTGGGGGGAGGGGCTATTTCACATAGAACCAAAGTCCAACCCCTTGATGATCTTGCGTCGCCACATGGCTGTTTCAGGATCAAACCTGAGGTCCAATGTTGGCCAGTAGTGTAAATCTTGCTTCAATGTAAGCACCTTGTCCTTGCCATCCAACTTTACCGTTCTTACACGAACAAACTCCTCATGCTCTAATCCCTGACCATTTGACCACATCCATTATCAAAACATACCAATTATTAGTTAGTCTAGATGATAGTTGTTTTATTGAAAATTAGAGTTAGTTAATAGTATGTTCTTCATTATTCTCTCAAGTATATACTATGACTAGTTACTCAATTTGGTTCTTGGCTCTCTTTTTTGGACTCAATTTGGTCATGCACTAAGGTATATGAAACCAATCCAATTGATCACACACATATAGTTTTTTCCTCAAGTACTGCTAAAATAAAAGTATGCACAAAAATGTGATTAAAGGCCTGTAAGTAAACATTTATAGTCATCGTAATGTAGAATTTGAATATGGTTGTAGTCCCTAAAAGTTACTAAGTCACATTTTTATCCATTATTTTATTTTATTTTGGTTATATATTAGGTAGTATTTGGGACTAAGGCTTGGATGTTGTTGTATTAGGTAGTATTTCATGTATATATAAAGCACTTATCATAAGAGATATCATCATCCACTTAAGTAGTTTCCACCTTGAGAAGCATACCAAAACCTATAAACCTAGGTAGAAATGAAGAAATGAAGGCAGGAACCACCAATGTGAGCGGAATAACGATAGTCTAATATGCACGACAACACGAGGACTCATGATGTATAAGTTGCATAATCAAGGAAATCATAGCTGTATATTCAAAGGACCCAATCAAGTATTAATGCTTAAAATAATTGAAGAAGTAATAGCACACCTTAATAACCTCAGTAAAAGCATCCAAATTAGGAGTTGATTTTCCATTTATTTCAACAATCCACCGAAGAGAATACAAACCATACCGATGTGCAGGGCTACCCCTTCTCCAACTGAAAATTTGAAGATACCACATAAGCTAATGAATCACTAGTTTTAGTTTGCATTTGATAAAATTTCATTTGGAGATTTTAATTTGTTTAGAGCCCTAAAAGATGTTCTTTAGTAAATAGAATAAGAGATTAATAGAAGTTTGTATGTCAAAAGTATATCCTAAAGCATTTCAAATACAAGCTCACTTTTTATTTGTTTTGTTCTCACTAATAGCCTTGTTCTATTTATAAAAATACCATCCGTTATATATCTTTAACTAGTATCTGGATAAGGTTTGGTCCTTTTACCATCATCAGAATCATAACCCCTAACTTTACCAAACACTTTCAACAACCCAACAGGTACCTACAAACTCTTTAGCTTTTAGAAGCTATTTTACAGCTTTTAGTTGCGAGAACAGGCCCTTAAGCTTAATTAATCATTTCCTCGAATCCCAAATTTCCATGGTCATTTCAGCTAGTTTTTTTGGTAACAATGGTATGATTTTTTGTTCTGTTAGAATATACCCAGTGTTTGGATGTCATGAAATTCGAAGATGAAACAAATATATAAAAAATTAAAATACTAACGTTGTCACATATACACCATGGCCTTCGTTGGGAAGAAATCCAAGTGCGCGGACAGAAGGGTGAGGATATTGGACAGTACACCCACACCAATTTATTGCATGTGTGGTTCCATTACCATCCCTCACATCTGTTCCAACAAGTAGTTCCATTTCAGCCCCCTGATAGACATT
Organism: Cuscuta europaea; assembly: GCA_945859875.1. NCBI lineage: Eukaryota > Viridiplantae > Streptophyta > Magnoliopsida > Solanales > Convolvulaceae > Cuscuta > Cuscuta europaea. The sequence goes on along the minus strand of CAMAPE010000005.1, from coordinate 10,897,602 downwards.
TATTAACAACTAATAAGAAACAAAGCCTCATACAAATGTGACCACACAAATAATATAAGTATGAAAAAAGTGACTAAATTTATGCACCTGACGAAATATGGTAATGCACAGTTTGCCATCAGCACAATATAATGCTTGGCAAGCATCTTCAATGTCACGAAAGCAAGTAACTGGCTCCTTATTGATGGCCAACAATGTGTCACCTTGTTGTAGTAATTTTTCAGCACTCGAGCCAGCAAAACAGCTTTTGACCTTTAAAGCCTGTCGTCTAGTAGAGTCTTTTTTCAGAAGGGCCTAATACTCAAAAAAAATGATAGTGTTACTATAGTCAAACAATAATTTATCTATATCGGCATTATTAATGTTTCAATTTATTTATTAAAAGTTGGTTAAAATGTAGCAATTTTCCGAACACATCAACATGCAGAATACTTGTATACCATAGTTAGAACTTCAAACCACCATAATGATTTCCTTCAATGTACACATCCCCAAATAAGCTCCTCAAAAATATACATTTTCTATCTCCACCCATGGTGGTACTTTCCTAGTCAAAGAACTAATGGGGTAGGTTGAAAACCAATAATTTAGAACCCTATTACAAGAATAAAGTAGCTCACCTGGATCCAAGTGTCGCTTAATCCAAAATTGCGGGCCTTGGAAAGTAATGTAGGATAAAGTTCAACTTCTAATATTCTCATTAGTGGCAAAGGCCTTCTGACACCATTTATAAGACGAAAAGGTCCATTGGCACCAGAAATAATTTTTTCAAGAACTCGACTTATGGCATATATTGGAATTCCATGAACATTTTGATAATTTGTAACCGTACCAGAAGAATGCTTCCGCTGGAAATACAAATACACAAATCAAAACTTGCTTAAATGGAGTGAAGAATGTGAGAATTTATGAAAATGAGCATTTTCTTATACGAAGAAAAGCATGTGAAAAACTATCAAAATGAGCATACACCATTTAAAATTTTAAAAGTCTTCTAGTAGATAGTTATGAATGCTGACCTGGTACGAAAAGCTACCCCATAAGGCTTGAACTCTTCCACGCTCATCAGTGAGCACGCCAGTAAATGTATTACCAAAATCTGAAATTGGAAGACAGTAACACCATGTACATTTTATGAAGATTAAGAAGAACGCATCCTGACAACAATGAAAAACATCAAATCATGATGACTAAGATAGTAAAGACTGGAGAATCCAACATACCAGTGTCGAGCTCAATAACTTCCATGTTTAGTGCTCTATACCGTGGACAATCAGTTGATTCAGTATTCAGGGCTGCATAAGGATTTGTAACAATCGATTTCCTAGAGATTGCCTGCAGGCTTGTGCTTAATCCCACAAGTGACACTGAATCACCACGACGAAGCAGAGGCTCTATTCACAGCCAATGAGAAGTTAATTAGCATTATATAGAAGCAAGGTTTGAAATTGCGTATTGCGTAGTCGTGGCGTTTTTTGAATATTGCATATTGCGTAAGCCTCATTGCGCAACGAGGCGTATGCCCGAGGCGTAATATATATATATATATATATATATATATATATATATATATATATATATATATATATATAATATAAACATCATAAAAAATAAACATATTTGTCAAAAGTCGTCAAATGTTATATTAAAACAAATCATAAGAGGCCACAGTCCTAGCAAAGTAATATGTTCAAACTTCAAAGTACCATAGAATAACAAAACTTTCTGAATCGTTTATAAAAAAATCTAAGATATGAGAATTTAAGATTGATCGACTGAAAAAATCCAATCAATAACTAGTGATTTGAAATAGGGATCATAACATCAATTATAAAATTTTAAAAGTGGGCCGAGTGGACCCAAATAATACCCTTACACCCTGATGTTCTCCTATTGCGTACGCCTCAGAGCGCCTTATTGCGTATGCAATATTGCGTACGCCTCAGTGCAATATTGCGTACGCCACACTCCCAACGCCATATGCAATGCCTTTTACGCCATAGTCTAGGAATTAGTTGAGGCGCGCCATGAGGCGCAATTGCATTGCGCAATTACAAACAATGTATAAAAGTGCAACACAGTCATTTAACCCTGTACAATATGATTTGCAATGAAATCATATCAAGTTTAACAACATTCACTTTCGCCTTTTTTCCTCTCAAGCAAACGTTGAGATGCTTTCTTTAAATAAATGAGGCGAAGATCAAAAGGCTTGAGATGAACCTTTTTCTTAATTTCCAGTAAACGGGTATTCCAAAAGTAGAGCCAAAACATTTCTATCACTTCTCCTAAACATATGCGCATAAAAAATAATCCAAAATATGCAAGTTAGGATGTTTTTACTTGGACCGTAATTTGCTGGTCTGGTCTGGTCTGGTTTCTTTGTATTTTTATAACTATCCAAGTCTGGTCTGGTCTGGGAAAAATTACAGTCCAAGTAAAAACATCCTTAGCTTTCCCGAGTTGGAATAGGAAACCATAATGAAAACTATGTCCACATATACCCTGAACAAAAGCAAAAAGTTTTATTACCAGGGAGAAGCTCAACGGCATGAACTGCAGAGTAACCATCAGGTTCAAGTGCGGAAGGGTCATATGCAACAAGAGCAAAATTGTAGACAGGATCAAAGAAGACTACCTGTTAAGAAGAACAAGTTGTGCTTCAAAACAAACATTTTAAGATTTTCACAACCCTAAATTCAGCATGAATAAAAAGCTAACCTCCCCAGGTATTTCCATAGGAAAAGCAGCAAATGACAAAATGACATCACAAAGTGATGATACAACAGTGTTCTTATCTACAGCAACCAGACCCATACTTTGTGAGTGGTATACAATCACTCCAGTACCAGAAGATTGTAGTTTGTGGACAGTCTCCAGCATACATGATACTGGAACATGAACCTACAATTTTGACACCATACAGAGTATGAAAAGAAATAAAATGAACATAAAATGTGAACATAAAACCAACAATCAACTACAGCGAAATTACCTAGGCCCATCATCTTTTCAGTTCTAATGAAATTAAACTTTAAATATCTGAACTACAGTATTTAGTTCACATTATTTCTCGCTCTTCTAAGAAGATCTCAACTACAGAGTTTTCAATTTACCAAATCCGGTGCCAGGTCGAAGTGGCAATAGTTTCGGGACGGGCAAACTAATTAAATTAAGTACTACTCGATTATATGATTGCAAAAAGTACTTTCAAAATAATTTACAAACTAATTAAGTATTAAGTGAACAGTAAAATAACATGAATATATTTGCCAGATGGAAACCATATCGGACAAATAAAGATTACATTGTGAAGCACAAAACAAACACCAAACATGATACAATTATTTAATATATATATATATATATATATATATATCAAATGATTACAATGCACAGAAAAATAATAGAATAGATACATTAAAATCCAACTAAAACGCAAATATACAATAGATATGCTCATATGCCCGAACGGTAACCTAGTAACATTTTTCCAATCCAACGTAATAGTTCGTTGTGGGTTTCTAATGGAAGAACGCGATAGAGAAAATCGGAAGTACCATTCATTTATATGAATGGGCAATTGGTGAATAGAGTCAGGCATGTCATTGTAGAAGGCTAAATAATAGCTCCAATGCATCCTTCAATTTATATACTAAGATATTCACACGCTGCCATGCGAGATATATACATATACATCCAACGTTGAAAACCAAGTCAAGGTAGCATACACCTCCATGACCTCAAAGAATAATACTGCATCCGTCCCATAAAACATGGCCAATTTGACATTTCTTGGTCTATGGTAATAAACTTTAAAGAATGATTTTAGTTATTATATTTGTGTGATGCTTATAACTTTTTTAACAAATAACATTTCCATATATTTTCCATATTTTCAATAATTTCATATTAAAACATATCATTGGTCAAACTTGACCATGATTAACCAAGAAAAACCAATATGACCAAGTTTTGTCGATGGAGGGAGTAAAAAAATAATCCCTCCATCCCATTCAAATTAAAGGTTCTCATTTTCTATTTTAGGAAACATTTAACACTCTTAAATAACAATTTAATCATCAAATATTAAAAATAATGCATCTATAACATCACATTTATCATCAATAATCCATTATATTATATACTCATCAAATCTATTTTTGAAAGTATAATTGAATTAGCATATTTAATTATTGTCTAAATAGTCCTGCCATTTTATAATGGAAACCTTTGAACGGGACGGAGGTACTATAATTTGCACAACCATTGTTAAAATAGTGATGCAACTATTCCACAAAATAATCCTGATCGATCTTTCACATCGGGGTGAAAAGTAGGTGTGAATTACACATGAGTAGTTAAACATCCTCTTAGTATTAGTTCCACAAAGTAACTATTTTATTGATCAACACAAATGGAGCAGCAGGAGGTGAGGGCATAAAAGCATATATCTCAAGACCAAATGAAGATGAACACTTCTAACCACTACCTTAATGTGGTTAGCAAAATTTTGTAATCCTTTATTCACTTAAATGATTTGTCCCACTTGAAAAGAACTCAAGAAGAGAAATAAATAGAACAAATAGTGAAATAGTTACCTCACACATAACAAGAGTAGGCTCAATGACACGCTCAGCAACTGAGGCATTAACTGCCTCTGTTCCATCAGCAGATGGATTTTCTTCTACCATTCTTTTCTTTATACCAGAATCAATATCGTCCTGAGATTGAGGTCCCTTTACTGTGATTTCATAACTAGATTCCATATCTATAACACCATTGCTTGACACTTTGCTAACATGTTGAGGCAAACTATAACTCAGCAGATCCTGCTTGGCAGGAATTATTTCAGAAAGGAAAACACAGTCAGGCAGTAAAGCCGGCTTAGCGAACCATAACCCAGAACCGTCATCACGAGTGTAAATAAGAGGAGGGGCATGCCACTCCTGAAGGTCAACTGTGACTAACACAGACTGCAAATATGGAGATTATCCAAGTCAGGCAATATGATTTAGAGGTAGTGGTCAAGCAGAGGCAAGATAAGTTATTATTAATAATTAATAGAATCTAAATGTCACAAGAGGTACTTGTATCCGGTGACGGTCTGTGTTGATTATGTACTCAAGTGGTACTCTTGAGCCCCTAGTCAAGTTAGATAGGACAAATATCAACTCCTCAAGATTTGAAATAACTTTGCCTGCAAATGTCTTAATGATTGAGTGTGTAGGAACACCAGCTCTAGAGAGCATATATCTGCAATTGAAAATAGTGCAATAGACAAGTGGTTACAAGTTATTGCAAACTAGCATAATGTAAAGGATCTACCAATGTAGATTTTATAGTCCAGATGCATTGTTTAGTACAAAGAAGTCATCAATTAAGTTCCTAGGAACATCACTAAGGGGAAAAGGTAAAAATCATTATTATCTAAGTTTAGTAAAAAATAAAATGGTGAAAGTTGAAGACATACCCTGACTCTGCAACATAGACAAGTCCACATTGAAAATTTAAATTTCTAGCCTGCATTAAGGATTGGGGAAAAGGTAAAAAAAATCACCATGGGGACCGACATACACACAAAAACCAACCAAGCAATCCACTAATATTTCAGATAGTTAAACTTTTAACCTTTTCAGAAAATTTTCATGTAGTAATTACTTTGGATTGCAATATACATAACTACATAACAGTGTTAAAAATTCAGCTCCTCAAAAAACACTACACGTGTTGCCACTGTAGGGGCTAACACATGATAAAAACAGACACACTGATGAGTTGCTTGCTATCTTGATCAATATCGAGTACCGACAGTTGAAATTTTCAATCCAGTACTCTCAATTCAGGATATTGGTAACAATGACTATTACAGGTCTAAGCAGCTCATATTTATGTGGCTGCATAATATTCAATACTACAATTGATAGAACTAGCAAGTGGTGAAAGGCCACCTCCCGCCAGCTAGGGGAAGCAAATATAAAAGCCAGATGAAAGTCAAGGTGATATGAAATTGTGGTAACCCTAGGCATCCTAATAATCTAATATAGCTACAAATATAACTACGTGTATAGCATTTTTGATATCAAGAATAAACAATATCATCATACTTTTCACATTTTATCAGAGCCATTATGGCAAATATAGGCAGTGTTATAATCTTTCTGCTGGCGTAGATTCCCAGTAAGAATTTCCGATGCGAACAGTGATGAGTGCTCGTGACTGTCATTCGAGTGATTTCGGCAGTGATATAAGCCTACCATCGTACTCAGTTCATCATCGCAACCTACCGCCTGAAGAATCACCGCCAGTGCACCTGCCAAGCGCCGTCGAAGTTCGCTATTGCAGTTCCACATCTTCGCAGATCTCTCTCTCTCTCTACTCATTGAGCATTGACACCGCCAACAATATAAAGATAGAGGTAGCCCCTGTCCCTGTGTCACTACTCCTGTTCATCCTCCAGTGGTACCTAATTTGTTACACTACTGCTATTCTGCTTCTGCCTATTAGGGAGTTAATCTACTGCTGCACTCCTTTAAAGATTTAAGATTCCAACTGCATTTTAGTCACTTAGTAGTCTCTTTTCTTTCTTAAAAAAAGATACAAAAAGAAAACAGAAACCCAAAAAAACATAAATAAATAAAACGTGTGTTGGTTTTTCTTTTCTTCATTTGCTTTGATTCCAACCGTGGAGATGTGGTTCAAAGGACAAGGTAAAATCGATCACTTGATTAAGGACACAAATTCTGTCAAACGAAAGAGGACCGATTGGGGGAATATGGATGCATTGTAGTGTAACATTTTGTGGCAATCCATGGATTCGAAATTTCATCTTACATATCAATCACATCGGACCTGTAAACAGATTTGGGAAAAAGCAAAGTCCAATTACACTAATGATATTCAAAATCTGTTTTCATTCGGCTCCAAAATTGCCACGTTCAAGCAAGAGGGCTTGGAGATTCAAGTTTTATTAGGATGTGCTGAGGCTTTACTCTTTGAATATAATACAATTCAACCAGTCACAGACGATATAGAGAAATAACTAGAACAACGACAACAACTTGTTATGATTTTAGCCTTAGCAGGTCTTCATCCAGAGATGTTATCAATACGTGAGCAAATTCTCTCTAGTTCTATATTCCTAGACTGCTAGTATAGTAGTATGACAGAGGCTTTTGCCCAAATTCTTCGAGCAGCCCTGATATCTGCTAAATCTGGTTCTAGTCACTATCGTTCTTGCATCGCAAGGTCCGGGTCCTGACGGAGGAAATCAAAATGATACCCACGACGAAATCATCCTAAGTGTGACTTCTATCATAAGATTGGTCATACTAAAGGCATGTGCTTGAAGTAACATGGGAACCCTTCGAGCTTAGCCAATGTTGCTCAGATCTCACAATCTCTGGTTGTTCTACCTCTTGCTGATTATGAAGCATATCAGAAATTTAAGTCGACTAATATACTTTTAACTACACCTGGTACATCTACCGCTTGAGGGAGAGTGGAAACCCTAGTTGTATTAGGCGTAGTTCATTTTGTACAGGAACTCTAGTATTCTAATATACCTACCAAAATAACTACTTGTATAGCATTTTGATATCAAGAAAAATCAATATCATCATACTTTTTACAGGAATATATAACAACATATACATAATAAGTTGTATGCATTTGATATGTAATGGGATACATTGAGTGGATGAAAGACATCCTTAGAAGAATGAAGAGTCTCACAGCGGGCTCGAGCATAAAAAAGGTTATAACTTTTAAGATCTAAGGTTTCTTATATTTCAACACTTCCTAGCCGGAACATTTACATGTTCCAAGATTGAATTAGAACAAATTAAACACCTCACCTGCCTTGTACTCTACCTTTTGTTGGGATGACATAAAACTTTATATTTTATAAGAGGTGATAAATATTAAAAACCTGTTGATATGAAAGGGAGTGTATCACTGCACCACTAACTTCCAAGAAGCAGTCAGGAGTTATTGAGTGCAAATTCTGGACCTGAAATTAACCAAGCAAGTCAATTAATCCCTCATTCTGGACTGGCATAGCATATTATAACCCGTCAACCAAATTTACTAATGTTTACATACACAAAGAAGTTACACAGAACTGTCCAAAAATATGCATCGTCTATTATATAATTCATGGATTAGCAAATGACTAGAATAAAAGCTTGGTGATCACCATGCCGAATCACAAACTCACCACTAATTCAACAGTCAATGAGGCACCACCTCTTTCAATTTTAAGTTCAACATTCTTTCCGACACTGTCATCAAGTAGAGTTTCCATCTCGAGGAAATGTGTAGTCACCTGAAACAGATATTCCATGGAGAATGATATTGGGATAAAGAAAATAAAAATCATAAAATCTCATGGCCACGACATGAACATAAATAACGACAACCCAGATCTTATGAAATGTAGCTTGAAATTTGAAATTAACAGAACAATTGATTACTCGGTGTTAAAAATGATTCTTAATTATTAGCATCATCCACAAATGTTTGATGGACGATCGGATTGTGACAGAAATTCTGCACAAAATATTTGAAAGATTTGGAATAGGTAAAATTGTTCTTTCATTAAGAATAACCACGTGTACAGAGAATGGTCATCTATAAAGACAACGAGATAATGGAAACATAAGGTAGATTTCCATTATACAGACCCAAACATCAGTTTGAACTTTGAACTAAATCAAAAAGTGATATTTCCCTATTAATGACTCTTCGTAAGTGTAATTGGCAGGGTTTCATTCCAAGATGACACTACTTACAATCTTGGAAACACTCTTCAAAGTTTTGAGAGAATCGGATCACCTAAGAAGTTGTGTAAGATAATTGCTGACTTAGCATACACACAACTGACCCGAACAACCAGATCAGAATGAAGATAATAGAGGCCCTAAGAGTGACACTCAACACTAATCACCTTCCTCGTACAACAGTCCTACACAACCAAAGAATCAGCTGAAAATGTTATAGAACAATTGACTAAGAAAGTAACTTTGCTAATAGACACAAGATTAAATGGACTATTTAGAACATAATAAGATATCTTCCAAGGGTAAGGATGGATCAAAAAGAGACTTATCTATGCTTATGGTTGGGTTTGATGTCTACTGGCAAGGATGAATGTGGTAAATCATTAGGTTTAGTTAAATTAGATTAAAGCTAGTTATTAATGGAGATATTATCAGAAGCTCCTTGATCAAGGATCCAAAAACTAGAAGTGTGAAACAAAGACTGCAGACACACCTCGTGATTCTGGAAAGAATTGATGCCTCGAACTTTTGGCACTCTTCAAATTCAGTTGGTAAAAGTAGGGTTGGGCTCGGTTCGGTAACCGAAGCAACAATATGACGAACTGGACCGATAATTCGGTTTCTAGATTTCATAGAACCAAAACCGAACCAATTTCAATCGGAATGCGATTCTTCGGAAACCAATTTTTTGGGTCGGTGTTACCTAAAATTTGGTTATCCTTCAGTAATTTTTACTTAAGCGAGACAGCTGCTCTGGGCTACGAGCCTGCTAGAGGCGAGACGTTCTATGCAACCATGCCTACTAGAGCAATCTAGCTTCACAAGAAAAAATGTTACAACTTGGGAAATTGAACTCGGGTGGAATGCAAGGGGAGGGTTTGCTTCGAGCAAGCCACAGGAAAAACTGATGACCTGTTGAAGTTGTTCAGATATTACTATACTCCATGATGAATTTAACATATCAGTACTATTAATACAGTTATATTATGACTATTATTACAATTATACTTATTGTTTTTGTTGCTTTTTATTTTTGTTGTTATCATCATCATTCCCCTTATTTAAGAATCAAGGTGATGTACAAGAATGTGCCAACTATCGAGGGATTAAGCTTATGAGTCACACCATGAAACTTTGGGAGCGAGTGATTGAGCAAAGACTTCGAAGAACTGTGAAGATTTCAGAGAATCAATTCGGATTATGCCTAGTCGCTCAACAACTGAGGTCATTCACCTTCTTCGGCAACTTATGGAGAAGTATAGAGACGCTCATAAGGATCTGCATTTGGTGTTCATTGACTTAGAAAAGGCATATGATAGGGTAACTCGAGAAGTTCTTTGGTGGGCCTTAACTAGGAAAGGCATATCACGCAAGTATATCAGCATCATCATGTATATGTATGAGGATTGTACTACAAGTGTCCGTACTAGTGTAAGAAGGACTGAAGAGTTCCCTATTACTATCGGAGTGCACCAAGGATCGGCTCTGAGCCCTTACTTATTTGCCATAGTCATGGATGAACTTACGAAGTCAATTCAAGACGATATAGCGTGGTGCATGATGTTTGCCGACGATATTGTATTGATTGATGAGACACAATCAGGTCTTAAAGCAAAGTTGGAAGTATAGCGACAAACATTGGAGAATAAGGGTTTCAAACTAAGTCAGAGCAAGACAGAGTACATGGAGTGCAAGTTTGGTGGAGGTAGAAGCAATGGTAATAGTGGAATTATTCTGGATGGTAAGGAGGTACCAGCCAGCGATATGTTCCGTTACTTGGGCTCCATAATTCAGAAGGACGCTGAGTTAGATGGAAATGTATCCCATAGAATCAGAACAGAGTGGATGAAGTGGAAGAGTGCGTCAGGATTTCTATGCGATCAAGGTATGCCGACTAGACTGAAGGGTAAATTTTATAGGATGGCAATTAGGCATGCATTACCGTATGGCGTAGAGTGTTGGGCGGTGAAACAATGTCACATTCAAAAGATGAGTGTGGCAGAGATGCGCATGCTGCGTTGGATGTGTGGGCATACTAGGAAGGACCGCGTGAGGAATGAGACAGTCAGACAAAGGGTTAGGAGTAGCACCTATTGAAGACAAGATGCGGGAGTCGCGCCTACGGTGGTTTGGTCATGTGCGTAGAAGACCGAGTGATGCACCTGTCAGACAAGTTGAGATGTGTGGAGAAGAGGCAGAGAAGAGAGGGAGAGGAAGACCCAAAAAGACGTGGGTTAGGGGAGTTCGAAGTGATATGCTTCTTCTGCGGTTGGATGAGGGCATGACTTTGGAGAGAGCTAAGTGGAGGGCGGGTATTCGTGTGGAGGAGTGATCTCGTATCATCTTTTTCCCTCATCTTTTTCCTTGTTTTTTATCCTTATATATATAAACATTATTTGTATAATTGTATCCTTTTTATTTTATCATTTTTATGTATATTCATCTCTTTTCATATTATCTTTTTATAATAGCTTATCTTTTTTATCATGTATCGATTCATGTTAGCCGACCCCAATATCTTTTGGGACTAAGGCTTTGATGTTGTTGTTTGTTGTTGTTATCATCATCATCGTCGTCGTCATTTACACATTATTTTAGTTTTAGTTTTTCAAGTAGAGATTGAATCACAAAGCAGAACTCCAATAGGTGGATTTACTCGTTGACCTAAAACATCGGTTATAAAATTTGGTATTGTATAATGATTGGATTTTCATTCGTCAATATATATCAATTAACTTTACATTGATAGTTAATAACTATTACTATTATTATAGTATCTTCATTCGTATTGCTATTGTATTATTATTAATTGTATGATAATTAATTATATTATTACATTATTATTATTAGTATAATCAATTTCTCATAACATTCTTTTTAAAATAATTACATATAATATGTGTCGTTTTCAACTTTATTTTAGTTAGAAAATGTAAAAGTATTTAACTTTTTTGCACAATACTTTCCAGTATTAAAATAGCTCCAGAAATAATTAATATATATGTATATATATTATTAATTAATAAAAAAATCGGTTTGGTTCGGTTTGAACTGACTTTTTATCTTCAAAAACCGTATTGAAACTGATTTATATTCGGGTTTTTTAGTTCCATTCTCATTATTTCGGTTTAAAATGCCACTCATAGGTAAAAGCACAACAAGATATGAAGGAAAATTGACTATGTTTTTATTGGAGTTTTGTGGAGTAATACCATAAATGAAACAGCAGTACTGGAAACTTAATGAGGACACAAGAAGGTGAGGTGTGACATGATCAGCGGCGGGGGCTTTGACACCAAATTTGAAGGTCATGGTGATAGATGAGCAAAAGGGATAGGTACATGTATGATGCAAGAGTTGTCAAGCTGAACAACAATAGACTGAGATTGGTCAGATCACCGCATGAAGTACTCCATCATCGACAGTGGCAACTATTCATCCAAAATATAATATTTACGCCAGAACTGAGAAGATGATGACTAATATTTGCTATTATTGGTTCTGATACTATGTGAAAGTAAAGAACGCCTTTATTCTTATGTATCAAAAGGATGTGTATACTGCAACTAGGGTTAACATAGCGGGTAAAGCCCAATACAGTTAGGGTTAGAACTTTAACACATCATATGGAAGTAATGGAACACTTAGCAGAATTCATATGTTTGACAAGTTAAATGCTAACACTAACCTTCCCGTGCATACAAACAAGCACATCACCGGGCTTTAAGGGATTATAAGTTGGGTCGCAAGGCACCTGAAACAAACCAATATTTCTAAGAAATCAGGAGTATACAAAAAATAAGATACATCTTACAAAAGCACCAAGATGACATACCACGGAATCAACAACAAGCATTCCAGTTTCCCCTGGACGAGAAGAACTTCGTACCAACTAATTTTTAAGAGACATGTTATTAGTGTTTTTATTATTAATAATTAGAGGTGCATAAAAATCCATAAACAATCAGTTCCATATACCTGTTCTGTTTCACTTTGAACACCAAGACGACGGGTCTCATCAAATCCTTTGTGGACAAATGTAACCTACACAGCACATTTCCAACCGTGAATTTTTGCCATTACTAGACAGGGGAAAAAGTGGGAGAAATGAAGAGTTTCATTGAAATGGAAAAGAAATGGAATGCAGATGCTAGTGCCCTTTGAAGTAAAAACCATGAAAGAAAGAAGGTTTTTTCCAATGTCCTAAATGTGAATTTCATTTAGAATTTTATAAACAAAAAAACTGTATAAAGAACATCAATGACTTATTAACCTCCAGTATTGATAATGGATATGTTTTAGTGTAAAGAAAAACGTGATTCATTAACTTCTAGTGTTGTTTATAGATATGTGAATACGAAATTCCATATATCAAATATCGTGAAACAATGTGAACAATCAACGATGACTAATGAAGATGAAGTATTGCATCTCAAAATGAAGTGAATGACCCGGAATAAAATTGTTTAAACTTTGAGAAAGAAAATTGATTTAGATTGACATCCAGTCAGTCATACTCTAACCACAGTGCTTCACTTCTCAGTCTAAACACAGAGAATAAATATTACAAAAGCTTTAGAAGGATAAATCTTTACAGACCTGAAGCGTGCCACGAGGAATAGATACTGCCTCCCATTTGTGTGTAGAATCTCTTCCTTGTTGTAAGAAAACTAAAGCCCTGACAACCTAACCCAAATGAAAATCATACGCATTGCGCACTTATAAGAAAAGTAGTTAAAAATCAAAATCTTCAATCCAACAAAAAGGGTAAAAGAGATTGAATTTGAATCCATTGCATGCCAGCAGAAAATTGAAGTGCAAATTAACAATGTATTTTAATCAGTCCATAGCTACAAAATCTGAGAGAATATGCAATCATAAAACTACAATCTTGTGTCTCTTATCATAAGCATAGATACTTCAATAAATACTACGCAGTAGAATATTATCTTACTCGCTCTAATGGAAGGAAAAAGGCAGAAGCGCCTGATGTATTACCCCCTGCATTTAAAGCAACCGCTCTGCCCTGCCAGTCAACTACTGGAGATCCACTTGAACCACCCTTAGTCCCAGATGCAGCCTGTGGTATAAGTAACAAAAATGAAGATCAAGTGATAAAACCTAGAGTATCTGGTAGGTGAAACAGCTTATAACTATTTAGAGCCCAGGAAAAGGTTATATGATTGCCAAGCTTACTTGTATGTAGAATGTATTGAAGTCATTGTAGCCATAACTGCACCCAAAGCACAAATCATCATAAAAATGCAACATATGTGGAAATTATACACCATAGATCATAGATATATATAAAATAGGCCATTTAGAGTTCACTTCCTAATGACATATGTATAATCAATAGTACTCCAGATTAAATATTTACAAAGCTCACGCATAAACTACAAAATCCATTAAAATCCATGCTAAATCTTGATCTGTGTTCGTAATTTTGAAATGAGGCAGTACCGCAGTAGTTTTCAAGAGATGGTATGAATGAGGCTAAACCAAACTCCGTAATACCAAGGCTAATATGCTACTGAGGCGTAAGCAAAGATGCACGGAAGTCGGAAACCATGCAGAGCTCCCTTTAGCCATTTCAGAAACTTGAAAACGTAATGGAATCTACAAATATATGATTCTGTGTCGTTCCATAATGGTAATTTGCTTTTTTCTTTTTTATCTCTTGACGGAAAGTAGTGTTTTATGAGCGTAGATATACTGGTACAAATAATTATCAAAAAAGAATAAAAACATACCATAGACTGGATCAGTGGTTATGCTCTATTACTTCTACATGTGCATCTTAAGTTTTGTAGTATCGATTTTGGAATTGGACATGACTATAGCAACTATTTCAGCTCATTGTTATGATTAGAGTTTCGGAACTTGATCTCATTTTTCCTTCATAAGAAGAAGATTGTGGCAACAAGGGCATGCACTGTAAAATTGCATTATTGTACTCTTTCTTTCATTTAATATATTAACTAATTTAGATAATTAATTGACACTATAAGTTGCATACCAAAGGGAAAAGGCCCAATATAGTTGGAATTGAGGTGTTGATGGTGGTGGTGGTGCACACAATGTCATATTTTAACGTACACAAACAAGGACATAGTTAGGGGGGGCCTAGCCCGGCCTCTGCTCGCTCCAAATTTGGAAAAAACACTTGTGTTTTATATGTAAAAATTTATCTGAAAAGCTCTTTGTATTGTTCTTGTACAAAGAATTTAGAAAGCTTGTGCCCCTAGCTACGCCTTGTACACAAACAACTACCCATAAAATCATCAACCTAAAAACAGAATAGATAGCTTCAAAAGAGAGGGTACATACTACATGTAATTTGGAGCATCTCTATCTAAACGAGCAAGGGTGCCAGCCAAAATAGATACCTGAAAATTAATCCACAAATAGAAGAATAATACGATATATGTTTCTAATGGGGATTGTTTTATAGGACATTGTTAAAAAACAGAAGCATAGTCTAAGACTCTTATTGTCAACTGCATGAGCCTGAGAAACTAGACAAGGAATTTCAATGATTCAACAAAGTAGGTTATAAAATTTTTGTAACAGGATTTAATAACTTGGGCTTGGGAAGCCGGTAAATATAAACACATAATTCTATGAAATAAAGAACCACTACAATTTCCCGCCAAAAGGGCGCAAAATAGTACCATGGTACATATAAAATTAACTAATTAAGTAAACTGGTGAACACATATTTTTGTCACTAGTATAAAACACAACTAAACGCATTTTACTTTTCAGCGTTAAGAATCCAATGGGGGTTTATGGCATTTTAATGTGGTCTGTGGTAGTGTTAGATATTGTTATGGACCTATGTTGGAGCTGTAACCACCCTCAATCTACATCAATAGCAAAGGGTACGTTTTCACTTGGATTTAAAAAATTAATTTTATTTGGTCTACTTAAATATGGTAAAGGTCTTGTATGTATGTATTTTACTATTGTTTAAATATGATCTAGTCAAATCTGACACTACAATCAGTACAAATGAAAACATTTAACATACTTACTGTGGCACACTTCTATGTGTTCCTTAGTGTTGTTATGTTTAACAATATTGACAATACTAAACATATACCCATGATCATTGACACTAAATTACAAGCATAAACTGTGTGGATAGCACACACTAGGAAACATTTAGAAAATAATACAACATATCCACAATAATCAATAAAAGGCACCTGATGCAATATACTTTGAAAGAATGGCATAAGTATTACCTATACAATTTTAAAGACAAAATATGACGAATTTTTGTTTTTCCAGAAATATGACTTAATTCAACCGCCCCTTACATTTCTCTTCCCTGTGGTTCAGACTTTGCTACTGATTAGCTAATGTAGGGGGTGTTTGGATCCGCTAATAGAAGCAGATTTTGGAGTGCTTGGATGAGAGTGGAGAAGTGCTTCTCGGTGCTCCAAATTACTTCTAGAAACAGTGTTTTAGAGACCTGCTCCTAAACTGATTCTGTTTATGCTTTTAAAAAAGAAGAAGGATTAGTTCCAAACACCCTGTATGACGCCTCCCTCTTCTACGATGGCAGATTTACAGCTATAAACTATGGCAGTGAGGGAGGTGACCAAAGCCGACTTCATCGCAGCCAACACACGCCGCCGCTGTCTTCGTCGCAGCCAGGCTCTCCACCGCCACCGTTGTGTTCGTCGCAGCTAACCCATGTCGCCGCCGCTGTGTTTGTCGCAGCTAATTACCCATGTCTCCGCCGTTGTCTTCGTCGCAGCCAACCCATGCCGTCTCCTATAGGTCTGCACCTTCTTCTTCACCATACTCAGGCCGAGATCGGTAGCGACGAATAGATCTCTGTGACGACGGCTACAACGACATGGGGGATAGGGTTCGGTGACGGCCGTCAGATCTGCGACCACCAGCGACTTTGTCTTGCGGCTAGAGTTTGGCTACAGGGGGCGGCGTCTAGGGTTTCCGGGGCGGCGGCTTGGTATGACGGTTTGGCAGCAGAGGTTGGGGCTTGAGCAGGGAAATGGTGGGCCGGTCGTGGCTGGGCTGATTGGGGATGCGGAGGTGTGGATCAGGTGTTGGGTTCGACTGTCGGTATTCGGGCCGACTCGTTTTAAATTTTTATAGTCCATTAAACTCAGGTGTTGTATTTATTTAAGATAATATACTAACAACACCGAAACTTTTCATATTCATAAATTATTAAAAAACGATTTTAAAGCCATATAAGCTTCTAGTTATTATTCCCAATTCTTTTCCAAATACATCAAATTTCTTTTTCTTTAAACAAAGACTCGTGCACAATAAAGTGTGACTAATTAATTTACTTATCTTAATTTTACATGCATCTTGATATGTATAGTGACTAATCTCATTTTAAATTGCTTTCTTAAACATATATGTATAGTGACTAATCTCATTTCTTATGACTTTCTCATGTTATCTTTTTAAATTATGAATGATGATGTCTAATTTTCAACATTTTCAAAGTTTGGTGTTATTTAATTTGTGTAGTTGTGTGCTATTTAATTTATACATTTATGGTTATATTTGTTAACTAATTCAATACTTTGTTTTATATTTTTACTAGTCAATTAACCAGTGTGTTGCACGGATTACGGATAAAGTTAACGGCCGTAAGTCATATCTTTAACTTATCAAAATTTATGTTTTTTTATTAAATACATAAATTTTGATTTCTCAAACTGAATGATATTAGAATACAAATAAATGATATTGAAGTTACTTTCTTACTAATTGATTAATTTTGCTTAATAGGGTTATTTTAACTATTTTCCTGTAACTTTTTCTTTATTTTATTAATAAAATATACTTCCTACATTCTTTTTTAGTTGCAACGGTTCATTTATAACATTTGCACATGCACAAATTTGACCATTAATATTTTTCATTCCTTATTAGTAAAAAAATTAAAAAATGTTCACTATATGAGAATTTAAAATGAGACGAATTTAACAATATTTTTCAAAATTTTAATTTATACGTAATATATTAAAAATAAAATATGGTCAAAGTAGAATATGTGAATAACGCAAAAACGATCATCAATGTTGCAACTAAAAGAGAACTGATGTAGTATTACCATTGTCGCGATGGACTTTGCCAATTTCAGAGTTTGTGACAAATAAGAAAAATAAAAGCCGCGTGGTTCAGGTTTATGCAGAAGAGAGGCAAATGAACATAACCACAAAATAGTTGCTTTAAGTAGAAAGTGACAAAGTCTTTTGGAACAACAAAAAAGTGAAAGTTTGCAAAGCCTAATAGGATGGAAGGAATATTTTAATTTGTTTTTCATATTTCAGGAGATTCAAGCCAAGATTTCACCAATTTCGGTATTATCAAACATGCTCTGATTTATCTTTGTTTTATTAGTATCTTTATAATATTAAACACACTCTAATTTATTTATGAACAATATAATTCATTTAATGAGTAGTGTTATAAATATATGTACTTCTTGCACTTTTTTTGTTTTTTTATATGTACTACTCGTATAGATATAAAAATGAAATAATGTATTAATTAATGACGCTATTTTTCATCGTGAAATTATTACTTAAGAAGACATGAAATTATCTTTTACTCGTTTACACTTGTGTATGTGCGTGAGTTATATAGTTTTTTTACTTAGAAGGACATTCTTAACAATTACCCTATCAAAATTTGGCATATAATTTTTTAATAAAAAGCATATACTTCTAATTTCTTCATTTTAGATTTTTATTAATACTTTTAAAGTAATGGAATACTCTACATCTTTTTTATTTGAAATTAGAACATTTCATGTTTCTTACTGTATTTTGTTATTTTTCTTGACTAAATCTGCATTGTATATTTATATGTATGTCTTTGCAATTATGTTATTTATTTATGTATTGTCTTTATTCTTAATTTTCTAATGTTTATTTGTAACTTAAAAGCATTAAATGATTAATTAGTAATTAAACTAGCTTGTTATTAATAATAGAGTTATTAAATAATGCATCATTAAGACAACACATTTTCACTTCTTTAATTGGCTCCAAATAGATTTCTATTTGGATCTACACCATATTATCATTATATATATATATATATATATATATATATATATATATATATATATATATATATATATATATATATCCAAAGATAAAGATAAAGATTTTGAATTTTTATGATACTATGGTGACATTGATACTTAATTAACTTGAAAATTCTATTAGATATTTTGTTAGTGTAACGATATTTTTAAGATTTGATAACCTTGACTGAATTTGACCCGTTTCAAACGGGGCGGGTAAGGTTGGGTTCCTATTTTGAGACTTGATATACTTGGACCGAACCTACCCGTTAAATGGAACCGGCGATTCTCGAAAATTTATCGATTACCCGACTGATCCGGATTGTGCCCACTCAAAGCTGAGAGGTTGGCTAGGGACAGACCAGGGCGGGGCAAGACAAGGGGCATGGGTTGGGGTTTGGGTGCTATGTTGGGGATGGGCTTGGGCAGAGTTAGATGGCAATGGTGGTGGGATAGCGGTGCCTGCCAGTGGTGGTAGGTAAACTGATTTAATTGAAAAGGGAAATTCCTCAAATAGGACTAAATAAAACATTAATTTGCAAAAATAAGACGGTAACTTTAAAATTCCCTAATATAACTAAATTTTCAATTCTACCCTTGTTTTATTTTAATACAATTCACATTTCATTAATAATTAAAACATAAAAGTTAACTTTGTTTATAATAAAAATGTAAAAAAAAAACACGGAAATAAATATTAAATAAAATTAATAAAAATCAAAAAATAGAAAAATTAAATTAAAAAAACTTAAAAAATAAAATAAAATAAACACAAAGTATGTATTAAAATATTGATGGCAGTTTTTAATGCCGCATCAACAACCTCCCAGTACCACCAACTCCGTCCACTAGAAAAATGTCAACATCTGCAAGAAATGTCATTTTGATGACAGTTTTCATGAAAATTTTGTCATTTTCAAAGAGTAAAATGTCATATTCATGTCATATTCAGAAGAAAAATATGGCTCTTTTTACATTAAATTACATTTTTTTCCGCCAATCGGATGTGACATTGCTAGGCGATGGTTGAGGCTGCAGGAAAGGCCTCCATATTTTTAATTTGTTTTATCTATTTTCTATTTTTTGTTAATCTTTAAAAAAAACTAATTTCTTTATTGTAATATTTTTTTGAATCTTTTCATATTTGTTTACAATTTTTTGTATAAGTGAAAATATGACTATTCTATTAAGTTTATGTAAGGGTAGCATAGGAATATAGAGTATACTTTAGTGCTATTTGTGGAGGATAATTAACACGGTTCTATTTGTGCATTTAGGGATTAGTTTAGTGCTATTTAGGGCTATTTTCTCAAATTATAACTGTAAGTATTCCTCTATTGTCGAGAAAAAGTCGTCGAAAAAAATCTCGATGGTTACAATGAATGTTTTACGGAGGCAATAACATCTGGTAGTGACATGAAACCTGATAGTGATAAATCCTTAGTAACATAAAAAACCACAGTGCCATAAAATCTTGCTTGACATAATGGTTTTCCAAAAATATGACTAAATTAATAACATTTTATCCATATTTAAATGTAGTCACATTTTTGGAAATTGACATCAATTTAGTAATATTAAGAAAAACCCCTAATTTACTTTAAAGAAATTATCCTAAATAGAAATAAAAACGTTTGTGAATTCCAACATATGGTGGTCATATTTTTTAATCCCTGAATACAAATAATTACAACCCTATTTAATTTTTGTATTGTCGTATTTTAAACATGGTAGTGTTTTCCAGCTTTAGAGTATTACTTCTATTTAGATAATAAAAGCATGACAGTCCTATTTTAGAAATTCAAAATGTTTTTACTCTTGCTTCGAGAATTATCCTATACTTTATCATTTACTTCGTCCCCTTTTATTAAATATGTCTTCCTTTTTTCCATCAAAAATTATGACCATTTTCCTTGTGTAACCGTTTATTTTTTTGTGGAACTGATAATATTTTTTTCTCCTTTTGAAAGGTCACGTACAATTGTAAAATAACAATTCTTTTTCTTGAAAATCATATCAAACCCAAATGTTATCCTACATTATGGGAGGCAGTATTTGTCTAGCTAGTACAGTATGCAATTCCTGCTCAAATAGTTTGTATCCATTTTTTAAATATTTCTTTCAAAAACCAATGCCTCCTAGATGTAAGAAAAAAGTAGAAGTATGAATTAAAAGAACAAAATTAAAAGAATAGATATAGGGAGTATAATATTTTGATGATACCTTCTCTCCACTATCATTCCCCACTACCCTTATTTCAAGGCCTACATGAACAGCCTCAGGAGCAAGAGGGATTTCTTCATAATCATGAAATTTTATTGCACCGGGATCATAGCGAAAAAAACCAAAATCATGAACCTGTGAAAATAAAACAACAGGTCATTCACTCCAACATTAGCTTATAGTAGAAACCAGAGCCATATTTATGTAATATTCTGAATACACAGCACCTCTTGTAATTGAAAACAAACTCAGCTTATAGCAACTATTCTGGCATCTGTTATGTTGTTCACATGGACGGAGCAGGGCACTGAGCCGTACTAGACTGGTACTAATAATATTTTTTTAAAATCTTCACACGGAATTTTTTACATTAAAAATAAAGACATTTTTTAAATTTGGAGTGAGATGGGTCTGTTCAGAAAGTGTTACTGCTAGTGGAGGATCTAGGGGGGGTTTTGTGGGCAGAAATTTAAACATGCTATTGACACCACTAGACTAGTTTTTACTATGCATTTATTATCTTTGTCCAAAATTAGAGTTCAAGAATATGTATGATGTGAGTTTAATAAATTGAATACTCTTATCTTGAATGATTATTCATACATAAAATATATTCATTCCGATTACAATTAGTTAATTAGTTATTATGGATGTTGCACAAAGATTAAGTTTATGAGTGGCTTCCTTGAATATTTATTAATGATTACTAGCATGGTGTGATCTTCTTATAATTGAACGGATGAGTTTTCATAATAACAACATAAAACATGGTAGAGATTTAGAAAACGGTGAACCTACAATTGGGAAAGGATTAATTTGGTCAGGAGCTTGCTTACAAGCATTAAAGATCTAACTGAGAGTGCTTAAGAGAACTAAATGTGAATTTCAAATTTGAGAGGAAATGAATATGAATGTTTCTTGCAATCGGAAGATGTGATCTATTGTGTTAAGAACAAAATTAACATTCTTAACATGGAAGATACAAATAATTGTTTCAGACGAGATTCCCATCTGATAATAAATTATCACCACTTTCAAGATTATATATTTCGTGAGGCACTTTATTATTATTATTATTATTATTATTATTATTATTTTTGTTGTTGTTGTTATTGTTGTTGTTGTTGTTGCTGTTGTTGTTGTTGTTGTTGTTGTTTTTGTTAACATTATGTTTACTACTACTACTATTACTATGATTGTTATTATTATTATCACTACTATGACTATTATGACTAGTGTATATAATTTCCCTTTAAAAACTTAGTAATTAATAAGATCACAATTATGATGTTGTAGGTTATTGATCAGATTAGCATTGAGATGGAGAATCATTTTAGTGAGTCAAATATAGAATCAATCAAATGTTTTAGCATGTCTTGATCCTGAAGAAAGTTACCCATTTTTATGAGCCAAAACTTTGTAGAGTTATATTCATGCAATTTTTCAACTACTGATGATCAAATGAATCTTAAAGAACAAATTTCAAGTGTGCATACATGAAATGAGAACAAATGAAGTAAGCTCTATCATGCAAAGTATTGAGGAATCTTGTAAAAAGATAGGCGAGATTGAAGTGCTACTGGTTGCAACAACCGAAAGAGTCTTCTATGTGATGAACAATACATTATCAAGACAGATCTTCACAATAAGATGAGATGGTCTTTCTTATAGATTTATTTGTGTGTTACATCGAGAGAGACAATTGTAGAAGTATTAATAATGAAACTAATATGAAACATTTCAAAATATATGAGAACTCGTATGATTGATTTTTCAAGATTGAAATAATAATCTACTTAATATGTACGGAGTAATTAACTATAATTTATGTTAATGACTATTTTTTTTTTAATTTTATCATTTTATTATATTTGACGTTATTATAAAGTTAATTTTGGTGTTCCGTTTGCCCCTTTCACAAATTTTTTAGGTCCTTCCACTATATACACGGCTAACTCAACTTCCATAATGTTAACTTAAACTAATAACTGATAAAATATTTCTGATTAATTACATCATTGCATACACAAATTAGTTCATCCCGTAAAAATTAAAAAAATTAAAAAACAATCAAAGCTGGACTTTTCCTAGCTGGTTTTCAGGGTTTTGTGGGTCCTGCACGTCAACCAGAGTTTTTCGCATTTTAACGATTTCCGGATTTTTAACTAATCGATAATTGTGGGGTTTTCCTAGCCAACTAATGAGCTTTCCGGGTTTTTCCTAGCCGGTAAGCTTACTAAGCTCTTTGCCTACTGATTTGACTGCGTATTTAGAGGTAATTAAGCGGGCCGAGTAATGTGGCGTTTAAATCGTTTATTTTGTGGAAATCTGCTGGAATTATTGTTCCATTCTTATAAGTTTTGGGCTGCCAAGATTCTAGTATGTATATGGACAAAGGCTTCCACATATAAAAAAATGTACAAATTAAATATAGCTTTCAGCTTTAATTTGTTGACCATAATTCGAATATAAATTTAGAGTGACTATACATGTGTATATACTTTGTATAATATATTGTAAACGATATTTTACACACTGGTCAAATTGTCTGCACAGATAATTTATTTTTAGTTTTGTGAAGAGAACCATTAACGCACCAACAAAAAATTGTCTATGTCAAAGCCAAAACAAATTGTCAATGGGAAAAACAATTCTCTTTACAAAATGAAAAAAATTATCACTACACAAACAATTTGATTGACGCATAAAATGTTGTGTTTAACTTTGGCTTGTACAAACAACATTTCTTTTAATTTATACGTATATTATTGTCTTAGCTTAAGCTTAAACTCATAAAAAGGACCTCAAATCTGCACATTTTAAATATCACATCGATAGACATTTTTGGGGAGGATATGAGCCTCTCCTTGAAGTTTGAAATACAGCCTCTCAAAGTCATTAGACACACCCTCATTATATATGTATTGGGAAGGACTTACCGGGTCTCTGTATATTGGATAGATAGCAATCTCTTCATTGTTCATAAACATAGCTTCGGCTACCACAGGTCCTAAAATACATAGTAGGGAAAAAGAAATTGATCAAATTAGGAATAAAAAAATTGACAAACAATGTTAAAAATAAGAAGAAAAAATCACATGGCCGGTAAGTATTACTCCGTATTTAATTTCTCACCTTCAAAATATTATTTAAAATAACAAAAGCATAACTTTTAACACAAAAGTTACGTTATAACTTCATATTGGTTTTTTAATATAAAAAGTAGCAGTGAAAATAATCAATAAAAAGGTATGTTGTTATTACTAAATCATGATATATTTCACATACATGCATGAAATTCTCAGCTTATATATATATTCACTTTATTCCAAAAATAACTTTCTGATTTGACACATATATATTTATGTGAGATGAAGTCTTTCTTTGAATTTCTTATTACAATCTAATTAATGTCAAACCAAATAAAAGTAAATAATGTAGAGGTAATTGTGAGTTCTGACATTTTAAATATTATTGACATTTAGTACTGAAAGTTTTGATTTTACATGATGTTTTTCGGAAGGAGGTACTACGTATAATGTTAGCATGCATGAAGCAAAATTTAAGATGTCACCATGCATTATTAAGTTTATTTTTCACATTTTAAAAGTAATTTCGATCTAAATAGAAATAAAAGATAGACAAAGTAAACAAATAAAATAGTGAGGGGTTACACCAGGAAAAGGTCATCTCCTAGATGTATGATTAAAATAGATCTTAGGAAAGCCTATGATACAGTCTATTGGGATTTTCTTGAAAAGGTGCTTTTAGACATTGGTATTCCTGGTCTGTTTGTCAAATGGATCATGGAGTGTGTTACGACCTGTTCCTTTTCTATCTTCATTAATGGAGCCCTTCACGTCTGGTTTGAGGGAAAGAAGGGGTTTAGGCAGGGGGATCCTATGTCTCATTTGCTATTTGTGATTTGCTTAGAGTACTTTTCAAGGCTGATAGAGATTAGGACTTCAAATCCTAATTTCCGTTATCATCCTTTGTGCTCTAAGCTTAAGATAATGCATTTGGCTTATACAGATGATTTGATGCTTTTCTCTAAGGCAAATTATCCATCTATCAAAATTTTAGTTGATGCTTTAACTGAATTTGGACGTGTATCTGGTCTTATGGTGAACCTAGATAAATCTAATATTTTCTTAGGGGGCAATGTGGAAAGTAGGATCCCTTACATTCTAGAAAGAGTAGGTTTTCAACATTGATCCTTTCCTGTTAGATATTTGGGTATCCCCCTTGCTCCTTTACACATATATGTAGCTCAATTCTCTCCTTTGATTGATAAAGTTACAGATTATCTAAATGTTTGGAACCCGAAGACTCTTTCTTATGCAGGAAAAGTTGAATTGATCACATCTGTTATGCAAGGAGTGCAAGCTTTTTGGCTCGGCATCTTCCCTATGCCGAGGGCCATCCTTGATAGGATCACCTATCTTTTTAGGTTGTTTCTTTGGGGAAGTAAGCATTCAAAAGTTGCTTGGTGTGATATATGGCTACCAAAGAGTGAAAGGGGTTTGGGAGTTAGAGATACAAAGGTATGGAATAATGCCTTACTATCTCGCACTCTTTGGAACATACACTCTAAACAGGATTCATTATGGGTAAAATAGGTCCATGGAGTCTACCTCCAAGGGAGGGATGTGTGGACTTCTGATCCACACACATGGGACTCTAGACTTATGAAGGCTTTAGCCAAGACTTGATACTGTCTCAATTTCCTTCTTTAGGTTTGGCTGTGACTTACCTTGAGAAGAGTTCCCTAAATGGAAAACTATCTTCCTCTAAAGTGTATGATTTACTTAGAACCAAAGGAAACATCCATCCTTGGATATCCTTCATTTGGAAGAACTACATTCCTCCCAAGTTCTCTTTCGTTACTTGGCTAGCTTTCCGTGGGCGGTTAGCCACGTATGTCAGCTTGGGTTTTCAGTTGTGAATAATGTATGTCCTTTTTGCAAGGTGGCCCGGAAACGGAGTCACACCTATACTTTGGATGTACCTTTACAGGGCAGGTTTGGATTTTGGTGAGGAACTGGCTTGGACTATCAAGGAGGATGAGTACACTTTTGAGTGCTCCCAAATGGTTAAAGAAAGAGCACAATGGAGCACATGCAAAGGCTAAAGGAGTCAGACTTGCTTTTTGCTACACCGTATATTGGATTTGGCACGTAAGGAATATGATTTGTTTTGAGAAGATCCAAACTACGGTGGGAGACATGGTCAAGAACATAAAGTTCATGGTGTATAAAGTTCTCTATTCTATGTATTCGTTTGATAGGATAACATTCTAATTTTTTTGCTGATTCGTTACCGGTTTTTGTGATGGCTAGCATGTATATGTAGCTAGATGAGTTTTTGAGGTAACAGGGTATCCTTTCTTGGGATGACCTGATTTTGATGTTTTTGCTATTGTACAGATGTACATAAACACTTTGGATATATATATATATATATATATATATATATATATATATATATATATATATATTATCCAAAAAATAAAAGTAATTATATATTATTATCAAAATAAGAATTCTTTTTGTATTAAAAGTATAAAATTTCACCGATTAGTAGTGAAAATTAAAAGTCCTTGTTCAAGAAAAAAAATTATATTTAGACACTACTCCCTATGTCCCCTTTTAAATGTCCCGGAAGAAGGTGGCACGAAAGTAGGGTTGTGTGGTTGATATTAATAGATAAAGTAAGAATAAAGTAAGAATGATTTTGAGCCACACAAACTTTACCAAATAAGTTATGAGACAATTAAATAGGGACATCCCAATATGATAAAATGGGACATTTAAAAGGGAGGGAGGAAGTATATGTTTTAGTTCTATTGAATCAATTTTGTCCATTTTACACAACATGTATATGCACCGATAACAATCACACGTAGTACGTACCAGGACTAACCACATGCCTGTTAGTAAGAATAATTCCCCGGCGCTTATCAACAACAAATCCAGTTGCGGTCGAAGAACCGGCGGACTCGGTGTCGAAAGCTCGGCAGGCGGTGACGCGGATCACGACCACCGCCTGAACTACCTTGTTCACCGCCCTTTTCCAGTCCTCGGCCGTAGCAACCTTCTCGGACAAAATCCCCATCCCGAACTTAAGTATATATTGCTCGTTAATTGTGATAGTTTCTTGAATATTACTGCTTATTTTTTTATTCCACTGCACTAAAAAAAATCGGATTTTGCATGTGATTAATATTAGAACATGCACTCCCGCCCACTGCACTTTGATGAATTTATAGTGGTTGAATTTCTTTAGCAATTGCTTAATGCCGGGGCAAAGCTTTCACAAATTGAATCTCTTTACAAGCTACAAGCACTACTGATAATAAAGTGCTATACTCCCAAAAAATAGTTCACTTCCTTTTTTGGATCGTTCCAAAAAATACTTCTTATTTTCCATTTTGAAAAGTTTTGTGTGACTCACATTCATTTACCTTTTTCTTGATCCAAAAAGGTTGAATGCCCAGCCCTAAAGACCTCACCTCGACCCGACAGGATGGTGGGGAGGTTAATCACGGTGACTCAGTCACCAAAGCGGCGGTAGGCCTTACACACGTGCGCACCAGAGGTCCAGCCTTATTTCAGGTTCTGTAACCTCCACACGGCCGCTGCGGGTTTCGAATCTTGGTCACTTAGTCCAATTTTCCCACCACTCGATCAACTGAGCTACCTGTGCTGGTCATTTACCTTTTTCTTACTCTACTACAATCATACATTTTCACTCTATTCCCACTTTCTTAATAGTCGTGCTAATTCAAACCGGGAATTATTTTTTGGTACAGAGGGAGTATATATATATATATATATATATATATATAGATCTGTAAAATAAAATGAATAAGGAAGAATATTGTAGATCAACTGTGTTTTTATTTGTCGGTCCTTTTAGTCATCTTTTACTCAAATTGCTCGGGTAATGAGCTGCATTGATTTAATTCAATGAGTATTGTTTAACGAGTAACTTTTACTACTTTTTTAATAGTACAATACTATTTATTGAGTGTTCAATTGATTTGAGTACAAGTATTTAGATCGATAATATTTTCAAGTTTTTATATTAATGTGGGGCTTCATTTTTGCATCTGAAATTGGGACCTCCAAATTCATTAGACGACCCTGATTGGCTGATTGTATCGGATTCATGAAAAAGTGATAAGCGGAAATATTGTTACCATTAAGATTATCCGATCCAAAGCCCAAGCAGGAGAGTAATTATATAACATCGAGCGAATATGGTGTAGTTTGTAATAGGCAAAAAATAATAGTTATCTATCAAAAGTAGATAAAGTAAAAAAAAATTAGATCGAATGTGGGATGGACGGAATACTTGTAGGACTCAAGTGTGTGAGATAAAAAGCCCGTTTTGTAAAACTAAAATTGACTGAATTGTCTGATTCTGTAGAAATGTCTGAAGTTATGGCTGAAGTGTCTTGAATTGTTAATTATGCTTAATTATTAAAAATATATTTTATTAATCAAATAAAGAAAAAAATATATGAAAAATAATTAAAATGATCATCTATAGTAACTTCAGTCAATTCAACAAGAAAAATAACTTCAACCTTACTTATTTTTATTACTACACAATTCAGCATGCAGAATCAATATTTATGTATTTGATGAAAAAATTTACTAATAAACCTGATAAGACGAAAAACAGAGTAAGTCAACGGATCTAATTTGGTGGGTAAACAAGTCTACTTCAACTTATTTAGCTCATTTAGTACTACGTATATTTCATTTAGGCCGTTATTTTGGTGGGGACGAACGAACGTAACTTCATGCCAGTTTATAACCCAAGTGGTAGTAAAAAAACTAAAATTTAGATCTTTTGTGCTACTTTTTTTGTATTGAAACTTCATCTCAAAGTAAAGTTAACTCTTTAGAATTCTATAAACTTATGCATTAAGAAAATGATCTTTTTGTACAAAAAAATGAACTTTTTGTACAACAAAACACACCATATTGAACTTGTGCTTTTCTTTGTCAATTACGGAAAAGGTATCAATAGTCTACAGTCTACACGTACTTCATGAAATGGTTCTATGCTTGGGCCTTGGGCCTTGGGCCTTGGGGTGTGGGTACATTGAAACAATTCTGGTTGAGATAAATGATACTCCGTATCATAAAAGTGGGTTTAATGTTGTTGGAGGAACTGGTCGGATAAACCTGCAAAAGACGTTAGAAAAGTAATTAATATGACTCGAGTCGCGTAAATGTTGTGCTCAAGAAAGTATTTTCGACTAGCAAAAACTTTTTCCCAAGATAAAACGAGCTTTTCGGCGTAAGCCGATAACAGAACAACGAGAGTAAATTAAAAAATTAATCCAACAGAAGAATGTTGTGTGAGGGAGTTTTTAGCTCATGGTTCTAACATGAAGTTTTTAGGCTGATTATTCTCTCTATCTAGCTTCCTGAAAACATGTATATATACACATATATGCCCAGTTACCAAAATGAACGTTGTTGTGCCATACTATGCTCTTAATAATAATAATAAAGAAAGTTAAAAAGAAAGTAACGGTTTAAAGCCTCGGCCACTAAGATAATAATATTATGGTAGTAATGAAGATTCCAAACGTTGGAGCATTATGGCCTTTAACGTTGATCACTCATATGATCAAAACACTTTGACGTTGAGCACAATATAGACTTCAATGCATTCATTGATTAAAAAATCATTATTAAACTATGAATTTTCACAATGAACGTTGTCCAAAGTAAATGATGATTTAACGTTCTTAACGTTATTATTTGGAAGAACTCAATGAACATTAAAAATATTTTTTAATACTATACGAAAATATCTAATTTATAATATTGATTTATAAAGTAATATTATTAGATAATAAGAGATAATTTATTCATTTGAAATACTCTCAATTTTTTCAACAATCCCCCACATATTTCAAATGAATATTTTTAGATGTTAAAAATATAGTTTAGAAAATTTCTGTTGGATTAAAGGAATGAGACTTTAAGTTTGGTGTCCGTAGACTATGAACCAAACCGAGACGATTAAGTCTTGATAAACTGAGCTTTTAGTGAAACGTATAGTTTCTTGAACCAACAAGCTACTATTGATAAATCAGGGTCTTAACGGTCGTGTCTCACCCCGCACAATTTCTCGTTATTACGCGTTGTGCGCCGTAAGACCATGCACGTGCTTGGTGTTCATGAGTGCTCTAGAAGTTTTGTCATGCTTTATAGAGGCGGTCCCACCTCACACTCATATAGGTGATATCATCAAGTGTGTACCGCTTTTGCACACCACTCTAAAATTAAGCGCTATGATAATCATTAAAAGCTTTTAGCACACCCTCTCAAAGAATGTGGTTTCTAGCTTATATCTCACATCATGGAAATGGACAATTTTAGTTAGGCTAGCAAAACTAAATGGAAGACTTGTTATTACCCATATGAACTTGCTTCATGGAATCTCTAATCACACAAGTTGGGTTCTCATCCCCATTTGTTTCAACGTGACACTAGTCCCATTTCCTTTGATGTTTCGGTTATCATTTTCTGTCCTAGGGATTCTGTCAAAGGAGTAGCTAATTCCTTCTGACTTCACAAAATTAATGGAAATAATTCCATTCTCAAACATCATTGCACCACTTTTAAGGGTGAATGGATATCCACTATTTTAATTTATCTCATGTGAGTATACTCAGATGTCGTCGTTGTATCCCGGCAATACAACGAATAACTCTCAATAAAATATAACATCGATGGGATCCTCTAGTACATCGGATAATTCTCAATAAAATATATACCATCATTGTATCATTATAGTACAATGGATAATTCTCATATAACATCATTGTACCGCTCTAGGACAATGGATATTTCTCAATAAAACATATCATCGTTGCATCAATAGATTACAATGGATAGTCTCAATAAAAATACGTACCATAATTAATGGTACCTCTCAAATATCTCAATAACTGCCTCAACACAGTCCAATGATCCCCACTTGGGTCATGAGTATATCGGCCCAATCTTCCGACAACATAAACTATATCGGGCCTCGTATAATTTATAAAGTATAATAAACATCCAATGATTTGGGAATACTCATATTGAGCCTCAAGATCACCTCTATGTTTTTTTTCAAGTGCATATGAGAGTCATAAGGGATACTCACGGGTGTGACATTAAAATGTTCAAACC
Source organism: Cuscuta europaea (assembly GCA_945859875.1). Classification (NCBI taxonomy): domain Eukaryota; kingdom Viridiplantae; phylum Streptophyta; class Magnoliopsida; order Solanales; family Convolvulaceae; genus Cuscuta; species Cuscuta europaea. Next base: position 10,866,307 of record CAMAPE010000005.1, on the reverse strand, counting down.
TCTATAGAAGTTAATCAGCATAATGCTCTTGAGATAGTATAACACCATCATCCTTCCTTGTGACTTTCATCATCATCATCATCATCATTTTCATTTACCCCGGTGCCGCAAAGGCTTCACCTACGGTGGGGTAAGGGGGGTAAAGCATAAAGAGACTGTTTCCGAATGACCCATAGTGAAAATCCCGTCCAAATTTGCATGGACTGACTGCTGCTTCATAACAAAGAAGCGCAAACAGTTTAGTGAGCCATTTTGCTTTGTTCATCATAATCTCAAACCAAAAAATAATGAATCTTTGGCTCCATTGCAAATGATGGAAAGTCCTTGTGACTTTCATATATACCCAAAATCATTTTTGTTAGCCCCAAGTCTTTCACACTAAAAATTAACATATCATCCACATACAAGCAAATTATAATGCACACACCATTTTTATATTTAGTGTATACACACTTTGTGTTCCTAACCACTAACCACATGACCCTCCGGTTGAATTTCCAAAATATTTCTCTATTTTAGGCCTCTTACTTCTTCTCAAAAGAGAAGGTTCATCATTAAATGAATAATTTTCTTTTAATGGATCACTATCACTAGAGGATTCATCATTAAATATTTTATTTCCTTGTAATGGATCACAATCACTGTATGGCGCAACGTTCTTGTGTTTAATTTTCAAAGGAAACACATTCTCAAAAAATTTAACATTTTTGTTTCAACGATGCATAAACAAATAATCATACATGCATCATTTAGTGTGTACACATTCTCCAAAAACGGATCAGCAATAACATAGCTTAAAGTATCGCAAATTATCACTTATTTCTTCAATTTAAGAAAATTATGTATGTGCTCCGCTGTTTCAGTTTATGCAAAAGTAGCTCAAAGTTATAAAGCTCATTTTCACTCAACGAGATAGGTAATAAAAAATTTAGCTAAGCACCCCCACGATTTTAAATATTTTAAAAACAAGTGCATAGCCCTTCTAGATTTCATAGAGAGATAATTTGTATCTCAACCTTTATTCGTACACAATGATTTTATCAAAAAGAAACTTGCCTTTTAAATTTAAATTAGATAAAATTTAGTTTATCTCGAAAAATCACCAATAAATGTGACAGAAATTTTACCACCTCTAATCACAGTGTAGATGCTCTAATACAATTTATATAAATTCATCAAATTTATCACGATTTTCTAGAGTCATTATATTTTTTACTAGAAATCAAACCACAATCGGTTAGCAAATAAATATAAGAATCATTTTCATATCTTAATCTAGTATGTCACACATTATTGGAGTCAATCAACCAAGCAAAGGACATTCAATTCATTATTTCAGAAACATTGAGAGCATACATTCCATGATTACAATAGCCTTTTTCCACAAAGACATTATTTTTAGTCATCACAATTTTGTCTGATTGAAAGGACGACACCTTAACTCCAGCTTTCCCCAAAAGTGAAACCGAGACCAAATTAATGCGAATTTCAGGCACATGAAGTACATCATTCAAGGACAACGTTTTCCTGGATACCAAAAGTGAAACCGTCAGTCACCCAATGTCCCCATTCAGCACTCTGTCGCTCTCGAAGCCAGCTGAAGTAGCAGACATTGCACCATCCTTGATGTCTTCTGATGACCATTGGTGGATCGTTCCATTCAGTGACATACTAAGGTGCACCATGTTACTTCCCTCCTATTAATTTTGCCTCGATCCGACGTCCCTAACACTTTTTTTTTTTGTAGGGTTTAATGACACTGATTACTGTGTTTTGTGCCAAGGATATCGAGCACAGGGAACTCCAGCAGCAGGTCAACGATGCCCGACGCCAGATGGTCCAGGCTCAGAAGCGGGCGGACAAAGCAGAGGCTGCTCTAAAGATGCATGCACTCGCCATGAAGCAAACGAGAAAGCTTTGTCTGAGCTCAAATCCATGTTCACTCAGTTGGAGGGGTTGTCCAAGGATGTAGGAGATCAAGCATTTGGGGTCTGTGTTGTATTTAGCAGTGACCACTCTGCCTCTGTGGGAAGGATACTAGGTCTTGCTCCTCTGCATAGTCAAAAATCGTCTCAACTGGTTGAATCAAAGGGGTCAAGCGTCTGGCAGGCAAAAGCGGATCTCCTAGGACGCCCGATTTCCCCCGATCTTGTTCTTCTCGGATTTGAACTTGTCGCTCCTGCCACCGGGCTTACCCTCTGCTTTTTCGGCATCTTGTGATCCGCCTCCTGCGGCATCAGCCTCCGGAATCTCTGAGCCAAAGCGTCAATAGCATGAGTGGCCTCCTGGAGCGCTTGTACTCCAGCCGGGCTCATGCGCGGAACACGATGGGGCTCGCCTCTGAGCCAATTACGAGCAGTTCACCCGCTACGGCTACGGTCCAGCATACCCTCAGGTCTCCAGGATTCGACAATTGGTCCCGGAGGTTTCCCGTCAACATCATCGCTTGACTACCCTATCAACGATCGTCGGGTAGCCCAGAGTGCTCAATGTGAATATAAACTCGCTCTTGTCGTGATGCTCCTGCCATCTTCCTCTTCAAAGTTCCTACCTAGAAAATGAGAGATAGGCTCTCGATGAAAGCACCTTGGTTGGTAGAAAACAACTCGGGTAGAGAAAGCGGCATCAATTCTATATAGTAGAAATCACGTACTGAATGCATGGGGGGTGATGACCTATTTATAGGCATCCACCACAACTCCAAATAATAATGCTACATGAACTTGGCCCAATTTAATAACTAGTATTGATGCTAACGGGCCAACAAGCCCGATAAATAAGTAAATAAGCCCGGGCCATTTCCGCTAGCCGGGGTGTGTCCTGGGCCTGGTCGGGCCTAGGCTCAGGTGCAACAGGCCGATAGTACTGGATTCAACCCATTATCCCAACATATAGTACTATTACCGTTGTTTCTTCGTTGATGTTTTGCTTATGTACGAAGACGACTCCATTGATGTTCATGTTCTGATGAAAATTTAAAATATTTCATCCACAATATAAAAATGCTCCTCCTCCAAAACAAGCATCTTCTTTATTTAAGGGAAGAAGACTTTTTGAAAAGCAAGAATCTTTAAAAAAAAATTGCTCTTAACGAGGTTTCTTTATATCCACCTAGTATGGTTAGTAAGCGGCACTTTAAACACATGTTTGGGTTAGTCAGCAGCTTTTTTTAGCAGCCCGTGTTAGGCCTGAGACCGATTCAATTCCTAGGCAAAACAGATTGAACCTTTTGAAAATATCAAATCTTAAGAAAAGTTCGGTTCTTATAAAACTTTTATAGAATTGATATGAAACTGAACCATTCCTAACGATTTGATTCTTATCATTTAACGATTCTTAGTTTTATAAAAAATCTTAGAAATCACTGTTAAATTTGTGTCAAAAGAACATTCAACGTTTGAAATTACAAGAAATACAAAATGTTTACCATCATTTCAAATCTCAAAAGTTGAATTTAAAACATAAATCACACCAAACTTAAAATTTTACTATATAAAACAAAACAATATTCACTACAATCAATAATTATGATCTTGAATCAACTTTCCCTTTTTGGTTGTTCCAAAAAACTTTGTCATTTTCATTTTAAAGTAACTATTTTGTGATTCTGCTCATTTCTCTCTACTTGATCTGCACAAATTTCAACTACACAATTTTTAGTATTGTTATTCTCTCCTGATTCAAAGAGTGCAAAGTTCATTGGGACAAAGTTAGTATATACTAATGAGAAATATATAATTTTTTTACTATTATACGTAGTATATAACAATTCCTTAACGTTTCAGGTACATATTATTTCAGAAGCCAAGAACTGAACCGTTAATAAGAAATAGGAACCGAACCATTAACAAATAACTAATAAATGTTGGAACTGAATCGAACTAGTTCATAACGATTTGGTCCAATTCGATTCTCTAGTTCTTGGTTCCAAAGACCCAGCCCTAATATGTGTGTTTACTTCATCTGTCTTACTAACCGAAGTATGTTTTTAACTGCAAAGTAAACATGTCCTACGAAGATTTCAGTTAACTATAGCTAGTTATCTTTGATTTCTTGGAAGATTGATCGTACAAACTCATTTTCTCGTCATTAGAGTTCATCCTAGGGATGGCCTTGGTTTGGTTTGGGCCAGGCTCGGTTCGGTTCCGACCGGGCTTTTTTTTTTGGAGAAGTGAGGCCCGGAAACCGGCCTGGGTAGCTCCGGTTCCAGGTCGGGCCGGCTCACACGGCAGTTACCGGGCCGGGCCGGGTAACCAATTTTTTTTATTTCTTATTACTTTTTACCCCCCACCCCCCACCCCAACCCCTCCAAAACACCCAACCCAACCCATTTACCTTTTAAAAAATGTGAAAAACAGAAAAAAAATGGCCCGAACGGCCGAACCGGCCGGGCCGGTTCATGATTTGGGAGGCCCGTGAACCGCCCCTCTACAGTGCCGGGCCGGTTGGCCCGAACCGGTCAACGAACCGTGGACCGGTCCGGTCCGGGCCGGAACAGTGCTGGTTCGGGCCGGTTCCGGTTCGGTTCATCTGACTCGAGTCTATCCCTAGTTCACCCAACAATTATGATTTATGCACCATTAAACAAGGGTTATATTCGCAAAATTTAATACTCCCTATGTCCCTTATATTTCGTCAACTTTCCTTTTTTGGATGTCCGATTAACTTTGCCATTTTCTCTTTTAAGTAAAGAATTTGTGATTTCAGTTAATTCTCTCTCCTCTGCACACACCTCAACTACACAGTTTTTACTTTATTAATCCTTGTCCCGGTCAAACTTGGCAAAGTTATTAGGAACGGAGGGAGTATGATCTAATGGTTTAAATCAAGACTTGGAGTTAATTCCATAAATATGATTAAAAAGTGGCAAAATTGCACAAATAGGACTACATTTTTTAAATCCCCTCTATATGACTATTTATGTGTTTGCACAAATATACTCTTGTAGTTTTTGAAATGTTTTAATTAATAATAAAATCATAAAAAATAATAAAAACATAAAAAATAATAAAAATCGTAAAGAATAAAAAAATGTTTATAAAATAAAAATTTAAAAACAAATAAAAAATAAATTAAAAAACGTAAAAAAGATTAAAAACACTGCCGCCTCTGCCACCCCAGCACCACCAGCTCCCAAGCTTCCCATCAGCGGAGAAAATCTACCAACATTTTAAATAATGTCATAATGATGGCAGATTCAATGAAAATGTTGGCATATTGAAGAGTAATTATGCCATTTTCTTGGCATTTCCAGAAAAAGTTGACATTTTTTTACAAAACGTGGCAAAAATTTCACCGATCGAAGGTGGTGGTGCTAGGTGGTGCTAGGAGGTGGTGGATAAGGTATCCCTATTTTTTATGGGTTTTTACTATTTTTTATTATTTTGTAAAAAAAATATTTTTAAAATTTTTTATTTTACAAATATTTTTTTAATTCTTATAATTTTTTACGATGTTTTATTATTTTTTATGATTTTATTATGGATTAAAGCATTTCATTATGAATTAATGCCTTTAGGGGTATTTAGTGAAGAAAATCAATGTTTAATCCTATTTGGGGAATTTAAAAAGTAGTAGTCCTATTTATACTTTTTAGGGACATTTTCCGCTAACTATACTGACATTTGGTGCGGAATCCAGTATGATATAAATTTGGTATACAAGTATACATCACAAACCACTTCTATACCGCTACACCTAATAGGCTGACATGCTTCTGTTGTCACGACTCCCAAGCTAAAAAGAAAAAGGAAAATCAGAAAATGCGATACCCAAAAAAAGAATCATAAGAGTAGTTCACTACTCATATATCTTGTCTACCACATGCAGGAACAGGAGACCTGTTACCTGTAATCTGTAAATTCTTTCTTATGAGTAAACTTGAAGTGCATCATTATTCATAAACAATATCTATATATCAGATTCATGATTACATCGTGACTGTGAAGAACAGGCTTCTGATTATATTACAAGTTACAAGGTACAAGTTACTACCTCAAAAAGAGAACCTGGAGAAAGCTCACTGCTAATTCAAGAAGTTTCACATCACACCAGAGTCCAATGCCTTGATGATCTTGCGTCGCCACATGGCGGTTTCAGGATCGAATCTGAGTCCCCATGTTGGCCAATAATGTAAATCTTGTTTCAAAGTAAGCACTCGAGGCTTCCCATTCAAGTATACAGTTCTTACACGAACAAACTCCTCATGCTCTAATGTCTGACAACAATTTTCATTCATCAAACCAGGTAATTCCCTTTTCTTAAATATTGAGAAGTGTTATAAGACTAGGAGCCTGTTTCAAATCAGACTGAATAGACTGAGTTTGATGAAATTGTGGTTGGATACTTGGATGTGTTCATTTGGACCAAATTATCTTAAAATGCACTTTCAAATAATAAATAAAAATACTCCCCCCCCTTCCCCAAAAAAATACTGCTGCTGAAGGCATTTTAGTAATGTAGAACTCTTAAAATCATGTAATCACATGTCAAGCTAGTTCCAATTGATGGAATATGATTATTTTCATAATAAAAAAACTTGTAAAAAATGATTCTTTTTATCCAATGGTAGGAATAATTGCTAAAAGATGTGGGGAAAAGAATCAATTATCTTTAGAAAAAACCTATATATATATAAATTTATGTATGTGATGTGTAAAGTGGTTTGGCAAACAGAGAAGAAACATCAACTACAGTTAACAGCATAATCAGGGATGGTTGTTAACATAGTGGATAACTCAAAATTATCTTGCAAACATATCCCTCCTGGAGTCCTGGGTAAGCAAAATAAGAGGACTGGCGTACCTTAGTGACCTCAACAAAAGCATCCAGATTGGGAGTTGGCTTCCCATTAATTTCAAGAATCCATTGAAGAGCATACAGACCATACCGATGTGCAGGGCTCCCATGACACCACCTGTAAAGTTTGGAATTCATCATATGCTAATAAATGTGGCTGCAAAGACAACTTTATCAAAGATGCATAAATGCATTATCTGTCAAATTAAAAGTTAAAATATATACTACTGGCAGTTCTAGTGTTGCAACATACTTCCTTTATGAATTTCTTACACGAGTACATTTGCTTTAATATGGATACAGCTTACACCTAAAGTGTTTAGTTATTAGAACATTTCTGATATTTTTTAGGAGTTGGTGTCTACATTTATATGCATACTTCAAAATATTGAATAACTAAATGACGGTTACCTTTGGAATGGCTACAACTAATGAAATGATGATGGTGGTGGTGGTGATGACAATCATGACAATAATAATGACAACATCAAAAACAATAATGATAATGATAAAAATACATAATAAATCACCAATTCCAACAAAACAAATACACATGCAAATGGCTGTTGTACCTCCCCCCCCCCCCCCCCCCCCCCAACGGCCAAATAAATAACTTGAAACCGTTGACTGCAGCGGTGGGTCCTGTGCAGGTCAACGCACCATGTTCATGCAATTTCTAACACTAACTTTTAGAAAACCCAACTTAAAGCTCAATCTCCATCCCTTAAACAAATTTTACAGCTTTGAAGTCCTTGCCTTGAGTAGTTGGGGTTGAAGATGCAACAAATAGATAAACTTCAGAGTTTTAGTAGTAAATGTTTCATCAGTTACTGAAGCAATTAAAATCCTGACCTTGTCACATATACACCATGGCCTTCATCTGGAAGAAATCCAAGTGCACGTACTGCAGGATGAGGGTCTTGGACAATAGACCCACACCAATTGATTGCATGTGTGGTTCCAATTCCATCTCTCACATCTGTTCCCACAAGTACTTCAATTTCATGCCCCTAAGAGACAATAATAACTTGTAAGTAACATAGCATAATACAAGCATGACCAGAATAACTGGAACCAAACGGTTTGGTCAAAAGTATGTGTGTAAAGGCTCCAGTTACCCCCCACCTGACGAAATATGGTCATGCACAGTTTGGCATCACCACTATCACACCCCTCTAATGCTTGGCAAGCATTTTCAATGTCACGAAAGCAAGTAACTGGTTCCTTATTGATCGCTAAGAGCATGTCACCTTGTTCTAACAACTTTTCAGCCCTTGAACCAGCAAAACAACTTTTAACTCTCAAAACCTGCCGTCTAATTGCATCTTTCTTTACAAGTGCCTATTACAACAAACCAAAATGTTATCAAAATATTTTTGAAATGCAGATAGATTAGAAAAACAACCAACCCCCTCGCAAAGGGAAGACCACACCACAAGTTCAATCCATTAGCATATTAATACTTCCATCTGTTCCTTCATTACAATCAGAAATCGTAGTGCAAATACGACTCCAGGATATATGGAACATCACACTCAGTGGCAAAATTTAATCAAGAATTGCAGCCTCTAAAGTCTGAACATTAAAATATTCCTTCAAACATCAGGTATATCTAAAGTCAAAGTTCTTACACAACACAGAGAATATCTGTAGTTGAAACATCAATCCACCAGAGCTCGACATACTGATTTTCCCTAGATCGACAAGCATTATCTAACCATCACCTCTCTCACCTCTGACCCCCCAATTATGATCCCTCAAAAGACCCTCCTCCCCCACCCAACATGTCCCCTCAAAAATAATTACATCATCAAGCCTGTCTAACCAAAGAATGAATGTGATGGATTGAAAACTTATTCAAAGCCTTAGCAAATGTTTGATTGCTGAGTGTCTGAAATTACAAGTAATGAAACACTTGGGGAGTGGACTTGCCTAAAGCAACATACCTGGATCCAAGCATCACTTAATCCAAAGTTGCGGGCTTTGGAAAGCAAAGTAGGAAAAAGTTCAACTTCTAATATTCTCATTAGTGGCATAGGCCTCTTAACACCATTTATAAGAAGAAGAGGTCCGTTGCCACCAGAAATAATTTTGTCAAGAACACGACTTATTGCGTAGATTGGAATTCCACGGACAAATTGATGATCTTCAGATGAACTGCAACCATACTTGACCTGGAAATGAAAATGCATCCATTGAACTTGGTTATACAAAGCGAAGCAAACTGAAAACACACCTTGTTTTTATCTTGTTACTTGTTAGCCGTAAGATAGATTAGTTTTGAATGCCAACCTGAGTTGAAAAGCTTCCCCACAAAGCTTGAACCCTTCCACATTCATCAGTTAGCACGCCAGAAAAAGTAGTACCAAAATCTGAAATGGCAAGTGCAATATCATGAAAAGTTTCTACAGAAAGAAAATTGTCTCTAGAAAACAATGGAACATATGAGATCGGGATTCTTAAATATGTGAACACTACGGACAGTCCAACATACCAGTGTCGAGCTCAATAACTTCCATGTTGATTGCTCTATACCGTGGACAATCCGCAGATCCGATATTCAGGGCAGCACAAGGATTTGTAACAATTGATTTCCTAGAGGTTGCCTGCAGGCTTCTGCTTAATCCCACAAGAAACACTGAATCACCGCGACGGAGCAAGGGTCCTGTTCCCAGCCAATGAGAGACTAATTAGCACATAACTCAAGTGCAACACTGTCATACATGCCCAATATGATTTACTGTTCATCTAGCTTAATATTTTGGAGCAGGTCTCCACACAGTCACACACAGACACACATTTAACAATTACTGAAGAGAATACTTTTAACATTAATATATACACTCACATACATGTATGTTGCTTTATAAACTCAAACATCCAAATATAATAGCCAACACTTTACTACTAAATTTACCAAATGCCTTCACGCAAACAGCTAATCTTAGTACGAACTAGCTGGTCAAATCAATTAATGCACACTCACGAATTAACTTTTCTTTTTTCTGGACAGTAAGCTAAATTGCTAACAGGCAGTACTGATCATGTTAATCCATTACCATTGTTTTAAAAGGCTACTTTGAAGCTAATGGAAATTACTTAGCGACACTATGTAGACTGTAGAAAGGGGCTTACACCTCATATGCTCGAGGTACAAGTGCCTTAAATGCCTTAGGGATTTTTTAGGGTTAAGACTCGTGACTGTGACAGGCTTTCAGCCTTTCAGGCTTGATCAAATTCTTTCAAAATTTGAAGCCTGTTAGTGTCCAGTTTCCTTGTTGTCCTCACCAATTTTCACTCATTAAGCCACTAACCTACATGAAAGTATGAAATGAAAAGATCTATGCTGCCATATTCAAAGAACAGACTTCTTCAATAACTTCTTGCAAATTTATAATTCCTTCCTCTCATTACCGTGCATTTTATTATTTACTCATATGGGAGTTACTCCTCTGATCTTTCCAACTCACACCAGTCATGAGTCATCTGCTTCTTGCAAATGATCTAAGTACCAGGGTAGTAGAGCTTCATAATCGTATCTAATCTCAAGGCCCAAAATTTATGAAGAACTCTATACATGTCACTCTTTATGATCTGGACAAGGAAGTGTGGGCAGTGGGCCACTAATGTGGAAGAGCGGATTATGACTCCAAACCTAAAACATGTTTGTTATCCAATTATGAACTATGCCAGGCATTCATACCTTTATCTTTTAACCATTAATGGATATCAAGCTTGAGGCTTACCTATGCCTCACGCCCTCACCTTACATACATGAAACAACTTGAGGCTTAAATCCACCTTCTAATACTGCGTCCACCACTCGCCCTTTTCTTTGTTTATTCAGAGATATCAACTAAAAACTTTTTTAATTCAACAATTTCTATTTGGTGTTGAATCTAATTGACTAGAACTCTTGATACTACCCTTAAAAAAACTAGGATACATAAGCATTCACTTGGTTTTTCTTTTTGCCGAGTAACCAGGAAACTTTAAGATTTCTCTAAAATTATATGAAGCCCAAAATCAAAAGGTTTTAGTAGAAAACTTCTTGATCTACCCAAAATGGGTATTGCCAAAACTCAAAAGTAGAGTCATGAGTCCATGACCACTGATATCTTTCAAGCTATGCATATACCCATAAAAAAATATCCACAAAATGCAGGTCAGCTTTTCCCAAAAAATATCCACAAAATGCAGGTCAGCTTTTCCCAGTTTCTAATAGGAAACTATAACCAAAATTGTGTCTTGAACAGATGTATCCTAAACAAGAACAGAAATTTTTTACCAGGAAGCAGCTCAGCAGCATGAACGGCAGAGTAACCAACAGGTCCAAGAGCAGAAGGGTCATATGCAACAAGAGCAAAATTGTGGACAGGATCAAGGAAAACTACCTGTTAAGAAGAATAAGCTGCTAAAATACTATTACGTAACATTTATGTTTCACAATCCTTATTATTAAAATGGTTACCTCCCCAGGAATTTCAATAGGAAAAGCAGCAAAAGACAGCATGATATCAGAAACTGACACTGCAACAGTATTCTTATCCACAGCAACCAAACCCATACTTTGTGAATGATATACAATCACACCAGTTCCAAAAAAATGTTGTGAGTGGACACCATCCAGCATACATGACGATGGTACATGAGCCTACAAATTTGACACCATAAAAGAGTTTAAATAGAAATGAAATGAACAAAATCCATAAACATCATAGCAACGAGTCAACTGCAATGGTGTCACTTGGGTCTGGAATCTGTCTAGTGTCTACAATAACAGGTTATTGCAACAGTTATTGGACTGCACTTTTTTTTGAACGAGACTGCACTGTTTTCTTAAATACTCCGTAGTTGTGTGTGTGATTGTATAATATTTTGAGAGTAAATAAGAGACAATAGAAAGTATCATAAAATCTATATCAATTTTAACCGTTAACAGAAATGGAGAAAAAAAAAATCAGGCAATCGGCTCTAAAAAATCAATATTCACTTTTATTTCTAGACTCTTCATTTACTTTTTTGTAGCCATGGGCTAATGTCGGACAAGGCTACATCATAGTTCACATGGATCCTCCAACTGAAATGTCACAACAATCAAGCATAGCTGTGCTAGAAACATACCCATATCCAACAAGTATAACCAAGTGCGGTTAGCATAGCTCTTTACAGTAGCACGGCATGTAGGTACAGATACCCAACATGGACACCCAACACTCCATAACCTCAAAGAAGCATAAATTTACACTTTATAGTAACATCGTAAAAAAATAACAATGCCAAAATAGGTGAGCAATGGAACAACACCCATTGCACTTTAATACATAAATACCTACCAAGTTTTCCAATTCTGAGCAGTAAATTTAATCCGAGATCACAATTCATATTATCTTACTCAGCCTCTTAAGATGTAAAAGAATAACACAAAGTAATCATATGAAATGAGTTTCAACTTCAATCGGTACAAAAGCTACTTCCTTGGGGCGCAACAATTGCACAAAATTGCTGTAGTAGGGTGTCGAAGGCATAGAAGCAAACCTCCCAGGGTCAAGTGAGAGGGAATACTTCCAAGTTCCAACCATAGCCTTAATGTGGTATGCAATTGTTGTTATACCTCATTCACTAAAATGATTGGTCCCACCTCAAAAGAACACAAGAAAAATACATAGAACAAATATAGTTACCTCAAACATAACAAGAGTAGGCTCAATCACACGCTCAGCAACTGAGGCATTAGCAGCCTCTGTTACAGGGCCTTGATAGTCTCTAGACACTGTATCTGCTAGATGCCCTGACTCTAATCTTTCTTCCCCATGCTCATGTAAGGGGCAATCGGCTATTATAGTTCCATCAGCAGATGAGTTTTCTTCCACTTTTCTTTTCTTCATTCCAGAATCAAGAACATCCTGAGATCGTGGCCCCTCTGCAGTCACTTCACAACCAGTTTCCACATTTGTAACACCATCTGTTGACTCTTGGCTAACATGATGAGGCGTGTGGTCCATTGGACTACCCTCAAGAGAGGGATACACATTATGACTTGACAGATCATGTTTGACAGGAATTACATCCGAAAGGAGAATGGAGTCAGGTGATAAAGCTGGCTTAGCCAGCCACAATCCAGAACTGTCATCACGGGTGTAAATTTGGGGAGGGGCATACCACTCATGGCGATCTACTGTGACTAATACAGACTGCATCAAGTAAAGTTTCACAAGGCAGTCAACAAATAACAGTAAAGCATATGAAGCTAAGATATTAATAAGATCTGAATGGGACCACAAATACCTTCCTCCGGTGACGGTCTGTGTGGCTTATGTACTCCAGCGGCACTCTAGAACCCCTAGATAACTTGGATAGCACAGATATTAAGCCCTCAAGCTTTGAAATATCTACACCTGCAAATTTCTTGATAATGGAATGACGGGGAACTCCAGCTCTAAAAAGCATATATCTGCAATTGCAATTAGTGCATTAGGAAAGAGGTGACAAAATGTTCCTCACAGGATAACTAGAGATTCAATCAGCACATATTCTTACAATCCATAAGCATTGCATACCAGATAAAAGCTACTCCCTCCATCACTTGGGTTTGGCGGGGGTTTTAAGAAAATAAAGGAGAGAGTTGTTTAAAAATTCTAAGCTCCAAAAAGTAAGATGAGTCCACAAAAAGTAAATACTAAAATGATAGATAAAGGGATAAAGAAGGAAAGATAGAAGTTATTCGAGTTCAATCCAGGAAAGTGGTCATATTTTTGGGACAACCCAAAAAGGATAGTTAATCTTACAAAATGGGACAGAGGGAGCAGTTAATCAGTTTTCAAGGGAGAGAAACAAAAATAATAACATGATAGTGTTAGAGACAAACCCTGGTTCTGCAACATAAACAAGACCACAGTGGAAACGGAAATTTCTAGCCTGCATCAAAAAGAGAGGGGGAGTAAGTTATTATCGTAGTGACTAGTGAGCATCATCAATAACATCAAAAGCAATCAATGAACCAGCATTTATTTAAGATCCTAAAACTGTTTAAATTCCCAGACCGCCAACAATGCAAGTAATGTTCAGAATCATGTTTAGATAGCAATATTACATATAAAGCTGTCATTAAGTTTCTCAAAACCGAGAGAAGTGCTGCCACCTGCCAGTGCCCGGGTCAACACGTATGAAGTTTCTATTGAACAGACAAAGTAATGTAAATTTATCTTTTGATTAATGGCAGACAGCTGAAAGACTCTAGGTCACAATAGCTATTGAGGTCTAAGCAGTCAGTTCTGTTCTGCATTCACTAGCTACACTATTCACTTTTATGCAAATGAATAATATGGAGAATACTGTATTTTGAACCTGCCACCTGCCAGTGCCCGGGTCAACATTATGAACTTTCTATTGAGTAGACAAACTCATGTTTGAATTTCTCTTTTGATCAATGGCTGACAGCTGAAAGACTCTAGGTCACAATAGCTATTGAGGTCTAAGCAGTCAGTTCTGTTCTCCATTCACTAGCTACACTCTTCACCTTTATTCAGCTGTATAATATGGAGAATACTGTATTTTGAACCTTTTAATATTGTTCTATGATGTCATAAAACAGAAAGAATGTTGGAAGATAATCGAGTGGCAGAAAGCAAAGATTGTTACTTCATAGTTCATACATTAGAAATTGGACAGATATTTCATCAGATTTCGTTGATCCAACCCAATGCAACATTATGAGTATAGAAACCCTTTTAATATTTGGACTTCTTTCAAAGACAAATCATAAACGACCTGCAAAAAGTCTGGTTTCAGTTTTAGTCAATATATGAACCAATTCAGCACTTAATTTTTCATTTCAGATGCAGGTCAACCAAATAGTGCCCAGCCATATGGGTATAAGAAGTTTTTTACTAGATATAGATAAACTAGACTACATTGTTAGCCATTATGTACTCAAACTTTTGGTGAAATGGCCATGCATTCTTTATAAGAGCAGATACTTTTTACATACCTGTTGATAAGAAAGGGGGTGTATCACCGCACCACTAACTTCCAAGAAGTAGTCAGGAGTTATTGAATGCAAATCCTGAACCTGAAATTAATTGAGTGAATAAGTCCCTGATTTTAGATTGGCATATGTTAAAGTCACAAGAAGAAACTTCACCTACAAATATAACTTGCACAGAAAACTATTTAAGAATCTGCAATGATCTACTACACAAGCGATAGAACACATGGATGGTGAAATGTTGGTGGTTACCATACAGAATCAGAAACTTACCACTAAGCCAATGGTCAATGACACACCACCTCTTTCAATTTTAAGTTCAACTTTACTTCCAACACTGTCATCGAGTAGAGTTTCCATTTCAAGGAACTGAGTAGTCACCTACAATAGAAGTTTCCAAGAGAAGAATATAAGGATCAAAACATGAAAAATCATAAAACCACCCAAGGAAAAAGAAATCACAACAAACTTAACGAAATAAATCTCAACTATTCAAGAAATTTTCTTAAATTGCCAAAGCAATAAACTTGGAATGTCATGGCGCCAGGCAATTGAAGCAGCAGACTTTACCAACTGCAGCTTTAAATTAATATGACTAATGGACTGTTAGTAACAGACTAACAGTAGGATACTACTCTGTTATACAGTTCCAGAAGTGGTTTGGTAGAATCTCCAGTAACATAGCAGAACACTGGTGTTTGGTTAATGAGAAGTACAAATGTTAAATATAACAAAAATAGAAAGAAGAGAAATGGGAAAAAGGGCTATAAACATTGCTGAACTGCTGAAGCAATTATAAAAACGGAAGCCAGCTGGCGTCCACATAAGGCGAGGGTCCGGTGAAGGGTCCCACCACAAGTCCACAATGGTGTATAGGGAACAAGCCTTCCCCCTTGTCATTTTGACAAGAGACTGCTCCCAAAACTTGAACCGGTGTCCTTTAACTGAAGCTATTATAAATTTCAAAACTAAAAAACATTAGGAGTATATTTTTCCTTTGTTATTAAGCATTTTGAAACAATATTAACACTCAACAGTAACAATTCTAATATCAAAAAGTTCAATATGATAAAATTGGAGTTCAAAAAACTAATGGCCTTCAAGAAATTCTGTTAAATAACAAGCTTCACATATTATAAATATGACTTATGACTTAATAGTTATGTCCATCAAGCACAGTGCATAAATCAGTCATAATGTTCATATGCCCAAAAAGATAGAACTGACCTTCCCATTCATACAAACAAGAACATCACCCGACTCTAATTGATTATACGCTGGACCACCAGGCACCTGAAAATGATGATCTCTAATACACCGTATACATGAACCAAGATATATATTACAAAAGCACCAAGATAACATACCACAGAATCAACAACAAGCATTCCGGTTTCACCCGGTGGAGATGATTTTCGCACAAACTGATTAGTAACATAGAGCCAGCGGTATGAGCATATGATTATAATATTATCTTCAGGTGTAGAATGAAAAACAAGCTATCAGTTCCAGTACCTGTTCTGTTTCACTTCGAAGACCAAGCCGGCGGGTTTCATCAAATCCTTTATGAACAAATGTCATCTATACCCACAAATATTAAAAACTTAACCATATCTTTACCAAGGAAGGAAAAGAGTGGCATTAATAGAAAACAAGAATGAACTGGTGATGCATGTGACGTTGGACAATAAAAAATTGTCAGAATTCTACATACAAAAATATAAAGCATCTTGATGCCTTATTATTATGTAAACTTCAGCCAGTGTTTCACTTTTAAAGCCAAAAGCTAAAAATAACTAAGTGCATGTTTGGTTGGCATTTTGGCATAAATCACTGTCTTCTAGCTTTTGTACTATTTAATAGTCTCTTAAAGGTTCTAGTTTTATGTTTGGTAGGACAATTTTTAAGAGCTTTTTACAAAATAAAAGATCTTTTTTGAGATGCTACCGTGGGTAGCATCTGGGAGAATGTCAATAGCTTTTAGCATTAATTAGTCACAACAGCTTGTTATACCAAACATAATTAAATCAAACAGCCAGCTTTTTATCAAACAGCTACAACATTTTCCTTTTAAGATCTTTTCAGTCACTAAAAGCTAACGGTTATTAAAAAACTCATAAAAGTATCTTTTCAGCTAGTTGTGCCAAACATACCCTAACACAAAACTATAAAAGCTCCGAAAGAATGTAAACCAGCATACCTGAAGTGTACCACGCGGAATAGACACGGTCTCCCATTTGTTTGTAGAATCTCTTCCTTGTTGCAAAAATTTTAAAGCCCTTACAACCTAAAAAAGTTAAAACAAAACTGATTCGAGAAATCTTATTATAAATAAATACTGGAATCCAACCAGTGCTGAAAAACATGGCCTTCTTAGGAACACAGCCAGCTACGCGCCCCTACACAGTGGTTGTGGTTTGATGGTCAATGCTCTTTTTGGTAATATGTAGATGTAATAGACAGTGTAATAAAATTTAGCCTAGGCGGCCACCTAGGAGCATCTAAGCAGAATAAAAAACTTCGAAATCGACCTTCTTTAGGTGCCGGGATGACTAGGTGGGACCTTGGTGCCGTAAATTCCTTTAACCAGCATTTTATTAGTCAACACCCCATCTTTTTGGTATTTTATAGAAATACTAAGCATAAATTAAAACAATATATTTTGGGTTTAAAAAATCATATGGTTATGTAGTCTTTCATGATTTTTTAGCCTTGTAATATTGTTGAAATTTTATTATATTGTTTCAACTTTCAAGTCATTTGAATTAAAAGTATTGTTTCCGTGTATGAAATGATTTGAATGTTAGTACTGAGTAATGTGCGTGAAGACTTTTGTTTAATTCAAGAGCCCTTCTTTTCACTATGATGTCCCAGGCCCCTAAAATGGTAGGACCAGCCAATGACAATAATCTACTTTCTTTTTACATGATCCCTTTCTTAGGTAATACTTTGCATATCCTTACTCGTTCTAGAGGGAGGAAAAAAGCAGAGGCACTTGATGACTTGCTCCCTGCATTTAAAGCAACCGCTCTGCCCTGCCAGTCAATTACAGGAGAGCCACTTGAACCACCCTTAGTCCCAGACGCAGCCTGTCAGTAAATAACAAAAGAGAGGATTAAGAGAATAAGCTTAGACTGTCTAGTGAGTTAGATTACCATTCACAGGAAAAGTGAGTTAGATAATGAACTTACTTGCATATAGAAGGTATTGAAGTCATTGTAGCCATCCCTGCACATCAATGTAAATTCATCATAAATGTAATCTAAGGAGCAAATCTTACACAATATTGTCATGGATAGAAATAAAATGAGCCACATGATTTGGTTGAGTTTTGCTAAACTTTATCCATTTGTAATGTGAGATCAGTTTAAGTC
This sequence comes from Cuscuta europaea, assembly GCA_945859875.1. Lineage (NCBI taxonomy): Eukaryota > Viridiplantae > Streptophyta > Magnoliopsida > Solanales > Convolvulaceae > Cuscuta > Cuscuta europaea. Next base: position 10,848,148 of record CAMAPE010000005.1, on the reverse strand, counting down.
TTCATCACAAAGACTTGATGCCTTTTGCATACATTACTAAGAAACACAAAATAAGGCCTTCTCAATAGATAAACCACACAGACATTCTTAAGTTGATTGATCAAAGATTTGAAGATAGGACCAAGGGGATTAACCCTCACAAATCAGTTAAAAGTGCATATCAAGTACAATATCAAATCAGTGATAGAAAACAGTTTCAAAAAATTATGCAAGAAAGCAGTAACATGTTTATGTATGTCAGGGGGGATCTAAAAAGCATTACAGTCTACTGAATGTTGCAGAATTGCTGATCAAAGGCACCACCAGTCTGAACCCACTATCCACATTCCACAAAGTCAATGCCTAAATAACTAATTCTCCCAACAAACATAAATTCAACAATACTCCATCTTAAACATCTGATTCCAACCAATCTTTTATATCTATATAGGAGGTTTTTACTACAATCTTAATGATTTCAAAGTTCAAACTGTGGTATAAATAAAAGCAAATACTATATCCAGCCCCTTTTCTTCTTAAATACATCTATATATAATAAATTTATAAAAAATAAAAATTTAAACACATTATGACAGGATCCGGTTTCAAGTAGGCTTTACCTGGCAGACAATTACCTAAAAAATCCATCCTAAACAGAACAATAAGATTTTGATAGTTTTGATATTGAGCCCAGAACCATCCTTTCTCAGTATTATTATTTGGGGAAAGAACCACAAACAAACCTAAAGTATCAAAATATAGCGTACTTCTTGTAGTGTGGGGCATCTCTATCTAACCGAGCAAGGGTTCCAGCCAAAATAGATACCTGTAAATCAATCCACAACATGAATCAGGATATCAGATTTTAATAAGGGAATGGTAGTGTATTGTGACATTAAATTTATGAAGAAACACACACGCACAAGTATTAGCATAAGCAGCATAAGTCTGTCAGGAGTCTGAACTTTTGGAAGGAAATACTTCTACAAGGAAAGTCATAAAACATCGAGAAAAGAAACACTTTGTGCCCACCAAAAGGGTTTTAATAAGTACATATCAAGTAAACTGGTCAGTCCATATTCCCGTTTAACCAAGATTTAAGGACAAAACACCGCTAGGATATAGACCAACATGCAGGATCTCATCTATGGCCTCCGTGTAAACAGTGGAAGAGAAGGTTGATAAGCTATGGCAGATAAGTAGATTGAAGAGCAACATAGCATCTCGCCCTAAGCAGAGACGGAGGATGCAGGCTTGCTCATATGCACAGTAAGATTATTACTCCAATGATAAGATATTATTCCAATTAATGAGCCATATATAGCCGACCACAAGAATAGCAAGTATTGACTTAACACATATAGGAATACATAATAGGTGATAACTGAATGAAACTTGGGCAGCAGTTAAGATAACATGGTCAGCACTCTTCTCATCCATCTTATGTCGTTGGTAGACAGTAGACACAACCCAGAAACGGGTCCGCAACCCAGTAGACACAACCCAGAAACGGGTCCGCAACCCACAGCTCCATCTAGTTCTAGCCAACCTCAAAGCAATACAAATCAGTTTAGAATACGAATATACTACAATGAAAGACCATATAGTTTTCAACCTATTAAGTAAAATATAAAATGTTGGATTGTTCCATACCCAATATAATCAATGCCATGTGTGTTACATACTAATGTTTTGTTGAACAATTTAATGAATAATTAACTTCAACACAGTGACATCATGCAACAATATGAATCACAGAAAATGAACAAAATTGAAAACACACAGCAAAACATACGGAAAACTAAGGGCCTGTTTACTAACAGAGATATTTTCGAGTTTTCTATTTCTGTTTTTCGTTCTCCAATCTTCTGTTTTCATTTTCCAGTTTTTCTATCTCCAATTTTTTGATTTCATTTTTTATTTTTCTATTTTAAAATATGAAAACATGTTCATACAATTTTTTCACCCCCGGTTCTCTGACCAAACACAGTCCGTCGGGTCATTTGCCAAATAGGATGAGGACTGTCGGGTCATTGATCGGACCAGACGGGGACCGCCGAGTTGTTGACTACACCGAATCCGACCGGGATTGCTCGGCTGGTCGTGGATCCGACATGACAGGGACCGTCGGGTCATCGACTGGACCGGACAGGGACCGCCGGTTCATGGACCGGACCACATAAAAACCGTCGGGTCATGGACCAGACCAGACAGGGACCGCCGGTTCGTCGACCAGACCGAGACAGTTGGGTCATCGATCGGATTGAACCGGGTTTGCTCGGTCGTTGACCGGATCGAACATGAACCGTCAGGTCAATGACCGGAAAGAACCGCCGGGTTGTTGGCCGGACCAGATAGGGACCGTCGGATCGTTGACCGGATCGGATTGGAACAAACACCGGAGCAAGACCGGATCCAACACTAGGCTTAAGTATGCAAATTCATTGCAGCGGCACTTCACCATATGCGTTTTCCAAATTTGGAAAACTAGTAAAAGTCACTTCTCCAATTCTTTAAGGAAAATAGAGACATGTCTCATTTTTTTGTTTCCGAAAACAATTTGGTAAACACGATTTCTGTTTTCTGTTTTCCAGTTTTCCAGAATTTTTTTTGTAAACACGTTTTCTGTTTTCTGTTTTCCAGTTTTCCAGTTTTCTAGAAAACTGGAAAATATCTCTGTTACTAAACAGGCCCTAAACTTTGAATGCAATTTCTCTACTGTAGCAGGGACAGTTGCACATGCTAGATCCTTCAGTACATACTCAAAATGTACAAGCTGATCACTACATTACACAGAAAAAGCACACCAAATGTATACTTCATATAATTTATACAGAGTTTAATTAATACTCTGTATACATAGTATTAATTATTTGTTTTAGTATTAATCTCTGTCCATTTTTGCGTATTTCTTTCAAAAAACGTTACCACCAGAGCGGGAAGTAGGAAAATAAAATGTACCCAAGCAAGAGAAAGAAGATATATGATCTTCTAATAATACCTTCTCTCCACTATCATTCCCGACCACCCTGATTTCCAGTCCTACACAAGCAGCCTCAGGAGCAAGAGGGATTTCTTCATAATTCAGAAATTGTATTGCAGCAGGATCATAGCGAAAAAAGCCAAAATCATGAACCTGTGAAATAGATCAACACGATATTTCCTTCAGCACTGGCAGTGTACGAACCAGAAACATACTTATGCAAGAACCAAAGTATAGAGAACACATATTGTTGAAGCTTCAAATAGTAGTCTTTGATAATGCCACCTAGCTTTTTATTTGTGGTTTTACAGATGTGAGGTTATGCAGACCCAACACCAGCCAGAAGAAAATCAAGAAATGAGCTGTATTCATGATAAGCAGAAGTAGTAATTGAAAATTGAAAATTTTCCAGTGCCCTGTTTCAACAGAAAAAAAAAATCTACAAAAAAAACAAAGTGTACTGCTAAAGGCAAATGTAAGTTGATTTTAGATGCACATGGACTTTTTATGAAACAAAAGCTGCTAAGTAAATATTCAAATACTGTTCTAACCTCACACCCGTGACTGTCTCATATTTTGGGATAGCAAAAGCTCAAATTTCAAAACTTTTTCATGAAAATATTTGAAAATTCTAGAACTAGAATAACTCAAAGGAATACAAGACGCTGGATACATTCACAAATATATACTAAGGTACTGTGATAAAGACATAGGTGTGGGAAACTCACAGGGTCTCTATATATTGGATACACAGGGATTTCTTCACGGTTCACAAACATAGCTTCAGCCACCACAGGTCCTAAAATGTAAGCGATCATCAGAGCTCAGCACACACATCAAATGAAGAGGCACTTACCAAAACTATATTCAGCTTCAAATCCCCCTCAAATCGGTAACTAAAGGCAGCAAAGCCACTGCTTGATGTGTAGTTAAAAGAAGAATTGTGTATAATAAATGCATCAATCACCAGGTTTAACAACATGTCTATTGGTGAGTATAATCCCACGGCGCTTATCAACAACAAAGCCAGTTGCGTAACCAGCACTGGCGGACTCGGTGTCGAAAGCTCGGCAAGCTGTGGTTCGGATCACTACCACAGCTGGGACTACCTCTTTGAGCGCCCTCCGCCAGTCCTCCGCAGTAGCAAGGTTCTCCCTTTCTGTGGGATCAATCTCCATGGACAAGCCATCCTTTACCGTAATCAATTCTGGCTCCTCCGATCCAAAATTCTGCAGCGAATCCCCCATCCTCGTGAAAGCTAACCCCGCACGCTGTCAAAAATCAAAATGCTCGAAATTTTGCAGACAACGGGAGAAAACCGGCTGGGAGAAAGATTCTCTCCACCGGAAGAAAGAGACCTTTGAACTATGAATGGAGTTGGTCTTGAAAGACTGACAGGTTATCAGTGCTTCCACTTCATTGACTCGTTAGCTGGTTTTTCTGCAGGCTTGCAACGGGATACTCCGTATTATATACGAGTCCAGTATATAATGGCATGTCATGTCATGTCCTACGTATGAGTGTATGACCCCATTCAATTATTAAAAATTCTAAAATTGGATCATGTTTAAAACAAATTTTCTAAAAATTCTAAAAATTCTAAAATTGTTATGTATAAATTTTGATAACGTCAAATTTGACATAAATTAGTTCTATATGGTGAATAAAAGCATGGTAATCATATTTTGGAATTTCATAACATGTTTACTCATATGAGCTAATTACCTAAATTGGCGGAGTGTCAGAATATGTTTGGTATTTAGCTGTTTAGCGGTTTAGCCATAAAATTACTAGAAAATGCCATTTTTCAAAACGCCAACCGAAAACACTCTTATTAGCAGCGTTTCCATTTCAGCGTTTCCGCCCAAAAACGTCGGTGCCGAGCAACTATTTACCAAATAACTTTTTCACTTATTGAAAACGATAAAGTGGTCAAACCGTCATTTTTCGTTTGAAACACCGCTTACCAAACACCCCCACAATCTCCTGCCATTTTTTTCAAATATCTTGACATGTGTAGAAAAAAGACATCTAGAACACTCGGTCCCATTATTAGTTTAAAAGAAAATCCCCTTGAAATAAATAACGTAACCTAGCTAATTTGAAATACATTTTGGGTTGTCGTATTAATGTGTACTTTGATCATTAGTACATAAACTAATTCCAGCTTAGAGCATCTCCAATGCTACAATGTGCACGGTGCACATGTGGCATGAGAGAGATGGACACAAAATATTGATTTTATGACATTTTTCTCTCCGTCTTTCCACGGTCTTATGTGTTTTTGGTAAGTTTTTCCCTGCAATGTCAACCACAATGTCTACATCTAGACATTCTGCTTGACATTGTGAAGAAAAACTTACCAAAATGATATAAGATCCTTCAAATAAGGTGAAAGGTATTCTATTTATTGTTTTTTCATTGGCTATTTCTTATGCCACGTATGCACGGTTAACGTTTTAGCATTGAAGATGCTCTTATAAAAACATAATATGCATTTAGATCGCAATGAGTGACCCGTGTGAGCTAATTGATTACATCAATTGTTTTGCTAAATAATTAAATAAGTTAGACTTAATTCACAATTGATTACACAATTAACTGCCTCCTCGTCTGGTGCACAGCAGCCGCACCGTGGCGGACGAGATGGCTGTGGACGCGGTCAGCACTCAGCATGGCCACGTAGGTAGAGGCCGTGGTCGTCATCAGCCGTTCCAGCAACAGTACCCACCCCAGTAACACGTCGGCCAGCAGCCGGTCTTAGGCCAGGGACAACAGCAACAACAACCGTCAGCTCCGTACGGGCAGGGCCCTCCTCAACCGCAATAGTCGGGTACACCGAGTACAATATTATGTAGTTCTGTTGATTCATTGTTTTATACTCGTGCACTATCTACTTTTTGTACTAACTATGCTTTTGCAGGATTCCCATCATTTGAGAATAGTTTTGGTTCAGTTCCACCTCTTATCGTCGGTCAAATATGTCATTCTCCAGATCATTCCGCAGTTGTGTGTCCTTCTCGATTTGTTCAAGCTCAGGCTCTTGCCTTGCCTGTCTCTACAGGTGAATCCACTCCAGCTGGTTATTTGGTATCCTGACTCGGGTGCTTCTACTCATATGACTTCTAATGAAGGTATTTTGGACAATAAATCTATTTATTCCGGACCACTAACTGTTACGGGTGATGATGGATCTAATTTACAAGTAAGGATTATTGGTTTTTTTTTTGGATAAATGTAAGGATTATTGGTGATTTGCATATATCTACTCTGCCTCAGCCTCACCATTTAAATATCTGTTTTTCCATGATCCACATCTTAAGTATAATTTCATTCAACGATTATGCGCCGATAATAATTATTTTGTGATTTTTCATAAAAATTATGTGTGTGTTAAGGACACATTTTTGGGGAAGGTGCTTCTTCAGGCTTAATGGTGGCGTTTATCCTGTATCCTTTATTCACCCTTCACCAGTTGCTCCCAGACTGATTTGGCATCATCGCTTGGGACATTGTGGCAGTCGTATTTTAGATAGACTTAAAAAGTCTGGAACTATTCTTAGTTCATCGAATTTTTCTCATGATTGTATTTCTTGCCGGTTAGGAAAATCACCTTGATTACCTTTTCAAGAAGTGTTGCATAAATCCACTGCTCCTTTATTCTTAATTCAAAATTGATGTTTGGCAGTCTCTTTTTCTTTCTGAGAGTGGTTTTAAATATTACATGTTTTATTTATTGATGATTTCTCTCATTTTACTTGGCTATACCCTATGCGCAATAAAAGTGAAGCCTTGAGGCATTTTCAAAATTTTAAATTAATGGTGGAAAATTTACTTGACTCAAAAATTAAAATTTTTCAAAGTGATGGAGGGGGTGAATTTGATAATCATGGTATGGGTGATATTTTTCTCAAAAATGGTATTCTTTTTGGCAAATTTTGCCCAGATACTGCTGAACAAAATGGAGTTGCTAAAAGAAAATATATGCATTTACTTGAATTAACCAGCACTATGCTTTTTGAGACAAAAATGTCGGCTAAGTTCTGGGTAGATGCAGTGTTACCACTACCTATATTATTAATTGTCTTCCTACTCCAAATTTAAATGGTGCTTCTCCTTTTAAAAAATTATTCCACCATCCTCCCGACTTCTCATTTATGCGTGTATTTGGTTGTGTCTGTTTTCCAAATTTTAATGCCACCTCTGCCAACAAATTATCTCCTAGATCCACTTTATGTATCTTTTTAGGATATGCCCCTAAATACTAATTAAGGTTATCGTTGTCTTGATCATGTTACTGACAAGATTTACATTAATAGGACTGTTCTTTTTCATGAAAACTGTATTCCATATTCTGATTTGATTTCTTGTTCAGAAAATTTAGAATTGACATCAATGTCCTGGATTAGCATTGTCCGTCTTCATGAGAACCCCTTAACCGCTGCCACTAGACCTCACCCCGTAGCCTCGCCTTTCACCGGCAGTGAGCAGCCTGCCAGCTGCCATCATCCTTCTCCTCACCAGCTTGCTACACCACCAGAACACAGTACTCGTTTCTCGGTTTCCACACCCGCTGCACACCCGTACACCGAACCCAGCTCCCCTGTGGTCTCCACACCACCGTCCCTCTCGGCCAACTCCATTCCCAGCAGCCCGACCGAACCAGCTTCACCGCCACCACCTTCCCTTGTGAATTGTCATCCTGTGCAAACCCGAGCTAAGTCGGGGATTGTTAAACCCAATTCTATATTTACTCTTAAAACAGATATTTCGGCATGTGATCCTTCTTGTTTTTCTATAGCAAATAAAGATGCTAAATGGCGAGCTAAGTCAGGGGTTTACACAACAAGCTGTTGTTGATTTTTTTAGACTTTTAGTCATGTTGTTAAGTGTCACGCCCCAGACCGCATCTAAGCGCGTGTACAACCGCCGTGTGATTAAGTGACGTCACTCGCAAGTCAACCTCACATAATCACACAAGGCGTTCATGAACATCGTTCACACCATACTCGGTAGTAAACATACATAACAATATCACATCATAGATTGAATGAATAGCGGAAAATATTGCACGGTCAATCATAAGCCACATATGGCAAAACGTAGGCTCGCAGGCCAAAACAATGTAATATTACAAAAGTATCCATGAACATAGTTTATGATTTAAAATAATAAAGGAAGCACGAACCACGTCTTCCTCTAGATTCTTTCCACCCGTGCAAAGGTGTAGTCAACAGGCTCTAGCTTCAATCTGAAATGGTGGGCCCCCCCGAAGGAGTCAGTACAAGTACCGAGCGAGTAGCAAGCTAAATGTAGAGTAACTAACGTTTCAAGTATAAGACCCAAACATAGGGTGATACATATACTTATACTTCCTTACCCCAAGTTACAAAATACATATCAGTACTTATATACACTTGGAAATACCCGACCCGTAGGTCATTGTTTAATTGGGAAAAATAATAGTAGTCAATATCATTGACTTAACACCCCAACCCATCCATAGACCTATGAGTGTATAGGACTCCTCCTGTCCGAATCAAATAATCATAGGGACCCCACCCGGTCCTGAATTACTAAATAGTAATCTATGAGTTTTGAGGATACACGCCCGATCCTTGGGTACTCCACCCTATATAGCCGAGTTTTGAGGATACCGCCCGATCCTTGGGTACTCCACCCTATATACCGAGTTTTGAGGATACCGCTCGATCCTTGGGTACTCCACCCTATATAACCGAGTTTTGAGGATACCGCCCGATCCTTGGGTACTCCACCCTATATTACCGAATTTTGAGGATACCGCCCGATCCTTGGGTACTCCACCCTATATAACCGAGTTTTGAGGATACCGCCCGATCCTTGGGTACTCCACCCGACCTATGATCTACCACATATCATACTAGATAGGGCCTATATCATAATCAATAAACAAGAGTAGACCAAGTCTTAAGGCCTAAACAAAATCATCCATGCAACTCATGCATTAAAATTAGCATATAGGTAAAGTATGGCCAAACCGGCGTCGGTCAACTCTCAGTTGACCCGCCATTCCAAATCCAATGTGTGTCAAACTTAGTCACAATATGTACTAAGTTATAAATAACTATTTTATGCACATTTCATCTCTAAACATATCACACATGTTTTTATGAGCATTTTCACTTCACAAATCATGCATATTTTAATAGTTCACTTCATACAAGCCTAATCACTTTAATTGGCTAATCACATGTTTAATTCATTTATACATTATTATGAACACACATAACATATACTTAGGTAATCTCATGCTTAACCCAAAAGTTACAAGACATTAAGCCATCCACTCACCTTAAATGCGTTATAGCGTGTTCTACGCTCTTCGGTTGAACTCCGGTGGAACTCCGGCGAACTCCGGCAAACTCTAGAAACACCTTAGTTAAGCTCCTAACATGGTTTTATCATCACAAAACTCATATCAATACAAATAACCTCCAAAAGGTTATTTTCCGGCGAACCGGTCGTTTTGGCTTCTAAATCCGTTCTTGGACTTAGAACCACTTTTCAACCCCTCATTCTACATTTCTAAAAGTGTAGAATGATTCTAAGTGTCCTTCATATGATATATATCTCATATGGTGGAGGAAAAATAAAGGAAAAGTTAATATAAGGTCATTACCTCAATTCTTCTCACCTTTTTCCTAACTTTTTCCTTCTTCAAACTCCCTCCTTGGACCTTGTCTTCTTGAGCTCACTTGGTTATGGAGGAAAATGGATTTGCAGAGATTATTTATCTTACTTGGGGTGTGATTGGCCGAAAATGAGGGGAGAGAGGGATGGGGATGAGCTTTTGTCTCATTAATCCAATGAGTGTAGAATGAGGGTCCACCTTAGGTACCTTTGATGCCATTTCCTTCATATCATAATCCCCTCCCCATATTTTCTTATCCCACCAGCCGGCCAACACTCTATTTGAGTGTCTAAATTCGTGGGTTGGCCCCCACTCATGTGGGAGGTTAACCCTTTTTGTCCCGAAGTGTACAATCGGTCCCGAAAGTTGTATTTCTCGGACTGTTTTAACTATATTTTATATTATCGGGCCAAATAAAATATATTGTGTGATTTCAATCAATATGGACCTTTAGAATAATTTTAGATTCCCCAACTTTAATTTAGAAGTCTCCGAAATTCAATTCGGACTGTTATCCGGTAAATTACCAATACCGGTAATTGGGCCTCGTTTGACCAACCGGTCAACCTTAAGCCCTTTCCATGGCCCAACTGGTATATATATCCACCACCATATTCATATTATCTAGACCAAGATGAATATAATATGTGGTCCCGAAATTATCGGGTGGTCCCCACTCCCGATGTGGGCCCCACGTGTCATTCGTTATTCACGCAAAAGTAATAACAAAATTTACAACCTCATAAATTCATAAATCATTATTCAGGGTTTATTACATGATTTACTAAAAAGTAAATATACTTGGGGACGGTGTTACAAGTTCACCCCCCTTGTTTGGGATTTCGTCCCCGAAATCACGTGTCTAATAGAAAAGAAATGGGTATTGCTCCCTCATTGAGACCTCAGTTTCCCAAATTTCTTCTTCGACCCGATCACTCCTCCAAAGTACCTATACCATGGGAATCTCCTTGTTCCTAAGCCTTTTTACATGCTGGCCCACTATCTCCACCGGTTCCACTGCATATTGTAAGTCCTCTCGGATCTCTACCGGTGGTCTCTCAAGAATATGTGACGGATCTCGTACATACTTCTTGAGCATCGATACATGGAACACGTCATGAATTTTCTCAAGTTCAGGTGATAACTTGAGACGGTAAGCTACGGCTCCAATCCTTTCGAGGATTTCAAACGGACCAATGTATCGGGGGTTAAGCTTACCCCTCGATATGAATCAAATGATGCCTTTCCAAGGAGAAATCCTTAGAAATAACTCATCCCCAACTGCAAACTCTAACGGCCTACACCGTTTATCGGCATAGCTCTTCTGCCGATCTTGGGCAGCCTTAAGCCTATCTCGAATAATCTTCACCTTGGCCTTGGTGATCTCGACAAGTTCTATGCCTTCGAGTTTGGCCTCTCCAACCTCGTCCCAACACAAAGGTGTCCCGCATTTCCTCCCATACAATGCCTCGTATGGAGGCATGCCAATACTCGTCTCATAACTATTGTTATAGGCAAACTCCACTAGTGCCAAATGTTTGTCCCAACTCCCCTGGAACTCCAAAGCACATGCCCTAAGCATGTCTTCTAGAATCTGTATCACCCGTTCGGATTGTCCATCCGTCTGTGGGTGAAAAGCTGTGCTAAACTTCAGTTTAGTCCCCAACGACGCCTGAAACTTTGGCCAAAACCTGGATGTGAACCGTGAGTCCCTATCCGAGACAATGGATATTGGAACTCCATGCAGCCTCACAATCTCCTCCGTGTACAACTTGGCCAAGCGTTCAAGAGGATAAGTGATGTTGATAGGCAAGAAGTGTGCACTTTTTGTAAGCCTATCAACCACCATCCATACGGCATCGTAGTTGTTCACCGTCCGTGGTAACCCTACCACAAAGTCCATGGTCACATGTTCCCCCTTCCATTCTGGGATGGTAAGTGGCTGTAAAAGCCCCGCCGGGTGCTGATGCTCTGCCTTAACTTGCTGACAAGTAAGGCATCGACTCACATACTCCACGATGTCTCTCTTCATACCGGACCACCAATAACTTTCTTTCAGGTCCCAGTACATTTTTGTACCTCCTGGATGCATAGCATAGGCTGAAGAATGAGCCTCCTCAAGTATAGATTTCCGAAGTTCGTCATCCTTTGGTACGCATATACGATCTTTGAACAACAAAAGACCATCATCACGTACTCGAAAATTCTCAACGGGCCCTGCAAGGATCCGTTCGCGGATTTTCTAACATTCTTCATCAATGCCCTGACCTCTGTTGATCTCATCCATCAAGGTAGGTCTGACCTCGAACCTTGCTATGAGGGCCCCGCTTGTGGTCACCTCCACGCGTGCCCGTAATGCCAGTAGGCATGTGAGTAACGTCCTCGATATACTTTTCCTGCCTAGTGCATCGGCCACTACATTGGCCTTCCCGGGATGATAGTCGATGATCAAGTCATAGTCCTTGATCAACTCCATCCACCTCCTCTGCCTCATATTCAATTCTTTCTGAGTGAATACATACTTCAAGCTCTTATGATCGGTGTAGATGTGACATGTCTCCCAATAGAGATAATGCCTCCAAATCTTTAGTGCAAACACTACCGCCCCCAACTCTAGGTCATGGGTAGGGTAGTTCACCTCGTGTTTCCTCAATTTCCTAGAAGCATAGGCAATCACCTTTCCCTTTTGCATCAGTACACATCCAAGCCCTTGGATGCTAGCATCGCTGTAGATATCATACCCTATCCCCTGTATGGGTAGGGCGAGGACTGGTGCCTCGGTGAGTCTTTTCTTTAGTTCAAGAAATCCTTTCTCACACTTGTCGTCCCATATGAACTTGGCTCCCTTCTTTGTGAGCTTTGTTAATGGAGACGCCAATACGGAGAATTTCTCCACAAATTTACGATAGTACCCCGCTAAGCCAAGGAAACTACGTATCTCTTTCACACTCTTGGGTCGTTCCAAATCGATGATGGCTTCTATTTTGGCGTTGTCCACAGCAACGCCCGAACCGGATATGACGTGCCCGAGAAAACCAATCTTTTTGAGCCAAAACTCACATTTAGAGAACTTGGCAAAGAGTTGCTTTTCTCTTAACCGATTCAGTACAAGCCCCAAATGATGCTCGTGCTCCTCCTCGCTCTTGGAGTATATCAAGATATCATCAGTGAATACTATCACAAACTGATATAAGTATTCACTTAACACATGGTTCATCAAGTCCATGAATGCTGCCGGTGCGTTGGTTAAACCAAATGACATCACAAGGAACTCGTAATGCCCATATCTAGTGCGAAAGGCACTCTTCGGTATGTCACTTTCCTTGATCTTCAACTGATGATACCCCGACCTCAAATCAATCTTCGAGAATACTATTGCCCCTCGAAGTTGATCAAACAAGTCATCAATCCTAGGTAAAGGATACCTGTTCTTGATGGTGACCTTGTTCAACTGTCGGTAGTCGATACACATCCTTAGTGTACCATCTTTCTTCTTCACGAAGAGTACGGGTGCTCCCCATGGTGAATGACTAGGCCTAATGAACCCATTGTCCAATAGCTCTTGTAATTGGACCTTCAATTCTTGAAGTTCCGCCGGTGCCATACGGTAAGGAGGAATCAAAATGGGTTTGGTTCCCGGCTCAACTTCAATCACGAATTCAATTTCTCTATCGGGTGGAAGCCCCGGTAAGTCTTTGGGAAAGACGTTCGGGTACCTGCACACGACACGTACATCGTTGATGTCGACCTCCTTCTTTGCCTCATCCACCACGTAAGCAAGGTACGCGTGACAACCTTTCTTCATCATCTTTCGTGCTCTCATCACAGATATGATACAACTTTGAGTTCTTCCTTGATCTCCCTCGAATAGTAGGGCGTTTCCCTCATCATCCTTGAGTTCTAAGACCTTGGTGTAACAATCAACTCGAGCATGATGCTTCTCGAGCCAATCCATCCCTAGGATCACATCAAACTCCAGCATGCTTAGAGGTACGAAATCACAAGTCAAAGGTTGACCCGTGAATTCCTTCCACCTTACATGATGGATAGTAATGATTCCTTTCCACATCGTCTCCTAACAGTGTGGAGACTAGCAAAGTTTGCGTCATTGTTGTCAATGGCACGTCAAGACTTTTGGCGAATGCCTCACTCACAAATGAGCGTTGTGCCCCGGTATCGATGAGGATCCTCGCACTCCTACCGTTGATCTTTAATGTCCCTACATTTATTCGCCATGTAAGATACACCTTCAAATGTTTTTGGACCCCTTTTGGGGGTTATTACGTTTACATTAATGTTTGCAATCAAACGGAGGTCCGATCGTAGAAGAACGGAGTGAAAAATCGGTTTTTCGGGCGACGAGGGTCTACGCACGGTCGTGTGTGGGGCACGCACGGTCGTGCGTGCGTAACAAACTCGGATCCGGCCACTGCCGGCTACGCACGATCGTGCGTACCCGGACACGCACGACATGCATACCGGCACGCGCGGCCGTGCGTCTTGCGCGAAAAACACCCCGGAGTTACTGCCCCCTATGCACGATCGTGCTTGGGGTTGGACGCACGATCGTGCATCCCTGGTTTCAGCCGGTTTTGGCCTGATTTCCCCCCGGTTTGACCCCGGGGCGGCCCGCACTCGATCCCTACGACTTATATGTTCAAAATATGTCTAGAACACAGAAAAAATAAGTGTATTACCTGCGACGGAGTCCGGGTTTGCTCACGCATCCGCCTCGGTCATCGCGTACACCTTTGCTTGGGCCCCTCCTTGGTTGACGGACGCGGCATTGCTTGTTGACGCGCCACCTCTTCCCGTACCGCCGTGTGACGGCCCGGCACGGTTTCTCCCCGTCATGACCCATCCTCCGGCTCCCGATGCATTTCCTTGTGTGATTTGAGGGCAATTAGCTTTCATATGCCCCACATTCCCGCACTTGAAACACCTCGATGGTTCATTGCACTTCCCAAAGTGTTGTTTGGTGCAATTGGAGCATCTAGGTGCCCCCGAATTCTGTGGCCTAGGTCCGTGCCACCTTGCATCCCTATTCTTCTTTGTCGGCGGCACCGGTGGTCTAAATGAACCACCACCACCACCGTGGTTGTTCTTCCGAGAATGATCGGGTTGCCCCAAATTACTCCATTTCCTCTTTTTTGCCTCTTCAACGTCCCTTTCCTTTCTCTCGTTCCATTGGGTTTCCCCAAGCATGCCCTGCTCCACCACCTCACTAAACGTCATGTGGCGCGAGTATGTGGCCCGATCACGGATGTCCAACAATAAGGCATCCCAAAAGTGTTCGGTCATGCGGTCCTCATCGGCCGCATACTCTTGTAAGAACCTAGCCAAGGTTCTAAACTCTTGCTCCAATTGCTTAACGGTCACGCCCTCCTTCTGTTTGAGGTTCGTGTACTCTCTACGCTTCACATTCACCTCATAGTCCGAGTAGTATTGGGCGTAGAACTCCTGTTCGAAGCTTGCCCATGAGATGTTCCCACGATACTTTCCTTCCACACTCTCCCACCATGTAGAAGCTATCCCTTCAAGCAAACGTGAAGCAACGGTCAACTTCACGTCGGGTGTTATTTGCATGTCTCTAGTTGCATCTTTCACCTTCTGTATCCAATCGGCGGCAACGGTAATATCGTCGGTGCCGTCGAAGGACCTGCACCCCAAGGCTCTAGCCTCCTTGAGGTATTTGGAGATCCTCACACAGAAATCTCCCTCACGTCTATCCCGAGATGCCCCTGAAACAGCTCTTGAAGCCCCCCCGACTCCCTTGGCCCGATCCGCCTTGAGAGGCACGCCTAGCTTGGCGTCTAAGATCCCTCCTCAGCTTTTCCTTTTGATACCATTCAAATAGCTCACCCATCTGAGCAAAACAGGCATCACTTTCACTATTGTCATCATCATCATCCGTGTGGAAATCGCCCCCATCATATGGGGTTTCCTCATGCTCCGTCTCCGGAACGAAAGTCGGATCATAGTTCTCGGTGTTAGTCTCAAACACCGAGCTCACGTGGCCATCACTCACTGTTTGGGCGCGGTGGCCCCCACGGCCTACACGGCCTCCTCTTCTCCCCCTAGAGCCAAGGGATGTGGCTCGGCTAGCTCCCACGGAGGCTCCCGCAGCTAGTCCCCTAGGGTTGTTCCTCGTCAGCATACGTCTACCCTCCATTTCTACAAAGAAATTTGAACGAGTCGTTAGACTCCAATCAATGTCAATTGACGGAACACGTTATAGACACATATTGGCCAAGGTCACCGCCATACCAATTGTTAAGGGTACCATCTTAACAACTAGAGACTTTGCAACCTAGGTAACAATAGTTCTACAAACGTCAAAATACAATGCTCATGGTTTTCGGTAAAACTCTTTTGTAAAATCTCTTGTGAGAGGTTGACTACATAGTTTAGAAACTGAGATGGCTCTGATACCACTTAATTGTCATGCCCCAGACCGCATCTAAGCGCGTGTACAACCGCCGTGTGATTAAGTGACGTCACTCGCAAGTCAACCTCACATAAGCACACAAGGCGTTCATGAATATCGTTCACATCATACTCAGTAGTAAACATACGTAACAAGATCACATCATAGATTGAATGAATAACGGAAAATATTCAACGGTCAATCATAAGCCACATATGGCAGAACGTAGGCTCGCAGGCCAAAACAATGTAATATTACAAAAGTATCCATGAGCATAGTTTATGATTTAAAATAATAAAGGAAGCACGAACCACGTCTTCCTCTAGATTCTTTCCACCCGTGCAAAGGTGTAGTCAACAGGCTCTAGCTTCAATCTGAAATGGTGGGCCCCCCCGAAGGGGTCAGTACAAGTACCGAGCGAGTAGCAAGCTAAATGTAGAGTAACTAACGTTTCAAGTATAAGACCCACACATAGGGTGATACATATACTTATACTTCCTTACCCCAAGTTACAAAATACATATCAGTACTTATATACACTTGGAAATACCTGACCCGTAGGTCATTGTTTAATTGGGAAAAATAATAGTAGTCAATATCCTTGACTTAAAACCCCAACCCACCCATAGACCTATGAGTGTATAGGACCCCTCCTGTCCAAATCAAATAATCATAGGGACACCACCCGGTCCTGAATTACTAAATAGTAATCTATGAGTTTTGAGGATACACGCCTGATCCTTGGGTACTCCACCCTATATAGCCGAGTTTTGAGGATACCGCCCGATCCTTGGGTACTCCACCCTATATAACCGAGTTTTGAGGATACCTCCCGATCCTTGGGTACTCCACCCTATATAACCGAGTTTTGAGGATACCGCCCGATCCTTGGGTACTCCACCCTATATAACCGAATTTTGAGGATACCGTCTGATCCTTCGGTACTCCACCCGACCTATGATCTACCACATATCATACTAGATAGGGCCTATATCATAATCAATAAACAAGACTAGACCAAGTCTTAAGGCCTAAACAAAATCATCTATGCAACTCATGCATTAAAATTAGCATATAGGTAAAGTAAGGCCAAACCGGCGCCAGTCAACTCTCGGTTGACCCGCCATTCCAAATCCAATGTGTGTCAAACTTAGTCACAATATGTACTAAGTTATAAATAACTATTTTATGCACATTTCATCTCTAAACATATCACACATGTTTTTATGAGCATTTTCACTTCACAAATCATGCATATTTCAATAGTTCACTTCATACAAGCCTAATCACTTTAATTGGCTAATCACATGTTTACTTCATTTAAACATTATTATGAACACACATAAAGTATACTTAGTTAATCTCATGCTTAACCCAAAAGTTACAAGACATTAAGCCATCCACTCACCTTAAATGCGTTATAGTGTGTTCTACGCTCTTCGGTTGAACTCCGGCGGAACTTCGGCGGAACTCCGGTGAACTCTAGAAACACCTTAGTTAAGCTCCTAACATGGTTTTATCATCACAAAACTCATATCAATACAAATAACATCCAAAAGATTATTTTCCGGTGAATCGGTCGTTTTAGCTTCTAAATCCGTTCTTGAACTTAGAACCACTTTTCAACCCCTCATTCTACATTTCTAAAAGTGTAGAATGTTTCTAAGTGTCCTTCATATGATATATATGTCATATGGTGGAGGAAAAATAAAGGAAAAGTTAATATAAGGTCATTACCTCAATTCTTCTCACTTTTTCCTAACTTTTTCCTTCTTTAAACTCTCTCCTTGGACCTTGTCTTCTTGAGCTCACTTGGTTATGGAGGAAAATGGAGTTGCAGAGATTATTTCTCTTACTTGGGGTGTTCTTGGCCGAAAATGAGGGGAGAGAGGGATGGGGATGAGCTTTTGTCTCATTAATCCAATGAGTGTAGAATGAGGGTCCACCTTAGGTACCTTTGATGCCATTTCCTTCATATCATAATTCCCTCCCCATATTTCCTTATCCCACCATTCGGCCAACACTCTATTTGAGTGTCTAAATTCGTGGGTTGGACCCCACTCATGTGGGAGGTTAACCCTTTTTTTCCCGAAGTGTACAATCGGTCCCGAAAGTTGTATTTCTCGGACTGTTTTAACTATATTTTATTTTATCGGGCCAAATAAAATATATTGTGTGATTTCAATCAATATGGACCTTTGAAATAATTTTAGATTCCCCAACTTTAATTTAGAAGTCTCCGAAATTCAATTCGGACTTTTATCCGGTAAATTACCAATACCGGTAATTGGGCCTCGTTTGACCAACCGGTCAACCTTAAGCCCTTTCCATGGCCCAACTAGTATATATATCCACCACCATATTCATATTATCTAGACCAAGATGAATATAATATGTGGTCCCAAAATTATCAGGTGGTCCCCACTCCCGATGTGGGCCTCATGTGTCATTCGCTATTCACGCAAAAGTAATAACAAAATTTACAACCTCGTAAATTCATAAATCATTATTCAGGATTTATTACATGATTTACTAAAAAGTAAATTTACTTGGGGACGGTGTTATGTTAAGCCCACTACTGTTCGTATTGTTTTATCTCTTGTTGTGTCGTTTCGTTGAATCATTCGTCAGTTAGATGTTAGAGATGCTTTTCTTCATGGTAATCTGACTGAAAAAGTATATATGTGTCAGCCTCTTAGATTTACTCATCCATAATTTCCTCATCATGTCTGTCGTCTCAGAAAGGCTATTTATGGTCTTAAAAAGGCTCCAAGAGCCTAGTTGTACAGATTTAGTAATTTTTTGTTGACGCATGATGTACCGGCATGGGTCTTCTGTTCTTCATCTTCTTTTATATGTTGATGATATTTTACTGGTAATTCCCCATCCTTTATTTCCACTTTTATTTCCCGCCTTGGCTGTTGTTTTGCAATGAAGGATTTGAGGGAATTACACTTTTTCTAGGTGTCCAAACTGTTCGGCCATCCTGTGGTTTATTTTTGTCTCAGCAAAAGTATGTGTGTGATTTATTAACCAGATTTCATCTCCACACTCTTAAGTCTGTTCGTACTCCTCTTCCTACACCAACCAACCTCTATCTCACTGATGATGAACTTCTTGCAGATCTTACTTAGTATAGAAGTAGGTAGGTGCTTTACGGTATATAACCCTGATTCGACCTCATATTGCATTTGTTGTTCACCTGATTTCCCAATTTATATATGTGACTTGTACCTCTCATTTTTTGGCTGTTAAGCGTATTTTCAGGTATCTTCAGAGATTTCTTGATCATGGCTTGGTACTTCAACCGAGCACTGCTTCTCCTACTCTACAGGCTTTTTCTGATTTTGACTGGGCTGGTTGTCCTGATAGCAGTCAGTTTACTTCCGGCTTTGCTATTTTTTTGGATCCGAATTTAGTCTCTTAGAAGTCCCAGAAGCAGCCTATTGTCTCCCGATCTTCCACATGAGCTGAATATAGACATCTCTTGATCATGGCTTGCTACTTCAACCGAGCACCGCTTCTCCTACTCTACAGGCTTTTTCTGATGTTGACTGGGCTGGTTGTCCGGATAGCATTCGGTCTACTTCCGACTTTGCTATTTTTCTGGATGCGAATTTAGTCTCTTAGAAGTCCAAGAAGCAGCCTATTGTCTCCCGATCTTCCACATGAGCTGAATATAGGGTTATTGCTTACACGGTTCAGGATACTCTGCATATTCGCTCCTGATAAGTTCGTATTTAGACACGCATTTGATGCGTGTTGGGATCGACTTTTGATGGTTTTCCTAGCTTTAAGGTGTTACCAGTCTCAATTTTAGCTCAAGTTATGTTTACCGGGCGTTGGTTCGAGTTTTGTGTTGTTTGGAGTCAAAATCAGGAATTTAGAGTCCGGCACCAGTGTTTGAGGAGCAAACAGAATGATTCGAGAAGCATTAGAGAGTGAATTGAGAGCTTTGGAGGTCACCGGGAGGTTCACGATGAAGATTCGATGATAAAAGAGCTCTAGGATTGGCTATGAGATCAAAAGAAGACGAATAGAGCTTGAAAATGGCGATCAGGATGACCTTCTGTCAATCGTTCAAGCATATCTCTTTGTAGAAGCATCCAAAGGACACGATTCAAGTCCCAAATGAAATCCAACTTCAATTTTTACAAATCATATGAGGTCACCATTGCGAGAATCTGAGAGGAAGAATGTGAAAACAGACGATGAAGTCAGATAATCGCTGTTGCGATTTTAGAATGTGACCTTCCACCAGTTTATTCATATCTTTTGATAGGATGATCCAAATCCAATTCAGAAAGTTGTGGTGGATAGAGGACTTCATTATCTACAACTTTCATGAAGGAAGTCTTGTCAAATTCGGAGAAAAGAAGTCGGAAAACTCACTGGAAGCAAGGCACGCGTGCGTGGGGATGCACGTGTGCGTCCAACGTTTTTTTGCGCAAGTCTGGACGCACGGACGCCACACACGCGTGCGTGTTTGCCGTGCGTGCCTCCTCGAGTCCTAATTTCGCCCGAATTTCTCCTTTTTTCCTATTTAAACAGCCCGTTAACCCTTGTTTTGAAGGGGGAGCTTAGAGAGAATGCCTAGCATGAAATTTAGAGAGGTTTAAAGCCTTGTTCATCAATCTTTCGGGATCCTTTGTAAGTTCCATCTTTTTAATTAATGACAATTATTTCTATTCTTCCCAATTCTATTGATTCTTCAATTATGAGTCGGGAGTAGTTTTAATTAGGGATTTGGGATTGATGAAGGGGTTAAGCATGATGTATGGCTAGATTCTTGATGGATTAATTGCATGATGTCGTTTAATTTGTGTTTGAATAATTTAACTGATATCTCTTGTAACCTAGAATGGCCGCTAGAATTACAATTGCTTGTAGAATAAATTAAGAGAGATTAAGTTTATTATAGGAAACATTCACACACACTTAATCGCTCGCTAAGAGATTAGTAATGATTAAGGGGCCGTAAGCTCGCTCGTCTTGACAATAAGTTAGGATCCTGTCGCATGAGAGATCAGCCTGGTCCCCTAAATTATTGTACTCTACGCCGCGAGAGCGGTAAGAACTTAGTATTGATTAGTTAGGCTCAATTAAATTAATTTCATGTAATTAAGCCTGATCAGCCAGAAATCTGATTACCCCGGAAGCAATCACTGCTCCCTTCGTCGTTAATTAAGAAGAACCCAAATCTTTACTTTTATTCGTTTATTTTCAATTTTAATTTTCTCAATCAATCAATCTCGCACGATTGCATTTTTTTATTTCTTTTTCTTCGCTGAATTTAATTAATTCTTAATTCCCTTTTGTCTGTCCCTGTGGAGACGATACTCGTACTTTCACCACTATTCTACTATTAATTTAAGTGCGAGAAAACTCACATCAATTTTTGGCGCCGTTGCTGGGGACGGTGTCGGTTTTAAGGGTTAATTAATTTCAGCGAGACTTTTTTAGTTAGTTTTCTTTTTGTTTTCCGTAGGAATTTTCTGTGCTAACCTTTCAGGTTTTTTTTTTCTAAGAGGCATGAGATGAACCCATTCAGCCAAATTTCTGGAGGAATTCGTTACCCTCAAACCTCCATGGGATATTCACCATTTACGTCATGTCCTCCTTACACTCCTCCTCAACTTTACGCACCTCATCAAAATTACTCTCCCATTCAACAAAATATTCAGTCTTACTATTCATACTCTCCAACCACGCAACCTAGTCTGTCTAAGAATATTTTTTGTTCCTTCTGTGGGGGATGCCACCATATATTTTTTTGCCCCGTTAAACGTCCTTACAATTGGACGAACACAAATGTTTCAGTCACTCCTACATCTTTGTCGAGCTATGAGCCACAGGACGAATTGGAAGAGAATTTCAGAGAAGCTGTCTGGCCTGGAAGAAACAGTCAAGCAATTCATGCAAGCAACTGAGGCGAATCATCAATCAATGCAGTCGAGTCTTCAGAACATGGAAAATCACTTGGATCAGCTGTTTAATGCCCTATCTGAGGAGTCTGAGAGATCCCATCCTAGCGACACAGAAGCCCAATCCGAGGAGACCAATGGGGATGATCACGTGATTGAGTCAGACTGCGAAGGTGGGAATATGATGGATGATACCCTCCCAGATGCTTTTGAAGATCCACCTATGGTTGAACTTGATCAAAATTATAGTAGTCTCGAGTTGTTTTTCCAAAAATACAGGCAAAAGTTTCGAACGGTACAAGCTGTAAATGACAAAGTCACAGATCATTGTGATTTCCATATAGAAACTCTCCATCCGTTTGATTTACCATTAGTCTCAACCCCTGACGAGGAGGGAATGGAGCAGATGAGTCATGACATTGAAAATGAGTTGGGAAAAGATAATCACAAGCTCCAAGAGAGTGGTAGCAAGGTAGATGATCCCCATGAAGAAGTCCCACTTTTTTTTTGAACCCGGTAGGCAAACCACCAAAATCAGTGGGGCAAATGCCGGGGAACATTTGCCATTATTTTATAAATGATAAAAGGTACAAAAGAGAGGGGGACCAAACCAAAACCTCTCTTCAGAGGCATTCCTCTGAAAAAACATGCATAAAATTCAGTGAGAAAAAGAATAATTGGGGGGACCGAACCTGACCCAATTTACAATTAACAAAAATTCCTAAAAGAAGGCAAACCCATAAAATCCATAAAATAAGCTTTTTTAGCCAATAGAGGCAGATCAGAGGGCCTGTTATAAACACAATTTTGGGCTGAAGATTGGGCCAAATAATGAGCGGGCCAATTATTTTCACGCCAAGTATGGCTAAAACTCACCGCTTTCCTAATCGAGTGTTGTAGCATTTCCTGAACCAAACCTTTCCATCTTCCTTCCTTCTGCTGAGTAAGGTGTTGAACTGCAAGAGCTGAATCCGACTCAACTTCGAAATCAGAGTAGCCCATCTCCATCGCCCAACGAACAGCCAGCGTAACAGCTTTAATCTCTGCTTCCAGGCTCGAAGAGGACTCCATGGGAAAGGATATCGCCGCAACCAGCATCCCTTGCTTATTCCGTAAAATTGCTCCACCGCCAGATCTCTCAGGTATAAACCGAGCATCTACATTTAATTTATATGTTTTTTCTGGCCTAGACCACCTGGTCATCTTCAATCCCTTACCCTTGAATTTAAAGTTTTGTGGAATCAGATGTTCTTCCAACAATATTTCTTCCACCCTTCGCATCTTCAGATTTGAGAAGTTTGCTGACCATAATTGGGTAAACAGTTTAATTTGAGTAATAATATTTTCTGGCGTAGGGCAGGTTGTTAATGAACCCCAAATGATACTTGTGTATATTTTCCATACATGCCATGCTATGATTCCTGGGAGGTTGTGTCTGAAAATGTCTGTTAAATGTTTAGACCCAGCTTTGAGCCACCAGTTCATCATAACCTGGCGTATTGGGCTGTGTTTGTCAACTTTAGGAATCCCAAGAATTCCCATAAAGTAGAGCCACACTGGGTGAACCTTTTCACATTGAAAAAGAATACGATCTAGAGTCTCTTCATTATTCCTGCATAAAGGACACATAGATGGTCTAAGAATAACATTAAATCTCTGTAATTTATCTACAATGGGGAGGACACCTTGTAGTGTTTTCCACTGAAAAACCTTAATTTTCATAGGCTGCTTTGGATGCCAAGCATGCCTAAATGAAAAAACTATTGGACCTTCTTCCCTAACCACAGAGTAGGCTGACTTAAGTGTAAAAACACCATCATCTTCTGGCAACCAGATAATATCCCTTCCTTGCTCATAAGAGTAGTTTAGACTAGCAATAGGGTGGATTGAGCAAATTCTCCTCCACACAGGAGAATCAACCACCTTTGGTATCATATTTGACCCCCTTGGATACCTTGCATCCATAAACTGAGATCAGAGAGAATCTCTCTTTCTCCATTTCCACCATAATTTGATTGAAAAAGCTTTTTCCAATAATTTGAGAGATCTGAAACCAAGGCCCCCCTCATCTGTTGGCTTACAAAGTTTGCTCCATTTAAGCCAATGATAATGACATTTGTTGTTTGATGATCCCCAAAAGAAACTTGCCATTCTTCTTTCTAGAATAGAAATAATCTTCTTAGGCAAGGTGTCAACAGCTAATATATGTAAAGGAATTGAACTCAGAACAAATTTAATTAGTACAACTCTACCTCCTTGAGACAGATTTTTACTTTTCCATGGAGTGAGCTTTCTATCAAACTGCCTTATGATATCTTCATAGTAGTTATACCTGTTAATGCCTTTATGCAGTTGAATACCTAGATATTTCATTGGGAGATCAGAATGCTGCATTCCAAGAAGATTGTGGATGCTTTTGAGCCTTGATCTAGCTGACTTACCAGTTACAAAAGTGCTTTTGCTGAGATTAACATCTTGTCCAGAAGCTGATTGGTAAGAACCAATAAATTTTTTAAAATCAGACAAAGATTTAGATCCTCCATTTAAAAAGATTAATAAATCATCAGCAAATCCAAGGTGAGATACTGGAAATCCATAGCAACCCATCCAATAGGGTTTAATAAGCCCAACCTCCATATGCCATTTAAGACCCCTAGAAAATGATCCATTCCTTGGTGATCCATGAAGAAGTCCCACTCCACATACAAGATTACTCCTCTTACGTTAGTCCAGATTCAGATTTCTCTGATCCATTCCTTGGTGATGATATTTCTTTTTGTGTGGAAAATGATCACAACTTCCTGGAGGATATTAAAGAGAAGAGTGACAAAACGAATTAGGATGCATTCATGGAGAGTGATATTGAGTCAAGAGGAGGTGCTCAGAATTTTCATGTTACATTCGAGTGAGGAAAGGAGGCATTTGTGATACATTTTGAACATGAGGATATGAGGTTCATACTTCACTTTTGCACTGATGAGGGTTATGAAGACCATATGCTACCTTCGTGGTTTCAAGAATTCAAGAATTTGCGACACCTGATGGTATTTGTTGAGAGAAAGCTAGATACCTTGAAAATTAGTGCACCACTACAATCTTTGCTATTTGAGAGCATATGAGGTAGTTGCGTCGGGCAAACGACGTTAAAAATAGCGCTTCTTGGGAGGCAACCCAACTTTAATTCTGCACTTTTGTCTTTGTTTGTTTGCTTTCAAGAAAACCCCCGAAAAAAAAGAAAATAATCCGGGGTGTTTCTTGTTTTTATTTTTGTGTTTGTGTGTTTTGTTTTTGCAGCTCAGGATCTTGCTTTGGGGATGATGTGCTGAGGATCACTTGACTCAGTTTAGTTCTGCACCGACTAACGCCTTAGGGAAGTTCTATTACTTTTACTCCCTTGTTTGTATTGCGTAACTTGAGTTGAAATTTGAGCACACGTGACTTCTACCTCTTTACCCCTTGTGCATAGTGCATTTTTGGTCATCGAAGATGATGCCAAAGTTTAAGTGTGGGGGAGTAAATTGGGCATCGGGCAGTAGTTATTATATGAGATTATTAGAGTTAGCATGCGCAGGTGTTAGTGGTATATTCATAGGGGAGTCATGTCAAAATTTTTGAAAATTTCCTTTAAACCGTGTCTTTGTGAACTGGCTAGTGAGTTGACTATGTTTTTAGAACATCCTTAATGTGTTTAGGCTTAAATTGCTGCACGATGAGCTAGTTATTGAGAGGATGAAGGCATTAGTCACTCATTGAATCGTTCACAAATCATCCACCTGACCTGAAAAAAGTCCTTTAGGAGAAGCCACTTTGAGCCTGACCGTTTATTCATTACCCAATTAATTGAGCTCCATAGCCAAATGGCATGTTTCCTTACCCGTGAATAAGTCTGAAGAAGTCTTGATGTTTAGGGAATTAGGGGATTAGTTGCCAACATTAGGGGATTTATCTAGGAGCCACTTTTGGCACTGTTCCTATGCCCCAAATGGGGTAAGAGCAGTCACTTTTTAGGAATTTGATAATTTCGAGGATTGCATTGTAGGCATGGATTCACTTTGAATAATTGAACTTTAATTACTAATTTTTCTTGGTGAGGCCGAGATTAGAATGGGGTAATGTCTAGTGAAAACCTGAAAATTGAAAAAAATTAATTGAATAGCTAGACCTCTTACCTTGCGAAAAAGAGAATGGGAGACCCGGTCAAAAAGCGTAAGTGTTCTGCACAATAAGATGAGACTTGGGGATCTTTCGAAAGAAATGGCGTTTTCGTGCCAACATGACAAGGAAACCTGATCTTAAGTAATTGAACTTGGAGGCTATTGCAAAAATTAGTTTTAGTCCTTCGTGTACTTCAAGTATACGTCAAAGCACCAATGTGCTACGGCGGTTTAGCTTAGTTGTACACCATGTCTACTTTTTGCATAGGTTTAAATGATGGTTCCTAATTTGTGTCCTGTTGAACTCCCTGATCCTAAGAATAGCTCTGAAACTCCTGAATGCATTAAGTCTGTGTCAGATTATTCCCAAAACTCTCAATAAAAAGGGACTTTTATTCTTTCTCATCCACCATTCACCACCGCCTTCACAAGTCCTTCTGATCAGTAGCTAGTTCATTAGTGGTTGCTGTCATTACTTCAAGGATGTTGTGAATAATTTTGTCATTTAAGTTAGCTAGAGTACAAAGATGTAGTTTAGGGAAGAATTTTCTTGATTCAGTCAGTCTGTTCTGTGAGTATCCCTATAACTACCTGTGCATGCTGATGATTTTAATTCCGTGCGGTGATTATCGCAAGTCCCGTTGTTCAGTTTGCTTGAGGACAAGCAAATGCTTAAGTGTGGTGGAATCTGATAAGTCCGTATTTAGACACGCATTTGATGCGTGTTGGGATCAACTTTTGATGACTTTCATAGCTTTAAGGTGTTACAAGTCTCAATTTTAGTTCAAGTTATGTTTACCGGGCGTTGGTTCGAGTTTTGTGTTGTTTGGAGTCAAAATCAGGAATTTAGAGTCCGGCATCGGCGCTTGAGGAGCAAACGGAATGATTCGAGAAGCATTCGAGAGTGAATTGAGAGCTTCGGAGGTCACCGGAAGGTTCACGATGAAGATTTGATGATAAAAGAGCTCTAGGGTTGGCTATGAGATCAAAAGAAGACGAATAGAGCTTGAAAATGGAGATCAGGATGACCTTCTGTCAATCGTTCAGACATATCTCTTTGTAGAAGCATCCAAAGGACACGATTCAAGTCCCAAAAGAAATCCAACTTCATTTTCTACAAATCATATGAAGACACCATTGCGAGAATCGGAGAGTAAGAAGGTAAAATCAGATGATGAATGCAGATAATCGCTGTTGCGATTTCAGAATGTGACCTTCCACCATTTTATTCATATCTTTTGATAGGATGATCCAAATCCAATTCCGCAAGTTGTGGTGGATAGAAGACTTCAGTGTCTACAAATTTCATGAAGGAAGTTTTATCAAATTAGGAAAATAGAATCCGGAAATCGCACTGGCAGAAACGCACGCGTGCGTGGGGGGACGCACGTGTGCGTGGGGGACGCACGCGTGCATCAAACGTTTTTTCGCGCAAGTCTGTCGGACGCACGGATGCCACGCACGCGTGCGTGTTTTCCGTGCGTGCCTCCTGGAGTCCTAATTTCGCCCGAATTGCTCCGTTTTTCCTATTTAAACAGCCCGTTAACCCTTGTTTTGTAGGGGGGGGGGGCTTAGAGAGAATGTCTAGCACGAAATTTAGAGAGGTTTAAAGCCTTGTTCATCAATCTTTTGAGATTCTTTGTAAGTTCCATATTTTTAATTACTGGTAATTATTTCTATTCTTCCCAATTCTATTGATTCTTCAATTATGAGTCGGGAGTAGTTTTAATTAGGGATTTGGGATTGACTGAGGGGTTAAGCATGATGTATGGCTAGATTCTTGATGGATTAATTGCATGATGTCGTTTAATTTATGTTTGAATAATTTAACTGATAGCTCTTGTAACCTAGAATGGCCGCTAGAATTACAATTGCTTGTAGAATAAATTAAGAGAGATCTAGTTTATTATAGGACACATTCACACACACTTAATCGCTCGCTAAGGGATTAGTAATGATTAAGGGGTCGTAAGCTCGCTCGTCTTGACAATAAGTTAGGATCCTGTCGCATGAGAGATCAGCCTGATCCCCTAAATTATTGTACTCTACGCCGCGAGAGCGGTAAGAACTTTGTATTTATTAGCTAGACTTAATTAAATTAATTTCATGTAATTAAGTCTGATCAGCCAGAAATCTGATTACTCCGGAATCAATCCCTGCTCCCTTCGTCGTTAATTAAGAAGAACCCAAATCTTTACTTTTATTCGTTTATTTTCAATTTTAATTTCTCAATCAATCAATCTCGCACGACTGCATTTTTTTATTTCTTTTTCTTCGCTGAATTTAATTAAATCTTAATTCCTTTTTGTCCGTCCCTGTGAAGATGATACTCGTACTTTCACCGCTATTCTACTATTAATTTAAGTGCGAGAAAACTCACATCAGCTCCATTATGTTCGAATTGGGGATTCCTATCAGTCAGCCAGTCAAGCTCCTTTGTGATAATGTTTCAGCTTCATACTTGTCCACGAATCCTATCCAGCATGCTCGAAGCAAGAACATCAGCATTGATTATCATTTTGTCAATGAGAGAGTTTCGCATGGAGATCTGGCCGTTCACTATGTTCCTACACAGTTTCAGCTAGCAGATATTTTTACAAAATGCCCGTCTCCACAGCAGTTTATTATTCTCAGAGACAATTTGTGCATTGTTTCCCCTGCACAGCTTGAGAGTGTGTAATAGTGTAATTAATACTTTAATTGGGTTTCCATATTTATTAGGTTTACTATTGTAATGAGGACACTTATTTATTACTGGTATATACTAGTATATGACATCTAGGGCTACCACATTGGTAAGCCTTCCATTATTCCTGACAACATCATGTGTACGGGGGGGCATGCATGTCTAGTCTAGAGACACAAATACACAATACATTGTCCTATTCATGTTTTCTATATGCCACCTTTTTAATTTTACTTCATCATTTGCTACTCCCAACTTACAATGTTAGGGCATTCCTATAGAGCTAAGGCACTATGTGATGAACAATACATTATCAAGACAGATATTCACAATAAGATGAGATGATCTTTCTTATAGATTCACTAGTCTTTTACCCGTGCGTTGCACAGGATTAGAAATTATGAATTTATTTGTAAATAACTTGAGTTTTCCCAGTCAAGTAATTAAATTAAAATTCACATTGTTGACTATATGCAAGTGTACGAAGTATCGACTAATTTGTAGGTTATATTTTAATATGTAGCCTACAAAAAATCAACATGTATAAAAATGAGTTTACGATTACGATTCTTGCAAATTATCCTCACGCATATAGGGACTTAATAAATACATGAATAAGAACTTAATAAAGATGTTAATACTAAAACAATCAAAAGAGATTTGTGTAATATAGCAACGATTTACTTCCAACATAAATAAATTTCATGAAGGTGAGATTTGTAAAAATTGATCTCAAAACTCCTGAAAAAGTTGATGATTCTAGTGATAAATCCCATCCTCCCTTGAAGCTGCAAGAAGTGTAAAGGAAAAGAAAAATTGATATGTTAGTTGAATAAAGTAAAGAGCTATATTAAATTCATAATCATCTCATAGAAGTACAACTAAAAGAATACCAAAACAATGTTGATAAATGATACAAAGTGTGTGAAATGAAATATCAGCGTGTTTTAATAAAGATTGTTACTAACAAATTGGAAAAAATGAAATTTTTGATCTGATTGCTTGGTTTCTTAAGAGTGAGCACTAATTAGTTGTAAGATTTGACAAACTAACATCGATGAATGGTATCTATTAAATAAGAGTGTTTCAGAAATAATATACCTATTTGGTATCACTAAGCCTTGAAGTACCTATTAATTAGTAACCTTTATTAGATAATTTAATGAAAGAAGAGTTACAATAAAGCGAAAATTAATATTATGAATAACAGTAGTCGAGAAATTAATTTATAGACTAAAGTCAAAGAAACATACCTTATTATAAGAAGCATGATTGATTTAGTCCAAATTTCTAAAAACCTCCTTATAAACAACATTGGTTGTTGAGTTTGTAGAACGACCATCTTTATCACATATTAAGATCTTCAAACCTTCACGCTTTGTAACTCTAGAGACTCCAACATATAATTGTCCATGTGTAATAACTGAGTTTTGCAAGAAAATTCTAACTCTAGAAAGCGATTGTCCTTGACTTTTATTAATAGTAATCGCATACGAAACAAAAAGTGGGAGCTGCCTTCTCTTGAAGTTAAATGGTAGACTCAAATCAGATGGGGTTAATGTCATTCTTGGAATCAAGAATTTTTTTCCTTGATTAAAGCCATTCAAAATCGATGCTTCTATAACATGATCAGCATGTCTTGTAACCATTAATCTTGTACCATTGCAAAGACAGATGAGTGATCAATATTTCTCATCAGCATAACAGGAACACCAACTTTTAGCTTCAATTCATGATTGGGAATTCCTAAGCATTTAATTCCATTTAAAAATTCTGGAATATGTAGCTCACTAAGCAAATGATCATCAGAGACTGACAAATTCCATTAGAACTAAGATAAGTGCGCACATCAGATTGATCTTTCGAAACCATGTAATCATTAATCATGTCAACCATAGAAAGCGTAGGTGCCAGTATTGCTCTTCCATGTAAGTATGCTGCATCTCCAAAATGTGAAGTAAAATAAGGATATATACTATCTACTATAGATGCAACAGGATCGGTTGAGCTGTTTATTAGAAGATCTTCAGGAATTTCAACAATTCCATGTCCTTCATTATCTTCACCAAGTATGCCATCCCTGAGACTTAAGATCCAATCAGCAAAAGTTTGCAATTCAATGCACGAACGGTCACCGGATTGATCTTGCAATCTCATGTTCTTTGTCAATTTCAAGACCTTAAAAAAGATTAGAAGTCATCCAAAGATGAAAATTGAGTTGAAACTCCAAAAACTCTCAAGGAACATATAGTTTTCAAAAAAATTGTTTTGCCCCACACGACAGTTACACCCAAGTGCCACTACCCTGCTTTGTGACCTCTGAGATACACTGCAAGAGCAACAGTTAGTTCTGAATACTCTTATTTAGTGTACTGTTGTAAATAAGAAAACAACAATTGTCTGCGGCCTACACTTGAATCGCCAGAGCCCAGAAGTCAAAATATGAACTTGTAAGATCACATATACCTTTATTCTAGCATTCTGGAACATTATGACCAACATGTGTGCATTTTTTATGCCTTATTTGTGCTCAGACACATTAAAAAATCCAAACTTTTTTGGCAGGGAAGAATTGATGAAGGTAAGCGTAAGTAAGGTTATCTCAACATTAACTAATTTAAACCAAACTAAATCAAAGTAAATCAAGAAAATCGTCTCTTGAAAAGCTAACATGTATGTAGCAAATACTCGTCCACAAAAAAATGACATGAAATTAAAGAGTAAAGATGATTCTTCATTTTTTGGCCACCTCAAACACCATCTCCAAAACCTTATGGTTTTTCAACCTTGATAGTTTTCTGCAATTTGCTAGTGGAGTTTTTAGTAGAAGATCCTCCATCATGTCCTTCCTCACAATCAGACAAAGGTCGCTTATACATGGGGGTAGTAGTCGTGGCATCATCAATATTCTGAAGTTCAATGATAATATTAAATATTGTTAGCTCTTTAAGTTTAAAATATCTAAATAGGATGAGTACTAATATAGAATGTGAATTTAAATGTTAGACGTTACATATCAATTTTATATGGCAAGATAATGATATGTTTACAAATATTGAAATGAAATATATACAATACACATATTTAGGAAGTAATCTTAAAGCATTAATCCAATATACTCTGTAACTGTTGTTCCAAATATTCCACCCAGGCTTACTGAAATGTTCCAAAATATATATATGCTTTAGGATTACTTCGGTTGCTTCTAGCCTAAGTGGAAAATTAGCAAAACTTGGCCAGCCCAACCAAATATATATATATATATATATATATATATATATATATATATATTTGGTTGGGCTGGCCAAGTTTTGCTAATTTTCCACTTAGGCTAGAAGCAACCGAAGTAATCCTAAAGCATTAAGCCAAAATACTCTTTAATTGTTGTGTTTTCAAGAGGTTTATACAAATGTTACTCCTGGATAATGATATGTTTACTTGATAGGTTTTCAAGTAATCTTAAAGCATTAAGCATCAATTCTATATGACAAGATAATGATATGCTTACATATGTTGAAATGAAAAATATACAATATTCATATTCGGGAGAACATGATTATTAAAAATTTTAAGCATTACTTACGTTTGATGATGTTACTCCTGACTGACTGAGAAAAATTTCCAAATCATCATCAGATTCCAGATCCTAGAGAATAAGATTTCAATCAATTGTTAGGCATAAAAAATGAAAAGGTCATGACAACAATAAATTAAAATAAAGTTGATTCATTCACATACCACAGGTTGTTCATCATTTGTTGTTGCTAGAAAATGGTTCATAAGCTCATCATTTTGTGACACACCTCACGGAGAAAACTTTGTCACTTTTTTTAAATCTTCCTCGCTTATATCAACCCTAAACAAAAGATGTAGACCCACTAAATCGTCAACTTCTTTTGACGTCGCTGTCTCATGAATGCCACTCTGAAAGATCAAAGATTCAAATCATAATCTTTTTTTATTTAACAGACTTTTAGAGAATTAGTTAAAACAATTATTACTCTTTATCATACCAGATTCAATTGTTCTCTAAGTTGTCCTGCAGTTTTGTGCAATAACTGACGACACTCGTGATCCCACAGACACAACGTAACCGATCCTGAAGAATCCTTCACTATAACATTAATCTTATATCGATGTATTCACTGGTCAAACACTTTATTGCATTTAGTGCACTTAAACTTGTTGCCGTCATTAGAGGCCTTTTTAGAGCAAGTTACACACCCTTGATAGGACCAAGCTTTTCGATTGAGAATATTTGTGATTTTCCCAAAAAGCCAACACCGAGACCTCTATATTATGTTGACAATAAAGATACGTTTAACACGAAGTAGAGAGTAATCCCACAAAATGAGTCAAATTAAAATTCAAATAGCCAAACCTTAGAAATTGCAAGCAGTTCAGCAACTGACTTAACTAATGCAGGATCTATAAAAAAACCGGAGGAGTTTGCGGATGACGAAGACTGGGAGTTGGCTACCAACCTTAAAGGAAAATAGTTAGATATCAAAGAGGAACTAATAATCAATATTTATTAAAAGTATATAGATTCAAATGTTTAATATATGATAATGATTTCTACTTCTCATTTTCATTTTTTATATTCTAAATATTGGCATATTTTTCTCAATATTTTAGTATTGACATTTCATTAAAAAGTTACTTTAGGAATGCATTTAGCGCTACCAATCTATATTAAATCAATTTGTGGGAAGAAGCATCTTACTTAGTACGGAAGTCCTCAATTTCAGGGATATTCTCGTCCACTATAACCTTTGTACAATAAAAGGAGTTTGCAAGAATGACCTCACCTATAATATTAAATGTGTTCTCTATCAAATATAGAGAATACATAAATAAGTATAGTACATGAATCAATAAATGTTTTACCATAATCAGTCTATGCTCTACACAACTGAAGCGGCATGATGTGTGGTTCGGCCGAAGTACTGGGAATATTCCTCAAAGCCTGTGCAAACTCACCCCATACTGTACACGACAACTGATTTTTACTGTAGATATAAAATATGGATAGAACAAATGCAAGATTCAGCAACTCATGTAAATGCAAATTGTTATTAAATATTTACTTTCAAAAGATTGTTATGATGTGAGTTTATACTCCAGATCTTCGAAGATGAATTCTGCTGCTCGCGGCAATCCAACTGGTTGCAAGGAATATTTGATATCTTCAAACTTAAACGTACCAATTGTATATGTAATAACCGAACCAAAAAATTTAGTTCTGTGAGGATAAACTCTTTAAAGTCAGATGCAATGTAATGACTTATTACCGAATAAGTCATCTCCAACTCTCCTATGAGTATTTTTTATCTCGGTGAAACTTTTTAGTAAATACAAATCCTTTGGGAATTCTGTCTCTCATGAAAGATCACGCAACTTAATCTTTGTGTTCTCCTTGAAATTTAACCTGAAAGGATGTGAAGTAGGCCTGTAATCACCGTTATTAGCCCTAACTTCAAAACGCATCATTCCATAAAGACCATGCTCCTTGATTTTGTCCTTGAAGGTAGAAACATGAGTATTTTCAATTGTAGCTTGTATGTGTGTTCCCTGCATGAATATTAAAAATAAAAACTATTGGTTAAGCTTGTTTTCACTTCAAAGTTTATAAAAAAAGCAGGCACTATTACTTCCCAAAGTTTGTTGGAAAAAATAAATAAAGCAATTCGTAGTAGTTAGCATCAAACCACGGTATAAATGTTCCGATACAATCATTCCAAAGGTTGGTTCTACAGGAGACATATTTAAACATATGCATACAAAGGTTTCCTAGCTTTTAAAAGTGAAAAGAAAAACAACAGGCTGATATTTTAGTTTCTCAAAAAAAAAGAAAACAACAGGCTCGTATTTTAGTATCTCAAAAAAAAGAAAACAACAGGCTGGTATATGTTAAGCTTGGTTCTCTAAGTCATATTCAAACATATGCATAATGAATAAGAATCAACATAAGTTATGGTTTAACATATTAAGTTGCTGAATCACACTTATATTGACATAAAACATGATAATTAACCAAGAATAGGCAATGTTAAGTGAAAATCAGACTTAGAACGATGATTAGCCATAAACAAAGTATTTGAAAATTAGAATTACAATGATGATTAGCCATAAAAAAAGTATTTGAAATATCTTTAGAAACCCATCCTTTGTATTTCAGCATGGAGTTTAAATCAAAATACTTGAAAAGCTTGGTTCTACAGGAGACATATTTAAACATATGCATACAAAGGTTTTCTAGCTTTAAAAAGTGAAAAGAAAAACAACATGCTGGTATTTTAGATTCTCAAAAAAAGAAAACAACAGGCTGGTATTTTAGTTTCTCAAAAAAAGAAAACAACAGGCTGGTATAGGTTAAGCTTGGTTCACTAAGTCATATTCAAACATATGCATAATGAATAGAATAAACATAAGTTATGGTTTAACATATTAAATTGCTGAATCACACTTATATTGACATAAAACATGATAATTAACCAAGAATAGACAATGTTAAGTGAAAATCGGACTTAGAATGACGATTAGCCATAAACAAAGTATTTGAAAATTAGAATTACAATGATGATTAGCCATAAAAAAGTATTTGAAATATCTTTAGAAACCCAGCCTTTGTATTTTAGCATGAAGTTTAAATCAAAATACTTGAAAAGTTTGGTTCTGCAGGAGACGTATTTAAACATATGCATACCAATGTATAAATATTTTGATAGAATCATTCCAATGTAGTGCAATATATTTCAATGTTGGTCATTCCAGAATGAAATAACAGGTTGGTATATTAGTCTGTCACATATACAATCATTGATACACATGGATTTTCATCTATAGATCAAATCAAAGATC
Source organism: Cuscuta europaea (assembly GCA_945859875.1). Lineage (NCBI taxonomy): Eukaryota > Viridiplantae > Streptophyta > Magnoliopsida > Solanales > Convolvulaceae > Cuscuta > Cuscuta europaea. The sequence continues at coordinate 10,812,458 of CAMAPE010000005.1, read as the reverse complement.
ACAATATATTTCTCGAACATTATGACTAACATGTATGCGTTTTTATGCCTTATTTATGCTCAGAGACATAAAGAAACTCCAAAATTTTTTGGCAGGGAAGAACTGAAGAAGATAAGGGTAAGCAAAGCAAGAATTAATTTAACTAATTTAAAACAAAGCAAAATTCCCTGTATATAAAGAAGATGAGATGAAGTCTTCAAATTGTTCTTTCACATAATATATAGAATGAAATACCACTGGTAGTGGCAGTTCCAGAAATCAGAGCAAAGCACCAACACAAATGTAAAGAACGCTAAAAAATGAGTAATTACTAAGAATTTTACCTCCTCATCCATGAGGACCATGTCAATCATGTAGGGTTCAGAGGAATTTCCCTTGTCAGGAACAATCCACATGTGTACGACACTCAGTAACAACACGCCCTTGTCGTCGAGTTGCTTAATAACATCCTTCAAGAGGACTTTGAAAGGGGAATTCTGTGCCATTGGAAAGTCAGTAGGTGGGAAACGAAAGTGGAGAAAATTTGTTGAAGAGTGTGATAGATAGATATCTATATATAGTTAGATTTGAGAGATAATAGTTACCGATAATGAGAACTCTTGTGTTGATGGACTCTCCTGGAGTTGAAGTCGGATAAGAGAGCTGCAATGGAGACTCCAGCTTGAGGGAGAAGTCTTCTGTTGAAGGATTCTGTGAGATAGAGCCCTAATTTCTCTCAATAGGAAGAATAAGCGAGGCTCATTTCCAAAGAATAGCTAGGGTAGCAGTATTTACGCAAATGTCCCTAGTGAGGAGCGGGAAACAGACTTAAGTGAATTAAAAAAGTATTTGAAATATCTTTAGAAACCCAGCCTTTGTATTTTTGCATGGAGTTTAAATCAAAATACTTGAAAAGCTTGGTTCTGCAGGAGACATATTTAAACATATGCATACAAAGGTTTTCTAGCTTTAAAAAGTGAAAAGAAAAAATAACAGGCTGGTATTTTAGTTACTCAAAAAAAGAAAACAACATGCTAGTATTTTAGTTTCTCAAATAAAGAAAACAACAGGCTGGTATATGTTAAGCTTGGTTCTCTAAGTCATATTCAAACATATGCATAATGAATAAGAATCAACATAAGTTATGGTTTAACATATTAAGTTGCTCAATCACACTTATATTGACATAAAACATGATAATTAACCAAGAATAGGCAATGTTAAGTGAAAATCAGACTTAGAACGATGATTAGCCATAAACAAAGTATTTTAAACCACGGTATATTAGTTAGCATCAAACCACGGTATAAATGTTCCGATACAATCATTCCAAAGGTTGGTTCTGCAGGAGACATATTTAAACATATGCATACAAAGGGTTTCTAGCTTTTAAAAGTGAAAAGAAAAACAACAGGCTGGTATTTTAGTTTCTCAAAAAAAGAAAACAACAGGCTGGTATTTTAGTTTCTCAAAAAAAGAAAACAACAGGCTGGTATATGTTAAGCTGGGTTCTCTAAGTCATATTCAAACATATGCATAATAAATAAGAATCAACACAAGTTATGGTTTAACATATTAAGTTGCTGAATCACACTTATATTGACATAAAACATGATAATTAACCAAGAATAGGCAAGGTTAAGTGAAAATCGGACTTAGAACGATGATTAGCCATAAACAAAGTATTTGAAAATTAGAATTACAATGATGATTAGCCATAAAAAAGTATTTGAAATATCTTTAGAAACCCAGCCTTTGTATTTTAGCATGGAGTTTAAATCAAAATACTTGAAAACCTTGGTTCTGCAGGAGACATATTTAAACATATGCATACAAAGGTTTTCTAGCTTTAAAAAGTGAAAAGAAAAACAATAGGCTGGTATTTTAGTTTCTCAAAAAAAGAAAACAACATGGTGGTATATGTTAAGCTTGGTTCTCTAAGTCATATTCAAACATATGCATAATCAATAAGAATCAACATAAGTTATGGTTTAACATATTAAGTTGCTGAATCACACTTATATTGACATAAAACATGATAATTAACCAAGAATAGACAATGTTAAGTGAAAATCAGACTTAGAACGATGATTAGCCATAAACAAAGTATTTGAAAATTAGAATTACAACGATGATTAGCCATAAAAAAAGTATTTGAAATATCTTTAGAAACCCAACCTTTGTATTTTAGCATGGAGTTTAAATCAAAATACTTGAAATATCAAGAATTATTTTAACTAATATAAAACAAAGCAAAATTCCCTGCATATAAAGAAGATGAGATGAAGTCTTCAAATTGTTCTTTCACATAATATATAGAATGAAATACCACTGGTAGTGGCAGTTCCAGAAATCGGAGCAAAGCACCAACGTAAATGTAAAGAACACTAAAAAATGAGTAATTAATAAGAATTTTACCTCCTCATCCATGAGGACCATGTCAATCATGTAGGGTTCAGAGGAATTTCCCTTGTCAGGAACAATCCACATATGTACCACTCTCAGTAACAACACGACCTTGTCGTCGAGTTGCTTAATAACATCCTTCAAGAGGACTTTGAAAGGGGAATTCTGTGCCATTGGAAAGTCAGTAGGTGGGAAACGAAAGTGGAGAAAATTTGTTGAAGAGTGTGATAGATAGATATCTATATATAGTTAGATTTGAGAGATAATAGTTACCGATAATGAGAACTCTTGTGTTGATGGACTCTCCTGGAGTTGAAGTCGGATAAGAGAGCTGCAATGGAGACTCCAGCTTGAGGGAGAAGTCTTCTGTTGAAGGATTCTATGAGACAGAGCCCTAATTTCCCTCAATCGGAAGAATATATATATATATATATATAATATATATATATACACACACACATATATATATATATAGATTTGTGTGTTACATCGAGAGAGACAATCGTAGAAGTATTAATAATGAAACTAATATGCAACATTTCAAAATATACGAGAACTCGTAGGATTGATTTTTCAAGATTGCAATAATAATCTACTTAATATGTATGGAGTAATTAACTATAATTTATGTTAGTGACTAGTTTTTTTAATTTGATCATTTTATTATATTTGAAGTTATTATAAAGTAAATTTGGTGTCCCGTTTGCCCCTTTCACAATTTTTTTAGGTCCTTCCACTATATATATACACGGCTAACTCAACTTCCATAATGTTAACTTTAACTAATAACTGATAAAATATTTCTGATTAATTACATCATTGCACACACAAATTAGTTCATCCTGTAAAAATTAAAAAAAAAATTAAAAACAATCAAAACTGGACTTTTCCTAGCTGGTTTTCAGGGTTTTGTGGGTCCTGCACGTCAACTAGGGTTTTTTGCATTTTAACGATTTCCGGATTTTTAACTAATCGATAATTGCGGGTTTTTCCTAGCCAACTAATGAGCTTTCCGGGTTTTTCCTAGCTGGTAAGCTTACTAAGCTCATTACCTACTAATTTGACTGCGTATTTAGAGGTAATTGAGCGGGCCGAGTAATGTGGCGTTTAAATCGTTGTTTTTTGTGGAAATCTGCTGGAATTATTGTTCCACTAGACGAAGTACCCGTGCGATGCACGGGGTATATCTAGAATTGGATAATATCTTAATTAAAATTATGTTTTATCATGGTACATTATGTGTTAATTTTGACAAATAAAAAAAATAGAGTTTATATGTTGTAACTTTTATTATATACATAGTCGTAGTAGTAGGAAAATTTGAACCGTATGAAAAACTTGAAAGAAAATTAAAATAAATGATAATGTCTAATGATAAGTTCTACGTGAAAATCAATGGGCTCTATGTCTCATTAAAATTTATAAGATAGAGCAACGGTCATATATGTTGACAATGAAAAAAAGTTTCACAAATTTTGAAAAACTTCTTTATATACCACATTATTCGTGGTGTTTATAGCGCGACCCTCGTCATCACAAATAAGAATCTTCAACCCACTCCTTGAGGTAACCCTTGACATGGCCACATACAATTGACCGTGCGTAAAGACAGACTTTGGAAGATATATGCCCACTTGATCCAATGATTGTCCTTGACTTTTGTTTATCGTCATGGCAAATGAAACAATTATTGGAAATTGCCTGCGCTGAAATTTGAAAGGAATTCTGCTATCTGACGGGACCAATGATAGTCGTGGAATCAAAACCTTTTGACCAATACTTTTTCCGGTTATAACCTTTAGTCCCAATTTATGGTTCGGTATTCCTGATGCATTGATGGTGTTCAAAAACTCTTGAGTGTGCAGTTCATCAGATTCAGCGCCAATGTTTCCTTCGAGCGAGCATGGGCTGTCAAAACTCAAATATGTCCTCATTTCTCCAGGCATCAATGAAATCATATAATTATTTATAAGCTCTACACATCATTTGTGGGTGTCAAAATAGCTCTTTGCTGAAAATATGATGGATCAGCCATATGTTCCAGAAATGACGGATAAGTGCTCGCAACTATTGATCCAATAGGATCACCTGAGGTGGTAATAAGCATATCATCAGGTATATCAATGATGATCTCTCCATCTTTCACAGTCCCAATATTTCCATCTCCTATTTTGAGCACCAAATCTGAGAACCTTTTCAATTCCTCAACATTACAATGCGAAGAACCACACTGCAGCCTCATGTTTTTTGTTAAAGTGAGAACTTGACAATGTCTCCAAATATATGAGGCATTAATAGTAGCACGAACAACCTCTTGCCTAGATGCCTTCAGTATGACTGGGAGTATTTGCCTGAAATCACCACAAAAAACGACAACTTTCCCTCCAAACGGAAGTTTCAAGCTATGAGGATTGTGAAATCTTAGCAAATCCTTTAGTGTCCTGTCTACATCTTTAAAACAATGTTTGTGTGTCATTGGAGCTTCATCCCATATGATAAGCTTCGCTTTGATGATTAGCTCAGCTAGATGACTTCCCTGTTTTATATTGCAAGTGGAGTCTTCATTGACGTTGATAGGAATGGCAAACCGGGAATGAGCTGTTCACCCACCAGGAATAAGTAGCGATGCTATTGCACTGGATGCCACTGTCAGCGCAATTTCACCTTTGGATCTTATGCATGCGGATATCGCCCTCCATATGTATGTTTTACCTGTTCCGCCTGATGGATAGTATACCCGGGGGGTAGCTTATCCGAGGGATTATTACGAGGAATAACTAGAGAGAAGTCAGAGCAGGTAAGAGAGAGAAAGTGTATTGGATATGTAATTTAAGTCTTTTTGCGTGGTTTACAACGGGGAAATGGGGTGCTATTTATAGTAGCAATAAATTCCAGACAGGGACACGTGTCAAGCATCCATTGACCGAGGGGTCACCTCCACTGGTTGGCGCTGGCAATCGCATGTGGCCGCATTCAATGCGGCTGTTGGATGTGACGTCGTACTTGGTACGGTTATCCATGCGCATGTGGAGCGGATATTATGTCAGAAAAGGTGCCCTCGGCTGCAGATGATTAGCCGAGGGCTCTGAGCACCGGGGACCTCCTTAGTGACGAGGGCTCTAGGTGCTGAGGGCTATTGATTTTCGCCGTTTTCTTCCAGTAACTTTGTTTTCCTGATTTGACCCTCCTGTGAGAATTGGAGCCTTCGGCCAGGGGGGCGAAGGCACCCCTAGCGCGCACCGTGGGCCGCTTGGTACTCTAGGCGCTGTGATTTGGGCTTGTTGTGCTTGCTGTGGACCGGGGGTTCCCGGGCCATATACTCCATCAGGAGTCCCTCACTCCTTTTGCCGAAAGGTACTTGAGGGAAAAGGAGTAATTATGTTTGTCCTCTGCCGTTGTTCCGTTGTAGTTTGTAGAGTTGTGGGTAGTTTGCTGTTTGTTTATTCTGCCGAGGGCAGTCCCTCAGTTACCCACATGTCGGGACTTGAGGGGTCATGTTTGCCGTTTGCGGGAGTTTTTAGCATTTTGCACTTTTTTGTGATTCTTCCCGGGGGGGGGGGGGGGGTTCTCCAGTCCCCCACTCCTTGAGGCACTTGCAAAGTGGTGAAAAGGAGTAGAGTAGTGCTTGCCTGCAATATGAAACCGAGGGTTGACGCTTTTCGTTTCATTTTGGGGGGATGCCTCGTTAAAAACCTCATTAGGAAAAACCCTGTGGAAAAAAATCCTAATGAGGGAAAAAGAGTGCACCGAATTCCCCCAACGATGAATCGAAAATGTGAATCCCTGGTTCGAAATGGAGTACAATGCTGATGCCGAAGGCTATCCTTGTTCTGAGGGCGCGTGTGTTGATTGGCCGGAGGCTTGTTGTTGATATCCTTGGAGGTCGTGATGAATGTGGGTAGTAGTTGAAGTGTTACCGGGGGGTCCCTTGTTTGATGATCAGTTGGTGAGGAGGATATGCGAGGGCTCTCATTACCTGTGTGCCATAGGCTATCCGTCAATGAGGTGTACTCCCCGGGGGCTACCTGGTCCTCAAGGTGTTGAGGGGGTAATCCCCGAGGGGTCTGTCAGTTGTGAAGCCGTGGGCTTCTGAAGGAGTGAGTCCGAAGGTATTTGTTATGTAGTATGAGGGGCATAAACCGGGAGCCTCTCTGGGTTAGTGCACTCGGGGACTCCTCTTGATGAAGTGGAGTGAAGTAGAAAGAGCGGGGGCTAGTTTCTGGGTTGGTGAAGGAGTGGTCTGCTGAACATAGCCGGGAGCTCCCATAATATGACCGTTGTAAATATAGCCGTTGGAATACCTAACGTCAAAATATAGCCGTTGGGGGGGGGGGGGGGGGGGCACACGTGGCGCGCGACGGTTGGCTGCCTGCGTGCGGCGTTACCGATTGGGCAAAACCACGGCTCGTAATGATGATTTTGTGACCGGAGGCCCGGTTTTTTGGCCCAAGCCCGGATCTGGGCGCCTATAAATACCCCATGGTCGGGCATCACTTCTCTTGTGCGATCATTTGTTAGCGAAGCTCTGCCAAAAGTTCTAGAGAGAGAAAATCCAGCCTTCGGTTGAATCCCTAGCTTTCAAGGTCAGTTCTTGCCCCGCTTTCGGCCATTCTTGCATACTTCACTTCCCCCTCACTTTTCGGCCTTAGATTAAGTGCCCGTAGCTTAGAGCTTTTTAGGACCTCCCTTCGACCCTCAATTTAGTACAAAATGTCCTCGCAAAGTGATTCCCAAGATATTTCGAGGGAGCCTTCAGTTGAGACGGAGACATACTCCGACGTCGAGCCTTCGAGCGAGGAGTCTTCGGCGGGTGATGACGCTGCTGTGGCCATGGAGGTGGAGAAGGACCTCAGGGCCGAGGTCGAAGCCGAGGACTTCGAGCAGGTGAACGAGGACGAAGAGCTCGCCCTTGCCGTGCAAACTGCTGAAGAGGAAGAGGAGAAGGAGAGGATGAAGGTGACGGTTGCTATCCTCCCTCCTCGCGGTGCCGGGGAATCTAGCACCTCTCGGCCCTTAAACCCGACGCCCATCAGTGTGGCTCCCGGGAAAAAGAAGAAGACGAGGGCAGCTCCGAAGAAAAAACAAGCGGTCGTGGATGCCGGGCGGCCGGTAGGCATACCCGAGGGCCATTCGTTCCTGAACACCGCTGCCCTAGAGTTGAAGACGAGGGCGTCCCCGGCAGAGTACCAGGCCACTCAAATCCTGGTTGGCCCTTCGGCACGCGTGGTGGAGCCAGGGGCAGACGACTTGTTGCGATACGCGCCCGAAGGGTGCTTCGCTGTTCACACCCTGTCGGTGGAGATGGGGCTTCGCTTTCCGCTCCACCCCTTTCTGCTGGAATACCTAAGATTCGTGGGGTTGGCCCCCTGCCAGCTAACGCCCAATAGCCACTCCTATGTGGCCGGCTATCTCTCTTTGTGCCGGAGCCGGGGGGTTCCACCTACCCTCGACCAGTTCTTCATGTCCTTCAATCTGTGCCGGGGGGCATTCGAACGCTGAGGGTTTGCCAACCTTCAGCAGGTACCGGAGTTTAGGCTCTTCGACGATGTGCCTTCATCCCACAAGGGGTGGAAGGAGCGGTTTTGCTACATACGTTTGGAGGAGAACCCCTTTCCGGCTCTGCTCCGCAACAGCTTCCGGCGCCACCCGAAGGTAGGGAGCGCGGCCCTGGAGAAGAATGGCAGCATACTCGCCAAGAAACCGGAGGGGTCTGATAAGCACGTCAAAATTAAGGACGTCACTCTCCCCGAGGAACTGTTTAGACTTGGCTTCCGGCAGTTTAGGCCGAGGGGCTCATCGGATGAGAGATATCCTCTGCTGGATCGTGTCTTCGAAGGAGCTGGAGGTGATGATCGAAGGGTTATGCGTTTTGTACCTTGATAGTTTTCTTTCGTTTTTTTTACTCTATGCCATTGTAACTGATCCCTTCGGTCTAACCACTCTGTGTCTTATTTTTGCAGGTAGCAATATGGACGTCAGCTCTCTTTTTGCCTTGAAGAATGCCAAGGGGAAGAAGAAGGGCCCGGTGGGCACTTCTGCCAGGGAGGAGTCCTCCCAAGACGCTACTGCCGGTGCTGGCGCCGGGGGGTCCAAAGGTGCTGGGCCCATGAAGAAAAAGAATAACGGCAAGGGGACCGAGCCCCCGGCCAAGAAGCTAAAAGCCACCGCCCCCGCCAAGCAGCCGACCACTGACGTGGTTGTTATTGTGGACGAGGGGCACACCTCTGCCCCCACCCCCAGGAGCACATTAACCAGGAGTTCTTCGGCCGGGAGAAACTGGAGACGATAGTGCCGAAGGGGGCTTCCGTACTGGAGGGTAGCCTAAACCCGTCGGCGCTGATGAGCCAGATGCTACCCTCGGCTGACCGCTTGGCCCTTGCCAGACTGGACGTGAGCTCCCTCGAGGCCAAGATTCTCCTGAACACTGCCTCCGTGAGTCACGCCTATCTTTTTCCCTTGTGTTTGTTTTTGCTTTTGCGTACTGTGTTTATCATATCTAACCATCGCCTTTGTGGACTGTAGAGCTTCATGGGCCTTTGTGAGCACCTTCGAAGGGTGGAGCAGATGAAGGGGGCGAAGGGTGCAGCCGAAGGGGAGGCTGCCCTCCTTAGGAAGAAGCTGGCCGAGGCCGAGGATTCTCTCCGCTTGGCCACCGATAGCATGGAGCAGCGAGTGCAAGCCGCGAGGGCCGAGGGGATGAATGAGGGCCTGGCTAAGGCTGGGGAGGCTGGTGCCGAGGCCGCCCGCATTGCTGCTGAGGAAGCCCGCATGGCTAAGGAAGAGGCCGTCTCCAGGGCCCGGGAGGATGATATAGCCGGCTTTACTGCCGAGGGGTGGAAAGCCGAAGAACAGAAAGAGTGGCTCTCCTCGGTGGTGGGGGCTTCGGTGGATGACTGGGTTGGAGGCCCCGGTAAAATGTGGCTTGTTGAGAAGGGCGACTCCTATTATCAAGGCAGGGAGTTTTTTACCCAGCGCCTTATATACCGAAAGCTTTCCAGGCATTTCAAGCTTTCGCCGGAGGAGTTCCAGCCCGAGGCTTATGGCCTCCCCCCTCGGCAGCCAGACGTCAAGATCCCGCTCCCCGAAGGCGAAGAGAGACCAGTGCTTGAAGATTCGGAGACTCTGAGGGAGTGTGGCCTCGGGGGTGATGGGGATGAGGCCGAAGGCGAGGCTACCTCCAAAGCTATCGAAGGGGGCGACGTTGTAGCTCCCCTCTTGTAAATTGTATTCCCTACCACTTTGTGATCATGCTGATGTACTCTTGGCTTCGGCCCTTTTGTAATATACACTTGAATGTTTCCTTTCTTCGATGAATGAATACCTGCCTTCGGGCTTTTGCATATAATTCGTTTTCCTTGATTGTTTCTCTTTGAATGTATGCCCTCGTTTTTTTTAATGTATGCTTTCGTCTTTTCTGAATGTATGTTAGGACTTAGGGAATTTTTTTCTAAGCATAGCGTCCTTTGTAGCCCTCGGCTACTAGGCCTATTTAGTCATCTGAACGTCTTGTCGAGGGCCCAACGTTCAGGACTTAGAAATTTTTCTAAGTGTTGTTCATCTGTGGGCCCTCAGCTGATTCCTTCCCTCTGGTCCTGTGTGGCCTTCATGAGATAACCGGAGGCAAGGTGCTTAGGACTTGGAGAATTTTTCTAAGTGTCTGGATATTGTCTAGCCTTCGGTGCGTGGGTACCCTTCGCTGCGTGGGTATATAACCGAGGGCTCAAAATGTTTAGGACTTAGAAATTTTTTCTAAGTGTAGCTTCACCAAGTCTTCAACCGTATGGCCCCTCTGGCTGCATTGAGATTTGACCGAGGGTCAAAATATGTAGGACCTAGAAAATATTTCTAAGTGTAGTTGTATGAGTTAGGAGCCTTCGGGTGAAATATGAGAGCCTTGTCGTAGGTGTACCCTCGGTTGAATGGTGACTCGTCAGAGGGCAGAGTACTCAGGACTCAGAAAATTTTTCTATGTACTTCATGTTGTTAGCCTTCGGGCGGGGACCCTTCGGATGTACACTCTGCAGGTTTAGGATAGTTCCCTTTGTCTTGCAATGTTGGCCCGCGGCAACAAAAAGCCTTCGGCTGTTGTTATGTCCCCACAGCATGAAAAGACAGACTCCCTCGGACCTTGTCTGGGTGTTTCCCCTCGACATCTAGTGAGGTGCCGGAGGTGATTCTTGCTTTGATTTGGCCAACATCTGATAGCTTTGGCATATAGTGGCCTTCGGGAACGTTTTGAGTTGTTGTTAGGTGAGTCTGTCATGTTTTGTAGGATTTGAGCCTTCGGTTTAGATATAGTCGGAGGCAATCATGGGGTGGACTTGGCCATTTGTTGATGATGTCTGTTGTGAATGGTATCCTTGGTACTTATGAGCTTCCAAGTACCGAAGGCGTTCCCATGGGGAGCCCTCGGTATGTCCTCGTGAATTTGTTGGAGTGGTGTACTCATTGATTTTTCGTTGAGTTCTACTCCCCTTCACCACCCCATTTTTTTTATTTTTTGTAGTGAAGGGAAGGCTTCGAGAAACTTGGTTTCTTGGTAAGGCTTGGCCTATCAGGAGGTAAAAGAATACACCATTAGCTCCCCCCTCGGGTTAACCTTCCGAGTTCCGAGGGGATCGAGGGTCGTTTCCTGGGTACAAGATATGGTGGTCTGTAGCCTGCCTCCCCTTGGGGGATGGCACGGAAAGCGCCTCAGTTTTGAAAGTCGTCCCCTCGGCGCTAGACATAGTCCGTGGCCTGCCACACCCTTGGGGTAGTGGTGCGGGGAGCGTTTCGATTTGGAAGTCGAATCCTGGGCATTTTAGATGCCTGCCAATCCCTTGGGGAAATGGCGCGGAAAGCGTTCTGTTTTTGAAAGTCGAATCCTGGGCATATTTCGTGCCTGTCATACCCTTGGGGTAATGACGCGGAAAGCGTTTCAGGGAAGGGTTTTCATTTGCACACTGGTTGCAAATGGCCGGGGGCACTACGTGCTACCGGCACCGATAGGTGGCGCCTTCGGTATAGGCGTCCTCGAGGGGTACGGCTTTAGAAACAACACTTGGTGTTTGTTCCGATGTACGGCCCTTGATGTTTTTCCTTTATTTGTCGCAGGTGATTGTGTTGTCTACCCTCGGTACTTGGTACCGAGGGGTCTTTTGTGAAAACACTTGGTGTTTTCTTCCGTTTGTTGAAAGTTGACAGTGGTGTATCCCCCCGACATTGGGTGCCGAGGGGTCTCAATTGAAGACAGTTGGTACTTTCTTCTTGTTTGTAGGTGATAGTATTGTCTACCCTCGACACTTGGTGCCGAGGGTTCTTCCTTGTGGTAAGGCCTTGGGCCAGGGGGTGGTATGAGGGCTTGGCCACTCATAAGAGTCTTGTTCCATGTCCTTGGTGTCTTCAATATGCCTTCATTCTTCAAAACGTTTAGGCCTTGGGCTGCAAAATAATACATTCACTAGTTATGAGGGCTTGGCCACTCTGATGTTATTGATAAAATTTAACTAAGTGATGTACATTCCAGTGTCTAGGGACTTCAGTCCCATTGGGGCGTTTTAGTTTGTAAGTTCCTGGTTTGATGATGGCCGCCACGATGTAGGGGCCTTCGAACTTTGGTGCCATCTTTCCGCCCTCGGTTGGTTGGCTAGCTTCCCTTCTTCGGAGGACATAATCCCCCACTTGGAATTCTCGAGAACGGACTTTGGTGTCAATGTAACTCTTCACTTGCCTTCGGTAGTTTTCTGCGCGTATGAAGGCTTGCTCTCGGCGTTCCGAAATAAGGTGGAGGTCGAGGGCCATATTGGCGTCGTTGGCCTTTGGATCATATTGTGTGACCCTTCGGGTTGGAAGAGTTACCTCGGTGGGGGCCTTAGCTTCAAATCCGTAGCAGAGGGAGAAAGGTGTCTCGCCAGTTGCCCACCGAGGGGTGGTACGGTAGGCCCATAAGATGTTGTGGAGGTCTTCTACCCAACCACCCCCTTCGGCCTCCAGTTTCTTCTTTAGGCCCTCGAGCAAGGTCCTGTTGGCATTCTCCACCTGACCGTTGCCTTGAGGGTAGGCAACGGATGAGAAGGTGTGTTTGATGCCCCATGTCTCCAGGAGGGCACGGAAGGGGGCTGCCTCGAACTGAGTCACGTTGTCGGAGATGATTTGCTGGGGAACGCCAAACCTTGTGAGGATGTTTTTGAGAATAAAATGACGGCACCTGCCTCAGTAATGCTGGCGAGGGGCTCAGCTTCCACCCATTTGGTGAAGTAATCGATGGCGACGATGATGTACCTGTTGTTGGAGGTACCCCTCGGCAGAGGGCCCACAAGGTCTATGCCCCATCGAGCGAAGGGTATGGATGTGCTGATGGGGGAATAGTTGACCGCTGGCCTGCCGGGGGCTTTCTGCAAGTGTTGGCATGCGGAGCACCTTCGGGCGAGATTTGCACAATCCCGGGCCATCGTAGGCCAGAAGTAGCCCTGGATTATTAGCCTTAGGGACATGGAGAAGGGTCTCTGGTGAGCTGAACAAGTGCCACTGTGCACTTCCTCCATCGCCACTTCGGCTTCATCTTGATGAAGGCACCGAAGTAACGTCCCGTTGTAGGACCTTTTGTAAAGCCTTCCGTCTTCGATAGCGTAGCTGGGAGCCCTCAGCTTTGCTAGCTTGGCGCGGGCCTCATCCTCGGGTAGTTGCCCTGTGGTGATGAAGGCGACAATGTCTGAGATCCAGTCATCCTGTCTTTGTTGTATGTCCATGACGGGGCTAGCATGTATGCTAGAGAGGCTGAGCTCTTCTACCTTGGCAATCTTTGAGATGTGCTCAGGGGATTCGGCCGAGAGCTTGGATAAAATGTCGGTCTCGGAGTTCTGAGCCCTCGGTATTTGAGTAAGAGAGTGTGCCTCAAATACCTTAAGCAACTCCTTGGCCACCTCCTTGTATTGCTTCATTCTCCCTTCCTTGGCTTCGTACTCCCCGGAAATTTGGCCGACAACTAATTTGGAGTCGCATTTGACGTGGATCTGTCGGGCCTTCATGTTAGCTACCAGCCGAAGGCCACAGAGGAGGGCTTCGTATTCGGCTTCATTGTTAGAGACTTTGAAGGAAAAGCGGATTGCATAATAGGCCCGGAAGCCTTCGGGTAAGATGAGAACCACCCCTCCTCAACATGCTTTGATGGCGGAGGAGCCATCGGTGTAGAGGGTCCACCAATCGTCCGAGGGGGCCGAGGGCTCCTCGTCCGTGGCTGATCTTGCCGTACATTCCGTCACGAAGTCCGCTAGGGCTTGGCCCTTGATGGCGGGCCTGGGACGGATGTCGATGTTGTATTGGCTCAAGAAGACAGCCCATTTTACCATTCGGGAGGAGCTGGTGGGGCTCCTCATCAAAGCGCCAAGGGGTTGGTGAGTGAGGACCTGGACCGGGTGAGCTTGGAAGTAATGGCCCAACTTCTTGACGGTCCACACGATAGCCAACACCGTTTTTTCCACAGGGGAGTACCGGAGTTCTGCTTCCCTGAGGGTCTTGCTAACATAGAAGATGGCATGTTGGATGCCATCCTCCTCCCGGATGAGTACTGAGCTTATGGTTGCCGGGCTAACACCCAGGTAAAGGTATAGGATCTCCCCCACCTTGGGTTTAGAGAGCACAGGGGGTGAAGATAAGTACCGTTTCAGTTCCTCAAAGGCCCCCTGATACTCTGAAGTCCACTGAAAACCGGCGGTTTTTCTCATGATCTGGAAGAAGGGTAAGGACATCTCCGCTGATTTTGATAAGAAGCGATTGAGGGCTGCCAGGCGGCCCGTCAATCGTTGGACCTCCTTCACGTTGCGTGGGGGCTCCATGTTGATGATGGCCTGGATTTTCTCGGGGTTGGCCTCAATACCTCTTCGGCTCACCATGTAGCCCAAGATTTTGCCCCCTTGAACGCCGAATGTACACTTCTTCGGGTTTAGCCGAAGATTGAATTTCTGCATGATGGCAAAGATCTCCCTCAGGTCGTCAGCATGGCTTGCTGATTGCCTGCTTTTGACGATCATGTCGTCAACATATGCCTGCATGGTGCGCCCCAGGACAGCTTGAAATACCCTGGCCACCATCCGAGTGTAGGTGGCGCCCGAGTTCTTTAGGCCGAAGGCCATGACAAGGTAGCAGAAGATGCCCTCGGGAGTCATGAAGGCTGTCTTTTCAGCGTCTTCCTCATGCATAAATATTTGATGATATCCACGGAATGCGTCGAGGAATGACATGATTTCGCATCCCGCGGTTTCATCTACAAGTTGATCGATGTTTGGCAAAGGAAAGGGGTCCATGGACACGCCTTGTTGAGATCCGTGTAGTCCACGCACATGCGGAATGAGGGCGGTTTTTGTGCAAGGACCACGTTTGCCAACCATGAGGGGTACTTTACCTCCTTGATGTGCTTGATAGAGAGGAGCATGGCGACCTCCTTCTTCACAGATTCCCTCCTCTCGGCCGAGAGGGGTCTCCTTCGCTGTTGTACTGGTTTGGCCGAAGGATCCACCGAGAGGCGGTGGGTGATGACCCTTCGACTGATCCCCGGCATGTCCTCCGGCCCCCATGCAAAAATGATGGAGTAGGCGCGGAGGGCGCTGATGATGCCGGTCTTCAAGTCTTCAGGGAGCTTGGCTCCAATCTTCACGACTCTCTCCGGCTTGGCCGGATCGAGCATGAAGTCTTCTACCTCCTCGGCTGGTTCAGCCCTCGGCCTCCTTTCTTCCGCTTCCACAGTTCCGGTGATGGTGTCAACGCGGAACTCCGTCTTGCTAACCTTCTTTGTTACTTGGAGGTAGCAAGCGCGGGCAAGTTTTTGGTTCCCCCTTGAGTAACCGATTCCCCCCTCGGCCGGGAACTTGAGGCAGAGGTGCCTCATGGAGATGACGGCTTCGAGATCCTCGAGGGCTGGCCGACCGAGGATGATGTTGTGGGTGCAGTCGATGTTGACGACGACGAACTCCACCTCGAGCTTGGCTCTATGGAGCCCGTCGCCGAAGAGTACCGGGAGGGTTATAACCCCCTCGGAATCAATGGTGTCGCCGGTGAAGCCGGCAAGAGGGGTCTTGATGGGCCGAAGGGACCCCCTCTCCAGATGCAGCTCTCTGAAGGTACTGAGGTACATTACATTGACGGAGCTGCCCGTGTCAATGTAAGTTCGGTGAATTATAGTGTCATTGATCTCTGTGCGGATGACGAGGGCATCCATGTGTGGGGAGGACACTGGGGGAGATCAGCGTTAGTGAAGGTGATGGGTTCCTCCCTCAGTCGCTTTACTAGGGGCATATGAGTGACTTCCCCTACGTAAAGTGACTGAGCCCACTTCTTTCGTTGACTTGTAGAGTCACCCCCGGTAATGCCCCCGGTGATCATGAGGATGTGGCGCTTCTTCTCTTGGTACCGGAGGTACTCCTCCTTCTCTTCTTCCAGGTTCCCAATCTCCCTCTTTTTGCCGAGGGGGATGGTGTTGGGGTTGACCCATGCATTTGCTCTCGCAGTTTGCCCTCGGGTTGGCCCTTGGTGAGGGAGGCCATGTTGCTGAGGGCCTTGAATAAACTGGGACAAATGGCCCGCCTGTATTAATCTCTCGATAGCCGTCTTTAGCTGATGGCAGTCATCAGTTCTGTGCCCTTGATGCCGGTGGAAGCGACAGTAGGGGAAGTTGGGATTGATGGCATATACCTCCGGGGGTGCGCGGGAATCTCGCTCCACCAGGCCCCTCTCCTCAGCAAAGTCGAGGATAACGCTGACGGGATGCGTCAAAGGCGTCCGGGGGTGCTCCAGGAGAACAGATTGTGCCCAAGCCCTCGGGTTCCCCTTGTAACCTCCCCCGGGCTTGGCTTGGCCGTGCCGGGGGCGATCACCGGAGGGGGTAGAATCCTTGGGTTGATTACGGAGAGCCCCCGGCCCCCGGTTGCCTTTGTCGTCTGGCCGAGGGCGTTGCTGATCCGGGACGTGATGGCATTTCTCCACCTCCTCGGCTTCGGCATACCGCCCCCCCCCCCCCCCCCCCCCCGCTGTAGGGCCCTTATATAATCGCGGGGGGTTCGATGATGAGGCTCCTCGAGAAGTTCCCGGGGCGGAGTACTGTTTGGAGGAGGGCCAGGAGGGTCCCGTCATCAGCGCCATCAACTTTATCAGCCTCCGTTCTCCAGCGCTCCAAGAAGTCCCGAAGGGTCTCCTCCTTCCTTTGCCTCACTGTCAGCAAGTGGGAGAAGTGCTTTCTCGTGCGGCGCCTTCCCGCAAATTGCGTCAAGAATCGCTGGGCAAGTTCTTGCCATGAGTCAATGCAGCCCTCGGGCAATCGATTGAACCATTCGTAAGCCGGCCCCTCTAAGGTGGAGAGGAACCAGCGGCACAAATATTCATCTGATGCCCCCACCATCATCTTGCTGTTTTGGTACCTGCTGTAGTGCTCTTGGGGGTCAGTCTTTCCGTCGTAGGGATTGATGAGCTGCCCTCGGTATTTCTCCGAGATCCGGGCCGCCAATACCCTTGGAGTAAATGGCGTCCGGGTCCGGAGCTGTATGGTGGGTTCCCCGGAGCCCTCGGCTATCTTCTTCTGCATTTCCTCCATCTTGGCCAACATCGCCTCATACTTGAGGTCTGTATGAGGGGCAGAAGTGGTGGCGTGTGCTTTGGTGGCCTCCATCTCGTCAAGCCGACGCTGGAGGGCCGCAATGATTTCGTCCCGGGGGTCCTTCAAGAGGGCCTCCGCCCCCCTGCGAATGGACGCGGGCCGAGTGGGACTGGTCGATTTGGTGGCGGGCGTCGTTGGCATGGAGAGGTGCCTTGCCTTTGTCCTGAGGGGGACGCCTTTCATTGGCCCTGGAGACGGATCCGCCACTTTCCTGAGGCCTCTGGAACGCCTTCCCCCCGAGGCGGTCTTGGACCCCTCGGCGGTCTTGCTCCCCTCCAAGTCTCTCGAGGGTGGAGGTCCGGAGTTGTTCTTTGTTCACGTTGTGGCGGTCCCAGGATTGGACTTCCTGGGAGGCCGTATCTTGGGCCACGACCCCCTCGGCGTTCCCAATCTGGAGGACCGGGTTCCCGAGGGGGTGTGGATGAGGGGGAGGCATAATATTCTCCCCGACCTGAGGTTGGAGGGGAACCAAAGTGCCGAAGGCACCCGGGTTCTGGGTGAGCGCCTGGATGAAGGCGGAAAACGCCGATTGTACGTCGATTGTGATGACCGGAGGGCTAATTTGGTTCTCGCTCCGGTCCTTTTTCTTGGCCTCGATGCCGAGGCGGGCATCAGAGCATTCTGTTGAATCTGTTGGCGTAGGTCGACAGCCGTCTGGTCCAACCCGGCGATGACGCCGCCCCCGGGAGCCCTGTTAGAGGCTTCGGGGACGTCGACTTCGCCGAGGGCCAGGTTCCTGTCCTCGACATTCTTGGATTTGGCACGAGTTGTTCTCACCATTTTAGCTAGGTTTTTGTGTTTGGTCGAGGGGGAGGGTTTCTTACTTGATTGTTCGAGTTCTCAACGAGAGCACCAAATGATGGATAGTATACCAGGGGGTAGCTTATCCGATGGATTATTACGGGGAATAACTAGAGAGAAGTCAGAGTAGGTATGAGAGAGAAAGTGTATTGGATATGTAATTTAAGTCTTTTTTGTGTGGTTTACAATGGGGAAATGGGGTGCTATTTATAGTAGCAATAAATGCCAGACAGGGACACGTGTCAAGCATCCATTGGCCGAGGGGTCACCTCGACTGGTTGGCGCTGGCAATCGCATGTGGCCGCATTCAATGCGGCTGTTGGATGTGACGTCGTACTTGGTACGGTGATCCATGCGCATGTGGAGCGGATATTATGTCGGAAAAGGTGCCCTCGGCTACAGATGATTAGCCGAGGGCTCTGAGCACCGGGGACCTCCTTAGTGCCGAGGGCTCTAGGTGTCGAGGGCTACTGATTTTCGCCGTTTTCTTCCAGTAACTTTGTTTTCCTGATTTGACCCTCATGTGAGACTTGGAGCCTTCGACCAGGGGGCCGAAGGCACCCCTAGCGTGCACTGTGGGCCGCTTGGTACTCTGGGCGTTGTGATTTGGGCCTGTTGTGCTTCCTGGGCCTATTAGGCCTTTATTGAAGTAGTAGGAGTCTGTGGACCGAGGGTTCTCGGGCCATATACTCCATCACCGCCATATCCATACAGGAAAAAGACACCTCCACGATCTTCAGTAACACATTGCATGATGGTCTCATATATATTCCTTTGTTCAACAGTCATGGTTGACAATAGATGCAAATGTTCTGCAGCCATAGATGGTCTATCATAGTTCAACTCATCATGGAGAAGTCTATTCTGTGATTCAGAAATCAATGACCTATCAGGACGTGGCATGGATGGGAACTCCATCAAAGTTTTTCCTTTTTTTGCGCAATAACTTCTCTATCTCTACCAAAGCAAAACTCTTCAATTCATCATCCGATAGAATCAGCTCTGTCAAAAAATAAATAAATAATTCTATCATATTTGCATAAATGATTTATTATTAGTATTATTGAGTGGAACTAATGTATGTGGTTGTAACAATTAATATTATAAATCAAGAAAAATAGTAATATACTTACCATGGAACTGTAGAAGTAATCTTTGTCTGTGTTGAATATCGACGCTCAGATACTTCCAAGTTTTTTCCCAAACCACGTGTGGTGTACACATTTGGTTAGACACCATCCATACAACAAAGAAGAACCTCAGATACTCCCAGTTCCCCAAAAACTCAACTCTATGATAGCATCAATGTATTCTTTATCATCACCTAGCAATCCTAATGCATTGCATGCATCTTTGAATGTGGGATACACAACGTTGTCAATTGTTCGTATTTCAACAAATGATCTTGGTCCCATGACATGGTTCAACAATGTACGCAAGTAATATAATTCACCTGTCGCTGGAGGCACGAAATGCAATCTCCCAACCGTGTTCCCCCTTTTCCTATGAAGCCATTCATGTCCAGTCTGCTTCCACACAAACTTCGAAGGGAACTGAGCATAGGTTAGACCTCTTGCTTCAGGGTATTTCGCATTTGCATCCATCCATGCAAGGAACTTTATTTTCTTTTGCGCTTGTGCATCCAAAACCTCTTGAAGAGAATCACCTTCGTCAAATATTACATGTTGTTCACCCGGCAAGTGAAATGTTAGTCTCTCAACAGAAGGTTCTCTATAATTTATGTCAAATGCAAAAAGTCTCCATGCAACCTCACACAATGACAAATATCGACAATCATAATACAACTTTATTTCATCCACGGGTTCTGAATCAGCTTCATGAGGTGCACCATCATAAAATCCAGCGGTGACACGATCATGGCCCTTATTCACATATTTGAATAGATACTTGATGGAGCGGGACTGGTTACACCATTCTACATTTATATGAGCATTATATTTCATAAGAAGATGACGGTTGTAAGGGACGACATAGCGATTGTCAATGACATGGTCTCCCTTTTGTATAACACGGCCATTATCCCTCCTCATGTACAATGGATAACCGTCTTTATCGATGCTCGTCCGTTCAGCATACTTTTTTGGAAAGTGTCGTATGCATTTACCGTTCTGCATGCACGGCAATTTCTTATTTTGTAACCCACACGGACCATGTACCATTAAAGATGAGACTATCTTTAGCAATTCAGGGTCACTCTCTTCATCTGGTAGCTCAGCTGATATAATCTTATCAATATCATCTCGATGTGGATATCTATATTGTGGGTGCAAGAAAATTAATATGTGCGCGTGAGGCAACCCTCTCTTCTGGGGCTCAATGGTGTATATTACTGCATACAAAAAAAGTTGTCATTTAGTTATATCATGTAATTATTTTATTTAATAAAACTTGGCAAATGTTCACCGACATTTACCCCACCGATTTTGGTGGTTTGCCCACCGGGTTTAAAAAAAAGTCATTAAGTTAATCAATTTTGATAGAATTTTATTGGAAAAACACTATTCACTGTACATACCTGCCCTGACTAATCCAAAAACTTTCCCTCCTTTGATCTCTTTAATTATCTCATCAAGTTTGATTTTGAAAACTCGACAAATCAAGTCAGGCCTGTCTTCATATTTCAGTCCTTGGGTGCTCAAGTATCTGGAGAGTTCGGGCCAGTTTTGGTTACATGTGAATGTAATGAATAAATCAGGATAGTCCATCCAGCGACATATTGCCATAGCGTCTTGATAATTTTGAAACATGTATCGTGCACCACCCATAAAAGATGATGGTAGCACAACGCGTTTACCCACAGCTGCTGGATCTGTGTCACCCCTTAAAATGGTCTCTTCTATTCCTTTATACATGTCCGCCCTCACTTCCTTCTGATGAGTTCTATAATAGTACAACCGAGTTGATTCAATTGTACTATATACGTCCACCAACAACTGTTGAAACAGGCGTTTTGAAAATAAAAAGCATGCTCGTTCAGTATCTCGATTTTGAATTCTGTAAGCATAGAACTCCCTCATTGAAACCTTGTGCCTCTTATGTGATCTTGCACTTTGAGTCTCGTTTAATGAAATATCATTTGTATATCCTTGCTCTCCCCTTGGGAACAACAATAGATATTGCAATGGCAAATACGCTGAGCTCAAAACAGACACGCGCTTCAAAGTATTTGATTGTGTTTCCACTATTATATCTCTCTCACCACTTGATGCATCGAAATCCCCCACAATTAGAGCCGCTACTTCCGAGGCTGTAGGAAGATTATATGTTCTATCATTATGTCCTCTTTGCCCTAGAAGCCTCAGCTTTAGAGGTGCCACTTCATTGTTTTGCACTCTATCACGAACCATTCTGTAAGCTTGAGCGTAAGGATTGTACTCGTCAAGCATTTGCTTTAGATCTCTCACAATTGATGTTTGCATAGGAGATGAATCATCTTTCATCCTACGATCACAACAAAAACAACATGTATACGAGAACCATGTCACATCGTTTCAAAAGTAGGGTTCATAAAATGAAATTATACTCGGATACATGGTTTGTGGAAAAAATGACTTACCCGACCACTTCCATCCGGTTAGATATTTCATTATTTGTATCATATATGTATAGCTGTGCAAATTTGGGTTTCTCTCCGGGTAAAGGGAGCAAGCTTCCAATTCTATGATAGTTCTCACCATTCAATATATACATGGGAGGCGCGTTGCCATCATTCTGAGAGACTTCCATTCTTCCACCAAGAGAAGTGAATGAAAACATCATATTGAAGGATCAAATATTTTTTAATAAATATTTGCTTCGTGCATCCTTCTTATAAAATAAATCGCTCAAAGGTTGTGGTGGAGGCATGAGATGAGGTATACTTATTTTTCCCTGCATGCAGCATAATGAAAACTTTAAATTTTTTGATTTGTTTCGTTTCTCCACCCTCTCTGAATACCACATCAAAGCATTACAGAATCCGCACTCCCATGTCGGGTCCCCAATATCAAAATATCCTAATTCATAGTAAATCAACAATTTAATGGTCAACATAAATAATGAATAATCAATATGTCGTGACATGTGCTTAAAAGTAATATGATATTGTATTACCCTCATATGAAAGTATAGGATCATCAGGCAGTGCGGTATTTTCATCATCGTCACCAACGATATGCTCGTTTGATGCATTTCCTATATTTGAGTGGCATATATAAAATAAATTTTCCTAGCTGGTTTTCACGGTTTTGTGGGTCCTGCACGTCAACCAGGGTTTTTCGCATTTTAACGATTTCCGGATTTTTAACTAATCGATAATTGCGGGTTTTTCCTAGCCAACTAATGAGCTTTCTGGGTTTTTCCTAGTTGGTAAGCTTACTAAGCTCATTACCTACTGATTTGACTGCGTATTTAGAGGTAATTAAGCGGGCCAAGTAATGTGGCGTTTAAATCGTTTATTTTGTGGAAATCTGCTGGAATTATTGTTCCATTCTTAAAAGTCTTGGGCTGCCAAGATTCTAGTATGTATATGGACAAGGGCTTCCACATATAAAAAAAAGTACAAATTAAATATAGCTTTGAGCATTAATTTGTTGACCATAATTCGAATATAAATTTAGAGTGACTATACATGTGTATATACTTTGTATTGTAAACGATATTTTACACGCTGGTCAAATTGTCTGCACATATAATTTATTTTTAGTTTTGTGAAGAGAACCATTAACGCACCAACAAAAAATTGTCTATGTCAAAGCCAAAACAAATTGTCAATGGGAAAAACAAATTATCACTACACAAACAATTTAATTGGCGCGTAAAATGTTGTGTTTAACTTTGGCTTGTACAAACAACATTTCTCTTAATTTATACGTATATTATTGTCTTAGCTTAAGCTTAAAATCATTAAAAGGACCTCAAATCTGCACATTTCAAATATCACATCAGTAGACATTTTGGGGGAGGATATGAGCCTCTTCTTGAAGTTTGAAATACAGCCTCTCAAAGTCATTAGACACACCCTCATTATATATGTATTGGGAAGGACTTACGGGGTCTATGTATATTGGATAGATAGCAATCTCTTCATTGTTCATAAACATAGCTTCGGCTACCACATGTCCTAAAATATATAGTAAGGAAAAAGAAATTGATCAAATTAGGAATAAAAAATGAAAAATAATGTTAAAAATAAGAAGAAAAAATCACATGGCCGGTAAGTATTACGGAGTATTTAATTTCTTGCCTTTAAAATATTATTTAAAATAACAAAAGCATAACTTTTAACACAAAAGTTACGTTATAACTTCATATTGGTTTTTTAATATAAAAAATAGCAGTGAAAATAATCAATGAAAAGGTATGTTGTTATTACTAAATCATGATATATTTCACATACATGCATGAAATTTTCCGCTCATATATATATATATATATATATACTCCCTCCGATTCCTAAACAAGTTCCACATTTGACTTCACACATATTAAGAAAATAAATTTGATTTTACTGTGGAGTGCACTGTTTGACACTGTTTGAACACTGTTTGGCACTGTTTGAACACTGTTTGACACTGTTTTGATGTAGATAATAAGGAAATGTTTGAAAGTGGAACTTAATTTTGAATCTACCCGAAAAGGAAAGGTGGAACTTGTTTCAGAAACGGAGGGAGTATATATATTCACTTTATTCCAAAAATAACTTTATGATTTGACACATACATATTTACGTGAGATGAAGTCTTTCTTAGAATTTCTAATTACAATCTAATTAATATTAAACCAAATAAAAGTAAATAATGTAGAGGTAATTGTGAGTTCTGACATTTTAAATATTATGAATTGGATTCTACTACCTCCTCAGGGCAGAATTGCTCATCCCAGAGTTCTTGAATAATATCAGAATGTCCGATATATTGAATCATAAGTCGACTTTAAAAGTGAATACTCGTGTCATGTTTTTTAGAAATATATAGATCCCTCTATGAAATCGTATAATGGAACATATATGACTTATATTAACACACCTTGATGATCACGTTATAGAAGGAACGATTTTAGTTGGCGAGAATGTAGGCAAAGAAGTGTTAGAGCCAGTTTGGCAGCACGAAAATCGGTTATTTTGGCTGATTCTGCTGAAATTTATGAAGTTCTAGCTGAAGTGGCTGCATTGGTTTATTCTGCTGATACAAGAAAAAAGTATTTTTAAAATATATTTTATTAATAAAAAAAAAAAATATGTAAATAGCTAAAATGGTCATCTACGGTAAATTCAGCCAATATAGTCCGAAAAATAACTTGAACCTTACTTTTTCGGCTTATTACAGAATTCAGCGCGCGAAAGCAAAATTTACGTGTTTGGTAAAAAAGTTGGTTGATAAGCCTGATAAGCCGAAAATGAGGGTTGCCAAACGACCTCTTAATTCCCAAACTATCCTTAACATCGTCTGATTAACAGCTTGCTGCTTGCCATTCAAGTTCCAGAGACGATAACACCCAATCATAACTTCATATGTCATAATTATAAATAAAAGTCACAAACAATTATTATCTCGTGTTGGTTTGTTTTTTAAACAATCCCTTGAACAATCACAAGGGACAAGGGGTTGAAAGTTTTAATTCCAAATGGCGATGAGCCGATGAAGGAACAACTAATAAGATCGAGAATGTTGTGTATAGTAGGGAGAAGTTTCCCGTAGCGTTTAGTTTAATTAGTGCACTACTGTAAAAGTATACTTCGTATTTCTATTGCATGTGTTTGCAGTATGCAATATTGCTTCGAGAGGGTAAATTAAAAACCTGTGTTGTATCCACGAGCTTTGCTACTTCTTTGTACAGAGATATTATTGGCTCAATGATGTGATCAAATAGTAAGGCTAAAGATATTTGACTTCTGTATATTTAACTTTCGGCCGTTTTCATTATTTGTCTTGTAACTTTAGTCACTTGCAAATTTGGTCCCGTAATTAATTAATATTTGCGATTTAAGGATTTTTTATTCAAAAAGTACACTTTCCGACAATAGCATACCGGTAAAGATGTCGCCGGCGTCAGATTTTTCTGACGTGAAAAAGTCCTTAAGTTGCAAAGATTCATTAGTTAGAGGACCAAATTTGTAAATGACTAAAGTTACAGGATCAATAACGATAACACTCGAAAGTTACATAACTAAATTTGCAAATCTCCCTATTTTTTGGGTGTTATTCGTACAAAATTAGCTACAACCTCATTTCTTCAACCCTAAGAATGCATAATGTATAATTTCACACAAATCAATCATGAAGCCTACCCTTGGGGTCTACCTCCTCTCCATTTCTTTCTTTCTCTCCATTTTCCTTTCATTTCTTTTTTACTTTTTATCTATCTCTAACTTTTACTCTATCCTACTCACCAACATATCCCACCCATAATTTCCTCCTCTCTATATCTTTCATAATGGAACTCTCTACTTACCCGAGAGGATCCAAATTCTTATATAAGGACAACCCCCAGTTTTAGAATATAGTCTGAATAACAGAAATAACGGTTACATTGTTCCAATAACAGAAATAACGGTTACGTACATTGTTCCAATAGAAACTGAAAAAAAAACAAGAGGTAAATTAAACAGGATTAAGCAGAGTCATGCTGACTAAAAAACTTAGCAACATCCTTAATCAAGCCCCGGTTGGCTCGGGCGAAATTTACGAATTCGTCGAAGGAGATGAAGCCGTCGCCGTCGGTGTCGATCTCCTCCATCATGTGCTTCACTTCGTCCTCCGTCACCGACCCGAGCGTCTTCAACGTCTCCCCGAGCTCCGCCGCAGAGATTTTCCCGTCACCGTTAGCGTCGAAACGCTTGAAGATCTTCTCCCGGTCCGCGACATCTTGTGGATCATCCGCCATATTCTTCTGGTCTTCGTGGGATGATTGATTATGCCACGGTAAAAGGGTAGTTTAGCTGGTTTTATGTGTCGATGGTTAGTTAATTGGGGTTTTCCATATAATAATTAAAAAAACGCTACTTAAATCCAATAAGTTAATCGCGCCTGGAGTTATATAGGAAATATTTTGTTTTAGTTTATGGCAATCCTAAGAATGCGGGTTTTTCTCATGTGAGGTCAGGAGAAATCTGCTCAACAGAAAGAAAGAACACCATTTCTACACCCGTACAATGAGGGGAAGCTAATAAAGTATGAAGTAGGAAAATTCATGTAGTACATTTCATAGACACCGAGTAGCTACGATCATTATTTTTTAAAAACAATTTACACGGAATTTCTGATTCTTAAAAATTAAGACATTTTTTTAATTTACACCGCGTGTTGTACACCATATTTACCTATACATGTACACGCAATTTTTTCCCATTTTGTAAATTGAATTCTGTAAAAGCAACTTTACAAATTTAATTCACCGTGTAGCGTAGAAACGTTGACAACTGCTAAATTTATCAGCTGGTCACAGTCCACCATTCACTTTTTTTGGGATGATCCAGGTGTCGGTGCTTGCGCTCCCCTAATCTCGAATCTGATCACAGTCAATCTCGTCAGTACTGGCTCCAAAGGAAGAAACCAACAGGACTTACATCACCTTTCAGGCGGCTCCTCCCACCACACGAACCCGCTACCTTCATTATCATCCTCTCCCTTTTCAGTCGTTGAGCAACTCCGTGATGGTATGAAGAATCATTGGGAGCAAGACCTCCCTCATCTCCCCTAAATGTGTCTAGCGGGTTTCGAACACAAGACCTTCACTAGGCACGGTAACCTCCATCTAGCGAGCTGGAATGCTTGGTTACCATCCGCCATTCACAACTACATAGTACGAAGTAGTAGCTAATTTGCAAAGTTGCAAACAAACCTTTGATGGATAAGTGTACCCAGGGGTATCTATCCGAAGGGTTACTGCAGGAGTAACTTAGAGAGAAGTCAGAGCAAAAAGTAAGAGAGGGAATATGTATTGCTGAGAATGTGTTGAGCCTGCATGTTGAGCGTGTCTTACAAATGGGGAAAGGGATGCTATTTATAGTAGCAATAAATGCCAGATGGGGACACGTGTCATCATTCTGGTGGTCGAGGGATCACCTCAATGAGGTGGCACTGGCACTCGCATGTGGCCGCATTAAATGCGGTGGTTGGATGTGACGTTTGTACTCGATACGTTGATCCAGCGCATGTGAGCGGGAGATTCTGTCGAGGAGATGCCTTCGGCCGTAGATGGATGGCCGAAGGCTCTTCATCCCGGGGGCCTCTAGGTACCGAGGGCTCTAGATACCGAGGGCTATTGTTTTCGCCGCTTTCTCCCGGACACTTTGAGTGCTTAAAAGCAGTTGTACTGTAAGTTTAGGAGCCTTCTGCCAGGGGGGCGAAGGCACCCCAGTGTTCGTTGTGGGCTGTTTGGCACTCGGGGCGCTGTGATTTGGGCCTGTTGTGCCTCCTGATCCTATTGGACGTTCACTATAGTAGTGGGAGTCTGTGGGCCGGGGGTTCCTGGGCCATATACTCCATCAGGAGTCCCTCACTCCTTTTGCCGAAAGGTACTTGAGGGAAAAGGAGTAATTGCGGTTGTCCTCTGAGCCTGCCTTGCTGTAGTTTGTAAACCTGTGAGAGATTTTGCGTTTGCACACGATTCTGCCGGGGGCAGTCCTTCAGTCCCCCACATTTTGGGACTTGAAGGATTGTGTTGCTGCCTTGGGGAGAGTTCTGACATTTTGCATTTTTGTGATTTTTCCCGAAGGGATCCTCCAGTCCCCTACTCCTTGAGGCACATGTAATGTGGTGAAGAGAAGTAGAGTAGTGCCCACTGTTATCATGTTGCCGAAGGCCGACGCTTTTCGTTTCATTTTGGGGGGATGCCTCGTTAAAAACCTCATTAGAAAAGACCTTGTGGGAAAAAATTCTAATGAGGGAAAAAGAGTGCACCGAATTCCCCCAACGATGAATCCAAAAGGTGAAACCTTTGTCCAAAATGGATGACAGTATCCTTGCCTGAGGGCGTGTGTGTTGATTTGCCGAAGGCGCTTTGTTAATATCTCGGGAGATGCCGAAGGGATTGAGGGCGTGATGAATGTAAGTGGAAGTTGCCGTGTTGCCGGGGGGATTCTCTAGCTACCGACAAGCCGGGGATGAGGGCACCCGAGGGGTCCCGTTGTTGTATGCCAAAGGCTGTCCACCTAAAAAGGGTTTTAAATTTGATGTCCCCGAGGGGTCTCCTTATGGCGTGGTCGGGGCCCGATAGTTGATGAAGGTGTGCTCCCCACGGGTTTTCCTGGCCCTCAATGCGTTGAGGGCTGAGGGTTCCTGAGGGGTAAGCCCGTTGTTAAGCCGTGGGCTCCTGAAGGAGAAAGCCCAAAGGCACATGTGATGTTGTATGAGGGGTACCGGCCGGGGCACCTGTGTGTTTTCAAAATATAGTCGTTGCAATAAGACCGTTGGAATATGGAACATTTAAAATGTAGTCGTTGGAGAGGACTACCACGTGGCGCGTGGTTGTTGGCTAGCTTCGGACGGGTATAACCGGTTGGCAGAAGGGGGCGACGTGTAATGATGACTTTCCATAGGGGGCCCGGTTTCTTGGTCCAAGGCCGGAGTGGGAGGCCTATAAATACCCCAAGGCCTGAGCTCTACTCCTTGCGTGATTCTTTGTTTAGCGAAGCTCTGCCGAAATATTTCTAGAGAGAGAAACTTGCCCTCGATCAAATCCTTTTTCTAAGGTCAGTCTTCCTTTTGTCCTTTGCTTCAGTCGCATACTTAGTTTTCCTTGCCTTAGATTAAGTTTTAGGGTTTGGTTAGGAAACTTTCGGCCTTTAAACCCTTCGACCCCTTGCTTTCTAAAAAATGTCATCGGCAAGCGATTCGCAAGACATCTCGAGGGAGGCCTCGGTAGCGGTCGAGAACTTTTCTGAGTTGGAGTCCTCGAGCGAACATATCTCGGTAAACCATGATCTGGCGGTAGTTGAGGAGGTACAAACAAGCCTTCGGCTTGAGTTGGAAGCGGAAGAATTCGAGCAAGTGTGCGAGGACGAGGAGCTCGCACTCGCTTATCAGGTGCCCGAAGAGGAGGCCCAAAAAGAAAGCATGAAGGTCACCATTGTTGTTCCCCCCCCCCCCCACCCCCCGGAATGATGCGGAGGCCGGGAGCTCTCAACCATTGAACCCGACGCCCCTCAGGGTGGCCCCGGGAAAGAAGAAGAAGGTGAAGGCCGCTCCGAAGAAAAAACAAGATGTCGTCGATGCGGGTCAACCAGTTGGAATTCCCGAAGGCCACACGTATCTCAACACTGCGGCCTTAGATCTGAAGACGAGGGCGACGGCTGTTGAGTATCAAGCTACTCAATTCCTCGCAGGCCCCTCGGCGATGGTGGTGGAGCCAGGGCCGGATGAAGTATTGTTGCACGCGCCCGAGGGATGCACTCAATCAAGAAGGGATGCAGCGGAAAATGGAGTCCCAACTCCACCGAGAGGATGTGAACAACGAAGCATCCCTCGGGCACGTGCAACAATACTTCATCCGGCCCCGGATCCACCACCATCGCCGAGGGGCCTGCGAGGAATTGAGTAGCTTGATATTCAGCAGCCGTCGCCCTCGTCTTCACATCTAAGGCCGTAGTGTTGAGATACGTGTGGCCTTCGAGAATTCCAACTGGTTGACCCGCATCAACGACATCCTGTTTTTTCTTCGGAGCGGCCTTCACCTTCTTCTTCTTTCCTGGGGCCACCCTGAGGGGCGTCGGGTTCAATGGTTGAGAGCTCCCGGCCTCCGCATCATTCCGGGGGGAGGAACAGCAACGCTGACCTTCATGCTTTCTTTTTGGGCCTCCTCTTCGACTGCCTCTGAGCCTCAGCCAGAGCTTCGTCATCCTTCTGCTTCTGGAGGGCATACTGCTCCAGGAAGCTCAGGAAGCAGAAGAACAACAGGCCTTCCAGAAGGTCCTTGAGACTAACAAGATCTCGACCAAGGCCGAGGGCAGGGCAGAAGCTGAGAAGGCAGCGGTTGAGGCTGCTAAGAAGGCTGCTGAGGATGCCGAGGCCGCCAAGAGGGAGGCGGTGAGCCATGCCGAGAAGGAAGCGGTGGCCGCCTTTGTTGCCGAAGGGTGGAGGGCCAACACCCAGAAGGAGTGGGTGGCTTCGGTGGTGAAGGCCTCGGTAGACGACTAGGTCAAGGGCCCTGACGGGAATTGGCTGGCCCGCAAGGGCAAAGTGTATTATGATGGGGGTGAGTTCTTCACTCAAGCCCTCATCTATCGAAGGATGGCCTGACACCTAGGGATGGACCCGACAGCGTTTGACCAGGCAGCTTATGGTCTCCCCCCACTCCAACCAGATACCCGGATTCCCCTCCCCGAGGGCGTTACAAGGCCTGATCTAGAAGACACTGTCCTGATGGCGGAGTGCAGTGATGAGGAGGAGGCCGGAGAGGAAGTAACATCGAAGCCTACAGTAGAGGATGCCTCCGGAGCAATCAATGCTTAATTTGTACTTAGAAATCTCTTGTAACAAACATTCGTATGCTTCCGGCTTCGGCCATGATTGCAAACAATTTTTTATTCCCTGTTGATGGATGAATGCCTGCCTTCGAGCTCTTGGTGCTTGAACTTACTCCCTTCTTTTTGAATGAATGGGTGTTTTCTTCTCCCCGTCTGCTTTCTTTTCCCTTGTGCATGAATGTGTTTGCTTTCATGTATGTTTGCGTCATGATTTGGTCGAGAGCCAACCATTTAGGACTTAGAAAAAATTTCTAAGTGTGGTTTCACCACCGAGCCTTCGGTTGTGTGACCCCTCTTGCTGCATGGAGATTTGACCGAGGGCCAACCATGTAGGACTTAGAAATTTTTCTAAGTGTAATTTAGCCGCTGAGCCCTCTGGTTGGATGCTGAGTTGACTTAGAAATTTAGGACTTTAGAGAATTTTCCAAATGGTGTGCATTGTGTGGCCCTCGGTTATTAGGCCCCTGGCTTGCATGATAATTTGACCGAGGGCCTAATATTTGGGGCTTAGAAGAAATATCCCCAGTGTAGTCCATGAATGGGTCCTTCAGGCTGTGTGAAATGGAGTGGCCTTCGCTGCAATGTGAGTTTGAAATGTAGTTTTCCACTTAGCCTTTGTTGCGTTGATAGTTGACCGAGGGCCAATCGGTTTGGACTTAGAAATTTTTCTAAGTGTGGTTTAGCCACTGAGCCCTCGGCTAGTAGGCCCCTCTGGCTGCATGAGATAGGGGGCTCAAATTGTATGTGCTAGCCTTCGTGTACTTCCCTTAGATGAATGATACATTGATAGAGGACCAAGCATTTTAGGACTTAGAATTTTTTTCTAAGTGTTGCTTGTCACTTGGCCTTCGGTCGACGCCTTCCCTTAGTTGCATTGTATGGCTTGGCCTTCGTTGCATGGTGGGTTGGCTGAGGGCCAATCATTTAGGACTTAGAATTTTTGCCATATAGTTCATGATTTGTCCCTCGGTGAATAGACCCTTGGATTTGTAGTATCTTGAGTAAGAAATCCCTTGGTGAAGGATGGTGGTCCCGGAGACACCCAACTTTGTAGACTTAGAATATTTTCCCTTGACTTGTAAGACTGGCCTCCGGTAATGTGTAGCAGATGCCTTCGCTCCTGGGGTAGCATATGAGCCTTCGGTGTTGGTGATGTCGGAGGCAGCCAGAAAGTGGGCTTAGCCATTCCTTGATGGTATTCGTCTAATAGTAGCCTTCGGGGATTAGTAGCTTCCAGGTACCGGAGGTATTCCCGTGGGGAGCCCTCAGTATGATCTTAATTGTCTTGTGATGCCGAAGGGCTTCCTGTTGTGATTTGTTGAAGTTGTGTACTCATTGATTGCTCACTGAGCCTACTCCCCTTCACCCCCCCCCCCCCCCCCCCCCCCCTCCTTTTTTTTTGGTAGTGAAGGGAAGGCTCCAAGAAACTGGGTTTCTTGGTAAGGCTTGGCCTATCGGGAGGCAACAACATACACCATTAGCTCCCCCCTCGGGTTAACCTTCCAAGTTCCGAGGGGATCGAGAGTCGTTTCCTCGGCATAAGACATAGTCTGTAGCCTGCCTCCCCTTGGGGGATGGCACGGAAAGCACCTCAGTTTTGAAAGTCGTCCCCTCGGCGCGAGACATAGTCAATGGCCTGCCATACCCTTGGGGTCGTGGCGCGGGGAGTGTTTCGTTTTGGAAGTCGAATCCTAGGCATATTAGATGTCTGTCATTCCCTTGGGTAATGGCGCAGAAAGCGTTCCGTTTATGAAAGTCGAATCCTGGGCATATTACTTGCCTGTCATACCCTTGGGGTAGTGACGCGGAAAGCGTTTCAAGGAAGGGTTTTCACTTGCACACTGATTGCAAATGGTCGGGGGCACTACGTGCTGCCGGCATCGACAGGTGGCGCCTTCGGTATAAATGCGTCCTCGAAGGGTACGCTTTAGAAACAACACTTGGTGTATTTTTTCGGTAAACGGCCCCCGGTATCTGGTACCGAGGGGTGTCTACCCTCGACACTTGGTACCGAAGGGCCTTCCCAGGAAACACTTGGTGTTTTTCTTCCGCTGTTGAAGGTTGTTAGGAGTGCGTGCCCCCGGCACTTGGTGCAGAGGGGTCTTCTTTGAAAAACACTGGGTGTTTTTCTTCATTCGTTGCGGGTAGTGGGGGTGTCTACCCTCGGCCCTGGATGCCGAAGGATCTTTCTTGTAATAAGGCTTTGGCTTCAATCGAAGAGCACATTCCCAACCAGCACATTTCAAACATTCTTATTCGTTCACTGATTGCATTTTTTGGTGTCTTTTGCAAACAATATTTTTTTTATTAGAATATTGTACTTTCTTTCTGACCATTCTTATCTCATTGTTCAAAATTCAAATTATCTTAACATCATACCTAGACTAGATACACAATGCCCAAGTTTATCAATATTTTACCTCTATTTATTTCTCACTTTCTACTCTATAATATAGCGCTATTAAACATTTGGGGATATTATAGTAATAAGTATGAAAAATTTTGATAAGCTTAACTATGATCGTAAAACTTGTAAACTTTTGTAGATTTTGTTGTTTGAGGACGCAGGGAACTTAAATAAACACACATCGTATAATAATATTACTACATATATGTACCTCAGTACATGGAGTATTAGACATCATGGGAATGACTTTTTTTTGGAAAATTCTTCTAAACTTTGAGAGATCAGCAGTGATGCCATCAAACCATAAGGTATTTAGCGTCATGATTATTACACAACTCTTTATAAATTTGAACTTATTCTTTAGGCATAAAAGACAAGAAAGAAAAGTTTAGAATCACAATCAGATTTTAAGATGCTTCTAACTAATTTCCTAAAACGTGTTTTGTTTCATTCATCAAATAGTGATTATACAATTATATTTAAGATGTATTTGAATCTACTTTCTAAAACTGATTTTTTTAATGATCAATTTTGTTTCATGATACATACAAATCATAATTTGGAGTATTTTTATGGAACTGTAAAATCGTTGTGAGAAATTTCAGTTTATTTGTGAAATTTACCCTTGAATAAAGTGAAAGTTTCCGAAAAAAGAGTAAATAAGTTTTGAAATTTCAAAACAAGATTGTTATATTTTTCTAGTACTATTTATTATTTACTATCATCTCGAAATCATGCCAAATAATTGTAGTTCTAAGCATTAGCATTGTAATAATCTAGAAGAAAACATAACACTCATATTTTGAAATTCCAAAATTTGTTTATTCCTATTTAGAACATTTCCCCTCGAATAAATGGTCTGATGAATGGTAGAAACATATTCCTTTGACAACCACGAGGCCCCAAGCACCCACGGGATTGTTTCACAATTTCTACTTTCTACTTTCTACAGTGTAACCTAGTCTACTCTACTGCCCAGCCCCGCAATTTAATTAACCTTTGGTATAAAGAGTCTTCAAAAAACTTTCATAATGCAAACTATGTACCCATTTTCCTGCAGAAAATCCTTTTCAAAGACCCATTAATTAAGCATGAAATTTCCTTACATACTCGGTGAAGACTTAAAAATTTCCACAGCTAAAGCAGAGAAAGTGAAAAACATATAAGCCTTGACTTTACATAAGCAAATCTGCCATTCACCTAACACTATAGTCGGCAAAAGGATCTTTATAACTAGAGGCCACCAAACAAGGGCTAACCGAGTCTAGCTCTGTTTTGGATTGTTTGTTAAGGATTTATAGCTGTTTAGGATTTTACATTCACTAAAGAAACGAATATGAGACGAGTTTAGCCAGGCCGAGTCATCCGCTTATTCTTCACAAACTTATTAGCCAGATGGGACCACACATGAGCTACCTGCAGAACGCTTACGTTGACTTAAGGCCTTATTTATCACATTGCACTTCAGAGCAGCACCAGGCAGTCTTTAGGTAAATGACGGCTCACTTGCGGCGCATGAGTCTCATAAGTACAGTTAATGTCGGAGTCTAGATGCAAGCCAGCAGCCTGAGAAACAAAAGCCTTCACTTCTTCAAACCTGTCCTCGGACAAAGAAACCTCAGAAAGCAGCTTACATGCATAGTCCTCGGACGCGTCATCATAATCCTCTCTCCTCTTTAGAACCATATGTCCACTGATTTCCCAAATTGCAGGATTCACCATAGTCTCCAGGATTTCCTTGTCTACTTCTCCCCGTGCTTGTTTCTCTGCATAACACTTGAAAATTTACCAAGGAAGTCAAGAAGTGGGTTCCTTTTTCATCAGCAGACACTTAAGGGCTTGTTTGGATTGGCTTCTGATTCACAGGAGTTCCCTTGATTCCAAAAATTGAAGGCATCATATACCTTCAAATCTCAAATACATATGGGTTTGAGTGGTTCTAACTTCTAAGGAACCAGATGAACTCTCGCCATTCCAAATGTGACTTTATCTAATTCCAAGTACATCAAGTTTAAGAGGTTCAGTTCATAATTTTATAGCAATCCACATCCACTCGCTCACTAATTATAAGGCCTAAGTTCATAGATAATATATCCTCCTCAAAACTTCCAGAGTTCCTGATTTGTATTTGAATTTCCAAAGAACCTACTTCTTACACCATTAATGAACTGTTTAAAGTTTCTGTAAGATTATATTAGGGGTATGTTTGGATCACACAAAGTGCTAGGAAAGAGGAGGAAAATAAAGATGAAAAGTTATACAGTATTAAAATATTTATAACTAATTCGTTGAGTTTAATCTATCCTTTATTTTCCCAAACATTTTCTTTCCCAAATATCTATAACCAATTCATTATCTTTACCCTGTATTCCTGTTTAGCCATCAATTAAGAAGGATCACATGCAAGTGCACCAATTTCACTGGAACCAACAAAGTCGGTGAGTACCTGAGGAAACACAAAGACTTTCTTCCCGCATCCAGAAATTAGAACGTTGAAAGGAATATTATTGTTTTGAAGGAAAATGCAAGACTTAGCAACAGCATCAGATAAATCACGCATTGTACTCCCACCCTCAAACACAAGAGCTTGCACAGGATAATTTAATAGCTGAGAAACTACGACTTCAGAACCACCCTTGCCCCTCTTCATTATATTGCGAGTTGGTGCTTTCTCAACGGGAAAAGGAACTTGCAAGTAATATGCCTGCAAAGAAATACTTAGATCAACTAATATGAACCAAGAAAGGTAAAATTGGCCAAAAATTAGGAGTATCATTTTAGCCACACAAAAAAGTCCCAAAACATTTAGGATGTTTTTACTTGGACTGAAATTTTCTAGTTTGGTTTGGTCTGAACCGGTCTAATAAATGTCTGGTCTCTGTGTATTTTATAATTATCCAAGTCTGGTCTAGTCTGATCTGGTCTGGGACTGAAAACAACCCAAGTAAAACCATCCTTAACTTGAACACATATTAAGGAACTTAGCAAAATGAAAACTTTTTCCTCATCTGAGTTTAATATTAAATGAAATTTATTGTTTTTCAAGTTACAAAAGCATTAAATGTACGAGAGGGGTTGATAGGGGCATATTGGGAAGATTAGTAAAAAGTATACATTGAATATCTAAAATGACAACTATTTTGAGAGTTTATTTTTTCACTTTTTGCTGCAAGGAAAATATTTGAAAAGGAGATGGTAAGTCCGTCATTTGCAATGGAGCCAAAGATTCACTATTTTTTGCCTTGAGAAAATGATGGAATAAAGCAAAATGACTCACCAAACTGTCTGCGCTTATTTGTTATGAAGCAGCAGTCAATCTATTCAATTTTGACACGGTTTTCGTCATGGGTCATCTGGAAACAGTCTCTCTGTACTTTCAGTACAGGGGTAAGGCTACGTACATCTGACCCCCCTTACCCCACCGTAGGTGGGAGCCTTTTCGGCACTGGGGTAATGATGATGTTGAATGTGTGGAGATAGTAAGTACATGAGTGGGCACTTTTCTAAACATACAGCAGCAAAAAAGCAAATTACCTGAAAGTGGAGGTGATTAATGGTAGCAAAGGCACCCAAACTATTATAACCAACCCTGAAAAAAGGATCGCCAGCTTCCTTAGCCAAGTGCATTGCAAGAAAAAAGCTCTCAAGGTCGATCCTTTGAGGCAAGAAATCAAGAATCCGGGGAATCAAAAGAACATGTCCATACTCGATAGGACTTACCTGAAGAAGGAAATTTCATAAAACAAAGTAGAACCTAGCATATTAATTACTAGCATAAAAAGGAGTTTTATGAATTGAGGACCCAAAACATACACTATCTATCAATTTATGGAATGAAAAGTGAAAAATGTGAAAGTAGGACCTGCATGGTCGAAACTATCTATGTATGACTTAAGAAAGTTGTGAATTTCGAATATTTTTATTGATTACTCGTATTATTTTAGGAATTTTGTATTAAACACAACAAATAAATGAAAAAAAATGTTCATTTTTATGTTGAGGACATAAATGTGACCAACACAAATTGTATTTCCATCACGTGTTATATTAATGGAGTACTAAATATATCATATTTAATTTATTAAAAATAATTTAAAAATAAAAAAATGAACTGGAATTATGACATTTTCTCTTTGATTGATTGTTTCAAAAATTCAGGTGCTATATGGATAGTTTTCATCTTTGATAATCTCTTCTACGGGTATTGAATCCATAAAACTCCCCCAAAAGGCCCAAGAATCTTACATTGATAGCCACAAGAGTAGGCGAACCAGAATGAACATCAGCTACTGCACTATGCAAGTAACACGATTTGCGGTCATTGTTTGGTTCAAATCGAAAAAGCACTTCTTCCTGACCAATTTTTGTAAAGTTGAACTTATTATCATCAAACGGCTGAAGAACCTGATCAACTCGAAACTGTGTAGGGCGTTTCTTTAGATGGCGTCCCTCGTTGAGCTGTGCAATAAACCCAAACATGCCAGGAATTATTTTTGTCTCGCAAACGGTCACATCATAACGGAATAATCCCTGGCTCATTCGCTCTTCCCACTGCCCAAGCAGCAAATCGCTTAAAAAGGAAATTCCAGACTCTTCATAACTTGAGTA
This sequence comes from Cuscuta europaea, assembly GCA_945859875.1. NCBI lineage: Eukaryota > Viridiplantae > Streptophyta > Magnoliopsida > Solanales > Convolvulaceae > Cuscuta > Cuscuta europaea. Next base: position 10,775,165 of record CAMAPE010000005.1, on the reverse strand, counting down.
GTTTGCAGCACCAAGGCACTTCTGCTCATCATTCTTGAATGCAAATAGTGGAAGACAAGAAGCTGGAACAAGCAACTACATTTAACTATTAAAGGCATACTTAATTACAGATAAATGAATATATGTGAATATGTGATCAACATTGAATTGAAATGGAATGCATTCACATTTTGCTTACGATGAAATTGAAATGAATTTGAATATACTTACCAGGCAAACAGCATGGGCCGAGACAATTGCGGCCACAAGCCTGATGTTTCATGGTGGAATCCTCAGGAACATCGTCCTGGTAGTTGGAAACGACTGTGGGAACCCTCTTAATGGTCAACATTCTCGTAGACTTCGGATCAATATGTATCTAACCTGATTGTTGCTGTGTATCCAGAAATGCGGGTTCAAAAGTCGAAATAACTAACGATAAGGGAAAGATAATAAAAAGTAATCGGAGAAAATGATAGAAAGAGGAACGGTTTGAAAGTTCCGGCCGCAAGGGACAGGAGATCCGAGGGGCAGCCGCCTTCGGAGGGTAAGGCACCCCTGCCGCCGTGGGGAGAAGGGATCTTGTGCTTGTCGTCCACCAGAGCGAAATTGCCTAGAAAATCTAAGCGGCGGGGATGAATTCTGAAGGTCGGGTTGTTGGGGATGGATCCGAGATGAGCCGTGATTGAAGCTCTCCAAGAATCAAACACTGACTACAATCCAACCACCAATTTCCTCATAAGTAAGCCTTCCCCGCGTATATAATCTTACTAGGTATGAATTATGAAGATGAAAATTTCCAAGTCACTTCAATCTGGGGTTGTCTCTCCGACGATTTCTCCGGCTGGCCGTTTGAAGGACATGATCGGTTGGATAACCTCAAAGCATGTATGCAACAATTGGTGCTGTTTGTTTATCGGCGGATCCGCACCCACACCAACAGTGTCCACATCAAAAAAATTAAAGAAGTTTCTCTCTTTTCAGTCTTCTGTTTATTAGTTTATATTTTTAATAAGAATATCGAAAATAATATAAGTATTACTTTGGATAATGATATTAATTATTATATTTGTATATAATTTATAATATTTATACTTTTATGAAAATATTTTTACATAATTCAATCAATACATCACAAAAGTATTTTCAATCTTACTTTTCTTATTTTTATACAATTCAGCGCGTGAAATCAAAAATTGCGTGTTTGCTTAAAATGTTGGCTCATAATCCGAAAAAACAGAGTCACCGAACGGGTTCTTTGAATAATGAACATTTGATAAAATTTTCATGTTCAAAATAACTTCATATTGAAAAATATCATTGGACAAAGTTGATTGTCATTCATCAAGAAAAGTCAATTTGACGAACCTTTTCGAAACGAATTGAGTATCTAAGAGAGAAATATTATACGGCGTATTAACTACTATGTATTTGTTGTTGTCTATCTTTCATGTATATACCGTATACATTATTGCATTGAAGCTGCTCTTGGGATGTTTTTAATTGGAAAGAATCTTTACAATTGAATTTATTTTATAATTGTAGTGTGGTTTTACCTGTTTAAGTGTAGTTTTGGCTGATGAGGAATGTAACATAAACTAGTCTAATGAGACACAGGGAAAGGAACAAAAAGCTTACAAATTCCAAAATTTGGTCTAAAAATACCCTTCACTCACGATCCATTAAAAAAAATTCTGTCAAATCTCAAAAAGCTACAGCAGTCAACATTCTTTACTAGTTAGAGCATCTCCAATGTTACAATGTGCACGATGCACATGTGGAATGAGAGATAGCCACATAAATATTAGTAAATAAATTCTTAATCTCCTTATTTGAATGCTTTTATGTAGTTTTGATAAGTTTTTCTCCACAATGTCAAAGAGACTGTCTAGATGTTGACATTGCAGTTGACATTGTAGGAGAAAACTTACCAAAATTGTATAAAATCATTCAAATAAAGAGAGAGATAATTTATTTGCTAATATTTATGTGGTTATCTTTCATGTCACATGTGCACCGTGCACACTATAACATTGGAGATGCTCTTAAGAACACTACACAAACGTATTAAATGTATTTATATTACTACGTACATTGTGTTGGATTTAAGTTTTGTCTAATTTGCATTTACATCAAATTTATAACTATGACATATAAATTCCCTAAACAAAAATAAAAGATAGCAAATTTTCCCAAATAGAATTACACTTGTTAAATCCCAAAATAGGATTCATGTATTCATATTTATGTAAGTTTTTATTCTTTTAATAGTATCATATAAGTCCTACTTTGAAAGAAAAACATAAGTTCTACCCAGTATTTTAAAATTTTCTGATAGTTTACCAATAAAGTAGGTATTTGCACACAGATATTCATATTCAAATTTTTGGAACAAAAAACTTATAAAATCAAAAGGTTGGTCTCAAGGTCTCAAAGACTAAAATTACCCTCCATCTAAAGTTTCTTTCATATTCTCTAACATTTTCATAATATGTTGATAAAACTATCAAATAAGCCCTCGAACTTTCATAAAAAGTGCAAATAAGCCCTTTTACACGAGGCTTTGTCCGACTGTCGGCATTTGGGGCGGTTTCCGGTGGAATTTTCTGATGAATTTTTTTGAGCATCTTCTTCATTAAGTCTAGTTTACCCATACCAACTTTTAGCTAAAAGTTCAATCGAGAAGACAGTCAAATGATTTTGTGAAGTATACTGCGCTGCCTAACTGCACAGTTATCTTCAAAAATTCATTTGACTGCCTTCCCGATTGAATTTTTAGCTGAAATTTTGTATGAGTAAACTAGACTTAATGAAGAAAATGATAAAAAAATCATCAGAAAATTCCACAGAAAATCGACCCAAATGGCGACGGCCGGACAGAGCCTCCTATAAAAGAGCTTATTTGCACTTTTTATGAAAGTTCAAGGGCTTATTTGGTGATTCTCCCTAATATGTTTAAGGGATTACATATGAACACATGAAAATATTAAAAATAACTACATCTTAATCAGAGGCCCTCTATTTCTTCCCCTATTTAGATTTGGATTCTATATCTAATATTCATCACTTCTCTTCTCATTTCTATTTAGAGATGACAACAGACGGATTGGGGACGGTTATACATATAATTGTACCCGTTCCATAGGGTAATTTCCCCTCCCCGCAATTGCCCATTACCCAACGGTATAGTAGGCAGCCTATATTAAATTGAACCTAAAAATGCTTAAACTAAAAAATAAATAATCACGAAAAAATATGATAATAATCAAATAATTAATAATCTTTCATTCATACAGTATAGTTAGTACATTCATTATTCATATATACACAATGAAACGAGAAAAATATTATCTTGTATTAGTTGTGAGATAAATAATAGATAAAAATGTACTACAGGTAATAAAAATATGTTAGGGGCCTGAACACTACCAAGAATTAGAGCCTTGTTAAGTCATTTTAGTTTTGTTCAATAATAGGGTTTAGGCCTACAACTTGTTAGAAGTGGGCTGACCCATTAGAAATAGAATAAATAAGGGTGAGTGGGGATTAGATGGGGGGCAGAACTTGGGATCAGGACTGGGATATTGGGAGTGAGAGACCACTCGAAGAGTCTCAAACCTTTCCTTTCGTGACTTTCTGTATTCCTTCACTAAATTTTCATTAATAAACTACTACTTTCTTCTTGGATTCTTCAGTTACTTATCATTGGTATCAAAGCCATTGACAAAAGCCTTACATGTGCATGGTCTTGACCCGGTCGAGAATGGAGCAACGTGTGGAAAATCTGGAAAACACCCTAGCGGAAGTGAGAACTGTTGTGAATGAACTGCTTGGCTTGCGTGAGACCGTGGCCGAATTGAAGAATATCATGTTACAGGGTGACTGCCATAAGAGAAGAGGACGATCAACCACAAACCGTCGTCGCCATACTTCAGCAAGCGTGAGCTCCTCTAGTTCTGAAGGTAAATCTCATGAAACTCACTCAATTTCACGCAGCCCTTATCGGAAGAGAATCAGCGACCGTGTATATACTGGAAGAAAGGTCGATTTACCATTTTTTAGTGGAGACGATGCTTATGGATGGCTGATTAGGGTTGAGCGCTATTTCAAACTCCACCATGTGGCATAAGAGGATAAAGTAGAAATAATCTTGATAGCCATGGCCGGAAAAGCTCTGAACTGGTACCAATGGTGGGATGAACAGACTGATGACCATTCTTGGGTTAACTTCAAAGATGCTTTGTTCCGGCGTTTTCAACCTGCCTTAGTGCAGAATCCGTTTGGTCCTATGCTCAGTATTAGGCAAACTGGTTCTGTAATGGAATACCGGGATCACTTTGAAATGGTTGTAGCTCCTCTCAAACTTGCTGACCAAGGGATGTTAAAAAGAGGTTTCTCAATGGCCTTAAAAAAGAAATTAGCACGGAACTGAAGTTGCACCAGACCAGTGGGTTAACTGAACTGATGGACAAAGCTTTGTTGTTGGAGCAGAAGAATAAGGTATGGACAGGGGAAAAAAATAAAGAAGAAGACAACATAGGTTGGAAGGAACATGAAGGAAAAATGGTTAGACCCTGGAACTGGGTAGACGCAACAAAGGGAAGAACACCTGCGTTAAATCCGGAGAGAACACTTTCAGAGAACAAACTGCAGGAATCGCCAAAACCGAGTAAGACATGGGAAGGTGGCCAAAGGTTGACACAAGCAGACTTAGAAGAAAGAAGCAAGAAGGGTTTATGCTTCAAATGTGGAAACAAATGGGGCAAAGAGCATGTTTGTGGAATGAAACATTATCAATTGATCTTGAGGGAAGAGCCAGAAGAAGAGGAGGGCACAGTAGATCAATTTTATGAGCGGGATGGAGCTGAAAACTTGCTGGAACCTAATGCAAAATCAGTCTCTTATCATCCACCTTGAGGACAAGGTGGAAGTTAAAGGGGGGAGTGATGTTAGGGACCTGAACACTACCAAGAATTAGAGCCTTATTAAGTCATTTTAGTTTTGTTCAATAATAGGGTTTAGGCCCTACAACTTATTAGAAGTGGGCTGACCCATTAGAAATAGAATAAATAAGGGTGAGTGGGGATTAGATGGGGGGCAGAACTTGGGATCAGGACTGGGATATTTGGAGTGAGGGACCACTCGAAGAGTCTCAAACCTTTCCTTTCGTGACTTTCTGTATTCCTTCACTAAATTTTCATTAATAAACTACTACTTTCTTCTTGGATTCTTCAGTTACTTATCAAAATATAACTAAAACATAAACAGGGCGGATACAAGGCGGGTAATGGGGCGGACATGTATCAAACCGCAATCGCCCTGTTACCCGGGAAAACAAAACGGGTATTCCCTAGCTCCCCATCCCGTACCTGTTATTGTCATCCCTATTTCTATTTCATTTTCGGCCTTATTTCCCACAATGATTTCCCCATCTATCAAATCGCAACATGAGCTTTTATTATTACGTAAAACCAACATCCAACTAGAAACTCAACTTTCATAGAAACAAATACACGAACATACCATATTTTTCATCCCCGTATGATATTGGACTATAGGAGCAGGGCCGTTAACGAACCGAGCCGAGCCTGAACACCCAAAGCTCGAATTCGGCTCGATAAGGAATTAGTGGTGTTGGTCCAAAATAGGACGCTCGTAGGCTTTTAGGAAAGCTACGTACGACACTCAAGCAGGAATTAGGAAAGTACGAATATGGAAAGTTAACCAGAAATAGCATATCTGTATTTGAAATTCGAATTGCCTTTTATAGGCGATTACAAATGGTAACTGCCGAACATAATAATGACTAAATTAATTACAACATTAATACAGAATTAAACACATAATTAAGTCGCGCATTAATTGTTGGCCGTTACTCTTCTTGGCTGGCAGGTCAGCCTGGCTGGCAGGCTGGACGCTTGAGCTCCCTCCTGCTGGACTGGATGGTGGGCTTCCCGCTAGGCTGGAGGAAGGCTTCTGACCGGGCTGGAGGCAGGCTCCCGGGTAGGCTGGAAGGCAGGCTCCCGGGTAGGCTGGACCGCAGGCTTCCAGTTGGGCTGGACCGCAGGCTCCCAGCTGGGCTGGTGGTCGGCAGGCTCCTGGCTAGGCTGGAAGGTAGGCTCCCCACTGGGCTGGAAGGCAGGCTCCCGGGTAGGCTGGACCGCAGGCTCCCAGTTGGGCTGGACCGCAGGCTCCCAGCTGGGCTGGTGGTCGGCAGGCTCCTGGCTAGGCTGGAAGGCGGGCTCCCCACTGGGCTGGAAGGCAGGCTCCCCACTGGGCTGGTCGACAGGCTCTCTTGGGCTTCCGCTCCTTGATTGCCCTGGTTGGTTGGGCTGACTCGAGCTCTGGGTTGCTGGGCTTGGGCCCGCTGGTCCAAGTTCGGGGCCTGGGCCGATTAGGCTCTGGGCCTAGTCCCATAACCCCATCACGAGTCCCCCACTCCCTTAGTCGAGTAGTAGACTCGGCTAAGAGGGAGTAGTTTAAGTCAGTTGCCGATTTAAAAATATTCACATATCAGGGAGCCATAATTGTGGGTTATGGGAATCCCAGAATTATGGAAATTCCCAAATTAAATCAGGCTCCCAAAAAAGGCTCCAAATAAATTCCTTCCTTTTCTTTCCTTTTTTTTCTTTTCCTTTCTTTTCTTTTCTTCCTTTCTTTTCTTTTCTTTCCTTTTCTTTTTCTTTCCTTTCTTTTCTTTTTCCTCTCTCTCCTGGAACCGCGTGCGTGCGTCTTCCTCGCGTAGCCCAGCGCCGCAGATGGAAATCCAGCAGGCCGTCACATCTTCTTCCATACCGGCGGACGAATTGAGTAGTTGGTACCTCAGGCCCGACATCCACACGCGACCGGCCAGCGAGCTTGGCGAGGGAGGGGGCCGGCGACCAAGGGCCGTCGGAATTTCAAGGACAGGCACGTCCGATGACCCCTCTGCTTCTGTCGGCAACCCACCGGGCCATGGCAACATCCCGTCTTCCCAAGTCGGCAGCCCCATCGGTTAGCGGCAGTGCTTCCAGGTTGGGACGGCGTGTGATGATTCTCAGGTGGGCAAATCCTTTGTCCCTAGCGAGCAGCAGGCTGACGTTGGTGGTGGCAGGGCGAACGAGCTATGGTGCGCTGCTGGAGTCAGATCCCTCTCGGACCAGATGGACGGGTGTTGGTGGCTGGCTGTATCGACCCTAGGCGAGATACCAGAAGGTTGGTGCCATGGGCGGCCAATTGGGATCCGATGGATTCTCGGGCAATAGGGTGTCGCCCGGCATCCCCAGGCGAAGGCAAGCTGGCTGGGCGTCGTTCTCGGGGTCCGGTAAATATGGTCGGCGGGTTTGGGCTCCATGTTGGTCGGCGAATTTTACTGGGGTTTGAGGCTTTGTTACTTCTCTTTTTTTTTGTCTTTGCAGGTTCGCTTCCCGTCTGGCTGAATTATTTTCAGAATTTGGGGACTCCGTAGCTACCATGGCTCCTAGGCAGTGATGTCCTTGCAGCCAAGGCTCCCGGGCAGTGAGAAATATGAAGGTGATCCATTCCCCAAGGTGAGCAGACAAGCATTAGTAAAATGTTACACATTGAACCGGCTGAGAGAATACTGATGACGAGAGACCTCCACTGAACTTGGCGACCACCCATCGAGAGGTGAACAACCATGATGAAGACCGCACTGAATTCAGATTCTAGGAGAGTTCCTTGAGATTCCTAGCAATTCCCGTGTCTGGATCATTGTACTTGATGGCCATGGGAACATCCGGCCATGACTGTTGCACCTCTTTTTTTTTGTAGCTTGTAGCCACCATATGTAAAATTCGAATGAATATTACCTTTTAATTCATATGTTTCCTTTTCTATACTTTGCATTACGAATACTTAGCAATTAATTCGGGGATCTGGCTTCTCTAACCTCCCGGGGGGCGGTTAGGCTGGCGTGGCCGAGCCTATCCGTGCCTCTCCTAGTTGGATAGAAGTGATCTGTTCGCTATTGATATGGAATCAACAAGTAAGCGACTTGTTTGGCCAGCAAGGTCGGACATTGAACCGACGAGGAAGACCCTTAGGTCGGTATCCTGAACGTTCATGACCCGGGGGTCAGTCCTACTGTCACTTTAACCCGTCCAGTTTGCCCGGACTTGGGGAATAATCTGGTTAATCCTGCATGGATAGCCAAACAACAGGGGCGGACCCTGCATGATCCACCAGAACGAACCCGCACCGCCAACTCAGGGATGACGAGAGTGCGAGCTGCTTGGCCAGCGATGTTAGGCGGCGAGCACTCGAAAGGACCCGGAGGTCAGCATCCTGAGTACCCTCGACCCGGAGGCCGGCCCTACCGTCGCCTCGACTGTCGCGGCTAGCTCTTTACTTTAGAAAATTGCCCAGATTCTTGAAAATCACTTGGCTATTTTCGGTTAAAGAGCCTGGCCGAGGTCGGCCAAACACCGAGGGGGGGCATAGTACCTTTTTTTTTTGCCGCCGCCCTTTATTGCTAAGTGAGGTCGGACCTCTTTTGATGACAAAATATCGCTAGCAAAGTATATTGAATTCATGATGTGGGTGGACCACATGAAGAATTACAAATTGTAATCCCGTGCTCGGAGCACAGGAGTTTACAAAGAAAAGTGAAACTTCGATTTTCTACTGGTAAAACTTCATCAGGTGCTCGGCATTCCAGACGCGGTCTACCAACCGGCCTGTTGTTGTCTTCAACTTGTATGTCCCAGGGCCGATCACTGCGTCAACCACGTAAGGGCCTTCCCACTTGACGGAGAGCTTACCTCCCTCTGTCGGCCTGTTGACCTTCCTACGTCTTAGGACATAATCACCGACGTCAAAACTCTGGGGTCAGGCTCGGCTGTCTTGGTACGCCTTGACTTGTCGTCGATAGTTTTCCGCTTTGATGAAGGCACGGTCTCTTCTTTCCTCAATGAGGTGGAGCTCGGCTCGGAGCCTCTCCTCATTGCTGGCTGGTTCAAACTCTTCTACTCGCCGGCTGGGAACTACGGCCTCGAACGGTGCCCTCGCCTCAAAGCCATAACACAAGGCAAAGGGGGTCTCTCCTGTTGCCTTCCTTGGGGTTGTTCTGAAGGTCCAGAGTATATTGTTCAACTCCTCCACCCAGGCAGTCCCGAGGGCCTCCAACTTCTTTTGCAGTCCATCGACGATCGTCCGGTTAGTGTTCTCCACCTGTCCATTTGCCTGGGGGTAGCAGACCGCAACTCGGCTGGATTCTACTCCCCACTCTGCACAGAATTGCCGGAAGGCTTTGCAGTCAAACTGCCTTCCGTTGTCGGAGATTATTTGGAGGGGAACCCCAAACCGGCAGAAAATATTCTTCCATATGAACTTCTTACATTGGAGATGTGTGATGCTGGCAAGCGGCTCGGCCTCAACCCACTTCGTAAAGTAGTCCACCGCGACGATGACAAACTTCCGGTTTCCCGACCCGGTTGGTAAGGGACCGACCAGGTCGACACCCCATCTTGTGAATGGAAGGGCGGTGCTGATCGGTGTGTACATCGTTGCTGGTCGGCCGGGGCTCTTCTGGAATTTCTGGCATGTCTTGCATCTCCTTGCATAGTCAGCGCAATCCTTCATTATTGTTGGCCAAAAGTACCCCTGGAGGACGACCTTCCTAGCTAACGTGCCTGCCCCCTGATGGGCGGAGCATACGCCCCCATGAAGTTCAGAGACGATCATTTCCGCCTCATGTGGGCGTAAACACTTTAGCAAGGTCCCATTGTAGGACCTCTTGTACAACTTCCCATCCAAGACGACGTAGCCCGGAGCTCGTCGCCGGACTAACCTTGCCTCCTCTTCTCTCTCGGGGAGCGTCCCATCGGCTATGTAGCGTAGGAGGTCATCCACCCAACACCAGGCGACTGGTTGCAGGGGAAGGACGTCAATGGACGGTGAGGCTAATATGCTTGAGGTCGTCATCTCCTCAATGCGTGCAATTCTCGATATATGTTCAGGTAACCCTTGGGATAGCTTTGAGAGGAGGTCTGCATCGGAGTTTTGATTTCTCGGGATGCAGATCAACTCTGCTTGCTTGAACAACCCGAGCAACTCCCGAACAACATCTCGATACTTCATTATTCTTTCTTCCTTCGCTTCGAACTCACCTTTGACCTGTGAAACCACCATACGGGAGTCACATTTCACCGTTATCCACTCTGCTCCCATGGCGGCCGCCAATCGTGCCCAGATAGTAGGACCTCGTACTCCACCTCATTGTTGGAGACTTTGAAAAGATAGCGGTAGACATAGTAGGCTCGGAATCCCTCGGGTGAGATGAGGACGATTCCGCCCCCGCATCCCTTGGCTCCTGCCGACCCATCAGTCGCTAGAGTCCACCATTGTTCATTGCTCTCCTGTTGCCTATCTGCCACTTCTCGGGCCGTGCATTCCACAATGAAATCAGCCAGAGCCTGGCCTTTGATGGAAGTCCGAGGCTGGAAGTCAACCTCGTATTGGTTGAGGAGCATCGACCACTTCACCACCCGGGTTGTGCCGGGCGCCCTCAGAGCGGCACCTAGGGGTTGGTCCGACAGGATTCTGACCGGGTGCGCTTGGAAGTAGTGTGTCAACTTCATGGCGGTGATGTAGGCAGCATATATTGTCTTCTCGAGCGGGGTGCACCGGAGCTCAGCATTCTGGAGGGTCTTGCTTACATAGTATACGGGACGCTGAACGCCTTCCTCCTCGCGAACCAGCACGGAACTGATTGCACCTTGGGAAACCCCAAGATAAAGGATTAACGTCTCCCCCCTCTCCGGCTTGCTGAGTAAAGGCTCAGAGAGGAGGTACTTCTTCAAGTCGTCGAAGGCTCGCTGACACTCATCATTCCAGACGAAACCATTTTGTTTCTTTAGGACTTGGAAGAAGGGTAGGGACTTCTCGGTGGACTTGGACATGAAACGTCCAAGGGCTGCTAGCCGGCCGGTGAGAATCTGGACTTCTTTCACCGACCTCGGGGGTTCCATGTCAAGTATTGCCCTTACCTTCTCAGGATTTGGCTCAATCCCCCTCCGTGTGACCATGTACCCCAGGAACTTGCCTCTTTGGACGGCAAAGGTACATTTCTTCGGGTTCAGGCGCAGACGGACTGCCTTCATGATCCCGAAGATCTCTGCCAAATCATCTGCATGATCGGATGCCCGGGTGCTCTTGACGATCATGTCGTCAACATACACCTCCATGTTCCTTCCGAGCACCTTCCGGAATACCTTGGCCACCATCCTCGTGTACGTCGCCCCAGAGTTCTTCAGCCCGAAGGCCATGACAAGATAACAAAAAATCCCCTCTGGGGTGACGAATGAGGTCTTCTCCGCATCTTCTTCATGCATGAAAATCTGATGGTATCCTCGAAAAGCGTCCATGAAGCTAAGGAGCTCACATCCGGCCGTCCCATCGACTAGTTGGTCGATGTTAGGCAATGGGAATGGATCCATCGGGCATGCCTTGTTGAGATCGGTGTAATCAACACACATCCTCCAGGTTGGCGGCTTCGGGGCCAGGACCACGTTTGCCAGCCAGACCGGGTACAAGACCTCCCGGATATGCTTGATACTCAGGAGCATATTGACCTCCTTCTTCACGAATTCCCTCCTCTCGGTTGAGAGGTGTCTTCTCTTCTGCTGGATGGGCTTCGCCATTGGATTGACCGCCAGCCGATGGACAGCGATGCTTCGGTCAAGGCCAGGCATGTCCTCCGGTCCCCACGCGAAGACAACGCTAAAAAGGACAAGTACCTGGATAATCCTCTCCCTCAAGCCGGCCGGGAGCCCGGTCCCGATCTTGACCTTCCGCTCCGGCCTCTCGGGGTCAATCTGGATCTCCTCCACGTCTGAGGTGGGTTCAGCGCGAAGCTGACCCTCCTCATACTTCATGGCTTTGCTGTTGATAGTGTGGATCCTCAAGTCTTTTTGACCGATTTGTTTGCAAGATTTCAGATAGCAGCTCCTCGCCATTCGCTGATCTCCCATGGCGACTCCGACGCCATTCGGAGTGGGAAACTTCATGCATAGGTGCTCCTGGGATATCACACATTTGAGGTCTTCCAGGGCCGGCCTTCCCATGATGATCTTATGCGCACAAGTTAGGCGTACGACGATAAACTCGACGTCTAACTTGGATACGCAGGGCTCGGAGCCCACCATCACAGGGAGGACTATGCTACCCTCCGACTCAATGGAGTCCCCGGTGAAGCCTGAGAGTGGGGTTTTCACCGGGATCAAGTCTTTTCGGTCCAGCCCGAGACCTTGGAAGGTGTCATAGTACATGATGTTAACGGAGCTCCCATTGTCCACCAGGACTCGGTGGACGATCGTGTTGTTGATTTCAACCTTGATGACCAAGGCATCCCTGTGCGGCGGAGGCATCGGTGGCAAATCTGCGTCGGTGAAGAAGATGGGGTCCCTCTTCACCCTCTTGTCGGCGGGAGCCCTGGTTATCTCCCCAACGTATAGGGCTCGGGCCCACTGCTTCCGCTCTCCAGAGGTGTCGCCTCCCTGGGGTCCCCCGAATATGAATGAACATCGATGGTACTTCCGGGGGCCGTTCCCTAGGTCGGCATCGTCTTCCTCGGAGAAGGCGCCGAGCTCTCGCTTCTTGGCAGGCGGTGTCTCCTTTGACGTGGTAGCTTGGTCGGACCGCTGCCACGTCAGGCTCCTCTTCTGCGGGATGCCTCCTTGTTTGCCAACGAATTGGACCAGGTACCCTTTCTGGATGAGTTCTTCAATTTGCCGCCGGAGAATAACGCAATCATCTGTATCATGCCCTGCTCTCCGATGGAATCGACAATATTGGTCGTGGTTGCGCTTGGCAGTCACCACATCACACTCCTCCAGAAAGTCGACTAAACCTTGCTCCTCCGCGTAGTCGAGGATGGCCCCGACCGGCTGAGCAAGTGGGGTCAATTGCTTGACGGGCTGTAGCGGTCCGCTCGGGACGTCCGCCTTGCCCTTGCCTCTACTTTTGTTACCTCTGAACTTGTTGTTTTTGTTGCTAGCTTTGCCGTAAGCTTTCTCAGCACCCGAACCGGCTTCCTTCTTCTTTTCTTCTTTTGCACCTTCTTCCTCATCTCTTTTCCTCTGCAAGGCGTCCTCCGCCTCGGCTTGCCGGTCGGCACGGCCGAGCGCCTCCTCGTACGAGGTGGGGGGACTTCTGACGAAATCTTTGTAAAGCTCGCCCGATCGGATAGAGTTTGTGAGCATGGCCACCCCGGTCCTGTCATCAAGGCCCTGAACCTTGACTGACTCGGCCCTCCACCTCGCTAGGAAGGTCGACAATGATTCCTTCTTCCCCTGTTTTAGACCGAACAGGTGGCTGAAGTTTTTCTTGACGTCTCGGGAGCTCGCGAACCTCAAGAGAAAGCGCTAAGCCAACTCACGGAAATTCGTGATACTCCCGTCGGGTAGAGAATCATACCATTCACGAGCCGGACCATCCAAAGTGGCGGAGAAACCACGGCATCGGATGGCGTCCTCATACCCCATCATGACCATGTAGGAAAGGTACCGAGATACATGATGTTGGGGGTCAGAAGCGCCCTTGTATGCTTCAATGGCGCAGGGCTTGTAGCCCCTCGGCAACGGCGCATCCTAAGGAAAGTATATCCTGTTAAAATTTTCATTTTCCCTTAGCATACACTGTATTTATAATTTTAAGCATTGGTTTGACAACAATATGTGAACGTTACCTTCAATTCATTCATAAAACTATAAAAATTGATAAATAAAATATCACCACAAACCACACCACTGCAAATCATTCACACAAGAGTTGTTATATCAATAAAATCACCCTCAAAAAGGAATTTTTTCATACTCTCTCTCAATTTGGCAAACTAACATACAATGGCGGATTGACGATTTGGATTTTGGATTTTCAAATTTTTTATACCATTTCCTTCACAATAAAAGAACCAACTCCTTCTTCCATACTCCTAAGAACAACTTAGAATAATATTTCTCTTATATTTTTATAGCATGTTTAGTCTCCAAATGAGGAGCTAAACTTCCACATCTTGGTTTTGCTACTTTGAAGCTTAATGAATTGTAAGTTGTAAGTTATTTTCTTTAATCTTCTTCCTTGAATATTAATTAATCTATCTCTATATTAATGTTGGGGAGTGTTGCTAATATGACAATTAGTTAACATCTCAACATTAGTTATAGTAATATATAGTTTCTTTAATCTTCTTCCTTGAATATTAATTAATTCCTATTCATATTTCATTTTAATATTTTGAACATTATTTAAAGGATCAACTAGTTTTGTTTCATCTATTAATTATTACTGGAATCAATCGACGAATACGCTTGTTAATCGTTCGGTCCCTTCACGGAAGTAAACTTGGGTCATTAATGTGGCATGTGTCTCATGGTTAATAACCTAAGGGGAATTAATTATATTGATTAAACCGGCCAATAAACCACTTGTGTTGAGGTTAATTTTATACTCCTCGATTGAGTATTCGAGATGAAGATAGTTAAATATATAACCGTGATCGACGAACATTTCATTAAGTGGATAAAAGCAAAACAAAGTCTACACCTCTATTAATTAAAACACATAAGTTATTCAACCTGGTGTTCGAATTTACTTTAAGTTCCAACAACAATCTAAAAAACCCCTTGTTACTAGTATTTAATTAAAAAGAAAAGTATTCTTTTTCTTGTGGATACGAACCTTACTTCATTATACTACGTATAATTGTTTTATTGATTTATTATTTTGAAGTGCACACCACGACAAACTGCACGTCACTTAGCTCTCAGACCCCACTACTCGTCGTATTTGGTTTGGTATTCAATAATCAAATAGAAATTGATTATTGAACCATGAAAGAGGGAGATTAGAAGGTTTTTATTATAAAGATTTTCTCATGATAAAATTAATAACCATTATACAGACATAGACATTCATATAATAAAATACTTGGTATGGATCAAGACAATTTGAATAACATGAATATTTTGAAGATAATAATGTTATACTTGTGAAGGGAAAATATTGATGTAGAATCATACAAACGGTTCTCAAGTTCTACAGAGTATCCTCTAAGATGGTAGTTGTTTACTTTTCAGAACTATTAAAGTTGTTCTATTTTTCTAGTACTCTTTTATCAAAGGTTAAATGATTTATAAACCTTATAGCTTACAACCTTCCAAGAGCGGCTATTTCTTAATCCAGATACCAGGTGTGACTATTTCATACTCGTATTTCAATTTATTGTATGATCAAGAATTCAAGACAAATGAGACCCCTCATGGTTGTGTGCCTCTTTGAAGCTTTATCATAGTGGACTCGATATAAAATTCGTAGCAACAAAAAAATTAATACAAACTACTTTTGAGCAACCCCTATTAAAACAATTATCCTAACAAGTTATAATTGTAATCAATTAGGGGTACAACTTAATCTAAAAAACTTAAATGTTAAATACACTAAAAGTAGATTGATTTGATGAAAAAAATAATTAAAAGTTAGAAATAAGATGAGAGCTCTCACTTATCAATGAACGTACCTGAGTGATATGTGTGTATACAATCCGGCCAAATTTTGAAATTCTTCAGAGTTAATTGGTAAAGAAACAAAGTGACCTTTTATATAGGCGAATTACATGCTTTAATTTAATTGGGTCAATTAAGAAAAGGTGTCCTCATTAATTAGAATCCGCTCCTAAAACTTTTAAACCTTAGAACCTGTTCATTTACCCACTCCCTTGTGAATAGTCTAAAAGTGTTACGTGTACTTTTTAAGAATAATGAATTTGCATTAAATTAATTACAGATTTATTATTTTTAGCCACCTTCACTCTATAAGTGAATCATTTAAATTATATATTACACATTGAAATCACAATAACCAGCATCATAGTAAACAAGACTCGATGAGAGTTCAGGATCAACAAGTCTAATTTTTCTCTTCTGGGATTTAAGCTAATATACACTGACTCATTTGCAATGAAGTAGGAAGGTCTTGCAAAAGAAACCAAACTAAACCCGCTTGTTGAGACAATTTGATCGAATTTTATTGAGAAGAGTCACCCATTCTCTTCATTCCATTTTATTGCTCCTTTTATTTATATATAATATAATGAGATCATATGGATAAGATATACTCTCTCCGTCTCGCAATTAAGTTACCACTTTCCTTTTTGGGCAGTTCCTAAGTTAAGTTCACACTTCCTTACTTTTCTTATTCGGAAAATTATCTACATCAAAACGGTGTCAAACAGTGCAAAACAGTGTCAAACAATGTCCAAACAGTGTTTGAACATTGCAAAACAGTGCACTTCAAAGTAAAGTCAAATTTATTTTCTTAATATGTGTGAAGTCAAACCGGGAACTTAATTGAGGGACAGAGGGAGTATTTATGTAAAAGCGTAATATAAACAAAACATTTCTTTTTTTATAAAGTATATTACTCCTTCCGTTCCTAAAAATTCTTCCCGGTTTGACTTGGCACGCTTATTAAGAAAGTGGAATAAAGTGGAAATGTATGGTTGTGATTGTGTAAGAAAAAGGTAAAATGAATGTGAGCCACACAAATTGTCCAAAATGGGAAAGTAGAAAGTATTTTTGGGAACAACTCAAAAAGGAAAGTGGAAAGTATTTTTGGGAACGGGGGAGTATATTTTTAGTCTACTCTCATCCAAAAGTAGACTATTCTATGAAGTGTATACCTTTGGGCCTCTCCCATTTCGGGTTTATTTGTAGTCTTTTGAAAATCACTTGTTTTTCTCACATTTTGAACAACTATACAAAATTTCATGAGCTATGTCGGTGAATCTTCAAGATCCATACAAATTTATACTTCGTATTATATACTAGTACTACGTATCTATCAATTCCTTTCATCAGAGCGGAGCTACAACGGAATTATATTGGTACCCAAGTCAAAATTTCAATAGATAGATACTCGTTTTCATCATTACATTTAGCAAGACAAACAAATAGACACATACTCCCTCCGTTTCCAAAAGAAAGTCATGGTTTGACTTCACAATTATTAAAGAAATAAATTAACTTTACTGTAGAAAACACTGTTTAGACACTGTTTGACACTGTTTCGCACTGTTTGGCACTGTTTCGCACTGTTTGGATGTAGATTTCTTTGCCAGATAAGGAAATAAGGGAAGTGTGACTTTATTTTTGAAACATCTCAAAAAAGAAAACGTGAGTTTCTTTTAGAAACTGAAGAATTACTATACTATATTCCTCACTTCAATGATATTTCATTTGACTCTTAGAATTTTGTCACTTTACCTTTAATGTAACTACTTCGTGGTTCATACTTCAAATTATTTCTCTCTTGTTTAAGATATAAGATAATCAACAACATAGTATTTTTCCCTTTTTCACGTGTCAATCAACTTGAAAAACTTCAAATAGACAAGCGGGGTAATTAATAAAAAAGGATAGTAAATGAATTGCCTCATATTATTGAAATAGTTATTGACCCTTCAACAATAATATTTGTTATTTAATATCCCAAAACATTTATTAAAACTATCCAATGAATTTGGTCTGCACGTACACAATGAGCATGAAAGTTTAAAAAATAAAAATAAGGACAACCCCCACTTTTTATGTTAGTAGTTATTCTCACCGTCTAATCAAAATATTGTATCTCAATTTTTCAAAAATAAATGACCTAATGTGAAATTTTCTTATAAGATTCGAAACAAGTTTTCTAAATTTAATTTTTAATCTCAACCGGGCAAGCTCAATAAACGTGGGCTTTTGATCTTATATAAATTTTTTATTTGATCCATTAAGTTAGTTGGAAGAAGGGTGTGAGCATAAGACACCTCTTTAGACCATCATTAAACTTGTATGCGCTCTTTTTTTGAGGCCAGAATGATCAGATCGAGGAAACGTCGTCCCACCCGATCATTTATGATGTTTCTTAAATTACTTTTCTTCATTACTTAATCTATTTTTGTTAATTACTTGTCCCGTTTTGCATATATAAATATATTTGATATTGTTTCATTAGTCATTAGCTATGAATCTTGTTTTCTTTTTTGGTGCTTTTGGCCATTCTTCTCATTTATTTATTTTTATAATAATAATAGAAGACTTTTTTATTTTCCGATTAAGAATTTTGTGTAATATATACATGGAATATGTTCTTTAATCAGAGCTTTTACCTTCTTACTAAATCATGTAGTAAGCGTATTAATTATTAATAATGATTTCATATTAAATAGTGGAGGACTTCGTATTTATTTGTACATAGATTACATATTTGTTAAATTGCAAATGTGCAAGTAATAAACAAGGGTTAAGACTACAAAGGAATGTTAGACCACAATATTTTCTTCTCCTAGCAATATAGCATTTTATTTGTATAGAAGACACTTAATTTAAAAGGAACAAAAACAAACATCAATAGAAAAGTTAGTCCACTCAAAATGAGTTTCGTACATAGATTTCTCATTCAATATATTCCCTAATCTTCAGCAAGATCAGAGAATATCCCCACAATTTGTCCTCCTTCATTTGGCGACATTGTTATCAATGACATAATTACCACTACTTAGTAAAATGTTTGTCAACTAACAATGATACACTACAAAAAACACGCATTTTGTCACGAAATTTTGTCACGGATTCCGTCTGTGACAAGTTTGTCACGGTCTTTGTCACGGATTTGTGTGACAAGTCACGAAATAATTTTGTCACAAATAAGTCCGTGACAAATTATCCATGACAAAGGGGTTCCGGCGACCCAAAAATGATTCCGGCGTATTTTTTTTATTTCGGACATTATCAGTGACAAAGGGGTTCCGGCGACCCAAAAATGAATCCGGCGTATTTTTTTTTTATTCCGGGCATTTGTCACAGACGGATCCGTGACAAAATCCGTGACAAGTTTCAAAAACTAAAATTTTCACCGGTCCTCGAATTAATGTTGTACAGATAGTGTTTTGTCACGGAAAAATCCGTGACAATATCTGTGACAAAATGTTTTATATATGCAAGATCAGATTCATTCAACAGATTCATATCAAGTCAAACTCAATAAGAGTATAATACATTATCTGTTGAAAGATTGAAGGATGTAATCTATCATATGTCATTTTCCCTGCCTATGCAAATAAGGTATGTCATTTCAATTATGTATCATTTTAATGCTAAATATTAATTTTTTCCTTTTAAATATTAAAAATTGTTAGTGAGGTTGTTAATTAATTAAGAATATATTTAACTAGAAACGCAGTGATGTCATAATTTATTGTGCATATATTTGAAATTCATTTGGAAATGTATATTAATTTTTCAATTATTGGTAATACCATTAATATTAGTTAAATTTAAATATTAGTTAATTGAAATGGGTTTATAAAATTATTAGGATTGTTTATGCCTTTTAGTCAAAAACCTATTAGAGTTTTAAGTAATAATAATAATAATCGTAATTCAATTAAAATGCTTTTCACATTTTTAGTTAATTAAAATATTTATTTGAAATTCGTTTAGAAATATATACTATATTTTAGCAATTATTGTTAATGCCTAATTTAGGATTTATAATGATTTAAGTACGTTAGGATTTAAACATTACTTTAATGTGAATTATTATTGTGAATTGATGTTCTTAAATAATAATTAGTGATGATTCAAAAGTTAGTTAATTAATTGAAATGATTAATGCCAATAACGTATTACTTTTAGGTAATTACTAATATTAATTGAACGTTCATTAATTTTAGTGAACTTTAGTGAAATTTAATATATTAATGTTCTTAAATAATAATTTGTTATGATTGAAAAGGTATTTAATTAATTGAAATTATTAATGCCATTAATGTATTACTTTTAGTTAATTACTAATATTAATTGAACGCTAGTTAATGTTAGTGAACTTTAGTGAAATTTAATATATTAATGTTTCTAAATATTAATTAGTTATGATTCAAAAGTTAGTTAATTGAAATGATTAATGTGATTAATGTATTGCTTTTAGTTAATTAATTAACAATATTAATTGAACGTTAGTTAATTTTAGTGAACTTTAGTGAAATTTAATATATTAATGTTCCTAAATACTAATTAGTTATGATTCACAATTAGTTAATTGAAATGATTAATGCTATTAACGTATTGCTTTTAGTCAATTAATAATATTAATTGAACGTTGGTTAATTTTAGTGAACTTTAGTGGAATTTAATATATTAATGTTCCTGAATATTAATTAGTGAATATATTAAATCCATTTTAAATTATTGTTAATGTTTATAATTTATAGTTTTTAACCAATATAATTTTTTTTTTATAACATTCAGGCATAATGTATAGACAAAATAGAAGTTGGATGTATGATAAACATGCGGAATTGTACGGAATGAAAAGAAAATTTCTTGATGGAATTGGGGAGTTTGTTACATTTGCACTTGAACACCCGAATTTTATGGACGATGATAAAATCATATGTCCATGTACAAAGTGTAAAAAGCTCACATTTAAAGACATCGACGAGCTTGTGTGGCATTTGTAAGAACAAGGTTTCGTTGACAATTATTATAATTGGACTTCTCATGGCGAACCTTTCGATCCATCCCTTTTACCACAAACAGTAGGTTCGTCTCGTAACGTCCCTAACGAGATGAGTGGGTGGGGAGACTATGCTCAAATGAATTGGGATCAAAGAATGGTATATAATGCATTCGGTGCCTCGACGTCTCAGTTTAATCCCCCACAACCATTTAACGATCCTCTTGAAGTCTCGACCTCGTATCAACCAGATGCGGATGAAAATCCGATCTTTTATCAACATGATGTCGATGAAGATCTGAATTCTCATGTTCCTCATATTGAAGGTTTAGCTGAGAGATTTCAAGATGTTTTAAAAGCCGTTGATCAACCTCTATATGCTGATTGTGATGGATACTCTCAGCTATCCGCCGTTTCAGAGTTGATGAACATAGAAGCTGAATACAGTCTTCCTGAAACTTGCATGTCTAGACTATTGCAATCAGTATGAAGAATGCTACCGCGTCACCATAACCTCCCTGTTTCATATTACAACATGAAGCAATTAATATCTCAGTTGGGGTTTCCTTATATAGAAATTGACGTGTGCCCTTTAGGATGATGAGACACTTGAGAGCTTCAAGTTCTGTGGTGGAGACAGATACAAACTTGATCCTCAAAGACGGAAAAAACCACGAAAAATATCTGCATTATCTAAATTGTTTTACCTCCCACTAGCTCCACGACTGAAGAGGATATATGCTTCGAATGCTACTGCGAAACACAAGACATGGCATGTTGAGCACGAAACCAAAGAGGGTTTGATGTCTCACCCTTCGAACTGTGGAGCTTGGAGACACTTTGACCGTTGTCATTCTCAGTGTGCAGTGGAGCCACAGAATATGCGACTGGGATTGTGTTCAAACGGATTTGCTCCTTTTGGAAGGTTTGGGAAGAAATTTTCATGTTGGCCAGTCATGTTAACTCCTTATAATCTCTCTCCCGACATGTGCATGAAAAGTCATCATTTCATCTTTTTTACTTTAATTTGTCCGGGTCCCAAGGATCCTGGAAAAAGGATAGACATTTATCTACAACCCTTATCGAGTAGATGAAGGAACTTTGGGCCGTTGGAACACCAACTTATGATGTTTCAAGAGATGAAATGATTATCATGAAAGCTGCCATCATTTGGACCATTAGCAACTTCCCTGCCTATGCAACCATATGGGATGTCCGATATGTATGGAGAAATCAGGTGCCAATTGGCTCAGTTTGAGTGGAAAACCAAGTTACTTTGATTGTCACCGCAAGTTTCTGCCGGCAAACCATCGATATCGAAGGGACAAAAAGTCTTTCATTAGAGATAGTGTGGTACGAGACCCCCCACCCCCGAGACTGACAGGCGAACAAATTTTTAACCAGGTTCGACGTATTCCTACTGTTGTGAAATAGCCAAAGAAGGAGCCATATGAGTATTGTAATACTCATAAGTGGACAAAGAAGAATATATTTTGGGAGTTGCCACATCGGAAAGACCTTCTTATTCATCACAATTTAGATGTCATGCACATTGAGAAGAACGTCTTTGACAATATATTTAATGTCACGCCCCGGACCTACCTGGACACGTCAACAATCCGCCATACAATACAAATAGTCAACCGCAGTCCAATAAATCCATATTATACAAGGCATCTCGAATAACATTCACACATATAATATCCATAAACAAACATAATGTAAAATATTCATTAAAGCAGCGGAAACATTAATACAAGTGTTCAAGCCACACTTGGCAAACTTAGGCATACAAGCCCCAATAATTATTCAGAAAATAATATCCATGAACACTATTAATATTGTTTAAAAAAATCAGAAACAGAGGAAGCATGAACCAGATCTTTCCTCCTTGATCTTCCCGAAGCAACAGGCACATGCAGCAAGCTCAAGTTTCAACCTGGAATGGTGGTGGGATGCCCCCGAAGGGGTCAGTACTATATAGGGCTATAAAGTACTGGTGTGGATGTCATCTAATAGATATACAACAAGTATTTCAAACACAAGACCCTCAATTAGAGTGATAACATAATATAGGTCGTAACCCCAGGCTACCCCTTTTCAAAATATACTTACTTTATATATAGGTCAAGAAGTCGGTCCGTGGACCCCTGTTCATTTAGAAATTACCATTCCCATTCCCTGTGTCTCTGAGTCACGACAACTCATAGAGTTCAACACATCACAATTGTATAGTAAGGACTCGACTCAACTACGTTTCTAGGCAATCATAGAGCCTAAATTATAATTCATCATCATGATCCAATTCATATGTCTACCCAATGCAATTCTAGAGCTCCGCTCAAGTACATAAACTTACATTGGCATAGATCCCAATTCGTATATCTACGCAATGCAATTGTAGAGCTCTTACTCAAGTACATCAACTTACATTGGCATAGACCCCAATTCCTATATTTGCCCAATGTAATTATAGAGCCTCTACTCAAGTACATCAACTTACATTGGCATAGACCCCAATTGCTATATCTACCCAATGCAATTCTAGAGCTCCTGCTCAAGTACATAAACTTACATTGGCATAGACCCCAATTCCTAGGCACTTATTATGCCTAGAATCGTCATAACGTTAAATTAGATTTTGGCATCCCTATGGACTGCCCCTCACTTGATCTTAGCTCCACACTAAATCATAGCTCACACTTCAAGTCTATTCAAGTACATACATTCCAAACCTTAGGTTTGATTCTATCAACAATTTCGAACAATCCTTAACTGGTATTTCATTACTCTTAAGATTATTCTTAACAACCCGTATCTTCATAATGTGAGCCCCTACATATCAATAGATATGTGGCAGCATCTCATGTGGGGCTTTTGTTGTGTATGTTCTCCTTAAGCAAGTTTTTAAGATGTGCAGCTGTCATGGAGGGGTTTTCTGCAATTTTGTCCTCATAAGTATCAGCTATCCAATTCTGACTAACTATTCTAAGCTTGAATTTTAGGTTACAAAGATGGTATGGGTTCTATACTTTCGATTGAAAGCATTTCAGCCTATCTTCCAATGAAGCAGTACTTGCAAAGGAGCAATTTATGGCACACTTAAGTCTGACTCTGAATGGCTCTTTCTTAACAAATACTATATCTATCTTATTATGCACAACATACCTAACCATGACACTTTTAAATTGCTTTCCATCTTCAAACAACATCCCCATCTTAAAATGGGGAGGATCAAATTATGGGTCGTAGGAACCATTCCCAGAACCTGGCCTTTTAACTTAGGTTTATCTTCCTCTTCTCAATGTAATCTAGGTGGATTAGAGGAGTCATATTCAAAAGTACCTTCCTCATTATCAGTTTCAAGCCCATGCTAAGATGTGTGTATAACATCCATTTCAGGAACTCCCTCATCTGTCAATGGTGTGGAACTATTGCTCCGAACTTCCACATCATGTAGCACCTCTTCTTCTTCATCCTCATTGTCTGCTTCAGAATGTAGGCCCTCAACATCACTTTCATCACATGGGGCATCACTGCCAACATCTGTATCATCATTAACTTCATCTTCATCACCTTCATGATCATCACTTTCTGCCTCACCAAGATCCTCAGTTCTAGCATTTGGTTCATCATCACATTCTGGGTCACCTACATCCTGTGCATGATCTACATATATCTCACACTTGCCACAATTTCTTGCTAATTCTATTAGCTGTAATGCAGTCTCATCATCAAACAACTTTTGTATGGAATTCATAGAGGCACTTACTGTTTTGAAGTATAGACATGTAATGGAGCCTTTGCTATGACCTTCTAAGAACTTCTTCAAGTGGGGATAACTTATGACATCAGGATCTGCAGGTACACATTCAACTACCCCTCCAACATATTTCTTCTCTGCATCACAACTAAATCCCCCCCATGGTGTATTACTAGTTCTATTGTCTCAAACATCCTACATATATATCAACAAAATGGGTCAGTTTTAGGTTTATAGTTCTGTCATCACAGGTTTCCACTTACTCCAAAAGGTCAGGTTTAGGGTTCTTAAAGCATAATTCAACCAAAAATCACAAAATCAACAGTAAACACTTCAAGGCAACAGTGCATCATCAACGACCAAAGGAAAAAAATACACAAAATGTAAACGCAGACACACAATACCTCTTCGATTGAACTCCCGCTTTGCAACAACGAACTTGTAATGGGCTGTTACATCGCATGAGATGTTCAAAAAGCGGACGAGGAGGACGGTGAACAGAGATTCCATTGAATGAAAACTGAGAAAGAGTGGCGATTCAAAAGCGTGCGGCGGCGGTACCCGCAAAGCTATTCTTGTAAAACGACGCAGCTGACTGGTGATAAATTCCATTTACAGATACATAAGGTCATCTGAAAGGGACGTTTTGGGAGACATGAAAGACATCAAGATTAACTGCTATTGAAACATGCATTTTATGTTAGAAATTAGAACTTGCTACCCATGCCCCTTGCTTCGGGAGGATCTTGGAGAGAAGACTTGGTTTGTGTTTCCTCCGTTTCTGTTTTCAAAACGATTACAATAATGTTCATGGATATTATTTCCTGAATAATTATTTTGGGGTTTGTATGTCTAAGTATGCCAAGTATGGCTTGAACACTTTTATTAATGTTTCCGCCGTTTTAATGAATATTTTACATTAAAAAAGAACACTGCACTTTGGTTGAACCCGCTTTGCAACTACCTCCCGTTCTTACACAAATCAGGTCTAACGTTCTTAACTACCTGTAGTGTGGAGTGATTAGTTTTAAAAGGGACGGAGTAGCCACGTCAAGTTAAGTACCCGGTGAGTGAGGGACACGAGGGATTCCAGGTCAGCGTGAAACGGGCTAACCGGCACTCCACCGACTAAAAAGCCTGATTGGATGGGTTTGGTTAGTTCGGGGGCTCCAATGGGTGATTATAAAGTGCGAGGGCTTAATTGAGAAATTGACCAAAGTAGGAGAGACTATTTGAGAGTTTTCTCTTTTCCTAATAAAGTCATTCCAAAGTCATTCTTCACTTAATAGAAGCTGTCTAGCTTCTCGTTCGTTCTTTTGGTCAGCCGAATCAACTAGCCAGTTGAAGCTGAATCCATAGATCTGAAGTCTGTAGGTACTTCTTTTGCTCCGTCGTCTCTCTCTATTTCTCTCCCTCTAGCTAGTGTCTACTACACACACACGCACAAGGGGCCGGGTTAGGTTTATAATTTTTATCATGCCCGAAGAAGTTCAATACTATATGGTTACGTTCTCCGGGTCTTTTTTAGTTTCTCCGGTGATATATGGTTTTCGTTTTCGTGTTTCGAAGATGCTTTTTGTTTGTGAAAAGAAAAAGCCCCATGTTCACGGAGTAATTTGATAGAGCATACTAAATTTCTACTAATTAAATTTACACTCTATCTATTCCTTATTATTTGAGCTCTTCAACATTGTCAACTGGTCAACCCTTTGATATCTTTGAATTTGCATTTTAGCTTTAACAGAACTTTTAGAAATTAGTACGAAGCATATGATCAAGAGAGTACTCCCTCCGTTTCCAAAAGAAAGTCATGGATTGACTTCACGATTATTAAGGAAATAAATTGACTTTACTGTAGACACTGTTTGGCACTGTTTGACACTGTTTGACATTGTTTGGACGTAAATTTCTTTGCGAAATAAGGAAATAAGAGAAGTGTAACTTTGTTTTTGAAACTTCTCAAAAAGGAAAGTGTGAGTTTCTTTTAGAAACGGAGGGAGTATTATCTCTATCTCTACAAACTAATAAAGGTGAATGGAAGTTGACCTGTATTGGGTATATAGATTTTTTGTTGGTAGTCCTATGAGCTGTTTTGACATGTACATTATGCTTAAATGTTGGTAAACTTTGCAATTAGTCTACCTTATATCTCCCGTACATTGTTCGGACTCCGCTACCTCCGTTATTACCCTTCCCCCCACCTGCCCAACTTTAGCCGCATACGCTGAGCCGCACAAGCAGGTTCCTTCTCTTGCTCCATCTCTATCCTCAAGTATATCTCCGTGAAGCTTGAAGACAACGCCGCCACAATTCAGTGTCCTGCTCTCGATTGCTCCGAATTTCTTGACCCGATTTCATGCCGGACCCTACTTGCACCCCAGCTGTTTGTGAAATGGTGCGACGTGCTTTGTGAGGCCACAGTGCTGGAATTGGACCGCTGTTACTGCCCCAACCGTGACTGCTCCACACTGATCGTCAACGAGTGCGGCGGGAATGTGAGGCGCTCCAACTGCCCCAATTGCAAGAGGCTGTTTTGCTTCCACTGCAAGCTTCCTTGGCACGCCGGCTTCCGTTGCGAGGAAAGCCGGGAACTGAGGGATGTAAACGACGTAGCTTTCGGTGTGCTTGCTGAGCAGAGAAGGTGGTCGCGCTGCCCTAGGTGCCTTCATTTCGTCGAACGCATCGAAGGCTGCAAAATTATTCATTGCAGGTCCATTTCTTTTCTCTCTTCTCTTGTTCTTGCAAATACAAATACTCTTGAAATTCAAGATTTAAGCTTTGGTTGGTTAGATGCTTTTGAAGTCAACGATATGAGAGGAAAAATGTTTCTGAGTGTTCAAATTGGGATATCTATGGTTTTCTTCAATTAGCGTGTGAAGATCCTGTTTGTAGTTTGACAAATGGGCGCATGCTTTATGCAGCAATGCTTAGTTCCAACCTTCAATAGTCTGCTGTTTGTTGAATATGGAAGTAGTACATATGATAAGAATGTATGTCTTTGACCCTACTTAAATGGCTAAGGGATATTCTTTTCAATGTTTCCAGATACTGCAGGACAATGGGAATCGTTTCTTTTATCTTAGCTCCTTAGCTTATTAAATAGTGAGGGAAAGTGTTTTGTAGGAGGTGTGGGGATGATTCTTATTCCGCTATCATTGTGATTGAACACAATTTTGTCCAACTGTCACACCTTTTTTTAATGTTGAGGCTCATATAGTCATATCCTCTTCAAGAAATTTGAAATCCTTTAAGAATACCATTCTTGAGCTCCGATATGCTGTCGTGGTTTTGACTTTTCATTTCCATGACATATCAATTCATAATATAATTATTAGAGAACCTACAATGGTTAGTTAACACCATGTTATAATGCCAAATCAGTTGTTCAATCCAATATGATGCCATGTGCCATGACAGAGCTGAATGCATTCAACATGTTGAGTGCCATCAATGTTTTTAAAAATGTGGGGCCCAAGCCTGTAATGGAGAGAAGTTGATGCCAATTAATGTCATATGTTTTGTTTTTGTAGCCGTTGTGTACTTGTGTTTTTACTTTCTCATTGACTATCTTTTTTGTTTTTTTGTTTGTTTTTAATTCTTTCCCCTCTACAAATACATATGAAGTGTCCTCTATTCATTTGCATATTTAATTCTTATGTAGTGTTTAGTTAGTATGTTATGCTGTTAAAATTGAAAGACGGTTTCTTATTCATTAATCTCGCTTTTATGAAACGATAAATCTCTCCTTGTAACTTCAAATAGGTCCTCTCCTCTGCAGTGCGGGTTATGGAATTCCAATTGGCGCGCCCCAACCTCGATCGTTCCCTCCCATGGCCCTATAATTGCATCTTATTCAATTGGAAGAGGATTTTCCTCCCCTGCGCTCACTTTCCCGGTATGTATTTTGTCCATGTTTGAGTTTGTACTGCCTTTCTTTCTGCCTGTGCTTTGAAGTCCTTAACTACTACTCCCTCCGTCCCGGTCATTTCTTCCGGTTTTGACCGGTATCGCAGATTTAGGTAGTGAGAATAAAGTGAAAATGTATGGTTGTAATTGTGTAAGAAAAAAGTAAATGAATGTGAACCACATATTTTTTCCAAAAGTGGAAGTTTCATACATATGTTATATGCTTAGTTTCGTCAGTTTGCCATGAACAATGTCTATAAATTTGAAGCCATAAATGAATAGAACATATTTAACTTAATTAACTCTTATGTCTACATCAGGTGTAATGTTTAGTGTCTTACTTTTTTTTAAATTCATAGCCGCTGATCTTCTTAAAATGTTAGTGCTAGCACTATGGTAGTATAATATGTTTGTATTACTTGGACCTAAGGCTTCAGACCGATAAATTAGATGTTAGTGTTATGTACTTGGGCTATGTACTTTTTGTTATGTGTTTATTAAACTCTTTATGGGCATCACTTATACAAATTATTAATATGAGAAATTGTTTAATGAGAATCAGATTGGTTTTGTGATAATAATGTCATGCTACTATATTATACAAACTCTTTGTGGGTGTTACGGGTCGAAGGTGGTATGAGATCATTGTGCAGTCACTGCAGTTAGTTAGTTATTTAGCTGTTATATCCCTGCGTCGATTACATTAGAAAAGATATAAATAATAAAAGAATAGAGAATGGAAGCAGGCTGCTATATTATGTTAAGCGGCTTAGGAGATTGAGCATCTCGGACTGTCTCTTTGGGTTGTATACCTTATGTGCTTAGATTCATACATGTGTTATATGCTTAGTTTCATCAGTTTGGCATGTTCAATGTCTATAAACTTGAAGCCATAAATGTTTACTTTTTGTATGTCTACATCAGGTGTAATTTTTGGTTGTCTTACTTTTTTTTGTTCATAGCAGCTCATCTTCTTAAAATGTTAGTGCTAGAGAGAAAAACATTGAGAAAATTTATTAATGAATTATTCTTATACACTAGGGTAGTATAAGAATAACTACCTCTGCTTGTAGCCTTCCACTGTTCATTAAGGATGGATGAAGTTGCTATCAAAATTGTGGCTGGTTTTCCTTACATTTGGCATACGTAGTTGATTTTAAAATCGCAGCACACATATGATTTAAAAAATCTAGAAAGCTCATAGTTGATAAGGATTGAAAAACAACAGTAAGAAAAAAGTTTAGGAATTTCGTCAATCCAACACCTCTCAAAACCAAATTCAGTGAATAATATAGGGGAGCTTCTGGTCAACCTGATATTCTGATCACTTCATTTTTGTTTTGAATGGAGATAAGATGTTAGTGTTATGTACTTGGGCTATGTACTTATTGTTACATGTTTATTAAACTCTTTATGGGCATCATTTCTATAAATTATTTATATGAGAGATTGTTTAATGTGAATCAGATTGTTTAAAGTCCCTGCTATCATTCCTCAAGTATGTTGCTATTATAAACTTTATTTCTCCCAATGCCTATATGACATGTTTTTTCTAATAACCATTTACACTGTAAAAAACATTGACGGTGTATGAAATAAATCACCCAAAAAATTATGTAACCCGTGATATAAATTACTTCAAATCCATTACATTTATGTGGCTTATCCATTCTAATTTGTGTAATCCATAAAAACTGACAGGGAAGGCCTATTTGGATCAAAGGCACAATCACTTTGGTTTTAGAAAACTATACCCTCTGGTATGTTGCTTGTAGCCATTGTGCCAAATTAAAATACGTTGGTTGTGACGCAATATTTCATTGCATGAATTGCGGTCAACAACATGCTTATGGCATTCCAAGGCAAGTACGCCACTTGTATTACACCATACAACATAAGTATACGTCATTTTCCTCAAAAAATCATATTATATCCTTCGCACAGGGCCAAATTACATGTCACAATTGAAGATGAGACAGGATCTGTCAGTGGAATAATGTTTGGCTTGTGCGCCGAAAAGTTATTGCTTATGACAAGCAGGCAAGTCATGGAAATAGAATCACAGGTAACATCATCCACAATACCGCCCAATTGAATTATCGTTTAATGAAACCAAATATATTTGTTTTTTGAATTTGTTTTTTGCATTTGTTTACTATTGCCAAAAACATTAACTACATTGTAAAATTAATTAAAAATGTCACCCAAAGCTTTATTCGCCAACTCTATGCCATAGATTTTTTAACAAAATCATCAAATGAAGCATAATCTCTTATGGAATTTGGGTCCTGTAGAAATATGAATAGTATACACATTGTCATTTGTCAAAGTCTATTTTTCTACTAGATTTAAATGCTATATGAAACCACTCAATGAAATTCTTTTGTACTTGGTAGGGGAAAAAAACTTCATTCCCATACATAAACAAACGAACTTCTAAGGAAGAGTACATAGTCCAGTTGAGGTCTTCGCAAGACAATTGGAGTTCAAAAAACAACTATCCTCGTAGTTCAAAGACATCTTATATCATAACATCTTTGCACGAGTCTTCATTGCACATAATAAAGATGGATGAAGCAAATGCTGCCATGGTTGTCATGGCGCATGGCGCAACCCATGGCGCACAGGTCATTTTCCATGGCGATGGCGATGGCGCAAATATGGCGTCGCCACGTGACAAAAAAAAACAAATCAAAACGAATAATAGTTAAAGTTTACCCAAGTTTACCCAACCACTAAAACATGATAAAATAGTTCAAAGTACTTCCAAAAAACATAATATTCAAAAAAAAAGTTTTTGTCTTGCAAAATATGTTAGGATTTAGGCTTGTTAGCTTGTTTTTGTTTGATGATTATGGCATAATCATCATCAATCATCAGACTCTTCATCATCTTCGTCTGAATCTGATAGCAATGGCACACCATCCTCATTCATTTCATCCTCGGAGGGATCTGCAACCTCGTCCGTTTCCTCCATTTCCTCCGCCTTCTCTGTCTCCTCTTCGTCGTGCAGCTGAAGTGTTGATGCCCTTGATGTTGTTGCTCTTGTGTTGTGATTTGCTTCGTTAACACCAACAACTTCTTCCACTACATCCCAGTTTTCCATTTCATTTTGCTCAGCAGCTTCATCAATCCATTCATTGCAATCGTCAATGTCATCCAAACATACTTTCATTTTTTTGAAAGCTGGATCTTGAAGACGTTGATTCTGCCGAATGTATACCAAATCATTCATTTTTTTTGGCAGCAACCTTGTCCTTTTCTTGCTTTGAACCTAAAACAAGTAGATAACAAATCAACTACGGATAACTTAAATAGTTGAATTAAATATGAAAGGCAGATTTATGAACTTACATTTTCCAAAGCACTCCAGTTTCGTTCACATCCAGAAGCACTGCAAGTTAAACTAAGGATCCGAACAGCAAGATGTTGCAATGTAGGAGACGAGGAGCCATTTGAAAGCCACCAGTCAACTATATTTAAAAATTCCAACCAAATGCTAATTAATAATGTAGAAAACAATACTCAGATTTCAGGATTTAAAATTTCAGCTTTCCATTCCAATCTTGCAGTCAATTACAGGCTACAACAACTGCTAGCCATCATTTAACACTTAGTCACTCACATTTGGTACTTAAAATAATTTACTGATCAAGTAATCATACATTCATGCTTAAAATATTCAGATTTAAGCTTTTCAGATTCCATTATCCAGACAGTAGGTTGTAGGATAGTAGGTTGCAGTTTAGGACTTTCCAGTTTCCAAAAAGTTTAAATCCAGTATCTATAAACCTACAAAATTAGTTCTAGCAGAAAGTTAATTAAAATACTTAAATAAGAAAGAGAAGACAGATTACAGTTTGCATACCCGGTGGTTGTTTGTCCCTATTGTTCATTGCCATTTTAGTTCTGAAACTTCCTCTACCATTTGTATAGTTTGATATCTCAGTTGAGAACTCTACACTCTCTCCAATGCTAGTGGGCAACATCTTCTCCACACACTTTATAAAGCCATCGCATACTTCTTCATCTCCGAGGATTCGCCGTGAATTAGGGTAGAAGAATTGAGGATTGAGATAATACCCCGCTGCATGTAATGGAGAATGCAGGTTCTCATTCCAACGCTTATCTATTATCTTCCAAAGAGGCATGTATTTCTCTTCTTTACCTCCCAATGTGTTTTTTATTCCCAATTTTGCTCTCTCCATAGCCTCATAAATAAAGCCCATTGCAGGCAACTCTCCATCCGTAATTCTCAATACCTTCACTACTGGCAATGAAATCTTCATAACATAGGCAACACTCCTCCAAAAGCTTTGACGATAAATTGACTCAAAACAAGATTGACCTTCCGTAGTTTTTGCAAACTCACTTTGATACCATTTCGGTGAAGCAAACATCTGCCTCAATGCCTGTTTCTGCGTGAGAAGACTTTGAAGAGTCAGAAAGTTAGTGGCAAACCGTGTGGCAGCTGGTCTAACTAACTCTCTACCCTTGGTAAATTCTTTCATTAAGTCATGAATAAGGGTATGGCTGTAGATGTAGGTAGTAATCCCTTGTGCCGTCTTCACAGTTCTTCTAACTATCGGCATCTTCTTTGAAAAGTCTTCTAGAACAAGGTCAAGACAATGAGTTGCACACCCCGTCGTGAAGATATGTGGATATCTTTGTTCTATCTTCCTCTTCGCTAATCCATAATTTTTAGCATTGTCGGTTACAACTTGTATGACACATTGAGGACCTATTTCTTTTATCCACTCATCGAAAAGCTTGAAAAGTGCTTCCCCGGTCTTCTTGTAAGATGAAGCATCTACGGCTTTCATAAACACCGTCCCTTTGCTAGAATTCACGCAAAAGTTCACTAGAGTTCTATGCCGTTTATCCTGCCACCCATCTGACATAATAGTGCAGCCATCTAATTCCCATAATTTTTTGTGCTCACTAACCACAAGATCTGTTTTTGCGACCTCTTTTCGCAAGAACGTCTCTCTCACTTCATGATACGTTGGTGCTTTAAACCCAGCTCCAAACCTGCCAATCTTTTCTAGTGTTTCTTTCCACAAAGGGTCACGAGCTACATTAAAGGCGATGCAGTTCCTGTACATCCACAAACAAAGGCTTTGAGCATACTCATCCCTCTCTTTTTTCTTCATGTGTGATGGGATTGTTGTTTGCGTCAATGCCTCCTTCTTACATTTTTTTGTTGGGTATACGAAATTATCCATAGGCCCAGTCACACCACCTCCCTCTGCATTTGACTGAGAACCAGTTATCTCAACATCATCATCTGATTCATCTCCAATCACCCTATTTGCACTTGACCCACCAGACTGCTGTACTGTGTATGTACTTCGAAAGGTTTGTTCACACACATTTTTTTCTAAGTTAGCAGCAGATTCTTTCAAGACTAACGCCTGCAGTTCAGCCTTCTTATCAGCGGGAATGCGTTCACACTGTCTTGTGTTGCGGTGCTTCCCGGTCAAGTGTTGTTTAAACCTTGTAATTCCACCTTTCGTCACGTGCCCACAGTAGTTGCAGCGCAATTCATTGTTGTTGTTTTCTTTCACTTTCTGACAGAGCTCCTTAGCAAAGGCAACAGACCTCCTTTGCTCTGCCTCTTCGGTTACCTTTATAATAACAATTAAGAAAAAAAATTCAATGAGCATCATGTAAAGTAAATTAAAATAAAAATGATCAATGAGCATCAACTACTGTAAAAATTTCAATGAGCATCAACTACTGTAAAGTTCAGTTTAAACTTTAAACACAAAATATAAAGTTTAAACTTTAAACACATTCATAAACACTTTATCTTTAAGTTTAAACTTTACATAAATTATATACCATAGAAAGTCTCTGTTTTAGTTAAACCATGCACATTTAAGTTTAGACCATTCACAGTAAAGTTT
The DNA here is from genome assembly GCA_945859875.1 of Cuscuta europaea. Lineage (NCBI taxonomy): Eukaryota > Viridiplantae > Streptophyta > Magnoliopsida > Solanales > Convolvulaceae > Cuscuta > Cuscuta europaea. Next base: position 10,741,112 of record CAMAPE010000005.1, on the reverse strand, counting down.
AGACTTTCATAAACAGTCTAAATTAACTTATAAAAGTGTATCAATTTATCAGTTTAAATACTTTGAGTTCTAAAGTAAAAACTTCATTTTTCAATGCTATAACTCCTATAAGTATTAAAGTAAAAACTTCATTTTACAAATCCTATAACTCATATAAAGTTTTGGATAAACTGTAACTTATAAACTGAACTTTTATTCATTAATACACAGCATTAAAGAGGTTGTAGTACCTTATGTAGTTGGAAGAAGTCAACGACAGTCCGTCCCCTTTGTCGTTTGCCTTTCTCGGTTGTCGCAGAGCTTTTTTGTTGTCGCAGTAGCTTTAACTTCTCATCACGTGTTCACTTTGTTGTGTTTATTTATTTTTAGTTAGGGTTGTTGTTAGTATTATGGGCTAAAATAGTAAGTTTTGTTAGAGTTTTATTGTTGTTATGGGCTAAAATAGATTGTTATGGCCCAAACCTAAACAACTTACAGCTCAAAAACGGACCCATTTTTTAAAAAAGCATTCGCGTCGCCATGGCTAAGGCGCAGGAATGGTGAAGGCGCAGGAATGGCGACGCCATGTGTATACACCTCGCCACCAGCCCTTTTCATAGCGCATCTGGGATTTCGCGCCTCATGGCGCATGGCGCGCGCGCCATTCTGCGCCATTGACTACCATGAATGCTGCCAATCACACTGCACCCAGTGAAAGCACAAGCACTTCAAGTCCTCCAATTAAACGCATCAAAACAGTGTGACGGAGAGTACACAACCATCCAAACCATTCCACGACTCACCAAACTGTGTTATTACATTCAAATACATTCATTTTTGCAGTACTATGTTCCATTTTGATTTTTTAATGTTATCGCTCCTGCAACCATAAATTAATTTTCCCATGATACACTACTAAGCTTGTTTCCATGATACAATATTATGTCTATTTCTTCTTTTTTTAATAAATTACACACTAATAATGCAATCATGAAATTTTCATTATTCTATTTAGGAGTTCTATTTCAATGTTATTTCAAAAGGGAATGCATGTTGTACACACACTGCCACACAAGCATTATCATTTTCCCCTAGCATATATCCCAAGCACCCCTTCTTACACATTGGCCATTATCCCTATTATAAAAACACATTGGGCACAATCTCCATCGCGCGTTGCGCGTTGCGAAAACTAGTCTATCTATATACTCCGTATGATCGACTATATATATGGGTGTGTGTAAATTTCAAAGATTAATGCACATTTATATATTAAAAAGAAATAATGTATTTTAACTTCAATTAAACCTCATGTGAGATATGATATACGAAGTACTTGTGTATTAAATAGAAGCAACTTGGTAAAAAAATAGATAAAAAACTAAATGAGGTAATAGAGTGAGGTAAAGCTAATTAAGTTTAATTACTTATTTGATGATGTAAGAGTTTAGTTACTCGTATATAAGAAAATACGTCACATTAGTTAGGAAAATAGAACCAATATTTGTTTCTCTCCCCACCCTTGTTTTACACTTTTACCCGTTAGATTTCGACAGTCACTCCTCCCGCGTGCGCCATATTTTAAGGTTTCCGGACATTTCTTGCTGCCGGCGCTGCCCTACCTCGACATCCAGGTTTTCATTAGCTCTTTGTCCTAGACTCCCAGCGAATTTATGTACTACGTATGTAGTTTTACATTCCGGTCCCACAAGCAGTATGCATACAATACACGTGGTACTATATCCGTTCTCTTTTAATTGCAACGTTGGACTTTTTACACTATTCACATATTCTACTTTGATTATATTTTAGTCCCTCCGTTTCCATTTGTTTGACACTTTCTTTTTTTGGACGTTTCAAAATGAATGCCACATTTCTCATTTGGTAAACAAAACAGTGTCCAAACAATGCCAAACAGTGTCCAAATAGCGTTAAACAGTGTCCAAACATTGTCCAAACAGTAAAGTTTACCCCTCAGTAAATATTTTCCTTAATATTAGAGAAGTCAAACTATGTCAAACAAATATAAACAAAGGGAGTATTTATTAATGTATTATAAATTAAATTTTTAAAAAATATTGTTAAATTCTTCTCATTTTAAATTTTCAAAATATGATTTTTTTAAATTTTTTACTAATAAAGAATGAAAGATATGAACGGTCAAAGTTGTACGTTGACAAACGTAAAAAGTGGACTGTTGCAATTAAAAAAGAACGGAGGAAGTATTTGTTTGTATATTTTAATTTCTAACCTTAGCTTGGCTTGGCTTGATCAGCTTGTACTCATCATTATTTTGGTTTTTTTGTTCAATCTTTCATTATTAATCCATAATTTGCAGTTGCTCACCTCACATTCTAGCCATGGTTCATGGCATCCTCATGGCCACCGCACTAAAAAGATCATTGTCTATGTATTGTAAAGGTCAATGTATGACTATATATCTTTTAGCTATTTTTTCATGTTAATTGTTTAATATTTATTCAATAATTTGCAATATGCTTTTACCTGTAAAAATGACTTCATCATGCATCACACTTTGACTTGATTAATTTTATATAATCTTAACAGGGCTTAACAAGGGGTGGGATCACGGGGCGTTGTTTAGCGTCCGACTGAAGCGTAATTTATCTGTATCTATTGGCGAAGGTATAAGCTGAGAAATTGTTCCAAATAGGAGTAGAAGCTAGTTAGCTAATATACCTAAATAAGTTTTAAATATTTTTTTTTTATTTTTTTTAACCCGGAAGGAATACCAACAAAATCAGTGGAGCAAACGCCGGGGAACTCTTGCCAAATTTTATTAATATTTAAAAATATTACAAATTGAGAAGGTATACCTTCCTAAACTTTAGATACATCTAAGAGAAGGTATACCAAAAAGATCATGTAATAGGCCCCGTCTGGCCTCAATCGGTAGATCCACAGGCTTTGTAAAATATCTGATTTGGGCCGTTGATGATGAAGCAAATGATGCGCAGTCCAGTTTCGTTCTCCAGGTATGTTCGAAACATACCCTTTCGTGTTTGATGTGTATAGCATTACCTGAATAATGCCCGTCCATCTTCCTTCCCCTTCCTTCGCAATACAAGCCAACGCCATCTCCGCATCCGTTTCCACCTGAAAATTCGTATAGCCTGCCTTTAATGCCCATCGAGTAGCTTCAATTATGGAGAGTAACTCTGCCTCCAAGCTTGACGAAGCTGACAAAGGAAATGAAGTCGCAGCAACCATCTCTCCAGCTTGATTTCTTAAAATTGCACCGCCACCTGATTTATGAGGTACATAGGTCGCATCTGTGTTCAATTTCAGTCTGTTTTGTGGTCTTAAACATCTGATTGCTTTTATAGTCATCCCAGTAAGCTTGAAATTTCTTGGAATTAGGTTTTCCTCATATAAAACATCCCCCACCGTTCTCAGCTTCATTCTTGAAAGACTTACGACTCAGTCATGTGTAAAAAGCTTTACTTGAAAAATGATATTCTCTGTAGTAGTAGAAGTATGTTTTTCCGTGCTCCCTAAATTACCCCTTCCTCCGCGCTATAATTGACGAGAGAGAATAGTGTGGGAAAATCCCTTGCACTTCACCACCAGTATACTAGTCTCCATGCACGGAGAGTTGATCTTCTCTGACCTAGCCTTGTCAGCTTAGCCGACTGGGCAGTGGCGGGCTTGGCAAATCTGAATTACTATTGCCGATGGATGGTACCGATCGAGTCCGCACCTGGGGATGAAACAAGACACCAACCCCGTCCCTCTTCTTCAAATTCTTCCGGATTGTGATGCCTTTGTTTGCTTTCCCCTTTTCTTTCAGCTGCTGGTACCACAACTCTGTCAAGAGTGTCAAAATCTAACCCAGATTTGGGGGTTTTGTTCGGGGTAAATAAGTCAAGCCCTTCGCTTTGTGGGTCGCTCTTGGAGAACTTGACTCGAGTTCGATCATATTCATGCTTGATTTGAGTTCAGTTCGGCTTGAATATTTAGCAGCCTCAATTCAAACCTATTTATTTTAGACTCGTGGCTCGTGAACCATTGTGTGTAAAATTTATTTAAACGCCGCCGTTCGGATGGCGGTTTAAGTCAGGAATTCCTGATCGGAAGAGTACTCTATATATTAAGAGTAGTTGAGTATTGTATAAAGGGTAAACTTACCAAAAATGGAAGTGTAGGGAACTTTTAAATACAGCACAAAAAGGAAAGTGTATGGAACTTTTAAATAGGGAGGTCAGAGGGAGTATAATTATTACATACTCCGTATATAATATATTTGGAATATGTATTCTAATTTAGGACTATTTCATATTCAATAATAGTATAATACTCCCTCTGTGCCATTAGGAGGTTCCAATTGTGGTTTACGATGCTTGACTGACGATAAATAACTTAACCTCTGTTCACACTCTGATTATTTTTAGTAATTAAAATTTACATATTCAGAATCTACATTAAAACCGCTACAAAGCCTGATAAAAAAATGTAAGTTTGTTGAAAATTCGATATTTAAAGTAAAAGATTAATAAAGTTTGCAGTTTGCACCTTAATTTAAGTTGACCTTATGGGACGAAGAGAGTAGTTAATTTTAGGCTCGTTAATTTAGGAATATTTGGAATATGTATATTATAATAGTTATAATTACAAATATCGGTAAAGGAGAGAGGAACTAAAAAATCAGAACGATTAAGTACAAATATCATATTATTAATTTTTTTGCAGTATAAATGTAATATTAATAATTTAGAAAATAGAAATTCTATTTTTACTTTGCATAGAGCTCAAGTTTGAGCATCTTATTTGAACTCAAATATTTAAAAATTAATTTGCAAAACTTGACCCGAGCTCGAACCGAGCTCAACTTGAGCTCGAGTTTGAGCCCAAACAGTTTAACTCGTCTAAACTCAAACTCAAGCTCGTTAATTCTTATCAAACTCAAACTCAAGCATACTCACTTTCGAGCTAGGCTCGGCTCGTTTGCACCTTAATTTGTGGAAGGGAAAGATTTGAGGTTGATCGTGAAAGGAAGTTTCGAAGTAAAACCAGGGCCTCGAGAATAGAAAAAATATACTCCGTATTGATGAGATAATAGAAGTTTATCAACTACTGACTTAGGATGTTTTTACTTGGACTGCTTTCAGTCTCAGATCATACTAGATCAGACCAGATTCAAATAATTGTAAAATACACATAAACTAGATATTACCAGTCCAGACCAATTCAGACCAGACAGACTAGATCAGATCAAAACAAAAAATTTCAATCCAAGTAAAAACACCCTTAGAAGCTCACCCACTCGTGAGATAGAAGTTTAATTATCAACTAGCCCTCTACTCCGGTTTTAAATGGTGTATGTATTTCAACATTGTCGGTGGTTAGTGGTTACCACCCAAATATTATGCTTATTGACATTGGTATAATATTAATGTTTCAAATTTATGATAATTTTAGCATCGACATTGTCACGACAATGTCCTTGTCAATTTTGCAATTTCAAAGCCCATTTGATGACATTGTTTTTCGAATTATCAGGCTTATCAGCCGACTTTTTCAACAAACACGTTACTTTTAATTTTCCGCGTTGGATTGTGTAATAATAAGAAAAAGTAATTTTGAAGTTACTTTTCTTGCTGTATTGGCAGAAGTTACTCTGGAGGATAATTTTTGCTATATTTTCATATATATTTTTCTTTATTTAATTAATAAAATATATTTTAATTTTTTTTTTCCAAATCATCAAAATCTGCCAATCCGTCCACTTTAGCCAGATTTTCATAAATTTCAATAGAACTAGCCAGTGGAGTTAGATTTGGATATTACCAAACAGGCTCTCAGTTTTTATAGTTTGCATTGACATCATCATTATTTCATTTTGTAACATTTTTTGATATTGTGATATATTCTCCTACATTTTGATAATGTTTGTTTTGACATTGGCATTTAACATTATTTATTTTAGCAAAGCTTATAATGACAATGTTCAACATTGTAACATTTTTTGACATAGTGACATTTTCCCAATAATGTGACATTTTTCTACATTTTGACAATGTTTAAAATTTTGTGACATTTTTTGTTTTGAGAATGTTTATAATGCCAGTGTCTGATATTGTTACATTTTTTGACGTTGTGATATTTTCTTGACATTAACATTGTCATGAGGACATTGTTATTGACATTGTAATTATTACTATGACTTTTTTATAGCATTGACGCGGTTAATTTGGCAACATTTTTCTTGACATTGTGATATTCCTTGACAATGTGACAATTTCTGAATATATGAAATTATTTTCAATAGGATTTTTATAGTATCGAGGATTGATCTCTTTTATATATTATTGGCGACATTTTATCTTTTCATTCTTTTATCTTGTTATATCTTGTTTATTATATATATATATATTTTAAATAAGATACAGATAAAAATGATAAGATAAAGGATAAAAAATAATATATATATATATAATATATATAATGAAAGGGATAAAGAACATTAAAAATATAACAAGATAAAAGAATGAAAATATAAAATGTTGCCAATAATATATAAAAGAAATCAATCCTCGACACTATAAAAATCCTATTGAAAATAATTTCATATATTCAAAAATTGTCACATTGTTTGTAATTGCGCAATGCAATTGCGCCTCATGGCTCGCCTCAGCTATTTCCTAGACTATGGCATAAAAGGCATTGCATATGGCGTTGGGAGTGTTGCGTACGCAATATTGCACTGAGACGTACACAATAAGGCGCTCTGAGGCGTACGCAATAGGAGAAGGTCAGGGTGTACGGTATTATTTGGACCCACCCGGCCCAATTTTAAATTTTTATAATTGATGTTATGATCCCTATTTTCAAACCACTAGTAATTGATTGGATTTTTTCGGTCGATCAATCTAATTAATTTAAATTCTCATATCTGAGATTTTTTTTATAAACGATTCTGAAAGTTTTGGTATTCTATGGTTCTTTGAAGTTTGAACATATTACTTTGCTAGGACTATGGTCTCTTATGGTTTGTTTCAATATAACATTTGACGACTTTTGACAAATATGTTTATTTTTTATTATGTTTATATATATTATAGGGTAAGGATCAAATGAGAATACCATCTTAGGAGAGAAATGAGAATGATTCTGAAGCGTTGGATTTGAGCATTGTGCATCATGTAAAACAGAAACGTGCATATAAAAAATTGGAAAATGTGCATTTCGTCTGTGCAAAATTTTAAACGTAAATGTGCACATTAGAAATTTGCATTACTTTAACTATAAATGTGCAGTTTTGTGAAGGATAAAGTGCATCGTTTTGGAGTGTTTTCATTTCTCACGTTAATGAGTGTTCTCACCGGAACCGCATCCTATATATATATATATATTACGCCTCAAGCATACGCCTCGTTGCGCAATGAGGCTTACGCAATATGCAATATTTAAAAAAATGCCACGACTACGCCATACACAATTTCGAACCTTCTTATTTTATCTCTATTTTTTAATCATATCTTATCTTGTTTTCTTTCTCATCTTTTTTTTTCTTTTTACATCTGATTCATTTATTGATTCATGTTAGCCAATCTCAATTTATTTTGGGACCCAACCTTGAATGTTGTTGTTATATGATTTTTATAACATTGACATTGTCATGATAGTCATGGAACCGCCAATAACATTTTCATTATTATAGTGTCATTGACACTAAGAGATTTTTCTTACATTTTGACCGTAATTGCCATATAATAATATTATTTGTTGTGACAAATGTTTTATAATAATAATATTTGACATTGTTTCATTTTTAATGTGGTAATATTTTCTTGCATTTTGGTAATGATATTGTTAGGAGAGCCATTGACATTGTCCTTACTTATAGCACATTGTGACATTTTGCGACATTCCCCCCCTACATTTTGACACTGTAGAATATATTAATTTTTATTTGTTATATCAATGATTATAATAATAATGTTTGACATGATGACTTTTTTCAATATTATTCGAACAATAGGGTCGACATCATGTATCGATTCATGTTAGCCGACCCCAATATCTTTTGGGACTAAGGCTTGGATGTTGTTGTTGTAGTAGTATTCAAACAATAGGGTCACCAAACAAGTTCAATATGACATTGTTTGACAATATTGTCATTGTTTTTAACAATGAGACATTTTTATAAAATGTGCCATTGTTTTAACAATTGTTAAATATTTAAAATCTAATGTGAAGACGTGGATTAATAAATTAGTCATTGATACAATTGTACAAGTATTAATATACTCTCGTAATTAGTCATCATCCATTGCGTGAGCATGTCCTTCTTCAAGGGGGTTTATCACTCCAAAACACAGAACACCGGCATGTCCTCATCTTCTTTGGCCTTATCCTCCTATCCATCGCTCCCTCGCATATTGAGCTCCTCAACGTTTCACTATGGAAGCATTTCTATCGGGACAAGTTCTCAAACAAGACAATGAACAATTAGGGCAAGTCCTATATGTTTGAAGGACTAGGGCGGAAAATTAAAATGCGCTTAACTTTAAAAAATTGTAAAATCTTTTTCTGTCTAAACTAACATGCATAATATAACAATGATGACAGTAATAATAATTGTAATAATAATATTATTATTATTTCAAGACATGTATAAAAAATTGAAAAACTCTCTTCTGTGTAAACCAATAATATTATAGGATTTATAGTATTAGCGGCTCTTATTCAAAAAGAAAACAATGATGCTCCTATTTGTGCACTATACCAATGTTTTAGTTTTAGTTAAGTAATTAACTCAATTGTTATCAACTCATAAATTCACCCTCTCATGATGTGATGATTCTGAATCGTTTCATTTCCGATAACTAAATCATTCTCCTTCTCTGTTTATTCAACTAGAGTAGGAAATTTAAAATTTTAGTTCTTTACACAAACAAACTTTTTCATTGAACCTTTTTTAATTAGCGTCACTTTCCGTAATCATCCCCTCTTTTTATTACACATTGAAATTAATTAAATTTATAAATTTAATTATAATAAAAAATTAACAAATTATAACATCAACACTCAATAGATAACAACTAACAATTAAAATATCAAACAATCAACTATGAACGAAATCAATTAATAAACTAATTAAGAAATTATATCAGATTAATCAACTTCCAAGTGGATTTTTTTCGTAAATTTGTGAGCACATTTTTAATCAAGTGTAGATTATGTCTATAAAATCTCAGTTTGGAAATCGATCAAATAAATTATTGAAAAACACTTTGCCAAAATATGAATAAAAAGCGCAGTCTTTATTAATAATTTATTTAACTGACTTTTATATTAATTTTTTTTGACATAATATAGACTTCATATAAAATATGCTCATAAATTTATATCAAACAAATTCACTCGAAATCTCGTCCACATATTATTAGTTTAGGAGTGAAAAATCAACTTAATCACACCCATAATAGACCTAAATGTTTTCCATTTTTTCTTGGGCCTATAGGGGGCGCTCCTGCCCTCAAGGCCGCCCGCCCCGGTGAACAATTCGATCTTGATCAATTCCAGAGTTATTTAGAGAAATTAAAATCCAGCACCTGCAAAGATTGTGGCGGTGATCTTCTCCAGAGAGGGAAGCTGCACAACTATTTGCAATGGGTGCGGTTCATGGTCGGAACTCTTATAGTAGATGTCTAGGCTTCCAAATAAATCTGATGAAGCTCCTTGGCATCCTAATAAGTTTGACGCAGCGAGTAAATCCATTTCCTAAGTAATTTCTACACGATCCTAGGTAGCCTGTTGTGTCGCTCGTGCGTGAGACGTGAGAGTATTTTTGTCCCTCACTAAAACTTTACTCAGTTAATAAACTTGGATTCCTATTTAAGTCCCGGTCATCAGCATGTTTTACTCCTATTTTATGTCTTTTTCCCAAATCATATTAGTAGAGTGTCGCACATGCTTTACAAATAGCAATCAGTTTATCCTTCGAATTTTTCATTTTTTATCAGACTGCACCATTCGAAAAGAAGAATAAAAAGAAGCATAACAAGCAGAGACATCAGAAAGGTATTTATTTAATCTAAAAGAGGATCTCTTCTTTTGTTATTCTTTTGTACTGTATCATCTTTTTAGTCTAGTTTGTATAGTTTCTACTTGCATCTACCTCTGTTTTGTTTTCGTATTTCTCACTTTTTTTTCTCTTGCAGAGGAGAAAATTTCCCACGATAAGCTTTCTCACTGTGTCTGTGAAAGCTTTTCTTTTTGTCGATGAACATCGATTCATAGACAATGTTTTGCACAAACAAAATATTGTCTGTGAACTGAATTCACAGACAAAAAAAAGCTTCACAAACATGGTGTGTATAAGGTGTGTACAATGGTGTGTATATCAAGCATGGTTGGAATATGAATTGGCTGATGATTCAAATACTACTGCCACAGTACAAGTAGATGAGCATCAAGCTACCTCAAATACTGCTGCTATTAATGGGATTAATAGCGAAGAGAGAGATGCAGTAGTCCATAAAGCCATAGAGAACGGAATATCATCACACATTATACTTGATGCTACCACAATTCATCAGTCAGAAAAGGATATTGCCATATCTCAGAAAGAGGAACCATTAGGGAACAAGGTGAGAACCATTTCGCTGGATTTTGGTGCCTGGCAAGGTTGTCAAAGGCGTAAAGCGCACCTGAAGCGCTAGGAGTCTTCCAGCGCTTGAGGCGCAAAGCGCAAAAAAGCCCTCGCCTGACTCGGGTGAAGCGCATTACTTATATAAAGTCACATATACTATTCTATAAATACCAAATATGATGTATGTAACATCATATTGAACCAAATGCATCAAAAAAGCTAGGATTCACCAAAATAAAGTCATGATTCACAAAAACAGAAGTCTAAATTTAGAATTCATGGCTTTAATACTAAAAGTAAAACTAAAAGACACTGAAATCCGAGCCTATTTCCCCTCGTTAAACTTGTGAAGGACTATTCGTCATTAAAAGAGGAGTCAGTTTCTTCTCCATTATCTGATTTGTATTCCCCAACATCCTCTTCAATTTCTCCCTCACTTTCCCCATCCACAAGCCTACGAGTAGTACTTGAACTCGCATTTCTGGAGTGCTTTCTAGTATATCTTATTGGTTCTTCTGTTCCCGTTGCCCTACTCACAGCACCCCACGTCAAGCCATCACCTTCATCATCACTGAAAACCGAGTCATCTGCTGCACTTGCATTCACATTTCCAGCCAACCACTCATTGCAATCATCAATGTTATCTAAAGCAATCGGATCTGTGATATCTTTAGAGTCAAAGCGAGCTTTTAAAGTTGCATTGTACTTCACAAATACTAAGTCATTTAGCTTCTTCATTCCTAGCCTGTTCCTTCTCTTTGTGTGAATCTAGAACATAAAGAAATATACATTACTTGTTTTAAATGTTTAATATTTGATTCCTAGAAGTTGTCAATTCAAAACTTACTTGTTCAAACACGCCCCAATTGCGTTCGCAGCCTGAAGAGCTACAAGTTAGGCTAAGAGCTCTCATTGCCAGCTTTTGTAAGCTTGGAGTTGTGCTTCCATACAAGCGCCACCATTCAGCTGCATTTTTTATTTTTCACGTGCAAAAAGAAAACATTAAGCCTATTGTATACTGCCTATATTATATGGCTACTACTGACATACTGCCAATATATCTACATACTGAAACTATAGATATATTACTTTATGGCTACTGACAGTACCTACTGCCTACTGGCAGTAATATGTATTGTGCATACATTACCTGGTTACTGCCTATATTATGAAGAAACTATAGATATATTACTTTATGGCTACTGACAGTACCTGGTGATTTAGTCTTTCTTGTCAAAATTGCCAAATTGATTCCAAAAAGGCCTTCAGCTCTTGTATACTTGGACAACTCATCAATAATCTCTAGTTGCTCGCTTTGTTGTGGAACTAACTTTGCGATACAAGCATAGAGTCCAGTTGTGATCTCATTATTAAATTCAACTTGAGGATCATCATAGAAACATGCTGGATTGAGATAATGACCAGCCGCATGTAGTGGATGATGGAGCTGATCTTCCCATCTTCTATCAATGATTTCGAAAGTAGCTTTATAGTTCTCTTCTTTTCCATTGAAAGCCTTTATTATAGCTTCTTTGGCTCTATCCATCGCTTCATACAAGTATCCCATTGCCGGCTTCTTCTCATTGTCTACGAGTCGAAGAACTTTCACAAGAGGACCCATAAGTTTGAGTATGTAATATGCATTATCCCAAAAGGTAGGCATTAGCATAATGTTTTCAACTTGTTTCCCACCTATCTCTTTAGCCCACTTGCTGGAATTCCAGTCACTCTTAGAGAACAAAGCCCGAAGATTCATTTTTTGCTTATAGATGCTCTTTAAAGTTAGGTAGCATGTGCAGAATCTTGTCTTCCCCGGTCTTATTAGATTTCTCTGCCCCGTATACCTCCTCATTAAATTCAATAATCCTGTTCGATTATAAATAAAGTTAGTCACACTCATAGCCCGTTTCAAGGTGTTTGAAACCAAAGGCAGCTTCCCAATGTCCTGTAGCATTAGATCAATGCAATGCGCACCACACGGCGTCCAATATATTTTTGGCCTCTTGATTTCTAATAACTTACCACCTAACTTAAAATTAGTACCATTATCGGTAACAACTTGCACAATGTTTGCTTCCCCAACATATTCAACAAATTCATCCAATAACTCCAGCACCTTTGGACCGGTTTTTGAGTATGAAGAGGCATCCACAGATTTGATAAACACACAACCAGCCAAAGAATGAACCAAGAAGTTAACAATGCACAGACCTGTGGTGCTAGTCCAGCCATCTGCCATTATAGAGCAGCCATGTTTGACCCATATAGCTCTATGGTCAGCTAGCATGTTTTGGAGGTTAGCAACTTCTTTCTTCAAACATGTGACCCGCACTTCATGGTAGCTAGGGGGCTTCAAATTAGGACCATATTGTCCTATTGCCTCGATAGCACATTTAAAAGAATGGCTCCGGGCAACATTGAAAGCAATCCCGTTCTCGTAAAAACAGTTTGATATATATTGTATAGCTACTTCTCTTCTTTGCTTATCCAACTTCTCATCGATCTTCAATTGCTTCAGTCTTCCTTGCTTTCGCAGCTCCACTACTGTTTCTGGCTTGTTGAAGATAAAAGAGTCCATAGGACCTTTTAGTTTTCCCTTCTTTGAAGATGCTTTGGTCTGCTGCACATGACCAGGTCTTTTTAGCTTGCCTCTAGGATCTTTCTGCAGCTCCTCAAGTTCACTGTCATCATCTTCCAGATCATGGAATGCATCAAAATCCGGATGTTCTGGCAGTTTATCATAATTGATCTTGGCATCCTTTTTGGATTGCATATATTCCCTAAGCATCTTTTTCACATCTTCTGGACATTTCAAGCAAGCCTTCGCATTTCTATCCCCTCCTATTTGATGAAACTTTGCCCGGTAAATCCCTCCGTTAGTTACTTTTCCACAGTAAATGCAGGTAACTGATTTAGGATCTTTTTTGTTAACTAAGTAGTTGTGTTTCCAAGCTGGGTCATTTTTTGTAGAGTTTTCACTTTCAGCACCACCCACAGAACTTGTTCCACCTTCCATATCCTAGAAAAGATCAAAGCTGGAATGAGTACATATATCTTTAGTACATATATAATGGAATCAGTTTGTTAATTGATACATAAAGTTACTATATGGAATCAGTTTGATATATAAAGTTAAGAAATAAGAACATACATCTTTACTCTTTAGTACATTAGCACATATATCTTTAGTAATTAGTACATATAAAGTTAAGATATATATCTTTTGTACATATATAATCAGTTGGTTAACTGATACAGTGAGTCAGTGATACATAAACTTTATGGAATCAGATATATCTCTCTTCCAAATACAGTGAGTCAGTGATACATATGGAATCAGTTTGATATATAAAGTTAAGAACATATAAGAATTAAGAACATATAACTTTAGTATGTATATTAGTATTATATACAATGTAGAGTACTATATATGTATATTACAAGGCAGAGTACTATGACAGTATGAGTATTATATACATAGTAATATACTAAAAAATAAAAAAGCAGAGTACTATGACAGTATGAGTATTATATACAGTAATATACCTTGTTTAATGCTATGATGGAGAGCTGCGTATGCTTGAGATGATGAAGCTGAAAGAATCGGCTGGTGTAGAGCAGCTTGAGTATAGAGTGACGGAGTGAGGAAAGAGAGAAGAGCTGAAAGAACCGGCTGGTGCAGAGCAGCTTGAGTATAGCGGTTTTTACGTTTTAACGGTACTATTAAGCTTAGTTTTACGTAGGTTAGACTTACTTTAACCTATTGTTTTCATGGGCTGAGGACTATTAAGATATGGGTTTTTTTTTTCAAAGTTTTAAACTAAAAAAGGGCTGTCAGCCTTTTCCGTTTCAGGCGACTGAGGCGCGCGCCTATAGGGCTTCCGCGCTTCGTGCGCTTCTAGCGCTTATGCTGCGCCTTGCCCAGGCTTCCGCGCTTCTTCCTTACTCAGGCGCTAGGGGTCTGCCTCGCTGCGCTTTGTGCTCTTAAGCGCAGAAGCGAGCGCTTTTGACAACACTGGTGCCTGGACTGCCTGTCATGACGTGTATAGGTTCTGGGGATAAAGTTGTTGAGGTTCCGGAAATCCCAAATCAACAGTTAGGTCGCTACTTTGAAGATTGTAAAGCGTTGGTTGACAGTAGGCTACTATCAGAATGGCAAACTGATAAAGAAAAGGAATCATCAGCAGTTTATGCTGGCTCGGAAAACACCATTGAGGTCATAACGGTTGTTGAAATTGCTAGGGAAATGACACAGGGAGGGATGAAGATTGAAAACCAGGGTTGCTTTGTTCGAATCTACTATGGAGGGCAAGGTTTGGGTCCACGGTCTGAGTTTGGAGTAGACCCTAGCTCTGAAATAAACTCAAGGTATCCTGTTGAGCAAGTTGTTAAGTGCAGAGAGGTCAGTTCTATTCCTACAGCAAGACGAGTCAACTGCAGTACAACAAGACCGATAAGGTTGTCTGAACAGAAGGGATTAACAATTCCCATATCTCTTTCGGGTGAAGGAAATGATTGCATGCAAGCAGACCAATTTTGCGAGCTTTATATGGAAGATAGGCTTTCATGTTCCATAGTTATGATAACTGCTGCAGCGTTGAAAGATGAAGGGGTTGAATGGTATCTTGAACTTCTGCTAGAAAATCAATTACGGAATTCTTACATTGAAGATAGGAATTCCTGTTCCATACTTAAGAGAACTCCTGCTGGTATAGTGGATTTCCTTGCTTGCTTGCTAAAACCTTTTATGCCTTCTTTTTCATATGAGGTAGGCCAAGAATTGAAAGAGGAAGAAGTTGAAAGGTACAAAGAAAAGTTTGCATTTAGTACAGAAACATGTGTTGTGATTGAGTGCTTGAAAGTTACTGAAGCGAATGAACCTTCATTAGATACATCTTCTGCTGGAGAAATGTCGGTGATATCAAAAGATTTGGTATTGAAATTCCTAGTCCCGCAATCAGTCAAGTACTGGGAGGGGAGAGGTGCAAGAATGAAGTGGAAGTGGAATATCATGGCTGTTTTCTATCTCCCACCTTGAGGACAAGGTGGTTGTTTAGGGGGAGTATTGATAGGAATCTGGCTTAGTAGGCTAATAATAAGAAATACTCCCTCCGTTCCTTAAAACTTTGTCATCTTTCCTTTTTGGGTCGTCCCAAAAAATTTTGCCACTTTCCCTTTTAATCAATTATTTTGTGGTTTTTGTTATTTCTCTCTCCTCTGCACAAACCTTAACCACACAGTTTTTACTTTATTATTTCCCGTGTCGGTCAACTTTGGCAAAGTTTTAAGGGACGGAGGTAGTAATAATAATAGTAAGTATACTTGTAGTAGTATAAATAGAAGGGGAGGGGAGGAAAATAGGTAGGCAAGTATTCAGTTGGGAATAGACTGGGAGACTGGGCATCTCGAATCGTCCAAGGGCCCAAGGCTACTGTATTCCTCTTTGTTCAGTTCATCCGTGATAATAAGAATTTCCGATCTTCTCATTCTTCATTTCCTATTGATTCTATACTGTTTTGAGCTAGCGATTACCAGAGATCTATCATTGGTACATCAGCCGTCGGTAAATTTTCAGTAGCTAGCTGACAAAAATATTTTTACTTTTGGAGGCAAGTGGAACTTCTAAACACAAGAACAACCTGTCCAAATGGCTGATGATAACTCCCCAATTAACCTCCTATAACTACTACAGACCATGCAACGACCCCTTGGATCATCATTCCACCTATACTCATCGCTAGCTTGTCTCAAACATAGGGGTATACTCCGGGTGGCGGCAGCCTCTTCCTGTGAAAACAAAGAACTAATTCGCTGCTCATTCCATGATTTTCCATCTTTCGAAATTATTGAACGCCGCCACATTCATATGAAGAATACCTTCTTGGCTATTTGATGTGATTTTCCCTCCAAACAAAAATCTTGTTGCCAGTTTCAACCAAACTTTTTTAAAGCGAAAAGCGTTCAAAAGCGATGACCCCGAGCTTTGCTTCAAAGCGAAAGCGTTAAGCGAAGCGAAGCTTTCTCACAAAAAGCGATGATTAAAAAAATTAAAGAAAATATAATATATAATGTATACTTATGTCATAAATGCATAAGTAGTCATAAATGTCAATCAAAATAATACTAGTTCAGCATAAAGTTTCAAAACATTCATCACAAAATCACACAAAAACACATAATTAATCATAAAAGTCATAAAGGAAATACTAGTGTGGCGTAAAGAAAAAAAATTCATCACACAATTTCATAGTTTCATTAAAAACGGTTCTTAGAATCTTCCTCATTCCATTAACTGGAAATAGTTCCAGAATCGGCAGAGCTGCAATTAAACTGCAATGAATTAGTTTCTAAAACCAATAATAAAATCACACACAAGGCTGGCAGAAGCCGCAAAACTGAAATTAAGCTCCAGAAACGGCAGAAAGGGCAAGATGATTAGAAGAAAGAACCAATGAGTAATAGGCTAATAGCAGACTAAGAGAAATACCTCAGTCCTCAGCAGCTGGAAGAACCGAAGAAGAAAGGAGAATAACTCAGTCTTCAGCGGCTCAGCAGATTGGCGTCGTTCCTGGTTGTCGCGGCTCTGAAGAAGAATACCTGGAGTCTTCGAACAAATGGAATCGAGCTTCGAAGGAATGGAAACTATCCTAATTCGTAACCCCAAGTAAACTAAAACTAAAAAAAAAAAACTTACCGGCTCAGCTTTGACCTACCCGTCGCTTTTTGTGAGAGGCGATTAAAAGCGCTCGCTTTTTGCGCAGCGACGCCTCAAGGAAAGGCGGAAAAAAACGACGCTTTCTCACAGGGGTGCGCTTCTGTAAATCTTAGCGATAGGCCATCGCTAGCCTACGCTTCACGCTTTTTGTCGCTTTATTTCGCTTTTAATAAGTTTGGTTTCAACTTTGCGTCGCGCGCCTGCCATAACTACCTCGTGCCCTGCCATAATACTATGCCAAATAAAAGAGGGAGTGTTTCCAACTTTCCTCCGCAAAAAGTGATGAGGATAATATTTAGCTTTGAGTACTCTTCCAACCAAAGAGGATGGTTCTATTAATAATTTCCATCCTTGTTTACTCAACATAACAATATTAAACTCCTTGAGACGTTTGAAGCCCAGCCTACCTTGTGTGTTTGGAAGGTACAAATCCTTCCATTTCCTCCATCTCATCCCACGCCCAAAAAAATCTTGACCTCCCCGCCAGTAGCCATTCATTAGTCTCTTCAACTCCATAATTAATTCATCGGACAGGAGACAACATTCATGGCATAAGTCGGAAGGGCCTGTATAATTGTCTTCAACAATATTTCTCTTCCGGCTCTAGAGAGAAATTTATTATTCCAACTTTGCAGACGCTTAATTATCCTTTCTTTTAGAAAGGCCAAATAATCTTTTTTCTATCCTCCAATGAGAGCCAAAAGACCTAGATAATTTCCGGTTTCAACCTCCTTATTCACGCCCAATAAACTACTGAGCTCTTCACGCTTCCAATCCTCCACATTTGCACTAAAGGAAATGCTAGATTTATTGAGATTTATCTTCTGGCCTGATTGAGCTTCATACCGTTCCAGAATTATTTGTTTGACAACCTGACCTTCTTTGCGAGCTTTAAAGAAAAAAAACAGTCATCCGGAAACAACAAATGAGAAATGTTAGTAGCTTTCCTCGCAAATGCTATTCCCTTTAGTCGACTGAGAGCCTCTTGTTTACGAATCAATGCACTCAACCTCTCTGTAACAATAATAAACAAATAGGGTGACAAAAGATCTCCCTGCCCTAGACCTCGTTTTGGAAGAATTGGCCTGATCACCGAATTATCAAAAGGCAAAAATATGACACTGAAGATATACGTTCCCCAATTAAATTGACCCATTTCGCGTTAAAACCCATGATCTCTATAACCCTTTGTAAGAAATTCCATTCTACTCTATCGTAAGTCTTGCTCATATCTAACTTTAGGGCTGCAAATCTTTCACACCTACACCTACACCTCCTACTATTTGAGGTACGACGGTAATAGAAACGTCTCTGACTGCTCATACATCGCCTCGATAAATATCTCTAGGTTCATCTCTTCTTACCTCACATATATAATTTATCCTCTCATTACCAACCAACCCATCACACCTACACCCACACCGCCAAAAGTCATCACCTACCCATACCGATCTAAACAAAACATGTTGGGTGACCCCCTCATCCACCACACGCCACTGCCCAAACTAGTACTACAAATATAATGCCCTCGACTCAACCGGTCAACCCCATGCATAACCTAACTCTTCACCCAAGCGTACCAATTCAATGACTCTTTGACCACCCAAACAAGCCAATCTTGTTTCTCAATCCCATTTACCTCATTGCATTGTTCCCATTAGTACTTTTCAAGCCTTACAAGTACCAATGGGTGAGTGCTATGCTAACAGAATTTGGTACCCTGGTTTGACAGGGCACTTTAGGTCTCACCCCCTCCTTGTCTAATATTGTCAGTTGTAAATGATTCTATATGGTGAAGTATAAATCAAATGTTTCCTTGAATCTCTGTAATGCTCGATTGGTGGCTAATGACTCTCCTTAGCGGCCAAGAATTGAGAATTCTGACACTTTTAGTCTAGTCACTCAACTAGTCGCAATTAGAGGCTCTGAGCATGGCTTCTCATGGCTAGTTGGTCAATCAATTAGATGTAAATAATGCATTCTTACATGGGGCTCTTCAGTAGGAAGTATATATGAAGTAACCTCTTCGGTTCAATGATGGTTCTTGGTTTGTCTTGTGTGCGTAAATCAATTTATGGTCTCAAAAAGCACCTTGATGTGGTATAAATCCCTCTGTGGTTTTCTTATCTCACTCAGTTTTTCTTAGTGTTTCTAAAGTTGATTTTTGTATATTTTTTTCCCATGGAGCTTATATCTATCTTTTTATTTACACAAATGATATTTTTTTCTTTAGCTCTACACCTGCATTGGTGCATCAAACTATTAATTTATGGGCACGAAAATTCTCTATCAAGGATTTAAGATCCCTACATTATCTTTTAGGCATTCGGATTACTCCTACATAGGACGAGCTCTTTCTTGATCAATTTAAATACATTACAAATTAATTAGAAAATGAATGAAACTAATCCTGTAGCGACACCATTGTCTTTCTTGGCTTCTTTGATCTTGTTTAATAGTTCGGGATCTTGTGTAACAACCTTTATTGCCAAATGGCTGGATCACTTTATTATTTGAGTCTCACCAGTTTGAATCTTGCCTTTGCTATCAAAACATTTGCTCAGTTTATGCAAAAGCCAACATCTAATCACTGGTAGCTTGTGAAACATTTGCCATCTCTTGGGCTCGCTTCTCATGGCCTCTTTCTCCGTCGCTAGCCCAATTCTTATGCTTTATTTATTGGGCTGGGAACCCGGATAACCGGTCTTACACCAGTGCCTATGCCATGGTTTCAGTGAATCACTTATTTCCTGGAAATCCACCAAGCAATGTACTATCGCCAAATCATCAATGGAGGCCGAATATTGAGCTGCACCTAGTGCTGCATATGTAATTATCTGAATAGAATCACTCCTTCATGAGCTACGACATCCACCGCATTCTCCCCTGATTCTTCTTTGCTATAACAAATGTGCTATTGGCTCCCACTTTGTTCATCAGTTTGTTCAATGTGGGATTCTTCGTGTCCACATTCCATCTCATGATCAAGTAGGTGATGGTCTCATAAAACCACTTCTGTGGCAGCACTTTGCTTTTCTCAAAGACAAGTTCAGAATTCTTGGGGGTAACTAAATACTTGGTTTGCGAGGGCGTATAGAAGATAATAAATCTAGTCAATTATAATAAATCAATATATTTGTAAATATTAGTTATAACCGTTAGCATCTTATAATTTAGGCAAAGTAATTGTAATTAGTAAATATCTTAGTAAATATAATTTCTCCCTAATTGTATAAATAGAGCTTGTTATCGGTGAATGAGTCAAGCAATTCAATTTTAAATCTTCCCTTCTTTAAATCTTTTAGAAAGCACGTAAGTTTTACTTCTTTGCCAGGGCGTATAAAAGATAATAAATCTAGTCAATTATTATAATTCAATATATTTTTAAATATTAGTTACAACCGTTAGCATCTTATAATTTAGGCAAAGTAATTTTAATTAGTAAATATCTTAGCAAATATAATTTCTCCCTAATTGTATAAATAGAGCTTGTTATCGGTGAATGAGTTGAGCAATTCAATTTTAAATGTTCCCTTCTTTAAAGCACGTAAGTTTGACTTCAAATTTAGATTTTCTTTGTTAACTAAAGGGCTATTTATTTCCGGCTTAATGGATTTAATGACAATGATGACTTAATCATTCAGCCATTAAGTCATGTTTGACTTAACTGGAAACATGACTTAATCATTTAGTCAAAAAATTGACTTAATCATTAAGCTGAAGAATAGCCGTCCTTCCCATTAAGATGTCTATTATGACGTTTCTTTCTATCAATTTTTTCAAATTGATTGTGGAATAGATTTATATTAAAAATGAAGTTTTTCATTGACATAATAATCTAAGAATAATACTAAATTGATTATTTTAATCGACTCGGACTGTTCATTCAGGATACAAAATAAACAACGTCATATACAAATATCCACTTCATCCAAATAGACATATTGATCCAAATAGGATTTAAGAGAAAAAAGTAAACAACCTCTAAACAACCCCTTAATCTTTGGAAATTCTTCCTTGTGGTAATGAAAGCACATAAATTTAATTTCACAAATTTTGAAGCATCTTAATTATGACTTCAGTTGTCTCATTTTACAAAGGGGATCTCTATGAAAGAAACATAAAACACAACACTTTTCGAAAAAGGATAATTAAATGCATAAATAGTACTAGTATTTTTTTATACCTTCTCTTCATTTTGTACTGTTCAGATCAGAAATACCTAACTTCTCAAGCATTTAAGAAAACTAATGATAATTATGAATTCAACATGTGATGTTCAAAACATAATTGTAACATATTCCTCTTATTTATGCCATTTAGTTTCTTGAATAGAGTTTAACACTTAAAACCTTCCATAACTATAAAATACGAAAAATGCTTAATGTCCAATTACGATCGATTGGCAGATTGATCGACTTCAATCCATTCAAATCAATATTTTCGAAAAGTTGTAGTTTCATCAATTTTGTACATTTACACTTGAGTTTCATGGCCTTTTGTGAAAGTGATGTTCTTTAGCTTCTATATTTTACCTTTTCTTAGTGCTTATTATAGATGTATTGGTTAATTATTTGATTTTATTTATTCATTCTTTCTATGGAACAGCACAATCGCTTCTGCACATAAAATTTTCCTTATGAAATTTCCAGACATTGTTTAATGTAATGATGCAATTGTATTTTTAGAGTAAAAATACAAAACAATTATCACCCGTGCGTATGCATGGGTACTATACTATCTCATCTAAAAATCTTCTCTTCTTTAAATCTTTTAGAAAGCACGTAAGTTCGATTTCAGTTTTAGAATTCTTTGTTAACTTCATGTGAGATTAGTCCTTTGAAATATTTCCTTGTGGCAACAAAAGCACATAAATTTAATTTCACTTTTAGATTATGAGTGTCTCAATTTTTAGTAGTATCTTTCTGATCTTGTTATAATTATTTTCATTCTTTAAAAATGTCTGTGCTTGTTTTTTGTATGCTCAAACAACCTGCATCACACTTTTGAAGTAACTTTCAAAAGCTAAGGGAATTGGGAAGTGGATCATTCGGAACAAGTGGTATTGTGCATAAATAATTGTGACAAGAACAAATATGCCACTAAAGTGGTTGAGGATTACACCTCACTGGAAGAGGTGGAAGAGGCGTCTCAGAAAGTTACGGTGATGTCTAAACTTCATCACCCTTTCATCAAATGCTATAAAATGGTAATTTAACATAAAATTTTCTCTTGTACATTATTTTTATTTCAGTTTCTTTTTAACAAATTTATTTTAATAAATAAAAATTACAGGCATGGGTTGAAACCAATATGAAGAGTTTGGTGGCTAACTATGAATCTCTAAAATCCTGCTTGTTCATACTTCAAAAATATTCTCTAGAGTAAAAAACTTTTTAACCTTTGTGTGTGATTGAGTTAGTGAAATATTATTCGGACTAATTATTTTGTTGATGTAGAGATTTGAGGTCACTTTCTCCAAAGAAGAAAAGGAATTTTATCAGAGGGCTACATAAAAAAAGATATTCATACAATTAGTGTATGCTTTGACCCATATCTATACCACCGGGTATGTTCATGGAGATATTTCTCTTGGAAATATCTTTTTCAGTGGTCAAGGCTTGGTCAAATTGGGAGATTTTGGATTGAGTAAAAATTATTTTCAGTTGCATGTTTTTATTTGTATTTATTATATTCTCCTTTACCTAAATTTGTTGTAGTTTACAGGCAAACACATTGGACATTCATCTACTGGGTTTGGAACTGAGTCGTTTCGATACCCTAGGCTTAGGAAGGGAGATGCGGTCGTTCCCGCTCATTATTGGTATAGTTTTGGAGTATTACAATACGGAACCGTTTCGGTATAGTAGTACTCCAACACTATACCAATCATGGGCGGGAACGACCGCATCTCCCTTGTTAAGCCTAGGGTATCGAAACAGTTCAGTTCCAGACCCAGTAGATGGATGTCTAATGCGCTTGCTTGTAAAACACAACAAATTTTAGTAACGTGGATTTAAATAAATACAAATAAAAATATGTAACTGAAAATAATTCTTACTCAATCCAAAATTCCAAGAGAAATATCTTCATGAACATACCCGGTGGTATGGATATGGCTCAAAGCATACAATAATTGTACGCATATCTTTTTATGTAGCCCTTTGATAAAATTCACTTTCTTTTTGGAGAAGTGACCTCAAATCTCTACATCAACAAAATAATTAGTGTGAATAATATTTCACTAACTCAATCACACACAAAGGTTAAAAAGTTTTTTAATCTGGACAATATTCTTGAAGTATGAACAAGCAGGATTTTGGAGATTCATAGTTAGTCACCGAACTCTTCATATTGGATTCAACCCATGCCTGTAATTTTTATTTATTGAAATAAAATCTGTTAAAAAAAACTGAAATAAAAATACATTTACAAGAGAAGTTTTTTTAAATCACCATATTATAGCGTTTGATGAAAGGGTGATGAAGTTTAGACATTACCGTAGCTACATGAGATGCCTATTCTAGTGAGGTGTAATCCTTAACCGCTTTAGTGGCATACTTGTTCTTGTCGCAATTATTTGTGCACAATACCATCATTCTGAATGATCCACTTCCCAAGTCTCTTAGGTTTTGAAAGTTACTCAAAAAGTGTGATGCCGTTTGTTTTAACATCCAAAAAACAAGCCCAAACATTTTAAAAGAAATTCTAAAACTAAAATCGAACCATGATCGCAATTGAGTTTGGGAGTTTGAAGAGAAAGGGAGGGAAAACCTTTGAAGGTATTTGTTGGACGGAAAGGTGATAAATGCTTCTTTGTATTTGGGAGTAATAAATTTAGAAGAGGAGAGTCTTTACAGAATTTATAATTAAAATATGACAAATTCAATTAATTGAATTCATATTCATTTTTAATTGAGTTTAAATTATCATTTGATTAATTATCCTTCAAAATCCTCCAAATTGGGGAACTATAAATTGAACATTTAGAGAGTTTTGGAAAAATCATTCCTCCATTTTTTAAACTAACAAACATGAAAATGAATGTCATAAACTCCGTCAACCTCCCCCTCCTCTCCAAAACACAACTCCCAAACGTATCCTAAGTAATCTATTTACTTATGATTATTACATTAAGAGAGAAGATGAAGAACATAAGTTAAGAAATAGAAGATGATAAAGTACCAAATACTTACGGATCACGCTTACTAAGGATGTTTTTACACTCCTAAATATGACAATGTGGTTTGATCTATTTTAGTTTGGTCTGATCTAAACTGATCTAATTTAGAGATGGACCCGGGCCGGTCTGGTTCCGGTTCTAGGTCGGGCCCAGACGGGCTGTTTTTGCAAAATGTTGGGCCCGGAACCGGCCCGGGTTGATACCGGGTCCGGGTCTAACCGGGCCGGGTCGGGCTGGGCCCGGGTCAAGTTCATTTTTTTTGGTTTCTAATTAACACCCGACCCCCTCCCTCACCCCACCCCCAAACCCCCCCAAAACATCCAACCCTAACTTAGAAAAGCAAAAAAATTGAAAAAAAAATTTGAACCGTGCCTGTCCTGAACCGCGTGGGCCGGTTCACCAAAAGTTGGGCCCGAGCCCGGCCCGCCCGACCCGCCCACACGGGCTAAAAGCCCGGAACCGGCCAATCGGTCCCAGTCCGGTTCGGGCCCAAACAGTAACGGTCCCAACCCATCCCTAATCTAATCTAATAAATGTCTAGTCTCTATGTATTTTATAATAACTATGAAAGTCTAGTCTAATCCAATCTATTTAAGCCTAGTCTGATTAGACTGAAAACAGTCTAAGTAAAAACTTGCTAAACAGCACACTAGCCCGACTGGCTTTATAGAGTACAAAAGTTCTCTCAATTGTGATCATGGGAATATGCCTAGCATATTGACCTAATCTATAAATTTGTTGAATAAAAATAGAAAGGTAAAATATAAAATAATTAAAGTATATTTTAACAATGCGGTATTTGTGAAAAATAAATCCAAACAGAGCTAGAACATGTACAAGTTGAAAAGAAAAATGGGGTTGAAAATAAAAAATTGATCTCCTCCTTCCTCTCCCACTTAAATCCTTCCCCCCCATCCATTCCAAAAATAGCCACGGCAATCTTATTTATGAGATCTTGATGAGGCCATGAGGGACATTAATTCTTAATAGGCAGGGATTCCATGTAATTTTAAAGGAAATTTTTGAAAGATTCCAATAACCGCACAATGGATTGAAACCACCGCATGGTTCAGGGCATCCTCATGGCCACCGCACTAAAAAGATCATTGTCTATGTATTGTAAAGGTCAATGTATGACTATATATCTTTTAGCTATTTTTTCATGTTAATTGTTTAATATTTATTCAATAATTTACAATATGCTTTTACCTGTAAAAATGACTTCATCATGCATCACACTTTGACTTGATTAATTTTATATAATCTTAACAGGGCTTAACAAGGGGTGGGATCTCGGGGCGTTGTTTAGCGTCCGACTGAAGCGTGATTTATCTGTATCCATTGGCGAAGGTATAAGCTGAGAAATTGTTCCAAATAGGAGTAGAAGCTAGTTAGCTAATATACCTAAATAAGTTTTAAATATTTTTTTTTTATTTTTTTTTAACCCGGAAAGAATACCACCAAAATCAGTGGAGCAAACGCCGGGGAACTCTTGCCAAATTTTATTAATATTTAAAAATATTACAAATTGAGAGGGTAACCATAACAAAACCTATGTGGAGGCATACCTCCATAAACTTTAGATACATCTAAGAGAAGGTATACCAAAAAGATCATGTAATAGGCCCCGTCTGGCCTCAATCGGTAGATCCACAGGCTTTGTAAAATATCTGATTTGGGCCGTTGATGATGAAGCAAATGATGCGCAGCCCAGTTTCGTTCTCCAGGTATGTTCGAAACATACCCTTTCGTGTTTGATGTGTATAGCATTACCTGAATAATGCCCGTCCATCTTCCTTCCCCTTCCTTCGCAATACAAGCCAACGCCATCTCCGCATCCGTTTCCACCTGAAAATTCGTATAGCCTGCCTTTAATGCCCATCGAGTAGCTTCAATTATGGAGAGTAACTCTGCCTCCAAGCTTGACGAAGCTGACAAAGGAAATGAAGTCGCAGCAACCATCTCTCCAGCTTGATTTCTTAAAATTGCACCGCCACCTGATTTATGAGGTACATAGGTCGCATCTGTGTTCAATTTCAGTCTGTTTTGTGGTCTTAAACATCTGATTGCTTTTATAGTCATCCCAGTAAGCTTGAAATTTCTTGGAATTAGGTTTTCCTCGTATAAAACATCCCCCACCGTTCTCAGCTTCATTCTTGAAAGACTTACGACTCATTCCTGTGTAAAAAGCTTTACTTGATAAATGATATTCTCTGTAGTAGTAGAAGTATGTTTTTCCGTGCTCCCTAAATTACCCCTTCCTCCGCGCTATAATTGATGAGAGAGAATAGTGTGGGAAAATCCCTTGCACTTCACCACCAGTATACTAGTCTCCTCTCACGGAGAGTTGATCTTCTCTGACCTAGCCTTGTCAGCTTAGCCGACTGGGCAGTGGCGGGCTTGGCAAATCTGAATTACTATTGCCGATGGATGGTACCGATCGAGTAGATTGTACAATTTAGGGAAGCTGTTTAACTATTTGCAATGGGTGCGGTTCATGGCAGGAACTCTTCTAGGCTTCCAAATAAATCTGATGAAGCTTCTTGGCGTCCTAAGAAGTTTGACGCAGCGAGTAAATCCATTTCCGAAGTAATTTCTACACGATCCTAGGTAGCCTGTTGTGTCGCTCGTGCGTGAGACGTGAGAGTATTTTTGTCCCTCACTAAAACTTTACTCCAAGACGGGAGTTAATAAACTTGGATTCCTATTCAAGTCCCGGCCATGAGCATGTTTTACTCCTATTTTATGTCTTTTTCCCAAATCATATTAGTAGAGTGTCGCACATGTTTTACAAAAAGCAATCAGTTTATCCTTCGAATTTTTCATTTTTTATCAGACTCAGCACCATTCGTAAAGAAGAATAAAAAGAAGAAGCATAACAAACAGAGACATCAGAAAGGTATTCAATCTATAAAAGGATCTCTTCTCTTGTTATTCTTTTGTACTGTATCATGTTTTTGGTCTAGTTTGTATAGTTTATACTTGCATCTACTTCTGTTTTGTTTTTGTATTTCTCACTTTTTTTTTCTCTTGCAGAAGAGAAAATTTCCCACGATAAGGTATGCAACTTTCTTATAAATACTAAATATTAAGTTACATGTTTGTTGTTTTATAAATTGTGTGGACTATTTTCTTTTCTTGACATAGTAATAAGGTAGATGTTGGTTGTTTAATAAATTGTGTCCACTATTTTCTTTTTTTGACAAGGATGGAGCTAAGCTCTGCTGCTCTGGGCTATGACTTCAAGTTGACACCATTCAAAAATATATATTTATACACATGCGTATATAAATTGAAGTGCTTAAAACTGACACCACATGTATTGTAGAAGTGAGGTCGATATAGAAACCCTACTCCTCTAACTCGCTTTTTTTTCCAGAGTAAACCACATCACATTAATTTAATAAATCGTTTGCCAAAAGGCTTACAATGATAACGGGTGGGTAATCAAAATTAACATGACTATTGACTATGAGAGAGAAAAAGTCCCTTTAGTGAGGGTATGAACTACTCTATTAGCCCTTCTCATGCACCATTTAATGGTTCTATCGACATCCTTTCTTAATAAGAATCGAATATCGTCAAAAATAACCCCCACTTGGGCATCATTTGGCTCCTCCACTATACCTGAATTAACCATTGCCAAATCAGTCTCAATAATTACGTTGTTCCAACCTTTTTCTTTCGCCCATAAAATAGCCTCTCTCACTCCCAAGGCTTTTGCTCCCACAGGCTTCCGCATAGCATTTTACTTGCCACATCTAGCTTTCATAAAATGGCCGCTGCTATCTCGACATATCCATCTCCATGCCCAATAACCAATCCGGATATTCTTTGCTGCGTCGACATTTATCTTGACCCAATTCTCTTCGGGTGTCCTCCAACTTGCGCCTTTTCTTGAGCAGCTCTCCAGAAAGGTTAGGGGGTGTTTGGATCTGATTGTCAAAACCGATTCTGCTGCTTCAGGGAGCAGAAGGAGCAGAAGCAGAAGCTGGAGTGTTTGGGTGAAATTCCAGAAGCACTTCTGGTGCTCTAATTTAATCTCAGAATCAGTTTTTTTAGAAGCTGGTAGGTACCAGCTTCTGAAAACTGATTCTGATTCTGCTTCTACTTTAAAAAAGAAGCAGAAGCAGAATCAGTTCCAAACACCCCCTTAGTACCGTAACAGAGAGCTTCGTACCCCTTCCATAGAAAAAGTCTAACCTCTCCACACAATTTTGTTTCGCATTTTCTAAATACTCCACAAAAGCATGACTAATTTACATAAAACTCTCCTCCGCCAGGCTACTAAAGGCCTTCTGCCAACACCCTGTGACTGAGTCCTCCCTCAACACGGATAAAAACCCTGCTTCTTCCCATAATTAATCCATCGGACAGGAGAAAAACATTCATGGCATAAGTCGGAAGGACCTGTATAATTGTCTTCAACAATATTTCTCTTTCGGCTCTAGAGAGAAATTTATTTTTCCAACTTTGCAGACGCTTAATTATCCTTTCTTTTAGGAAGGCCAAAATATCTTTTTTCTATCATCCAATGAGAGCCAAAAGACCTAGATAATTCCGGTTTCAACCTCCTTATCCACGCCCAATAAACTACTGAGCTCTTCACGCTTCCAATCCTTCACATTTGCCTTATTGAGCTTCATACTGTTCCAGAATTATTTGTTTGACAACCTGACCTTCTTTCTTTGCGAGCTCTAAAGAATAAAAAATTGTCATCCGCAAACAATAAATGAGAAATGTTAGAAGCTTTCCTCGCAAATGTTATTCCCTTTAGTCGACTGAGAGCCTCTTGTTTACGAATCAATGAACTCAACCCCTCTTTAACAATAATAAACAAATAGGGCAACAAAAGATCTCCCTGCCCTAGACCTCGTTTTGGAACAATTGGCCTGATCACCGAATTATCAAAAGGCAAAAATACGATACTGATGATATACGTTCCCCAATTAAGTCGATCCATTTCACTTTAAAACCCATGATCTCTATTACCCTTTGTAAGAAATTCCATTCTACTATATCGTAAGTCTTGCTCATATCTAACTTTAGGGCTGCAAATCCTTCGCACCTACACCTACACCTCCTACTATTTGAGGTACAACGGTAATAGACACGTCTCTGACTACTCATGCATCGCCTCAATAAATATCTCTAGGTTCATCTCTTCTTACCTCACACATATAATTTATCCTCTCATCACCAACCAACCCATCACACCTACACCCACACCGCCAAAAGTCATCACCTACCAATACCGATCTAAGCAAAAACATGTTGGGTGACCCCCTCATCCACCACACGCCACTGCCCAAACTAGTACTACAAATATAATGCTCTCGACTCAACCGGTCAACCACATGCTTAACCTAACTCTTCACCCAAACGTACCAATTCAATGACTCTTTGACCAAAAACAAGCCAAGCTTGTTTCTCATTCCCGTTTACCTCATTGCATTGTTCCCATTAGTGCTTTTCAAGCCTTACAAGTACCAATGGCTGAGTGCTATGCTAACAGAATTTAATACCCTGGTTTGACAGGGCACTTCAGCTCTCACCCCCTCCTTGTTGAATATTGTCAGTTGTAAATGATTCTATATGGTGAAGTATAAATCAAATGTTTCCTTGAATCTATGTAATGCTCGATTGGTGGCTAAATGACTTTCATTAGTGACCAAGAATTGAGAATTCTGACACTTTTAGTCTAATCACTCAACAAGTCTAATGAGAACTAGAAAAATAAAAATCAACGGGGTAAACCGGGGTAAACCGTTGCCCAGATAATCAACGATAAAAATACTGTTGCCCAGAGCCAAAAGGTTAAAACCAATTTTATTCTAAGATGCCAAAGAATGAATCCTAACAAGGGGTTTAAATACCCATCTACTAACTCTTAAACTAGGAAACAAAATCCTAGAAATTCTAATCAACTCCAACTAGGAAACAGAATAATAGAAATCCTAATTAACTCCTAATAGGTAACAAATATTAGAAATCCTAATTAACTGCAAATAAGAATCAAATCAGGAAAATTAAATAGAATAAATATAAATTAAACAGCCCGCAACCATCCCACGAAGGTGGGCTCAAGCCCGTCCCCGCCTTCAGTAAACCCATGAGGCTTTTGCCCCTCTTCTTCCAAGCCCAGATTCTGCTTCATATCATAGTCGCAATTAGAGGCTCTGAGCATTGCTCTCTCATGGCTAGTTAGTCAATCGATTAGATGTAAATAATGCATTCTTACATGATAGGGACCCGGGCACTACAAATAATAAGAGTCTTATCAAGTATGGTACTCAATCGACTGAACATGGAGCAACGGATGGACAGTTTGGAGCGATCATTCTTCCAATAATAAGGTTCTAGGCCCAATAACTTAAGTGAGGGCTGGCCCTTTTAGTGAGTTTTATTATAAAAGGGGTAGGGGAAAGAATAACGCAGATGTGAGGCCACTCGAAGAGTCTCGACCATTTCTAACGTTTTTCTGTATTCCAGCCTTAAATCTTCATTAATATACTACGTTATCTACTGGACTTCTATCGTTGCCTTATCATTTGGTATCAAAGCCACCCTGTGTATGGTACTCAATCGACTGAACATGGAGCAACGGATGGACAGTTTGGAGCGATCATTTGAACGATCAAAGGAAGAGATGCGAACGGAGTTAGGAGCGATGGACGAGAAATTGCAGCTGCTGTTGGAGAAGATGCAAAATCTCGAGACCCAGGGTAATCGCAGGAGAACTCGAGGACGCTCTACTACTCCGCGCAACCACCATCCGTCTGGTAGTGTGCATGTCTCCTGCTCTGGAGGGGGAGCCACATGAATCTCGTTCCGTTTCTCGAACTCCTCATCATTTGAGGATCGGCGAACCTGTTTACACAGGTACGAAGGTGGATTTACCTCTATTTGACGGTGAGGATGCTTATGGATGGCTAATTCGGGTGGAACGCTATTTTAAGCTAAACCAAGTATCTGATAATGACAAGGTGGAGGTTGTTTTGATCGCCATGGCCGATAAAGCTTTGAACTGGTATCAATGGTGGGAGGAAAAGACATCAGACCATTCTTGGGTTAACTTCAAAGTGGCGTTGATCAGGCGTTTCCAGCCAGCCTTAGTACAAAACCCGTTTGGCCCTATGCTCAGTGTTAAGCAAACATCATTGGTAATGGAGTATAGAGACCTTTTTGAGAGGGTTGTTGCTCCTCTCAAACTTACTGACCAAGAGCTGTTATTAAAAGGGGTATTTCTCAAGGGTCTCAGAGCGGAGATTAGTGCGGAATTGAAATTACACCAGACCAGTGGGTTAACTAAACTAATGGACATGGCCTTGTTGTTGGAGCAGAAGACGACACAGGAGGGAAGAACACCTGCTCCGGAGAGAACACTCTCAGAGAACAAACGGGAGGAATCGCCAAAACCGAACAAGACATGGGAAAGTGGCGAAAGGTTGACACAAGCGGAATTAGAAGAAAGAAGCAAGAAGGGCCTATGCTTCAAATGTGGAAACAAATGGGGCAAAGAGCATGTATGTGGAATGAAAAATTATTAATTTATCTTGATGGAAGAGCCAAAAGAAGCAAAAGGGAACAGAAGATCAGTTATATGAATGGGATGAAGCTGAAAACCTGCTGAAACCCAATGGAAAATCAGTCTCTTATCATCCACGTTGAGGACAAGGTGGAAGTTCGGGGGGAGTGATGATAGGGACCTGGCACTACAAATAATTAGAGTCTTATTAAGTATTTTAATGTCTTCCAATAATAGGGTTCTAGGCCCAATAACTTAAGTGAGGGCTGGCCCTTTTAGTGAGTTTTATTATAAAAGGGGGGTAGGGGAAAGAATAACGCAGGCAGAAATTTGGGATTGGGACTGGGAAACTGGGAGTGTGAGGCCACTCGAATAGTCTCAACCTTTTCTTACGTTTTTCTGTATTCCAGCCTTAAATCTTCATTAATATACTACGTTATCTACTGGACTTCTATCGTTACTGTGAACAAGTATTGTTGTATTTCATATACTTGATGTCTAAAAAACTATACAAGAAGCTATATTTATAGCTATATTTAGAGTACTAGGGTTTCCTATACAAATGGGCTAAGCCCAATACTACTAGGGTTTCCACACTCCCCTTCAAGCTGGAGCATATAAATCATATGTACCAAGCTTGTTACAAATATATTCCACTCTAGGACCTCTAAGAGACTTAGTTAAAATATCTGCAAGTTGTTCGGGTGTGTTCATATATTTTGTGATGATATGTCCACTCGCGATCTTCTCTCGGATAAAATGGCAATCAACTTCAAAATGTTTTGTCCCCTCATGATATACCGGATTCGATACGATGTGCATTGCAGCTTGATTATCACACATGAGTTGAACCGGTTTTGTGTGCCCATATTTTAACTCTTGGAGGAGATGCTTCAACCATAAGATTTCACATGTAGCAAGGGCCATTGCACGATATTCTGCTTCAGCACTAGATCTGGCAACCACATCCTGTTTCTTACTTTTCCATGAAATTAAGTTTCCACCAATCAAGATGCAATACCCCGAAGTGGAACGTCTATCCATCGGACATCCGGCCCAGGCTTCATCACAGTATCCCAAAATATCATGGTGGCCTCGATCTTCAAACAACAATCCTTGCCCTAGAGTTTTCTTGATGTATCTCAAAACTCGGATAGCTGCATCCCAGTGTCCAGTACATGGCTTATCAAGAAACTGACTAAGAACACTTGCCGCAAATGAAATATTTGGTCTTGTGATGGTAAGATAATTCAATTTGCCGATGAGTCTTCTATATTTTTCTTTGTTGGGCAAAAGATCTCCTTGTTCTGATAAGAGTTTAACGTTTGGATCCATTGGTGTATCCACTGGCCTGCAATCTAGCAAACCCGTTTCCTCAAGAATATCCAAGGCATACTTTCTTTGTGAGAGAGTAATTCCATCTTGAGACTGTGCGACCTCAATGCCAAGGAAGTATCTCAATTTTCCCAAGTCTTTTGTTTGAAATTTGCTAAATACATTTGTTGCCAGCAGAATGTCTGTAGAATATAGAATGATCGACATCACTTCGAATCATGCCAAAGTTGCAGACAACGTCACTAAACCTCCCAAACCATGCACGTGGAGATTGCTTCAAGCCATATAATGAACGACGTAATCTGCACACCATACCAGACTCCCCCTGAGCAACAAATCCAGGTGGTTGCTCCATATAAACTTCCTCGTGCAGATCTCCGTGAAGGAATGCGTTTTTAATATCCAATTGGAACAATGGCCAGTGGCTCATTGCTGCCATGGATAAAATAAAACGAACTGATGTTATCTTCGCTACAGGAGAAAAAGTGTCAGTGTAATCCAAACCATATATCTGAGTATACCCTTTCGCCACAAGGCGTGCTTTAAAACGATCAATCTCCCCATCAGGCCCAACTTTAACTGTGTAAATCCACCGACATCCCACCATTGATTTGCCAGTGGGAAGAGGGACTAAGTCCCACGTCCCACTAGAATGAAGAGCCTCCATCTCAGCCAACATGGCTTTACGCCACTCCGGGTGTGCCAGTGCCTCATGTGTGGTTTTAGGAATGCATATATGAGACAGGTGTGAAATGAAAGCATGGTAAGGGGTAGAGAGGCGGTGATAACTCAAAAAGTTATATATGGGATGTGGATTCAATGTGGAACGCGTACCTTTTCGGAGGGCAATGGGCAAATCATCCTGAGTGGTTTCAAGTGCTGGAGTAGGTGGTGGTGGTGATGCAGGATCCGTCGTAGGGGAATCAACGGGCGTGGCCACGATGGGCTCAATGGGAGGAGGTCGAGGACGTCGATGGTATACCTGTAATGGACGGTCTGACATAGGAGGGAAGTTTGGGTGCTCATCAGATGGGGGGTTAATGGGAGTCTCCTGATGGATGGGCCGGAGATATGAGGTGAAGTCCAAACATGATGGGGTATCAACTGAAGATAATGGATAATAAAAGGACGACTCAATGAAAGTGACATCGGCTGAAATAAAATGTTTCTTAAGTATTGGAGAATAACAACGATAACCCTTTTGGAGTCGCGAATATCCAAGAAAAATACATTTTATTGACCTAGCCGACATTTTAGCTAATCCAGGTGTCGTATCATGGACAAAACACACACACCCAAACATATGAGGTGGTAATGGAAATAAATCACGAGCAGGAAACAAAATAGAATAGGGAATTTCATTATTAAGAACTGAGGAGGGCATTCTATTTATTAAATGACACACAGTGAGCACAACATCTGCCCAATACTGAGGCGGTGTATGGGAATGTAATAATAGGGTACGAGCGGTATCAACCAAGTGTCGGTTCTTGCGTTCAGCAACCCCATTTTGTTGAGGCGTGTGAACACAAGATGATTGGTGAAGCATACCCCGTGATGTCATGAATTGATTAATGGGTGCTGCAAAAAAATCTTTTGCATTGTCACTGCGTAAAATTTTGATAGAATGACCAAACTGAGTGCGAATTTCAGCACAAAAATTTTGAAAAATATGAAATAATTCAAAACGATCTTTCATTAAAAACAACCATGTGTAACGAGAAAAATCGTCCACAAAAATAACAAAATACGAAATCCTAAAGTAGAAGTGACTCTGTAAGGACCCCATACATCTGTATGAATTAAATCAAAGGGGGACGCAGCCCGTTTATTGACCTGTCTTGGAAAGGATTTACGAGGTTGCTTTCCAAGATGACATGACTCACACTCTAAAGATGAAAGACTTTGAGAAACCTGGAACCAGACGTCGAAACTTTGAGAGGCTAGGATGACCCAAACGATTATGTAAGGTAATGGCATGATCAACCGACACACAAGCAATTGGATCAGGAGGATGAAGATGATACAAGCCTTGAGATTCATGTCCGACGCCAATCGTTTTCCCCGTACAACGGTCCTGCACAATCACAGAATCAGCAAAAAAGGTTATAGAACAATTAAGAGCATGTGTAATTTTGCTAACAGAGACAAGGTTAAAAGGGCTATTGGGAACATATAAGACTGAGTCTAATGGTAAGGAAGAAAGTGGAAGTGCTTGCCCAATACCCGTGGCCGAAGTTTGAAGGCCATTAGCGAGAGTAATTAACGGAAGATGTTGATGCTTGGTAATACGGGATAAAAGATGGGGATTACCAGAAATATGATATGAGGCACCGGAGTTAAGAATCCATGAGCTTGTGGTGTTTGAAACACAAGCGGTAGACGTACCAGGTGTAGATTCAAGCATGTGACTCGATCTAAATTTTTGATATGTTGCATATTCAGCTGGAGATAGAACAACCGGAGATGGAGGGATCTGAGCAACATTGGCTGAGCTAGGAGGTCTCCCATGTAACTTCCAACACTTGTCTTTAGTATGACCAATCTTATGGCTGTAGTCACACTTAGGATGGTTTCGCCGCGGATATCCTTTGTGATTTGCTCCATCAGGACCTAAACCTTGGGATGCAAGAATGATAGAGTCGCTAGATCCTGATTCAGCAGATATCGGGGCTGCGCGAAGAATTCGAGCAAAAGCATCTGTCATAGTAGGAATAGTGGAACTAGAGAGAATCTGCTCTCGTATTGATAATAGTTCTGGACGAAGGCCTGCCAAGGCGAAAACCATAACCAATTGTTGTCGTTGTTCAAGTTGTTTCTCTTTATCTTCCGTGATTGGCTGAATGGTATTATACTCAAATAGTAAAGCCTCAGCCCGTCCCAGAAAATCTTGAATATCTGAATCCTGTTGTTTGAGTGTGGCAATTTTGGAGCCGAAAGAAAACAAACTTTGAATATCGTTCGTGTAATTAGACTTGGCTTTTTCCCAAATCTGTTTACACGTTCGATAGGATTGATATGTGAGATGAAGTTTCGAATCCGTTGATTGCCACAAGACATTGCACAACAGAGCATCCATATTCTCCCATTCGGTCTTCTTTTCTTGGACAGAAGTAGCATCTTTAATCAAGTGATCAATTTTTCCTTGACCTTTGAACCACATCTCCACGGAAATGGCCCATGATTGGTAATTAGCACTTCCAATTGATCGATCTGTAGTGATAATTGGAACAGAAGCAAACGAAGAAAAACCAGAAGACATCTTTTTTTTCTTTTTCTTTCTTTCTTTTTTTTTTTAACAAGAGCAGCAAAAAGTTAAATATTTAAAATAGTGCAACAATAATTAATGTGAAGTAAAGCAGCGGTAAGAATTCCTCAGGCAGCAGCAGTGAAGCCCGTAAGAATTCCCAGGTAGGTTGAAGAACAGGACTGTAGCTACAAAGGCATGAAGAAAACAGACCTCTATCTTTCTGGGAGGTGCGGAAGATTGCTGGCGGGCGGCGTAGGACACAGGACGACGGCGTTCACGGATGTCGGTGGCGGCGGCAGTCGGCGGCGGCGGCGCGTGACTCGGTCGGCGGCGGCGTAACTTATGCCGTTCTGGTCGCCGGAAAGTCAGGAACTTCCCGTGGTTGGAGGTGTCAACGCCAGATAACTAGAAAGAGAAAGATCTGAGAAAATGTAAAACTGCAGTGCGGACTTTCAGCGGTGCGTGGCGGCGCGTGGCGGATGCCACAAAAGAGACCTATTCCAGAAATTTACATTTGGGAAGTAGGGATGACACAATAGTATGATTTAGATCCAAATACTTGAAAAGCATGACCAAATCCAGAGCAACAAGCCATGGATAGAGATATTTCCTCAAAGACAATTGATTTGGAAACATAAATCTGGATATTTGATTTAACTTGTTGGCTACGTACATACACCTTCCTCTCCTCTTCAAAGGTTGTGTTTTTGCGCTAAGAAGCCGGAGAAGGCGTGAACAAATTAACGTTGGGTTAGTTTGAGCCTGATGCTGAAGTATTAAAACTTCAAGAAGTGTAGATTTGTACCTTACTTTTAGTTTAATCAGTTTTTTGTTCCAAAAAATAAAACAAGGGTATATATGTACCCACACTTATAGTGCAAGGGTATTTATGTTCCTTTTCCCTATTTTTTTATACCTTCTCTTCATTTTGTATTGTTCAGATCAGAAATATCTAACTTCTCAAGCATTTAACAAAACTAATGATAATTATGAACTCAACATGTGATGTTCAAAACATAATTGCAACATATTCCTCTTATTTATGCCATTTAGTTTCTTAAATAGAGTTTAATACTAAAAACCTTCCATAACTATAAAATACGAAAAATGCTTAATGTCCAATTATGATCGATTAGCAGATCAATATTTTTGAAAAGTTGCAGTTTCATCAATTATGTACATTTACACTTGAGTTTCATGCCCTTTTGTGAAAGTGATGTTCTTTAGCTTTTATATTTTACCTTTTCTTAGGGCTTATTATAGATGTATTGGTTAATTATTTGATTTTTATGGAACAACACAATAGCTCTTGAACATAAAATTTTCCTTATGAAATTTCCAGACATTGGTTAGTGTATTGATGCAATTGTATTTTTAGAATAAAAATACAAAACGATTATCACCCGTGCGTATGCACGGGTACTATACTATCTCATCTAAAAATCTTCTCTAAATCTTTTAGAAAGCACGTAAGTTCGATTTCAGTTTTAGAATTTCTTTGTTAACTTCATGTGAGATTAGTCCTTTGAAATTCTTCCTTGTGGCAACAATAGCACATAGATTTAAATTCACTTTTAGATGATGTAGTGTCTCAATTTTTAGTAGTATCTTTCAAATCTTATTATAACTATTTTCATTCTTTAAAAATGTTTGTGCTTGTCTTTTGTATGCTAAAACAGTCAGCATCACACTTTTGGAATAATTTTCAAAATCTAAGAGCCTTGGGAAGTGGATCGTTCGGCAGAGTGGTATTGTGTATAAACAATTGGGACAGGAACAAATATGCAATTAAAGTGGTTAAGGATTACACCTCACTGGAAGAGGCGTCTCAGGAAGCTAGGGTGATGTCTAAACTTCATCACCCTTTCATCACACGCTATAATATGGTAATTTATAAAAACTTCTCTTGTACATGCATTTTTATTTCAGTTTCTTTTTAACAGATTTTATTTTAATAAATAATAATTACAGGCATGGGTTGAAAAGAATATGATGAAGAGTTCGATGGTTAACTATGATGAATCTCCAACACCCTGCTTGTTCATACTTCAAGAATATTGTGCAGAGTAAAAAGCTTTTTAAAAAACTTTTTAACCTTTGTGTGTGATTGAGTTAGTGAATTATTATTTGCACTAATTATTTTGTTGGATGTAGAGATTTGAGGGCAGTTCTCCAAAAAAGAAAGAGAATTTTATCAAGAGAGCTATATAAAAAAGATATTTATCCAGTTGGTGTATGCCTTGAGCCATACCCATACTACGGGGTATGTGAATGGAGATATTTCCCTTGGAAATATCTTTTTGAGTGGTCAAGGCTCGGTGAAATTGGGAGACTTTGGATTAAGTAAGAATTATTTTCAGTTACATAATTTTATTTGTATTTATTATTTATTATATTCTCCGTTATTTAAATTAGTTGTGTTTCACAGGTAAGCGCATTGGACAACCATCTACCAGGTTTGGAACTGAACCGTTTCGATTTCCTAGACTTAGGAAAGGAGATCCGTTTGTTCCTGTCCATGACTGGTACGGTGTTGAAGTATTACTATATCTATTGTTAAATCCAACCGCATTGAGTAATGTAGACGATTTAAAAAAACCGCGCCTTGACGATTGGGAACACCCGGTGAAAAGCATATGCCGCTCACTACTTGATGAAGATATCCCCATTACTCAGAGCCTGAAGACAGAAAACTGGATAACTGAGGTAAATAATTGAAATACTTTATTATTGAAAAAATTCCACTTTTGGTCCCATGACTATTACGCCACGTCCACATTAATCCCCTGAGTTTCAATTTAACCAAATGTAGTCCTTGACCTTTTCCACGTAACCACCCGTGGTCCTTCCGGCCACAATTCCGGCTAAATGTTACCGGAGACCATTTAATGAAGGGTAGTTGGGGGCATTTTAGTAAATTTAGATTACAAAAACGGTTAACTAATAAACTACTCAATTAAGTGAACTTAATTGTGAGCTAATACCGTCGTCTCCCTCTGAAGAGAGTTCGGTTTTTGAGGTAGAGGGAGACGACGGTATTAGCTCACAATTAAGTTAACTTAATTGAGTAGTTTATTAGGTAGCCGTTTTTGTAATCTAAATTTACTAAAATGCCCCCAACTACCCTTCATTAAATGGTTTCCGGTAACATTTAGCCGGAATTGTGGCCGGAAGGACCACATGTGGTTACGTGGAAAAGGTCAAGGACTACATTTGGTTAAATTGAAACTCAGGGGATTAATGTGGACGTGGCGTAATAGTCATGGGATCAAAAGTGGATTTTTTTCAATAATAAAGTATTTCAATTATTTACCTCAGTTATCCAGTTTTCTGTCTTCAGGTTCTGAGTAAGGGGGATATCTTCATCAAGTAGAGAGCGGCATATGCTTTTCACCGGGTGTTCCCAATCGTCAAGGCGCGGTTTTTTTAAATCGTCTACATTACTCAATGCGGTTGGGTTTAAC
Organism: Cuscuta europaea; assembly: GCA_945859875.1. Taxonomy (NCBI): domain Eukaryota; kingdom Viridiplantae; phylum Streptophyta; class Magnoliopsida; order Solanales; family Convolvulaceae; genus Cuscuta; species Cuscuta europaea. The sequence goes on along the minus strand of CAMAPE010000005.1, from coordinate 10,701,040 downwards.
AATAGATATAGTAATACTTCAACACCGTACCAGTCATGGGCAGGAACAACCGGATCTCCTTTCCTAAGTCTAGGAAATCGAAACGGTTCAGTTCCAAACCCGGTAGATGGCTGTCCAATGCGCTTACCTGTGAAACACAACTAATTTAAATAACGGAGAATATAATAAATACAAATAAAATTATGTAACTGAAAATAATTCTTACTTAATCCAAAGTCTCCCAATTTCACCGAGTCTTGACCACTCAAAAAGATATTTCCAAGGGAAATATCTCCATGCACATACCCCGTAGTATGGGTATGGCTCAAGGCATACACCAACTGGATAAATATCTTTTTTATATAGCTCTCTGATAAAATTCTTTCTTTTTTGGAGAACTGCCCTCAAATCTCTACATCCAACAAAAGAATTAGTGCAAATAATAATTCACTAACTCAATCACACACAAAGGTTAAAAAGTTTTTTAAAAAGCTTTTTACTCTGCACAATATTCTTGAAGTATGAACAAGCAGGGTGTTGGAGATTCATCATAGTTAACCATCGAACTCTTCATCATATTCTTTTCAACCCATGCTTGTAATTATTATTGATTAAAATAAAATCTGTTAAAAAGAAACTGAAATAAAAATGCATGTACAAGAGAAGTTTTTATAAATTACCATATTATAGCGTGTGATGAAAGGGTGATGAAGTTTAGACATCACCCTAGCTTCCTGAGACGCCTCTTCCAGTGAGGTGTAATCCTTAACCACTTTAATTGCATATTTGTTCCTGTCCCAATTGTTTATACACAATACCACTCTGCCGAACGATCCACTTCCCAAGGCTCTTAGATTTTGAAAATTATTCCAAAAGTGTGATGCCGACTGTTTTAGCATACAAAAAACAAGCACAAACATTTTTAAAGAATGAAAATAGTTATAATAAGATCTGAAAGATACTACTAAAAATTGAGACACTACATAATCTAAAAGTGAATTTAAATCTATGTGCTATTGTTGCCACAAGGAAGAATTTCAAAGGACTAATCTCACATGAAGTTAACAAAGAAATTCTAAAACTGAAATCGAACTTACGTGCTTTCTAAAAGATTTAGAGAAGATTTTTAGATGAGATAGTATAGTACCCGTGCATACGCACAGGTGATAATCGTTTTGTATTTTTATTCTAAAAATACAATTGCATCAATACACTAACCAATGTCTGGAAATTTCATAAGGAAAATTTTATGTTCAAGAGCTATTGTGCTGTTCCATAAAAATCAAATAATTAACCAATACATCTATAATAAGCCCTAAGAAAAGGTAAAATATAAAAGTTAAAGAACATCACTTTCACAAAAGGGCATGGAACTCAAGTGTAAATGTACAAAATTGATGAAACTGCAACTTTTCAAAAATATTGATCTGCTAATCGATCATAATTGGACATTAAGCATTTTTTGTATTTTATAGTTATGGAAGGTTTTTAGTATTAAACTCTATTTAAGAAACTAAATGGCATAAATAAGAGGAATATGTTGCAATTATGTTTTGAACATCACATGTTGAGTTCATAATTATCATTAGTTTTGTTAAATGCTTGAGAAGTTAGGTATTTCTGATCTGAACAGTACAAAATGAAGAGAAGGTATAAAAAATAGGGAAAAGGAACATAAATACCCTTGCACTATAAGTGTGGGTACATATATACCCTTGTTTTATTTTTTGGAACAAAAAACTGATTAAACTAAAAGTAAGGTACAAATCTACACTTCTTGAAGTTTTAATACTTCAGCATCAGGCTCAAACTAACCCAATGTTAATTTGTTCACGCCTTCTCCGGCTTCTTAGCGCAAAAACACAACCTTTGAAGAGGAGAGGAAGGTGTATGTACGTAGCCAACAAGTTAAATCAAATATCCAGATTTATGTTTCCAAATCAATTGTCTTTGAGGAAATATCTCTATCCATGGCTTGTTGCTCTGGATTTGGTCATGCTTTTCAAGTATTTGGATCTAAATCATACTATTGTGTCATCCCTACTTCCCAAATGTAAATTTCTGGAATAGGTTTCTTTCTTGCCTTTTTTTCTTCAATTTACCAACTTTTAGCTCAATGGTTTTCTTTATGAAACTGCAACTTGAAAATAAAATGAAGTGTTGGACCTAGTTATTATTAATTTTAGAGCTCTGATGCACTAAAGAGACATAGCAGAAGTTGCAAGCGCCATCCAGGATTATTCAGAGTCTTCATATTGAATCTTGGAGTTGTTTGTCCACAAAAGCACTTTTTAATTTGTGTTATCCTTCGTAGTCTAGCTTGAAATTGATATGGTTTAGAGATCTTGTTGACAAATTGGGGAAGCAGAAAAAGCCATCAACAAATACTACACACTACGTATTAATAACAGGAAGGAGAAGCTCTATCTATGGATGCTGGTTGGTTTGCTTTACTGTAATGAAGAAGTAGTTTGGGTTGTTTCTGTCAAGATGAAGAAAGCAGAGGCAAATGATTGAAGATGATAAATTAACAGAGATTGGATCTAACGTGAAGGTATTAAAACGTTTAGGAGGATATATTTGCACCCTAATTTCACTTTTGTTCAATTTTTGTTCCAAAAAATACAATAAGGGTATATGTGCTCCCACCATTATAATGTAGGGGTATATATGTTCCTTTTCCCAAAAAAATACTAGTACTATGTATGCATTTAAATATCCTTTTTCGAAAAGTGTTGCGTTTTATTTTTCTTTCATAGAGATTCCCTTTGTAAAATGCGACAACTGGAGTCATAATTAAGATACTTCAAAATCTGTGAAATTAAATTTATGTGCTTTCATTACCACAAGGAAGAGTGTCAAAGGGCTAATCTGACATGAAGAAAGGATGCTTAGGGGTTGTTTACTTTTTTTCTCTCCTGTCTGGATTAATGGATTAATGTCTGGATGGATTAATGTCTGGATTAATATGTCTGTTTGGATTAAGTGGATATTTGTATATGATGTTGTTTATTTTGTAGGAAAAATAGATAAGAATAATCCCAACTAATGGTGATCCGCTTGAAATAATCCAAAGTATCAATTATCTCAAAATAATCCCAACTATTGAAAAAATCTTATCCAAATACTCTGGTGACTTATAATTATCCATAAATAACTTGTACATAGTAATATTTATGAGTAAGTGTAATATTTTGAGAAAAAAAATCAATAGTTGGGATTATTTTGAGATACGTAATTGATACTTTAGATTATTTCAAGCAGATCACTGTTGGGATTATTCTTGTCCATTATTCCTATTTTATATCCTGAATAAACAATCTGAATCGAGTAAAATAATCAATTTAGTATTATTCTTGGATTATAATGACAATGAAAAACTTCATTTTTAATATAAATCTATTCCACAATCAATTTGAAAAAATTGACAGAAAGAAACGTCATATTAGACATCTTAATGGGAAGGACCGTTATTCTTCAGCTTAATGATTAAGTCATTTTTTTTATTGAATGATTAAGTCATGTTTCCACTTAAGTCAAACATGACTTAATGGCGGAATGATTAAGTCATCATTGTCATTAAATCCATTAAGTCGGAAATAAATAGCCCTTTAGTTAACAAAGAAAATCTAAATTTGAAGTCAAACTTAAGAGCTTTAAAGAAGGGAAGATTTAAAATTGAATTGCTCGACTCATTCAGTGATAACAAGCTCTATTTATACAATTAGGGGGAAATTATATTTGCTAAGATATTTACTAATTAAAATTACTTTGCCTAAATTATAAGATGCTAACGGTTGTAACTAGTATTTAAAAATATATTGAGTTATAATAATTGACTAGATTTATTATCTTCTATACGCACTGCCAAAGAAGTAAAACTTACGTGCTTTCTAAAAATTTAAAGAAGGGATGATTAAAAACTGAATTGCTTGACTCATTTACTGATAACAAGCTCTACTTATACAATTAGGGAGAAATTAAATTTACTAAGATATTTACTAATTACAATTACTTAGCCTAAATTATAAGATTCTAACGGTTATAACTAATATTTGCAAATATATTGATTTATTATAATTGATATTATAATTGACTAGATTTATTATCTTTTATACGCTCTCGCAAACCAAGTATTCAGTTGCCCCCAAGAATTCTGAACTTGTCTTTGAGAAAAGCAAAGTGCTGCCACAGAAGTGGTTTTATGAGACCATCACCTACTTGATCATGATATGGAATGTGATGGACACGAAGAATCTCACGTTGAACAAACTGATGAACAAAGTGGGAGCCAATAGCACCTTTGTTATAGCAAAAAAGAATTAGAGGAGAATGCAGTGGATGTCGTAGCTCATGAAGGAGTGATTCTATTCAGATAATTTCATATGCAGCACTAGGTGCAGCTCAATATTCGGCCCCCATTGATGATTTGGCGATAGTACATTGTTTGGTGGATTTGTAGGAAATAAGTGATTCACCGAAACCATGGCGTAGGCACTGGTGTAAGACTGGTCATCCGACTTCCCCGCCCAATAAATAAAGCATAAGAATGTAGAGGAAAAGATGAGTAGCGACGGAGAAAGAGGCCATGGGAAGCGAGCCCAAGAGATAGCAAATGCTTCACAAGCTACCAGTGATTAGATGTTGGCTTTTGCATAAAGTGAGCAAATGTTTTGATAGCAAAGGCAAGATTCAAACTGGTGAGACTCAAATAATAAAGTCATCCAGCCATTAGTCAATAAAGGGTGTTACACAAGATCCCGAACTATTAAACAAGATCAAAGAAGCCAAGAAAGACAATGGTGTCGCTACAGGATTAGTTTCATTCATTTTCTAATTACGAGTAACTTGTAATGTGTTTATATTGATCAAGAAAGAGCTCGTCCTATGTAGGAGTAATCCGAATGCCTAAAAGATAATGTAGGGATCTTAAAATCGATATTTTGATGCACCAATGCAGGTGTAGAGCTAAAGATAAAAATATCATTTGTGTAAATAAAAAGATAGATATAAGCTCCATGGGAAGAAACTATATAGAAATTAACTTTAGAAACACTAAGAAAAACTGAGTGAGATAACAAAACCACAGAGAGATTTATACCATATCAAGGTGCTTTTTGAGACCATAAATTGATTTACGCCCACAAGACATAAACCAAGAATCATCATTGAGCCAAAGAGGTTACTTCATATATACTTACCATAAAATGATAAGGTAACTGTGGAAACCCTAGTAGTATTGGGCTTAGCCTATTTGTATAGGAAACCCTAGTACTCTAAATATAGCTATAAATATAGCTTCTTGTATAGTTTTTTAGACATCAAGTATATGAAATACAACAATACTTGTTCACATGGTATCAGAGCCTATATGGCAATCGTTAGTGTAGTGTTATGCTTTTTTCTGCCGGCGTCATTTCCGGCCAGAATTCCGGCGTGAACAGTGTCGCAACTTTCGGTTGAGTGCTTTCAGTAGTGATATCAGCCTACTACTGTGCTCAACGCTTCATCGCGACTTACCGCCGGAAGAATCACCTACGCTGCATCCGCCACGTGCCGCCACGCGCCGCCACGCACCGCTGAAAGTCCGCACTGCAGTTTTACATTTTCTCAGATCTTTCTCTTTCTAGTTATCTGGCGTTGACATCTCCAACCACTGGAAGTTCCTGACTTTCCGGCGACCAGAACGGCATAAGTTACGCCGCCGCCGACCGAGTCACGCGCCGCCGCCGACTGCCGCCGCCACCGACATCCGTGAACGCCGTCGTCCTGTGTCCTACGCCGCCCGCCAGCAATCTTCCACACCTCCCAGAAAGATAGAGGTCTGTTTTCTTCATGCCTTTGTAGCTACAGTCCTGTTCTTCAACCTACCTGGGAATTCTTACGGGCTTCACTGCTGCTGCCTGAGGAATTCTTACCGCTGCTTTACTTCACATTAATTACTGTTGCACTATTTTAAATATTTAACTTTTTGCTGCTCTTGTTAAAAAAAAAAGAAAGAAAGAAAAAGAAAAAAAAAGATGTCTTCTGGTTTTTCTTCGTTTGCTTCTGTTCCAATTATCACTACAGATCGATTAATTGGAAGTGCTAATTACCAATCATGGGCCATTTCCGTGGAGATGTGGTTCAAAGGTCAAGGAAAAATTGATCACTTGATTAAAGATGCTACTTCTGTCCAAGAAAAGAAGACCGAATGGGAGAATATGGATGCTCTGTTGTGCAATGTCTTGTGGCAATCAAAGGATTCGAAACTTCATCTCACATATCAATCCTATCGAACGTGTAAACAGATTTGGGAAAAAGCCAAGTCTAATTACACGAATGATATTCAAAGTTTGTTTTCTTTCGGCTCCAAAATTGCCACACTCAAACAACAGGATTCAGATATTCAAGATTTTCTGGGACGGGCTGAGGCTTTACTATTTGAGTATAATACCATTCAGCCAATCACGGAAGATAAAGAGAAACAACTTGAACAACGACAACAATTGGTTATGGTTTTAGCCTTGGCAGACCTTCGTCCAGAACTATTATCAATACGAGAGCAGATTCTCTCTAGTTCCACTATTCCTACTATGACAGATGCTTTTGCTCGAATTCTTCGCGCAGCCCCGATATCTGCTGAATCAGGCTCTAGCGACTCTATCATTCTTGCATCCCAAGGTTTAGGTCCTGATGGAGCAAATCACAAAGGATATCCGCGGCGAAACCGTCCTAAGTGTGACTACTGCCATAAGATTGGTCACACTAAAGACAAGTGTTGGAAGTTACATGGGAGACCTCCTATCTCAGCCAAGACAGGTCAATAAACGGGCTGCGTCCCCCTTTGATTTAGGTCATACAGATGTATGGGGTCCTTACAGAGTCACTTCTACTTTAGGATTTCGTTATTTTGTTATTTTTGTGGACGATTTTTCTCGTTACACATGGTTGTTTTTAATGAAAGATCGTTTTGAATTATTTCATATTTTTCAAAAATTTTGTGCTGAAATTCGCACTCAGTTTGGTCATTCTATCAAAATTTTACGCAGTGACAATGCAAAAGATTTTTTTGCAGCACCCTTTAATCAATTCATGACATCACGGGGTATGCTTCACCAATCATCTTGTGTTCACACGCCTCAACAAAATGGGGTTGCTGAACGCAAGAACCGACACTTGGTTGATACCGCTCGTACCCTATTATTACATTCCCATACACCGCCTCAGTATTGGGCAGATGCTGTGCTCACTGTGTGTCATTTAATAAATAGAATGCCCTCCTCAGTTCTTAATAATGAAATTCCCTATTCTATTTTGTTTCCTGCTCGTGATTTATTTCCATTACCACCTCATATGTTTGGGTGTGTGTGTTTTGTCCATGATACGACACCTGGATTAGCTAAAATGTCGGCTAGGTCAATAAAATGTATTTTTCTTGGATATTCGCGACTCCAAAAGGGTTATCGTTGTTATTCTCCAATACTTAAGAAACATTTTATTTCAGCCGATGTCACTTTCATTGAGTCGTCCTTTTATTATCCATTATCTTCAGTTGATACCCCATCATGTTTGGACTTCACCTCATATCTCCGGCCCATCCATCAGGAGACTCCCATTAACCCCCCATCTGATGAGCACCCAAACTTCCCTCCTATGTCAGACCGTCCATTACAGGTATACCATCGACGTCCTCGACCTCCTCCCATTGAGCCCATCGTGGCCACGCCCATTGATTCCCCTACGACGGATTCTGCATCACCACCACCACCTACTCCAGCACTTGAAACCACTCGGGATGATTTGCCCATTGCCCTCCGAAAAGGTACGCGTTCCACATGAATCCACATCCCATATATAACTTTTTGAGTTATCACCGCCTCTCTACCCCTTACCATGCTTTCATTTCACACCTGTCTCATATATGCATTCCTAAAACCACACATGAGGCACTGGCACACCCGGAGTGGCGTAAAGCCATGTTGGCTGAGATGGAGGCTCTTCATTCTAGTGGGACGTGGGACTTAGTCCCTCTTCCCACTGGCAAATCAATGGTGGGATGTCGGTGGATTTACACAGTTAAAGTTGGGCCTGATGGGGAGATTGATCGTTTTAAAGCACGCCTTGTGGCGAAAGGGTATACTCAGATATATGGTTTGGATTACACTGACACTTTTTCTCCTGTAGCGAAGATAACATCAGTTCGTTTTATTTTATCCATGGCAGCAATGAGCCACTGGCCATTGTTCCAATTGGATATTAAAAACGCATTCCTTCACGGAGATCTGCACGAGGAAGTTTATATGGAGCAACCACCTGGATTTGTTGCTCATTATATGGTGTGCAGATTACGTCGTTCATTATATGGCTTGAAGCAATCTCCACGTGCATGGTTTGGGAGGTTTAGTGACGTTGTCTGCAACTTTGGCATGATTCGAAGTGATGTCGATCATTCTATATTCTACAGACATTCTGCTGGCAACAAATGTATTTATCTTGTTGTGTATGTTGATGACATTGTCATTACAAGTAGTGATGATCAAGGAATTGCGCTCCTCAAGCAACATCTCTTTAGCAAATTTCAAACAAAAGACTTGGGAAAATTGAGATACTTCCTTGGCATTGAGGTCGTACAGTCTCAAGATGGAATTGCTCTCTCACAAAGAAAGTATGCCTTGGATATTCTTGAGGAAACAGGTTTGCTAGATTGCAGGCCAGTGGATACACCAATGGATCCAAACGTTAAACTCTTATCAGAACAAGGAGATCTTTTGCCCAACAAAGAAAAATATAGAAGACTCATCGACAAATTGAATTATCTTACCATCACAAGACCAAATATTTCATTTGCGGTAAGTGTTCTTAGTCAGTTTCTTGATAAGCCATGTACTGGACACTGGGATGCAGCTATCCGAGTTTTGAGATACATCAAGAAAACTCTAGGGCAAGGATTGTTGTTTGAAGATCGAGGCCACCATGATATTTTGGGATACTGTGATCGAGGCCACATATAAATCCGAACGGAGGATAGTATATGTGTGTGTGTGTCTATATATATTTATGTTGTTTTTAAATATCAATTAGGCAAGGATACAAAGTTTTCTCAAAAAAACCAAAGCCAAGCTTAGGAAAAAACGAGAAAGGATGGATGGCAAATGTGATGAAGCTGAAGAGGAGCTGAAGAAGTTGGAGAAACAAGCTGTTAAAATGTGGAAGGGAGGAGAGTATCAGTCCTTGAGGGCCATGATTAAGGGACGAGACTGGGGTTTCCCTATGAATGAGAAGGTATCCTTTATTTAATAATATCATGGGCCTTGCTGTTGCATTATCATTAACCATATACGAAGTATGTTTGTGCTAATGTTCGTCTCCATCATTTCATTGTAATCATTAAGTTGGACATCGCACTTCATTACAGACAAATGCTTATATACTAGGGAAAGATTTTGCAGTTTATTCATAAAGTTTTTCTGATTCTTCAATTAGACTTAATAAAATCTCTTTTTGCAAAAAAGAATAAGTGGGTGTTTGGATCTGATTCTTAAAACTGCTTCCGCTCCTTGAGGAAACGGAAGTTGGAGTGTTGGGGTAAAAGTGTAGAAGTGATTCTGGAGCTCTAATTCCTAGAATCAGTTTTTTTAGAAGTTGGGGGAGACCAGCTTCTAAGAACTGATTCTGCTTCTGCTTTAAAAAAGAAACAGAAGCATAATTAGTTCCAAATACCCCCTAACTCCATCCATCTGAGCTTCAACTTCAGCTTCTCACTTGTCTCTTTTGGACATCCCGGTTAAAGGTTTCCATTTTTTTTTATAAAATGAAATAATTAGCACTCTTAAACGACAACTTAATCCTCGAACATTAAAATAGGTCACCTATAACGTCACAATTATTAGCAATGACTTCATTAGATTAAATACCCATCAAAACTACTTGTGAAAATACACTCGAATAACCTCTATTTAATTATTGTCTAAGTAACAATGTCATTTTTCAATGAGAACCTTAAGTCGGGAGGGGGATCGTACTAACTGGTGCAGTTTTTAGACAGTCGACTACACAAATGTTGTTAGCAACCAATAATAAGTACTAAAGCGACCCTCCTTTGAGGGATAAATACATAATCTAAGTGCCATAGACTATAGGCATTCACTTGGAGTAGATTTTCTCACTACAGTGGGTTATAGATGTGTCTATCTGACCATTCTATGCCTGTCTTCCATTAATGCTCTGTAGTATATGTATGTTCTCATGGAAGGCGTCATTATGATTGACTGTCAGGTTGGAAGGCGTGCGTTGCAATTGCTTACGGAAGCAGCATATGTACAACCTCCTCCCCAACCTGCTTTTGCACTCGACATTAAGTCATTGTAAGTACCACCGGCTACTACTGCGTCTCCTTATTTTCTCTCATCAGTAATGATGTTGATCATTCTTGTGTTTCTATTTTCTATTATCCATTCGTCAATCGTCATGTTCTATTTTTCCTCATCCTTAATGCATGTGCACCCCTCAACATTACAGGCGCTACCCATATAATAACGTTGTAAAGTTTGACGGTCTCTTAGCACATTAGTAAGTCTTCTCTTTCTCTGTTCTAAATCTCTTGCATGTGAACATTCATCCCTGTATCATGTCATCCCTGGAACACGCATGAAAATTACGGTTGTATCATTTTGTTGTCTGAAAAAAGATCATATGCTTCTGTGAATTCTTATAAAATGCAGGAGGGAAAGGTTGAACTTCAACTAGGTGGACCAGTGACCCTCTTATATCATTTAGCAACTGGCAAATGGCTTATGGGAAATGACTATCGTGTTTCTTTGTACTCATTTGTGTATCAACGCGCACTCCACCTTTTAAATTATTGACTCGGTAGAAGTTTCTGTGAACCCTTATTTAACTCTAATATAAAACTATAAAATATTTGCAAATGTGTAATGCTCATGGATTATTATTGAAATGAAAATTTGTTACGGTACTCCGTAATATTTCTCTCGTAATGCTTATGCTTACTGTTCCCTCAGTCCATCCAGTTGATAGTTCAAATTTTCTACATCTTTTTAATAAGTAATTAAGTGCCAGTATTTGATAACTCGGTTTTTCCATACAAATACAATTCTTCTTCAAAGAAGTATCTTATATGCCTTCGTATCATCCGTACTCTGTTCCAAAATATTTTTCCATACATTCTCCACTCTCTTTGCGCCAAGACTTTTTAATTGTTTTAATGTATTGTGCTTTAGCGCAGATTTGATAAGATTGTTTTTCACAATTAAACGTAGCTTATACCAATACATGATTTATCTTTCTTTATTGCTTAATGTATTTATTCTCTTGGAAGATGGAGTCTGCTGCTCACTAGGTTATTTATATAGCAACTTTTTGATAATCAAATTAGAAATGTTGTCTAGTTGAGCACTTGAGCCGCCCAGAGATGAATGTAGTACTCCGTAGTTGATAAAAATTTGATTTTAAAAACATTTAACTTACATCCTAAATCCTAATACTACTTTTTAAATTATATTGTAGTATCTGAAAATCTTAAATGAGAAACGAGACCTTGAAAGTATTGCGAAATTTGGAACTTAGTACGCAGTACGGAGTACGAGTGATAAATTTGCGTAGTTTTACTTTATTGTTTACTCCATCTAAAACGAAAACAATTCCTAATAGAATAAAAAACAGATGAAATATAGATAAAAAACACTACCGAGTATTACTTTCAATACTTTGTTCTTTTTTTTTTTGACAAAAAAATACTTTGTTCTTAGATCAATGAAGATTTATGGTTTTAATAGATCATATGACGCTAATCTTAAAAGTAACAAAAATCTTAAAGCCCGCTACATGCTCGTTAAGATGCACGTTAGTCCAGCTGCCATTAAATAATAGGAGTTTAAAAGAAAACATAAGGCTTACTAGCGGTTTCACAAAATCTCATTGCCGAGTTACTACTGACGGTGACATCACCACTTCCGTCGAATTGCTACAACCGGTGACACTACCACTGTGTTGCGTAGAGGTGCTACCACCGCATTCCTGTCTACATCATCGGTGCCGATCAAAATAATGAAGAGTCTCTCTTCAAGCCGCTTGTTATACTTCATGGATGATCGAGAAGTATAATATATCTACGTAGGAATTTACAGCTTAGAAAAGGAATTCGAACTGTAGGAAAAGAGAAATTTGGAGAAGAACAGAGAGAGTTTATTCATGGAGTTCATATTACAAGCCCCCTCTTTCTCTACCGATCAGTAGTATATACAAGGTTAGCTATTACAACTAACAAGCTAACAAACTAACAAGAATCCGCTGTAACCAGCTAACGAACTAACAAGCTGTCACGTCCTTCTCTCTGCCTTATGTGTCATGCTGACTCACTAGGAACTTATTCCACGTAACAATCTTTCCCCCTTAAGATAAGCTTGACCTCAAGCTTACTGCAAGGTAGCTATAAAGTCTGGATATCTCTGAACAATGTCTTCATAAGGTTCCCTGGTAGCATCCTCCTTCCCTCCATTCACCCATTGTATTAACCAATAGACTGTTGCTGCATTTCCTTTCTTTGCTATTTTTCTGTCTAATATAGCTAAAGGTTGTACCTTCAATAGTTCTTGTTCATCTACCATAGGTAAGTAGCTTGCAACAGGAACTTCTCCATGATGTTTCTTGAGCTGAGAAATATGAAACACAGGGTGTATCTTGGAATGTTCAGGCAGCTTCAGTTTATATGCCACTTTGCCAACTCTCTTTTCAATTACAAAGGGTCCAAAAAATTTAGGAGCCAATTTCTGATGCCTTCTATAAACAACCGAGTGTTGTCTATAGGGTTGCAATTTAACATAGACCCAGTCTTCTTCCAAGAACTCTTTATCAGTTCTATGTTTGTCAGCTTGGATTTTCATCCTATCTTGGGCTCTTTTCAAGTGAAATTTTAGCAATTTAATACACTCTTCTTTGGCCCTAAAACTTCTATCCACTTCCTCAACTCTACTATCTCCGACCACATAAGGGTAATGTATGTCAAGAGGCTGACCATATACCACTTCATATGGTGTTTTTCCAATGGCAGAGTGATAATTGGTGTTGTACCACCATTCTGCTAAAGGAATCCAAGCTGCCCATTCTTTAGGATTTTCTCCAGTCATGCATCTCAAATAGGTCTGCAATCCTTTATTGACAATCTCGGTTTGACCATCCGTTTGAGGGTGGTATGCAGTGGATAACAGAAGATCTTGGCAAAAGATCTTGTCTCTATCACAAACAATTGTTTTAGGAATACCATGTAGCTTAAAAACATTATCCATATATGCTTTAGCTACTGTGTTGGTAGAGAAAGGATGAGTTAATAGGATGAAATGAGCATACTTACTCAAACGATCGACCCCCACTAAAATGGTGTCCTTTCCTTGAGACTTAGGTAACCCCTCTATGAAATCCATAGAGACATTACTCCATATAGCCTCCGGAATGGGAAGGGGCTGTAAACTTCCTGCCGAGGCTTGTAAGACATTACTCCAATTCATTCAAGATTCCACACTCTTGAATGAATACCCTTATATCTCTCTCTATTCTCTTCCAGTAGAACAAAGCTCCTGTTCTTTTCAATGTAGCTTGTGCTCCAGAGTGACCCCTGACGAGCACTTTGTCACGGTGCGTCAAAATAATTTCAATACTAAACACTTATACGTAGTATAGCGTAGTAGAGTTCGTATCCACAGGGAAAGGAATGATTTTCTTTCTATGAAACTAGTAATAAAAAGGGGGGTTTTGGTTTTGAGTGATTTAATTCAATTAAGAAACTAAGATGAACAACCTATATGTGTTTAATTCAAGAATAAAAGGGACTTGGCTTTGCTACTTTCCACTTGTTGATATATTTTAGTCGATCCTTGTTATATCTATAACTTATCCCCTCTCGAATACTCAATTGAGGAGTATCTCCAATTCATCGAGGGTAGTTATTAACAACGACCGTTCATTAATAACCCTTACTATTAATCAAATATAGAACACCGTCGTATACCGATATAATAGTATCATTCAATCTTTTTAACTCCTTGATGAAATCAATTGAGGTTGATAACCTTAACACAACGGTTCCGGTTTAACCAACAAAATTGATCCCTCTTAAGTCTATTAACCACGACCGTGCATTAATAAACCGAAATTACTTACTTTGTGAAACCACCAACGATTAACCATCAGTTCGTTGATCGTTTCTAGAAGTAATTAATGTCGGAACGTTAACTAATCGTCACTTAGCAACCCTCCAACATTAATATAGAATGAGATTATGGGAAGAATTAATAATCAATAGAAGAAGTTAAGAAAATAACTCACAACTTTAATAATCAACAAGCTTCAAAAGCAAAACCAAGAATGGAAGTTTAGCTCCTCATTTGGAGGCTAAACATAGCTAGAAAAATATAAAGAAATGCTATTCTAAACTGAGCTAAAGAGAATGGAAGAAGGGATGCCTTTTAGAGGAGAAAAAGAGTGCTATTTATAGGTGTTTTTCAACACCTTTGGCCGGGTACCCGACCGGGTATAGGTACATACCCGACTGGGTACCGGTCAAAATCAGATAATCTTCCACGTTTTTGTGTTCCAGCACGTTAATTTGTCTCGGGTCAAGTCAGACCCGACCGGGTCAAGTAAGGGACCCGACCGGGTTTGGTCTAAATCAGATTTTTCCAAATCTTTGTGATCTTCAGCATGTTCTGGTGTTCCGGGTCATATCTGACCCGACCGGGTCGAGTAAGAGACCCGACCGGGTCTTACCTTTTCTTCTTAGATCCGGTCTTCAACTGACCCGACCGGGTTCAAGGTCTGACCCGGTCGGGGTTTTGTGCTCCTGGGTATTTTTGTCTTCAGCTTTTCTCCCCTTTTCCTTGCTACAAACTCTATCACTATTCTATAACTACGAAAAGAAGGAGAGAACAATTACAAACAAAATAAAACAAGTACTTACAAAACAAAAGCGATGGAAAATCCACACTCAATCAACATAAAAACATACATTTATTGTAAGGAATAAATGTATTTAGATTTTGATGATGCTAGGTTTATTAGAATTTGAAAGTACCCCATTAGAAATTGTGTATTAGAATTTCTTTTGTAAGTTCTAGCTTAGTCTGCCTGCCAGAGTTCCATCTTGCCTCTACCAGAGTTGCTCCCAGAGTTGCTCACCAGAGAAGCCATCAGAAACTGGCTATCAGAAAGATACCAGAGTTGGCAACAGAGACGGACTTCAGAGATTGGACCAGAGAACCTCTTAAGACTCTGCTAAGTACCATCAGATTCCGGAAGCCCTTCCAACGGTCGTTAAACTAACGGGAAATCCCCTAACGGTTACGAACCTTTCAACGGAAGCATGGCACTGTACACGCATTAAATGCACATTTAATGTTGTACGTACGAAGAGATATTTAAAGCTGATGATTGACCATGCGAGTATCTTTACGTCCCCAAAATAGCAAGTCGGAGGACCAAACGGTCAAGTCAACAGTACATGCATTTAATGAAGCTGTCTTCTACATTCCAACGGGAAGACTGCTCCCAGTATATAAGATACACTCTGAAGAACTAAGAAGATAACTTTGCCATAACTTTTGCCAAGATAAAATTGCGTAAACAACCTTCTTGAGATCAAAACTCCATTCCTAACAAGAAAAGGCCACAGTTGGAAGATAAACATTCCTATCCTTCATCCAACTAGCAAAGGCAAAGTTACTCAGTTCTTCAACACTTCGAGAGCTTCATATACTCATCTTTTGTGAAGAAGCAACGTTGGAGAAAACTGATTCTATATCAAACACTTCTTGAAAAAGAAGGGACGTCTCAAATTAGCTGGAGTAAGTGAAGTGGAGATACTTCAAGAGACTCACTAAAACGAGACCAGCCATCAGGAAGCAGGACTGCATCCCGGGTGGCAACTAGACTTGAAGAAGACGAGGAGTGCTTCTTAAGCTCTAGGGACTAAGGCGTTGTAAATTGTTGTTTTTGCAAGCTTAGTGGAACAGTGGACTAGAGGAACGAGTTGTTCCTTGAACCACTATAAAAACCCCGGTGTCATTTACTTTAAGCTTTTAATTACTGCACTTAAGACTCTACTGACTAACTCTTAAGGTTGGACTCTGTGTCCAGCAGATCTTCCTTCAGAGTTATCAGAAAGGCAGTTTGCCTTAGTTTTCTTCTAGAGGCTACCCGGACAGAAACTTATCCGCTGCCTGGTCTAGTTCTGCCATCAGAACTTGACCATCTCTGTCACCAGATTTCGACCATCTCTGATAAGTCAGACCTAACTTGGAGAAAAGTTTAAATTCCTGAACAGTCTATTCACCACCCCCCTCTAGACTGTTCCCATTACAAACGGGACCAACAAGTGGTATCAGAGCCTCCTTGTTCTTGTAATCTTTTAGGTTACTTACTAAACAAGAGATCCACTTGTTTTAGCCTCTTTAATCTCATATTATGGATAACACTCTTTCAAAGAATCTTATGTTCTCAGTAACAAAGTTTGATGACTGAAGGATCCGCATGAAAGCTCACCTCTGCGCACTCCATGACGAAATGTGGGAAGTTCTTGATGCAGGACCTTTCACAGAGTTCACCAAGGTCAACCCTGAATACATCACTGGTAGTGGTCAACCCCAGATGATCACCAAACTGCGCCATGAATGGTCTAATGAAGAAAGGAGAAAGTACAACCTTGACAACATTGCCAAGGATATCCTCTACAAGGCCATTGATGACAAGTACTTCACAAGGATCAAGAAGTGCAAATCTACCAAGGAAATCTGGGATACTCTCACCCTGATAGGAGCTGGAGATGAGCAAGAAAAGGACAACAAACTTACTATTGCCATGAAGAAGTTTGAAGATTTCAAACTTCTACCCAAAGAATGCATAGCTGAGATGTATGCACGCTTGCTCACCCTCACTGCTGAGATATCAGAACTTGGGAAGGAACTTACTCCCAAGGAGATCAATTTGAAGGTTCTCAGAGGTTTACCTTCACCATGGAAGATGAAGGTCACTGCCATGAGAGATAGCAAGGACCTCAGAACCTACAGCACTGAGAAACTCATCTCTGATCTCAAGTCTTATGAGTTTGAGATGAATGAAGAAGAGAAAGAAGAAATTGAGGACATAACAACTACTGCCCTCACTGCCAGCACCTCTCAGGTAAATAATTTTGACCCTTCCATTCTTTTAACTGACGAATATATGGCGGCTTTTGCTAGGAAGTTCAGGAAATTCTTAAAGCCGAAGGATAGCAGAAGTCCACACTCTAGCAGAAAGCCACACCAGAAGTCCAAACCATCAGAAAGTAGTGGAGAGCTTCTCTGCTACAACTGCAGACAACCAGGGCACTTCAAAGTCAATTGTCCACACCCCATAGTCTCCAAAAGGCAAGGCCAGGAAGGAGAAAAGAAATACGAGCACCGAAGAAGGAAAGCACTCATCACTGAACAACCAGAGAAGGACCCCCTCTCTGAGACAGAGTCCAGCTCGGAATCAGAATCTGATGAAGCATTCTGTTGCCTGGACACAGAAACTGAAGACCTATGCCTTATGGGTCAATCTGATGATGAGGTATCTTCCACTTCCAACTCTAGTTTTTCTTCGGTAGGCAGAGCCTTTGATTCTGATTCAATGTCAGAATTTTGGGAAGAGTTTCAAGCCATTCAAACCACTTATTCTTCTGTTAAAGAAAAAAACAGTAAGCTTAAGGTTGAAATCCTTGACTTAAGAAAGGAGGTTGAGATCAAAATCAATCTTCTAATTAAGGAAAGAGATCAGCTGGAAGCTGAAAATGTTTCTCTTCTAAAGAGAATAAGAGAGATAGAGCCTCTTGAGATTAAGTACAAAGCTTACCAGAAGGCCCAGTCTTCAATGGAAAAGATTGTACTTGACCAACAAATTGGCACTGGTTTTGGTCTTGGTTATGGCTCAACAGAATCAGGTGAGCCTTCTGTAATGCCTAGCACCAGAGTTGCTAAGGCAGACAAGGTCATAGTGCCACTGATTTCTAGCCCCATTTGTCAGGCTGGTGTATCTGGCACCAAGGTTATTCATGAGAATGTCAGACTAGAAAAGGAAAAGATAAAGGTTCAACAGAAACCCATTTTAAAAGTTAATGAACCTGGCAGAAGACCTAACCACATGAAAGATTTTCAGAATACCAAAAATCAAAGACAAAACCATAACAGACAAACTCATGATAATCATGTCAGAAATGATCACCAGAAAGGCAGATATCAAGAGAAAGTTAACTTTAGGCAGAAAAGGTTGGCTGGTCAACTTAAGAAGCCCAAAGTTAATCGCCCCTCTGATCTTGATAGTATATGGGACTTCTACCCAACTAAAAAGGCTATGCAGAAGTATGTAAACCGGAAGCATGATCCTCACAAGCATCTGCCCAAAGTGAATCACACTTCCGTTTACTATGACTACCAGGTGGACAATGGGTACCACCCACCAAGGTTTCACTTGATGAGACCAAAGTGGTACCGACTGCCAAGACTGCATAACCCCCTAGGACCCAACATTGCTTGGGTACCTAAATCTTCCTTTTAATTTTGTAGGAACTATGTGCTGGAGCCATCTCTGAGCAAGATTGGTACATTGATAGTGGATGCTCCAGGCACATGACAGGTGACAAGAGTTGCCTAACAGAGTTCCAGAAAGTCAAAGGGCCCAGAGTTACCTTTGGAGGTAATGATAAAGATGGCCAGACAAAAGGAAGAGGGAAGCTGATAAAGAACCGGATAATCATTGATGATGTCTCTTATGTCAAGGGATTGAAATTCAACTTGCTGAGTGCTAGCGTATTCTGTGACAAAGGCTACACAGTTGAATTCTCCAAGGAAGGATGTTCTGTCAAGCATGAGACAACTAAGGAAGTGGTTCTAACAGCAACAAGGAAGAAAAACATCTATGTGGTTGATTGGTCAACTGCAAAGGATGGAATTTGCCTGATAGCCAAAGGAGATTCAAAACTCAGTTGGGAATGGCACAAGAAACTGAGTCACTTGAATTTCAAAACAATCAACAAACTGGCAAGGGATCACATAGTTGAAGGTCTACCCAACCTTGTATACAAAAAGGAGAATCTATGCAGTGCATGTCAAAAAGGAAAACAAGTGAAGAATTCCTTCAAACCCATTGCTGGAAACCTTTCTACTGGTCCCTTGAATCTAATTCACATGGATTTATTTGGACCAGTGGAAACTCCAAGTGTTGGTGGCAAGAGATAAACCTTAGTCATGGTGGATGATTATTCCAGATTCACATGGACTATTTTTCTGACCAAGAAAAATGAAACTCTGCAGAAACTGCCATCTCTGCTAAAGCTACTACAGAATGAGCAAAATCAGAAAGTCAAAGCCATCAGATCAGACAGAGGAACAGAGTTCGTCAACAAGGTCATACAGGATTTCTGTGACCAGAATGGTACAATGCATCAACTCTCTGCAGCCAGAACCCCTCAACAAAATGGAGTTGCAGAAAGAAGAAATAGAACATTAAAGGAAGCTGCAAGGACCATGATTGCTGAATCAGGTCTACCCTACAGATACTGGGCTGAAGCAATCAATACTGCATGCTACACCCAGAACAGGAGCATGATTCACAAGACTCATCAGAAAACTCCCTATGAACTATGGAAAGGACGAAAACCCAACATCAGCTACTTTCATGCATTTGGATGCAAATGCTATATACTCAACAATGGGAAGGATCACCTCAAAGTGTTTCAAGAAAAAGCTGATGAAGGAACATTCTTAGGCTACTCTGGCACCAGCAAAGCCTACAGAATACTCAACAAAAGAACTCTACTTGTTGAAGAATCGATTCATGTCAAGTTTGATGATCTCAACTCTGTTGAGAGCATAACTGAAAACTTGGAGAAAGCGAATCTCGAAGAATCTCCAGAACTGGATTCACCAGAGACGGATACACCAGAGTTGCTAACTAACTCTGCCATACCAATTCACCATCAGAATCCCATTCTACAAGGCAAAGAGAGTGATGAAGAATCGGAAGAAGATCAAGAGAATCCAAGACAACCCCTATCTGAACCTGATCTAACTTGGTTAAGAGATCATCCTCCTAATCAAGTGATTGGACAAATCAGAAGTGGAGTCCAGACCAGATCCATATCAAGAAGAGAAGCAATGCTTGCCTGCTATATATCTCAGATGGAACCTATGACTGTAGAAGAAGCTCTTGCAGACTCAGATTGGATCAATGCTATGCAAGAAGAGCTCACTCAGTTTGAGAGGAACAAAGTATGGGAACTTGTTCCTAGGCCAAAACACCAGAATGTCATTGGAACCAAATGGGTATTCAAGAACAAAGCAGATGAAGAAGGCAACATTGTAAGGAATAAAGCTAGGTTGGTAGCCAAGGGATACTGCCAAGAAGAAGGAATAGATTTTGATGAGACCTTTGCACCAGTTGCCAGACTTGAAGCCATCAGAATCTTTCTAGCCTATGCTGCTTACAACAACATCAAGGTCTACCAGATGGATGTCAAGAGTGCATTTCTGAATGGAGATCTTGAAGAGGAAGTTTATGTGGAACAACCACCAGGTTTTGTCATTCCTACTCAATCTTCTTGTGTCTACAAGCTTAAAAAGGCCCTCTATGGTCTTAAGCAAGCTCCCAGAGCCTGGTATGACACATTGTCCCTTTTCCTAGTGAACCATGGGTTTACTAAAGGAAAGGTTGACAAAACTCTATTTCAAATCTCTGTTGCTAATCATATTCTATTAGTACAAATATATGTTGATGACATTATATTTGGTAGTACTAATCCAGAACTGTGCAAGAAATTTTCTCAAGTGATGCAGAGTCAATTTGAAATGAGCATGATGGGAGAACTCAGTTACTTCCTAGGACTTCAAGTCAAACAAATTCCAGAAGGGATCTTTATCAACCAAGGGAAGTATACCAGAGATCTGATCAAGAAGTTTGGAGTGGAAGGCAAATCATCAGTGAAGATTCCCATGAACACTTCACAAGGGATTGGTCCAGATGATGAAGGAAAGGATGTAGATGCAACAACATACAGAGGGATCATAGGATCTCTGTTGTATCTAACTGCAAGCAGACCAGACATCTCATTCTCTGTTGGAATCTGTGCCAGATACCAATCAAAGCCCAAGGAAAGCCATTTAAGTGCTGCAAAGAGAATCATCAGATACATCAAAGGAAATCCAAATGCAGGCCTATGGTATTCCAAAGGAGGTAACTTCGAACTAATTGGTTACTCTGACTCAGATTTTGCAGGTTGCAGACTAGACAGAAAGAGCACCTCTGGTCACTGCCAATTGCTAGGAGGAAGGCTTGTTTCCTGGTTTAGCAAGAAGCAGAACTCCATCTCAACAAGTACAGCTGTGGCTGAGTACATTGCAGCTGGGAGTTGCTGTGCTCAGCTACTCTGGATGAAGCAGCAACTGAAGGACTATGGAATTCAAACTTAGGAGATCAAGCTGTTGTGTGATAACACCAGTGCCATTGCTATCACTAAGAATCCAGTTCTTCACTCCAGAACAAAGCATATTGAGATCAGAGATCATGTTGAGAAGAAGCATATCTGTATGGAGCATGTACCTACAGAAGATCAACTTGCAGACATTCTAACCAAGCCTTTACCTGAGGCAAGGTTTAACAAGCTAAGGGAAGAATTGGGAATGATGGATGATCTTCCCAGAAATGCATGAACCAGAGATTCACTGAACCAGAACTACTTTCTTCTGCATCAGAAACTCATATCAGAGAACCTCTATCTCTGATCATCAGAATCTCACATCAGAGAACCTCCCCTCTCTGACCAGAGTTCCTCAACTGAAAGACAACAGATACGGATGTGGACTTAGCAATAATTCGAGGTACGGGCTAGACCTAATCAACTGAAACGGTCTTTTACCAAAATACCCCTGATCGTTACTCTTCTAACGGAAACGTTTTCCGCCCGCATTTCATTAAATGCTGCCTCGAAACTGCCTATATACCAAACGTCCACTATTCCTAACTCCTTTATATCCACCGTCTTCGACCCAAATCCCTACTGCAACTTCATCTCTCTTAAACTGCTCTAGCATTCAAAGCCTTCAGATCCCAAAACTTTCCAATCCCCAGAATTTGTTCTAAACCGTCACTCAAAATGAACTTCCTGAGCATCAACGACCTTTCTAAGGAAGAAGCAAAAACTCTCATCGCCAACGTCGTCACAGGCATGAAAGTTGACATGTCCTCCCTACCCCTCCTGGCAGAAAACCAGAAGAGGATGACCAAGATCATCCAAGGGATGACTGATTCACAACTGTCTAAGGTTGTTGCTCATCCCTATGAGCACTTCAGCATCAAGGATGTGGCTGAGTTCTACCTCAACGCCACCATCTCCAAGACCGGAGTTCACTCCTCCGTACAGGGTCAACGCATCTTCTTGAATGCAGATGCACTTAATGAATTCTTTGGAGTTCAACTTGACTCCCAAGACCCGGAAGCCAACAATCTTACTGCTCTTGACTCAGTGGAAGTTTCCACTGAAGGCTTCGTTCAGACTTACTGCCGTCCGGAGGCACTACAAGAAATCACACTTTTTATGACAAAAATTTGTGTGACACACAAAAAAATGTCATATTATGTTGAGTAATAGTTACGAAACTCAAAATTGTCACCATAAAATGATTTATTATGACAATATTATTGTTTGTCACTTTAATTCTTATATTTCGTCACTAATTGATATTTACTATGACAATAAGATCTTACTCGTCACTTAAAGTTTGAGCGCCAAAATTTGACGCCAAAAATCTAGATGGTTTTTTTTATGACATTTTTTAAACAATTAATGACGATAATTTGTGTCACGTAATTTTAGATGTTACGACAAAATCATATTTTGTCATTAATTGTTTTGTAAAATAATGACAATATTATTTCGTCATTGATGATACCTTTAATGACGATAAACATAAATGCGTCATAATTTAGTTTTTAATAAAATATTGTCAAATAAAAGTGAGTAAGATTTATAAACTCTTTTACACCAATGCAAAACTTAATATCAATGGTTAAATATTATCTATAAGTCGTAAATCATATTCGTATCGATGATAACCGATGTTAAATGTTGAAAAGGGAAGTACTCCCTCTGCTCCGTATTAAAGTTCTCACCTTCCGTTTTGGAATATCCCTTATTTAAGTTCACACTTCCATTGTAGAAAACAAAACACTGCAAAATAGTGTCAAACAGTGTCCAAACAGTGCCAAACAGTGCATTCCACAGTAAAGCCAAATTTATTTTCTTAATCTGTGTGAAGTAAAACTGGGAACTTTAATAGGGACCGGAGGGAGTACAATACTATAGAAAGTATAATACTCCGTAGCAAAGGAACGGCCGTAAAAATAATCATAGGGAACGGCCGCAACAGCTCCGAATTCCGCTGCTGCACTTCGGCTGGAGAAGAAAGACTCGGCTCCACTTCGGCCGCCGGTCCCTATATTCTGATGCTGCTCTTCGGACGGAGAAGCATGACGCAGAGCTCCTAAACCGAATCTATCCCTCTCCAGCCACATCTCTTCTACTATTTCCAGGTAAAATTTTAGGGTTTAATACACACGAATTATTTAATGATTGTTCATACATATTTCGATGTTTGAATAGATTTTTCTCTACGCTTTGTGTTATTGCTTCAATTCTGAAATTTATTTAGATATTATGATAAGTGAAATCTCTCCTAAAAATTTCAGTTTGGTAATGCATATCACATGTTCGTAGAAATTTCTCAATGATGTATATTGATTAAGAATAACTTTACAACGAATCTTTCACAAATTTTAGAGAATGTAATAGATTAAGATACGTATGTATGTTTGTGTTTAGATGTGTGTGCATATGTATTTGTTTGTGTGTGTGCCTTGTGTATTGTTTGTTTATGACTTTCTAAAAAAACTATATGGGTCAGGATTAGTTTTGTGTTTCTTTCAATTTTAAAATTTAAAATTGATATGGATTTAAAATTTATGAATACTAAAGCAGACCGGGAAGTCACTCGGATGAATGAACGGGTCATGGGTCAGCCTGTTAATTAACTAAAGCTATATCCCCTTTTTAATTAATTCACCGTTAGTTAGATTTCAGGATTAGTTTTGTGTTTCTTTCAATTTTATCTCTTTCAATGAAAGGGAGTTTCTCAATTTTTGTGGGCAGATTCCTCTTGAATTAGAAATATCATGAATTTATTATTTAGTTTTTATCTACTTGAACTAATTAATTATTTGTTATGGTCTTGGGAATAATATCATTGAACTTAATCAAAACATTTGGTCATTCTTTTATTCAGTATTTCAGTGCCAAGTGTTATGAGCTTCATGTTTACGATCTTATCTTCTTGGGATAAATAATAACTTAGCAATAACATTAAGACCTATGAAGCATGAAAACTAAATTTCCTTATGTTATCAAGTACGTAGTATATATTAGCTCCCATACTTTCTAGAAAACACAAGTTTACCTTAACTTACATCTAATAATCTTATAGTTGTAGTTTTATATTACTTATTAACTCATATTTTCATCTAAATGTTCAAATGACGTAGGATGACAGTCTCTAACATTATGCATTGGTGGTGTTACTAAGTAAATTGGACGACGTAGATTGTGTTATAGATAGAAGGATGGGGCAGTTTGAATTTTTCACTGAGGTTTGGTTGAGGCAACATCAGATTTCAATTGTACATAGTGGATTTGCTGTGTGTGTGTGTGTGTGTATATATATATATATATATATATATATATATATATATATAGATCAATCTGTAGTGAATCTGTTTGTATCTGAACAGCTGAGGAATGCAATATTACCTAATCATCAATTTTTGTTTTTTCTGTTATTGCTTATATATGTTCTCTATTCCTACATACTGTTCTTTTTGTGAAGATGAGGTATCAGTCTCAAATGGGCTGCACATATCTTCATAACCCTCTCTGACCTTCAATTCATTACAAGATTTTTTTTATTCTAGGACTTTAAAGGCTAAAATTTTCAAGTTAACTTGGATTGGCTTCATTTTGGCATAGAGGAGTATTTTCTCTTACTTTCTGCAGTTGCTTCCCCTCCATCTCTTCAAAAGCATGGTGAGAAATGTCTTCGGTAAGATCTTCCATGTTGTTGAAATCTAATAAATTAAAGAATGAGCTTTTAATTATTGACTCTAATGGTATAATTATCTCTTTTGTAAACTTGCAGACTTCAAGTTTATGCTGCAATTATTCACTTTAATGTTAATGATAAAGGCCCTTTGCTCAAAGTATTTCTTTTGATTAGTTAGCTTAACAAGAGAAGGTTGCGACTTGCACATGCAAACTACATCAAAAATATGTGTTAACACTTGGATCCTTAAGAGTAAGCTATTAATTAAAATCCGATTTTCTAAAATTATGGATTACAACCTGATTAGTGTTTAGTTATATGATGATATAGAATATTATTTTTCTTATAAGTCTGCATTTGTCATTTCCTCATGTTCTAGTACGTAGAGAAATTGCAAAAGCTAACTGTGAGTATGTTTGCGCTAAAAGAACAAGTGAATTAATAAACTGCGAAGAATTAGCTATTAGATGGATTCATTTCTATAGTATGCAAGTGCAACCATCAGTTTTTCTAAGAGAATGAATACTTGTACTTGGAGCACCTCAATTTATATCACATCAAGACTAAGATGACTAACTTCTTTGGAATCAGTTTTTACTTTGTAGCTGATTTTTCACTTGCCAATTGTTCTTATGATATTTTATTTACTTTTTTTTCTTTTGCAGGAGGCCAAGGGACCAAGAGGGTATATTAATGAAACACAACAAAAAGGAAACAAGATATACTTGTTGAAGATTATCAACAAATTTAATTACAGATGGAGCTCATCTAGTTAAAGTATTGGACAGTTCAAATTAAGTTTATTTTAGATTTGGTTAGCTTTGTAATGTTAGCACATGCTTTTGTAATGTAAACACACGCTCTGACAATTTGGATTATAAATGTTAATTCTTTTCGCTAAAGAAGTAGTGTTTATATCTCGTACAATTTGATGGCAATATATATATTGTAATCACAACTAGTTTATAAGCGACTAAAAAAGTTGAAACTAAAGTAATTCTAATTAATGACGAATTTTTATAAATATGACATCATATAAGTAACTTCATTATGATGATTTTGGTACTGTCACAATAAAAAAATATAGAAATTTTGTTGGGATTGTCACTATATGTTATGTTTTGTTGACAATTTAAGATTTTGTCATTTATTGTGTGGATTATTGGTGACAAAATGGATATTTAGATGACAAAAAAATCAATAAAAATGTGACACATTTGGCGTCACGAAAAGTGATTAAAATGGTGACGAAGTGCTAAAACGTCATTTAATGTTATTTATTTGGTGACGAATCAAAATTTTGTCACATATACCTAATACCACGGAGCTACGATGACGATCACTGTGACGCTCCTAATTCGTCATATAAAAGTTTTAATGACAAAAAATGAATTTTACATGACGGAAAAAATTGTCACATTATGTCAAGATTCTTGTAGTGAGGCTACCGGACTGGACAAACTCTACATGAAGAAGTTCCTGTTGAAGAAGGACTTTGAGAAGCTTGTCACAATTCTGCACCGGTGCTTGTGGTGCAAAACAGCCTCAACTGATGAGATGAACAAGAACAATGCAAAGGCAATCTTTGCAGTTCACCATGGCTTGAACATCAACTGGGGAGAGGTAATCTTTGGCTCCCTAACTGAGTTCATCAAGAAGAAAGACTCTGAAACAGGTCTTTTCTCAACCAAGATGGGACATGGTCTTCTCATCTCTGCCATCCTTGCTGCAAAAGGAGTTCAACTCAGGGATCCCATCCCAGTTGATCACTCCAAGACCATCTTCCTCACAGCCTCTCCAAAATTCAATATTGCCATCTCTTCTGAACTTAGGAGAGAGGAAAGGCTAGAGAAGAAAAGGGAAGAACAGGCTGCTAAGGCCAAACCTGTCAAGAAAGTTACCAAAAAGCCCAAACAACCTGAGCAGTCACAGGTTGTAAGGGAAGTTAGACAGAAGAAGAGAAGTGACAATCTGTCACTACCAGAGGAGGAAACAGCAGAAAAGGTTGCACCAGAGTTGCCCTCCCCAAAGGCAACCAGGAAATCTGCTGCCAGAAAACTGAAGCAGAAGAGGAGAAGAAAGTTGGTTGTGCAGAGTGGTGACTCTGACAACTCAACCACTCAACCAAGGCAGAAGAAGAGGAAGACTAAGGTAATCTCACCTGCCAAGGATTCAGCAGTTCAGGGGGAACTTGCACCAGAATCTGGCACTCTACCAGAGACTTACCCAGAATCTGCACCAGAGTTGCCAAACTCTGCTCTCTCACCAGAGCGTGAAGCCTCACCAGAGATGGACCAAGAAACCGACTTCAACATCATTCTGCAAAAACAGTTTGACAGAGTCCTAGCTTGGAGAAGTTGGAGAATGGGTCCTCTTCAACAAATCATCCAATTCTTTGATGCCTATGAAGAAGAAAGAAGAAGAAGCTGATGTTCTTCACTGGGTAGGCACAGATGATGTGTCAAAATGCTTCAATCTTACCTTTCTAATTTCTGTCCTACAAAAGAAGAAAGACAGATATCAAGGTAAAGCTCCAACATCTGAACTCTCTCCAGAAAGGCATGTCAGAGCCTTGGAAGAAGAAGAAATGGAAGCATTTGATACTTGGCTGATGGAGAAGAAGAGAAAAGAATCAATGATCAAATTTCGCCATAGTGCTCTTGAGGAAGGAGAGCCATCCATTGCGAATGACATTGCTATTACCATGGAGAAGGGGCTGACCATATAAGGGTAATGTATGTCAAGAGGCTGACCATATACCACTTCATATGGTGTTTTTCCAATGGCAGAGTGATAATTGGTGTTGTACCACCATTCTGCTAAAGGAATCCAAGCTGCCCATTCTTTAGGATTTTCTCCAGTCATGCATCTCAAATAGGTCTCCAATCCTTTATTGACAATCTCGGTTTGACCATCCGTTTGAGGGTGGTATGCAGTGGATAACAGAAGATCTACCTGCTGTAATTTGAACAGACCTTGGCAAAAGATCTTGTCTCTATCACAAACAATTGTTTTAGGAATACCATGTAGCTTAAAAACATTATCCATATATGCTTTAGCTACTGTGTTGGTAGAGAAAGGATGAGTTAATAGGATGAAATGAGCATACTTACTCAAACGATCGACCCCCACTAAAATGGTGTCCTTTCCTTGAGACTTAGGTAACCCCTCTATGAAATCCATAGAGACATTACTCCATATAGCCTCCGGAATGGGAAGGGGCTGTAAACTTCCTGCCGAGGCTTGTAAGACATTACTCCAATTCATTCAAGATTCCACACTCTTGAATGAATACCCTTATATCTCTCTCTATTCTCTTCCAGTAGAACAAAGCTCCTCTTCTTTTCAATGTAGCTTGTACTCCAGAGTGACCACTGACGAGCACTTTGTCACGGTGCGTCAAAATAATTTCAATACTAAACACTTATACGTAGTATAGCGTAGTAGAGTTCGTATCCACAGGGAAAGGAATGATTTTCTTTCTATGAAACTAGTAATAAAAAGGGGGGTTTTGGTTTTGAGTGATTTAATTCAATTAAGAAACTAAGATGAACAACCTATATGTGTTTAATTCAAGAATAAAAGGGACTTGGCTTTGCTACTTTCCACTTGTTGATATATTTTAGTCGATCCTTGTTATATCTATAACTTATCTCCTCTCGAATACTCAATTGAGGAGTATCTCCAATTCATCGAGGGTAGTTATTAACAACGACCGTTCATTAATAACCCTTACTATTAATCAAATATAGAAAAATGCCGTATACCGATATAATAGTATCATTCAATCTTTTTAACTCCTTGATGAAATCAATTGAGGTTGATAACCTTAACACAACGGTTCCAGTTTAACCAACAAAATTGATCCCTCTTAAGTCTATTAACCACGACCGTGCATTAATAAACCGAAGTTACTTACTTTGTGAAACCACCAACGATTAACCATCGGTTCGTTGATCGTTTCTAGAAGTAATTAATGTCGGAACGTTAACTAATCGTCACTTAGCAACCCTCCAACATTAATATAGAATGAGATTATGGGAAGAATTAATAATCAATAGAAGAAGTTAAGAAAATAACTCACAACTTTAATAATCAACAAGCTTCAAGAGCAAAACCAAGAATGGAAGTTTAGCTCCTCATTTGGAGGCTAAACATAGCTAGAAAAATATAAAGAAATGCTATTCTAAACTGAGCTAAAGAGAATGGAAGAAGGGATGCCTTTTAGAGGAGAAAAAGAGTGCTATTTATAGGTGTTTTTCAACACCTTTGGCCGGGTACCCGACCGGGTATAGGTACATACCCGACCGGGTACCGGTCAAAATCAGATAATCTTCCACGTTTTTGTGTTCCAACACGTTAATTTGTCTCGGGTCAAGTCAGACCCGACCGGGTCAAGTAAGGGACCCGACCGGGTTTGGTCTAAATCAGATTTTTCCAAATCTTTGTGATCTTCAACATGTTCTGGTGTTCCGGGTCATATCTGACCCGACCGGGTCGAGTAAGAGACCCGACCGGGTCTTACTTTTTCTTCTTAGATCCGGTCTTCAACTGACCCGACCGGGTTCAAGGTCTGACCCGGTCGGGTTTTTGTGCTCCTGGGTATTTTTGTCTTCAGCTTTTCTCCCCTTTTCCTTGCTACAAACTCTATCACTATTCTATAACTATGAAAAGAAGGAGAGAACAATTACAAACAAAATAAAACAAGTACTTACAAAACAAAAGCGATGGAAAATCCACACTCAATCAACATAAAAACATACATTTATTGTAAGGAATAAATGTATTTAGATTTTGATGATGCTAGGTTTATTAGAATTTGAAAGTACCCCATTAGAAATTGTGTATTAGAATTTCTTTTGTAAGTTCTAGCTTAGTCTGCCTGCCAGAGTTCCATCTTGCCTCTACCAGAGTTGCTCCCAGAGTTGCTCACCAGAGAAGCCATCAGAAACTGGCTATCAGAAAGATACCAGAGTTGGCAACAGAGACGGACTTCAGAGATTGGACCAGAGAACCTCTTAAGACTCTGCTAAGTACCATCAGATTCCGGAAGCCCTTCCAACGGTCGTTAAACTAACGGGAAATCCCCTAACGGTTACGAACCTTTCAACGGAAGCATGGCACTGTACACACATTAAATGCACATTTAATGCTGTACGTACGAAGAGATATTTAGAGCTGATGATTGACCATGCGAGTATCTTTACGCCCCCAAAATAGCAAGTCGGAGGACCAAACGGTCAAGTCAACAGTACATGCATTTAATGAAGCTGTCTTCTACATTCCAACGGGAAGACTGCTCCCAGTATATAAGATACACTCTGAAGAACTAAGAAGATAACTTTGCCATAACTTTTGCCAAGATAAAATTGCGTAAACAACCTTCTTGAGATCAAAACTCCATTCCTAACAAGAAAAGGCCACGGTTGGAAGATAAACATTCCTATCCTTCATCCAACTAGCAAAGGCAAAGTTACTCAGTTCTTCAACACTTCGAGAGCTTCATATACTCATCTTTTGTGAAGAAGCAACGTTGGAGAAAACTGATTCTATATCAAACACTTCTTGAAAAAGAAGGGACGTCTCAAATTAGCTGGAGTAAGTGAAGTGGAGATACTTCAAGAGACTCAGTAAAACGAGACCAGCCATCAGGAAGCAGGACTGCATCCCGGGTGGCAACTAGACTTGAAGAAGACGAGGAGTGCTTCTTAAGCTCTAGGGACTAAGGCGTTGTAAACTGTTGTTTTGGCAAGCTTAGTGGAACAGTGGACTAGAGGAACGAGTTGTTCCTTGAACCACTATAAAAACCCTGGTGTCATTTACTTTAAGCTTTTAATTACTGCACTTAAGACTCTACTGACTAACTCTTAAGGTTGGACTCTGTGTCCAGCAGATCTTCCTTCAGAGTTATCAGAAAGGTAGTTTGCCTTAGTTTTCTTCTAGAGGCTACCCGGACAGAAACTTATCCGCTGCCTGGTCTAGTTCTGCCATCAGAACTTGACCATCTCTGTCACCAGATTTCGACCATCTCTGATAAGTCAGACCTGACTTGGAGAAAAGTTTAAATTCCTGAACAGTCTATTCACCCCCCCTCTAGACTGTTCCCATTACAAACGGGACCAACATTTATGCACTATAAACTAGTGCATATCAAACACCCCCACACTTGAATTTTTACTAGTCTCGAGTAAAACAAATTCTGTCCAAGAAGTCCTTAATTGACAAGAGTAGCAACACCAACATCCACAAGTGTTTATAACAAATACATAAAGTATCTCCAAAACCAAAAGAGTAAAGATGAGTCTTCAATTTCAATCCGACGAACTCTCTATAGTAATCACCCTCAGGATCCTGCAAAATCAAAAGAAATAACTTTCTCTCATTCTCTCATTTTGCCTAGGTGCCCTTTCAAGTTTTCAACCCAGCTTCCCACATTTTTTTCATTTTTTTATTTTTCACAAATCTCACAAACTCATTCTTATTTTTGCTTTATTTTTGCTTAAGCTGCCCTTTGTGGGTTTTCAACTTAACAAGCTTTCGTTTATTTGATTTTTTTTAGAGATAACAAGAATAAAGAGTGTGAATTGAACATACCGGGAAGATCTCCCCCACCACTAGTCCGTGGCACAGTCCCTAGTGCCCGCCCGCATCTCCGCCATCGAAAAATCCTCCATAGCCCCTATACTGTGTATCCTCGTCCATATGATCCCCGCTGTATCCGTCTTCCCCGCCTCCACCACTAGAGGTCGAGCCACCAAAATAACCCCATTCAGTGGGGTTGTACCATGAAGGTGCCGGAGGAGGAGTGGTCATGGAGGTGAAGTTTCCCTGATGCGCGATATAGGAGTAGATAGGCCCAAAAGTCCTCCTTTGATCCTCTTCATATCGGCGCCAATCTTCTCGCCTTTGTTCTTCAATCCTCTCGAAGCTGTGCCTTTGCTCATTTCTGTACAGCCCGACTTCCTCCCGAAGTTGGGTGTAATTGAGGTTAAGAGCATTCATGCTGTTTAGCATTTCTTGCTCAAATGGAGAGTATTGATGAGCATGGGGTTGTGGGTGAGGTTGTTCAGGAATGATGGGTGGTGCTTCAAGTGCAGGCTGTTCATTGGCGGCTTCATTGTCCCCCGCCTCATTTTCTGGGGGTGCAAAATGTGGTGGAATTCCCCCGGGCATACAATAGTGGTGTCCAACACCGATTTGGTGATCGATGATGTTAAGCGGGAGGTTTTCGGAAGGGAAGGGGTAGTATAGTTCTTGGCCTGGTTTGATGTGCCAATTGTAGATTTCTAGGCCATCATGTTCGATGTGTGAGAGGGTCACATCGCCAGCATTCTTTAAAAATTGAAGGCCAAGAAGGGTCCTGTGGTTTTGTGCACCATTGCATACAAAACCATATAGTGTGGCAATGTGGGTAATTAGACCCCCTATCAGAATTTTTCCTCCACCATTTTTAACATTGATGATGTGATCCCAAAGAACTGTGGTCACATCATATGGCCCGGCACCCGGAAGAACAGCTTGTGCTAAGAGGCATACATCCCACACCCTAGTTTGATGGTTGTTTGGTCTTCCGAAAAAGCAATTAGCCAAGAATTTTAAGAAAATTCGGAAGACCGGGTGTTGGATATGGTTGACATTGAGGTGGGAGGTACGAACCTTGACAATTCCGGTCATTCTTCTCCATAGTTCATAGGCCACCGGTGAACTATACGCTACCGTGTCATCAAGCAAAGGTAGGCCGAAGTGTTCAGCGAATTCTCGTTTGGTGAGTGAGCGGTTCTCGTTGAGCAAACGAAAGTTGATCGTGTTATTTGTGTGATCATTTTCATCTTTCACATGCTCAACGGAACTGTAAAATTCATACACCAAACGAGAATATGGCCAATAATGCATATCAAATATTTTAAGCATGCCACACCTTTGGAATATATCTCTCATGATATCATGAATCCAGAACATCGTTAATGTCAATTGGCATAGAAAGCGGGAGGGTTTTACCTCTCGTTCGGATTGCTCAAGGAAGCGGGTGTGTTGTGATTCGGTCTCAAACTCCACTGATTCGAAGCCCTCGACTGGTGGAATAGCTCTTGGAACTCTTGAAGAAGAAGCTCTTCCCTTTTTTGGTGCCATGAAATTGTTTTCCCCCTCTTTTTTTGTGAAGGGTTTTTTATTTTTTTGGGGAGGTGAGGTTTGGTGAGGGTGAGTGGTATGGTTTTGTAGAGGATGATGAGGAGAAGAGGTATTTGGTGTTTGTTGGGGAATTTGGCTTGAAATTGGACCTTGAATGTCCGAAAATGGAGAGGTTCGAAATTTGGGGTAGGGTTTATGAGTTTGGTTGATTTGGGGAATTTTGGAGGGATTAATTGGTGTAGGGTGGAAGAGGGAGGTGAAGAGATGAAGAATATGATGTTTGTTGATGAATTTGGTGTGGGAATGGGGGAGATTTGGAAGTTTTGGTGGATGAAAATGGAGGTTTGGGGAGGGTGTTCGAAATTGGGGAGAGAAAATGGGGAAGAAGGTGAGAGGCCCGACCTGGTATAGGCTGAAAAGTCGTTGACCCGGTCGGGTCCCCTTATTTACCCGGTCGGGTCAGTGTTCCAGAGACTGGCAGAATGTTTTTTGGCTGGATACCCGGTCGGGTCTCCTTATTTGACCCGGTCGGGTAAGCTGTGTTCTTAACCAGAGAAGTCTGGTGGTTGATACCCGATCGGGTGAAATAAGATACCCGGTCGGGTTTTCCTCTTTTTTTTTTTCAATTTTTTCGCTCCCCCACCCGGGTAGCCGTGCGGGTGTCTCTGTCTGTCTGTAATACCCGACCGGGTGAACTCACATACCCGGTCGGGTTTTATTCTCTTTTTTTCAATTTTTCGTTCCCCCACCCGGGTAGCCGTGCGGGTATCCCTGTATTTCTGTAATACCCGACCGGGTGAACTATGATACCCGGCCGGGTATACTCCAAATTCATTTTTTTTTTGTTTTTTTTTTGTTTTTACACACACACTCTACTAAAATAAAAAAGAGAAGAAAAATATACCGTGCATGGGTTGCCTCCCAAGAAGCGCTTTATTTAACGTCGTGACTCGACGATATCTTCTGTTGTTCCTCATTCGTAGACCGGTTCAGAAAGGTCTACGACTTCCACATTTTTGGGTTGAAAACCCTCAAAGAAGGGTTTTAATCTCTGTCCGTTCACTTTCAGCACCTCTCCCGTCTCCAGGTCCTGAATTTCCACCGCCCCGTGTGGATATGTTTTGACCACTTTGTATGGTCCGGTCCAACGGGATCTCAGCTTTCCCGGAAATAGACGAAGGCGTGATTGGAATAGGAGGACTTTTTCATCAAGTTTAAAGTCTTTTCGTATGATCATTTTATCATGCCACTCCTTCATCTTTCTTTTGTATATTTCTGCATTGTCATAAGAATCCAGGCGAAGTTCTTCCAATTCTTGTAATTGGAGCTTCCTATGTACACTGGCCTCGTCAAGATTGAGGTTGAATTCTTTAACCGCCCAATAGGACTTGTGTTCGAGCTCTACAGGGAGATGACATGCTTTCCCAAACACAAGTCTATAAGGAGACATACCGATTGGGGTTTTGTAAGCAGTTTGGTATGCCCATAGCGCATTATCAATGCGTATACTCCAATCCTTCTGGTTTGGGTTCACTGTTTTCTGGAGTATAGATTTCAACTCCCTGTTTGAGGTTTCCGCTTGGCCATTGGTTTGAGGGTGGTAGGCTGTAGAAATTTTGTGAGTCACACCATATTTTTTCAGTAGGGATCCCACAATTTTATTAAAAAAATGTGTGCCTCGATCGCTAATTAAAATTCGAGGGACCTCGAACCTTGAAAATATGTGTGATTTGAGAAAACTAGCCACCACCTTGGCATCATCAGTTTTTGTTGCTTTGGCCTCCACCCATTTGGAGACGTAATCTACCGCAAGAAGGATGTATATGTTACCTTGGGAATTTGGGAAGGGTCCCATGAAGTCGATACCCCATGCATCGAAAATCTCACAGAAAAACATGGGGTTTTGTGGCATCTCGTTCCTCCTGGAAATGTTGCCCGCTCTTTGGCAATTGTCACAAGATCGACAAAAGCCGTGTGCATCCCGAAATAGACTCGGCCACCAAAAACCGCTTTCAAGTATCTTCATTGTTGTTCGTTTCGGACCGAAATGTCCTCCACAAGCATAAGAGTGACAAAACTCTATGATGTGGGCTATCTCATATTCAGGGATGCATCTTCGGATTATTTGATCCTTACAATGCTTCCACAAATATGGGTCATCCCACACATAGAGTCTTGAATCCATTCTTAATTTTTCTTTTTGAGATTTTGAGAGTTGTGGAGGAAATTTGCCGGAAACGAGGAAGTTCACGATATTTGCGTACCATGGTTGTGTGACTTTGATGGAGAAGAGAGTTTCGTCCGGGAATTCTCCTTTGATGAGATTTGTGTGGAGGTCTTCGATGTCTTTGTGAGGAATGAGGCGGCTTAAATGATCGGCCACCAAATTCTCCGCTCCTTTCTTGTCTTTGATTTTCACATCAAACTCACTCAATAGAAGGACCCATCGAATGAGTCTTGGTTTGGCTTCTTTCTTTGTCATAAGGAATCGAAGAGCGGCATGGTCGGTGTAGACAATAACTTTCGTTCCAAGAAGGTAGGAACGAAACTTTTCCAAAGCAAAAACCACCGCTAGCATTTCCTTCTCGGTGGTGGAATAGTTCTTTTGGGCTTCGTTGAGGGTTGATGAGGCGTAGTAGATGACATGGGAGGCTCTTCCAACTTTCTAGCCCAAAACAGCCCCCACCGCATAGTCACTTGCGTCGCACATGATCTCAAAAGGAAGAGACCAGTCGGGAGCCTGTATGATCGGGGCAGTCACCAATCTTG
Source organism: Cuscuta europaea (assembly GCA_945859875.1). Taxonomy (NCBI): domain Eukaryota; kingdom Viridiplantae; phylum Streptophyta; class Magnoliopsida; order Solanales; family Convolvulaceae; genus Cuscuta; species Cuscuta europaea. The sequence continues at coordinate 10,665,011 of CAMAPE010000005.1, read as the reverse complement.
CTTTCAAAGTGTCAAAAGCCTCTTTGCATTCATCGTTTAGATTAAATTCCACCTCGTTTTGTAAAAGTTTGCATAGAGGAGATGAGATTTTTGAGAAATCCTTGATGAATCTCCTATAGAAACCGGCGTGACCGAGGAAAGAGCGGATGTCCCGTACATTTGTGGGGTACGGGAGCGTTTGAATCACGTCAATCTTTGCTTTGTCCACCTCGATCCCCTTTGATGAGATCACATGCCCAAGAACAATCCCTTGTTCTACCATGAAGTTGCATTTTTCAGAGTTCAGCACAAGGTTGGATTCAATGCAACTCTTTAGCACAAGAGTGAGGTGATAGAGGCAAGAGTCAAAAGAGTCCCCATGGATTGTGAAATCATCCATAAAGACCTCCATGAATACCTCCACAAATTCTGAAAATATGCTCATCATGCACCTTTGAAAGGTGCCCGGTGCGTTGCATAATCCAAAGGGCATTCGTCGGTAGGCAAAAGTGCCAAATGGACATGTGAAGGTTGTTTTCTCTTGGTCCTCCGGGGCTATTGGTATTTGGAAATACCCGGAGTAACCATCGAGAAAACAATAGAACTTGTGCACTGCTAACCTCTCTAGCATTTGATCAATAAAAGGCAATGGAAAGAAGTCTTTCCTAGTCACCGAATTGAGTCTTCGGTAGTCAATGCAAACTCGCCACCCGTTTTGAATTCGGGTGGGCACCATCTCGCCATCCTTGTTTTCAATGACCGTTACTCCGGTCTTCTTTGGCACCACTTGAGTAGGACTCACCCACTTGCTATCGGAAATGGGAAAGATGATTCCCATTTGAAGCAATTTGATCACCTCCTTTTTCACCACCTCCATCATGGGTGGGTTCAATCTTCGTTGCGGTTGTCTCACCGCTTTGGCCTCGTCTTCGAGCAAGATCCTGTGCATGCATGTGGATGGACTAATGCCTTTGATGTCGGCAATAGACCATCCAATGGCCAATTTATATTCTTTCAAGACCGCGATCAATCTTTCTTCTTGTTCTTGGGGCAGGGCATTTGAAATAATCACCGGTAGAGTGTGATTTTCACCCAAGAACACATGCTTCATATTTTCAGGGAGTGGTTTTAATTCCACCTCCGGTGCCTGCAAAACAGATGGTAGGGCTTTAGAGCCCGGTGGCAAAAGTGGGAGTTGATTTAACTCCGCCAATGTAAAATCCTCTATGTCGTTTTCTATTGAGCTTAGTACTTCATCCTTTCCCTCAATTTCAAATACATCTTGGACCCAAGTGTCGCAAGTGTCAATCGCAAATAGAGAGTGATTGTCAGTGGGGTATTTCATGGAGTCGTAGATATTAAATTCGACATTTTCACCATCGAACTCCATGGTTAACACTCCACTAAAAACGTCAATTTTTGCCTTAGCCGTTTTCAAAAAAGGTCTGCCTAGTAAAACTGGGACTGCATTTTTATCGTTCTCCATTTCAAGAACGTAAAAATCAACGGGAAAGATTAAATTATCCACCATGACGAGAACATCCTCTACCACACCTTTTGGGTAGGCATTGGATCTATCGGCAAGTTGGATAAGGACCCCCGTCTCATGTAAAGGTCCTAGTTCTAGGGACTTATATAGAGAATATGGGATGACATTGATTGATGCACCCAAATCTAACATAGCCCTAGAAGAACTAGAATTTCCAAGTTTACATGGTATAGTGAACATTCCCGGATCACTATACTTTTTAGGCAGTTTCTTTTGAAAAACGGCCAACACTCTTTCACTTACTTGGATTTTATGCTTGCCATTCAACTTGTGTTTCCTTTTAATTGTGCAAAGTTCTTTTAAAAACTTTGCAAACCTAGGAACACCTTTTATTAAATTGAGAAGAGGGATATTTACCTCACATTTGCTGAAGGTCTCATAGATGTCTTTGTCATTGTTGTATTTCCGGTTATCCTTGAGAGCCTCCGGAAAAGGTGGCACTGGCTCATATGAGTTGAGCGGTGGGAACTTCCTTTGAGGTGTGATCTCCTCCTCTTTTTCCTCTTCATTTTGAGGGTTTGTGCTTGGCATCAAGATCTCCTCCTCCTCTTCTCCCACATGGCTCTTTACTTTTGCCTTAGCCATAACTAATTCTTTGCCACTTCTCAAAGTGACCGCATGAGCTTGTTGCCTCGGATTCGGCTCCGTTTGAGATGGGAGTTTTGCCGAATCCCTAGCTTCTAGCCTACTCACGGCATTTGAGATTTGGCTCATTTGGCTTTCCAAGTTGTGGATGCTAGACTTTGTGGTTTCTTGAAATTGGGCCACACTTTGTTGCATCGTAGTCATATTCATGGCTAATGCTCGAATCATGTCTTCGGTGGACATGCTTGAGTTTGATGTTTGGCCTTGTTGTTTATATTGTTGAGGAGGGGGAGGGTTTGATTGTTGAGGGGGTTGAGGGTTGCCGTACCTTAGATTTGGATGATCCCTCCATCCTGGATTGTAGGTGTTGCCGTGAGGATTGTACCTTCTTTGGCCTTGGAACCTCAAAGCATTGACTTGCTCGGAGTTCTCCTCTTGTAAAGTTGGGCAAGAATCTGTGGGATGCCCTTGTGTTGAACAAATGCCGAAGACCTTGACTTCTTGGGTTTTTGGATTTAAAAGGAAATATTTAACCAAAGAAGTCAAGCCGGCTACTTGACTCTCCAACGAGTTGTTGGATTCCGCTGCCATGACTCTCTTTGTTGACCGCCGATCATAGTGTTTACAATTTTCGGCCAACTCCGAGATAAGATTCCTAGCTTGAGAAGGAGTTTTGTTGACTATTCCTCCTCCACATGCAGCATTGATCATCCATCTATCATCATCGCAAAGACCATCATAAAAGTAAAGGATGAGGTCTTGCTCCGAGTAGCCGTGATATGGACAGCTTGCACAGAGTTTCTTGAATCGTTCCCAGAATTCGTAGAACGATTCATCTTTTTGCTCCACATTGCTGATTTGTTTCTTTAGAGATGAGGAGATGGAGGCAGGATAATACCTTTCGAGGAAGCTCTTCTTCATGGCCGCCCAAGTGTCTATGCTTCCCGAGGGAAGATAGAATAGCCAATCTTTGGCGGTGTCTTTGAGGGAGAATGGGAAAGCCCTCAACTTAATTTGCTCCTCGGTAACACCGTTCGGGCACATGCTTGTGCAAACGATGTGGAACTCCGAAAGATGTTTATTCGGATCCTCTCCTCTTAGCCCGTGGAAAGATGGAAGTAGATGTATGAGTCCGGATTTTAACTCAAATGTAGCACCCGCATCAAGAGTTGGGAAGGTGATACATAAGGGTTGTTGGTTTAGATTGGGGGCTGTGAGCTCCCTCAGCGTTCTTGTTTCAAGAGCCATTGATATTGACTCCTCGGACTCGCTAGATTGAGAACTAGCACTTGAGGATTCCCCCGAGTCGGTATTTGAGAATTTATTTTTTAACCGCTCGAGAGCTTTTTCTATTTCGGGGTTTGTTTGGTAGGTGAGTTGGTTTATGGATCGGGTTTTTACCATATACTCAAACAAAGCTCAGCAAAAATAGAAAACTTTATATAATTTTTTTTTTATTTTTCTTGAAATAAAATAAAAAGAAAAATTAATTGCCTTTCCCCGGCAACGACGCCAAATTTGACGAGCACTTTGTCACGGTGCGTCAAAATAATTTCAATACTAAACACTTATACGTAGTATAGCGTAGTAGAGTTCGTATCCACAGGGAAAGGAATGATTTTCTTTCTATGAAACTAGTAATAAAAAGGGGGGTTTTGATTTTGAGTGATTTAATTCAATTAAGAAACTAAGATGAACAACCTATATGTGTTTAATTCAAGAATAAAAGGGACTTGGCTTTGCTACTTTCCACTTGTTGATATATTTTAGTCGATCCTTGTTATATCTATAACTTATCCCCTCTCGAATACTCAATCGAGGAGTATCTCCAATTCATCGAGGGTAGTTATTAACAACGACCGTTCATTAATAACCCTTACTATTAATCAAATATAGAACAACGCTGTATACCGATATAATAGTATCATTCAATCTTTTTAACTCCTTGATGAAATCAATTGAGGTTGATAACCTTAACACAACGGTTCCGGTTTAACCAACAAAATTGATCCCTCTTAAGTCTATTAACAACGACCGTGCATTAATAAACCGAAGTTACTTACTTTGTGAAACCACCAACGATTAACCATCGGTTCGTTGATCGTTTCTAGTAGTAATTAATGTCGGAACGTTAACTAATCGTCACTTAGCAACCCTCCAACATTAATATAGAATGAGATTAAGGGAAGAATTAATAATCAAGAGAAGAAGTTAAGAAAATAACTCACAACTTTAATAATCAACAAGCTTCAAGAGCAAAACCAAGAATGGAAGTTTAGCTCCTCATTTGGAGGCTAAACATAGCTAGAAAAATATAAAGAAATGTTATTCTAAACTGAGCTAAAGAGAATGGAAGAAGGGGTGCCTTTTAGAGGAAAAAAAGAGTGCTATTTATAGGTGTTTTTCAACACCTTTGGCCGGGTACCCGACCGGGTATAGGTACATACCCGACCGGGTACCGGTCAAAATCAGATAATCTTCCACGTTTTTGTGTTCCAGCACGTTAATTTGTCTCGGGTCAAGTCAGACCCGACCGGGTCAAGTCAGACCCGACCGGGTCAAGTAAGGGACCCGACCGGGTTTGGTCTAAATCAGATTTTTCCAAATCTTTGTGATCTTCAGCATGTTCTGGTGTTCCGGGTCATATCTGACCCGACCGGGTCGAGTAAGGGACCCGACCGGGTCTTACTTTTTCTTCTTAGATCCGGTCTTCAACTGACCCGACCGGGTTCAAGGTCTGACCCGGTCGGGTTTTTGTGCTCCTGGGTATTTTTGTCTTCAGCTTTTCTCCCCTTTTCCTTGCTACAAACTCTATCACTATTCTATAACTACGAAAAGAAGGAGAGAACAATTACAAACAAAATAAAAAAAGTACTTACAAACTAACTAAAAGCGATGGAAAATCCACACTCAATCAACATAAAAACATACATTTATGCACTATAAACTAGTGCATATCAACCCCCCAATGCTGAACTATGCATCATGCTAATGATCTCTTTTCTGAGTTCCCGATCATTGCCCACTACTACCCTTCCCTTCCTCAGAATTTTATCATTCCGCCAGGAATATTTTGGGTTAGTTGCAGTTCCTTCTTGAAGTTGTTTATGACTGACTCATGATTTCTCCAGCACCCACTCTAGATAGAGCATCTTCAGCTCTATTCTCCTTCGCCAAGTGATCATAGCTTGAATTTTAGATTCATCAGTTGAAACTCCATGCTCAAAAATGATATGTCCCAGATATTCAACCAGCTTCTGCACTCCAAAGGAACATTTACTTTCTTTAGCATACAGTTCATTCTCTTTAAGAAGTTGTAATGCTAGTTGTAAATGATAGGCATGAGTTTCTAAAGTAGGGCTGTAAATCAGAATATCATCAAAGAAGACTAAAATGAACTTCCTCAAGTAGGGCCTAAATATACTATTCATTAGATTCTGAAAGGTTGAAGGCGTGTTATTGAGGCTGAAGGACATTACTATGAACTCATAATGGCCCTCACGTGTTCTGAATGCAGACTTCTCAATATCCTCTTCCTTCATCCGGATCTGTCAGTACCCCGATCTCAAGTCTACTTTAGAAAAATATTTAGAGCAATGTAACTCATCTAATAACTCATCAATTACTGAAATTGGAAACTTGTCTTTGATAGTGTGCTTGTTCAATTCCCTTTAATCAACGCATAATCTCCATGTACCATCCTTCTTCTTAATCATGACAATGGGAGAAGAATAAGGACTGTGGCTTTCCCTTATAATCCCATGCTCCAGCATTTCCTGAGTGAGCTCTTCAATAAAATCTTTTTGAATTAGAGGATATCTGTAGGGTTGTACATTGATTGGAACAGTTCTTGGAATTAAATGAATATGGTGATCTTGCTCTCTGTGAGGAGGCAGCTGTTTTGGTTCCTCAAAAATCTCAGGAAATTGCAATAACACCTCCTTTATGACTCCTGGACAAGCTTGGAAAGGGTCTCTGCATTTTTTAGATTCAATGTTTTCTTCTGATGGATGTTGCACCTTAATCATGAACAGTTGTACCCCATTATGATTGCCAGTCTTTTGAATATCCTTGCATACTTGTTTCCCACTCATTTCCTTCAACTGTCCTCCTTGCTTTCCCCTTAAAACAACTCTTCTTCCTTTATAAACAAATTCCATAGTTAGCTTAGCAAAATCCCATTTAATTGGACCTAATGATGCCAACCATTGTACTCCTAGCACCATGTTGCATCCTCCCGGTGGAACTAGCATAGTATCAACCACAAAATCATAACCATGAAGATTCCACTGAAATCTAGGACAAGTTGTGGTAGTCACCATTTTCTCTCCATTAGCTATGGACATTTCTAAGGGATATGATTGCCTGATTTTGCACCCTAACCTCTTGGCAGTATGTGTGTCCAAGAAATTATGTGTACTCCCTGAATCAATGAGAATATGAAGTTCATTCTGTTTCACCTTCCTTGTAACTCTCATTGTTTGGTAATTATTATATCCAGAAATAGCATTTAGGGATATCAAGGGCTGATTTTCAGGCAAAATAGTCTCCTGAGCCACATTTCCGTACCAATCTTCATTAGATTCTGAGGCTTTTGCCACCATAGCTCCCTCCATCTGTTCATCTTCTTCCATTGGAAGAATCAGAATCTTGTAAATCTGAGCTTTACATTAATGTCCCGGAAAATACTGCTCATCACAATGGAAGGATAAATTTTTTCTTCTTCTATCTTCCACATCTATTGGCATTGGTAACTTCTTCCCTATTTTCTCATTACCCTTATTAAGAGATGCAGATGGTACTGGATTTGGAAGTAAACCCACTGATTTAGGGACCATTGAGTGAGTAAACCTGGGGTTAACATTCTGAGTGGAAACATAGTTTCTATAGCCATATCGTTCTTTCTTGAAAGCATTGAGGCTATTTTCCTGTAACCGAGCATACTCCATGTATTTGATGCATGTATTTATACTAAGAGGGGGATAGGTAGGGTGGTGACGTGGCTGAACTCGGTTGGCTGCTGCCTCTGCCATATTTGCACCCATGCCTTCACTTGCCCTCGCCATACTTCAGCAATAAATGCGGCTCCCATTTGCTGACTACCTGGTCGGATAGCCCGTTCGGGGGTGCGGGACTCCCTTGTGGCCGTTTTGATGCTAGTACTCTGTTAATTAGCTCAAGTGAATAAATTGACCCGAATGCTGTTCGATCAATACCCGTTCGGGATGCCTTGGACTCTACTGACTTCATTGAGCCTCTTGTCTTCTATGGGCCCTTATATGCTTTGGGCCGGGTATCTTGGGCTTCGGCCCAATATCCCAACATAAGTCCCCCACTTCCCATGTCTCGAGCGGTAGTGAGTGCATAAGGAAGTAGAAGAAACTGCTTGAATGTTGTTCGGGTATGTGACGTTCGGGCTTCGCCGGTTCCCTATGCAAAATCTTGACGGTTTTACGCGGCTGTCGTTTCCGGTTTTCGATAACCGTCATGATTACTTGTTGGGGCTTCTCCGCGTGACACATGTTTCTGTAATCATTTCAAGTGACGTGTCCTCTTCTGATTGGTTGAGGAACCAGTGCTGTCAGGTTATAAATAAGCCCTTGGGCCTTTAGTTCCGGGTTTTTGATTTCTGAGTTCTTCGTGCTGCACCTCTGCCTTCTCTCTAACTTTTAGCTTCCTAAGTCGTCGCTCAGGTAATCCTCCTGCCTTTTCTAATTCCTCTCCCCTCTTGTTTGTTCAGCATGGCACCTCGCAAATGTTCTTCCGATCCTTGTACTTCTGAAGAGGCCCCTCAAAGGGAGGCCCAAGACGCCGCAGCGGAGAACACAAATGCCAATGCGGAGGTTCCCAGTGGTAACTCCAACAACGACGAATCTTCTTCCAGTACATACTCGGACGTCATTAATTCCGGTGATGAGATTGATTCCATGGAGGTTGGTCTTCCGGATGATATTCCGCGCCACAGGGTTGACCTAACCCTAATCAAGTTCCGGCGGCAAAAACATGCAGCCCAAAATAGGGCTTAAATTCCAGCCCTAATTCCTGACCCAGTAGACTTCCGCCTTCAATCTGGGCTTCAAGCAATGCGCCATCTCCCGGGGATGGTAGTGGTTCACTTTGATTCGGTGAAAGTCGGGCTTAGATTCCCGCTCCACCCATTTTTCATTTCCTTGTTCAATTTTTATGAAGTGGTGCTGGCCCAAATTATGCCGAACTCCTACCAGGCTATGTCCGGTTTCATCTGCCGCTGTGTGGATGTCGGGGCGACGCCCACCCTGGACCTCTTCCACTACTTTTACACAGTCATCCCCCAACAAGCTCAAGGGTATTTAGTCGCGAGTGCCCGAACGGGTCATATTCTGTTTTCCGATTATCCTTCCTCGATCAACGGGTGGAAGGATCGATTCTTCTTTGTTTCGGTCCCGGATGGCTTGATCCCGAAGAGGTGGAATGCCTTCCCTAAAAAATCCTCCGAACCATTCATCTCCGAGGAGCTGGCCAGAGACGTTTTTGCCTTTGAGAACTGCAAGGTCTACAATATCATGGACTATCTGACTCCTGAGCAGCTCATCAAGGCCGGGATAGGTACTGCCCGAACTCCTGGACTTATTTGATCGAAACCCAAGTGCCATGGCCCGGGCGGTCCTTCCTGTGCGGGAAACATTTTATTTTGTTTTACCCACGTTGAAGCCGCTCAGTACTAACTTTTAATTTTATGTCTTTTTTCCAGTTCCCAATCCCAAAGTAGACCCTGATCAAGCCATGGACAACAGTAGGCTGTTCGCTGTTGGTGTTCCTGTCGGGAAAAAGAAGAAGAGGAAGAGGTCGAAGAAGACCGACTCGGCCGGTTCCTCTCAAGCTGATGCCCAAGCTGCCTCTCAGAGCGTGGAGCACTCCTAGCCCGCTCAGGAGGTCTAGCCCCTTCATCAGGTTGCTTCCGAGCAGCCCTCTGTTACTGACATGCTTATGGACAACTTGTTTGGTCTTGAGCAGCATCATCAATTCCCTGGGCATTTTGATCCTGCCCAGGGTGCCAACGCGAGAGCCCACCAGGCTGACCTGGCGCTAAAGATTGAACGGATCTCTCTTGAAGATCCCTCTCACGAGATCTTAGAGCGGAGCGGATCCGTGGCGACCCAGATCTTGTCTACCTCTGCTTATTTCAACAATTTCCTGCTTCTGAATCTCTCGGTCGAGCTGGCAGAGGAGTGCGTGGCCCTGACCGCCTTGAAGGTGCTTTCTCTTTCCTGCACTTCCGGGTTGTCTGGTGTTTTTGGACCATGCCCCAATCTTTTGATTGTTCCCAGTTTGTTCACAGATGGAACTTTATAGCCTGCAGCTGTGGGAGGCCCGACTGGTCAAGGAGCGTGATCTGATCACAGATGAGGCTTTATAGCCTGTAGCTGCGGGAGGCCCGACTTGTAAGGGAGCGTCATCTGAATGAAGCTCTGACTTCCGCCAAGCAGACCACCGCCAATGCCGTTCAGGCCTCTTAGTTTGAGCGACAAACGTTTGTTGAGGAGCGGAAACGCCTCGAGGATGAGCTCGGTCGGGTACGAGTCCGATTAGCCACTGCCCAGGCTAAAGTGGCGGCTGCTGAGGCTGCTCAGGTCAAGTTCACCGAGGCAGCTTCCCAGACCCTAGACGGTCCTCCTGAAGTGAGTGTGGACCTCTCAGCCGTTCGGGAGGTTTTTAAGTCTTCTGCTGAGTTCGCTGATATCAAAGAGCAGTACGCCTTCAGACAACTTCCCGCTGTGTTCAGGTGGCATCTGGAGAAGTTTCGCCAGGGCCTGGACTGGCGCAAGGAGGGAGTTCGGGTCCTTGATCAGGATCCTACATCCAAGGGGTTGGTTGAGTGTTTCTCCCGGGAAGTCTATGTGGCTGGGTGCGAACGTATGCTGCAACCCCTCCTCCCCGTTCTTCAACAGGCTTTAGGCCGATCAGTGGAGCTGGCCGACTTCCCCCACATCTCGGCCGATCACCTCAACGTTCTTAAGACCCAAATGGGTAAATATGATCGAGACTTAAAGAGGGAGGCTGATCGGGCAGCTGGGAAGGATCCCTAACCCTGACTGATTCGGGGGATGATGCGGCAGAAGGGGATGAAGACGATAAAGATGATGAGGATGAAGCCCCAGAACAGTAGAATAGTTTATTATCTTTTTACTTTTCTTTTGCTCATCTCTTTCTTCATTCGAAGTCATATTATGTATACCCCGGCCAAAAGTGCCGATGAATAGAACACCTGTTTTGTTAATCACTTTGACTTATCATCTTGATGGAGTAATGGGACTAGGCCTAGAGCCTAATCAGCCCAAGCCCTGAACTTGGACCCATGGATCCAAGTTCATAACCTGGAGCCTGCCTACCAGCCCGGCAGGGAGCCTGCCAGTCCGGCCGACCTCCTAGCCCGGAAGAGTAACGATCGAACAATTAATGCGCTATTAATTATGTATTTAATTCCGTATTAATGTTGCAATTAATTAGTCATTATTATCGGTAACGGTTACGATTTGTATACGCCTATAAAAGGCGGGTTGTAATTCAGATTAGGGGAAGCGAATTCTATATGCTATTTCTGGCAACTAAATACTCTTAGCTTCTTTCCTTATTTGCATTATTTTCCTGATTTCCTGCTTGAGTGTCGTACGTAGCTTTCCTAAAAGCCTACTAGCGTCCTATTTTGGACCAACATTGGTGCTTTCATTGAGAGCCTCTATTGTCTCTCACATAACTTGAGTAGGAATCACACAAGAAGATGGCCGGAATCTCGTCTCGACGTGACCATGTCTCAGTCCACACCGAGGAGTCCGCCCGGTCTGGCCGCCAGTGTGCCCTCGACAACCATGCACAGGGCAGGAGGGCGGCGCGCCAAGGCGACCTTCGGAACCAATTATCAGGCCACGGCGACCTAAGGGTGAAGCTCAACCACACCCAAGGTGAGCGCTCGGTCCGCAGCCGGTGGGGCGGGGGGGCGACGTCATGCTCCGCGCATGGACCCGGCTCGACTCAATGCCGGGGTGGAAGCCCTGCAGGAGGCAACTCGGGTTCTGGGGACCTTGGTTCAAAATTTCCAACAGATGGTGTCTGGCGGAAATGTGGATGAGCCTGTCCGTCAACAGAAGCCAGCGGATGTGGAGGTGTCCTCCAGGCGGCGTGATGAGCGACGCTCTGGATCCAACCAAAACAGGGGGGAAGAAGTCTCCTATCGGCGGGGGGAAGAAGTCTCCCAGCAGCCTAGCCGACCCCATCGGCAGACGGGGAGGGGCGCCCAGCAGGGGCGCCCAACGCAGATGGAAGGAGGCGAGCCCTCTCGCCACTCTCACCGGGCGAGCAGTCGGACTGGCTATACGGAGAGGCAAAACGTGGGGCCCCGACCTCACGTGCACGGATGACTTGGAGGTGCCGCCAGACATGCCCAACCCCGCGCTGGAGCCGTCCAGGGGAACCTACCGCCGGCCGAGGTGGAAGATCTACGACAGCGCCTTAACGAGTTGAGAAAGAGGGTCGTCGGGGGGGGGGGGGGGGGAGCCTTACACGGCCGACCTCCGGATACCCGAACCCTTCACCCGGGCGGTCATGGATGCGCCGTTGCCGAGGGGCTACAAGCCCTGCGCCATTGAAGCATACAAGGGCGCTTCTGACCCCCAGCATCATGTATCTCGGTACCTTTCCTACATGGTCATGATGGGGTACGAGGACGCCATCCGATGCCGCGGTTTCTCCGCCACTTTGGATGGCCCGGCTCGTGAATGGTATGACTCTCTACCCGACGGGAGTATCACGAATTTCCGTGAGTTGGCTCAGCGCTTTCTCTTGAGGTTCGCGAGCTCCCGAGACGTCAAGAAAAACTTCAGCCACCTATTCGGCCTAAAACAGGGGAAGAAGGAATCATTGTCGACCTTCCTAGTGAGGTGGAGGGCCGAGTCAGTCAAGGTTCAGGGCCTTGATGACAGGACCGGGGTGGCCATGCTCACAAACTCTATCCGATCGGGCGAGCTTTACAAAGATTTCGTCAGAAGTCCCCCCACCTCGTACAAGGAGGCGCTCGGCCGTGCCGACCGGCAAGCCGAAGTGGAGGACGCCTTGCAGAGGAAAAGAGATGAGGAAGAAGGTGCAAAAGAAGAAAAGAAGAAGGAAGCCGGTTCGGGTGCTGAGAAAGCTGACGGCAAAGCTAGCAACAAAAACAACAAGTACAGAGGTAACAAAAGTAGAGGCAAGGGCAAGGCAGACGTCCCGAGCGGACCGCTACAGCCTGTCAAGCAATTGACTCCACTTGCTCAGCCGGTCGGGGCCATCCTCGACTACGCGGAGGAGCAAGGTTTAGTCGACTTTCCGGAGGAGTGTGATGTGGTGACTTCCAAGCGCAACCACGACCAATATTGTCGATTCCATCAGAGAGCAGGGCATGATACAGATGATTGCGTCATTCTCCGGCGGCAAATTGAAGAACTCATCCAGAAAGGGTACCTGGGCCAATTCGTTGGCAAACAAGGAGGCATCCCGCAGAAGAGGAGCCTGACGTGGCAGCGGCCCGACCAAGCTACCACGTCAAAGGAGACACCCCTTGCCAAGAAGCGGGAGCTCAGCGCCTTCTCTGAGGAAGACGATGCCGACCTAGGGAACGGCCCCCGGAAGTACCATCGATGTTCCTTCATATTCGGGGGACCCCAGGGAGGTGACACCTCTGGAGAGCGGAAGCAGTGGGCCCGAGCCCTATACGTCGGGGAGATAACCAGGGCTCCCGCCGAATTTCTTGAATTTTTTCCTACTAAAGTGATGTGAGAGATCAATAGAGGCTCTCAATGAAAGCACCAATGTTGGTCCAAAATAGGACGCTCGTAGGCTTTTAGGAAAGCTACGTACGACACTCAAGCAAGAATTAGGAAAGTACGAATATGGAAAGTTAGCCAGAAATAGCATATCTGTATTTGAAATTTGAACTGCCTTTTATAGGCGATTACAAATGGTAACTGCCGAACATAATAATGACTAAATTAATTACAACATTAATATGGAATTAAACACATAATTAAGTAGCGCATTGATTGTTGGCCGTTACTCTTCCTGGCTGGCAGGCTGGACACTTGAGCTCCCTCCTGCTGGACTGGACGGTGGGCTTCCCGCTAGGCTGGAGGAAGGCTTCTGACCGGGCTGGAGGCATGCTCCCGGGTAGGCTGGAAGGCAGGCTCCCGGGTAGGCTAGAAGGCAGGCTCCCCGTTGGGCTGGAGGCAGGCTCCCACCTGGGCTGGACCGCAGGCTCCCAGCTGGGGTGGACCGCAGGCTCCCAGCTGGGCTGGTGGTCGGCAGGCTCCTGGCTAGGCTGGAAGGCAGGCTCCCCACTGGGCTGGAAGGCAGGCTCCCTGCTGGGCTGGACGGAAGACTCCCCACTGGGCTGGAAGGCAGGCTCCCGGGTAGGCTGGAAGGCAGGCTACTGACTGGACTGGTAGGCAGGCTCCCTATTGGGCTGGATGGCAGGCCGCCCTGGGCTTTCACTCTTTGATGGGCCTGATCGATTGGGTCGGAATGAGCTCTGGATCACTGGGCTTGGGCCTGCTGGTCCAAGTCCGAGGCCTGGGCCGATTAGGCTCTGGACCTAGTCCCATAACCCCATCACGAGTCACCCACTCCCTTAGTCGAGTAGTAGACTCGGCTAAGAGGGAGTAGTTTAAGTCAGCTGCCGATTTAAAAATATTCACATATCAAGGAACCATAATTGTGGATTATGTGAATCCCGGAGTTTATGGAAATTCCCAAATTAAATCAGGCTCCCAAAAAAGGCTCCAGAAAAATTCCTTCAGCATCCTAGCACTCCAGTCGTCAGTTTTCTTCCGGACTTCAGAATCCAGGTCAGCTCCCAAAAATTCCTTTCCTTTTCTTTTCTTTCCTTTCTTTTCTTTCCTTCTTTTTTCTTTCCTTTTCTTTTTTCTTTCCTTTTCTTTTCTTTCCTTCTTTTTTCTTTCCTTTTCTTTCTCTTCTCTCCCCTGGTCTGCGTCCGTCTTCCTCGCGCCGCACCAGCGCCGCAGTCAACCAGCTAACTGGCTTGACCGGCGGTTTTCTCCCGGCGGCTCCTGGGTCGACCCCCGTTGCGCTCAATCGCTGCTCCGCACCACCGCCAGTGGCCGACGTCTCCCCTGCAATCCAGCGGATCTGGCCGGCGGGTCTGGACCCCCATGTCCGGCCGACCCAATCCCCTCAGCCGGAGGTCGTTCCACTTCTGGCCGGCATGGTGTCCTCTCAGGCGGACTGGAAGCCCGACGCCCCCATGTCAGATGGTGACCTTCTCCCAGGCGTCCAGCCCGTCAAATCCTCCGCTGGACGGCATCCCCCGGGCCTTCTTCCCCAACGGCCGGCGTCGCCCAGGAGGCTGGATTGCTCCTGAATTTTGGTGGCTGCCGACGTCGATCACGAGGGTATCGGTCACCCCCTGCCGACCGGCGTAGCCATCCCTCTAGGTGGATAGGCGTCCGCGTTGGCCGGCGGTTTCCCCAACGTCGTTCTTCTATTAGGTGGTGGCAGCCCACGTCGACCCACGGCTGGCCAGTCGTCGTTGGCATGTGGATTGACACTTTGTTACTTCTCTTTTTTTTTGGCAGGTTTACAAGCTTTGATTTTATCTGACCAAAGCTCTTTCATGAGTCTGACAAGGTGAAGGACGCTCAGACAGGCAGCGAGACAATTCCATGCCTCGGCTAGGTCTTCCCAAGTGCTTAAAGAATCATTATGGTGAGAACAACCATGGAGGGGATGGCACTAGAGTCTGGATTCCAAGAGACCTCTTTGAGGTTCCTAGCTGCTCCCGTGATTAGACCATTGGACATGATGGTGCTGGGTCCGCTTGGCTACGACCTTGTATTTTGTATTTCCTTTGTTTCCCACTTGAATATTCTTTTTTGTAGGAAAAGGTTGGAGGCTCCCTTACAACCCATAATTTCCTTTCTGTAGCCTGTAGGTCGGGTGATTGTGCCTTGCTGGTTGTGGTCCGATGCCATCGTCTTGTGTGGGTTGGACGCGCCGGGAACATTGATCGATAATGGTGAAAACCCTACCTCCCATGTACTCCATATGGGAGCTTCGTGAAGAGGGGAATCGACAAGAGAGAGGCTGACCTCACCCTTACCGATTCACTTTCGTTTTTTTTAATATTCTGATGATAACTTTCTATTGTCTGTAGGGTCTCAACGCTCGGGATGACCTGCTGAAGATTTTGTTCACGGCGGCAAGCACCAAGGCAATTGCGGGTTCTCATGCCCTCACGGAGATCCCCGAACGTGTGAAGGATCATGAGGACGAGAGAGCCCCACGGCGGGGAGCCTACCTTCCAGTTCGGACTTCGAAGCATGTAAGGCGGCAAGCGCCCCTATCGCGGAAACGGCGGTCAAGGCTTTCCCTCAGGAGTGCCCAACAATGTAAGTTGATTGCGACATAGCACTTGGGCGTCAGTCGCCAGTTGATGGTGGCATAGTACCTGAGAGACGGCCAAGAGTGGACTGACCATGGCGATGACTAAGTTGACTTTCAGATTCTGGGAGAGTTCCTTAAGCTTTTTAGTAATTCCCGTGTCTGGATCATTGTACTTGATGGCCATGGGAACATCCGGCCATGACTGTTGCACCTTTTTTTGTAGCTTGTAGCCACCATATGTAAAATTCGAATGAATATTACCTTTTAATTCATTTGTTTCCTTTTCTATACGTTGCATTACGAATACTTAGCAATTTATTCGGGGATCTGGCTTCTCTAACCTCCCGGTGGGCGGTTAGGCTGGCGTGGCCGAGCCTATCCGTGCCCCTCCTAGTTGGATAGAAGTGATCTGTTCGCTATTGATATGGAATCAACAAATAAGCGACTTGTTTGGCCAGCGAGGTCGGACATTGAACCGACGAGGAAGACCCTTAGGTCGGTATCCTGAACGTTCATGACCCGGGGGTCAGTCCTACTGTCACTTTAACCCATCCAGTTTGCCGGAACTTGGGGAATAATCTGGTTACTCCCGCATGGATAACCAAACAACAGGGGCGGACCCTGCATGATCCACCAGAACGAACCAGCACCGCCAACTCAGGGATGACGAGAGTGCGAGCTGCTTGGCCAGCGATGTTAGGCGGTGAGCACTCGAAAAGACCCGGAGGTCAGCATCCTGAGTACCCTCGACCCGGAGGTCGGCCCTACCATCGCCTCGACTGTCGCGGCTAGCTCTTTACTTTAGAAAATTGCCCGGATTCTTGAAAATCGCTTGGCTATTTTCGGTTAAAGAGCCTGGCCGAGGTCGGCCAAACACCGAGGGGGGGCATAGTACCTTTTTTTTTGCCGCCGCCCTTTATTGCTAAGTGAGGTCGGACCTCTTTTGATGACAAAATATCGCTAGCAAAGTATATTGAATTCATGATGTGGGCGGACCACATGAAGAATTACAAATTGTAATCCCGTGCTCGGAGCACAGGAGTTTACAAAGAAAAGTGAAACTTCGATTTTCTACTGGTTAAACTTCATCAGGTGCTCAGCAATCCAGACGCGGTCTACCAACCGGTCTGTTGTTGTCTTCAACTTGTATGTCCCAGGGCCGATCACTGCGTCAACCACATAAGGGCCTTCCCACTTGACGGAGAGCTTACCTCCCTCTGTCGGCCTGCTGGCCTTCCTACGTCTTAGGACATAATCACCGACGTCAAAACTCCGGGCTCGGGCTCAGCTGTCTTGGTACGCCTTGACTTGTCGTCGATAGTTTTCCACTTTGATGAAGGCACGGTCTCTTCTTTCCTCAATGAGGTGGAGCTCGGCTCGGAGCCTCTCCTCATTGCTGGCTGGTTCAAACTCTTCCACTCGCCGGCTGGGAACTACAGCCTCGAATGGTGCCCTCGCCTCAAAGCCATAACACAAGGCAAAGGAGGTCTCTCCTGTTGCCTTCCTTGGTGTTGTTCTGAAGGTCCAGAGTATATTGTTCAACTCCTCCACCCAGGCAGTCCCGAGGGCCTCCAACTTCTTTTGCAGTCCATCGACGATCGTCCGGTTGGTGTTCTCCACCTGTCCATTTGCGTGGGGGTAGCAGACCGTAACTCGGATGGATTCTACGCCCCACTCTGCACAGAATTGTCGGAAGGCTTCGCAGTCAAACTGCCTTCCGTTGTTGGAGATTATTTGGAGGGGAACCCCAAACCGGCAGAAAATATTCTTCCATATGAACTTACTACATTGGAGATGTGTGATGCTGGCAAGCGGCTCGGCCTCAACCCACTTCGTAAAGTAGTCCACTGGGACGAAGACAAACTTCCGGTTTCCCGACCCATTTGGTAAGGGACCGACCAGGTCAACACCCCATCTTGTGAATGGAAGGGCGGTGCTGATCGGTGTGTACATCGTTGCTGGTCGGCCGGGGCTCTTCTGGAACTTCTGGCATGTCTCGCATTTCCTTGCATAGTCAGCGCAATCCTTCATTATTGTTGGCCAAAAGTACCCCTGGAGGAAGACCTTCCTAGCTAACGTGCCTGCCCCCTGATGGGCGGAGCATACGCCCCCATGGAGTTCAGAGACGATCATTTCCGCCTCATGTGGGCGTAAACACTTTAGCAAGGTCCCATTGTAGGACCTCTTGTACAGCTTCCCATCCAAGACGACATAGCCCGGATCTCGTCGCCGGACTAACCTTGCCTCCTCCTCTTTATCGGGGAGCGTCCCGTCGGCTATGTAGCGCAGGAGGTCATCCACCCAACACCAGGCGACTGGTTGCAGGGGAAGGACGTCAATGGACGGTGAGGCTGATATGCTTGAGGTCGTCATCTCCTCAATGCGTGCAATTCTTGATATATGTTTAGGTAACCCTTGGGATAGCTTTGAGAGGAGGTCTGCATCGGAGTTTTGATTTCTCGGGATGCAGATCAACTCTGCTTGCTTGAACAACCCGAGCAACTCCCGAACAACATCTCGATACTTCATCATTCTTTCTTCCTTCGCTTCGAACTCACCTTTGACCTGGGAAACCACCAGGCGGGAGTCGCATTTCACCTTTATCCACACTGCTCCCATGGCGGCTGCCAATCGTAGCCCAGACAGTAGGGCCTCGTACTCCACCTCATTGTTGGAGACTTTGAAAAGATAGCGGTAGGCATAGTAGGCTCGGAATCCCTCGGGTGAGATGAGGACGATTCCGCCCCCGCATCCCTTGGCTCCTGCCGACCCATCAGTCGCTAAAGTCCACCATTGTTTATTGCTCTCTTGTTGCCTATCTGCCACTTCTCGGGCCGTGCATTCCACAATGAAATCAGCCAGAGCCTGGCCTTTGATGGACGTCCGAGGCTGGAAGTCAACCTCATATTGGTTGAGGAGCATCGACCACTTCACTACCCGGGTTGTGCCGGGCGCCCTCAGAGCGGCACCTAGGGGTTGGTCCGACAGGATTTTGATCGGGTGCGCTTGGAAGTAGTGTGTCAACTTCTTGGCGGTGGTGTAGGCGGCATATATTGTCTTCTCGAGCGGGGTGTACCGGAGCTCAGCATTGTGGAGGGTCTTGCTCACATAGTAGACGGGACGTTGAACGCCTTCCTCCTCGCGAACCAGCACGGAACTGATTGCGCCTTGGGAAACCCCAAGATAAAGGATTAACGTCTCCCCCCTCTCCGGCTTGCTGAGTAAAGGCTCAGAGAGGAGGTACTTCTTCAGGTCGTCGAAGGCTCGCTGACACTCATCATTCCAGACGAAACCATTTTGTTTCTTTAGGACCTGGAAGAAGGGTAGGGACTTCTCGGCGAACTTGGACATGAAGCGTCCGAGGGCTGCTAGCCGGCCGGTGAGAATCTGGACTTCTTTCACTGACCTCGGGGGTTCCATGTCAAGTATTGCCCTTACCTTCTCAGGATTTGGCTCAACCCCCCTCCGTGTGACCATGTACCCCAGGAACTTGCCTCCTTGGACGGCAAAGGTACATTTCTTCGGGTTCAGGCGCGGACGGACTGCCTTCATGATCCCGAAGATCTCTGCCAAATCATCTGCATGATCGGACGCCCGGGTGCTCTTGACGATCATGTCGTCAACATACGCCTCCATGTTCCTTCCGAGCACCTTCCAGAATACCTTGGCCACCATCCTCGTGTACGTCGCCCCAGAGTTCTTCAGCCCGAAGGCCATGACAAGATAACAAAAAATCCCCTCTGGGGTGACGAACGAGGTCTTCTCCGCATCTTCTTCGTGCAAGAAAATCTGATGGTATCCTCGAAAAGCGTCCCTGAAGCTAAGGAGCTCACATCCGGACGTCCCATCGACTAGTTGGTCGATGTTAGGCAATGGGAATGGATCCATCGGACATGCCTTGTTGAGATCGGTGTAATCAACACACATCCTCCAGGTTGGCGGCTTCGGGGCCAGGACCACGTTTGCCAGCCAAACCGGGTACAAGACCTCCCGGATATGCTTGATACTCAGGAGCATGTTGACCTCCTTCTTCACGAATTCCCTCCTCTCGGTTGAGAGGTGTCTTCTTTTCTGATGGATGGGCTTCGCCGTTGGATTGACCGCCAGCCGATGGACAGCGATGCTTCGGTCAAATCCAGGCATGTCCTCCGGTCCCCACGCGAAGACAACGCTAAAAGGGACAAGTACCTGGATAATCTTCTCCCTCAAGCCGGCCGGGAGCCCGGTCCCGATCTTGACCTTCCGCTCCGGCCTCTCAGGGTCAATCTGGATCTCCTGCACGTCTGAGGTGGGTTCAACGCGGAGCTGACCCTCCTCATACTTCATGGCTTTGCTGTTGATAGTGTGGATCCTCAAGTCTTTTTGACCGATTTGTTTGCAAGCTTTCAAATAGCAGCTCCTCGCCATTCGCTGATCTCCCTTGGCGACTCCGATGCCATTCGGAGTGGGAAACTTCATGCATAGGTGCTCCTGGGATATCACACATCTGAGGACTTCCAGGGCCGGCCTTCCCATGATGATCTTATGCGCACAAGTTAGGCGTACGACGATAAACTCGACGTCTAACTTGGATACGCAGGGCGCGGAGCCCACCATCACGGGGAGGACTATGCTGCCCTCCGACTCAATGGAGTCCCCGGTGAAGCCCGAGAGGGGGGTTCTCACCGGGATCAAGTATTTTCGGTCCAGCACGAGACCTTGGAAGGTGTCATAGTACATGAGGTTAACGGAGCTCCCATTGTCCACCAGGACTCGGTGGGCGATCGTGTTGTTGATTTCGACCTTGATGACCAAGGCATACCTGTGCGGCGGAGGCATCGGTGGCAAATCTGCGTCGGTGAAGAAGATGGGGTCCCTCTTCACCCTCTTGTCAGGGGTGAAGATATGTGAATATTTTTAAATCCCTGGAGCCTTTTTTGGGAGCCTGATTTAATTTGGGAATTTCCATAAACTCCGGGATTCACATAATCCACAATTATGGTTCCTTGATATGTGAATATTTTTAAATCGGCAGCTGACTTAAACTACTCCCTCTTAGCCGAGTCTACTACTCGACTAAGGGAGTGGGGGACTCGTGATGGGGTTATGGGACTAGGTCCAGAGCCTAATCGGCCCAGGCCCCGGGCTTGTACCAGCAGGCCCAAGCCCAGTGATCCAGAGCTCATTCCGACCCAACCGATCAGGCCCATCAAAGAGTGAAAGCCCAGGGCGGCCTGCTGTCCAGCCCAGCAGGGAGCCTGCCTACCAGCCCAGTCAGCAGCCTGCCTTCCATCCTACCCGGGAGCCTGCCTTCCAGCCTACCCGGGAGCCTGCCTTCCAGCCCAGTGGGGAGTCTGTCGTCCAGCCCAGCAGGGAGCCTGCCTTCCAGCCTAGCCAGGAGCCTGCCGACCACCAGCCCAGCTGGGAGCCTGCGGTCCAGCCCAGGTGGGAGCCTGCCTCCAGCCCAACGGGGAGCCTACCTTCCAGCCTACCCGGGAGCCTGCCTTCCAGCCTACCCGGGAGCCTGCCTCCAGCCCGGTCAGAAGCCTTCCTCCAGCCTAGCGGGAAGCCCACCGTCCAGTCCAGCAGGAGGGAGCTCAAGCGTCCAGCCTGCCAGCCAGGCTGACCTGCCAGCCAGGAAGAGTAATGGCCAACAATCAATGCGCTACTTAATTATGTGTTTAATTCCGTATTAATGTTGTAATTATGTTAGTCATTATTATGTTCGGCAGTTACCATTTGTAATCGCCTATAAAAGGCAATTCGAATTTCAAATACAGATATGCTATTTCTGGCTAACTTTCCATATTCGTACTTTCCTAATTCTTGCTTGAGTGTCGTACGTAGCTTTCCTAAAAGCCTACGAGCGTCCTATTTTGGACCAACATTGGTGCTTTCATTGAGAGCCTCTATTGATCTCTCACATCACTTTAGTAGGAAAATTCAATAAATTCATCCCAATCCAAGGTGCTACAGTCCACTTCCTCCCGTTCTCTTCGCCAATCACAGCTGGATGCCGCGCGCCGACGTCGCTGCTGGTTTCCCTCATCGCCATGCCTATTTATGAGATAGGCCTTCAAATGTGCGCCCACCTAATTCATATGGAGCAAGAGTCTGCTCTGCGTTAAAGTGAATGGGCCAAGATTACACTAAGACCAAATTTAATTCTCCTCAAGGATGACGACGGGCTGCATTTTCAGCAACTCATTCGGGCCCGTTTGGTTCTAAAGCTAAGTTTCCAAAAATCCTCTATATTTGATACCAAAAAATCATAAATTAAAACATTTGAAAAGATATTTTAAGTGATATATTGCTTTTACTCTTGTTAAGTGTGTGTAATTTTAACATTGAACAACGGACTTATGAAATCTGATCACTCAAGTACGCCGGACGAGCACACACACTCGTACACTGGCCGAGCACACACACTCGCGCCACCGGGTCACGTCATATGGGTGTGACGATTAGTAAGCTCCAATATAAATGTTGATACCACACACTATTGACTTCATACGAGTTCGTGTGTGCTCTTACCTCTTCCTAGTGCATCACACTCCAACTTCGGGGGACGAGTCACCCGTTCAAAAGTTTTTACTTGCGGGTTCGAACTACTAACCTCGGGTGGCGAGTTAAACTCTTGCTAGAGGCCTAGAACCACGTTCTTGCGAGCAATTTTGTCTCTTAATTGACATTCACATTTCTCGAAAAAGGTTGATATACTTTAGTTCTTTGGGGTCGGATTATCCATTCGACTGAGGAGTCCGACTCACTTACTCGCGGATTCAATCTTTCTTTCGGAGACTGGGTTGAGGCCTAACTTGGGAATTTGATGTCACTCTTTTCAAGTAGTGAGTCCGACTCACTTACACACTGAGGCGTGGTTCGACACCAGACCAGATGCTCTATTCTACACTAGTTTCTTTTATGTGTAGGTACAACTGAATGAAGTGGGGGACTGAGGGTCATACCGTCTTCAAGGAAGCAAATGACAAACCTGACGAGTCTGAGTCCAACGAGAAGAACAGTTCTAGCCATCCTATTGACAGATGGTGATCATTGCAATAAAGGCTGAGGATCTCACCTCTTGCTTCATCTTGGGGGCGTCAGATGTACTCTTTTTCCCTTCATTAGGATTTTTTCCCATTGGGTTTTTTCCTAATGAAGGTTTTTAATGAGGCATCTCCCCCAACATGGATAAGGGCGGGGATTTTCTAGTCTCGGAGAAGAGCAACTGACTTGGACTACTCCCTCTTAGCCGAGTCTACTACTCGACTAAGGGAGTGGGGGACTCGTGATGGAGTAATGGGACTAGGCCCAGAGCCTAATCAGCCCAAGCCCCGAACTTGGACCCATGGATCCAAGTTCATAACCTGGAGCCTGCCTGCCAGCCCGGCAGGGAGCCTGCCAGTCCGGCCGACCTCCTAGCCCGGAAGAGTAACGGTCGAACAATTAATGCGCTATTAATTATGTATTTAATTCCGTATTAATGTTGCAATTAATTAGTCATTAGTCATTATTATCGGTAACGGTTACGATTTGTATACGCCTATAAAAGGCGGGTTGTAATTCAGATTAGGGGAAGCGAATTCTATATGCTATTTCTGGCAACTAAATACTTTTAGCTTCTTTCCTTATTTGCATTATTTTCCTGATTTCCTGCTTGAGTGTCGTACGTAGCTTTCCTAAAAGCCTACGAGCGTCCTATTTTGGACCAACACATCTCTTTTACTTTACTTTTGCGCTTGTGGACTTCGCCATTTTTTTTATGTCTATCTGCTATATCTAGGCCCAATGTTTTGAATTGAGCTACTTTTCCTGGTTTTGGACTTAGCTATTCTTCTTGTTTTTGCTATCCAGGTCAGGAAGTGTACCTTCTATTATCAATTTTTTCTAGTCATGCCGTTCAGGGAGTTCATCTATTCTGATTTTGGTTATTTGCAAGTCCTCCCTGTTGGGGACGCCTATCTTAGCAATCCTCAATTGTTACTATAGAGGTTAGGTCTAAGTACAACATTTAGGACTTAGTTGTTTTCTCATTGTTTCTCCACCCCGCTCGGGAGTGTATCCTCTTTAGCTGTTGGATCTCAAGCAACTTTTATGGCTATATTTCTCCATTCGGGCAGATCTACCTTTACCCTGGCGCTCTTCTTAGGACAATTGTTTTTTGAACCTTGGTGCCTATTCGGTCTTTGGCCCTGATTAAGTATGGCCACAGTTTGTTCATCCCCCTGTTTGTGGCGCCGATCGGGTATCATTACCTTTGTTTGTGGTTGATCTAAAACTCGAGTAATCGCTTCGCATAGTTTGGGGTTTATTTGCTCCTTTTGTGCTCTTTTCCTTACTTCCCGTTCGGTATTTTGACCGGTTCATCTGACGTTTCATTTCTGGTTTGCTACCGATTTTTGGTTCGGATGACCGTTCAGGTGTTTCTGCTGCTGGTGATGCCTTAATTTCTCTCAACCGTTTTGTGCCACGTGTTAGCCATCGGTTTGGCCTCTTGGCGGCACTTTTCCTTTATAAGGACGCAGCTGCTTCCTTTTCATTTTTCTGCTGCTTCTTTAGCTTTCTAACTCTTTCAAGCTTTCTCTCTTTAGAATCTTGCTTTCTCCTTTGTTATATGTCTGGTTTCCTTAGCTCTCTAGATTCAGAGGAAATGGCACCAAGATGGCACTCTTGCCCGATCCTCAGGTTCCAATGATTCTTCCTCATCTCCTCGAACCGAACAGCCCCTCCCGGATGATTGGTGCACATCCGGTGATGACCTGGCTATTAACGAGAGGGGGGTGCCCGAACGGCCCCCTTGCTATAGTCTAAACTTCCATTGTATCAGGAAGCAGCAGCGCCAGCGTCTTCCGACGGATGCCGATCAGTCGCTCCGTCAATTGTTGCCTCCTCCCCGCGAGTTTTATGCGGGTTTCATCAAACATCCCATGAGGCACCGTTCGGGATGTGTGCTGGTGCATATGGATGCCTTGGTAGCCGGTCTTTGGTTCCCCATGCATCCATTCATTGTTGAATTTCTTTGTCGGGTCTCGCTGTTGCCGGCCTAGTTCGTGCCCAACACATATAGGATTCTGACCGGCTTCATCGTCCGGTGTCAGGACCTGGGGATTGCCCCAAACGTCGACCTATTCTTGTACCACTACAGTTATCAGACCTACTGGACCACTGGGTACCTGCGGCTGATTGCCCGTGTTGACTGGGCCTTGTTTACTGACAATCCCATTCCCCCTGAGAAATGGGAGGAGTGCTTCATATTCGTCCGTGTGGGTGAGCCACTTCCATTCCCTGATCGGTGGAACACATATCCCGTTCAGGATACTACCCCAGTACTGGATGCCGCTACTCTGTCAGTATGACCGGCTTCGTTTGGACGGCTCAAAGAACCTTCGCTCTTACCTTACCCCCTCCAAACTCCTGGCCGGCAGCATTGGTAATCTTCTAGTTTCAAAAGGCCGTTCGGCATGAATGTTTTCCTTTTTGTTGATTTCCATTTATAATTCTTTGCAGGTGCAATTCCCCCTATTTCTACAAAGCGGCCTGCTCCCATTCCATCCTCGACCGTCCTGGCGGATATGGGGAAGGGGAAGGTCACCGTTGTTGCTGGGAAGCTGGTTCATCAACTAGGTTCCTCCGCTGGACAAGCTCCCGATCAGTCCCGGAAACGCCCAAGGACTGAGAACGGTGGTCAATTGGTCCTGATCGACCATGTGATTGACCTGATAGTTCCTGATCCGGAACCCAACAAATCTGCTCCCTCCTTTTCCAGGAAGGATGATTCTGTCGTTGGCAAAAAGGATGATCCCTCTCTCGCCACTTTCCCGGTCAGTTATCGGCTGATTGTGGAGATTTCCGCCATGGGTCCTTGTGCCGAGGGTCGGATGCTGTACGGGCAAACTGCCTCCTCTCTTTGGTTCAGCACTTCCCTTAAGGCTGGTGAGAATTTCACCAACCTGGTTCATTGGTCTGGTTTGGTCGAAACAGGCCATTTGAAGAGTCTCAAGGTATATACCTTATCATTTTTTGTCATATCTCACTTTTTTGTCCATTTTCAGGCTGGGACCTACTACCATAGGGCCTTCATGGCGGCCGAATGGGAAATCTCGATGCTGGTCCGCAAACGGGAGGACAACCAAACTCTCCTTGCTGCTGCCCGTAAACTGGCTGCCGATCTTCAAGAGCGGGCAGACAAGGGTGATAAGGCAGTGGCTGAGCTGGCTGAGATGCAGAAACGCATCCAGCGGCGTGATCGGGAGATTCGCGTCCTTCGTGCCAAGGTGGAGGCTGCAGAAGCCGTTGGCCTCAAATTCCAGAAAGCCAAGACCAAGGAGGGTGAGAAAACTTCTGCTCCTTATTGGGCTGATGTCTCCAAGTTCACCCAACAGGCGGTGATTGACTTCCAAAGGGGCAAGGGACTGAACATCGCTCTCAAAAATACCGTTTGGGAATTCCTTGGGAAGCACTTACGCGAATTCCTGGAGAAGTGTGAAGATCCACTAGTCGATGGCCTTAAGCTCTTGGATTCCACTCCTGGCGGAACGACTTTTGCTAATGCCTTGGCAAGGGATACTCTTGTCAAGTGCCAGGATATGCTGGTCGATCGGAATCTCGATGTTATCACGGAGCACTTCCACCAGTCGTTTGATCCCAAGGAGGAGGATTTTGATGAGATGTTTTGCCGTGCTTACAAGCAGGTGATGGCACAAAGGGCAAAGGCCTCGTCTGACCCCAAGAACTCTGCTGAGCCTGGAAGTTCTCAGCCAAATTCTTTCCCGATCAGAGATCCACCTGTAACATAGTTTTTCATTCTTTGACTTATTTCTTCATTCTTTTGTATTCCCCGACCGATAGTGCCGAATAATAAAGACATCCTTTTCCTGCCTCGAAGCCATTTACCCGACCGTGCAGACATTAACCAAGTTTTGGTTAAGTATTTTAGCTAATGCCTGTCATCTTCCAAACTTATAGTTCCGATGCAACTCGTCCAGTTTTTCCGGTCCGGGCCATCCCTACTAAGGGTTTGAGATGACCATTTTCAAACTGAAAACAAGATTACCTGTTCGGGTCACCCTCTTGTTTTAGCTAAAATGGAGACTCGCCTCCAAGTTACAGCTCGGAGAGCTACATAACTGAGACAAGGTTTAAAAAACCAGGGCCCGATCCCCCGCTCAGTCACCCGTGTTACCGAGTGCCGCCCGGTTCGTCCTACTCATAGTTTTACACCATCTCCTAAATTGGCCTAAATCCCCTGCTCGGTCATCCGGAGCACAAGGTCAAGTCCTAGCTGAAATGATGGCTCCCTATAGATCAAGATGAAGGTTCTCATTCGGTCGTCCAGAATGATTGCCATTTGAGCAAGCTGATCGAGGTGAGGCTTCTGGCCATGGTTGTGATAGTGTCATTCGGTCTTCGCAACCTGGTTATCCAACTTCTGGCTCTTTGTGGAAGTTGATTTCTCCCTCTCTATACACCCCTTTTTTTAGAGGTGGCAACAGCCGTTTTTATTGATAAAACTTCCGTAATTGTTCGGTGTTCCATATTCCTTCCGATCGGCCTTCGGTATCTTGAAGGCCGAATGTTCCTTCTGCATACTTTTTCCGGACTTGGTAGGGGCCTTCCCAGTTTTTCTCCATTTTCCCGCCTTCCAGCGGTTTGCTGTTTTCCCTTTTCCCTTAGGACCAAGTCGCCTACTTGGATTGAACGTATCTTGACCTGTTTGTCAAAGTATCTCTATGTTGCTCGGTGATATTCCTCCATTTGTAGGGCCGCTAAATCCCTTCTTTCTTTTATAAAGTGAAGCTCTGCACGCAAATTGTCTTTGTTCCGTTCGGGATCATAGTGGATCGTCCGGTGAGTCGGAACTAGGACTTCAGTTGGTACTTTAGCCTGGAAACCGTAGGCCAGGGCGAACGGTGTCTCCCAAGTAGCTGTTCGGGGTGTCCTTCGGTATGTCCACAGAATATAGTTCAGCTGGTCGGGCCAGGTGGAGGAGTAATCTTCTAGTTTTTTCTTCATTCCATCCATGATGGTTCTATTCATGTTCTCCACCTGGCCGTTCACCTGAGGGTAAGCAACGGATGCCCTGGAATGTTTGATCCCCCATTTGATAAGGAAGTCCTCGAAGCTCCTGCTCACAAACTGCCTCCCATTATCGGTTACCACCTGTCCGGGGAGGCCGAATCTGCAAATGATGTTCTGCCAAACAAATCTCTGGCATTGGAAGTCAGTGATGCTGGCCAGTGGTTCGTCCTTTACCCATTTAATGAAATAATCAATACCCATAATGACATACTTCCTTCCTCCTGAAGCTGTAGGTAGGGGCCCTAGCAAGTCGACCCCCCACCCCGTGAATGACAAGGCTATAGTCATTGGAGTGTAGAAGGTCGCAGGTCGTCCGGGAACTGGTGCATAAAGCTGGCATATCTTGCACTTTCTGGTATGGGCGAAAATATCGTGTTGGATGGTCGGTCAGTAGTATCCGTGTAAAATGATTCTCCTGGCCAGTGTTTTTGGCCCCTGATGGCTAGAACATATTCCTTCATGTATTTCTTCCATCACAGCAGCCGCCAAACCAGGCGGGAGGCACTTCAAGTAAGGCCCCCCGAACGTCTTTTTGTATAACTGCCCATCTACCAACTCGAACATCGGGGCTCTCCTTTGGATGCAGGTCAAGTTGTACCCTTCGTCTTGTCGTTCGACAATGTTCCATCCTTCAGGTAGTTGGTCATGTCAGTGACCCAACTTGGTACTGCATATGATTTAGCGAAGGACCATTGTTGTCGGTCTGGTCACCACTTCCTGGTGTGCAAACTTCTGGATGTGTACATGAATCATCTGAGCCCGATCATCCAGCGCAGCACTTTCTCATTTCGACGGGATATCTGCCTCGGTATTCTCAATCCTGGAGACCTGGTCGAGCATCACCTGTTCAAATTTGCTGGTTTGTTCTTCGACTAGCTCCTTGTATGCCTTCAATCTCTCTTCTCTGGCCTCTGCACACCCGTTTACCTGGCTCACCACCAGCTGACTATCCGATCAGACCTTCAGCCGACTGGCACCCAAGGCTTTAACATATTTTAGACCTGCAATAAGTGCCTCATATTCGACCTCATTGTTAGTTACTTTAAAATTGAAGTGTATAGAATAATATGCTTTAAACCCTTCGGGGGATGTGATCACAGCTCCCCCGCCGCAGCCTTTGGCATTGGACGCCCCATCCACATACATCTCCCACCAGTCATTCAAGATCTCCCCATTGGAATCTTCCTCCTTTGACCGAACGGTACATAATTCTGCGATGAAATCCGCTAAGGCCTGGCCCTTAATAGTAGGACGAGGCTTGAAATCCACCTCATACTTCCCGATCAGGAGGACCATTTGGTGATGCGTCCGCTAGACATTGGATTCCTCAGGATGTTTGCCAGCGGTTGTGTTGTGTAGACGGAAACCGAGTGAGCTTGAAAGTGTGGTGCCAGCCGTTTGATAGCCGCGATCAAAGCCATGATGGTTTTCTCCATCAATGTATATCTCGTTTCAGGCCCGTTCAGAGCCTTGCTCACAAAGTAAATTGGATGTTGCACGCCCTCCTCTTCCTTCAGTAGGACCGAGCTGACTGCAAGGTCAGCCACGGCCAAATACATATACAAATGTTCCCCCGGGTCCGGTTTCGTCAAGACCAGAGGGGAAGACAAGTAAGCTTTGAACTCCTCAAAAGCTACTTGACATTCTGCTGTCCACTCAATGGGATTTGCCTTTTTCATAATCTGGAAGAATGGGATTGCCCGGTCAGCCAGTTTGGCCAGGAACCTGCTCAGGGCTGCTAACCTCCCGGTCAGCCTCTGAACTTCCTTCAAGTTTCTCGGTGCCTCCATGTCCATGATTGTTTTAACCTTCTCAGGATTAGGCTCAATTCCCCGCTCACTCATCATATATCCCAAGAACTTTCCCCCTTTGACTGTAAAGACACATTTCTTGGGATTCAGTCTCATGTCAGCTTTCTGCATGATCCCAAATATTTTTTCCATATCCCGCACGTGATCGTCTTTCTTTCGGCTCTTGATTAGGATGTCATCCACATATGCATCCATGGTGACTCCCAGAACTTCTTTGAATAGCATCCTGATCATCCTCTAGAACGTGGCCATGGCATTCTTCAATCTGAATGGCATGACAATGTAACAGAAAACGCTGTCTGAGGTGACAAATGCAGTTTTCTCCGCATCATCTGGGTGCATAAAGACTTGGTGATAACCTCTAAAGGCATCTATGAAACTCAGCAGCTCACATCCAGTTGTTTCATCTACCGGCAGATCAATTCTTGGCATAGGGTAGGGGTCCATAGGGCAAGCTTTATTCAGAACGGTGTAATCTACACACATTCTCCAAGTTGACCCCTTCGGGGCAAGGACCACATTAGCCAGCCATTCAACGTGAATAACTGGCCGAATGTGCCTGATTTTAAGCAAGGTAGCCACCTCCTGTTTTGTGAACTCTCGCCGCTCAGCAGCCTGATATCGTTTCTTCTGTTGCACCGGCTTTGCATCAGGTCGAATGACGACCTTATGACAGATGAGCTCAGGGTCAATCCCTGACATATCTTCTGGTCCTCGTGCGAACAAGATCTTAAATTTCCTCAAGGCTGCAATTACTCCTTCCCGTATCTCCTTCTCAAGATCTTCCCCGATCGCCACCTTCCGGTCGGGGGGGGGGGGGGGGTGGGTCAATCTCAATATACTCCAGCAGGGTGACAGGTGCAGGGCAGGCTTCGAACTCTGTTCGGCAAGTTGGTACCTCAATGCTGTTCACCCGCATTCCTCGGGTGTTTATCTTCTTCAAGGCTTCCCGATAGCATGTTCGGGCTGTTGCCGGATCTGTCCGGGCTACCCCTACACCAGTATCAGTGGGGAACTTGATGCAAGAGTGCCGAACTGAAGCTATTGTTTCCAAATCTTCCAGCCCTGATCGGCCCAATATGGCGTTGTGGGCACAATTGATGTCCACCACCACAAACGTCATTCGGACAGCTGTACGGTGGGTTTCATCTCCAATCTCGACCAGGAGCTGGATGGTTCCCTCAGCCTCAATACAATTCCCGATGAAGCTGGAAAGTGGTGTTTTTTAAAAAAAATCAGCTGCCTCCTCTGGAGTCCCATCTTCTCGAATGTGTGTAAGTACAACACGTTCACGCTGCTCCCTGTATCCACCAGAACACGGCGGATCAGGGCATTATCAATGCACATACTGATCACCAATTCATCCTTGTGCGGACTTGGTGAATTTGGCAAATCTGCCACCCCGAACGTGATCGGCTCCATCCTTCTTTTTTTCTGGGGCAGGGTGGACACGGAGGCTACGTACAATCCCCACTCAAACGTTTTCCGTTTGGCAGCCGAGTCCCCCGTGTCTCCCCCACCAAAGATAACCTTCACTTCTATCTTTGGCTTCTTCTCTGGGTTCCCCGACCCTTCAGCCTCTTCCCTGGGCGGGATGTAAGCATCATTTCAGGGTTCGGGATGTCTCGTCGGTTATCCCTTCGCCAACTATTGGGCTTCATGTACTGGCGCTGGTTCGGGGAAGGGTTGTTCGGGTTAGTATTGACATATTTCCTCGAGTAACCCTGTTGAATCAACTCCTCGATCGCAACTTGCAGAGCTTGGCAGTTCTCAGTGAGGTGCACGTTCCGCTTATGATACTTGCAAAAGGCGTTCAGGTCTGTCCCCATGAAATCTTTGGTATCGGTCGGGGGGGATAGTGCCCCTCTTCTTTTGGAATACGTTGGAAATTGTCATGACAAACGGAGTAAAATGCTTAATCCTGGGGCGGGGTGTAACACCCCGGCCCCGTAGGCCCCGAGGTAGTTACTTCTGACCTCTAGTACTGTCCTCACAAACCGCCACTAGCCTTTTCCGCGCACTTTGTCCTCACTCGTGCGCGCCCTGAGAAACTTCTCAGGGGGTCACCCATCCCAAGACTACTCCCGTGCAAGCACGCTTAACTTTGGAGTTCTTAGGTGATGAGCTCCCTTAAAAGGAGATGCATCTTGTTGGTATGAGTAGTACTATTAATCTATTTAAATTAAATCTCAAGTGTTACAATCACCCCCACTTAGGAACACAACGTCCTCGTTGCGCCCATAAACCAATCTCAATCATATCCCAGAATCTTTTCCCCTGCTAAGTGTCCGCCCGACATCCAACGGATCAGCACACTGTCGCAGGGTTGCTCTGATACCATTTGTAACACCCCGGCCCCGTAGGCCCCGAGGTAGTTACTTCTGACCTCTAGTACTGTCCTCACAAACCGCCACTAGCCTTTTCTGCGCACTTTGTCCTCACTCGTGCGCACCCTGAGAAACTTCCCAGGGGGTCACCCATCCCAAGACTACTCCCGTGCAAGCACGCTTAACTTTGGAGTTCTTAGGTGATGAGCTCCCTTAAAAGGAGATGCATCTTGTTGGTATGAGTAGTACTATTAATCTATTTAAATTAAATCTCAAGTGTTACACGGGGTGGCGCAGTTGCTGGCATGGGACCCAGACGGTCAGCCAACCTTGTAGGGGCAGGTTGCTGGGCCGTTCGGTCCCGCACCCTGATTTCCTCTTCCAGGGCCGCATGCTTCCTGACCCTCTCTAGTACATCAGCATAGCCCGTACCAGGGTTCTTCTTTAGATCCCTATACAGTTCCCCGGTCTGGAGGGCATCAGTGAATAGGAGGACCGTTGTCTCATCCGTCATGCCTGTCACCTTCAGGGTCTCGCTTCTCCATCTGGTCAGGAATTCATTGATGGATTCCTTCGGTCCCTGCCTCACACTGGTCACGTAACCAAAGTGTAATTTGGGGTTAGTGCTGGAGGCGAACTGTGCCAAAAATAATGTGGACAGCTCAACAAAACTCCCGATCGACCCCGGCTGCAAGGTGTCGAACCACTCCTGTGTTGGCCCTCGAAGAGTGCTGAAGAATAACCGGCAAATTACCGCATCAGTGGCGCCCAACAGCATGAGGCCTCCTTGACAACTCCTCAAGTGCACATGGGGATCTCCCGCTCCATCGTACGTCAGGCCGTTTGGGGGTCGACAGTCCCTTAGAGTTTCCGCATTCATGATCTCCCTAGTGAAGGGAGAAGTAATCCCAATCCTAGCTGGTGGGGTTTGTTGGGGAGTCCGACTCACCTGCTCCCTGAGCTCGGCCATTTGTCTCCTCATTTCGGCCATTTCCTCATCTTGGGCTGTTCGGGGAGGTGGAGGTGGAGTCCTCAGATCTACGAACTCCGGGGTCTCCTCAGTAGGAGGTGCCGCTCCTCTGCTTCGACAGATGAATCTTTCTCCATCCCTTTCCACATATTGGAAATGCTGCCCAACGGGATATATCAAGGGAGTAGGTTCCCTGTAATGAGCCTCGTACTTGGGCATGATCGGTGTCCGTTGTCTATGCCGGGGGGTGCGAGCTCTCCATTGGGCTCCCCTGTGTGCCTGTGAGTGTGCTGATGCGGTGGCGGTTTCGGCATCGTCTCCCCCCTCATCAAATGACGGCATGGATCGGATGGGAGAGAACGAATCACATGTTTCATCAGAGAAGGTGGCTCCACCCCGCTCTTGCTCGTCCGCCATGCGCTGCATGGCGGCTGCCATTTCCCTCATCAGCTGAGGGTCCCTTCTCACGCCATGGGGAATGATGTCCTCAAAGGGTTGCGAAGTGCTCCTGCTGGCATGACCCTGCGTAGACCAGTTTGCGGAGGATCCCTGGCCCCTCCGTCCCCTGGTAGCAGAGCTAGGTGTTGTTGTAGCGAGTCTGACCATCTTTGAGGAAGGTGGTGTTTAGATCAAACGGTTTTCTTGGGATTTTTGTTTAGTTTCCCACAGACGACGCCAATGTTTAGGTTAAGTCCCGTAGATCCGAAAGCCCAACACACGCTTTGGATATTAAGGATGTTGGTCTTGATTAAAAGGTGTATAAAATATAAAACAGTAGATCAAGAGTGAACTCAGAAGCTAAAATTCTGCGATTACAGGAGACTACCCGAATGGTACGTCAGACTATAGTCAAATACAAAAATAAGAGAGATAATTCTATTGCTAAGCTCTGAGTCTCAAAAATGCTAACCCCTTTCTATGTATTTGATGCATGTATTTATACTAAGAGGGGGATAGGTAGGGTGGTGACGTGGCTGAACTTGGTTGGTTGCTGCCTCTGCCGTCTTTGCACCCATGCCTTCACTTGCCCTCTCCATACTTCATCATTAAATGCGGCTCCCACTTGCTGACTACCTGGTCGGATAGCCCGTTCGGGGGTGCGAGACTTCCTTGTGGTCGCTTTGATGCTAGTACTCTGTTAATTAGCTCAAGTGAATAAATTGACTCGAATGTTGTTCGGTCAATACCCGTTCGGGATGCCTTGGACTCTACTGACTTCATTAGGCCTTTTGTCTTCTATGGGTCCTTCTATGCTTTGGGCCGGGTATCTTGGGCTTCGGCCCAATATCCCAACAAGCGGTATCATACCGTACCGACTCCCTACCCAACAATTACTTTAAATTCTAATATATTGTAAAAGCCTAAAATTAATACTATCGTACTTATGTTGGTTACAAACACCAAAATACAAAAATAAAAGCCCAATTTTCCAAATCCATTATAACCTTCTAGGCTTCTATTACGTAACATTCAAACAAACTAATCCTAATGACTAATGAGTAATGTATTAATGTCCAAAAACAAGTCCATCTTGTCCCAAAAGGTTGTGAGTCGCGGTGGCTGAGTACCTGACGAGTGAAGAGAAATACACTTAAGTGACAAGTGTATCTTCATAGGGATCCCGCGAGTCAAGGCACACAACTTTGTCTGAAAATCTTATTCAAATATTTTTTTAAATATAAAAATGACTAAATACACAATATCATATTATGAATAAATGATTTTATATCCATGTTGTTTAAATAATTTTATTTACTTTTGTTAGAGATCACTATTAATTTTATTATATCTATATTGTTCAGGTTATTTTAGGAAATTGTATTACTTTTTAATACGTGGCATGCTAAACTCCTTGAATATACTAATACTCCATCCGTCTCGAAAAGGTTGGCCAAATTTCATTTTTTGGATGTCCCAAAAAGATTGGTCATTTCCATTTAAAGTAAGGAATATGTAACTAAAGTTAATTCTCTCTCCTCTGCACAAATTTCAACCACACAATTTTTTACTTTATTAATCTACGTGAAAGTCAACTTTGGCCAACCTTTTCAGGACGGAGGGAGTAATAATTATTGTTCAATATTGAATATGACATCAATAGATTATTAATTGTATTTTGTATCATTTTAATAAGAAAAAATTGGATTTAATAATCCCAACTATGCCCGATCCGCCTTTAATAATCCCAATTTTTTATTATTACCGGGTGGTCTAAACTTAATTGGTCCCCATGACTGGTTACCAGCTAGGAACGTAAAAAAACACTCCCAAATGTAGAACTAGTTCTCAGGCATTCAACTATAGACATACGAGGTATCATCTGATGAAATCAAGTGCTATCTTTTTCCCTGCACTTCGTGCGCCGGCTCCTGAGGAAAAATTCAAGTGCCTGATTTGAAGTTTCTAAGAGCTTCATTGTGACCATATAGCAGGTACAGAGTAGCTCCAGGTTTTTTATTTATAGGTGCCTATGTATACAAAACTAGGGTTACTTGGTGAATTTAAGCATTATTATAATCCGTTTCATTCTAAACTTTTAGGCTGTATTTGAATCAAGAAGAAATGGCTAATTGTACTACTGTGACGCTTAAGATGTGGCATGGAGGAAAGTTTACGAAGAATGATACATGACAGCTACAGTATATTGGGGGGACAATGCAAGTGCTTTGATGTTGATGCTGATGAGTTGTGCTGGTTTTGGTTAGAGGAGTTAGCCGGGAAATGTGGTAAGTATTCCAGTATAGATGACATCTATTATTTGATTCCGGGTAAAAGCTTTGACAAAGGATTGAAAAGGGTAAAGTTTGATGCTAAAGTTAGGGAGATATACAAAGTAGTAATGACATTTAGAACCATTGATTGCTACATAAGGCATGGATTAAGCACTCCAGAAATTGTGTATCTACTGGAAGGAACTAGGGAAAATGAAGACAGTTCGGTGGGCTTAAGAGCTTCAAAAGAAGCAACAGGTTCTGTCCCAAGTTAATGTGTGAGCACACCTCACACAAACACTTCAGAAGTTCCAAATGTCTTTTATACGTTTTGTGAGGATGAATAAGAACATGATGCTCCAGATGAAGATGCAAAAGAGGATGAATCACACGAACATGTGGAAGCAGAATCCAATGACCAAGATGATGGTCATCACATTGATGTGCAAGATGAGGATTTGGAGGTCCCTCTAGTTGGATCTGATAATGATACTAGTGATGAAGAGTTCATAGAGTCCAGAAGAAAAGTGAGTGGATGGAATTCCAGGATCCAAGAAATAGCAAAGAAGCTACAAAAAGAAGCAGCTGAGGGTCTTCTAGGTCGTAAGGCAGCATTAGAAAAGTAGCCTGTAGAGGAGCAGGATCCGGGGAAGCAAGAGTTTTTTAGTGATTATGAAGACTCCGAAAATGACTTGCTCACACCTTCTGAGAGTGAAAATAATGGTACACTGTCCTCAAAGAGAAAAGGTAAAGATCTTCATATGGATGTGTATCCTGACTTCAAGAAACTGAAGTGGGAGGCTGGTATGAGATTTGAAAATAGGGACAAATTTAAAGATGCAGTGGCCAAGTTTGCAATTGCTCAAGGTAGGAATTTGGAAATAAATGTGAGTTCTAAGAATAAGGATGGCAATGGGGGCGGGGCCCGTGGGGAACCGCCCCATGGGGTGAGGATGGGGTGGGGTTTGGGGCGGGAGGGACGGGGATGGGTGGGATATTTATACCCCGTTAAAATATGGGGCGGGGGCGGGGATTGCTACACCCGCCCCGCCCCCGCCCCATCCCCGTTATATATATAAACTCAAACATACATATATATACAAACATATATACACATATAAATAATGTATAACCTTATTTAAGTAAATTATATAGTATGTAGTACGAGGTATATAACAAACACATGCATATACATATAGACATATATAAATGTATATGTGTGTAACTGTGTATTAGTCGTGACTAATGAATTAATAAATTTTATACCATCATAATAATACATAATAAATAAAAATACTTATCATAAATGTTATATGAGTGTTAAAAGTGAGAAAATGAGTAAATAGTACACATATGCATATTTAAGTGTGATATACTCTGTGTATAATTAATTGTATTCTAATTGATGAGAAATTTGTAACGACATACATGATGATAAAATGTTTACTTATATTTTTACTTTTCTTATTCAAATTAAAGAATTATTAAAAATTGAAGGAATTAACTTTTATCAAACACAATGTCACGATATTATCTAGCTTACATCTTTTAGTGCTATATATATTTATATTTATCTTTAAAATGGGTTAAAAAAATATGCAAATAAGATACTCCTTTCATCCCATTTAAAGGTTCCCGTCCACATTATCCGGTCAACGTGCATTATTCTTAATCTTTACTTTATATGTATAACTTTTATCAAATTTAATTTTTTTATCAGGTATTATAGAACTTTTAATGTAGTTTCTGAATATGTAAATTTTATTTACTAAAAATAATTCTACTAATGACAGAGATTAATGAATTTTATGGTTAGTCAAACACCGTAAACCGCGCGTGGGAACCTTTAAATAAGACGAAGGGAGTAAATAAAATCTATATGGGGGCACCCGTGGGCACCCATGGGGGACACCGGGGTGGGGCGGGGATGGGGAGGGTCTGGGAGTAGCGGGGGATGGGGTGGGGATGGAGGAAACTTTTTAGACATGGGACAGGGATGGGGGAGCCAACCCCCGCCCCAAACCCACCCCGTTGCCATCCCTATCTAAGAATAGGCAACAAAGAATAGGTGCAAAGTGTGTGGAAGACTGTCTTTTTCGATTGTATGCTAGTTGGGATAGCAGGAGGGCTTCTTTTGTAGTTAAGACTGTGAAGGGGAATCATACCTGTAATAGAAACATGAAGAAAAATAGACAACTAAAGGCAACATGGGTTGCAGTCCAATTGTTGGAAGTATTCAAGTCCAGGCCTCACTAGCCTGCACAAGAAATAACTCAAACCATAAGAAGAGCTTATAAAGTACTTTGTTTCAAGAGACTTTGCATACAAAGTGAAACATCATGCACATAGGAAGCTTCATGACATTATGAAGGAGCACTTTAACAAGGTAGGAAGATACTTAAAGGCTTTAATTCAAGAAAATCCTCAAAGCCACTTTAAGTTGTTCACAGATCCATCAACAAAGGCATCCCCCCCCCCCCCCCCCTCCACATTTCAGAGATTTTTTGTTTGTTTTAGTGGTCTGAAAGAAGGGTGGTTGAGTGGAGGTAGAAAGGTTTAATGTGTGGATGGTTGCTTCATTAAGACCATTTTAGGGGGGATGTTATTATCTGCAGTAGGAAGAGATTCCAATGATCAGATGTTTGCATTGGTGTGGGCGGTTGTTGAAGGTGAAAATAACTCTAGTTGGGAATGGTTTCTAAGTGAATTAAAAAAGACATTGAGTGATTCTGGAGGAGCACACTACACCTTCATTTCTGATGAGCACCAGGTAATAGCTATTTCCATTGTAATTACCTCATCATGAATATTAAATAATTTATTAATGCAGTTTGTTGTTTCTTAATTGTTACAGTCCATTTTGCGTGGAGTTTCTTGTGTGTTCCCTCTTGCAGAGCACAGACATTGTGTGAGACATGTGTTTGCAAATTGGCACAAAACACATAAAGGTGATGAATTAAAGATGATATTCTGGAAAGCAGCAAAGGCTTATAATGAAGCTGATTTTGTGGAGCCTTTGGATTAAATGGGTAAAGTCAGTCCTGCTGCAGTTACTGCTTTTAATGCATATAATCCCAGGTGTTTTTGTAGAACCTACATTAGAACAACCACAAAATGTGATGTCATAGTAAGCAACATGGCTGAAACGTTTAATGGGTACATTATAAATGTTAGAGCTAAGCACATAATATTTATGCTACAAGATATTAGGGGTGCTTTGATGCAAAGAATGGTTGTTAAGAGGCAGGGTATGAAAAATAATGGAAGTTTGCTATGTCTAAGAATCCACGCAAGATTAGAGAAATCAAAAGATGAGGCAGCCAATTGTACCCCCTACCCTCTAGTGAAGTATTGTTTCATGTGTGTCATAGGCTAGACACTTTGACAGTCAATTTTGGGGCTAAGAGTTACACTTGCAGAAAGTGGGATCGACCTTAGCGGAGTTCCTTGTTGTCATGATGTCGCTTGTATGTTCTTCAAGAATGTAGCACCCGAGGATTTTGTTGATCAATGCTACACTAGACAGTCTTATATGAAGATGTATCCGGGTAGCATAGCCCCTCTAAACGGTGAAAGGCACTGGCCTCCAATAAATATGCCCTTAGATCCTCCACCAATTAAGATTGGTCCCGGTAGGCCTAGAAGAAATAGGATAAAGGCACCACACGAAAATCCAAAAAAACCGAGTAAGGCTTACAAAGCATGGGGTTGAAATGACTTGTAGTGTGTGCAAGTCAAAGACACATAACAAGAGAAAGTGTCCGGATAAAAATAAAGCTACTAAACTACAATCTCAACCAAAAAGGAGTAGGGGAAGGCCAAGAAAGGTGAGCCAGCCTGAAGCACACATAGAGCATGATGCTACGACAACCCAACCATCTAGAGTTGGTAGAGGAGGAAGAGTGATTCATGGAAGAGGAGCCAAAGTTGGACGAGGAGGTCAAGGAAGAGGACGTAGCACACGAGGAAGAGGTAAAGGGCAAGTACCAGTTGGGTTTGGAGTAATGATTGATGGACAATGAAATGCATGGACCAATGTAATTTGCTGTAACTATGTCTTATTCTTTAAGTATATTTACTGAGTATATTTATCGAGTATTACTAACAGTTAATATCATTGTAGGATAGTGTTGAGGGTAAATCCCGTAGATCCGAAAGCCCAACACGAACTTTGGATATATCAGGAATGGCACAGAATCAAAGTGTATAAAAAATATAAGATCTGAACTCACTAATACTCGAAAGCTCACTTGTATTAACTAACCAGTCTGATTACAATGAATTTCCCGATCGGTAGGTCGGAAACAATGCTTTAATACAAGAAATAAGAGCAATGATGTTATTCTAGAGCCTGAGTATTGAAATGCTAACCCTTACAATGATTTTAAACCTTCTATTTATACTAATGGAGAGCATGGGCTGCCCTGTGCTGATTAGCTGTTGCTCCACCGACTTGGTCACCCATGTTTCCACTTGTTGATGTCATAGTCTGGCATTAATTGCACCTGGCCACTTGCCGGTTGTCCGTTGCGCGAACGGGATGTTGGACTATGCTGAAGACGCTGCCAAATTGGCCCAAGTATGATATATAGCCCGAACTCCATTCGATATGTTTTCTTACTGGGCTAACCTTTATTTGGGCTGAATCTCGTTCGGCATGAATTCTTTACTGGATCTACTCATCATAGAGTGATGGGCCCGTTGCTTGGGCCGGATATCTTGGGCCTTCTTGATCCGGGTATTGGGCCTCTAGGTCAATATCCCAACACGAGTCCCCCACTTCCGATGTCTCGAACAACAGTGAGTGCATTAGGAAGTATGAATACCAATGTTGCAATCCGCCGAATGGTGATCGGGGTACAGAAGTAATCAGTTCCCCATGCTGTGATTTGACGGATGCCGTTTCTTTTCCCCATATTCATCATGGTAACCGTCGTTTAGTCTTTTCATTTGACACGCGTTTAGCTTTAAAGCTCCTAGTGACGTGTTGCTCCCTAATTGGTTCTTGATACGGCGGTTTCAAGGCTATAAATTAGGCCTTAACCTTTCAAAACCGGGTTTCGATTTCGTAATCTCCCTCGCATCGTTGCTTCCTCTGAATTTTCTCCCAGCTTCCGTCGCTCAGGTACCTTTCCTCCCTCTATTTCTCATCCTCATTTCTGGCTCGATCGAGATGAGTCCTCAACAGCATTCTTCTGATTCGGAGATGGCCTCCCATGGAGATGACTGTGACGCTGCTATTGTGGATGTCATCACAGTCCCATTC
Source organism: Cuscuta europaea (assembly GCA_945859875.1). Taxonomy (NCBI): domain Eukaryota; kingdom Viridiplantae; phylum Streptophyta; class Magnoliopsida; order Solanales; family Convolvulaceae; genus Cuscuta; species Cuscuta europaea. The sequence goes on along the minus strand of CAMAPE010000005.1, from coordinate 10,624,349 downwards.
GCCGGTGGTTCTACTGAAACGGCGACAAATACCAGGGCTGAGGCGGAGGACCTTCCTAGCACTTCATCTTCCTCCGGTGAAAGTTCTGATGGCACAAAATCTGAGGACGAAATGGCCTTAATGGCGGCTGGACGGCCAAAAGATGTTCTCCGTCATTCCCTCGACTTAGGTCTAATTAGGGCAAGACGGCATAAATTGACCGCCAATAATAGGGCCGAAATCCCGGCCCTAATCCCAAACCCAGTGGACTTTCGATTGCACGGTGGGCTTCATCCCCTACGTCACGCCCCTGGGATGACCGTGGTCCATTTCGATTCAGTGAGGGTTGGGCTTAGATTTCCGTTACACCCCTTTTTTATTTCATTTTTTAATTTTTATGAAATTGTACCTGCCCAAGTCATGCCGAACTCCTATCGGATAATGGTGGGCTTCATCTGTCGTTGTAAAGATGTCGGTGCTTCGCCGACCTTAGATTTCATCGATTTTTCAAAGTAGCCCCTCAACAAACTCATGGGTACCTAGCTGCTAGTTCCCGAACGGGCCACATCCTATTCAAAGGCAATCCAACCTCAATCAAGGGATGGAAAGATAGGTTTTTCTTCGTGTCCATCCCGGACGGGTTGATCCTTCATAAATGGAACGTCTTTCCTCGCAAGACTCCCGACTCGGTTCTCACTGAGGAAATTTATAAGGACGTACTTGCTGTGGAGAAGGACAAGTGTTGTGATATCATGACCTACCTGACTCCCGATCGGCTTGTTAAAGCCGGGATAGGTACTGCCCGTTCTCTTGGGTTTACTTGTTTTGAGAATCAAGTGCCATAGTCCGGGTGGTCCTTCCCGAGCGAGAAACATTCCCTTCTTGTTACTAGTTTCTCACATGCTAAAGGCCGCTCGGTACTAACATTTTCCTTTGTCATTTTTTAGCTCCCAATCCAGACGCTACTATGGATGACAGCCGTGTACTCCTTGCTGGCGGGATCGGGAAACGGAAGAAGAAAATGAAGAGGAATCCAAGAGCTGATTCACCCACTACTGCTGCTCCTCAACCCGAACCTGCACCGACCGTTCAGCAACCGGAGCCTTTTCAGCAATTCTCCGGTCAGGATCATTTTGACGCCATGATGATCGATGACCGCTTTGGTTCTGATCAACTGCATCAGTTCCCCCAACACTTTGATTCCGTTCAGGGGGAACCCTCGAACGTAGGCGGGACTCATACCGACCATATCACTGGTCAGGTCGAGCGGATCTCTTTATCGGATCCTGTTCACGAGGTGTTAGAAAGGGCTGGTTCTACCGCGATCCAGATCTGGTCGACATCTTCTTGGTTCAACAATTTCTCCCTTCCCCAGTTGCCGGTCGAGCAGTCCGAAGAATGCCTGGCCTTGACTGCACTGAAGATATATTATCTTTTGCGCTTTGTTTTTATTTTATTCTCTGTAATCAGTACTAACTCTCGAACGGTGCTTTGTAGATGGGTTTGTATACCTTGCAAATGCGGGAAGCCCGTCTGGCCAAGGAACGGGAACTAATCGTTGCTCAATCTTCTGCTGAGCAAACCGTTGTTGCTGCCATCACCTCCCTGGAAGCCAAACGGAAGGCTTTTGTGGAGGAAAAACAAAGGCTGGATGCTGAGCTTGGTACCCTTCGGGTCCAACTTGCTGCTTCCCAAGCGAAGGTCATTGCTGCCGAGGCCGCACAGATCAAGTTTGAGGAGATGCATTCCAGCATCCTGGACGGCCCATATGAGGTGAATGTGGATCTATCCGCTGTCCGGGAAACATTCAAATCCTCTGATGAATTCTCCATCATCAAGGATGATCATGCCAGGACGCAAATCCCGTTCGCCTTTGGAGCGTACCTGAAGGGTTTTCCTAAAGGTGCTGGTCGGCTTTCGGCAGGGGTGGCTCTTCTGGATAAGGATCCTGAGAGCAAGAAATGGAATGACTCCATTGTTGCAGATCTTTATGCCAAGATCGGCCAGGTCCTGCTACGTCCTTTCGTAGCCCAACTTCAGAACAATCTTGGGAGGTCGGTTCAGGCTTCTGATCTTCCTCAAGATGACATTATTCAAGCTCAGTTTGAAAAATTCCAGCGAGATCTGCAACGGGAAGCTGATCGGGCTGCTGGGAGAGAGCCTGAACCCCCGTCTGATGATGATGAAGACGAGGATGAAGATGGAGAGGAAATAGCCCCTGGCCAATAATCTAGATGTTTACTTTTTAATTAATCGTTGTAATTCTCTTTTCTTCAAGTAGCTTGTACTTCCCGGTCAGTAGAACCGATGAATACAGATCTTTTGTTTTGCATAAAACACCTCATACTGTCTTTTTTGCATTTATTGAATGCTTGCTCACCATTCGGGATTCGGCCCGTTTTGTGGGACAATCAATTTTTTGACTTTATTTTTTACTTAATACTCCTAATACCGTAGGATTGCCATTCGGGCACATTCTGGTTTCAGATACTCTTTTACGACGTTGATAGCCGGTCGGGCTTCAGATCAATTCTTAGGACTTAGCACATCTGGTTTCAGATAATCTTTTACAACGTTGATAGCCGGTCGGGCTTCAGATCAATTCTTAGGGCTTAGCCGTTTTCTTGGTTTTCTTCGCACTTGGGCTCCTTCGTATGTTGGTAGCCGTTCGGGATTCAGATCAATTTTTAGGACTTAGCAGTTTTTCTAACCAGCAAGTCCCTGTGATCTTTATTAATCCTCTGTAAACCCGTTCGGGGTACGTGCACAAAAATGAATCATAAATGTCCCTGATTAATCGTAACCACTTAATGCCACGTGTTGATCATGGATTAGGGTTTTTGTGCGGCACTTTCCCTATTTATAGAGGTGCTTTCCCCTAATTTCTCCTGCTGTTTCCTCACTTTTCTTTCAAGCTTTCTCTCTCTAGAATTTCCAGAATTCTCTTGCGTACTTTCAAGCTTTCTCTCTCTAGAATTCCCAGAATTTCTCCAGTGTTTTTATGTATTACCCTTCTAGCTCAGAATCTGAAGAGATGCCGTTGATTCGCACAAGTAAAACATCTGCTCGTAACAAGGCCGAAGGCTCTTCTTCCCAAATACCTAAACCCGGCAATCCTCAGGCAGGCAAACACACCGAACAGCCACTAGATGATGGATGCCTATAAGGTGATGACGTCCAGGTCTATAACAAGGGGATGCCCGAGCGGCCACCCCGCATTCCCCTACACTTCACTCGTATCCGCAAACAAAAACAACGCCTCCCAGAAGATATCGAACGGCAACTTAGCCAGTTATTGCCCCCACCAAGGGAATACTATGTTTGATTCATTCGGCACCCGATGAGGCACCGACTGGGGCACGTGCTAGTGCACCTCGACGCTCTGACTGCTGGGCTTCGCTTCCCTCTCCATTCATTCATTGTGGAGTTCTTACGCCGGGTTTCTGTACTACCCGCTCAGTTCGTGCCCAGCACTTACCGCATTCTTACAGGCTTTATTATTCGATGCCACGAGTTGAGGATCACTCCAAGCGTCGACTTATTCCTTCACCACTACTGCTATCAGCCTTATTGGACGACCGGGTACCTGAAGCTGGTAGCTCGTTCTGATCGTCAGCTGTTCACAGAAAATCTCACTCTGCCGGCTGATTGGGAGGAGCGTTTTTTGTTTGTTCGGGTAGGTGATTCTCTGCCATTTCCGGATAGGTGGAACGCCTATCCCGTTCGAGATTCCCAGCCCAGGGTAGATGCCGTTCTACGCTCCCAAGCTGAATCTTTACGGATGGGAGGAACCCGAAGTCTTCGGAGTTTTGTCACTACTTCTAGCATGTTATCTGCCGGAATTGGTAAGCATAGCAGGGTTTTAACCCGATCGTCCTTCCTTCTTACAGTTCAGCTTCTTATCTTTTATTCTTCTTTTTTGCAGGTGTGATATCCCCCATACCCGTCCGGCGTTCTATCTCTTCCGCCACCCTGACGGCTTCTTCTGGTAAAGGCAAGGAGAAAATGATAGCCGATCGTGCCTCTGCGGAGCAAATCCGGAAGAAACGCAAGGGGAATGATGGCAATCAATTGATCCCGATCGATCATGTGGTTGATTTGACCGGGTCGGAGGGTGAACCCAAAAAATCTACACCTGCCAAAACGACAACTCCAGCTCTCTCTGACACACCGATCGATGATCGGATGTTTGTCGAATTTTCGAACATGGGGCCCAGATCAGAAGGGAGGTATCTGTTCGGGCTGATGCCATCTTCTATGTGGTGTCACACTGCGATCAAGGTTCCCCCGAGCTTCACGAACTTGACCCACTGGTCGGAACCTTTTGAAGCAGGTCACCAGGAAGCACTCAAGGTACACCTCATTCTGATTCATGCCTTTCTATTCTTCATGTTTTATCTTATCTGACTTTTATTGCAATCTCGTTTTCAGGCTGGTGTATACTATCACAAGGCCTTCCTTGCGGCCGAAAAGGAAATGAAGGCCCTGACCAGCGATCGGGATGACAGCCAGATCCTTCTTTCTGCCGCTCGGAAGTTAGTGGCCGATCTTCAAGAGCAGGCCAAGGAGGGTGAGAAGGCAAAAGCTGCTCTGGCTGAGATGCAGGAGAAATCCCGACGTCGCGATCGGGAGATTAAAGAACTCCGGGCCAAGGTGCGAGCTGCTGAATCCGCTGGGATCAAATTTGATAAAGCCGTTGGCGACCATCTACCCGAACCTTACACGGTCAACACTTCCCAGATTGCTCATCAATCGATAGTGGGTTTTCAATGGGGCAAGGGGCTGAACGTCGCTCTGGAGAACACGGCCCGACAGTTCCTGGGTCCTCACCTTGGCCAATTCTTACGTGAAAGCGAAGATCCCATCAAGGCAGGGATCGATCTCCTGGACAGCACGCCGGAAGGGAAATCTTTCTTGGATGACCTGACCGAGAAAACTGTGAAGCAAAGTCAGGACCTGCTTCTGGATAGAAACCTCGATTTGATCCTAGAGCATTTCCCCAAGTCGTTCGACCCTGACGAATTAGGCTTTGACGATCTGTTCGGGAATACATATGACCGTATCATGGAGAAAAGGTCCAAAGCAGCGCCTGGTGATGCAGCGCAGGAAGGGAGCTCTCAACCTTCACCTTCCCCGAACGGCAATCCTTCAATAGCATAGACTTGTAATTTTTGCTTTTTTGTCCTTTGTTCTTCTTGTATATTAGGGCTAGTAATGCCGAAGAATAAACTAAGCTTTCTTCTTTAACTGTTGATGTCTTTCTTCTGTTTTTTCTTTGACCTTTCTCATTCACAATCCTTTCTATGTTGCCGAACATCATTCGGCTCATGTATCTGTATTTCTCACACCTTTCCCGAGCTCGTTTTGATTCCTTTTTCTGCTCGTGATCCACGGGGTCAAAACTCTTGGCCGAGGTGGATTCCTCCAAGCCGTTTTGATCGTGACCACAGGGTCAAACTTAGCTGGGACAGGGGCTCCCTCCAAACTGTTAACCCGTTCGTCATTCGGTCATCCGGAATGACCCCATGTGTTAACAAGCTGAGGTGAGGCTATCTCTTCAAAATTGTTCTGACACCTTTCCCGAGCCCGTTTTGATCCCTTTTCCGTTCGTGACCCACGAGTTCAAAACTCTTAGCTGAGGTGAATTCCTCCAAGCCGTTTTGATCGTGACCACAGGGTCAAACTCTCAGCTGGGACAGGGGCTCCCTCCAAACTTTTAACCCGTTCGTCATTCGGTCATCCAGAACGATTCCACGCGTTAACAAGCTGAGGTGAGACTATCTCCCTTCCAAACCCATAATTCCGATGCATTCCGAACTATTCTCTCGGGCTCGTATCATCCATATTAGGGGTCTGAGGTAACCCTTTTCGAACTGTAAGCAAGGTCACCGAATTGGGTCATTCCTTACTTATAGCTAAAAGGGCGACTCGCTTCCGAATCAAGTTCATGACTGAGGCGAGCTTTTTCAAAACCATAGTTCCGATTCCCCGGGCGACAATCCGTACTTTATCCGAACGTCGCTCGGTCAATCCATATCTTACAGTCTTGACACCATCTCCAAGCCGTTTTGATCCCTTTGCCCGTACGTAATTACAGGGTCAACTTTGGCTAAGTTGACGACTCAGCTCCCTCCAAACTGTTAACCCGTTCGTCATTCGGTCATCCGGAATGATTTTGCGTGTTAAAAAGCTGAGGTGAGAATCACTGTCCTTGAACTCCATGCCATTTTGATCCCTTCATCAATGCGTAATTACAGGGTCAAAACTCTTGCTGAAATAATGGCTCCCTCCAAACTGCTAATATGTTCATCATTCGGTTCTCCATAATCGATTCTCATATTAACCGCTGAGGTGAGACTATCTGAGTGTCAAACTCCAAGCCGTTGGCTGAGAATGACTTTCCTTCCATGCTGTTAACGCGTTCGCCATTCGGTCATCCGGAATGATCGTGTTAACCACGGGCACTGATTTTCTGAGCCTCAATTCTTCAAGCCGTTTTTGATCCCTTCGTTCATAAATCTAGGGTCAAAAACTCCCTTAGCTGAGAATGATTTTCCTTCCATGTTGTTAACCCGTTCCTCATTCGGTCATCCATAATGATCGTGTTAACCATGGGCTGTGTTTATGTGGAAGTTATGTCTCCCTCTCTCTACATTTTTTTAGAGGTGGCAATAGCCGTTTTTACTGATAAAATTTCCTTAGATGTTCCACATTCCAAGTACCGCCGGTCGGCCTTCGGTATTTTGTAGGCCAAACGTTCCTGAAGCATACTTCTTACATATTTGGTAGGGGCCTTCCCAATTTTGTGCCATTTTTCCACCTTCAAGAGGTTTGCTTTTTTCTCGCTTCCTTAGCACCAGGTCCCCTACTTCGATTGAACGAACTTTCACTTGTTTATCAAAGTATCTTCTTGTGGCTCTGTGATACTCTTCCATTCGTGCAGCTGCCAGATCCCTTCTTTCTTCTATGAAGTGCAATTCGGCCCGTAAGTTGTCCTCATTCTGTTCTGGGCTGTAATGCACCGTTCGGTGTGTGGGAACTAGGATCTCCGTTGGTACTTTGGCATGGAAACCATAGGTGAGGGCAAATGGAGTTTCTCCCGTGGCCATTCGGGGTGTGGTCCTGTAAGTCCATAAAATATAATTTAACTGATCAGGCCACGATGAGGAGTATTCTTCCAGCTTCTTCTTCATACCATCCATAAGAGTACGGTTCATATTCTCTACTTGGCCATTCGCCTGAGGGTACGCCACGGATGCTCTGGAATGCTTGATTCCCCATTTCACCAGGTAGTTCTCAAAATTTCGGCTCACGAACTGCCTTCCTATATCAGTTACAATTTGCTCAGGGATTCCGAAACGGCAAATGATATTCTTCCAGACAAACTTTTGACATTTAACATCTGTGATGCTGGCCAGTGGCTCGGCCTCTACCCATTTGGTAAAGTAATCTATCCCCACGATGATATACTTGTTGTTTCCAGGGGCCGTAGGTAGATGACCTAACAGGTCGATCCCCCATCTGGCGAACGGAAGGGCCACCGTCATTGGAGTGTAGAAAGTGGCAGGCCGTCCGGGGACCGGTGCGTACAGTTGGCATACTTTACATTTCCTAGTATGTGCGAAGCAGTCCTGTTGGATGGTCGGCCAATAATACCCTTGTAGGATGATTTTTCTGGCCAGTGTCTTGGGCCCTTGGTGGCTGGAGCAGATACCTTCATGAATTTCTTCCATTACAGCTGCCGCTAGATCGGGTGGGAGGCATTTCAGATACGGCCCACCAAATGTCTTTTTGTACAGCTGCCCGTCCACCAATTCGAACATGGAAGCCCTCCTCTGGATGCATTTTATCTGATAAGCAGGAATTTTATCTTGTGGGAGGGTTCCGTCTTTCAGGTAGTTGGTCATATCGATGACCCAGCTTGGGACGGCATAAGATATGGCCTCGATCTGGAGCACCATGATTGCTGGGGTAGCCAATGTTTCTCGATGGGCAAAACGTTGGATATGAGCTGGGATCTCCTGTGCCCGATCGTCGAATTTGGTCAAGCACCACCTGTTCAAATTTACTTATCTGCTCCTCAACTATCTCCTTGTAGGCCTTCATTCTCTCTTCTTTAGCCTCGGCAGTGCCGTTGACTTAATGTACTACCAATTGGCTATCCGACCGGACTTATAACCGATCGGCACCCAGGGCCTTTGCATATTTTAAACCAGCAATAAGGGCCTCATATTCAGCCTCATTGTTGGTTACCTTGAAGTCAAAATGGATGGAATAATATGCTTTGAACCCCTCGGGCGATGTGATCACAGCTCCAGCTTCACAACCCTTGGCACTAGCTGCACCATCCACATACGTTTCCCACCAGTTATCCAGCCCATTGTTCTCTGAATCTGTTTCTGAGGGCCGGGCGGTACATTCTGCAATGAAATCCGCCAAGGCCTGTCCTTTGATAGTAGGCCGAGGCTTGAAATCCAACTCATATTGCCCGATCAGGAGGCTCCACTTGGTAATGCGTCCACTTGCCATAGGATTTCTCAAGATGGTGGCTAATGGTTGAGTAGTATACACAGTTACCGGGTGGGTCTGAAAATATGGTGCCAGACGTTTAATGGCAGCTATCAGGGCTAACACAGTTTTTTCTAGCAAGGTGTACCTGGTTTCCGGGCCGTTCAAATCCTTGCTTACAAAATAGATTGGCCGTTGAACGCCATCTTCTTCTTTCAACAGCACTGTGCTTACGGCCAGGTCACCTACAGCAAGGTACATATATAGATGTTCCCCCGGTTCGGGTTTTGTCAAGACCAGGGGGAAGACAGATATGTCTTGAAATCTTCAAAGGCCGTTTGGCATTCGGCCGTCCATTCAAAAAGGTTGGCTTTCTTCATGATCTGGAAGAATGGAATAGCCCGATCGGCTAGTTTGGATAGGAATCTGCTCAGGGCTGCTAACCGACCGGTCAATCTCTGCACTTCTTTGAGATTCCTTGGAGCCTCCATATCCACAATTGCCTTTACCTTTTCAGGATTGGGCTCAATCCCCTTCTCGCTCATCATGTATCCCAAAAATTTGCCCCCTCTTACAGCAAAAGCAAATTTTTTGGGATTCAGCCTCATGTTTGCCTTCTGCATTATCCCGGACACCTTTTCTATGTTCAGGACATGATTTTCCTTCTTCCTGCTTTTGATCAGGATATCATCAACATAAGCTTCTGTTGTGACCCCCAGTACTTCTCTGAATAACATCCCGATCATCCTTTGAAAAGTTGCCATTGCGTTCTTTAATCCGAATGGCATGACGATATAGCAAAACACACCATCCGAAGTAACGAACGCCGTTTTCTCTGCATCAGCCGGGTGCATGAATATCTGATGGTAACCCCAGAAAGCATCCATGAAGCTCAGCAATTCACATCTGGCAGTTTCATCTACTAGCAGATCGATCCTCGGTACCGGATAGGGATCCATGGGGCAAGCTTTATTCAGGTCCGAGTAATCCACGCACATTCTCCAAGTAGATTGTTTTGGGGCTAGAACCACATTTGATAGCCATTCTACGTGGATTACAGGACGGATGTGCTTTATTTTCAGCAAGGTGGCCACCTCCTGCTTTGTGAATTCCCGCCATTCGGTTGCTTGATACTGTTTCTTCTGCTGGACTGGTTTTGCATCAGGCCGAACGGCAAGTTTGTGACATATTATCTCCGGGTCAATACCGGGCATATCTTCCGGCCCCCGGGAAAACAATATCTGAAACTTTTTTAGGACGGCGATCACGCCATCCCAGATGTCAGCCTCCAGATCTACCCCGATAGCTACCTTACGGTTCGAGGGGAAATCCAGGTCGATTTGTTCAAGAAGAGTGGCGGATTCTGGGTGTGCCTCGAACTCCGTTCGGTGGGTTTCCACCTCAATTGTATTAACCCGCATCCCACGAGTGTTCATCTGTTTTAGGGCCTCTCGATAACATGTCCGAGCTGTCGTCGGATCAGTTCTGGCCACCCTAACCCCAGTGTTAGTAGGGAATTTGATGCATGAGTGGCGGACAGAGGCTATTGCCTCCAGATCTTCCTATCCCAGTCGGCCTAATATGGCATTGTGGGCACACTTTATATCCACCACCACGAACGTCATTCGGAGTGACGCTTTGTGCGTTTCATCCCCAATTTCAACCACCAATTGGATGGTCCCCTCAGCCTCAATGCAATTACCGGTGAAACTTGTCAGTGGGGTCCATAGGTGGGTCAGTTGACTTCTTTGTAGGCCCATTTTTTCGAATGATTGTAGATACAATACATTCACACTGCTCTCGGTATCGACCAGTACTTGGCGGATCAAAGCATTGTCAATACACATGCTCACCACCAGTTCATCCCTGTGCGGGTTTGGAGAGTTGGGTAAATCAGCTGGCCCGAACGTAATCGGGTCCGTCCTTCCTTTCTTCTGGGGGGGAGCGGAGATGGATCCCACATAGAGACTTCGCTCGAACCTTTTCCGTTCGGCGTTCGAATCCCCTGTCTCCCCGCCCCCGAATATAACCTTGACCTCCATTCGAGGTTTCTTCCCAGGGCCTCCCGAGCCCTCTGGTTCATCCCTGGGGGGAACATATACATCATTTTGAGGTTGGGCATCGCGTTGGGCATCCCGACGCCAGCTATTAGGTTTCCTGATCGGTTTCAACGTGCCCACAACGTTTGGATCCTTATTCACATATTTGCCCAGATGACCTCGTCGGATCAAATCCTCAATGGCTGTTTGTAGGGCCCTGCAGGCATTGGTGGCATGACCCTTCCTGTTGTGATATTTACAGAAAGCAGAGTCATCCGCTCCCATAAACTGTCCAGAATCAGTCGGGAGGGGAATATTGTCCCTCTCGTGTTGATAAATGGTCGCTACTGATAGGACCAGGGGAGTAAATCTCCCTTGCTTGGGGGGTATAGCGGCCGCTGGGCTAGGACCCAGCCGGTCGGCCATTCTGATCGGGTCAGCAGGTGCAATGACCTTATCTCTGATCATTATCTCCTCTTCTAGGGCGGCATGCTTGCGAGCCCGGTCTAATACCTCGGCGTACGCTGTACCCGGATTTTTCTTCAGATCCTTGTATAACTCCCCCGTTCGGAGAGCGTTCGTGAATAGGGTAATGGCGGTATCATCCGTCATGTTTCCCACTGTCAGAGTTTCATCCCTCCATCTCTTCAGAAATTGATTGAGGATCTCTTTGACGTTCTACTTCACACTGGTTAGATAGCTGAAGTGCCGTTTGGGATTGGCACTGGAAGCAAACTGGGCCAAGAATAACGCCGATAATTCGGCGAAACTGTTGATTGACCCAGGTTGGAGTGTCCCGAACCACTCCTGGGCAGACCCTCTGAGCGTGCTAAAAAACAACCGGCAAATGGCGGCCTCAGGTGCTCCTAGCAGCATGAGTCCCCCTTGGTAACTCCTCAAATGCACATGGGGATCTCCCACCCCGTCATAGATTTGGCCGGTCGGTGGCTTGGCACCCCCTTGGATGTCTGCGTACATGAGTTCTCTGGTGAAGGGGGAAGTAATTCCCAGCTGAACTGGGGCAGGTTGTACAGGCGCCCTGTTCATCTGATCCCGCATCTCGTTCATCTGCCTCCTCATCTCGGCCATTTCTTCCTCCTGGGCCGTCAAAGGGGGCGGTGGTGGAGCCCTCATGTCTGTATAGTCCCGGTCCCAATGCCGTTGAGGGGCCCTGGTATTATCCCGCTCGGCATACTGGAAATGATGACCAATGGGAGTTGGTCCCCTAGCTTATGACCCGATCGGGGTTCGATCACTGAGACTATGATGCGCTATTGGTGGGGCGCTACGACGATTATCCCGATGGGCATGCGAACGGGATGACACTGTGGTTTCCGTGCGTGGAGTCTCCCCTGTAAAGATGGATCCTCCTTCCTCCTCGTTCGCCATATGTTGCATGACCTGGGCCATATCTCGCATGGCCTGAGGATTTCTTCTCAGAGATTCGGGAATCACAAAATCCCCATCAAAACGAGGATATGATCCTCGGCTGGATTGTCCCTGAGGGTTTTGACTCCCCGGGGTGTGACTCCTTCCGTGACGGCGTGAACCGTCGTTTGTATGATAGGAACTGATTCTGACCATTTTTGAAAATAGTAGTTTTTTGGATGATTTGAATGTGAAACTTTTTGTAAGTTTCCCACCGACGGTGCCAATGTTGAGGGTAAATCCCGTAGATCCGAAAGCCCAACACGAACTTTGGATATATCAGGAATGGCACAGAATCAAAGTGTATAAAAAATATAAGATCTGAACTCACTAATACTCGAAAGCTCACTTGTATTAACTAACCAGTCTGATTACAAGGAATTTCCCGATCGGTAGGTCAGAAACAATGCTTTAATACAAGAAATAAGAGCAATGATGTTATTCTAGAGCCTGAGTATTGAAATGCTAACCCTTACAATGATTTTAAACCTTCTATTTATACTAATGGAGAGCATGGGCTGCCCTGTGCTGATTGGCTGTTGCTCCACCGACTTGGTCACCCATGTTTCCACTTGCTGATGTCATAGTCTGGCATTAATTGCACCTGGCCACTTGCCGGTTGTCCGTTGCGCGAACGGGATGTTGGACTATGCTGAAGACGCTGCCAAATTGGCCCAAGTATGATATATAGCCCGAACTCCGTTCGGTATGTTTTCTTACTGGGCCAACCTTTATTTGGGCCGAATCTCGTTCGGCATGAATTCTTTACTGGATCTACTCATCATAGAGTGATGGGCCCGTTGCTTGGGCCGAATATCTTGGGCCTTCTTGATCCGGGTATTGGGCCTCTAGGTCAATATCCCAACAGATAATATGTGATTGATACATGTGTCTTGTTTTTGTAGAGTCTCGGGTAGCAATGAGAACCAGTCAATATATCACAAACAAGCACCTATACCTCTGCAGCTCCAGCAGCTCATTCAGTGTGACTTTGAAGACTAATATTTTATTTATGTAGTTCACGAGCACTTGTATGAACATTTTTATGTACTCTAGTTTCTGAAGTGTTGTTTATTCTATTTATTATGTAACTCTGAATCACCTGGATGACCATTGGTATGTTGGTATTCTGCTACTATGTTGGTATTCTGCTACTGATATGAAGTATCTATCATTGACTTTTCTGAACATAATGTTCTGTTTTTGAGTGTTAGCTGTGTGAATTAATGTTCTATTTTTTAACATTATGATATCCCGAGTTCAGCTTTACTCAGGATATCACATTTCATAATCTAGCATTGTGAATATTAATATCATAATAATAGGAAGAATGACCTTTACTGAGATTGTTTGTGTTCAACAGGTTGGTTCATTTGAAATGTCATATCGTGACTTCAAAATGCAATGCTATCAATGATAGTGGCTCAATTAATACATTCTATACCTTAATTTTAGCATCTCAGTGACCTTTTGATTTGTTCCAAATGAAGGTATTTTAGTGTCTCCTGTGAAGTGGTAATGTCCAAAATAGTTGTCATTTTGTTTTGCCAATAATGGTGATGAAAATTTACAAGGCAGGAGAATGGTGACTGATACATAATTTGTTTTCATTATGTAATATTTATACCGAATAGTACTAATAAATGTGGACAATACCATGACAAAATGACATGCAAATGTCAAAAGTACTAATATTTATACTGGTGGGTTTCTTTCCAAACCCCCATGGTGAATTAAAAAATAGTTTTTGACAGCTGCAAATATGGACACATTTTTTTGCCAGGCTTCATTTTGCTTCTTTAGCATGAGAAAATTATTTTTTAGCTGCAAATACCAAGACAAAATGACCTGCAAATGTCAAAAGTACTAATATTCTATCAGTACCATTGTTGGGTATACTGATAGCTCAGATGCTATTCTTGTTAGCTCAGTCAAACACATTTTTTATAGCAGCAGTATAAAAAACCATTTTTTATATTAAAAAAACTATTTGTGTAGCTGCAGTATACCTATATCAGTCAAACACTTTAGTTAGCTCAGCTGCTATTTTGGTTGTTATACACAACAAAATCAATACCATATACTCTTACTGTTGAGGTAAACAACAACCATTTTTGGTCATCCTTTTTATCATCACATTATCACATCCATAATATTTAGCCACAACTCATAACAATTGCAACCCCTTTAGTCATAGAGTAACTCAGAATTCTAATAACACAGTTGAAGAACTAAAATATTAATAGTGCTTACACCCAGCCACCAACATAAAGGTTTAATACATGGCAAACATTCAAAGATATTTTACATCCAACCTCCAACATTTATAATACAATAGTAACACTACCTACTAAACACCTCAATTCACTTCTGATATAGTATAATGCCAAACAAATGCAAGTATCTCTCCCTTTGCGTGCTTCAAGGCCAAAATGCGACATTCTTTGATTTTAGCTTCCATCTTTTCTTTCTTCTTTTCCAGCTTCACAATCTTCTCCTCCAATTCTTTTTTCTCCATCAAAAGCTGTTCAACTAAATTACCCTTATCATTTGTCTTCTCTTCCAAACACATAGAAGGATTGTCCTCAACCCATTGAAAACAAGAACAATCATCTTTCTGAAAAAAGTGAAATATCATATGTATCATCTTTACATGGTGTAATATCACGTTTCAATTCTAATCAAAACTAATATTTAAATACCAGATTACTGGCCATAGAGCGCATCCATAGAACCGCCGTCCAGTATTGGGGCCGTTTTTTACAGTTCTAGGCTTCTAATACACATTATGGAAACATTAAACACTTCGTTCACGTGAAGCTTTGATTTCGGACCTGCTTCCCCACGAAGATGAACCGCCAGCAGAAACCATTTTGAATTACCTGCTATCTAGTCTCTTGGGGCTCTTGGATATGGCAGATTGGACGGGCACAAAAAGGTAAGAAGGTTTACGGAAGGGGGTAGCGTATTATAAACGAAAGAGAAGAAGAAACTAAACAGGTTGGTTTACGGCGTCGTTTTAATTAATAGGAAATAAACAGATGACCTCCCCTGATTTTACCGGCTAAGAAGGGAAGGATTAGGTTGCCAGCCAGTCGGGACCATTAGTAGAAAAGACCCAATTAAGTTTAGACCACCCAGTAATAATAAAAAATTTGGGATTATTAAAGGCGGACCGGACATAGTTGAGATTATTAGATCCAATTTTTCCTTTTAATTATGGATTAAATATGTCGCTTGTAACATCGATTTAGTATATTTCGTTAGTCTATAATAATTTGTTATGTTGAGATATATGATGGTAATTTAGATATCTTATCGTTACTAAACCTAAACTTCTGTATACCCCTGTTGGGATATATTATCCCGGCCTATTACTGTTCAAGGTCTGTGTTGGGATATATTATCCCGGCCTATTACTGTTCAGAGTTCCAAGGCTTTACGTGGTACGAAGCCCAATCAGTAAGGCCCATTTTAGCCCACCAGGCCCAATATCGGCCCGTTTGGCCCATTAGGGTGGAGAGCCCCTTCTCCCCTTCCCCTATAAATATGGAGCTTAGCCTCCATGTAAAGGATCTTTTTCCTTCTTCGCCAACTCTTATTTTCTCTCTAGCTAGTTCACTACTCCATTAATGGGAGCTCAAACTGTACTGTGTAATGGTGAGGAGAGTCCTAATGAGAATGAGAGGGCTTGAACATTAGCCTAAAAAGTCCCGTGGTTTTCTCCCTTTTCGGGTTTCCACGTAAAAATAGCTTGTTCGTACACATTTATACATATATTTACTATATCGTGTTGGATTAATGTTCAAAAAGATTACATGTGTTCTTCCGCTGTTCTCCAAAGATTCATACGAAATGGACTGATTTCAACAAAAACAAAAAAAATGATTCTGGAAAATAGAAAAAAAGCTACGAATCTGGAGTTTATCCAAATCTGGATTTTCCCAGATCTGGTTTTGAGGTCCCCGGAGCCGCCGCACCATCCCCGCCACGGTGGACATCCAAGTGCTCGAGCGACGATCGTACCCTAGTACCACCTGCGCCACTAGGCGAAGTGACTGTGCCAAACGCGGCCTGTGGGGCCCGAGGGCACCGAAGCGCTCAACCTCATTTTTTCGAGGGTAGTGCGACCAACTTGGGTCTGAGTTTTCAAAGTCACAGACCAGTGATTATTTCTATGAGACGTTCGGCGGGCTGTTAAAAGGCCTCGCCGCAAGCTGCTACGTCCAACAACCCCGCACGATGAGCCGGGCCGAGGGTCACGATAACCCATAGGCCAGTGATCGTGGATGTTGAAAAAGGGAAGCCACGCAGATGGCTATATGTGTATATATTGTTGGGCCGAGCGGCCCGTTACCATGTTAGTTATGCAGTCAAGGTCGCTCGACGCGTTCGAGCAGAAGATTAAATGACGATCGGCCTAAGTCTCAAAGACGTGAAGGGCCAGCTAAAGTGGAGACCATCACGGCTGAGAGCCGATGGACGAGCATCTCCACCCAGAGGTCGAGAGCCTAGAGGAGACCACCACGGTTGAGAACCGTGGGACGAGCATCTCCACCCCAGAGACCGATGGCCTAGGAAGAACACCTAGAGGCCGAGGGTCTAGAGGCGAATGCCATGACCGAGAACCGTGAGACGATCACCCGTCATTCAGAGGCCGAGGGCCTAGAAGAGATCGTCACGGCCGAGGGCCGTCTGACGCCGTCATTACATCATGACCTGCCCCTCGGCACGTCATGATCATCATATTTGGAGACCGGCCTCGTCCCCGCACTGCGCGGATTTCAGGTCGGCCTATCATTGCCGACATCATTATATCATGACCGGCCTCTCGGCACGGCATGATTATCTTATTTGAAGACCGGGCTCATCCCCGCGATGCGTGGATGAGGACCGTTGCTTGATTTCAGGTCGGCCTCTCATTGCCGACACCGTTATATCACGACCAGCCTCCCGGCTCGGCGTGCTTTCCATATTTGAAGACCGGTTTCATCCCCGCTCCTCGCGGATGACGACCGTTGCTTGTTTTCTCAGACCGGCCTCTCATTGTCGATGTTATTATATCACGACCGGCCTCTCGACACGGCGTGTTTATCTTTTGAAGACCGGCCTTGTCCCCGCCCCTCGCGGACGAAGACCATTGCTTGATTCTTTCAGGTCGGCCTCTTACTGCCGACACTATCATGTTATGTTCGGCCTCTCGGCATGACATATTTATCTTTTGAAGACCGGTTTCATCCCCGCGCTGCGTGGATGAGAGCCGTTGCTTGGATATATCGGCCTGATCGGACACTATTGTCATCTCCTTATCAGGACCGACTGCTCAGCGACATTATGATCATTATCGGCTCCCAATGCCGACCTTCTTGAGTTAACGATCGGACTCACCCCTCCCCTCCAGGAGGATGACCATCGCCTTCGCATGACGACCAGCTATTCCATCGCCTCGTCATTTTATTCGTTTTGGTATCCCACCACCATTATGTGTGACATCACTTGTGGTCATTCTTAGAACCGACGAACGTATTTTCCTCCCTCAAAAAAAAGAAAAAAAGAAAAGATGGGGAGAAGGGGAGACGAGCTCCTATGAGAGAGGGAGTCTTGACGAGGTATGCCAGATCTTCCTTCACCGCGAATGACGAACGTCTCCTGACACGGAGGCCAGTAGGAACGTGGGGGGGGGGGGGGGGGGGGGGGGCTAGACGAACCAAAGGGAACCTAGGCAAGATAAACCAGTTCCTCCCATTTCCCGTGGATCGACGAACACCTTCTGCCAGAGCAGAAGGCTAGTAGGGCCACGAGCATGGGACGACGAAGCAGGGAACCCGCGATAGGGTAAACCAGTTCCTCCTTGTGATCGGTGGATGCCGAACGTCTTCTTCGAGGGAAGAAGATTAGTAGGATCACGACAGGGACGAACGAAGAAACGGGAACCCTGACATGGTATACCAGTTCCTCCCCCTTGATGAACGGATAACGAACGTCTTCTGCGAAGCCAGAAGACTAGTAACTCACGACGGGGGACGAACAGAGATAGGGAATCCCGACGTGGATAAACCTGTTTCTTCTCATAGATGGGATGACGAACGTCTCCTGCGAAACCAGGAGACCAGTAACTCACGAGACTTGGGAAGAACGAAGAACCAGTTCTTTACCAGAGTCTGTTGCGTGCCGAG
Source organism: Cuscuta europaea (assembly GCA_945859875.1). Lineage (NCBI taxonomy): Eukaryota > Viridiplantae > Streptophyta > Magnoliopsida > Solanales > Convolvulaceae > Cuscuta > Cuscuta europaea. Next base: position 10,606,219 of record CAMAPE010000005.1, on the reverse strand, counting down.
TGTACACCGCTTAGCGGTCCATACATAGGACCACAGATACGGTAGACGAACGAAGACCAGCTCCATGGATCAGACACGAAGGACCAGTTCTTTACCGGAGTCTGTTGCGTGCCGAGTGTACACCGCTTAGCGGTCCATACATAGGACCACGGATACGGTAGACGGACGAAGACCAACTCCATGGATCAGACACGAAGGACCAGTTCTCCACCGGAGTCTGTTGCGTACCGAGTGTACACCGCTTAGCGGTCCGTACATAGGACCACGAATACGGTAGACGAACGACGATTAGCTCCCCAGATCAGGTAGGAGGGACATCGCCCAGATTTATTTCAGGCTCACCATTCCTTCCCGGATGGAGTCCTGGCAGACGATCGGCTTCTCACAACCAATCAGGAGAGAGACTTGACACATCACCAGCACGGTCGAGGGCCGTGAGACGATTATCACTCACCGACAGGCCGAGGGCCATGAGATGATCATCACCATTTTTTCTGTATCACGATCGGCCCCTCAGCGCCATCGTGTCCAGACTCGCGGTTCGGCTCACCCATTCCCTTCCAGGATAGCGACGACCGTCTTATGCAGTACGATCGGCCCCTCAGCGCCATCGTACCCAGCTCACGTTCAGCTTGCCCATCCCTTCCAGGATGGCGACGACCGTCTTATGCAGTACGATCGGCCCCTCAGCGCCATCGTACCCAGCTCACGTTCAGCTCGCCCATCCCTTCCAGGGTGACGACGAACGTCTTATGCATCACGATCGGCCCCTCAGCGCCATCGTGTCCAGACTCACGGTTCGGCTCGCTCATTCCCTTCCAGGATGGCGACGACCGTCTTATGCAGTATGATCGGCCCCTCAGCGCCATCGTACCCAGCTCGACGTTCAGCTCGTCCATCCCTTCCAGGGTGGCGACGAACGTCTTATGCATCACGATCGGCCCCTCAGCGCCATCGTGTCCAGCTCGGCGTTCAGCTCGCCCATTCCCTTCCAGGATGGCGACGACCGTCTTATGCAGTACGATCGGCCCCTCAGCGCCATCGTACCCAGCTCGACGTTCAGCTCGTCCATCCCTTCCAGGGTGGCGACGAACGTCTTATGCATCACGATCGGCCCCTCAGCGCCATCGTGTCCAGATTCACGGTTAGGCTCGCCCATTCCCTTCTAGGATGACGACGACCGTCTTATGCAGTACGATCGGCCCCTCAGCGCCATCGTACCCAGCTCACGTTCAGCTCGCCCATCCCTTCCAGGGTGACGACGAACGTCTTATGCATCACGATCGGCCCCTCAGCGCCATCGTGTCCAGACTCACGGTTCGGCTCGTCCATTCCTTTCCAGGATGGCGACGACCGTCTTATGCAGTACGATCGGCCCCTCAGCGCCATCGTACCCAGCTCGGCGTTCAGCTCATCCATCCCTTCCAGGGTGGCGACGAACGTCTTATGCATCACGATCGGCCCCTTAGCGCCATCGTGTCCATCTCGGCGTTCAGCTCGTCCATCCCTTCCAGGGTGGCGACGAACGTCTTATAGATCACGATCGGCCCCTCAGCGCCATCGTGTCCAGATTCACGGTTCGGCTCGCCCATTCCCTCCAGGATGGCGACGACCGTCTTATGCAGTACGATCGGTCCCTCAGCGCCATCGTACCCAGCTCACGTTCAGCTCGTCCATCCCTTCCAGGCTGGCGACGAACGTCTTATACATCATGATCGGCCCCTCAGCGCCATCGTGTCCAGATTCACGGTTCGGCTCGCCCATTCCCTCCAGGATGGCGATGACCGTCTTATGCAGTACAATCGGCCCCTCAGCGCCATCGTACCCAGCTCACGTTCAGCTCGTCCATCCCTTCCAGGCTGGCGACGAACGTCTTATACATCACGATCGGCCCCTCAGCGCCATCGTGTCCAGATTCACGGTTCGGCTCGCCCATTCCCTCCAAGATGGCGACGACCGTCTTATGCAGTACGATCGCCCCCTCAGCGCCATCGTACCCAGCTCACGTTCAGCTCATCCATCCCTTCCAGGGTGGCGACGAACGTCTTATGCATCACGATTGGCCCCTCAGCGCCATCGTGTCCAGATTCATGGTTCGGCTCGCTCATTCCCTCCAGGATGGCGACGACCGTCTTATGCAGTACGATCGGCCCCTCAGCGCCATCGTACCCAGCTCACGTTCAGCTTGTCCATCCCTTCCAGGGTGGCGACGAACGTCTTATGCAGCACGATCAGCGCCTCTGTGCCATCATGTCTGGCTCATGTTCGGCTCGCCCATCCCTTCCAGGATGGCGACGGACATCTCTTATGCAGCACAATCGGCCCCTCCGTGCCATTGTGTCGAGTTCATCTCCGGATCGCCCATCCCTTCTAGGATGACGACGGCCATCTTATGCAGCATGTCTGCCTCTCGGCGCTGACATGCCCGGTTTATCGATGAGAGCCACCGCTTTCTATCACATCTCACATTCCTTCTCTCATACATTGCACCCATACATTACATGCACTCATGCATTCATGCATCATACCTCATACATTCATACATACACACGTGCATCATGTTTTGACAGTACCGCGGCGTCGGTTTATAGATTCATGGACCTCTAAGCTTCTCCGATTGGAAAGCTCGAGTCAGAGTGCTTTACTCCCGCCTGATGCATTCAGGGGGAGTGTGCCCGTGGAGGAGCACCCTTCGCCCGACCCTGTCGGGAAGGGGGGTGCCTCACCGGTAGATTACGTTCAGGAGTGCAGACACCCACTCATATATTATGATTATGTGAAGACACAGTTTCCAGCAAGACAGAGGAAGAGCGCAGGCAGAGTATATTTTCTCGAGCAGATTCGCGCGCTCACTACTCAAGAAACTGGGGGACTTGTGTTGGGATATATTATCCCGGCCTATTACTGTTCAGGGTCTGTGTTGGGATATATTACCCCGGCCTATTACTGTTCAGGATCCCAAGGCTTTACGTGGTACGAAGCCCAATCAGTAAGGCCCATTTTAGCCCACCAGGCCCGATATCGGCCCGTTTGGCCCATTAGGGTGGGGAGCCCCTTCTCCCCTTCCCCTATAAATATGGAGCTTAGCCTCCATGTAAAGGATCTTTTTCCTTCTTCGCCAACTCTTATTTTCTCTCTAGCTAGTTCACTACTCCATTAATGGGAGCTCAAATTGTACTGTGTAATGGTGAGGAGAGTCCTAATGAGAATGAGAGGGCTTGGACATTAGCCTAAAAAGTTCCGTGGTTTTCTCCCTTTCCGGGTTTCCACGTAAAAATAGCTTGTTCATACACATTTATACATATATTTACTATATCGTGTTGGATTAAACTCAACAACCCCAAAATGTGATATACCTAAACTTGTGCAAGATAAGCGTGTATAAATTTTGTATACAGATAATTACTACCTCCGTCCCTAAATGTTCTTCCAATGTTAAGTGTCCACGGATTAAGAAAGTGAGAATTATGTGGTGAAGAGTTGTGCAGAGGAGAGAAATATGCTATGAAACACAAATTCTTTAACGAAAAGGGAGAGTAAAACTTTTTTTGGATGGACTAAAAGAAAAGTTTGAAGTAAATTTAGGGAGGAGGGAGTATGAGGTAGAAAAGTTTTGGACGTGTGATGGGATGGCAAAGAAGCAGCCTTGTTGCCATCAAGCAGGCCTTCTCAAGACACCGGAGGTGGCGTGGTGATGCACTATGCTTCACAGCGGGGGATCGTAGCCCGGGTCTGCCACTGCCGGGGATGGTGGAGAGGCCACAACAACCAATTGGGTTTCCCACGGCCATAGCAGGATTTTGGTTTAATTGCCGAAAAGGTGAAACCTTGTCCAATTTTGTCTTTAAGAGGTGGGGTTGTCCATGTGGCCCCAAAGGGTATGCATCTATGGCTGCTGCGAAGCAGGTGCCTAGTTCTTCACACGAGGCTGACGGAGAAGAACGTGATGGGGATGAAGATATTGCAAACGAGCCGAAGAAGAAGACCAATGTTGTTCCGGAGCACCTGGAAACGCTCTTCGCAGGTTGGGTTGAGCCTCTGCGGGTGGCCATAGCCAAGGAGCAAGAGCTGTGCCTGCAGGGCGAGAAGAAGGCCTCATATGCCAGGTATCTGGTCCAGTTGGATGCCAAAACTATTGCAGAGATTACGCTCCGTGAGTTGAAGGTTGGGGTGATTGTGGCACGTAGATCAGTGCACCTTTATTCCCTTGCTACCTCTATCGGATTTAACATAGAGATGGAGGTCTGAATGAATACCTTACCCTTTATTTATCTTGATAAAACACACATCAATACATCATATTCATAAACATCTTCTCTCCAATTGTTAATTATCCCTTGTGTAGATATTTATCATGTGTAGCTTAATCCATAAGATTAGTGTGGTTAGTTTCCCATGACGTCTAGCGTAGGTACTCTCTCATCTTATTTTGATTTGAGTACTAGAGGAAGAAGCATCACCTTTGGTAATTTGGGTTGTGGCAGAACCATCCAACCCCCTGCCCCCCTGCTCTCTCCAGCGTTGTATCATCCTTTCTGAATCTGTTTCAGCCTATTTATTTTAGATAGTATCAAGTTTGTTTTATTTCATCCTTTTGACTGAAGAAGGAGTTTTGGAGAACCACTGAACCATACGACCAATCTAGATGATATAGCATGCATGTATCCGCCTCCTCCTTTTTTGGACGCTTCTCATCCTCATTTTGTATGCCGGCTCTGTAAGTTTTTATATGGACTCATACATACTTGGCGCATAACCTTTTGCTACAGTCGTTGAAACTAGTCAGCTTTGTTCATAGCATATTTCATCACTCACAATTTGTGTATCCATGTAGACAACATCTTCTTTACTTCTTAGTTCTTTATGGGATTACTGCCTCTGATTCCATAAGACTCTTAATTGTAATAGGAAACATGAATGTGGTCTCTTTCTTTGACTTCTTTCACAATGGAATTGCTATGAGGAAATTGTCGAACATGTGATTGTGCACCTGTTGGCCTAGCCTGCTAGTGTGCAACACATTGCCTCTTTTGGTCCCCAATCGCCGATCTCACTTTCTACCCCAACATCACAAGGAGTCTTGCAGTATCTCCCTTATACACATTCAGATATCTACTGTAATGTTTAACGAGTATTTGTTTTTATGCTTTATAAGGATGCCACAGGAAGCAGTACATAGCCCTCACTATGCATCTCTATCCTTCTTACATTACCTATTTTCCATTTGCAGCCTAGTTTGATGCAGATTGGGGCGGGTGCCCCTATTCAAAATGGTCAACCTCTGGTTACAGTGTGTTTCTTGGTGTCAACCTTCTTTCCTAAGCCTCCGAACTCCAACAGACACATCATGCTCTAATGCGTATGGCTATGGTTAATGTAGTCACCTAGTCTCATTATTGTTATGTGATCTTGAGGTGGAACTCTACTGCGCCATACTGGAGGCCACCATTTATTATCGTGACAGTGCAAGTGATCAGATTCTGGACTGAAGAGAATAATATTACTAATATAATGATTGTAAGTAATTGTGGTAGTGTAAAAATAAGGATTACTGGCCATGTAAGTCATGGGTTTGGGCCATCCCTTTATAATAGAATTAATATAAGAGTGGGCGGAAGGAAAGAAGGAGGTAGGCAGAACTTGGGACTTGGGTTGGGAGCTGGGAGAGTGAGGCCTCTCTAAGAGTCTCAATCTGTATTTTCTTCTCTTTCCTTCTGTTTTCTGTTGTACGTTTGTTTACGGTGAAAATCGGTTCATACCATTTGGTATCAGAGCCATCGACCCAGGGAAGCTTCGGTTGACATTGGCGTCATAAAAAATGGAGCAGCGCAGAGAACATCGACCGCCAGAACAGAAGATGGCCGCCTCTGATTTGCGCGCTAACATGAAGAAGCACATGTCTACGCAAGGGGGGAAGGAACCCTGCAGGCAGCATCGAAGATCTGATCAGGATGCCTCGTGCAGAAACGTGAAGAAGTGCTCAAACTGCTTGAACAGGGAGAAGCGCGCGAAGAGTAAAGAGAAGGTAGAAAGTGATTGGACGAAGGAGGTGAGGATCTTGTTGGACAAGATGTTCACCAAGCTGCGGAAACAACATATCCGGCGAGGACGATGGTGGACATTAAGCCGTTGCCGGAATCTGTAAAGCAAAGCAGCATTGCCATTGCAAACAGATTCTACCAGTTCGCAGGTTTCCTCGCCACCATCTTCTCCTAGTTCGCAATCACGAGCGGCTTCGCCTAGTTCGCAGGCATCGTCTCTAAGTGCGCAGGTTGCTTTTCGATCGCGAGCAACTCCTTCCAGTTGCCTGGCTTCATCGAGAGCAGTTACTCTCAGTCCACAGGTGTCATCCTCATCTGCTATTTGTTCACGTTAAGGTGTGATGAGATCAACAGGAGGATATTTCAGTTCACAGAAGACAGCCATCCAAAGCGAGTTATCCAGGAACCAAGGACGTAGCCCACCCGGGAGAGAGATATAATTGCCGGTATTTATTGAGGAGGAGGCCTATGGCAGAACGTCGGTGTCAAGACCTCCGTCGGTTGGTGTTTCTGGTGACTGTAGCAAAAATTGAGGTACCACAGATAAGTTCCATACTGAAATATCAGTCAAAGAGTTGCAGATGATGATAGTGCAGCAAATATGAAGATGAATGGCATTAACGTTTCCAAAATGTACGAAATTCTTACTAGTAAAGAGATTCTCACAAGGGAAGGAGTTGATGGAATAAAAATTCAGATAAACTGTCCTCAGAGGTCGTCAAAGAGACTGGTGAACAAACAAACATTGTTCTGAATCGTAATAATTGCTCCTCTGAATGAGCAGAAGCCGAAAGTAGTGAGGTTCTCTTGACGGTCTGATGTGTTCTGATTGCACCAAAAGGGGAGTTAGTGGGGTATCTTAGTGTCATGAAGAAGTCCTTGTACCTCTATGGTGAATATTTAGTGAAAGGTACCGGTGGATCAGTTGTATCTAAGAACTTTGACTCTTCAGGTGTGCTTGAGCTAGGTAACGCTGAATAGAAAGGGGGAAATTCACTTAAAAAGAACTCCAGCAATATCAAGCGGAATGGAAGATGGATCATAGCCAATGTAAATGATGTCCAGTGGACCAGATTTCTGCTTGGATACACAACAAATGAGATATTCGTCAATGACTCTACTGCTCCAGTGTTATTGAATTTTGCAATACTAAAGGTTGCAAGGGATGTTGGCAGCTGGATCGTTACAAACAGAAATGAATCAATGTCTCCAAGAGGATTCAGGGACAAGACTAGCATTATTCCTTTTTGTTGATCGACATGTTGCGTTGGACGTGGCTGAAATCCCTAGAGAAGGTTGGAGGAGAAAAGAGAATACAAACTCTGAGTACTTGATGATTCTTAACACACTTTCTGGAATATCTTATGATGAGTTAACTGAGTATCCGATGTCTCCTTGGGTTCTGGCTGATTATCCATTAGAAACTCTGGAAACCATCAAGTCGTCTACTTACCGGGATCTTACAAAACGAGTTGGAGCACTAAGTCGAAAACAAGATGGAGAACCAATAGGTGATGTTGTGCTCCCTCAATGGATTAAGGATTTTCTTGAAGAATTTATAAGCAAGCACAGGGAGACCCTTGAAAGTGAATATGTAAGCTCAAATATCACCATGGGCAGTATGGGAGCATTCTGCCACCAGGACTTTGTTTCTGCTCTTTCTTGCAGTGAAGAACATGAAGATACAAGCTCAAGTACTGAAGCTAAAGGTCCAGAAATCGGGAAGTACTGGGAAGGCCATGATGAAGATGAAATTGAAGGTCAAGGATGTTTCCTATCAAGGACAAGGTGGTTGTCGAACAGGGGAGATATGATATGATTCGTGTCTGAATAGAATAATATTACTAATAGAATGATTTTAAATAATTGTGGTAGTGTAATGATAAGGATTACAGCCATGTAAGTCATGGGTTTGGGCTGGCCCTTTAGAATAGAATTAGTATAAGAAGGGGAGGAAGGAAAGGAGGTAGGGAGAACTTGGGACTTGGGCTGGGAACTGAGAGAGTGAGACCTCTCTAAGAGTGTCAATCTGTTGTACGTTGGTTTATGGTGAAGATCGGTTCCTATCAGCAAGTGCTGTCTATTTATCTGGCATATTGAGATGAACATGTTTTTTTTTTTTGTTTTTTATCACTGATTTCATATATCGATCCATGTTACCTGACCCCAAACTCATATAGGTAAGGCTTAGATGTTTTTTTTAGATGAAAGTCGCCTTTGGCCAGATCAAGGTTCTACATTATTCCTCTTCCCGTCAATATGTTTCAGAAAGGGTGTCGTGCAAGGTTGTTTTTTTGGGAATTCCATCCCATTCTAAGCGCCCAACCTTCCTTGACTTTGAAGAGGCGGTGTGGTGGAATGTAGAATTTATTCTTATATAATTAAATGTAATGTCAATAACTTTTATTATCTCTTGAATCAATGTTTACCTGGTATGGCGCAACCTTTAAGGTTGTCGATGTTTATGTTGTAGAGCTTAACCTTTTATGGTTAGTACTGGTGTTAGTTTTCTATTTAAACTCTGACACTCATGCATTATCAACTCTTTAAGTCTTTATAGTGTAAGAGATTGTTTGGTTCGGGGATTTTGTGGGGAAGGGAATTTCTAACTATTTAAAAGACTCTATTGTATTCTTCAGTTGATTGATCTATTATTTGCTTTATTTAAAAATTATTTTTCATTTCTTATCGTGACAAAAATTGTTTGATGATATATATATATGTGTGTGTGTGTGTGCCTATATATATTTATGTTGTTTTTAAATATCAATTAGGCAAGGATACAGAGTTTTCTCGAAAAAACCAAAGCCAAGCTTAGGAAAAAACGAGAAAGGATGGATGGCAGATGTGATGAAGCTGAAGAGGAGCTGAAGAAATTGGAGAAAGAAGTTGTTAAAATGTGGAAGGGAGGAGAGTATGAGCCCTTGAGGGTCGTGATTAAGGGACGAGACTGGGGTTTCCCTATGTATGAGAAGGTATCCTTTATTTAATACGGAGTAATATTGTGGGCCTTGCTGTTGCATTATTATTAACCATATATGTTTGTGCTAATGTTCTTCTCCATCATTTCATTGTAATCATTAAGTTGGACATCACACTTTATTACAGACAAATGCTTATATACTAGGGAAAAGATTTTGCAGTTTATTCATTATTTTTTTCCTGATTCTTCAATTAGAGTTAATAAAATCTCCTTTAGCAAAAAAGAATAACTCCATCCATATCAGCTTCAGCTTCAGCGCTTCTCACTTGTCTCTTTTGGACATCCCGATTAAAGGTTTCCATTTTTGTTTTATGAAATGAAATAATTAGCACTCTTTAACGACAACTTAATCCTCGAATAAAATAGGTCAACTATAACATCACAATTATTAGCAATGACCTCATTAGATTAAATTCACATTAAAACTACTTGTGAAAATACACTCGAATAACCTTTATTTAATTATATTGTCTAAGTAACAATGTCATATTTCAATGAGAACCTTAAGCCGGGAGGGGAATCGTACTAACTGGTGCAGTACTTAGACAGTCGACTACACAAATGTTGTTAGCAACAAATGATTAGTACTAAAGCGACCATCCTTTGATGGATAAATACATGATCTAAGTGTCATAGAAAATAGGCATTCACTTGAAGTAGATTTTCCCGCTACAGTGTGTTATATATGTGTCTATCTGACCATTCTATGCCTGTCTTCCATAAATGCTCTGTAGTATATGTATGTTCTCACGGAAGGCGTCATTATGATTGACTGTCAGATTGGAAGGCGTGTGTTGCAATTGCTTACAGAAGCAGCATATGTACAGCCTCCTCCCGACCTGCTTTTGCACTCGACATTAAGTCATTGTAAGTACCACCGGCTACTACTGCGTCTCCTTATTTTCTCTCATCCAGTAATGATGTTGTTCAATCTTGTGTTTCTATTTTCTATTTTCCATTCGTCATGTTCTTTTTCCTCACCCTTGATGCATGTGCACCCTCAACATTACAGGCGCTACCCATATAATAACTTTGTAGAGTTTGACAGTCTCTTAGCACAATAGTAAGTCTTCTCTTTCTCTGTTCTAAATCTCTTGCATGTATCAGTCTCTTATCATGTCATTTTTTACGCATGAAAACTACGGTTGTATCATTTTGTTGTGTGAAAAAAGATCATATGTTTCTGTTAATTCTTATAAAATGCAGGAGGGAAACGTTGAACTTCAACTAGGTGGACCAGTGACCCTCTTCTATCAACTAGCAACTGACAAATGGCTTATGGGAAACGACTGTCGTGTCCAGTGACGGAATCAGAACAATTTTTGAGCCGGTGCTGAAATATTAAAAAAAAATGTGCGTGAGAAAGTATACCCTCCAACTTCATTTTGAAGAAATAAAATACATAATTTTTATACTATAAGAGACTAGAAAGTTCAGCCAAAAAAATACATAATTTTTAAATTTGTAACATATACTAGTATATACCATTTGACTTTATAGAAAACGTATATATCCTTTAACCATTTAGAAAAAATTGTACTACCTCCGTCTCATTAATAAAGTGGTTTAAAAATAAAAGTTCTAGTTGAAATTTGAGTATAATAATAAAGTGAAATATTGAGAATTGCATATTTCTTTCAAAAAAAAGTGACCCTTATTTTGGAATAATTTAAAAAATGAAAGTAAGACAAGTAAAATGAGATGGATCGTATACATTAGCAAAAGAATTGAAACGAAAAAAGGGTTTACACACGAAAAAATTGTGTCCTATTATTTATTTATAATTAGAAGCCTCACCACTTCTGCTTTATTTTAATTTGTTACTAAAAAAGGGAGGAAGAAACTCAATATCAAATGCTTGGCAATCCTTGGTAGAGATTATTAATGATTTCTGTGCTAAGAATGACGCATAAATGGTTTTACAATTATAAAATAATAAAATCAAACGATCATTAAATATACATAAATTGACTAATTTCCGTTCTAGGAATCTAGCCAAGTAATCCTTATTATGATATAAAATGGTTTTACAAGTGACAATCCTTATACGTAGTATTTGATATTTTACAAGTTTATTTGAATTAATTAAAATATACACTATTATTGTAGCATAATACGTAATACGTAGTAATTAATACTAGTACTACTATGATATGCTGGCAGTACATACAAAATATAGGGAGTAGCAAATTAAGTCATTAAGCCATTCATGGAATTGAGGAGTTACACGGCTTTGTTGAATTTGGTATTTTGGGCCGGCCAGTAGCCCAAATGCATGTCTATTAGAACTATACTATGTATGTCTAAACGTAGGGATGGACTCGGGCCGGGCGGCCCACCCCGGAACCGGCCCGGACCAGACACTGTTTGAACCAGCCCGGCCCGGGAACCGGGCCCTAGGGCGGTTTGGGTCGACCCGGCCCGCTAGTCATACGGTTCGGGCTCTGGGCCAAATTTATTTTTTTTTTGATTTTTTTTTAAGTTTTTGGGTTGGGCTGGGTATTTTGGGCCATTTGAGATGGTTTGGGGGTGAGGGGGGAGGGTTGGGAGTTAATTAGGAGAAGCCAAAATAAAAAATTAGATTGGACCGAAGCCCGGCCCGGCCCGAACCGGACTCGGGGGTTACCTGGGCCGGTTCCGGGCCCGAACCGACCCGAGGCCATCCCTATCTAAACGCTGCCGTTGCACTAAATGAAAAAAACCCTACGGGACTTGCATTATACGGAGTCCGATTCGCTCCTCTCAGGATGTTTTTACTTGGACTGTAATTTGCTGGTCTGGTCTGATCTGATTTGGTCTTGTCTGAATTGATCTGGTCTGATAAGGTCTGGTTTCTTTGTATTTTTATAAATTATAACTATCCAAGTCTAGTCTGATCTGGTCTGGTCTGAACTGGTCTGGTCTGGGACAAATTACAGTCCAAGTAAAAACATCCTCAGTAGGCGCAAAGAACCAGGCCGGCAAAGGAAGACGGCGACAATGCTTTGCAGGGGCGCGGTACTGATAACACCTTAACTATTCCGGTGAAGGGGGAGTGCCGGCACCGCCTTGCCCCCCTAGTTCCGCCACTGGTCGTGTCTCTTTGTACTCATTTGTCTATGAACGCGCACTCCACCTTTTAAATTATTGACTCGGTAGAATTTTCTGTGAACCCTTATTTAACTCTAGTGTAAAACTATAAAATATTTGCAAATGTGTAATGCCCATGGATTATTATTGAAATGAAAATTTGTTGTGGTACTCCGTAATATTTCTAGCAATGCTTATGCTTACTGTTCCCTCAGTCCATCCAGTTGATAGTTCAAATTTTCTACATCTTTTTCATAAGTAATTAAGTGCCAGTATTTGATAACTCGCTTTTTCCATACAAATGCAATTCTTCTTCAAAGAATTATATGGGTACATTAAGGTCTCATATAAGAATGTTTCGCCGCCAACGGTACCCCATTTGAAATTAAAGAGCAGCTCATCTAGTAATTAAGAGTGTTTGAAATCATTTGGTTTTTCTCAATGGATAAGAGTTTGTTACGTTTGAATGTTTGATTTCATTTGTTTCTTTCTTCAGTTAGTTGTTTCTTTCTTCAGTTAAGGAAGACATACTTATGAGACAAGAGAAACAAATATTTTTTAATATATTTCTGTGTCTAAATGATTTACAATAGCTGCTATTTATACATGATAAAAAAAAATAGCTGCTATTTATACAAGTACTAATCATGTCTATAAGACAAGTAACAATACTATATTAAATGATAGAGATATTTAACGGCTAATTATAATATTGTGTCTTAAATGTCTTATAACAATAGTATATAATCAAATACTCCGTATATTATAGGTTCAGACAATTTCTGAGTCAACCGTTTATGAGTAAAACTTTAGCTAGTGATAAAAATTAACTAAGCTAATGAAGATATAGAGTATTATGATATTTGCAGAAACTTTAGCCTCGGTTATTTATTAATCAGTTGTGTATGTTGCTGAAATTCCATATCCTCACTATCAAATTTTGGTAGAATGCTGCAAAACTGTTAGCTTTTGTTACTGTATTGGTTAAAAATTAAAACTTATAGTTAGGTTATTTACATATATTTCTTGGTCTTTATATAATACGGAGTACATGTAATATAAGTTTATAGGAAGATTTAGATTTAATTATTTAGTTGGAACTACTTTTACTTTGGATTTTCCTTCAAAATTATCTCTCTATTTTGCTCCCCTTTTCTTCCTATAGCATTAATACCCGTTCCAACATGACTTGGCCCTGTTTGGTTGGAGGATTTCGGAGGGAAGGGGAGGGAAGTGAGTGATTTGTGTGTGCTTGGTTGAAAAAAATAGGAGGGAAGGAGAGGAAAGTGGAAGACTTCCAAAATACTCAACTTCCTCTCATTCTAAACCCCTCAAATCGGGGTATTTCGGACGAAACGTGTTGAGAACCACAAACTATATGTCTCATACGTGAATGAACAAAACATTATAGTATTAAAAAGATAAAAAATAAAAAGTTTTGAAAAATTAAAAAATTAAAAATTTAAAAATTAATTTTTTTGTCATAAAAATTAAATATTACAGGAATAAAAAAATAAAAAATAAAAAATAAAATTAAAAAAAAATAAAAAAAGTTTAAACGTTTTATAAATTAAAAATTTAAAAATTTAAAAATTGAAAATTTTAAAAATTAAAAAATTAAAAAATTAAAAAATATAAAATTAAAAAAAGTCAAAAGTCAAAAAAAATATTATGACTCATGACCTTAGGAGTAATATTCACAATAATTAGAGATATATATTATTTTTTAAATATGCTATCAAATAAAGGTAAATTGAGAAAATGTTTACATTAAACATTCTCTTCTATTTCCTCCAACCGAACACAATTTTTTTTCAAATTCCTTCCTTCCCCTTACCTTTCCTTCCCTTCTTGACTCTCCCCTCCCCTTCCCTCCTTTGAACCAAACAAGGCCTAAGGGTATGTTTGGGAGTTTGGAGGGAAGGCGAGGGGAAGGCTTTGAATTTGGAGGGAATTGTTGTTGGAGGGGAAGGTGAGGAAACGTTTCTTGATATTTGGGAGCAATAAATTAGGAAGAAGAGAGTTTTTGAAGAAAATATAATCAAAATCACCTTGAGATATGACAAATTCAAATAATTTAGTTGATATTCATTTTAAATTAGGACTAAATTATCACTTCAAATTACCCTTCAAAACCCTCCAAATTAGAGGAATTTAAAAGTTGAACATTTGAAGGATTTTGGAGGGTTACAAAATCACTCCAAAATCATCCTCTTCAATTTCTTAAAATATAATCAATCAAGCCATTTGACTTGATATAGTAGGTTATTAATAGATTTTATCAAAAGAAAAGATGAGGACAACAAGAATTTTGAATTCTTTAAAAAAATGAAATGTTTTCCAAATGTCTTTATGAGGTCAACTATGTCACAAGAGAGACTCAATGGATTGACGTTGATTTACATAGAATTTGAAACACTCGAAGAGATTGACATTGCTAGTTTGGTGGAGGACTTTGCATCTAAATATGCTCGAATAATGTCTCTTTTTAAATAAAATGTAAGTTATTAATGATTGCTTTTATTTTTATCATTACGTTTATTTATAACTTTTATTTTAATACAATTTACTTGTTTTGTAACTTTTATTTTAATAAAAAAGACCAACAACGTTATGAAAAATTAGTTTATTCTTGCATGTTATACAGGGTAATTGTTCAGGCCAAACATCTTTGTGCAATTGTACCACATTTTTTGAATAGTAGAAAAGATTTTTTTTTTGAAAACCATAGTAGAAAAGAATATAGTAGTAATTGAATTTCATTAATTCTACAAGCACTATACTGTTCCAATATGATAACTTTATATAAAGATTCACATAATTATTCATAAATTTTAGTGTAGTGATATATTTGTCATTATTATTTCATTCATATTTTTATAAAAACAAATATGAGATACAAATTGGAGCTCACATGTAAAAATTTACCCTATGAATTATGGAGATTCTCTTAGATTTGTTAATTAAATCTCCTCTTATTAGCTTAAAAGCTCTAGAAGGTCCATATCAATGGGAAAATCTCCCCAACCAATTTCTCCTTCCTCTATGGATGTGGTTTCTTCATCACCCACGAGGAAATCTTCCCACCACTGCATTGTATCGGATAAAGTTTCTTCAGGCGAAAGATTTGCAACTAAATCAGCCCTTTCTTGGAAACTGTCATCCCGCCTCAAATCCACCGGCGACGACGTTGACGGAGGTAGCGGCGGCGCTGTGCCCTGTTGGGCTGCCGGAAAATCATCGGTACTTTCTCCGACAGTTGACTGTTTTCGAGGTGCGGGGTTGATTAAGAATCTGGAAGGCCGAGGTCTGATGACGGCAGAGCATTCTGTGATTTTGGGGGCTTTCCTCTTCCCCTTTTCTTGCGTGGAAGAAGCCGCCATAGGAAACTCTGTCTTCTTCCTCTGAAGATGAGTGTTCCAGTAGTTCTTCACATCATTTGCCGTTCTTCCCGGAATTCTGCCAGCTATAAGCGACCACCTACACAGTCCCAAATATGGAATCAGAATTACCGATAGAGGGTAGATAAAAAGAGAATTCTCACTGATTTTACACAACTTTTTTGAATAATTTAGCAAATTCTCCTCAAATTGTAGGATTAAAAATTCAAAAAAAAAAACATGAAGAAGTATGTTTCTTTCTTTACTAGGACTTATTTAGTCCTACTGAAAAAAATAAAACTATTAAAACTTTCACAAATAGGAGTGAATGTGTGTACATGTTCCAAAATAAAAACAATGAATGACTAATGTTTTGGGAAGAAAATAACAAAACCTTTATTTTAGAAAATGTTGTATGCCTTAAGATGTTTTTACTTAGGCACAATTTTTTAATCTGATCTATTTGAATCTGATTTAATTTGAACTAATATGATATAGTAGATAACTGGTCTCTCTTTATTTTACATTTGTAGAGATGTGATATGATCTTATTTAATTGGGATAAAGATCAGATAGGGTCTCGAACTTGGAAAAAAATGTCAAATAAGGCCATATTTAGGATGCTCTGTCCAGCCGACGCCATTTGGAGCGGTTCCAGGTAGAATTTTTTGATGAATTCTTTTGAGAATCTTATTCATTAAGTCTAGTTTACTCATATCAAATTTGAACTAAAACTTCAATCGGGAAGGCATTCAAATGAATTCTTGAAGATAACTGCTCTTTTAACTGCGCAGTTATCTTCAAGAATTCATTTGTATGTCTTACGTATTGAATTTTTAGTTCAAATTTGATATGAGTAAACTAGACTTAATGAATAAGATTCTCAAAAAAATTCATCAAAAAAATCCATCAGGAACCGCCCCAAATGGCGTTGACCGGACAGAGCATCCTAAATATGGCCTTATTTGACATTTTTTCAATTTTGAGGCCCTATCTGACCCTTATCCCTATTTAATTTGTTTAAGTTTGATACCTTGGGATATGAGATAAAAATAAGTTATATGGAATATAGACACACGTGAGTAGTCTTTACTCATGTTTTCGGTGGAAATAGTATACGATGGCAAAGTGCTCCAGCGTGCTACGGGGGCGGAGAACTCTGGCGGTGCTCCGGCGGCAGCGGCAGAATCTGACAGTCTGCCAGATAATTTTTGGAATTTTCCGGCGGCGGCGGCCGTCGACCTGCAGCGGTGGCTGGAGGTCTGGCGGCAGGCGGTGGTAGCCGGAGGTCTGGCGGCAGGCGGCTGGCCGGATGTCCAGGGGCAGCAGTGGAGGTATTTTGGTCCAATCGCACATAAAAAGTCATATTTAAAAATGTTTAAACTAATTGTTAATTCCTAAACAAATACTCCCCCTCCGTGTGATTTGAGAGATGATAAAACAAACGAATCTCTATCTACATTCACATCATTTGTGGTAAATAAAATTTACATATTCAAAGAGTACATTAGATGTTTTACAAAGTCACAAAAAAAGAAATCAAAATTTGATTAAAGTTTGACCTATAAAGTAAGAAATTAATTAAGAATGGATTGTGTTAATCGAGGAAATAAGAAACATGATCATCAAATTGAGACATAGATAATAATAATAATAATCAATCATTGAGCAACAACAGAAAAAAGGCTTACTTCGAGGAAAAAGATCGAAGACCTTCACGGCAGGCTTCAACTCAATAGTAATACGTACTTGTAGTATATTGTGTGCAAAATGATACACATTAAATAGATCCTTATTATTGTTTTCTGTAACTTACAGCACACTATTCAAAACATTCTGCCATTCGACGACCACTACTGTCGATCAATAGAACTTTGTCCATTCTATTTTTAGTTGATCATTATCATTGAATCAGCTCAATAAATTGGTGTTAAAGTTAACTATTTACCTTTAAAGGCAATAATTTGCGATTGGCCCAATCCATTTGTTTCACAATCAATCAAGTACACAATGCTCTTAAACATGCTATGAACAATACCACTACAGTATCTGTCCCACTACATTTAAAACCAGACTCAATGGACTTATGGACTCAACCCTAGCTCATTGTATACAAATTATATGGATGAGTCATTTGTGATTTAAAATATTCAACTCCCATAATAAAGAATTAATTATGTAAATAATACCTTGAAGCAAAAAAATTAGTACTCTGAAAATCACTTTGCTAATTACTGTTATGATTAAACATGCACATACCGATAGTATATGATAAGTAATTAACTGACGGAATCAAGGTAATTAAAGATGAGACAAAAGTGATTACTTTATACAATAAATAATTAACTAATGAAATCAATAAGAAGGTAAAGATGAGACAAAAGTACGTAAGAGGGTTAATTAATGACTACTGTTAATACTAATTTTTGTAGTGAAATATTTGTAAGGTAACTACTAGGTTTTGTTAAGATTTAATTTTTCGACATGCATTTATACATTTAAAAAGAGTATTTTTGGTAGAATATAACTCAAATAAAATTAAGAATAAAAGGCGACTAGAGTTATCATCTCCATAACTTCATGATCTTAATCATCAAAAGTACTACTCCCTCTGTCCCATAAAATAGTTCTCGTTATGATTCGGATTGGAGTTTAAGAAAGTGAGAATAAAGTGGAAATATATGATTGTGGTTGAGTAAGAAAAAGGTAAATGAATGGTAGCCACACAAAATTTTCCAAAAAGGGAAATATGGACTATTTTTGGGGACGGCCCAAAAAGGAAATTAGGAACTATTTTGCAGGACGGAGGGAGTATATATTAATTCACTTTTTTATAAATGAGTTACATTTTTTTGTAGGAAAATATATTCTTTAACATATTACAAACGTTCTACTTGTACACACCGGTTTTCACACTAAGTGTATTTTGTCTGTGCACATACAATTGATTTTCATTTTAGTAAATGAACTGGCTGTAACCTCATCAATGTGACTTTATGTGAACATGTAAATACAAAATGCATTTGGCGTTTAAATGTTACTTGGATTGTTTTTAGTCGCAGACCAGACCAGACCAGACTTAAGCAGACCATACCATACCATACCAGACCTGTTCAGATCAGACCAGACTTGTATAGTTATAAAATACACAAAGACCAGACGTTTACCAGACTAGACAAAACCAGACTTAAACAGACCAGACTGGACCTGCAAATTTCAGTCCAAGTAAGGATGTTTTTACTTGGACTGTTTTCGGTCCCAAACAAGATCCGACCAGACTTAAACAGATCAGACCAGTTCAGACCAGACTAGACCAGACCAGATTTCCGTAGTTATAAAATACACATGAACTAGACATTAGCATACCAGACCAGTTCAGACAGAACCATACCAGACCAGCAAATTTCGCTCTAAGTAAAAACATCCTAAAAACATCATAAGTACGGAGTAGCATTTTTCATTGATCCAAAAAGGTGGAATCTCCCACCCCAGGAGCTCCCACCCCGACAGGATGGTCGGGAGGTTAATCACGGAGTAGCATTTTTCATAAATTTATGGGTGGTGGGCCGGTGGCCAACGGGCAATATGTAGCTGGGAACAGTAGCAATTGCAAATGGGCCAATATTAATGGAGTATGTGATAGTGAATTGAATGGTCCTCAAAGCATGTAGCTAGTCCAACCATAAATAAATTGAATTGTAAGAGTACGAATTAGTTGTTGAATTTAACTTGCCTATTGCCTAAGAGTTTATGGAGGCGCAGAATGAGATCAACTTCATCCAAACCGAAATGACCTCTCTTTATATCAGGACGGAGATAGTTTAACCATCTCAATCGACAACTTTTCCTGCACCTATTCAGCCCTGTAACACACACATCATATTAGTCATTTGCGTGTAAAAGTATGCATGAGACAATCATTTAAGTAATAAAAATAATACGTGAAAATGTAACTTGGACTTCCAACTTTCCCTTTTCGTCCGTCTCTATTATGGAGTAGATTAAACCAGTATAAAACAAATTGAGATAAAATTTCACACAATATTTATACAACATATATTCGAAGTTTTTTTTCAGATTCTATCTTTTGGGTGGTTTTCATTTCTGTTGTGACAGCATCTTGTGATTAGAAAAAAAAATTAAGCCCTTGGCGATCCACTTTGCTTTTTGCACAGGATATTTGTAACTATATTTAATCATGGATTATGAGCAAAAATTAGATTTATTATGAATTCAGTTTGAAAAAAGGTTTTGATTACTTTGAGTCTCATGTAAAGATTATACTACGTACGTATATCACTGCAAAAAACTTACGAGGTTGACACAGAATTTGGCATGAACGTATCAATTTTTCATGCCAAATAACTCGTGACAAAGTGTTTTTGGTACGGATTTGACATTTCTCTCCCAAAATCTCTGTCAAATTCGTGCTAAAATATCGGTCAATCCCGTGATTTTTTGTAGTGTATACTCCGATGTTATTGATATGAATAATATAAGTGACATCCATTAAAAAAAAGTTTCCCAAAAATATAGTGGACCCTTCCTATCATGAGTCCCTAACTACATTTAGAGATGGTAATAATGGGGTCGATAGGGACAGTTTGTACTACGTAAATAAATGTACCGCCTCACTAGGTAACTTTCCTGCCCCACAACCTTCCAATTACAAAACATGTAATTTTAAGCAAA
Source organism: Cuscuta europaea (assembly GCA_945859875.1). Taxonomy (NCBI): domain Eukaryota; kingdom Viridiplantae; phylum Streptophyta; class Magnoliopsida; order Solanales; family Convolvulaceae; genus Cuscuta; species Cuscuta europaea. The sequence goes on along the minus strand of CAMAPE010000005.1, from coordinate 10,586,054 downwards.
TCATAACCACCCGAAAAGGTAACAGTTTATTTAAATGAGTGATACTTAAAATACACAAATACGTTTAACAGTTTATTAAAAACGTTTATTTAAAGTAGTATAAAATTCAACGTGTTAAACGGCGGGAAATGAAACCATCTAGCTGATTATAAACATGATCTTAGCTGTCACTTAAAAGGCTCGTGCACCAACAAGGCAGTAATTAAGAAGGATGGAAGATATTTAAACTCAAAACTTTATAACTTGAAAAAGCAAAAGTTTGATAATAACAAACATGGACGCTTAGTTTTTTTTGTAGTTTTCAATTGTTAGATCAAATAATATCCATTATTCACGGTTCGAAGTTCTTTCCATCATTTGCAATGGACTCAAAGATTCATTATTTTTTGGCTTGAGATTATGATAGAATAAAGCAAAATGGTTCACTAAATTGTCTGCGCTTCTTTGTTATGAAGTAGCAGTCAGTCCATGCAATTTTGGACGGGATTTTCACTATGAATCATCCGGAAACAGTGTCTTTGTGCTTTAGTACAGGGGTAAGACTGCGCACATCCGATCCTCCATTACCTCACCGTAGGTGGGAGCCTTTGCGGCATTGGGGTAAATGAAAATAAAAAATGATTCACAGTTCGAAGTTAAGTAATATTGAACATTCATTAAGTAATATTGAACATTAACTAATCATGATGATGATGATGAAATCAATGGGCGTGCATTATTACATACCGGCTCTAGTAGGGACGAGATGCCATTTTCCTTCACCATATTTGTCAATGCAGTTTCGCAGGGTATTATCTTCTTCTTGCGTCCATGCTCCTTTTCTCAATGTAGAAGACGGCTTATTTGCAGATGATGAACTAATAACCATGATGGTGTAGCTAGGTCTATAAAAGCTAAGGACGTCGTTGTTCTAACTTCCCAGAAAACTTGAGATTCTTTTCATGGGTATACACACATACGGAGTATATAATAACCTACGTACGTGGAAATCCAAAGAAACATAGACATCACCTGGACAAATGGAACGCCGCACCATGTATTTCGTAAAGAAACTATCACATATTATATATATATATATATATATATATATATATATATATATATATATATATATATATATATAGGAAAATTCTGAGATGCAACACCTCCCGGTAAGGCAGTCAAATAATTCGTTGAAGTTAACTGTGTTTTGTAATGTACAATTTAGCGCAGTTAACTTCAACGAATTTTTTGACTACTCTCCTGATCGAATTTTGAGTTGAAATTTGGTATGACTAAACTAGACTTGATGAGGAACATACTAAAAAAAAATCATTAAAAAGTTTCACCGGGAACCTCCCCAAACGGCGGTGTTCGGACAGAAAAGTGCTGGACAGGAGAATGACTCTCTCTCTCTCTCTCTCTCTATATATATATATATATATATATATATATATATATAGGGGTGGTTCAAAAAAAAAGTGGTCTTAACGCGCAAAGTGCAAAGTTTGCACTTTTTCATGTTTCGCTTGCACTTTTTATTGCTTTCGTTGCACTTTTTCGCGGTAGCTCAAAAAATTGATTTATTTACAAAACTGTCACCGTCATTTTGGCCGAATTTGGCCAAAATCAAAATAGCCAAAAAGTGCAAAGGAAACAAGAAAAAGTGCAAGCGAAATATGAAAAAGTGAAAATTCTGCACTTTGTACGTGAAGACCACTTTTCATTTGAGTACTAAATCAGCTTATGTAGAGAACAAAAAGTGGCCCGAATATATTTTACACTCGTAAAATATACTCCGTACAATTTACACATCGTAATTGACAATTTAGCATGGATATAGGAACCTCCGTGCGGAGAAGGGCGTCAGAGGCCTTCCTGGTGGAATTTTTTGATCATATTCTTCATCAAGTCTAGTTTATGCCCACCAAATTTCATCTCAAAAGTCCATCGGGAAGGCACTTAAACAAATTATTGAAACAAACTGTGCCAAAGTATACATATAAAAGTTCAGTTTTTTTCAATAATTTATTTAACTGCCTTCCCGATAGAGTTTTGAACTGAAATTTGGTGTGAATAAACTAGACTTTATGAAGAACATGTTCACAAACTTTCATCAAAAAATTCAACCAGAAAAACACTCTGATGATCTTGTCCGCACGGAGGTTTCTATACATACTATAGGAAGGGGACTCTATATATATAATTATATGCACATACAGACCTCACAGACGCATCACGCATATAATTACCTACCCCACTTGCATTGTTGCTTTATAGTAGGGCTGTTAACGAACCGAGCTTTTATCGAACTATTCGATTTCAAGCTCGGTTTCGAGTCTAACGAGCTGAGCTTAACGGGCTTTCGAACTCGAACCCGAGCTGAGTTTCTAGTTCGAAAACTTAATCGAGCCGAACTCAAACATAGTAGTATTTGGCTCGGTTCGAACTCGAGTCTATCGAACACATGAAATTATAAATATAATTTATATATATGTTAAAATTTAAATATAATTAGTTGTTTTATGAATTTAAATATGATTATTAACAAATCGAATACTTGTCGAATCATTCGAGCACGAGCCTATTAACGAGCATCGCCTAAAATTTTAAGTTCGAGCATATTTATCGAGCTTATCGAGCGCTCGGTTCGAACATCGAACGCCTATCGAGCCGAACACGAGCCTCATTTGTAAAGCTCATCGAACTACGAGCTCGAACCCGAGCACCACTAATTCCTTATCGAGCTGAACTCGAGCTTTAGGTGTTCGGGCTCGGCTCGGCTCGTTAACAGCCCTACTTTATAGGGTGTTTAAATAATAAGGAAAAATCTATTTCTAGGTACGGCTTTACACGCCTATTAATTTTTCGTGTACATAAGCAATTCATTAAAAAACTTTTACTTTTAAAAATTCTTAATTATTTTAATGAATAGCTTTTGAAAAATGAGACAATCTTAGCGGGACGGAGGGAGTACAACTTTTTTCTTTTAAAACTTTTTCGGTTACTAAAAAAGTAAAACAATTACTAAAAAAACTTACAAACATATTTGTTCAACTAATTCTGCCAAACACACCTTTTACTGAAGTATATATGTAAAACAGCAAGTTCATTTGTTGTGCTCTATATGCATGTCTCCTGCTCAAATGAGTAATGCCCTTGCTGTTTTGACATTTTATATATAAAAAGAGTAATCTTTGACATAAAAATATGTATTTATAATTTATTTGATCGAGCACCTTAAGAGTGCAGCATTTGAGTAAATCAGCTTATGTAGAGAACAAAAAGTGGTAAATCAGCATTTTGAGTAAATCAGCTGATTTAAATGATCATTTAGAAAGCTAGGAAAAACAATCCAAGATTTTGTATACAAGTTAGCCTATTTCAAATATAATTTCCTTGAAATGATAACTAAATAAATAATTACCAAATTATGTGTTCTAGAATCTAAAAGTAAAATTAAATTAGTGTTACACAAAATGAAAAACAATTAATTAAGGTATACATTTTACACTCCTAGTACCTTCCAAGATCCCGGATGGAGTTACGTTGGAATCATAAATACGTAGTACATTACTCCCTCCATCTCATTAGTAGACTTTATCAATTTTTCTTCTTTATTTATCTCAACAGAAGTTTGCTAGTTTTATTTTAAAATCAAGAATTTGTGACTTTGTTCATTTCTTTTTCCTCTACACTAACTTCAATCACATAATTTTTACTATTAAAAATTCACACCTAACAGGCTAGCATCAACTTGTCAAAGTTGAATGGAACAAAATTAGTACTCCATATTATACATTTATACTTCGTGTAAAATATATACACCCGTTTACACCAACGTGGTAGTAACACAACAGTTTACCTTTGACGTGTGTGGAGTATAAGAAGTACTAGAATTAGAATTTTCCCCGAGTCACAACTGGAATTTTGTCCTCAAATTTTGTCCCACTTGCACTTAAATTTATTCCAAGGCTAGCATTCAAAGTTAATATCATGAACCTTTTGGGGAGTACCAAATGCTTGTATTAAAATTGGGACTATTGAATGTTTATAATAAAATTGGAGGCGAATTCTTGAAATACCAAAATCAATCTACCGAGGTTAAGATTGTGTATTTGGATGAAATTTATATGGTACACCCGAGTGTATATATACACCCGGTATTATTGTAATTAGTTCTAATTTGAATGGCTATAACGAGAACATTACTTCTTCTATCTGTATTCTTCCCTACCTGGCTGCGTAGATGCTCTCCTTCCTCAGCCTTCCCCATATTCCCTTCCTTTTTACCATGTGTGTATTTTCTTTTCCGTAATCATTCTTTCTTTTTATTTTTTTTTTCTTTTTTTATTAACAACCTTTTCAATTAATTTCTTTTTTCCTTTCTCTAATCAACCTTTCTATATAACTTAAGTATTTCTTTAAATTATTATACATTATAAAATATTTTAGGTATCAATGTTTTTTTTCTATTTAAATTTTAAGATGAATATTTAAGAGTTTTTATTAAAAAATCTTTATTCTAATCATAAATATGTAATTGTTTCAATATTAAATAATGTAATAATGTTTGTATGTTAATTATTTTAATATTGTGTGCTCATTATTAACGGGAGTTTTTAATAGTGTAGAATTAATTAAGCATTAATTATTAGGTAGTTTCCTAATTGTACTCAGATACTTATTTCTTATATATATATACTGTCAGGGCTACCAATCTAGGCAAGCCTGTTATTATTTCTCACATGGTATCAAGAGCATAGGGTTATTTAAATATTTTTTTTCCGTCTTCCGCCATGAGCACGGTCGCTGCCAGCAACCCTACGGTTGCGCCGCCGATCTCAAATACGCAGACCGCCGTTACCTTGCCTCCTTCAACCGTGATGTCGACGGCACCGGCAGGTCCTCTATTTGGTTCCTCCTCCGTTATGCAGCAGTCTCTCGCCAGGCCGTTTCCGATGAGCAGCGCACCGGACATATCCGCCTGGGTTCCACCGACGTTTGACTAGTCACCGCCGACTCCTTCCCGGCAACCAGTTCTATCGATCCCCAATCCACCGGTCACGACAGAATCCTCCAGGGCTCCGTTTGGTGGTCCAACTATGACTGACCAACAAGGGTTGGCTCCTCCCGCATCCCTCCGGGCGATTGAACGTGCTCTTCCTTCCATGGCAGTCGGTTCCCTTGAGGCTATTGCTCAATCTATGGGATTTTCAGCCCCCAACATCACCAATATTGTCACTACCAAGCTTGATGTTGTCGAAAATTACCTTCCATGGCGCACACAATTCGAGTCTTTTCTGGTATCTCATGGATTAATGGGCATTCTTGATAGTACAATTTCTCCTCCTCCTTCTACTATTTTTGATAATCTTCGGAGAGAAATTGCTAACAATGAGTTTTATTACTGGCTAAAGTTAGATCAAACAGTCCGTTCATGGCTGTTTGCTACTTTGTCACGTGATATACTCGTTGAAGTTCATACCCTGAAAACTTCATCTATTATGTGGGACCGTCTGGAGTCACGTTTTATGGCAGCCAGTTTGGCTCGTTCCATGGAGTTAAAACGATTGTTTACTAATATTAAAAAGAAAGAGAACCAATCTATGGAATAATATATGCGTGAAATACAGAAAATTGCTGATGCTCTTGCTACTATCAATTCCCCGGTTTCTCTGAAAGACCTTATAGAACAGACTTTGCTTGGCCTGGGTCCTGAATATGAGTCCATCATTACCACCTTATCCTCGTTCCCCGAAGGTCTTACTTTTGATAAACTACGCGAGCGGATGGTCCAACAGGAGCAATGAATTCATTACCTTAGATCCCAAGAAGCTGTCGTCAGCCCTACTGCGTTTGCTGCTCACCCGGCAGCACCTCCTGCTCCAGGGCCCGACGCCCGAGGCGGATTCCAGAATCAGCGCGGCAGAGGCCGTCGCGGACAGCGAGGGCGAGGTTCCCGTGGACGTGGTCACGGGTACGGACAATATCAGCAGGGGTTTCCAGCTCAGCCTCCTGCCTATTACCACTCACGGCCAGGACCAGCGCAAGGGGGCTATTTTCAGCAGCCCTATTATCAGCCTTTACCACAACAGCCTTCACATCCGGGCAGGCCAGGTACAAAATTATGTAATACAGTTTATTCATCGTTTAATACGCATCCCTATTCTGCTTGTGTTACTAATTATGGATCTGCAGGCTCCCCGTTAGTTGATGGCCAATTTGGTTCTATTTCCCCGCCAATTGTCTGTCAAATCTGTTATTCTCCAGGTCACTCTGCTGTTTCGTGTCCCTCTCGTTTCTCCTAGCCCTCAGCTCCAGCACTGGCTGCGCCTATGAGTGATTCACATGACGATGTCTGGTTTCCAGACTCCGGTGCCTCTGCCCATATGACTCCTCAGGAAGGTACACTAGTAAATAAATCTACTTATTCTGGACCATTAAATGTTACTGTTGCAAATGGTACTACTCTTCCTATTAAAAATGTTGGTGATATTTTTATTAATTCCAAATCCAAGCCTCTCCACCTAAGATCTGTTTATCATGTGCCTCAAATAAAATACAATTTACTATCTATACAAAAATTGTGTTCTGATAATAATTGCATGGTGATTTTTGACAAAAATTCTGTTTTTCTAAAGGACAAAACAACGGGGGCAATTCTTCTACAGGCTTCCAGTAGCGGTAGTCTCTATCTCATCCGTGTTCCTTCATCTTCTGTTCTGGCACTTGTTTCTAAGGTGGCACCTGGACCTTTATGGCACCGTCGGTTGGGGCATTGTGGCACTCGAGTTTTAGATAGTCTTAGAAAGTCTGGTCAGCTTTGTAGTCTATCATCTTTTAATCATGATTATACCTCGTGTCGATTGGGTAAATCTCACAGATTACCCTTTCAAGATGTTTTTCATTGTTCAAAAACACCATTATTTTTAATTCATTCAGATGTTTGGCAATCTCCTGTGTTGTCTCATGATGGTTTTAAATATTATGTCTCGTTTATTGATGATTACTCTCGTTTTACATGGATATATCCTATGCGCCGTAAAAGTGAAGTTTTTACTCATTCTCAATCTTTCAAGAGACTGGTGGAAAATTTACTGGACCACAAAATTAAAATTTTTCAAAGTGATGGAGGGGGTGAGTTTGATAATTTCAGTATGCGATTTTTTTTTATAATCACGACATTCTCTTTCGAAAATCATGTCTTGACACACCACAACAAAATGGTTTAGCTGAACGCAAACACCGTCATCTCATTGAACTTGCACGCACCATGCTTATTGATGCTGGCTTACCAGCTACATTTTGGGTTGAGGCTGTTTTGACAGCTACTTATATTATTAATCGCTTATCCTCCACCAAATTTACTGGTTTTTCTCCGTATCAAAAATTATTTCACCGGTCTCCTGATTTCTCTTTTATGCGTGTGTTTGGATGTGCTTGTTACCCCAATTTTACGGTAACATCTGCCAACAAACTCTCTCCTAGGTCTATGCAATGTGTATTTTTGGGATATGCGTCTGAGTATAAGGGGTACAGGTGTCTTGATCCTAAAACGGGACGAATCTATGTCAGTCGTCATGTCAAATTTCACGAAAACATTTTTCCATACAATCAATTAGTGTTCACCGCTTCTTCTGAGTCCGCACCTGTTACGTCCAGCTCTATGTCCATCTCTATGTCTTCTCCGGTGTCTGCACCACCTACTGGACAGCCTATGCCGCCGCTACTATCTCTGTCACCACCAAATTTTTCAGACACGTCGAACAGCCCCCAGCAGCCCGGTATCCTCTCGGCTCCGCAGTATGCCTCCTCGGAACCTAGCTCACCTGCCTCGTCGGCAGGGGGTGCGGTGTCCACTCCGGGGTCGCCAGCTAGCACGGTGTCGACGAAATCTCCGGGTTCTGCACGTGAGGTTACCACAGGCGACAATTTGAGTGTTACTAATGTTCATCCCATGCAAACTCGATCAAAATCATGAATTTTTAAACCCAAAACAATTTTTAATTTAAATACTGGGGTTTTAATTCCTGATCCTACCTGTTTTTCTGTTGCAAATAAAGATCTAAAATGGAGGGTTGCTATGGCTGAGGAATTTAATGCACTTATTGCTAATAATACATAGGAATTAGTACCGTCTACTTCTGGTAAAAATGTGGTCGGGTCTAAATGGATATATAAAACTAAGTATCGATCTGATGGCTCTATTGAACGGCATAAAGCACGTCTGGTTGCTCAAGTTTTGTGTTGTATTGAAATGAGTATAGTGTAAAAAATAAATGTTATAGAAATGAGCTTTATATGTAAATGTTAGAGAAATGAGCTTTATGTTAAACTCAAATGGATATAATGCTTAAAAGAAATGAGCACACGCACATGAATATTTGAGCACATTAGAGATTTTAACGGGCTTTTGAGTTTTGGGATGCTTATTTTGTAAGTTATGTATACTGATTCAGTACTGGTGCTATGTTCATTTGAAAATGTCATATCAATACCGATGAAATTCACGTGAACACATTGGAGCTTGCTCACATAATTTTAATGCTCAATAATAGAAAACACAATACTCAATAAAGATGTCTTGATGCTCAAATGTGTTCCTATGCTCAATACACATAATCTCAATGCTCAATGGTCACGAATACGATATTCAATAAAGAAATTTTGATACCTAGAAGATCACGATGCTCATTATTAAGCTTCTAATGCTCAATAAAATATGTCTGATACTCACTACGAGTGCATCAATGCTCATTTAGCAGAAGACGTGAATTTCATTTAAATTACTAAAATGAGCACACTAAATATTTAAAATGAGCATGCCATTATGAATATACTTAAATGTGATCCGGACATCCGGACATATATGTTCACATTTTTATTTTTGCAATGCTCATTTCTTAAATGTGATCCGGACATCCGAACATATATGTTCACATTTTTATTTTATATATCAGTGCTCATTTGTTAAGTAATGTATGCTCATTTGGTACTGATGTGAGTTCATTTTAAAAATGTTATATCAATACATATTTATAAAGTATCATATTACATTAGACTCGCATATTGAAATTAATAGGGGTGAGTTATAGATATAATTTAATAAGTTTTTGTAAGATAAAAAATAAGAAAAAGAAATAGAATTAGAAGATATGAAGCAGAGATCATGATACTCATTTTTTGTAATTTAATCAAAAAATCACGGCTTTTGCTAAATGAACAATAGGGTACTTTTAGTGAGCATCTGACATGTTTTATTGAGTATTACAAACGTAAGTTTTGTGTTATACTAAAATTCAAAAGCTCGTTTGAATTTCCTAACCTGTTCAAATGTTCATTTGTGCACACATAATGACAAATATAATAACTTATATTAAAAATAATTTATAGTCATTCGTTCTCGAATTACAAATATAATCGAGTTCTTTTATAATTTTTTACCCATGCATACTTATTTTACACCATACTCATTTTAGTATAACACAAAATTCACGTTTGTAATTGATGGATTATAGGGTATCCAAAGTATATTAATTAGGAGAGATTGAGCTTAATAATGTGGAGAAGAAGATGAATAGTAGAGTGTATGAATTGAGAGTTTTAGAGTTGTGTCCTAGGGTTACAAGCTCCAAAAGGAGTATAAATAGAGAAATAATGGGCCGGGCTGCTAATATGGGCCCGATAGGCCCAACTACATAAAAGACTAATCTAGTACATACAGACGATATATGAACAATACAATAAAACAAAAGACATCTGATAAGCGTGTGTGGGCCGCTGTCCAAGCCCAATAGTCGTGAGACCCGGGGGTCCGAGTCTATATACTCCATCAGGAGTCCCCCACTCCCTGAGTCGAGAGTACTCGAGGCGAAAGGGAGTAGAACTGTGTGCTGATCTATCGACGTCTGGTGAGTAAACTTCGTGAAAAAAAATGAATTTCTGCTTCTTTGGTTAACGGGGGCGCTAAGTTCCCCGCTCTTCCAGTCTCCCACTCCTTGAGGTGAATGTAGTGAGGTGAAGAGGAGTAGAATGGTGCATGTCTCGTGATGTCTTCAATAGGGGGCCGAGGGTTGACACCTTTAGTCCACGTTAGGGAGATGCCTCCTTAAAAACCTCATTAGGAAAAAACCCAGTGGGAAAAAATCCTAATGAGGGGAAAAGAGTACACCGGATGCCCCCAAAATGAAGCAAAAGGGGTGAGCCCTTCGACCTAGGTGTGGAGCTGCAACGGTGTCCGTCTGCTGAGGGGATGGCTGAGACCAGTCTCTAGATGTGAGTAGCTCGGCATGATAAGTAGTCTTAGTCATCAAATAAAGATGACTAAGGGATGGGTCGAGCGACCGTCCATAATATGATGTCTGGTCCATCAAATAAAGATGACCAGAATATAAGGTCGATGGGCCGATATGAGCTCCACGTCATCAAATAAAGACGACTGGGAGGCTAACGGCCGAGAGGCCAGTATGAGAGTTCCACGTCGTCGAATAAGGACGACGGGGCGCTGTGTGGCCGAGGGGCTTGCATAAGAGCTCTATGTCATCAAATAAAGATGACGGGGCGATGCATGGCCGGTGGGCCTGCAAATGAGCTTCGCGTCATCAAATAAAGATGACGAAGCAAGATATGGCTCAGAGGCCTACAAATGAGTTCCTCGTCATTAAATAAAGATGACAGAGCGATATATGGCCGATGGGCCTGTAGATGAGCTCTTCGTCATCAAATAAAGATGACAGGGCGATATATGGCCGATGGGCATGTAGATTAGCTCTTCGTCATCAAATAAAGATGACTGAGCGATATATGGCCGAGGGGCCTATAAGAAGTCCAAGCCATCAAATAAAGATGACCAGGAGAGACGGCCAAGTGGCCGATATGATGTCATCATTTAGTTGCACCTATGCATTCAAATAAAATTGTTATAATTTCTTGAGCTTATAATTTGCTATTGGATTTGGGCCTAAATTAAGTTTCCTCAAATTTCCAAGCCGCAGCTCAAGCTAGGTTTCTATGCTTAGTTGGAGCGGGGCACGCATAAAGGATTGAACTTACCGCTAAGGGATTGCAGTTCATTTCCGATAGTTAAAGGCACACATAACTCATACAAAACATAGAAACTAAAGTATGTATTATATAACATTTGGATTGGGAGCTTACTATCCACACTCGTTTGACATGACCCGGTGGCGCGAGTGTGTGTGCTCGCCCGGTGTACGCGAGTGCTCGGAATTTCATAAGTCCGTTTTTTCAATGTCAAAAAATACACTACTTAAAAAAATGATAGTAAATTAATAATCTAGCTCAACTTGTCACTCAAGTTCGTAGTTGGGATCCGTTGGACGCTATTTACGGGTCTTTTCACGGATGACTCGCCCCTCGAGATTGAAGTTTGACACTATATTATTAAAATATTTCATTTATGATTTTTTTATATTTTGTAATTTTAATCAAATTTATTCATGAATATTAATAAATGGAAGGAGTTCTAGATACTTAGCTCTTTGGAATGGGTTGAAATATTGGACTGTTATTGAAATACAATCCATTGAAAGACTTGCCCAAAGATGGTCCAGCCACTCAAGCCTTTTTCACTTGACCCAAAAGTCCAAAAATACCTTGACCTATCATCTGCTATATGGCCAACCAGTGCTTCTCAAGTCCTCGGTCCTGGAGATTTTCATGGCCAGACTCCATTGCCGTCGAGTATGGAGACGAGAGACAATCTAGAGATGTGAGGCTTGAAGAAAAGAAGGGTGCCCTGGTCATGACGTTGTCGGAGGAGGGAAGGGCGAAGGACATTCTGTTGATCATTTCCGCAGTGAAACCCTGTTTGTTCTCCGTGCACGGACGTTTCTGGCCTAGAAATATCATCTCTCTTCGTTGATGGCTGCCAACGGAGAGTGGACGAGGGTTCGTCGGAACTCCTGCTTTGTGCGACACCACTCTGTCCCCGTCGAGATCTGGAGCGGCAGCTTCTAAGGGAGCCTGCTGTGGCCATTATTGGCAGAAACCTCGCACTAGCTCACCCGACTCGAGGGGGCTCTAATCGACGGCGCTAGGGCGGAGGTGGAGAACAAGCTTCGAGCGACGACCGACAACCTTTTGACAGAGGGAGGAGCTGCGAGCGACGCTGATGGAGGCCATATCTCCAGGTTTGCTGGCGACGGTGGCTACCATCTAGAGAGCAGCAGGTATGCGGTGGCAGCTAGCAACCTCCGGCTGATGACGGCTACCATGGACGGTGAAGTGGTTTTGGCTCACATCTGCGAAATCCCTGTTTTTTTTTTGGATTCAGAACAGAATTTTGGCTGGAATTTTGTGATTGTGATGAACATTTGTATTTTTTGGGAGGAATCTAACTTGATTTTGCTCAAACTCTCAATGAAAGCACCATTGATGGATTATAGGGTATCCAAAGTATATTAATTAGGAGAGATTGAGCTTAATAATGTGGAGAAGAAGATGAATAGTAGAGTGTATGAATTGAGAGTTTTAGAGTTGTGTCCTAGGGTTACAAGCTCCAAAAGGAGTATAATTAGAGAAATAATGGGCCGGGCCGCTAATATGGGCCCTATAGGCCCAACTACATAAAAGACTAATCTAGTACATACAGACGATATATGAACAATACAATAAAACAAAAGACATCCGATAAGCGTGTGTGGGCCGCTGTCCAAGCCCAATAGTCGTGAGACCCGGGGGTCCGAGTCTATATACTCCATCAGTAATTAACACATAATATTTAATAAACTAATAAATATTCATCTTAAATTAAGAGTAGAGAAATAAAACATTAATAACTAAAATATTTTATAATACATAAATAAAAAAACTTAAACAGGAAGTTTGATTGGAGAAAGAAAAAAAATAAACTGAAACATTTAATAATATTTTATGTTATACATTTTCATAATAATTGATTATAAGTTAAAGTAGAAGATTGCTAAAAAAAGAGAACAAACAAACAAAAACAAAAAAATGAGAATAAACAAGAAAAGAAAAGAAATGAGAATATACATAACTAGCAAGGATGAGTGTCGTTGATAACAAGGATGATAGCAGGAGTATAGCATGGCATGCGACAGATGTAAAAAAACAAGGAAACACTATTCATGCTACCAATTACAAAAAAAAATGGGTATACATGTGATGGTCCCGGATAGAGGTAAAAGTCTAGAGGGGGGTGAATAGACTTTTAAAGCTTTTTCAACTTTAAAAACTTTTCCCTTCTAGATAGGAAGATCTATAATCTTTTGGGAGATTATAAATGCACAACGGAAGTCTTGACCTCTTGTGTAAAGTAACTTTTTGTATAGGTGGAGTTTTGGACCTTTTTTAGTGAGTAGTTGTCTGGGCAGTTGGGTGAACAGCAGGGAACTGCTAAGTCAACTGCTATAGAGAATATGACTATAGGAGAAAACTGATGGTGGGATCTTGCTGGGAATGATGAAAGCTTTCGGGATATGTTCTATGATGGCCGGGTTGAAATTCGAACCTTAAGAGAGCAGTGGTCTCAGCAGTTGGGTGGTCACCACGGAACTGCTGAGTCAACTTCTTAAGGAAAAATGAAAGTATCGGAAGAGTGATTATATAATATTGCTTACGGTGATAAGAGCTTTCTGGAAATGTGCTAGGATGAATTGTAGTGGAAGTTTATGGGAGCAGTGGTCTCGGCAGTTGGGTGATCCTCAGGGAACTGCATAGGCAGCTGCTTGATAAAGGATGAGAATATGAGAGGGCTAATCGTAGAATCTTAATTATAGTTATATGAGCTTTTTGGAAATGTACTCAGCTGAGTTTAAGTGGAAGTTTATGGGAGCAGTGGCCTGAGTAGTTGGGTGATTGTCAGGGGACTGCTGAGGCACCTGCTGAGTTATGAAGTTATTTCCAGGAATCTGTTTCAAGAGACTTCTTTGTAATGATGTTGTAAGATTACTGCAATGTAGAGATGTCTCAAAGAAAGTATGTAATTAACCAGGAGGCTGAGCAGTGGCGTCAAAGAGGCTACTGCTGAGGAAACTGCTGGCAGACTACTTTCTTTATTGAGAAGTGTTGGGTGTGTGCTTTGTTGACTGAAATAAAATCAACACACAGTATATCCTGGTTCATAGGTGGTGTAATCCTCCTACGTCCAGTCTCACCCTCTTTCAGATGGATTTCCACTAAAGTATTAAGCCCAATACACTAACCAAGCATTTCAGCTCAGCTGGTTGTGAGGTTACCGTGTCAAGCGGGAGGTCTCGAGTTCAAAACCCGCTAGGCACATAAGGGCTTGAAACTCAATGGAGTGAGTTTCAGCCCTGATTACTCCAGGCTCCCCCCTCCCCCAGACCCCCTAGAGTAAAAAAAAAATAAGCCCAATACACTTAATTAGTGCCCAATCTAGCCTTTACAACCGAAACGGTCTAGATTGACAGGTGTTTCACAAGGAGTACACACCACTCCGAGTTACTCAATCCTTTAGAATTTTCTCAATTGATCCAGTGGGGATCAAAAGGTACTCTATCTATCTATCGACACTTAGGACTTGATAACACAATCCTTCTAAGTGTTTACAACAATGTCTTTGTAATTTGTTTCAAGAAAGTTCTAACCTCTAACTAGGAACTAAAATTCCAGAATATAGCAATGATGATTTGTAACTTGGAAGTTTAGTGAAGCATGAGTCCAAGCAGAGAGTAAAGTTTAGACAAACACTCTCTCTTTTGCTAGATAGCTCGTATATGCTCAGTGGAAGTATTTCTCTACTTCGGATACTCAAGGCTTGGTTAGAAACTCTCGTTTGTGCCTATATTTATAAGCTTCTCCTGTTGATTAATCTCATCCGTTGTTTAGGATGAATTAATCTTTGACGTTGATCAACTTGTACTTTTGTCTTCAAGTGCTGGAGCATTTATTGAGGATGTCTTCATTTTTGCCGCTGAGAAATCACTTCAGGATCATGATGTGTGCTTCCCACGTTTTGGACCCCATGTACTTGATTCAGCATTAACTGCTGGTCAAGTTTTGTCTTCAATCATATACATTCAATGTATATGATTCTTCGTACCTGCACAACCTTATTTTTGTGACAGTTTAATCTTTGTGTGCAAATAAATTTATACTGGTAGGATTTTAAATATCCTATAAAGATAAAAATTATCTTATTGCATTTTTAATTTCCAGTATAATTTTATTAGTCTAAAAAATTGTACAATTATTTGTCACTTATGATTAAATTTAAATACTAATATTCGAAATGAATAAGACACAATGTACAGCTGCAAAGTATAGTGACATCATCAAAATATTTTCAAAATTGGGTACTAACAACATGTACATCCGGGTGTAGGATATAGGAACTGGTATTTGGAGCACCATTATTTTATCATATACCAAGTAGTACAGCTCCTATATCATACATCCGGGTGTATGTACACCCGGCCCAACTATGGAAGACAGCCTAATAAATCATACAGGCCAAAAAAAATCGGTGGCATTTTTGTAATTTAGGTGAAAAATAACGGCTTCCGCTAAATGAGCAATATTGTACTTTTAGTGAGCATCCAACTTAATTTATTGAGCATTAAGAGATTAACAATGAGTATCACGATCTCTGCTTTATATCTTTTAATTTTTGTTCTTTTTCTTATTTTTTCTTTTATAAAACTTATTAAATTATATCTATAATCCACTTCTATTAATTCCAATATACGAATCTAATGTAATATGATACTTTTGAAATATGCATTGATATGACATTTTAAAAATGAGCATAACATCAGTACCAAATGAGCATACATAACTTTCAAAGTGCACATTGATATAAAAATCGTAAGGTTTGTTAGCTGAACATCATGACATTTGAATTGAGCATCAGACCTCATCTATTGAGATGAAAATCATAATTTTTGTTAAATGAGCATTAATGAACGTTTAATGAGCATCATACTTATTCTGTTGAGTATTAGGATTCCAATATTAAGCATCGTGAATTCTGTTTCATAACTTCATATTCACTCTCTTTTTGTTTTTTTTCTTTTATAAAAACTTATTGAATTATATCTATAATCAAGTCTTATGAATTTCAATATGCGAATATAATATAATGTATCTCATTTTAAAATGAGCATACAACCAAAGCGGAATGAGTATATACAATTTACAAAATGAGCATCGAAAAATTCAAAAGCTCATTTCAAATCTCAAATGTGCTCAAATGTTCATTAATGTTACATCAATGCACATTTACTTTAAACGGTATACTCGATATCGTATAACACACAATTCATTTTAGTAACCTCTATGAGTAATCATTTTAGAACATTATATCAATACACATTTCCTGTAAAGAAAAAAAGAAAAAAAGATAAAAAAGTAAACTAACTAAAGTAAATTAACTAAAGTAAAAGTAACGAAAAAGTAAAATAAAAGAAACGAAAAGAAAAAAGAAAGAAGAGAAAAAAAGTAACGAAAAAGTAAAATAAAAAAGACAAAACAAATATAAAAAGAACTAGGATGACGGGATGGAGGCTAAAAAATAAAAAAGAATGGCGGCTAAAATAAATAAAAACCGGGTGTACATGTACACCAGGGTGTATACTATAATTTGCGCCAAGTAGTACTAGTTAGGTACACATCCGTTTCCTGTTTCCTAATTATCTGTTATTTATCTTCCTACACATTTTTACACAATTTTTCTCTCCTCGTACCTCCATTACACAATACTCATTATTTTAATTGTCATGTCAAATGTACTTTTGAAAGATAATTTAGGAAGAGACTACATAATACGGAGTATATGTTATTAAAGAGATAAATCATATCAACAGTCTCACATTCGTAGTACTCCATATGTAGGGGCGGAGTCAGAGCACTGGACCAGACTGGACCGGTACAAAGAATATTATTGGAAAAAAATTTAAACGAAATTTTTTACACTAAAAATATTGGCATTTTTTAAATTTGGGGTGAGCCATGGCCTAGCCTGGGCACCCCCTAGCTCCATCCCTGTCCATATGATATATTATATCCATCCCGGTGGACTTTGCCAAATTCGAAGTGTGAGAAATAAAGTAAAAGTTGTATAATTGAATTTGTGTAGAGAAGAGAGAAGTGAGTATCATTACAAATAAGTTGTTTTATTAGAAATGTGACAAATTGTTTAAAAAACCGAAAACCAAAATTGACAAAATTCAATAGAAACATACATTCCATAATACTTGTGGACCCGCCACTAGCTGAGTTTGTGGTTCCGGTGAGAATGTCATTTATCATTCGACACTCAGTATTTTCATCCAGTGTTGTGCATGTTTAGCTCCCAGGGGTGCCGTTTATGTGGTGGCAGGAATTGAATGACTTATTCACAAAAAGTATTACTCCTGTCAAAAGAAAATTACAAAAAAGTATTAACGAGTTATTTTGTACTCCCTCCCTTCCTATTATAACTTCTAACTTTCTTTTTTCCTCCGTTCCAATTAAAACTTGTACTTTCCCTTTTTAGTAAAGAATTTGTGTTTCACAACATTTTTTACATATTTTTCTCTCCTCTGCATAATTCTCCACCACACAATACCCATTATCTTAAACTGTGTGTCAAACCTATTTGAAAATTATAATAGAAACGGAGGGAGTACTACTTCATTTGAATGCACCGTTTATTTCTCATTTATGTTCTAAGACAGTGAATCTCATTTATGTTCTAAGATGGGTTGAATTTGATAATTTGCTGGCGGCCATTCTTGTTAGAATTGGACCAAGCTTATTTAAGATAAGAAAAATGACACTTCTTTTTGAAAAAATGTAATTGTCCTTTTTAGGGCCACATAGATTAGGGCATCTCGGAAATGTTATAACATTGAGGATGTTTTTACTTGAATTGAAATTTGCTGATCTGATCTATTTAAGTCGGTCTGAACTGGTCTGATAAATGTATGATCTCTTTGTATTTTATAACTATAGAAGTCTGATCTAGTCTGATCTGGTCTGATGGATAGTATACCCGGGGGTATGTATCTGAGGGGTTATTGCGGGGAATAACTAGAGAGAAGTCAGAGCAAATAAGTAGGAGAGAGGGTGCATATTTGATGTGTATTCAGCGTATTTTTGCTTGGGTTACAAATGGGGAAATGAGGTGCAATTTATAGTAGTAATAAATGCCAGATAGGAACACGTGTCAAGCATCCATTGGCCGAGGGGTCGCATCAACTGGTTGGCGTTGTTGGATGTGACATCGTACTTGGTACGGTGATTCAGGAGCATGTGGAGTGGATATCATGTCGAGAAAGGTGCCCTCGGCTGCAGATGATCAACCGAGGGCTCTGAGTACCGGGGACCCCCTTAGTGCCGAGGGCTCTAGAGACCGAGGGCTACTGATTTTCGCCGTTTTTCTCCCAGTAATTTTGTTTGCTTGAGTTGGCCATCCTGTGAGAATTTGGAGCCTTCGGCCAGGGGGGCGAAGGCACTCCTGGCGTGGTACGTGGGTTGCTCAATACCTGGGGGGCGCTATGTTTTGGGCCTGCTGTGCTCCCTGGGCCTATTGGGCCTCCATCAGGATAGTAGGAGTCTATGGGTTGGGGTTCCTGGGCCATATACTCCATCAGGAGTCCCCCACTCCTTTTGCCGAAAGGTACTTGAGGGAAAAGGAGTAATCTGTGTTTGTCCTTTTGGTGTTGTTCCGTTGTAGTTTGTGAAGTTTGTGAGTAGTTTGTTGTGTGCATGTTTCAGCCGAGGGCAGTCCCTCAGTTACCCACATTCCGGGACTTGAGGGATCATGCTTGTTATTGTGGGAGTTTTTGACATTTTGTGTTTTTTGATTTTTCCCGAAGGGGTCCTCCAGTCCCCCACTCCTTGAGGCACTTGCAAAGTGGTGAAAAGGAGTAGAGCAGTGCCTGCCTGTGATGTGAAGCCGATGGGTGACGCTTTTCGTCTCATTTTTGGGGGGATGCCTCGTTAAAAACCTCATTGGGAAAAAAACCTGTGGGAAAAATTCAAATGAGGGAAAAAGAGTGCACCGAATTCCTCCAATGATGAGTCGAAAAGGTAAAACCCTGGTCTGAAATGAATGGCAATGTTTTTCCCAAAGGCTGTCCTTGTCTGAAGGTGCGTGTGTCCCTTCGCCGAAGGCTCGCTGTTGTTATCCTGAGAGGTGCTGAAGGGCGAGCCCTCAAATTATGAGAATGAGGGCGCGATGAATGTGGACGATATTTTCGGTGTTGCCGAGGGGCCCCTTGTTTGCTGGTAAGTTGGGGGTTGTGGTGCCCCGAGGGGTTCCCTCGTAGTTCTCAATGTGTTTGAGGGCTGAGTGTTCCCGAGGGGTGTGCCCGTTATGAAGCCGTGGGCTCCTAAAGGAGTGAGCCCGAAGGCATTTGTGATGTAGTATGAGGGGCATAAGCCGGGAGCACCTCTGGGTAAGTGTACCCGGGAGCTCCTCTTGATGATGTGGAATGAAGGAGAAAGCCCGAGGGCTAGTATCCTGGTTGATGAAGGAGTGGTTTGCCGATGGCGCAGGCTTGGTTCCCAGAATATAGCCGTTGTGAATAGAGTCGTTGGAATATCTAACGTCAGAAATATAGCCGTTGGGGAGGCTCCACGTGGTGTGCGTTTGTTGGCTGTCTGTGGGCGGGCGTCACCGATTGGGCAACTCGACGGTTCGTAATGATGGCTTTTCAACCGGAGGCCCGGTTCCCGGTCCAAGCCCGGATTTGCGGTGCCTATAAATACCCAAGGCCAGAGCACTTCCCCCTTGTGCGATCATTGTGTTAGCGGAGCTCTGCCAAATTTTCTAGAGAGAGAAACTCCTGCCCTCGATCCGATTCTCGTTCCAAGGTCAGTCTCCCATTCATTCCTCACCCCTCTTAGCTAGCTGTAGTTTGTGGCCTTAGATCAGGAGTTGTAGCTTAGAGCCCTTAGTACCTCGATCTAGTATAACAATGTCCTCAAAAGCGATTCTCAAGATATCTTGAGGGAGCCCTCGATGGCAGAGGAAACTGTAACACCCCGGCCCCGTAGGCCCCGAGGTAGTTACTTCTGACCTCTAGTACTGTCCTCACAAACCGCCACTAGCCTTTTCCGCGCACTTTGTCCTCACTCGTGCGCGCCCTGAGAAACTTCCCAGGGGGTCACCCATCCCAAGACTACTCCCGTGCAAGCACGCTTAACTTTGGAGTTCTTGGGTGATGAGCTCCCTTAAAAGGAGATGCACCTCTGTTTGTATGAGTAGTACTATTAATCCGTTTAAATTAAATCTCAAGTGTTACATTCACCCCACTTAGGAACGCAACGTCCTCGTTGCGCCCATAAACCAATCTTAATCATATCCCAGAATCTTTTCCCCTGCTAAGTGCCCGCCCGATATCCAACGGATCAGCACACTGTCGCAGGGTTGCTCTGATACCACTTGTAACACCCCGGCCCCGTAGGCCCCGAGGTAGTTACTTCTGACCTCTAGTACTGTCCTCACAAACCGCCACTAGCCTTTTCCGCGCACTTTGTCCTCACTCGTGCGCGCCCTGAGAAACTTCCCAGGGGGTCACCCATCCCAAGACTACTCCCGTGCAAGCACGCTTAACTTTGGAGTTCTTGGGTGATGAGCTCCCTTAAAAGGAGATGCACCTCTGTTTGTATGAGTAGTACTATTAATCTGTTTAAATTAAATCTCAAGTGTTACAGAAACCGTCTCTGACGTGGAGTCCACAAGTGAACAACCCTCAGCGGGACATGATGCCGCCATAGCGATGGAGCTGCAGAGAGCCTTCGTCGCCGAGGTGGAAGCTAAGGCTTCGAACAAGAATGCGAGGATGAAGAGCTGGCCCTCGCCTGGCAAGTGGCCGAGGAAGAGGCGCAGAGAGAGAGCGTGAGGGTCACCGTCGCTGTCCCCCCCCCCCCCCCCCCCCCCCGTGACGCTGGTGAGGCCAGCAACTCTCGGCCATTGAATGCGGTCCCTCTCCGGGTGGCCCCCGGGAAGAAGAAGACGAAGGGTGCCGCTTCCAAGAAGAAAGGCAGTGTTGCAGACCAAGGGAAGCCCGTCGACATGCCCGAGGGGTACTCCTACCTGAATACCGCTGCCCTCGAGATAAGGTCGAAAGCTGATGAGGCAGATTTCTACGTCACTCAGTTGCATGTGGGGCCTTCGGCCGTAGTGGTGGCGCCGGGTCCTGATGATGTGCTCTCCCGAGCTCCCGAGGGTTGCATCGCCGTCCACATCCTATCAGTTTCAATGGGTCTCTGGTTCTCCCTGCACCCATTCCTTCGGGAGTACCTCAGGTACGTGGGTTTGGTCCCCTGCCAACTGATGCCCAACAGCCACTCATACGTGGCGGGCTTTCTGAACCTTTTCCGGTCCCGAGGGGTGACCCCCAGCCTGGATTTGTTCTTCCAGAGTTTCAACCTCTGCCGGGGGGGTCACGCGAATGCCGAGGGCTTCGCGAATTTGCAGCAGGTGGCCCTGTTCAAGCTTTTCACTGAGGCGCCTTCCTCGAACAAAGGTTGGAAGGAGCGATGGTGCTACGTCAGGCAAGCTGAGAGCCCCTTCCCGAGGGAGCTGCGCGACCGGTTTAGGTGGCATGAGAAGGTGAGGAGCGCCGCCCTCGAGAAGGATGGTAGGATTCTGGCCAAGATCCCGGAGGGTTGAAACAAGAATATAACCATCAAGGAGTGCACTATGGAGGAGGATCTCTATGCCCTCGGGTTCCGGCGGTATTGCTTCCTGGGGGAAACAGATGAAAAGTACCCGGCGTTTGATGGAGCCTCCGGGGTTTAGGAGGTAGCAGCCGAGGGCACCTTCATTTTCATACTTAGCATACAGTTTCAATCCCTTTTTGTATTTTCATGCCATTTATTGATAACCCGTCGGCCTAACCCTTTATTGTTTTGCAGGTATCCCGGTCTCCAAGATGAACATTAGGGGGCTTGCTGACCTGAAGAAGAAGTCCTCCAGGATTCCGAAGGGGACGGATGCGGGCACCCAGAAGCCCGCCGGTGACTTTTTTAAGAAGTCCGAGGACCCGTCGACGGTCCCAATTGCTGATGTTGTCGCTGCCGCGAACAGGAAGGCCGCGGGCAAGGCTCCTGAGGGGAAGAAGCCCAAAAAGGGAGATACCGGGAAGAGGGATCCTCCCGTGGTGATCATAGATGAGCGCTCCGCCTCCGAGACGCATGTGGAGATGCCGGTGGCTGAAGTTCCGGTGGCTGTTAGGGAGCCACCCTCCGAGGTTTTGCAGGTTTCTCTCCCGAGGGGAACAGCTGTGATGAACTGCACGGTGGACCTGAGGGTGCTTCTGAGGGGCATGACCCCTGAGATTGACAGAGCCGTCCTCAGGGCTGATGATGACTTGGCCCTCGAGGACAAGATCCTCAGGTCTTCCCTCACTGTAAGTTTCTTCCTTGTTACCGTTCTACCTTGCGTTAGGATATACTGCACAACTTTCCTAACTCCTTTGTACCTTACAGGCTTGCATTGCCCTCGGCGAACAGGCTCAGAGGCTGGAGGAGTGGCGCCTGCACAAGGCTGAGCAGGACGCGAAGATGAAGGAACTTGTCCGCCAGAACTCTGATGCCATCAGGCAGATGGCTGCGCTGGAGGAGAGCCTTCGGCAGATGACGCTGCGGGCGGAGGCTGCTGACCGGGGCAAGGCCGATGTTGAGAGGTCCGCAGCTGAAGCCCTCGAGAAGGCCGCCAAGGAGGCCGAGGCCGCCAAGGCGGAGGCCGTTGTCAAGGCGCGAGAGGAGGCCATCTCCGGATTCTTGGCGGAGGATTGGAAAGCTGAGGGGCACAAGCCATGGCTGTTCTCGGTTGTGGAGTCCTCCGTTGATGAGTGGTGCGACGGGCTCGATGTAGAGTGGGTTTCCCGGAAGGGCCAGGAATATTATGATGGGGTGAGTTCTTTACTCAGGCCCTCATCTACCGGAGGATGGCCCGTCATCTGAAAATTGACCCGAAGGACTTCGACCCAGCAGCGTATGGCCTCCCTCCCCTTCAGCCAGATGTTCGTGTTCCCCTCCCTCCGGATGTCCAAAGGCCAGATCTCGAAGACACAGAGCTGATGAAGGCGGTCGAGGGCGACGATGAGGAGGCTGGAGTAGAGGTCACCTCGAAGCCTGTTGAGGAAGCAAAGGCCGAGTGATATTCGTACTTAGTATTTTTTTTTGAAAAAACTGGCTTGTAATGAACATCCGTTAGCTTCCGGCCCTGGCCATTCTGTAATAGACATTTCACTTTTCCTTCCTTTTGATGAATGAATATCTGCCTTCGGGCTCTTGGACCTAATTCGTTTTCCTTTGATGTTTTTGTTGAGGGTAAATCTCGTAGATCCGAAAGCCCAACACGAACTTTGGATATATCAGGAATGGCACAGAATCAAAGTGTATAAACAAAATGTAAAATGTGAACTCACTAATACTCGAAAACTCACTTGTATTAACTAACCGGTCTGATTACAAGGTGTTTCCCGATCGGTAAGTCAGAAACAATGCTTTAATACAAGAAATAAGAGCAATGATGCTATTCTAGAGCCTGAGTATTGAAATGCTAACCCTTACAATGACTTGAAACCTTCTATTTATACTAATGGAGAGCATGGGCTGCCCTATGCTGATTGGCCGTTGTTCCACCGACTTGGTCATCCATGCTTCCACTTGCTGATGTCACAGTCTGGCATTAATTGCACCTGACCACTTGCTGGTTGGCCGTTGCTCGAACGAGATGTTGGGCTATGCTGAAGATGCTGTCAAATTGGCCCAAGTATGATATATAGTCCGAACCCCGTTCGGTATGTCTCCTTACTGGGCCAACCCTTATTCGGGCCGAATCTCGTTCAGTATTAATTCTACCTTGATTATCTCATCATAGCATGATGGGCCCGTTGCTTGGGCCGGATATCTTGGGCCTTCCGGACCCGGGTATTGGGCCTCTGGATCAATATCCCAACACAAGTCCCCCACTTCCGATGTCTCGAACGATAGTGAGTGCATTAGGAAGTATGAATATCAATGTTATAATACTCCGAATGGCGATCGGGGTACAGAAGTAATCAGTTCCCCATGCTGCGATTTGACGGCTGCCGCTTCATTTCCCCATATTCATCATGGTAACCGTCGTTTAGTCTTTTCATTAGACACGTGTTTAGCTTAAATGCTTCTAGTGACGTGTCGCTCCCTGATTGGTTCTTGACACGGCAGTTTCAAGGCTATAAATTAGCCTTTAACTTCTCAAATCCGGGTTTCGATTCTGCAATTCTCTGCGCCTTGTTGATTCCCCTGCAATCTTCTCCCAGCTTCCATCGCTCAGGTACCTTCCCTCCCTCTGTTCCTCATCTTCATTTCTGGCTCGACCGAGATGGGCCCCAAACAACAATTCTCTGATTCGGAGATGGCCTCCCATGGAGATGACCGTGACGCCGCTATTGTGGATGTCATCACAGTCCCGTTTGCCGGTGGTTCTACTGAAACGAAGACGAATACCAGGGCTGAGGCGGAGGACCTTCCTAGCACTTCTTCTTCCTCCAGTGAAGATTCTGACGATACCAAATCTGAGGATGAAATAGCCTCCATGGCGGCCGGACGTCCCAATGATTTCCCTCGCCATACCCTTGACCTAAAATTGATTAGGGAGAGGCGGCAAAAACTGACCTCCCATAATAGGGCCGAAATTCCGGCCCTTATCCCTGACCCGGTGGATTTCCGTTTGCAAGCTGGGCTTCACCCAATGCGTCATAGGCCCGGAATGACTATAGTTCATTTCGACTCAATTAGGGCCAGCCTTAGGTTTCCGCTACACCCCTTTTACATTTCATTCTTCAATTTCTACGAAGTTGTACCGGCCCAAATTATGCCGAACTCCTATCGGGCAATAACGGGTTTTATTTGCCGTTGTAAAGATGCCGGCGCCCGACCAACCCTAGAACTCTTCCATCAATTTTTCAAGGTAGCCCCCCAACAAACCCACGACTATTTGGCCACTAGTGCCCGATCGGGACACATTCTGTTCAAGGGGAATCCAACCTCAATCAAAGGGTGGAAAGACCGGTTTTTCTTCGTGTCTGTCCCGGACGGCCTAATTCCCCGCAAATGGAACGCCTTCCCCCGCAAGACTCCTGATCCTGTCCTTACTGAAGAAATTTACAAGGACGTGCTGGCTGTTGAGAAGGATAAATGCATGGACATCATGAGTTATCTGACTCCCGACCGACTTGTTAAAGCCGGGATAGGTACTGCACGTTCTCTTGGGTTTACTTGTTTTGAGAAACCAAGTGCCATGGTCCGGGCGGTCCTTCTCGTGCGAGAAACGTTCTTTCGTTATTTTTTCTAGTTTCTCACACGCTAAGGCCACTCGATACTAACATTGTCCTTTGTCTTTTCTCAGCACCAAACCCAGATCCAACCATGGACGATAGCAGAGTTATTGCAGCCGGTGGGGCCGGTAAACGGAAAAAGTCCAGGAAGAACCCCCAACCTACTCCCTCTATTGCTCCTGCCCAGGATGCTGGGTCTTTTCAACCGCTTCCAGAGCCACAACCGATACAGCAGGTCCATCAGGACCAATTCGACGCCATGCTGGTCGATGATCGGTTCGGCTCTGACCAACTGCATCAGTTCTCCCAACACTTCGACTCCGTTCAGGGGGAACCTTCGAATGTAGGTGGGACTCATACCGACCATATTACTGGTCAGGTCGAGCGGATCTCCCTATCGGATCCCGTTCACGAGGTGTTAGAAAGGGCCGGTTCCACCGCGAGCCAGATCTGGTCGACATCCTCCTGGTTCAACAACTTCTCCCTTCCTCAGTTGCCGGTCGAGCAATCTGAAGAATGTCTGGCCTTGATCGCTCTGAAGGTACATTATCTTTTGCGCTCCGTTTTTATTTTATTCTCTGTAATCAGTACTAACTCTCGAACGGTGCTCTGTAGATGGGTTTGTACACCCTGCAAATGCGGGAAGCCCGTATGGCCAAGGAACGAGAACTGATTGTTGCTCAATCTTCTGCTGAGCAAAACGTTGCCGCCGCCATCACCTCTCTGGAGGCCGAACGGAAGGCCTTTGTGGAGGAGAAACAGAGGCTGGATGTTGAGCTCGGTACCCTTCGGGTCCAACTTGCAGCTTCCCAGGCAAAGGTCCTTGCTGCTGAGGCCGCACAGGTCAAGTTTGAGGAAATGCCCTCCAGCATCCCGGACGGCCCCTGTTGGAGATATTTAATTGTGAATCAAGTTTGCCATAGATTAGCTTTATATTTAATCCTTGTATTTAATTAGTGCATGAATTAGATAGCAATCGGGCCAAGTGTTAGGCCCATATAAATAGGCTAAAAGCCTTGTACGCCTAACCTAAACCTCGCCTATAAAAAGGGAGCCGAGGGTTTAGGATTAGGTTAACGTCGTACTTATTCTTCATAGCCTTACGCGCATATATTTGTGTTGTACGAGTTCACGGTCTATCAAAGAGGGTTTTACTTGATTCAATCTGTGTTCATCCTTACGTTTAATCTTCGTTGTTAGATCGTTATTCATTGCTGTTACAAAAACAGGGACTAACAATTGGTATCAGAGCCGATCGAGTGCCGATCAGAAGAACGCCTGCAGAAGACTCTGTTTTTTCTTTACGTTGTTCTTACTGTCGATATTTCACTCTGTAATTTTGTTTCTTGTTCAAAAGTTGTAAAAGTTACACCTTTAGAATCGTCTTTTCAAAGCGATCAAGGGGTATACTTCAGATTTTGTTTTACGCATATTCTGTTTTCGAGATATCTCGAGTAGGCCTTGTCGACATCTTGATTTTTCACAGGTTCTGCTACGCTTTTCGAGCTGAAAACTTTACCCGAGGATCTCGACATTCTACTCTACAGGAAACTACCATCAGATTTTGCTTATCTGATTTTTACAGTTTGCAGGATTTCGACATTGAGGATTTCGACATCTAGGATTTCGAGATCAAGATTTCGAAAACTAGGTCTCGACATCTGGTCTCGACATTTGACATCTCGAAATTAGATTTTGAGTTTTAACTTCTCGACATTTCAAATCTCGAGATCAGCTTCTCGAAATTTGAAATCTCGAGATCCTTAATCTCGAGATCCTTAATCTCGAGCTCAAATCTCGATACCGGGCCTCCTTTATCGAAATCTGAGATTTTGATATTCAGATCTCGACATCTGATTTTTCGACTTTCTGCCTCTGAAAATCTTTTGATCAATTTTCTCGAACGGTCAGTTTAATACAGCAATGGCCTCAGAATTAAATGCGCAAGGGAACAGCAGTACCCCTCCTAGTCTCAGGAAGGGAGAATACCAAATGTGGAGGAACAGATTCCTTAATTTCCTTGAGCATAAAGAGAACTCCGCTGCGATGCTTGAATCATTGCTTGAAGGACCAGCTGAACTCATGATTTCAGTTGGTGGTGATCTAGAAAATAATCCTCCTATTCTTCCAGAAATAAGGAGGAAAGTGTCATCTGAATACACAGAAGCTGACAGGCTCAGGCTTCGTGGTGATCTCATGGCCAAAACATACATTCTTCAAGCAATCCCCAATGAAGTATACGTTCTCATAGACAGCATGCAAACAGCTAAGGAAATGTGGGATGAGATAGAGAAGCTGCTCCAAGGCACAAGCATCAGCCTTAAAACCAAGAAGACTACGATTCTTATTGCTTATGACTCCTTCAAAGCAGGTCCAGGAGAACCATTGAATGAGACTTACAACAGACTTGTTCAATTGGTCAATGAACTCAGGAAAATCAAAGTATTCAGGTCCAACTTGGAACTGAATATTAGATTTCTATCCAGCCTACATCCTGCATGGGAAAAGACAGTGAAGGATGTCAGATCTCGGATTGATTTGGACAAAATTGACCTCTGCACACTCTATGAACATCTTAAGCAGTTTGTCAACGAGGTTGCCTGTGCCGAGGATCATCACACCACAAAACCCTTAGCTCTTGTAATGGAGGCTCAGCCAAGAAGGACAACCACTCCACTAAAGAAGAAAAAGAAGAAGGTGGTGGTTGAATCAGATGATGACGAGAGTAATGATGACAAATCTGATCTAGAGGCTGAGTTAGCAGACTTACAGAAGAAGATGGCACAGCTTGCAAAGAGATTTGCTAAGAAGAATAGCTCCTCCAACAAGCTGAGAACCTCCTCCTCAAACTACAAGCAGAAGAACCATGATCAAGGATCTTCTAGGAAGGCACCATCAGCAGAAGAAGCTCCCAAATGCTACAATTGCGGTAAGCCTGGACATGTCATCAAAGACTGCCGCCTCCCAAAGAAGAAAGATGCTAATTTCTACAAGCAGAAGATGTTGTGGAATAAGCAGAAAATGCTGATGGTGCAGAAAGAAGAAGAAACTTCTGCAATGATTGCTGAGAATGAGAAGTGGGCAGAAGATTCTTCTGAGGAGGAGGAGGAGGAAGACAACTATGCCCTTATGGCACGAGTGGAGGAAGATGAAAGAAACGGTGATGCTGCGATCCCCGAAAGCGAATGCTCAACAAGCTCTGTAAGTACCTCACATACTCCTTTAAATAATCAAATGCAGTCCTTACTTGAGAAGGACAATCTAATCAAAGAACTAAAGGAGAGACTAGACAATAATCACAGGGTTCTGAAACAGAATCTAGACCAAAAGTCTTCCTTAAGTGTTCAACTTGAAATTGCAAAAGATCAGGTCAAAAAGGTGTCCTCAGATTTTGAAAGCTTTGAACTTAAGATAGCTGAATTAACTAGGAAATTTGAGGATAGTGAACGGGAAAAAAGCACAGCAAAGGCTGAATGCGATTTTTTGCATAACAAGAGAAGAACACTCTTAAATAAAGTAAAAGAACTAGAGGATCTGGCTGCTAAGAGAGGTCAATAAGAACAAACGGTTTTTCTGCTTAACAACAAACAAAAGGATGACCGGTTTTACAATGCTAAAACAGGACCGGGCATAACCAACCCACGTAATCTAAAGAAAGTTAACTGTCTTCAAATCTATAACAAAGATTACATGGGACTAGGGTTTGGCGAGAAAATGTATTTTCGAAGTGATGAAGAAAATGCTAAAGCAGAAGAAGAAAAGAGAAAGAATCCAAAATCTGCGATTTCTTGTGATTATCCCTCTGTAAATGAAAAACAACTTTCACAAGAAAAACCTACTTCCTGCTTTAGTGAATGCCTTGACCCTTATGCTAAAGATATTCCTCATATAGGACATCCTCTAGACCCTCCCCCAAGAGTAGGTATTGTTAAAACTGGTGAGGAACCTTGTATATTTCTCATGGCTCAAAAGCTCAAAAACCTACAGAAAACTCTTGATAACGAGAGAGAGAGATTTGAAACTGAAAAGAAAGGTTTTGAGCGCAACTGGCAGGAACTTCTTCAAAAGTTCAATGATTTGAGTGAGCAGTATCATGCTAAAACAGACCCTTCTACGACTAAGCCTGACAGCTCACACACCTCACATGAGAAAAACAATGCTTTAAAAGGTTCGTCCACTCATCTCTCTTCTCCTTTGTTTACAGGAAATGAAGTGAAGAAGGAAGGAGAAGAGAAGAATGAGTGGAGGAAAAAGAGGAAGGAAATCGCAGATGGCAAAAAGAAAGTTTTTGAGAATAATGCCAGTCCTAGATCTAGTTCTATTTTTTACTCTAAAGTTAATTATAATTCTGTCTCTCCAAAACAAACTTCTAGTAGTTCAGTCTTGAGTCCCAAGCTGAATATTTCTGAGACATCTTCTAGACATCGTTCTTTTCATAATACAAGTATTGCTTATGGTTATTCTGTTCCAGACCCCCATAATTATGAATGTGATGTGAATGTTGTTAAAACAAAGCCTCTCAGAAAGCTCAAACCAGAAAGAGAAACCAAGAAAGGAACTTCTAAGGGAACGTTTTGTATCCCTGATATGAAATATGCTCTTAGAGTTCATTCAAGGAAACATCTTAATCGGCTTTCTAAAGAGGAGATTTTCAAAACCAAACTTAAGAAACAACCATTCAATCACAAAGCACCTGTCTACTCTCCTCCTAAACCTAAAACAGAAAGGTGGGTCCCCAAGATAAGACCCACCAAAACTGAAACGAAAAGGTGGGTCCCCAAGATGAGACCTACCCAACCTGAAACAGATAGGTGGGTCCCCAATCGAAGACCCATCAAAACTGAAACAGAAAGGTGGGTCCCCAATCGAAGACTCATCAAAACTGAAACTGAAAGGTGGGTCCCCAAATTCAGACCCACCAGAACTAAAATGGAAAGGTGGGTTCACAACATCAGACCCACCAAAATTGAAACTGCTAAGTGGGCTCCAAAAACCAGACCCACTGCAAAAGCAAATCTGGCTATTGGAGAGCCCACAAAAGATAGATCTTTTGTTGAAAGAGCTGCTGACCTTGGATCACAGCTCAAAGCAAGATTTAAAAAGGTGTTTCTTGATAATAAGGAAGGACCCACTCCAAGTTGGGTACCTAAACCTGTTTGATTGTTTTGCAGGACGGGCATGTGTGGTACTTAGACTCAGGATGCTCAACCCACATGACCGGAATAAAGCACATTTTGAGCAACTACACCAACAGCTACGGAGGCAATGTCAGATTCGGGAATGACGCCTCATCTCTTATTCTTGGGTATGGGGACGTCGTCTGTGCCAGTGTCACTATAAAAGACGTTTCATTTGTCAAAGGGCTCAAACAAAACTTTTTGAGCATTGGACAATTCTGTGACAGCGGGATGGAAGTGAGGTTCTTTGCAAAACAATGTTGTGTTCTTGACAGCACAGGGAATACATTATTAACGTGTTACAGAAACAGGGACTAACAATTGGTATCAGAGCATCAAATCTGTACACTATTGATCTGAAAAGCGTCCAATCCACCACTTCCATCTGTCTGTTGTCCAAAGCTTCAACTGAACAGAACAACCTATGGCACAGACGTCTCTCCCATCTGAACTTCAAACATCTATCAACCTTGTCCTCCAAGAAACTTGTCAAGGGGCTTCCTCTGCTAAAGTCTTCCACTGAAAATCATTGTAGTGCCTGCAAAATGGGCAAAATGACGCGAAGCTCCCACAAGTCAAAAACCGAACCATCATCTACACATCAGTTGCAGCTAATTCACATGGATCTGTGTGGACCTATGAGAGTCCAAAGCATCAACGGTCGCAAATACGCTTTGGTGATCGTTGATGATTTCTCTAGGTACACATGGACAAAATTTCTCCGTTCAAAAGACGAGGCTGCAGAAAACATTATGACCTTTATCAGAACCATCCAGAAACTGCTACAGCACAGTGTTCGAATTGTTAGAACTGACAATGGTACCGAGTTCAAAAATCAAACTCTCACTGAGTTCTATGAATCACTCGGTATCACTCAACAATTTGCAGCAGCTAAAACTCCCCAACAGAACGGAGTTGTTGAGAGAAAGAACAGAACCCTTGTTGAAGCAGCACGCACCATGTTAATCCAATCCAGACTGCCTCACTTCATGTGGGCAGAGGCAATCAATACTGCGTGCTTCACTCAGAACAGAACATCAATCCATAAACGCTTCGACAAGACTCCATATGAAATCCTATTCAACAAAACTCCCGACATCTCTTTCTTCAAGGTTTTTGGCTGCAAGTGCTTCATACTAAATGATCGGACAGAGAGAAGTAAGCTGGATCCCAAAGCCAGAGAAGGCGTGTTTATTGGCTACTCACTGCAATCCAAAGCTTACAGAGTCTATCTCAGAGACAAGCGCACTGTCATCGAGAGTGTAAATGTTACATTCTATGAAATGGCAGACTTTGCGATCGAACATCTACAGACTGATCCATCAACTGCTGTACCAGTAGCTTCTGATAAAGCTGAACCACACACCGAACACGAAGATGTGATTCTCGACTCTCTCTTCAGAAACTTCTACGAGAACTCACAACCTCCACCTCCTGCATGCACTCCAGAGTCAACATCAACTCCAACAGCAGAGATTCCGCTCCTCACAGGACCAGACGATGTACCATCCACACCCTCAACCCCTCAAACCAATCCCAGAGGTGTGGATGATCACGGCTTTGCTACGAGTCCAGAATCATCTCTATTACACACCACAGCTGCTCCAGAGCCTTCAACCTCATATCAGGACTCCGATCAACCAATAATTACTCCAACTCCTCTAGCTCATGAGAGGAAGTGGACGAGAGCACATCCCGTTGAACAGATAATAGGTGATCTGAGTCAAGGTGTGCGAACAAGATCCGCAACGATGAATGAATGCCACTTCGAATGCTTCCTAAGTCAGTCAGAACCATCAAAAGTCTCTGATGCGCTACTTGATCCAGATTGGGTGATTGCTATGCAAGATGAACTCAATCAGTTTGACAGACTGGATGTATGGTCACTGGTACCCAGGCCTCAGAGAAAGACAATAATTGGCACGAAGTGGGTTTTCAAAAATAAAAGAGATGAAGAAGGAACAGTTGTAAGGAATAAGGCAAGGCTGGTCGCAAAGGGATATAATCAACAGGAAGGCATAGAGTACGATGAAACGTTTGCGCCCGTAGCTAGAATTGAAGCAATCCGTCTCTTTCTTGCATACGCGGCGCACAAAAACTTCACCGTCTTTCAGATGGACGTGAAAACAGCTTTTCTAAATGGGACTTTAGAAGAAGAAGTCTATGTCGCTCAACCAGAAGGATTTGTAGATCCAAAATTCCCAGGCCATGTATACAAGCTCAAGAAAGCTCTCTATGGGTTGAAACATGCACCCAGAGCTTGGTACGATGCCTTGACCGAATTTTTGATCGATGCAGGTTTCTCAAAAGGAAAGATTGATACTACTTTGTTTATCAAACGACAGAAGTCTGACATCATCCTGATTCAGATCTATGTTGATGACATCATCTTTGCCTCTTCAAATCCGCGCCTGTGCCAACACTTTGAGAAACTGATGAAAACAAAGTTCGAGATGAGCATGATGGGCGAACTTAACTTCTTCTTAGGCCTGCAAGTAAGACAACTCTCTGATGGCATTTTCATCAACCAGTCCAAATACATTCTGGATATGCTAAAGAGATTCAACATAGAAGGCAAATCTTCCATGACGACCCCCATGTCCCCAAACAACAAACTGGACTCAGACCCCTCCGGGAAGCCAGTTGATGCTACGAATTACAAGGCCATCATTGGATCTTTGCTATATCTCACGTCAAGCAGGCCTGACATTGTCTTCTCCACATGCTTATGTGCTCGCTTTCAAGCCAATCCGAAGGAATCCCATCTGACCGCTGTACGACGAATTTTAAGATACCTTAAAGGCACGGTGAATCTAGGCCTTTGGTATCCCAAGCATTCAGGCTTTGATCTCGTAGGATATTCGGACGCTGACTTTGCTGGTTGCCGGATGGACCGCAAAAGTACATCGGGAGCCGTCCAATTCTTGGGCGAGAAGCTAGTCTGCTGGTCTTCCAAAAAGCAGAACTGTGTGTCAACATCTACAGCTGAGGCCGAATACGTCGCGGCTGCTAGTTGTTGTTCAAAAATATTATGGATGAAGACTCAGCTACAGGACTACGGTTACACATTCCGCCACATCCCGATCTACAGTGACTCTCAAAGCGCCATCACCATCACAAGCAATCCAGTTCACCACTCCCGCACCAAACACATTGAACTGCGCTATCATTTCATCAAGGATCACGTGGAGAAAGGAGACATAGATATGTACTTTGTAAGCTCAGAGCTTCAACTGGCTGACTTGTTCACTAAGGCATTGGATGAAAAAAGGTTCCAGTTCCTGGTCTCCAAGTTGGGCATGTTGAACCTCGAGCCTGTTTAATTTTTGTCTCCACTGGTCTGAAAAGTGTGTGTGTGTGTGGGACTTGTAAAAAGTGTGTGTGAGTGTGATCTGTAAATAGTGTGTGTGCGTTGCATGTGTTGAGGGGGAGAAAACCAGAAAAATAACAAAAAATAGTGTGTGTGCGTTGCATGTGTTGAGGGGGAGAAAATCAGAAAAATAACAAAAAATAGTGTGCGTGTGTTGCATGTGTTGAGTGGGTGAAAAATCAAAAAGAACAAAAAATAGTGTGAGTGCGTTGCATTTGTACATATTGTGTGTTGCATTTTTGGGGGGGAGAAAATTTTCACTTTTGAGGGGGAGCTAATTTTCACTGTTTAAGGGGGAGCTCTCTATTTTTACTGGTTTTGGGCCTCGAAAATTTTTAAACGGGCATTGTGTGCCAGCCCAATCATTCGGGCTCAACTGTTACGGAGGAGGTCCAAAATTTTTCCCGCATATATAAGCCTCACGTAAAACCCTTCTCCTTCATTCTATTTTTCGCAAAGGCTAAGATTGATTTCGCAAAGCAGAGCTCTTCCCAAAAACCTACGCATACTTTCTTCTTCTTCGATTCTCTTTCCCGAAACCCTTTAAGGTAGTTCATCCATTGATTTCGAGATTCAAAAACGCTTTCAACGAACGATCAATCTCGAAAACTTGTTTGTGTTCGACATCCAAAATGTACGATTGATTTCGCAAAAACCTTGAAATTTCTCAAAATCAAAATCAAATTAAGTTTTTTTTGTTTGAATGTATGTCGTAATCTCGCTTGTTATCAATTTCGTATATCATATCTTTGTTTTTGCAGGTGGTTAATCTCTTCGAAATCGTCGTTTCATCTTCTCGAAATCAAGATCTCGAGATGGGCATCTCGACATCTTGATCTCGAGATTTGAATCTCGAAATCAAGATCTCGAGATCTGCATCTCGACATCTTGATCTCGTGATTTGAATCTCGAAATCAAGATCTCGAGATCTGCATCTCGACATCTTGATCTCGAGATTTGAATCTCGAAATCATGATCTCAAGATTCAGATCTCGAGATTTGAACTTTGCAATTTTTTTCAAAATTCCACTTGCATAAACTTATCTGAAACCTTCAAATCAAACTCTTTCAATCTAATCAATCAGTTGAATTTCATATGCTGACCCCCCTGCTTCTACAGTTTAACATGGCAGGAAACACTCAAACGCAGATCGATGATGCCATCTACCCCAAAGGAAAATGGATCAAGGTGCTGGACAACAATTTCCAGCTAGACCTTGCGGTGTTCAAGTGTCAGAACCCCATAGTGCCAGCAATCATGAAAGGTCACTATCTCTGGCCTGCACTTCACAACTCAAAACCGGTGCCAGAGATATACCTGCAACAGTTCTGGGGTCATATGCACACGGATTCACTGAAGGATCGCTCCAAGATCAAGACCAAGTTGAACGGCATGCGGGTGATTTTGACACCATCCACTCTTCGGACTACTCTATCGCTGCCGATTCATGATGAGTACGATGCACTACCGTCCATCCCAGAGCTATTGAAAGACGTGGCGTCCCTAGGCTACACCTCACTACTGCCACAGCTCTCCAACTTCAACGGAGCATATCTTCACCATCCGTGGAAAAATCTATTCGGGCTGGTGAACAAGTTCCCGTCGCCTAAGCATGCCGGCTTCGACAAGTGCAAC
Organism: Cuscuta europaea; assembly: GCA_945859875.1. NCBI lineage: Eukaryota > Viridiplantae > Streptophyta > Magnoliopsida > Solanales > Convolvulaceae > Cuscuta > Cuscuta europaea. Next base: position 10,550,621 of record CAMAPE010000005.1, on the reverse strand, counting down.
AAGCAAATATTGCTGGTCTTTCATGGCATCGCGTTCAACAAGAACTACGATCTGGCACAGCTCTTCTTCTCATAGCTAATGGACCTGGTCAAAGCCAAAGAAAAGAACAGGCCAGGTACCATTCCGTACGCAAGGTGGCTCGGGCTGATCATACACGACTGCATGGCGGAGCACGCTTCAATACCAAGACGCAATACTGATCCTCACTTCACCGCCCCGAAGCTGCAATACTTTAAAGCAGACAAGAATCCTACGTTCGGTCTGAGGATACCTGGATTTTTGCTCAAGCTGGTCAAATCTTCAAATCCAGCGGTCCAGCAGTACAAGGAAGCCACAGAGAAAACTGTCCCTATGGTTTCCTACCCCAGGGGCAAAGCCGAGTGTTGGTAAGGGTCCAAAGAGAGCCCAAAAGCCACAGAAACCAGTGGCCGGTTCGCCCAATGAAGGAAAGTCTGACGACTCTCTAGAGACGAGTCAGTCGGCTGAGGGCACCGAAACAGACGCTGAGGAAACAGCCAATGGATCGTCAAGTGAAGCCCAAACAAACACTGACGACGAGGCTTCCGAGAGCGTGGGCACAGAGAGCGGGGAATCTGGCTCGGATGATGACGACGACGACAATGACAGTGACGACGTGGAGCACACATATGCCCTGATCAGAAAAGGGAAGCTGCCAGTTGAATCTCCTAAGAAGAAAAGAATAACTGCTGAAGATGCAGCACCAATAATCGTTGGCAGACCCCAAGTCTTCACTATCAAGGAGAAAGCTAAACCGATAGTTGTTTCCAGCGAGACAAACTGCTCAAAGGACGACTATGACGAGGCAGCTCATACAATTAAGAATTCTGAAGAAGTCTTCATCCGGGAGAAAAGGGCCAAAGTTAAGAATGATAAGACTGCCAAGGCAAAGCCCCAGCCCCGAGCCAGAAAGAGCCTGATTGATAAGGCAGACGAGCATATCTTTGCTGGCTGCGATACATTTATTCAGATAAGCCGAGCTGAATCCTTAAGCACAGGAGCCGATCTTTTCGGTTCCCGGGTAGAAGTCGCAGCATCTGGCTCAACTGCGCAAGCACAGCCCTCTCCCAGCCACTCGATAGCCTCTCAACAAGCTATTGTTTCAAAAGAACGGGACTCCACCCCCTCACTGGTTCCTTCTGAATCAGTTGAGCGTACAATTGACCTATCTCCCGAGGTCAAAACCCCTTCTTCTCACACATCGAGTCTAGGTGTCACATTCCCAACATTTTCTTCTTTTTCTAGGACACCTACACTATTCACTGCACATACAGGTGCACACACCCTGAACGCAACAACCAGAGCACAAGCTATGACGGTTGGAAGCCCTGTTACGCCCACAATGATTCCATCATTGAATGCAGGCCACACATCAGCAATCTTCACTGATGCTGTGTCAACAGTTACAACCCCCGTAACTGGTCACCCTACCTTTGAAGACGTAAACGTTCTACTCAATCGCTTCCTAGATTCCACCATTAAACCATGGGTGCAAGATGCAATGACCGCTCTAGCACAGGAATTTAGGACCACCCAAGCGGTTCGGTCTGAACAAACACCACCCCAACCTTCACCCGAACCTTTCATATCCCATACACAACCCGTATCCTCCACCCCTCTATCCCACCAATCCATAAATCAAATACCCATTCCCTCACTTTCTCGGGGAACCCAGGATACAGAACCAGTATTCTCCCCACACCCGACCACACCTTCCATCGATCTCTCCTCATTATCCTTCGACACTCTTGCATCGGCTTTGCTGAACAACCTCCTAAACACCCCTGAAGACAAACTTACTCTTCATCAGCAAGCCATACTCGAAGCCCTTCTTTCTTCACCGGAAACCAAAAGCACTTGCAAGGAGAGTCCTCGTGGTCGCAAACGTTCCCATGAGGACCCCGATGATTCGGATCCTCATGAGGGGGAGAACAAGTGACCTCGATCACTTGAGCAAACTGCCCTACCAAGCCAAACTCCACAGCCCATCCAACCCGAAACCTCGACAAACCAACAGCCACCACCCATAGCCAAATTATCTAGCATGGTCGAGCTAGATGTAACATCCCGAGGCGTATCTCCCAGAGATACCAACCGAGGAGGGGATGGAAGTCCTGATGATGTTACCACTGGTACATCTTTTGCATCAGGCCATCAGTTGGAACCTAGTTCTAAGCTGATGTCAACGGGCAATCCAAGTGAACCCGGTTGTGCTACCAAGGAACAATCACCGCCTCAAAAGCAGCAAAGAGTTCCATACATCTCCCCAGGAAAAGACATCCATGATGCACTGGAGGAGGCGGTGATATACGATAAATGGCCGAGACAATGGATAGAATGGGATGATCTTCGTAATGAGGCTGAACAAGAGGACATGCAAAGAAATTGGTGGCTACGAGAGCTAATTAACAAATGCTCTGAAGATATCATTAGGCTCGAGGATGATGAACGCAAGGAAGGGGAGAACTACAAGGAATCCCAGAAAACTCTTGAATCTGTCGTAAGACAATCAGCGGGAAGACTTCCCAAGACAGAGAAACCCTGGGATAACGTTCGCATCAAAGCCCCCTTCCAAGAGGAAATCAGAGAGCATATCTGGCGTAGACCAGACAGAGTCAAACCGCTGAATGAACTGAAGCTAAGAGGCCTTACTCATCTAAAAGGAAAGCAGGCTGGAGGTCATCTGCATATGCTGCTACAAAGGTCAACCGGTACTCAGAGAGAACTGATGGAACAAGATCTGAAGTCAAATATTCTCCCGATTCATCAAATTCTACAAGTGAAAGCTGAAGATTATCACGGAGTAACATTCTACACTTACAGACTTCAACGCACTGACGGAAGTGAATTTATTTGCCAAGAGAATGACTTCATCATGCTTAAACCCGACGATATCTATCAAATGTTCATGGTCTATAGATACCTTCCAGTCAGGCAGAGCATAATATACAGCGAAGGCCTTGCAGCAATCAAGAGATTCATGCTTAGACAGATCAGAGTACACTCTTCACATGACCTACAGATGGCTATTGAGTGCAACCTGAAAAAGACAAATCTGACAAAGCCAAGACTGTATGGTCCAGAACTTGAAGACTTCCCAGCCTACCACATCTTCTTCACACCGCCAGCAGTCACCTATCTGAACCACAAGAACGAAAAACGTCTGATGGTAGTAAATGAAATTGAGAAGTACTGTGACGGAACGCTGAAGATAATCAAAGAACAGCTTCTAAAGATGAAGGCAGAGCTAGAGGAAAATCTTCAAGAGGCATCGTCTTATGTTCAAAAGGAACACTCTACAGTAGAGACAATTTTAAAGGCCATTGACGATCGCCTAGAAAAGAGAAATATGCTGAGGCAATATGAACATGCACTTGGTATGAGGAAGCACTACTTCAAGTCGCAGAAGCAATAACAGAGTGGCACTTGATCACAAAGGGGGAGATTGTTGGAGATATTTAATTGTGAATCAAGTTTGCCATAGATTAGCTTTATATTTAATCCTTGTATTTAATTAGTGCATGAATTAGATAGAAATCGGGCCAAGTGTTAGGCCCATATAAACAGGCTAAAAGCCTTGTACGCCTAACCTAAACCTCGCCTATAAAAAGGGAGCCGAGGGTTTAGGATTAGGTTAACGTCGTACTTATTCTTCATAGCCTTACGCGCATATATTTGTGTTGTACGAGTTCACGGTCTATCAAAGAGGGTTTTACTTGATTCAATCTGTGTTCATCCTTACGTTTAATCTTCGTTGTTAGATCGTTATTCATTGCTGTTACAGAAACAGGAACTAACAGCCCCTATGAAGTGAATGTGGATCTGTCCGCCGTCCGGGAAACATTTAAATCCTCTGATGAATTCTCCATCATCAAGGATGATCACGCAAGGACTCAAATCCCGTTCGCCTTTGGAGCGTACTTGAAGGGTTTCCCTAAAGGTGCTGGTCGGCTATCGGCAGGGGTGGCTCTCTTGGACAAGGATCCTGAGGCCAAAAAATGGAACGACTCCATTGTTACAGATCTTTATGGCAAGATCGGCCAGGTCCTGCTGCGTCCCTTCATTGCTCAGCTTCAAAATAATCTGGGGATGCCGGTTCAGGCTTCTGATCTTCCCAAGGATGACATTATACAAGCTCAATTTGAGAAATTTCTGCGAGATCAGCAGCGGGAAGCTGACCGGGCTGCTGGGAGAGAGCCTGAACCCCCGTCTGATGATGATGAAGACGAGGACGAAGAGGCAGAGGAAATGGCCCCTGGCCAATAATCTATATGTACCTTTTAAATTAATCTTTGTAATTCTCTTTTCTTTAAGTAGCTTGTACTTCCCGGTCAGTAGAACCGATGAATACATATCTCTTTTTTGCATGAAGCTTTGTGTACTGTCTTTCCTGCCTTTACTGAATGATTTACTCGTCATTCGGGATTCGGCCCGTTTTGTAGGACTTAACCAATTTCTTGACTTTACTTCTTACTCAAATACCCCTAAAGCCGTTGATCGCCGTTCGGGCATTGGAAAGTTCTGATAATTTATTAAGGAAAAAACCCCTTCTCTCTGGGACTTGGCACATTCTGGCTTCAGATAATCTTTTACAACGTTGATAGCCGGTCGAGCTTCAGATCAATCCTTAGGATAGTTGTTTTCTTGGTTTTCTTCGGCCCTAGGCTTCTTCGTAAGCTGATAGCCGTTCGGGCTTCAGATCAATTGTTAGGACTTAGCCGTTTGATTTCAGATAACCTTTTTCGTCGTTGATAGCCGGTCGGGCTTCAGGTCAATTGTTAGGACTTAGCCGTTTGATTTCAGATAACCTTTTACGATGTTGATAGCCGGTCGGGCTTCAGGTCAATTTTTAGGACTTAGCCGTTTTTTTGGTTATTCTAAACAGCAAGTCCCTGTGATCTTTGCTAATCCTCTACAAGCCCGTTCGGGGTACGTGCACAAAAAATGAATCATAAATGCCCCAGATTAATCGTAACCACCCAATGCCACGTGTTGCTCATGGATTAGGGTTTTGTGCGGCACTTTCCCTATTTATAGAGAGGTGCTTCCCCTAACTTCTCCTGTTGTTTTCTCACTTTTCTTTCGAGCTTTCTCTCTCTAGAATTCCCAGAATTCTCTTGCGTACTTTCACGCCTTCTCTCTCTAGAATTCCCAGAGTTTCTCCGGTGTTTTTATGTATTACCCCTCTAGCTCAGAATCTGAAGAGATGCCTTCGATTCGCACAAGCAAGACATCCGCTGGTAACAAGGCCGAAGGCTCTTCTTCCCAAACACCCAAACCCGCCAATCCTCAGGCCGGCAAACACACCGAACAGCCACAAGATGATGGATGTCTGTCAGGTGATGATGTCCAGGTGTATAACAAAGGGATGCCCGAGCGGCCACCCCGCATTCTCCTACACTTCACTCGCATACGCAAACAAAAACAACGTCTTCCAGAAGATGTCGAATGGCAACTTAGCCAGTTATTGCCCGCACCAAGGGAATACTACGCTGGATTCATTCGGCACCCGATGAGGCACCGACCGGGGCACGTGCTAGTGCACCTCGACGCTCTGACCACTGGGCTTCGCTTCCCTCTCCATTCATTCATTGTGGAGTTCTTACGTCGGGTTTGTGTACACCCGTTCAGTTCGTGCCCAGCACCTACCGCATTCTGACAGGCTTCATCATTCGATGCCTGAAGCTGGTAGCTCGTTCTGATCGTCAGTTGTTCACAGAGAATCTTACCCCGCCGGCTGACTGGTAGGAGTGTTTCTTGTTCGTTCGGGTAGGTGATTCTCTGCCATTCCCGGATAGGTGGAACGCATACCCCGTTCGGGATTCTCAGCCCAGGGTGGACGCCGTTCTACGCTCCCAAGCAGAGTCTTTGCGGATGGGAGGAACCCGAAGTCTTCGGAGTTTTGTAACTACTTCAAGCATGTTATCTGCTGGAATCGGTAAGCGTAGTAGGGTTTTAACCCGATCATCCTTCATTCTCACAATTCAGCTTCTTATCTTTTATTCCTCTTTCTTGCAGGTGTGATATCTCACATACCAGTCCGGCGTTCTATCTCTTTTGCTACCTTGACGGCTTCTTCTGGTAAAGGAAAGGATAAAATGATAGCCGATCGCGCCTCTAAGGAGCAAATCCGGAAGAAGCGCAAGGGGAATGATGGTGATCAACTGATCCCGGTCGACCATGTGGTTGATTTGACCGGGCCAGAGGTTGAACCCAAAAGATCGAGGCCTACCAAAACATCAACTCCGGCTCTTACTGACGCACCGATCGATGATCGGATGTTTGTTGAATTTTCAAACATGGGGCCCAGATCAGAAGGGAGGTATCTGTTCGGGCTGATGCCATCTTCTATGTGGTGTCATACTGCGATCAAGGTTCCCCCGAGCTTCACGAACTTGACCCATTGGTCGGATCTTTTCGAAGCAGGTCACCAGGAAGCACTCAAGGTATACCTCATTCTGATTCATGCCTTTCTATTCTTCACGTTTTACCTTATCTGACTTTTATTGTAATCTTGTTTTCAGGCCGGTGTATACTATCACAAGGCCTTCCTTGCAGCTGAGAAGGAAATGAAGGCCCTGGCCAGCGATCGGGATGACAGCCAAGTCCTTCTTTCTGCCGCTCGGAAGTTAGCGGCCGATCTCTCAGAGCAGGCCAAGGAGGGTGAGAAAGCAAAAGTTGCTCTGGCTGAGATGCAGGAGAAATCCCGTCGTCGTGATCGGGAGATTAAGGAACTCCGGGCCAAGGTGCGAGCTGCTGAATCTGCTGGGATCAAATTCGATAAAGCTGTTGGCGACCATCTGCCCGAACCTTACACGGTCAACACTTCCCAGATTGCCCATCAATCGATAGTGGATTTTCAACGGGGCAAGGGGTTGAACGTCGCTCTGGAGAACACGGCCCGACAGTTTCTGGGTCCTCACCTTGGCCAATTCTTTCGTGAAAGTGAAGATCCCATCAGGGCAGGGATCGATCTCCTGGATAGCACCCCGGAAGGGAAATCTTTCTTGGATGACCTGACCGAGAAAACGGTGAAGCAAAGTCAGGACCTGCTTCTGGATAGGAACCTTGAACTGATCCTAGAGCATTTCCCCAAGCCGTTCGATCCTGACGAATTAGGTTTTGACGATCTGTTTGGGAATACATATGATCGCATCATGGAGAAAAGGTCCAGAGCAGCGCCTGATGATGCAGTGCAGGCAGGGAGCTCTCAACCCCCATCCTCCCCGAACGGCAATCCTCCAGTAGTATAGCCTTACTGTAATTTTTGCTTCTTTGTTCTTCTTGTATATTCCGGCTAGTAATGCCGAAGAATAAACTGGACTTCTTTCTTTATCTGTTGTCTTTTTTCTATTCTTCCTTTGATTTCTTGTTCACAATCCTTTCTATGTGGCCGAACCTCACTCGGCTCATGTATCTTTATGTCTGACACCTTTCCCGAGACCGTTTTGATCCCTTTTCCGTTCGTGACGCACGGGTTCAAAACTCTTAGCTGAGGTGAACTCCTCCAAGCCGTTTTGATCGTGACCACAGGGTCAAACTCTCAGCCGGGACAGGGGCTCCCTCCAAACTGTTAACCCGTTCGTCATTCGGTCATCCAGAATGATCCCATGTGTTAACAAGTTGAGGTGAGGCTATCTCTTCACAATTGTTCTGACACCTTTCCCGAGCCCGTTTTGATCCCTTTTCCGTTCGTGACGCACGGGTTCAAAACTCTTAGCTGAGGTGAATTCCTCCAAGCCGTTTTGATCGTGACCACAGGGTCAAACTCTCAGCTGGGACAGGGGCTCCCTCCAAACTGTTAACCCGTTCGTCATTCGGTCATCCAGAATGATTCCACACGTTAACAAGCTGAGGTGAGACTATCTCCCTTCCAAACCCATAATTCTGATGCATTCCGAACTATTCTCTCTGGCTCGTATCATCCATATTAGGGGTCTGAGGTAACCCTTTTCGAACTGTAAGCAAGATCACCGAATTTGGGTCATTCCTTACTTATAGCTAAAAGGGCGACTCGCTTCCGAATCAAGTTCATGACTGAGGCGAGCTTTTTCAAAACCATAGTTCCGATTCCCCGGGCGACAATCCGTACCTTATCCGAACGTCGCTCGGTTAATCCATATCTTACAGTCTTGACACCATCTCCAAGCCGTTTTGATCCCTTTGTCCGTACGTAATTACAGGGTCGACTTTGGCTAAGTTGACGACTCAGCTCCCTCCAAACTGTTAACCCGTTCGTCATTCGGTCATCCAGAATGATTCCACGTGTTAACAAGCTGAGGTGAGAATCACTGTCCTCGAGCTCCAGGCCATTTTGATCCCTTCATCAATGCGTAATTACAGGGTCAAAACTCTTGCTGAAATAATGGCTCCCTCCAAACTGCTAATATGTTCATCATTCGGTTTTCCAGAATCGATTCTCATATTAACCGATGAGGTGAGACTATCTGAGCGTCAAACTCCAAGCTGTTGGCTGAGAATGACTTTCCTTCCATGATGTTAACTCGTTCGTCATTCGGTCATCCGGAATGATCGAGTTAACCACGGGCACCGATTTTCTGGGCCTCAATTCTTCAAGCCGTTTTTTATCCCTTTATTCCTTCATAAATCTAGGGTCAAAAACTCCCTTAGCTGAGAATTGATTTTCCTTCCATGTTGTTAACTCGTTCGTCATTCGGTCATCCGGAATGATCGAGTTAACCACGGGCACCGATTTTCTGAGCCTCAATTCTTCAATCCGTTTTTTATCCCTTTATTCCTTCATAAATCTAGGGTCAAAAACTCCCTTAGCTGAGAATTGATTTTCCTTCCATGTTGTTAACCCGTTCCTCATTCGGTCATCCAGAATGATCGTGTTAATCATGGGCTGTGTTTATGTGGAAGTTATGTCTCCCTCTCTATACATTTTTTTAGAGGTGGCAACAGCCGTTTTAACTGATAAAATTTCCTCAGATGTTCCACATTCCGAGTTCCTGCCGGTCGGCCTTCGGTATTTTGTAGGCCAAACGTTCCTGAAGCATACTTCTTACATATTTGGTAGGGGCCTTCCCAATTTTGTGCCATTTTTCCACCTTCGAGCGGTTTTCTTTTTTCTCGCTTTCTTAGCACCAGGTCCCCTACCTCGATTGAACGAACTTTAACTTGCTTATCAAAATATCTTCTTGTGGCTCTGTGATACTCTTCCATTCGTGCAGCTGCCAGATCCCTTCTTTCTTCTATGAAATGCAACTCGGCCCGTAAGTTATCTTCATTCTGTTCTGGGCTGTAATGCACCGTTCGGTGTGTGGGAACTAGGATCTCCGTTGGTACTTTGGCCTGGAAACCATAGGTGAGGGCGAATGGAGTTTCTCCCGTGGCCGTTCGGGGTGTGGTCCTGTAAGTCCATAGGATATAGTTTAACTGATCAGGCCACGATGAGGAGTATTCTTCCAGCTTTTTCTTCATACCATCCATGATAGTACGGTTCATATTCTCTACCTGGCCATTCGCCTGAGGGTACGCCACGGATGCTCTGGAATGCTTGATTCCCCATTTGACCAGGTAGTTCTCAAAATTCCGGCTCACGAACTGCCTTCCATTATCCGTTACGATCTGCTCAGGGATTCCGAAACGGCAAATGATATTCTTCCAGACAAACTTTTGACACTTAACATCTGTGATGCTGGCCAGTGGCTCGGCCTCTACCCATTTAGTAAAGTAATCTATCCCCACGATGATATACTTATTGTTTCCAGGGGCTGTAGGTAGAGGTCCTAACAGGTCTATCCCCCATCTTGCGAACGGAAGGGCCACCGTCATTGGAGTGTAGAAAGTGGTAGGCCGTCCGGGGACCGGTGCGTACAGTTGGCATACCTTACATTTCCTAGTATGTGCAAAGCAGTCCTGTTGGATGGTCGGTCAATAATACCCTTGTAGGATGATTTTTCTGGCCAGTGTCTTGGGCCCTTGGTGGCTGGAACAGATGCCTTCGTGAATTTTTTCCATTAACGCCACCGCTAGATCGGGTGGGAGGCATTTCAGATACGGCCCACCAAATGTCTTTTTGTACAGCTGCCCGTCCACCAATTCGAACATGGAAACCCTCCTCTGGATGCATTTTATCTGATAAGCAGGATTTTTATCTTGTGGGAGGGTCCCGTCTTTCAGGTAGTTGGTCATATCTATGACCCAGCTCGGGATGGCATAAGATATGGCCTCGATCTGGAGCACCATGATTGATGGGGTTGCCAAAGTTTCCCGATGGGCAAAACGTTGGATATGAGCCGGGATCTCCTATGCCTGATCGTCGAACGCTGCATTTTCTAACTTGGATAGGATATCTGCTTCAGTATTCTCTATCCTGGATATTTGGTCGAGCACCACCTGTTCAAATTTACTTATCTGCTCCTCAACTATTTCCTTGTAGGCCTTCATTCTCTCTTCTTTGGCCTCAGCAGTGCCGTTTACTTGATGTACTACCAATTGACTATCTGACCGGACTTTTAACCAATCGGCACCCAGGGCTTTTGCATATTTTAAACCAGCAATGAGAGCCTCATATTCAGCCTCATTGTTGGTTACCTTGAAGTCAAAATGGATAGAATAATATGCTTTGAACCCCTCGGGCGATGTAATCACAGCTCCAGCTCCACAACCCTTGGCACTAGCTGCACCATCCACATACATTTCCCACCAGTTATCCAGCCCATTGTTCTCTGAATCTGTTTCTGATGGCCGGGCGGTACATTCTGCAATGAAATCTGCCAGGGCCTGCCCTTTGATAGTAGGTCGGGGCTTGAAATCCACCTCATATTGCCCGATCAGGAGGCTCCACTTGGTAATGCGTCCACTTGCCATAGGATTTCTCAAGATGGTGGCCAGTGGCTGAGTAGTATACACAGTTATCGGGTGGGTCTGGAAATATGGTGCTAGACGTTTAATGGCAGCTATTAGGGCCAGTACAGTTTTCTCGAGCAAGGTGTACCTGGTTTCCGGGCCGTTCAAAGCCTTGCTTACAAAATAGATTGGCCGTTGAACGTCATCTTCTTCTTTCAACAGTACTGTGCTCACGGCCAGGTCAGCTACAGCTAGGTACATATACAGATGTTCCCCTGGTTCGGGTTTTGTCAAGACCAGGGGGGAAGACAGATACGTCTTGAAATCTTCAAAGGCCGTTTGGCATTCGGCCGTCCATTCAAAGGGGTTGGCTTTCTTCATAATCTGGAAGAACGGAATAGCTCGATCGGCCAGTTTGGATAGAAATCTGCTCAGGGCTGCTAACCGACCGGTCAATCTTTGCACTTCCTTGAGATTTCTTGGAGCCTCCATATCCACAATTGCCTTTACTTTTTCTGGGTTGGGCTCAATCCCCTTCTCGCTCATCATGTATCCCAAAAATTTGCCCCCTCTTACCGCAAAAGCAATTTCTTGGGATTCAGTCTCATATTTGCTTTCTGCATTATCCCGAACACCTTTTCTATGTCCAGGACATGGTTTTCCTTCTTCCTGCTTTTGATCAGGATGTCATCAACATAAGCTTCCATTGTGACCCCCATCACTACTTTGAACAGCATCCCGATCATCCTTTGAAAAGTTGCCATTGCGTTCTTTAATCTGAATGGCATGACGATATAGCAAAACACACCATCCGAAGTAACGAACGCAGTTTTCTCTGCATCAGCCGGGTGCATGAATATCTGATGGTAACCTCGGAAAGCATCCATGAAGCTCAGCAATTCACATCCGGCAGTCTCATCTACTAGCAGATCGATCCTCGGCACTGGATAGGGATCCATGGGGCAAGCCTTATTCAGGTCAGAGTAATCCACGCACATTCTCCAAGTAGATTGTTTTGGGGCCAGAACCACATTTGATAGCCATTCTACGTGGATTACTGGACGGATTTGCTTTATTTTCAGTAAGGTGGCCACCTCCCGCTTTGTGAATTCCCGCCGTTCGGTCGCTTGATACTGTTTCTTCTGCTGGACAGGTTTTGCATCAGGCCGAATGGCAAGTTTGTGACATATTATCTCCGGATCAATACCGGGCATATCTTCTGGCCCCCGGGCAAACAGTACCTGAAACTTTTTTAGGACGGCAATCACGCCATTCCGGATGTCAGCCTCCAGGTCCACCCCAATAGCTACCTTACGGTTCGGGGGGGGGGGGGGGGAATCCAGGTCGATTTGTTCAAGAAGAGTGGTGGGTTCTGGGTGTGCCTCGAACTCCGTTCGGTGCGTTTCCACCTCAATTGTATTAACCCGCATCCCACGAGTGTTCATCTGTTTCAGGGTTTCCCGATAACATGTCCGGGCTGTCGTCGGATCAGTTCTGGCCACCCCAACCCCAGTGTCTGTAGGGAATTTGATGCATGAAAGGCGGACAGAGGCTATTGCCTCCAGATCTTCCAATCCCGGTCGGCCCAATATGGCATTGTGGGCACACTTTATATCCACCACCACGAACGTCATTCGGAGTGATGCTTTGTGTGTTTCATCCCCAATTTCAACCATAAATTGGATGGTACCCTCAACCTCAATGCAATTACCGGTGAAACTTGCCAGTGGGGTCCGTAGGTGGGTCAGTTGGCTTCTTTGTAGACCCATTTTTCGAATGATTGTAGATACAATACATTCACACTGCTCCCGGTATCGACCAGTACTCGGCGGATCAAAGCATTGTCAATACACATGCTTACCACCAGTTCATCCCTGTGCGGGCTTGGAGAGTTGGGTAAATCAGCTGGACCGAACGTGATCGGGTCCGTCCTTCCTTTCTTCTGGGGGGAGTGGAGACGGATCCCACATAGAGACTTCGCTCGAACCTTTTCCGTTCGGCGTTCGAATCCCCTGTCTCCCCTCCCCCGAATATAACCTTGACCTCCATTAGAGGTTTCTTCCCACGGCCTCCCGAGCCCTCTGGTTCATCCCTGGGGGGAACATATACATCATTTTGAGGCTGGGCGTCATGTTGGGCATCCCGGTGCCAGCTATTAGGTTTCCTGACCGGTTTCAACGTGCCTATAGCATTTGGATCTTTATTCACATATTTGCCCAGATGACCCCTTCAGATCAAATCCTCAGTGGCTGTTTGTAGGGCCCTGCAGGCATTGGTGGCATGACCCTTTCTGTTGTGATATTTACAGAAAGCATTGTCATCCGCTCCCATGAACTGTCCAGAATCAGTCGGGAGGGGAATATTGTCCCTCTCGTGCTGATAAATGGTCGCTTCTGATAGGACCAGGGGTGTAAATCTCCCTTTCTTGGGAGGTAAAGCGGCCGCTGGGCTAGGACCCAGCCGATCGGCCATTCTGATCGGGGCAACAGGCGCAACGACCTTATCCCTGATCATTATCTCCTCTTCTAGGGCGGCATGCTTGCGAGCCCTGTCTAGTACCTCGGCGTAGACTGTACCCGGATTTTTCTTTAATTCCTTGTACAACTCCCCCGTTCGGAGAGCATTCGTGAACATGGTAATGGCGGTATCATCAGTCATGTTTCCTACTGTCAAAGTTTCATCCCTCCACCTTTTCAGAAATTGATTGAGGGTCTCTTTGGCGTTTTGCTTCACGTTGGTCAAATAGCTGAAGTGCCGTTTGGGATTGGCACTGGAAGCAAACAAGGCCAAGAATAACGCCGATAAATCGGCAAAGCTGTTGATTGATCCGGGCTGTAGTGTCCCGAACCACTCCTGGGCGGGCCCCCTGAGCGTACTAAAAAACAACCGGCAAATAGCGGCCTCGGGTGCCCCTAGCAGCATGAGTCCCCCCTGGTAACTCCTCAAATGCACATGGGGATCTCCCACCCCGTCATAGATTTGGCCGGTCGGTGGCTTGGCACCCCCTTGGATGTCTGCGTACATGAGTTCCCTAGTAAAAGGGGAAGTAATTCCCAGCTGAACTGGGGCAGGTTATACAGGTGCCTTGTTCATTTGGTCCCGCATCTCATTCATCTACCTCCTCATCTCGGCCATTTCTTCCTCCTGGGCCGTCAAAGGGGGCGGTGGTGGAGCCCTCATGTCTGTATAGTCCCGGTCCCAATGCCGTTGAGGGGCCCTGGTATTCTCCCGCTCGGCATTCTGGAAATGATGACCAATGGGAGTTGGTCCTCTAGCTTGTGACCCGATCGGGGTTCGATCACTGGGACTGTGGTGCGCTGTTGGTGGGGCGCTACGTCGATTATCTCGATGGGCATGCGAACGGGATGATGTTGTAGTTGTTTCCGTGCGTGGAGTCTCCCCTGTAAAGTTGGACCCTCCTTCCTCCTCGTTCGCCATATGCTGCATGACCTGAGCCATATCTCGCATGGCCTGAGGATTTCTTCTCAGGGATTCGGGAATCACAAAATCCCCATTAAATCGAGGATATGATCCTCGACTGGATTGTCCCTGAGGGTTTTGGCTCCCCGGGGTGTGACTCCTCCCATGACGGCGTGAACCGTCGTTTGTATGATAGGAGCTGATTCTGACCATTTTTGAAAATAGAGGTTTTTTGGATGATTTGAATGTGAAACTTTTTGCAAGTTTCCCAAAGACGGCGCCAATGTTGAGGGTAAATCCCGTAGATCCGAAAGCCCAACACGAACTTTGGATATATCAGGAATGGCACAGAATCAAAGTGTATAAACAAAATGTAAAATGTGAACTCACTAATACTCGAAAACTCACTTGTATTAACTAACCAGTCTGATTACAAGGTGTTTCCCGATCGGTAAGTCGGAAACAATGCTTTAATACAAGAAATAAGAGCAATGATGCTATTCTAGAGCCTGAGTATTGAAATGCTAACCCTTACAATGACTTTAAACCTTCTATTTATACTAATGGAGAGCATGGGCTGCCCTATGTTGATTGGCCGTTGTTCCACCGACTTGGTCATCCATGCTTCCACTTGCTGATGTCACAGTCTGGCATTAATTGCACTTGGCCACTTGTTGGTTGGCCGTTGCTCGAACGGGATGTTGGGCTATGCTGAAGATGCTGTCAAATTGGCCCAAGTATGATATATAGTCCGAACCTCGTTCGGTATGTCTCCTTACTGGGCCAACCCTTATTCGGGCCGAATCTCGTTCAGTATTAATTCTACCTTGATTATCTCATCATAGCGTGATGGGCTCGTTGCTTGGGCCGGATATCTTGGGCCTTCCGGACCCGGGTATTGGGCCTCTGGATCAATATCCCAACAGTTTTTTTTGAATGTATGCCTCTGTTTTCTTCGAATGCATGCCCTCGTCTTTCTTTGAATGTATGCCTTCATTCTTCGTTGTGAATGAGTGTATGTTTGTGCGGTATTCTGGCTGAGGGGCCGACTTTTAGGACTTAGAAAATATTTCCCTAAGTATAGCGCATCCCGTAGCCCTCGGCTACTAGGCCCATTTAGTCATCTGAATGTCTCACCGAGGGCCACACGTTCAGGACTTAGAAATTTCTTCTGTGTTGTTCATCTGTTGGCCCTCGGCTAATTCCTCCCCTCTGACTCTGTGTAGCCTTCATGAGATGACCGGAGGCAAAGCGCTTAGGACTTAGAAAATTTCTTCTAAGTGTTTGAATACCATCTGGCCTTCGGTACGCGGGCATCCTCTACTGCGTGGATATATGACCGAGGGCCCAAAATATTTAGGACTTACAAAATATTTCTAAGTGTAGTTTCACCAAGCCTTCAACCGTGTGGCCCCTCTGGCTGCATGGAGATTTAACCGAGGGACAAAAATATTTAGGGCTTAGAAAATATTTCTAAGTGTAGTTGTATGAGGGAGGAGCCTTCGGGTGAATGTGAGAGCCTTTCGTAGGAGTGCCTTCGGTTGATGGGTGGCTCAACAGGGGGCAAAGCATTCAGGACTTAGGAAAAATTTCTCTAAGTGTTGTTTAGTATCACGCCTTCGATCACTTGCCCCTCCGGGGCGTGAGAATACGTGACCGAAGGCCAAATACGTAGAACTTAGCAAAAACAATTTTTCTATGTGTTGTTTTACTGAGTCTTCGGTTGCGCAGCCCCTCCCGCTGTCTGAGGATTTGACCGAGGGCCAGGATATTTAAGACTTATAAAATTTTTCCAAGTGTTGCTTATCATCTGCCCTTCGGCCGACGCCCTCTCTTAGTAGTATTGAATAGTTTGGCCTTCATTGCGTGATGGGTTGGCTGAGGGCCAACTATCTAGGTCTTGGGACATCTTCCATATTTCATGGTGAATAGACCCTTCGATTTGTAGTATCCCTTGGTGAGTAGAAGTTGCCTTCGATCTTTGTTGATCAGAAGAGCCTCCGGCCAGGGGGCCCTTATCCTGCTCCCGAAGGTGCCGATGGGGATGTAGGTGCCTTCGGCATTAGTTGAGATGTTGTTGAGTGAACCTATTAAGTTTTGTATGATTTGAACCTTCGATTTTTTATGTATCTGGAGGCAATCAAAAAGTGGACTTAGCCATTTGTTGATGATACTTGTTGAATAATATCCTTGGTAATCAGAAGCTTCCAGGTGTCGAAGGTGTTCCCGTGGGGAGCCCTCGGTATGTTTCCGTGAACTGTTGGAGTGGTGTACTCAAAAAGTGGACTCAGCCAATTTTTTTTTTGGTAGTGAAAGGAAGGCTTCAAGAAACTTGGTTTCTTGGTAAGGCTTGGCCTATCGGGAGGTAACAGAATACACCATTAGCTTCCCCCTCTGGTTAACCTTCCGAGTTCCGAGGGGATCGAGGGTCGTTTCCTGGGCACAAGACATGGTCTGTAGCCTACCTCCCCTTGGGAGATGGCACGGAAAGCGCCTTAGTTTTGAAAGTCGTCCCCTCGGCGCCAGACATAGTCTGTGGCTTGCCACACCCTTGGGGTAGTGGTGCGGGGAGCGTTTCGATTTGGAAGTCGAATCCTGGGCATATTAGATGCCTGCCAATCCCTTGGGGAGATGGCGCGGAAAGCGTTCCGTTTTTGAAAGTCGAATCCTGGGCATATTACTTGCATGTCATACCCTTGGGGTAGTGACGCGGAAAGCGTTTCAGGGAAGGGTTTTCATTTGCACACTGGTTGCAAATGGCCGGGGGCACTACGCGCTACCGGCACTGATAGGTGGCGCCTTCGGTATATGCGTCCTCGAGGGGTACGACTTTAGAAACAACACTTGGTGTTTGTTTCAGGATGTGGCCCTCGGTTGGTTGGCTAGCTTCCCTTCTTCGGAGGACGTAATCCCCCACTTGGAATTCCTGTGAGCGGACTTTGGCGTCAATGTAACTTTTCACTTGCCTTCGGTAGTTTTCCGCGCGTATGAAGGCTTGCTCTCGGCGTTCTAAAATAAGGTGAAGGTCGAGGGCCATATTGGCGTCGTTGACCTCGGGGTCATACTGTGTGACCCTTCGAGTCAGAAGAGTTACCTCAGTGGGGGCCTTAGCTTCAAATCCGTAGCAGAGGGAGAAGGGTGTTTCGCCTGTTGCTCGCCGAGGGGTGGTACGGTAGGCCCATAAGATGTTGTGGATCTCTTCTACCCAACCACCCCCTTCGGCCTCCAGTTTCTTCTTTAGGCCCTCGAGCAAGGTCCTGTTGGCGTTCTCCACTTGACCGTTTCCCTGAGGGTAGGCAACGGATGAGAAGGTGTGTTTGATGCCCCATGCCTCTAGGAGGGCACAGAAGGGGGCTGCCTCAAACTGAGTCCCATTGTCGGAGATGATTTGCTGGGGAACGCCAAACCTTGTGAGGATGTTCTTGAGAACAAAATGACGGCACCTGGCCTCAGTAATGCTGGCGAGGGGCTCAGCTTCCACCCATTTGGTGAAGTAGTTGATGGCGACGATGATGTACCTGTTGTTGGAGGTACCCCTCGACAGAGGGCCCACAAGGTCTATGCCCCATCGAGCGAAGGGTATGGATGTGCTGATGGGGGCATAGTTGACCGCTGGCCTGTCAGGGGCTTTCTGGAAGTGTTGGCATGCAATACACCTTCGGGTGAGATCTGCACAATCCCGGGCCATCGTAGGCCAAAAGTAGCCCTGGATTATTAGCCTTCAGGACATGGAGAAGGGTCTCTGGTGAGCTGAACAAGTGCCACTGTGCACTTCCTCCATCGCCACTTTGGCTTCATCTTGATGAAGGCACCGAAGTAATGTCCCGTTGTACGATCTTTTGTAAAGCCTTCCGTCCTCGATAGTGTAGCTGGGAGCTCTCAGCTTTGCCAGCTTGGCATGGGCCTCATCCTCGGGCAGTTGCCCCGTGGTGATGAAGGCGACAATGTCTGAGATCCAGTCTTCTTGCCTTTGTTGTATGTGCATGATGGGGCTAGCATGTATGCTGGAGAGACTGAGCTCCTCGATCTTGGAAATCTTTGAGATATGCTCAAGGGATTCTGCCGAGAGCTTTGATAAAATGTCGGCCTCGGAGTTTTGAGCCCTCGGTATTTGAGTAAGAGAGTGTGCCTCAAATACCTTAAGCAACTCCTTGGCCGCTTCTTTGTATTGCTTCATTCTTCCTTCCTTCGCTTCGTACTCCCCGGAAATTTGGCCGACAACTAATTTGGAGTCTCACTTGACGTGGATCTGTCGGGCCTTCATGTTAGCCGCCAGCCGAAGGCCAGAGAGGAGGGCCTCATATTCGGCTTCATTGTTAGAGACTTTGAAAGAGAAGCGGACTGCGTAATAGGCCTGGAAGCCTTCGGGTGAGATGAGAACCACCCCTCCTCCACATGCCTTGACGGCGGAGGAGCCGTCGATGTAGACGGTCCACCAATCGTCCGAGGGGTCCGAGGGCTCCTCGTCCGTGGCTGATCTTGCTGTACATTGTGTCACGAAGTCCGCTAGGGCTTGACCCTTGATGGCGGGCCTAGGACGGATGTCGATGTTGTATTGGCTCAGGAAGACGGCCCATTTTACCATCCGGGAGGAGCTGGTGGGGCTCCTCATCAAAGCGCCGAGGGGTTGGTGAGTGAGGACCTGGACCGGGTGAGCTTGGAAGTAATGGCTCAACTTCTTGACAGTCCACACGATAGTCAACACCATTTTTTCCACAGGGGAATACCGGAGTTCTGCTTCCCTGAGGGTCTTGCTAACATAGAAGATGGCATGTTGGATGTCATCTTCTTCTCGGATGAGTACTGAGTTGACGGTTGCCGGGCTAACACCTAGTTAAAGGTATAGGGTCTCCCCCACCTTGGGTTTAGAGAGCACAGGGGGTGAAGATAAGTACCGTTTCAGTTCCTCGAAGGCCCCCTGACACTCTGAAGTCCACTGGAAACCGGCGGTTTTTCTCATGATCTGGAAGAAAGGTAAGGACTTCTCCGCCGATTTTGACAAGAAGCGATTGAGGGCTGCCAGACGGCCCGTCAATCGTTGGACCTCCTTTACGTTGCGTGGGGGCTCCATGTTGATGATTGCCTGAATCTTCTCGGGGTTGGCCTCGATGCCCCTTCAGCTTACCATGTAGCCCAAGAATTTGCCCCCTTGTATGCCGAAGGTGCACTTCTTCGGGTTTAGCCGAAGGCTGGACTTCTGCATGATGGCGAAGATTTCCCTCAGGTCGTCAGCATGGCTTGCCGATTGCTTGCTCTTGACGATCATGTCGTCAACATATGCCTCCATGGTGTGCCCTAGGACAGCTTGAAAGACCCTGGCCACCATCCGGGTGTAGGTGGCGCCTGAGTTCTTTAGGCCGAAGGCCATTACAAGGTAGCAGAAGATGCCCTCGGGAGTCATGAAGGCTGTTTTTTCAGCGTCTTCCTCATGCATAAAGATTTTATGATACCCGCGGAATGCGTCGAGAAATGACATGATTTCACACCCCGCGGTTTCATCTACAAGTTGATCAATATTTGGCAAAGGAAAGGGGT